>BRKX01000008.1:6628419-8096544 GCA_026008535.1 Perilla frutescens | reverse complement strand
GAGTAAGTTCATTTGTATACTTTTACTTATTGAATAATTTATTCATTTTGTTTATTATGAAAATCTCAATGCTTATGCTTTTTTAGGCAATATCGCTTAATTGTTGAACAAGTTTATTCTCGTGTTTCACGCCATCAATTGGAACGCAATCACTGTGAAAGTTTTGCCGATTGGTTTGCTAAAAAAGTAACTGATATGCTTGAAATAATAGTAATTATAAATATCTAACATTGAAACTACATATAATGACTTTAATTTCTCTTAATAGGTCGATGAAGGATTACATAGCTATGATGAAAGTTCAAAAGCAAGAGACTTGAAATTACTTGCTGGCCGGCCAAACTTTATTGGAATGAAATATAAAAAAAATTTAGTGAATGGTTTTAGGTTTCATACAAAAGGTTTGGAAAGTAAGAGGAAGACACAAAAATGCTTGGTCATCCAAAAAGCAACCTGCAGTTGCTTGCAGCAGTGCCGAGTCGCGCATTAGCTGACACAATTGTTGATATTCAATGGCTACAATCTATTTTTACTGAGTTAAAGATTTTTGTTGCTAGCCCAGCTATCATGTGGAGTGATAATCAAAGTGCCATTTCATTGGCCTCAAATCCGGTTCAACATGCAAGAACTAAATATATTGAAATCAACATCCACTTCATTCGAGAAAGGTTCACAGCAAAACTGTTGATGTCCGGCATGTTCCGACAAACAATCAGATTGCCGACATATTCACAAAGCCTCTCCCTGAATTAAGATTTCAATTATTAGCTTCACGGCTAAATCTGCAACCTCTCTCGAGTTAGGATTCAATCGGGGTGTATTGGAATTTAGATTTAGAATTTAGAATTACCTTTGTAAATATCTTACCTTAGTCAGCAATTACAATTGTAATTAGTTACTAGTAATTAACAAATTCTGTTTAGCATAACATAAAAGAATCTTAGCTAAAGAAGTATAGTTGATGTCTATATATACTGTAATCACTCTCATACGAGAGCAGGCTTTGAATACAATTCATTTTCACAAATATCTCTTTCACTATTTTCAACAATAACGGTTAGTCATGGTGTTCGAGAACATTTAGTGGCCGGTGTATTTTTCTAACATGTATAGAAATCTGAAGGATGTTTCTAATAATTATACCCTTGTTCGATCGGTATGCCTCATATCTTTCTTCTTTTATTGTTGCTGTCTTGCTGGCTGTCGAATTAATAGCATACTAACTGTTATTGTGGTTACTACAATGTTTTGAATTAATTTATTGATGGATGTTTTTCCTCAAAAAAAAAAAAAAAAGGTAATAAGTAATTTTGATAGGTAAGATTAATGTTATATTTATATATATATATATATATATATATATATGTTGGATTTTAATCACACAACTGTACACATTTAATTTTAATATATGTAAGTCCACATAATAAAATTTTTCAATAATATAGTAGTATATCACAATATACATACTGTGTTAGAGAACAATTCATTTTTTAGAAAAAATTATGGCTTGTATGAAAAATATCGGAGAGCAAACGAAATGAAAAGATGTGTTTTTGTTTAATCCTAAGAGGCTATATGTAATAATCAATTGTTCTCATAAAACAATCCATCGATCATGCATTATGAAATGACACTGAATAAATATTTGTTAGATGTTATGAGCGCGCTACTGTACTCATTTTATTTTATTTTATTTTATTTTTAGTTTGTTAGTATTTGGTTTTGTTGATATTTTGTACGTAATTTAATAATATATGCTCCGACTTTATTGCTTCCATCAATTTAATTTATCCTAGTTTATTTAATACTAGGAATATTTTATGAGCAATATTCCATGCAAGAAGTATTATTATACGTATACTAGTTGGCCATGATATGTAGATGTTAACCATTGGTGCGACATGCCAACAAACTAATTAAGAAATCATCATCAATCATAGTATCATACATTCTAATCGATATATATGAACTTGCAATAGCTAGCTAGGAATTATAACATAAGTTTTAGTATTTGACGAATGTACGTGCGTGTATATGCATACAGCATACTTCATATGTATGTATGTATATATATATATATATATATATATATATATATATATATATATATATAGAGTACGTGCAGAATTTACAAAAGGTAACTATTCCAGTTGTGTGTGTGTGTGTAAGAGAGAGAGAGAGGGTCCGAATAAAAAAAATGACAGGTCTTTCCTTCATCAACTGGTCGAGATTCGAGAGTGATCGAGGTGTTGACAGTCAAAATTCACAAACATTGATAATGAAATTACATCACGAACACGCATACTATACGGCTAAGAAATATCGATGCTGCAAAATTAAAATTCATGGAGAAAATGATTGTTTTTTATTATTATTACATTCATAGTAATTTATTAGTTTGTCTATTTATAACAACGAAATCAGTAGGTTACTATCTCTGGTGGAAATGAATCAAAGTACTCACTTAAGTTTTTTTTTTAAAAATATTTTAAACATTAATTTTTAAATATATTTTTTAGTCAAAATTATCAAAATACCTTTACATTCAAATTAAAAAAGAAATCCTACTTTATTTCTTCCACCAGCTGGCCATATCACATTTTAAAAATTAAATTTTTTAAAAAAATTCTCTCTCTCTCTCTCTCTCCTCTACAATCTCATATCCGTCGATCTTCACAATCTGCAACGGTAATTGATTTGTCAAGAATTCTCTCATGTTGTTGATCTACACAAATTGAAGAGAAAAAATCCAAATTTCTCCACCAACTGAGCCATCGTCGACCTCCGAAAATTCAAGAGAAGAAATACAAAATCCTTCCCCAACCTGTCAACTACTCTGGAAGATTTTCGAAAATTTTGACAAAAGTTCTTCCTATGTGCTTTCATATCTAATTATTAATATTGTTAGATTGTTGGGTGTTATTTGATTTTGGGAAAAAATTGAGTGGAAGAATTTTCTAGATATACTAGACATGTTTTGACATTCGAGGTATTTAAAAATCATCTCTAATATAGTTCACTTATGAAAATCTGGAAAAAACAAATTAAGTATTTCTACAACCTTCAAAAAATCTGAAAAAGTGAAGTTCTCAACTGCCCGTGCGCGTTGAACCTAGCGTGCAGTTACCAGTGCACGGTCGATGTGCTTGCACCAATATATGTCGATGTTCTACCGATATTTATTATTGCGGGCGTCTTGTGCGCCCATCATGCTCGCACCCGAGGTCAAATTATTAGCTGATGTCTGTCGATGCTTATTGTTGCGCGCAAAGCCATCTTGTGCGCGTGGATGCTAAATTGTCAGCCGATGTTCTGCTGATGTTTATTGTTACGCTCGTAGCCATACCTTGTGTGCGCACGCTTTGAGCCCGTACGTGCACACCCGAGGCCAAAATGTAGGCCAATGTTGGGCAATTGCCTGTCGATGTTCTGCCGATATTTGTTGTTGCACGCGAGCACACCTTATGCACACCGCGGGTCTTGAGTGCAGTTGAGAACAATTCAACGTACAATTAAGAATAAAATCATTTTTTTTGTAAAAGTTGAATTTGGTTGCTCGCTGCACTAGTGTGGCATGGTCGAATTATGGCAATAACTATGATCCAACAAGATTTTCATAAAGATGAGGTAGGTTGGGGTGAGGTGTGATGGAGAAGATGAAGATTGATCAAGATGACGAAATGACGAAAAGTAAATCTGAGGTGTGATAGTGTAGGTGGAAAAGTAGGATACTTCAATTTTTTATTTTTTTTTTGTTTAATGTCTAAAAGACATTTTGATCCAAAATAACTAAAAAAATATAATTAAAAATTGGTTGTTAAAATAAATTTTTTAAAATTTTAAATGGTTAAAATAAAAATTGGCGCTACTATCTATGATCGTGCTTCAACTAGGTAAATTATATTGGAAAAATGTGCAAATACACCCCGAATGTTTACCTTAGGGGCAGATTCACCCTTAAGATTATTTTTTGTCACGCCTCAAATTTCATAAAATAAAATAATAACAATAATAAAAAAGGACGTCACTTTTATTAAAATATAAAATATTTAACTTTAATACAGCGGAAACTAAATAATAAAATCTCTTTAAAATCCATCATCACACATCACCACGCACATCGCCCGAGTAAATCATCAACCTGAAATAAATAATACCTTTGGGGTGAGTACTATTGACTCAGTGGTGACCGCATTTATCCAAATTATACAATTATAACAATTTAAACTGTAGGTAGCCCCAGGCTAAATTCGGGACATATGCAGCCCGTCGGCCAATAATAATTGTAACCCGTAGGTTAATAACTGTGAACCTCCATAAAAGTATAATAAGGATAAATACAAAATGTGCGCCACATCGGATCCCCACCTTGACTTGAACTTGACTTTGGAAAATAATACGGGTTAGTCCAAGCGCGCCGCCTAACATTTAATATATACATAAAATAAAATAATTAATTAATATTAAAATAATTTAAATGAATAGTATAATGCATAAACTATAAATTTAAACTCTCATTCCCAATACTAAATTAATCTAAGCCCACTATCACCAAAAATGAACCTAACACTCCAACCCAAATTCCTTCTCGGCCCACTTGAATTCAATAATAAACTAGCTTAGCCCAACTATATTACTAAAACAAATCAACCTCACTCACACACACTTTCGTGACAACCCCCACAATCACTTAAAAAAAATGCAACCTGCTCTCTCCCTCTCTCTCTTAAATAAAGAAAATGAAACACTTTCTCTCTCCTAACCACTCTCTCTCTCTCTTTCGACTATCCCCGGCCCCAAATTTAACAA
Source organism: Perilla frutescens (assembly GCA_026008535.1). NCBI lineage: Eukaryota > Viridiplantae > Streptophyta > Magnoliopsida > Lamiales > Lamiaceae > Perilla > Perilla frutescens. The sequence continues at coordinate 8,091,735 of BRKX01000008.1, read as the reverse complement.
AACTTCTCTCTCCCAATCTCATATCTCATCGCAATAGCAATAAAGAAAATTTTGAATTTCAACACACTTTTCTCTCCCATACCCTCTGCTCCCAATGAATGCTAAGCACTAAAATACATGCACAGACACACACATATATACCTTGAAATGCTATGAAGATGATATACTTTGAAGAATGTTTTTGGTTTGTTACAAATGAAATCTGAGATTTCCTTTTATACTGTTTGAAATGGAGGTGAGAGGCCGATTTTTAATGGAAGATAATAAAGTTAGAATGTGAAAAAGCGAGAAACGGTAGAAGGAATTATGACTGTAGACTTTTGGTTTTCCAGGCGATGCTTCCATTCTCTTCCACGAGAGAGCAGATTTCAAAATATAAGACAAATAAGTTTTAAATGTGGCCTCAAAATAAATGTGGAGATAATGGAGTGCTGAATTCAGAATGGCAAAGCATATGTTGGAAGAGGAAGGAATCTGTTCATGGCTGCTGTATTCATGAGGAGGAAGACAACTTATCTAAGGCCAAAAGATATTGGGCTAGTATATATATATTTTTTTGGGCTCGAAATAAAATTAAATTTTGAGCTAAAGTTAATATTTGGGTCTAAAAATTGGATCACCTTTAAATCAAAGGTTTTAGCTTTAAAAAAAATAAAAGTACAAATATCAACATAATAATAATAATAATGATGATGATGATGATGACAAAATCATATAATAACATTAACGATGATGATTATAATCATAATAATATAGTTAAAATGATATAGGCGCGACTTATAGGAACGTAACCAAAAATAATATAGCATGTATTATAAAGAATAAAATTTTGAAAATAAAATGTAGCAAATTTTCTAAAAAAATTCGGGTCGCTACATTTTTGGAGCAAATAGCACTCTAATGTTTCCAAAAAAGTGCAAATCCCCCCTCCCCTCCCCAAAAATAGTATTTTTATTCAAAAATATAGAAATTTATTTTTTTTTCATATTTTTCATCTCTAAAAAATAATAATTTTTATAGGATGAAATTTATTAAAAAAACTTACATGTATTTTTCATACATTTTTTAATAAATTTCATTCACAAAAATACAAACTCAATTAAACTCAATAATAATAATAATAATAATAATAATAATAATAATAATAATAATAATAATAATAATAATAATAATAATAATAATAATAATAATAATAATAATAATACGATGATGATGATTTTAGGTCTATATTTGAAGGAAGATTATAATTTAAAAAAAATGAAAATTATAGAAAATAAATATTTTTTAGTGATGGAAAAAATCATGAATAAAATGGAATTTTGCACACAAAAAAACACTATTTGTTCAAAAATATAGAAAATTTATTTTCATCCCTAAAAAATAATAATTTTTTATAGGATGAAATTTATTAAGAAACTTGCATGAGGGATTATAATTTTTAAGAAAATGAAAATTATACAAAAATAAATATTTTTTTAGTGTTGGGAAAAAAATCAGGAATAAAATGGTATTTTGCACAAAAAATACAATTTTTGGGGAGGAAAGAGGGAATTTGCACTATTTGAAAAACGTTAGAATGGTATTTATTCTAAACAAAACATTAAGGGTGAATTTACTCCTCCATGTAAACATTCACTACAACAAAAACTGCATTTGGAGACATTTAAAGATGTTACAATAAAAAGCTTATTGTGACATCCCACTTTTCTCCACGTTGATTCTTAATGTCACCAGTGCGAGTGTTGCTAAAGAATTAATTAACTATAATGACACCTAAAAATGTCTAAAAAGATTAATAAATAATAATATATTATAGGTGTAATACCACATCTCTAGTGTCGGCAAAAGAAACATAATATGACAACGTGTATTGTCTTGATAAATATTCTTTTGAGACGTTCTAGAATGACTAATTTTAACATTGTAAAATGTCATTTATATTAATTTCTGGCGACATTCTATTATTTAATAGTAGTATTTCTAATGACACTTTTTGGTGTCGTCATTAATTTAAAAACCTATACAATATTTCAGAAATTCTCGTTTTATAAATTTACATTATGCAAAATATTTGCATAAAACTTATTGATTGCTATAAATTTTGGAAAATAAAAATAATTCAAACAAATACAATACTTAAATGAAGATATTATACTTTTTCATATATAAAATGATTTAAAATTAAAAATTATTGTCTAACAACCATTCGCAATTCATAACCAAAGAAAGAGTTGAAACCAACTATAATGCAGTACGTAAACATATTTGAAAATCTACTAATTAATCCCAAAATATAGCTAAAAGTCTAGAACTATCAAATGCCTTCTAATATCTAGGTACTGGAAACACCTTTAATAAAAGAACTTGATTCCTCATTGCCATCCAATAGGTGTCACCTACAATAAAAAGTTACATACGATTCCAATTAAAAGCTTTCTTTATTGCATAAATGATAATGAAACCGTATGTAATTACTTACCAAATTGCATGGCCAAGCAACCATTTGTCCATGTGCATGTTGAAGTGTTTGACAATAATCATAAGGTCGAATCAATTGTTCTTCTGGTTGTAATATTACTTTCACATGCACTTCACACCACTTCTCTCCCAAGACTTGTCCTCCAACTTCGGCATTTGGATCAATGCTCTGAAGGCATCCTTCGGCCACTACTTTACTTTGATCAAATATACTTTTAAGAGCAACACGACCTCCAACCTAAAAAAACAAGTTTTATTTTGTAAAAGGTTAATCAGAAAATTGCAATACGAATCATTTATGGAAGAAGAACAACAATATTGATTATTCGTTAGATATAGTAACACAATACAATGAATATAAATTTTGTTATCCTCTCTTGCAGAGTGATTGCTACACAACCTCCTATTTCATATATGAGAATATATTCCATTAACTAAATAAAGTATATTCTGACAACAATCAAATATCTGAATCATGTTGACCCTCTTCTTTAATAACTTTTCAGCATGTTTTTTTTAAAATCATGAAACGTCTAATAATAATAATAGTAATAATAATAAAAATAATGATAATATTTTCTCTTTAAAAAGCATACGTAAGAAAATTCTAAAGCACCATGAGTAAAATTCACATAACATATAGCACAAATAAAAAGAAAGTTTAATGATAAAAAAATTTACCTAAAGAGGTTGTTCTCTTGAGGTCAATCTAGGGAGATTATTTGATAATGGTGTTATACTTGGAGAGCTTTTAGATCTAGATCCTTGTTGTGTGCAAACTTGTGACTCTAACGCTGCAATTTTGTGTTTCATTTTCACAATTTCTGATCGTTGTTCCAACATTATACGTTTGCACATGTTTCTCTTAGGAACTTCTCCCCATACATCTGATGGGGAGACTCCTTCCCCAAACATCCTAACATGACCTGGCCTATCTTGGCCACAAACTTGGGCATATAGATCATTTGGTCCAATTGGATCTTTTCAGCCTTCTAGGAGTTTATTTCTTAACTCTTCAATTTCTTCCTGCAAGGTTTAAGTAAGACAGATTTAAGAATATATTTTCAAGAGATAAATTATATATCATAAACTAGAGAGAGCAGAAAGTTATTAGAGTTGAATTTATGATATCTATATAACACATATTTTTGAGAAATAATGCATGGTTTTAATAAAAAACGTATCAATCACGGTGATCAAACTTACCAAATACTTGGATACAATATGTGGAGTATTGTCTTTACTCGTATAGCATGCATCAAGCATCTCAGCACGAGAGGGTGAATGACCTTTTTCTTTTGCCTAACAGTATACCTTCGTTATCAGTAAATGAAGTAAAAATAAATAATGAAACATTATTTTAAAAAGATTAGCAAAACTCACCAACTTGTCTTGAACTTGGGCAAATGACCTCTTTCCAGTTAAGTGATTCATTGTTCTCTTTGATCTAGCATGCATATTTTTTTCACTTCTTGCCTAATATATATATATATATATATATAGAAAATGGTTAAATATAATCCTCACAAAAAAAAATTGTTAAATAAATGACATTTGATAAAATGCATAACCTTTACTTCTTCTCTATTCCAATAAACAAGTACATTGGCCCACTGATCTTGCAACACTCTTCCATCCCTTTCATCTATTAAAACTTCCACATCTTTATCATGGATAAAATATCATATTTTTAAATTACTTTTCCAAGATCTCCACTTTTTATTAATGGATGTGAGAATCCAACCTTCATCGCCAAGAGAGGTATCATATCGTGAGTACATAAAAAAACCCCAATTATTAACCAAATAATCATTTTTAAAAATAGACTTAAAATACTAAACTTTAATTGTACCTTGACAACATGTAACATCTTCCTTTTGTATTCAATTGACATTTTATGCCAATCTTCCACATCAAGTGGGCGATACATACCATTCCATGCTATAGTACCTAAGAACTCACAAAATTTGCTCTGGTTTGGTCCCACAGGTATTCCAAAATGATCAAAATCAAGATGAATACGTGGTAGATTTGATGATCTACCCCAGATTTCCAGCATATGTGTTGGACCTCTAGTTTTCTTTTCGGTATTTAAAAATTGTCATCATAGTTTGCAACAATTATAAATGAACGGGTTAAGTTTGATGTAAGAAAAAGAACATTACCATTTTCTTGAATATAATTACCATGTCCATTTGTTACCTCGTCAGTTTCAGTTATACCATCAGATATATTTTGTTGGATTGACTTATCAAGATACGAACTCCCAGCTTGACAGTCCACCAAATGATTATCTTACAGAGTGGAACATAATTATTCATTAATTTAATAATGAAGCAATGACAAGGGAAGAACAATGAGTATTTTGTAAGGAAATAAAGGTTAGCAGTTGAAAGCTATTCATAGAAAGATAAAAATGCCAAAATTTCATCAATTACAACAGCTTAAGACTTATATTTGAGGATGAAGACATGATAATATAATATTTTAAGATCTTTTGCATGTACTGTTTGAATTTGAAAATCATACTTGTATATGCATTGAGTGGTATATTAGTTTGGCCATGTCTATGGGCATTAGACAATAGTTGGTCAGGATTTTGACTTTCTTGTACCACTCCACTGGATACTTGTATACCCACTTGGGTTCTAGTAGATGTGCCTAAAAGATAAAACCAATGTATAAATGTTTAATAACAAAACTGATATAACACATAATATTTGTTGTGTTAATGTATAATCTTACTAAGTGGTTGTTGCATTGGCTCATCTGAAAGGCTAAAATAACTCTTTTTACGCTTTTGAGTTCTAGTAGTCATACCCTGCAACTACATCGAGAAACAAAATTATAAGCAACTACTGTATATATTGTATATATATGTTTAGGTAAACAAGTACAATGTTGTAGAATTATTCCAGATATAGCTAGAGCTGAAGAGAACATCTAGCTGCTTCAAAGAACAAAATCTTGTATGAAACTATAACATCAAAAGAACAGGGATGAAGAGTTGTGATTCAAGATTTTGATTGTGAGATTGATAGTTTCGTGCATGAACTGATGTTATTTCTATAGGCAGATTTAGAGTTTATAGTAGTGTTGGGAATAATTATTATGGCATTGAATTCAAGAATTAGGTTTAAACAAACATAATTTAATTGGGATATCAGAATCTTTATAATAGCATAAAAATGGAGAGACAAAAACGATTACCTCACAGGTTCCTTCCAATTGGCGACCAAATTGATGACTGAAATCAGATAGATAGCAATTCAAAAGGTGAGAATTCAACAGGTAAACCATAAATATTACAATAGCATCAGAAAAGATAAGACAAAGCCCTCACCTCATTGTGCCTTTAGATAGACAATGCAATTGATGGTTGAAAATAAGAAGACGGGAAATTCAGAAAGCCAATAAAATTTAATTGGGGAATATCATAATTTCATTACATCATCATAGAAGTAAAGACAAAACTCTTACTGGGCATTCGAATTGAAGAGGCGATTCATGGTTGAATTTCGGATGATGGAAAATTTAGAATCCAAATAAATTTTAATTGAGATGAGAAAAGATGAGTTTTTTCACGGGTGCTTTCAAATTGGTTTGAAATTAATTTATATGGGTGATGGGTGTAATATTTTATGTTTGTTTTGAACTATTTAGTAGTGGTGAGAGTGGTAACCGTTCATCAAAATAAAAAAAATAATAATTTACCGCCTTTAGCATTTTTGCCGGGAGAAATATTTTAGGAAATATTTTAGGTTTTTATTTTTTATTTTTATTTTTCAGGTTTTCACATAATGCAATATATTAATCTAAAATATCATATTGGTGATAATATAATATATTATTTACAAATTAATAATTTCTCCTATAAAAAATAATGTAATATTTTTATATTGAAAGTTTATTATTTAAAACATTTAATTTTTAAAATTACTCAAGTAATGATAAAGAAAATGATCGATTGAATGGACTTCAATTGGTAAATTTTTAAATTTTAAAAACTTAGTACACAACTTGTTTAAATTCAAGGGAAAAGGTCCAAATAAACATCCAAAGTATATGTCTAAGTCCTACCTAGACGTATGAACTATTTTTTGGACCAAATACACACATAAATTATTAAAAAGTATAACCGGTCTCCTCAACTATTCAAAATATATCAAATTCACACTTTTCGTTTAACATCATGAGTTTTTCCATTAAATAAGATGCATAAAATTTCTTCGACCTAATTATGATTTATTCGGACGATGATATCTGTACTGTGGTATGATTAGAAATCCCTCGTCATGAGCTTTCTTATTATACTCTCAATTTATTAATCGAGTGTTAAACGATAGAATAATTACATTGCGAAATATCGGTGACAAGGGTTTGTATTATGAATTGGATTTTAAAATTTTGATACCGATTTGATGCTGGATCTTGAAATTAAAAGAGGGATTTGTAATTCCAGAGTGTGGGCTATTTGGTCATGGTTTCAATTTGTCTAATCGGCATTTACATGTGATAAAATTGAGCTTGACACATTTTAATTAACGGAAAAAACTAACGGTATTATGTCAAATATCAGTTTGTTATTTTTTGAATAGTTTAAGGAGGCGATTGTACTTTTTAAATAGTTTAGGTCTATATTTGGGCAAAAAAATAGTACGTTTGTATGTCTAGGTGGGATTTGACATATATTTCGAGTTTTTTTTTGCCATTTGTCCTAAATTCAATAAGCTAGCTTATTGTATTGAATGAGTTCTAAATTAAACTTTAATCTAACCCAATTACAATGAATTGAGTCAAAATAGTATTATAACATATCTTAATAATACACGAATCAAGTCAAGCCAAACAATATTGAATCAAGTTAAAGCTTAGACCCACTAAAGAATAAATAAATTAAATATATAATTAAGTTCGAACTCGACAATGATGTCAAATGTAAAATATTTAAAATAATAAATAGAAACAAACAAGTACGAGAAACTAACATCTCAGGGAATTCCCAAATCGAAAATCTACGAGTCAGGCATCATTAAAACTCCTCAAGCTAAACTCAATCAGAAAAACCTTTGAACATTTGAAAAGAAAAAGTTTCTAAGAACAAAAATAAACACAAGTAAAAGAATTAGAGCATAAATCTTTATCAATTAAATCTCAAATAAAATCAGATGCAAATGACAACCAGCCGTCTTTAGTAAAACAAGCCGCAGGACAATTAAGCACTTGACTTCAGTAGAATGAGCCATCTCTAGTAGAATGAGCTATAGGATGTTTAAGGACTTGACTTTGGTAGATAATTTTTTAAAATATAAATTTTAAAACAAGAAGATTATTTAGAATATTATTAGCACCTTTTCAAAATTTAATTTGATATTGTCTCATTATATATTTTATTTCAATAACACAAATATATTAGTGATGTTCAAAGTATTTCCTAACATCTAATATTAGTTATGAGTGCACAATTATTATCCATGTTCATATTAATGGTCATTCGGTTGCTTCATGCTCCATTGTAATCAAGTTAGAAAAGTTTGTGGCAAATGACTGTGGTGGAGCAAAATCCCCATTGGTTGAGGAAGATAATGAGTTTTTGGAATGAAAAATTGCTTGCTTTTGGACAATAGCTGATCAATGTTTCTTAGCAACTGACTGAATCACTTGTCAAAGCTTAGTGAGACATTAGAGAAATCATGGGCCAAATCGAGCTAGCTTTTATCAAATTAACCAAGTTTAAGATAGAGGAAGTTTATGATTTTAAAAGAACACTTGTTTCTGACATGAATAGGGGAATAAATAGAATGAAGTCCCATCTTGCCAACAAAAATAAGAAACAGAAATGGTGGTAAATCTTTATCAAAATCACAGCAAGCTGGAAATGGACAGGAACATGGAGCGGTTTGATAATCCTAGCAGATAATTTCTCACAAATGATACGACCAAAGTAGCCTCACTAATAACAATGAGAAAACTGTACACAACCTATACAAGTAAAAAAATAATGACAAAAGGAGAAATGTATAGAAAGCATCATTGCAATCATAGCTCAAACCATACATACATCTGTTCTTTGACTTATGCTATGCTTGGTATTTGAGCTGAAGGACTCAGAGTCACTCTCTTCATGTTCTTCTAGAATGCAGTTTTGCTGTATAGATTTCATTCACTGCTCGCACAATCCTAGTATGATCCTGAATATTTTATTTAAAAGTAAAAAAGATCTTAAAAAAGTATTCATGTATAGTTATATAGCAAACGCTTTAAGAAAATAACAATGTAATAAAGATACCTTTGGTGAAGAACTTTAAGCAGACATGTCAATTTCAACCCCTTCTGCATCTTCGCGAATCCAATTATCTTCTTCAGTCTCGTTCTCAACTACAGGATTACATATATTGCTTTGTAGATAAGTTTCAACATCTGCCAATGGCTCCATATTGTATACGGCTCTAGCACTTGTAGACATAAAGACATGCTAATCAGTATCAATTGGATCCGGTACATAGAACACTTGTGCAGCTTGGGAAGATAAAATGAAAGGCTCTTCGTGACGTTGAACATTTGTGAAGTTAGCAAGTGTAAATCCATCAGGATCCTATTTTAATCGTTTTCCTTTTGAAACCTAATCACATCCAAGTAAAACAACCCTACGATCTACATAGCATAGCTCAATGATATCTGTTAAAACTCCATAGTAATTGATAAGTCCATTTATTTCGTGTTTTTATGGGCATTTTATCCTCTATAAATGTCCTTTTTAGTGTGTTTTGAGTCGAAAAGAACCAGGTTGCGGTCAAAAGGGCATTCCAAGAGTCGAGTCTGGCGGAAGGGGCATTTTATGCCCAGTTATTCACGTTTATCTCACACATATGTTCCTCAGAGGCACAGGGGACTTCTTCAGTATCCATCCCATATTCGGTCGGTGAAGTGGGCATATCAGATACGGATGGAGCTGACAGATAATGTCGTGCCCACAGTACTCGCACAGACTTGACCACATATCAGAATGGGCATTCCCGAGAAACTCGGAAATCAGTTGGAGGAGAGATGGTGGAAGATAGCTACACTTCCGAAGGAGAGTTGGAACTAAGCTGGACTACTAGAAGGCGCTGCAACAAAGAGATAAGCTCAATCGAAGAGATAAAGCGCAATCCCTAAAAATAGGGATTTGATAAAGCTGAAGCTTATCCAACCCAATCAGAGAGGGCACACCGTTCCGAAATTTCAGCAGAAGACCCCCGCCTGTGGGGGAAAACTCCACTCGGAAATGTAACTATTTAAGCAAGTTTAATCACTGGGAAAAATATCTTTAGACACTCTGAAACATTTTTACATTTTATATTTTCTGCATTTCCTTTTCAGTACGCTGCTTAGGCAGCCAAAAACAATCCGAAAGGTCTTAAACCTTCGGGACTTAGATTATGTTTATGCTTCTCAACGTTGGAGTTGAGTTTATGCTTAATTAATTCAGTAAGTTCTTGTTTATTTTATGTCGTTAATTTCTGCAATTTCAATTATGTCTAGCCTTCTCGGCTAGATCTTTAATTCTGGCATTTGAACAATGAAATTGGTTTGAGCATAAATCTGGACTCGTGAGGCCAAAATGGGCATAATAATGCATGATAAGTTTCTGTTTATTCTTGAGCCTTGTTCCAAGTGAGTGTGTGTCTGAAGTGCCCAATATGGCTGATCACTTGTTAGGTAAAGAGGGCACACCACTATTAATTGAATTGGTGAATCGTGACTGTGTGTCGGTTCATATAGTAATAAGGGAATTAATGGGGTGTTGTGGGCACAAGAGGAATCAGTTGAGCACAACAAATCTGGGTCCGTCTAGGGCACACTGCTACTTGTTTGCTTACATTTCTTAGAGGAATCGAGAGGTGGGTAACTGGTTAGGGGTTTAATAGAAGAGGAATCACTTTTAAACCTAAAATGAAAGGATGGATGAGGAGACGCAGAGAGGAATCCGGTCACCATAACTAGATGATCTATCATGTATGAAAATCGATGTGCCCATGATCGAGTTGTTTTATGTTTAAATCAAATTCTAATTCAAATGCCAAAATCTTTTGTTATTTGATATTTTCTTTAGTTCCTATTGCAGATTTTAATTCAATTTAGTGACAATACCAAACCCCCCTTTGTGATTGGTTACTTGAAGATAGAATCGCAACAGCTCTCTGTGGAATCGACCCGTACTCATTGGCTAGCTATGCTCGCTGTGGGCACAGGAGTTTACAAATATATTTTTGAGCGCGAAATGACCGCACGTCATAATCTAGCTCACTTAATGTACGATTTTCATCCCGTATGCTAGAAAAGCTTGGTGTTGCTGCTTTCACAGTTACTCCACTATTTTGTGTTTTTCTATTAAGCTCTAACTCTTTAGTATGAAACCTAAAACCATTCACAACATATCTTTCATACGCAAGTCCTATGATATTTTGGCCATCAGCAAGTAATTTTAGATCTTGATACATTGGGTCATCTTCCGGTAATTGCAAATGTTTGACCTACAAAAGAAACAAAGATATCATCATTAGAAAAATAATAAAAGAATAATAATTTGATAATCAACATTCTAAGATAAGCTTACACGGTTAGAAAACCACTTAACAAATTCTTCAATATGAATGCGTTCAACTTGGTGTCCTGCTGCACGGGGATGGTTTTTTTCTATCATTCCACGATGTTCCCTGCAAGTTGATTAACATTTAATCAAGTTTCTCAATTCGCTATAAAAATATTTTAAAATTTACTAAATTAAGACACTTACTCAACATAAGGTTTAACTGTCTCACAATTAAACAATATGTATTGGTGTGCCCTTTTAAGCGTGTCCTCATCAAACATTTTGGTTGTTCCTTTCCCTATAGGATGCCTCCCATTGTAAATGCATCCAACCTAAGTGTCTTATCAGTACCGGTACATACTCTTACATCCTCATTTCTAGCCATCCTATTGAATTTTGACTCCACATAATCTGCTAGGTACTATGAGCAGAATGTTAAGCATTCTTCAGCTACAAAACCTTGAGCAATTGAACCTTCCGGCCTACTTCTATTCCGAACATAGGACTTCAGTGTGCTTAAGTACCTTTAATTCATATCAAACAAAAGAGAATTAAGAAACATTTATTACAAGCAATAAGATCAATATAAACAATAAAGCAATGCACCAATTACCTTTCAATAGGATACATCCAGCGGTATTGAACAGGACCAGCAAGTTTTACTTCAGTAGCTAAATAAGTAGTCAAATGAACCATCACATCAAAAAATGATGGTGGAAAAATATTTTCCAATTGACATAAAGTTACCACAATTTCCTTTTCCAAACGGACAACATCAGGAGGATAAACTAGTTTAGAGCACAATTCTCTGAAGTATCGACTCAACTTGATCAAAGGAAGACGCACTGATTTTGGTAAAGTTTTTCTCAAGGCTACAGGTAACAATTGTTGCATCAAAATATGATAGTCGTGACTTTTTAAACCAACAAGCTTATGAGGTTTTAATTGAACACTGCGTGATATGTTAGAAGCATAACCATCGGGCACCTTTACACTTTTCAAAACATTACAGAACATGCTCTTTTCCCGCTTATTCATTGTAAAAGAAGCTGTTGGCAAGTAAACTTTCTCAGACTCCTTAGAAACGGGATGAAGCTCAGGTCTAATCCGCATTTCTTGCATGTCAAGTCTTGATTTATGATTGTCTTTTGTTTTCCCATCTATTTGTAGCAAAGTGGCACAAATGCTCTCACAAACATTCTTCTCAACATGCATAACGTCAAGATTGTGACGCACGCACTATATTATCTTTCCAATATGGCAATTCAAAGAATATGCTTTTCTTTTTCCAATTAAATGGCAATTTCGGATTATGATTGACATTTTTCCCAAAAGTGAAAGTTATTTCTTTCAATTCTTGTAACACATTATCTCCAGATAGTCTAGGTGGAGGCCTTCTATTCTCTTCTGTACCATCAAAGAGGTGAGCGTTTTTTCGAAACTCATGAGCCCTATCCAAAAATCTACGATGACCCATATAACAATATTTTCTACCATGTTCCAACCGACGTGAATGCGTAAATTTATGACATACAGGGCATGCAAATTTACCTTTAGTGCTCCATCCTGATAAATTTGCAAACCCTGGAAAATCGCTAATTGTCCACATAATACTTGCACGCAATTGGAAATTTTGTTTACTAGATGCATCATAGGTATCGATTCCCACTTTCCACATATCTTTCAAATCAGAAATAAGAGGCTGCAAATAAATGTCGATATTATTTTCCGGAGCTAATGTGCCAGGAATTAATAAAGACAACAAGAAATATGATTGCTTCATACACATCCACGGCGGAAGATTATATGGTACTAATATAACAGGCCATGTACTATGTGTAACACTCATATTACTAAATGGATTAAATCCATCCGAAGCTAACCCCAACCTTACATTGCGTGGATCATTGGCAAACTCGGGATATTTGCTATCAAATGTTTGCCACGCAGGAGAATCAGCTGGATGTCTCATATACCCATCATTTACACGACTTTTAGTATGTCATTGCATGTGGCATGCAGTTTTTGAAGACATGAATAAGCGTTGCAACCTTGGTTTAATTGGAAAATACCATAATACCTTGTTTGCAATCTTTCTTTTCTCACCAGTTGGATCATTTTCTGAAGTGCGCCACCTTTGTTCATTGCACGTCACACATGATTTTTTTTTCCTTATTCACTCCCCAATATAAAGTGAAATCATTAGAACAAGCATCTATCTTCTCATAACCAAGCACTAAGTCCTTCATTAATTTTTCAGATTCATAATATGACTTAGGTAAATCAGTCATTGCCTCAGGAAACGCTTCTCTTAATAAATCTAACAACATATTAAAATTTTTGTTGCTCCATTTACCTAAACATTTAATATGCAACAATCGTATGATGAATGAAAGTTTTATAAAATTCTCACACTCTTCATACAATTTCTTTTGGGAATCATCAATCAACTTATAAAACTTTTCAGCAACCCCAGAAGCAATTTCTGCATCCCTAGGAGACCCTATTGGACTGTGTGCATCTGTGCCATGTTGTGGAATCCCAAAAGCATCATAAACTAATCCTTGCATGTCATCATTCATGTCATTAGTGTCATTTGAAGTTCTATAATCACATGAAGATGAGGAACCAGCTAGATGATTTGATGAATACTCTCCATGAGCTACCCAATCATTATACCCTTTAATAAACCCTTCAACTATCAAATGTTCACGTGCATCATTTCTTCTCACACATATACAAAGCTTACATTCCGTGCATGGACATAAAATCATTCCATTCCTCGTTTCATTTGAAAATGCAAAGTCAAGAAACTTCTCAAGTTCGATGAAATATTGTTGACTATGTCTTGGTTTATACATCCAACTCTTATCCATATTTCAAAAAAGATTTCCACACTTGATACTTCATGTGAAAACAAAGGGCAAATTAAAATCAAAATTAGCATGCACATATTTTAAGCTAGTTGTTGGTAAAATAATATATACAACTCTAAAATAGAACTATTAAGTAACAATGTAAATCAACAAATAAAAAGGTTAATATACATAACCTGAATCTATGGTATAAGAAGGCTAAAATTGATCAAATACAAGTAATGGAAAACTTCATCCAAGTCAAGATAATCACTTTGTTTTCTACACTTGCTACTATCAGCAGTTATCAAATTGTAACATGATTAGGGGCTGGAAAATTTATTTATCTAATTTTAAACATAGAAATCATGTCTCAAAGGTGAAAATAAGTATTACTTATTAGTACTGTTTTTATTTGAAGTTGTATGGAATTAAAAAATTGTTTCACATTGTTTAGTATTTGCAAGTTGGAAATTCATAGGATAATGTCAATGTGAAAGTTGTTTCATAAGACTAACCTATGGAGATGATGTTGCCCTTATTTATTTAGTGAAGCATGAAGCATATTATATAGAATACGCCATTCTCGCAAGTCTTGGCAGAAGGCTCTTTAAGTTTAGGCGTGATCACGCCTAAACTCGACATAGCTCTAGCTGCTCCTAATAACCCTTTTTATTCTATCTGCATTGCTAACTATATATCTTGGCTTGTGGATAGGTTCACTGGGCTTGATGGTGGTCTTTATGTTCTATCAAAGGCAACCATTAAGTTTGTTAAAGAAGACAGAATTATGACTCAATGGGAGACCAATACTGTTTACCTACTAGAACCACGACATCTAAGAGTAAGAGGGATTGATGCATGATCGGATTTCATGGACTATTATGTTGAAAATAATGTGTATTAAATTGAGTTGGGAAAAAAATTAACGGTGAAAGAGAAAGCCTCGATATCCAAATTGATGTTTCAGAAACTGGACGTCTTAATTAGAAGAACGGACTTATCATTGAAGGGATAGAGTTGCAGTAAAAGTTCTGCTGGAATTTTGAAGAAGGATTTTCAAGGGATGAGTATTTTAATTGAGCTGCTTTTGTTTGTATCTTTTTATCTAGAAAGCTTAATAATGAGTGTAGAAGATTTGCAGTTCTTAGTTAATGGGGCAGTACATACCATTTTTTATTATTTGTAAGAAAAAATAAATTTTGGAATATAACTAGTGGATGTGCCTTGTTTCATAATTATAGGATGGAACTCCATTTTCGGAGGTTTGTGCTTGTAATGGACTAGCATCATCAAATGAGTTTACAGTCATTGTCTTTGATCTCTCTCACTACAATTTAGCTTCTTCCATTTTGACTTTTGCAAGAATGGTTATATTCACTTTACTGTAGCAATCCCCCTATGTTGTATATTTTTTCTCTATATTTTTATGTGAATTTAAGATGATTGTGCTGTCCGGACATTAGGATTTGGGAATGTACTTAACTTAATTTTAATCCTTGAGAGCTTGAACTCTTTTAGATGTTTAGACACTATCTTAATATATATAAAGACAAGAAGTTATACTAAAAATAGTAACCCAGTTTCCCGCCAAAAACACATTTCTAGAAATGAAAATCTTAATATAAAATTGAAATAATAATTAAAATATTAATATATTAATATTTATTAACAAATCAATATCAATATTAAATATTAATTGGTGGTTTCATCAATCATTAAATTAATAGGTGGTTTCAGAATAAATAAATAATATTAGTGTTATAATTAATTAACTTAATTATTGTACGTGTGTATTCATTTTTTTTCTTATTTTTTTATACGTAAATTCAATTCCCTCAACAAATTCAATATTTGTTTCGTCCGTATCAACATATTCAACTCTCACAAAGATGATTTGATGGATGATTCCATAAATCAACAAATCATGATCTTACTTAATACGGATGATTTCGTAAATCAACGCAATTTCCTTAAATTGATTATTCCGTGAATCAAGTGATGATCATTTTATGATTTGACCGCATTTTCCTTACTTAAATTTAGGTTATATTATATTATTTATACTAAGATTAAAATTATATTAATATATTAGTTTAGATGAGATTGATAAATAAATATATTATTTTAATTTTTTTCATTAAACAATTTAGGCTTTACCTTACCATCTTTCCAATAAAATGTTCATGTGAATGCTATATTGATTATCAAATGTTTGCTGATAGATTTTAGTTTAATTAATTATTCAAATTTTAGATTCAAATTGACTAATATTTGTTACGTACAATTAATCCACTAATTTAGATGGGTGAGTTTGAAAATCTCGATACTATATTCATTTAATTTGTTACCATGTTAATTTGTGATATAATTAGTAAACATATGTTATACAGATGTACATGCCTAGATAGATCAATTAGTTAATTTTTTATGTGAGTCATCGCACAATACATGAGCAAATGAATTTTTTTTTTTGAATGTCGAGGGTAACCCGCAGCCGCTACCGTGGTGCGCACTGGGTAAACCCTGATGCACAAATGAATATTTTGTCAACAGCTAGCCGTGTATTACGCCAGGATTTCTTCGTGTGATTTTGAACATGATTATCATTCGATCGATCTCTTTAACTCTCTATTGCTATAAATAAGTTTCTTTGCTATGGTTCATGCGTACTGAGACAAGAGATAAGGGATCCTGATTTTGCTTAATTTAATTCGAGTGTTTTGCTTTGCTTTTTAAGCTGATAGATGAAGAACAGATCGAGATGATTTCTATTCTTTCTTCTTTTGTTACTAGCTAAACGTCATTCCTTTGTATTATTGTTTATCTTCTTTGAGATTTCCATTTATGATAGCAGTGTCATTGAAGAGTTCTAATTGATATTTGTACAGATGATAATCATTATAGTGTATATATGAAATGCATGATTATCTATTCTATTTAAAAGTATTTCTCAAGACCACCTATCAATTTCTATATGCGGTGATGTAGCTTACAACCATAACCTATTTCATATAGACTGAAAAATATTCTTGATTATGGAAAACAAAGAACACGAGGATGATACAATTTACAAATAAAAATTACATGCGTCACATTCTATAATTTGCCGATGCATAATAAACACTTATTTCTTGTGCTCGAAAATATCATAATATCCAAATTTCAATATACAGATATTATTACTTTCATGTGTTCTATCATTTTTATTTGTCTTTATCTTATTTATTTATTTAACAAACTTTATGCTAATGTAAAATTTTAGGCATGAATTAAGAAACTCTCGAACATTGTCATTTGTCGCCCTTTGAGCTATGCAAAATATTATTTTTATTCATATGTTATGCATATGAATTCAATCTATTTACAACAACAATTAATCTTTTACCTATGGATCTTTAATTTAATTATTAATTATGTTGGCATATTTTAGTTTTCTAGATTTTGGTGTTAATTTGATGAGACGAACCGGAGTCTTAAAAAAAATGATGTATTAATCTTTGTATGTCGATGTAACTAATCGATGTAAAAAAAAAAAAACAAGTGTTAATTTACTGTAACTAATTCTCAACACAAATAATATGTTTTCATATCTATATAATTTTTGTATATGACAAGTTTTATAAAGGAAAAATGTGCAAATAGTCCCCTCGACTATTACGTGGGGAGCATATTGCTCATTCCCTGGTTATTTGGTTCAAATAGCCATCTCTAAGTTAAAAATAAGACAATGTGACCCTTTGTTGGATGAAAAATTTAATGATGTTAGCAAAACATACATTAAGACATCTTTTTCACACACAGTTAGATGTTTTTACATACCAATGCACATTTTTCATACACACTAACCTATCAGTTTTTACATACATATATTTTATTGAATATTTTATTTTCACTAATAAAATAAAATATATTATAAGTACATAAAACTTCAATAAAATTTTCATGTGTACAATTGTTTACGAATATTACAGAATATATTTAAAATATATTAAAAGTAAAATTAATATACAAATTCCAATTTCTTTGTAGTTGTTTAGTGCTAAATTATTTTCATTCGATTATTATTAATAATATAAGTTAGCTATCTAAGTCTAATCAATTACGTAATTGCATTATAATTCAATTACAGTTTCCAACGGCTAGAATCCAAACAAATTTGAAAATTATAATTTGGAACAGATTTATCTAAATCCGTATAAATAACGTGTTAAATATAAATTTAAATTATTAGTCACTTCACTTGCATCAACTTTTTCATATATTTCAAATTAACATATTTCTCATATTTTTAATAGCATATATAATATTCGTAAGAAAATTGTATGCCTTATTTAATATATTTTAAATTGTGTAACATTCATAAAAAAATGTACATGCATAAAAAAATAAACTGCATGTTTTATTTACTCATAATAAATTTTATGTTTTGAGTAAATAAAATATTAAATAAATCTATACGTGTGTAAAAAAGTGTTAGTGTTGTGCATGAGTGTGTGTTAGTGTGTTAAAATATCAAAGTGTGAGGAAAAATGTGTATTGGAGTATGTTTAGTAACACCATTAAGTTTTTCATCCAATAAAAGTCCACATTGTCTCATTTTAATTTAACTTAGAAGGAGCTATTTGAGTCAAATAGTCAGAAAAGAGGCAATATGCTCTCCACGTAATAGTCGAGGGGGCTATTTGCACTTTTTTCCTTCTATAAATTAGCATCATCATACTGCATTTTTTAAACTTCAATTGATGTATATATAATATCTTATCTAAACATTAATTATAACAATTCAACTGAGAATATAAGATGATTTTATTACTATTTTTGTTGTTTTGATTTGATTACGGTTTATATATAATTTTTATAATTGACTTTATTTAAAGTATTCAAATTAATATCTATATTTTTTATTTAAAATGACAAATGATGTCATCAACGATATTGAAATGACATTATTGTTATTGAAACATCGAAGAAATTGCATCTGAGCATTGTAGCATATATATATATATATATATATGTCTGTTTTAAATTAACGATATTGAAATGACATTGTTGTTATTGAAACATCGAAGAAATTGCATCTGCGCATTGTAGTATATGTATATATATATATGCCTGTTTTAAATTAAAGTCCTACCTGACCAAATCGGTAGGAACAATTAAATATTTATGTAATGAGTTAATTTATTCAATTGACAACTATAGACAACACAATTGAGCTTGAAATTACACAATCGATTTTTTATGATTAATTAATTTTAATTATCAATGGAAATACTAATAAATTTGATGGAAGTCTTTATTTATTAAACTAGATTGCTACACCGACCACCAACGAATTGGTCATTAAAAAAAGTAATCACCTTCTCTAGCCACCACCAACGAATTGGTTATCTTCTTCACACCAATCACCACTGTTTTCCGTTAGCCACCACCACTATCTTCCGCTAGCGACCACCATATTCTTCTCCAGCAAAAAGCAACCACCATCTTCCCCACCCCAAAAAACTAGACGAACGAGAATATGTTGCTAAAGATAATATGATACTTATGAGCTTGCAAAGGAACTGAAAATGAGATTTGGGAAGAAAGGGTCGGTAATCGACGACGGCGGGTCATTGGAAATTTGTGTTTAATGGGATGTCGTTGACGGAAATCTGTAGTTAAAAATGGAAAAGGGAGGCTAGGGAAGATGATGCGGAGTTTTATTTTTTTCAATTTTTTTATTTTCATTTATTATATTATTTATTTAGTAGTGTATCAAGAATTTTTTGTAGTGTGTGAAAGTAAAAAGATTTGTATTTTAGTAATCTCAAAAATAATTATTTTTTTAATTATTTTAATTAGTGATGTGTGTAAAGAAGATTTGGTGGTGTATTTAGAAACACATATTTTATAATAGTCCAAATTTTATACTTAAATTATGTTATTCACAAGATTAAAGATAGAACGGAAAGTGAAAATAGAATTAACATAACAGAGTTAGTTGCAAATGACCAAAAAAATTATTGTGGAAGAATGAATTTGTGGGCGCCGAAAATGAGAGAGGAAAAATCAAACTAACTACAAAAAAATTAAAGATATTTTTTGGGCTGAATTTTTCATATTTGGTTATAATTTTATTATTGCATTAATTTATTTTTAATTTTCTAAAAATTTATTATGTACATTGAAATTTATTATAATGTTTTCCACACATTTAGCTATGTGTAAATATTTGGCACATTGAACAAATCAAACATTTTTACGCATTTCATTGGTGAATTTAACGTAATTGGTGTTATATTTGTATAGAAAGTTCTTAATTATTTTATTTAGCATAAAGTAATTATTAATTTTTATGTTATCATATAACAATGATTTATTTCAAACAAATAATTTCACTGATTGATATATATTATTTCGTGAAATAGAGTATGACTCTCAAACCTAATTGAGTTTTCCTTATATGCGAGATCTTGAGCCTAATTTTTAGAATTTTGATTGTTGGGTAATCAAATTATGCTAAATGAATAATTTTCTTAGTTAACATATTTATATTATAACAATCTTCAAATTTACGCGAACACATATTTGAATATTTCTATACTATCTTATTTTATCCAATAAATTATTTATACAAGAGACATTCCAAATTTTTTAATATTTTCTTTAATTATTAGATATCATATGTGTATTTTACATATCATACATAAAAAAATGAACAATGTTTAAATTCACACTATACGTATAGACTAATGTTGTACAATAACATAATTTAATACATTAATACCTATGTGTAAGTATATGTAAAATGATATGATGTTAAAGATGGAGTTTGAGGCGTTGTTCAAGACACGTGAAAATTCTCCCTAGATGATATCATATTCACTTCACACACTCTCGATTAATGACAAAGATGTATATATTGCAATAATTCTTAATTGTTCTCATTGTGAATAAAATAATAAAGAATTTAAATTATGTTTGTAATTAATTTCAAGCCAACCAATTATGTTATTTATTTTATTGGACACAATAAATGAAAATTTATTAATGAATATGGGTTGTCTGTCGATAAAATAGTGAACAAAGTTGACTATAACACTATATATTATGTATACATTTTATAATTATTTATATTAATTATTTAATTGTAATTTAATTATTTGATTTGTAAGATTATTTATTATAAATTATTCATATATCTCTCACATGTGCATCGCACGGGATGTAATACTAGTTTCTTTTAAACACACAAAATTCATGTGCTGCTCTTAGGCTCAAAGCAAAATTTATTTTTTTTGTGAACTCCCTCATCACTTGCTCTATTTAATTTGATAATCTAACATTCTCCCATAATCGTTCTCGATCATCATGCTCCCTCATCACTTGCTCTATTTAATTTGATAATCTAACATTCTCCCATAATCGTTCTCGATCATCATGCTCCCCATCGTTCACAACTCTTTAACTCTACAATTTAAATCTCTTAAGTTTCTACACGTTTAAAAATTATTTCCTATTGTACATAATACTCTAGCAACAAATTGACAAACACAAATAGAAAGAAAATAAATTAAAACTTGAATTTATTTATCATATTAACAACAGAGACTAATTAACATTAAAACAAAAACAAAAACACCTCGTCGATCTAGCGAAATTGGTTGATTCTCACTTACCTCAGGGCGTCGGCCGACAAGCTGTGATTTTTTGCTGAAAGAGAAGGATCTCAGCCATCAACTGGTTGTCAGAAACTATACAACTATCATATACAGATAAAACAATCAATTATTACATTAATATGGAAAATCACTAATAATTCAACAAAAAAGTTGTGAATTAGAAGTATTAAACCTGGAAATTAATTTTGGGCTTCGAATATTTTCACAACAATCCCTCTTTCTTTTCTGGTTTGTTCGAGTTGGGGAGTACAATATTTTTCTATGATTTTTGCTGAATGGCGAACAATAGAAATTTTGACACTGGGAGGAGACTGGAGGAGGCTTTCGATGGAATAGAATGATTTTGGAAGATGGGGTTTTAGCTGGAATCGGTGGCAGCAGCGACTCCTACTGTATTTCTATTCTTTTTTTTTTTAAAGATTTCTATTCTTTGTCGTTAGCTCTTGGTGTGAATTAGGGGAAAATGATAATAAGCAAGAAATGTTCTCTCTCCTCTTTTATTTTATTTTTTTATTTTTTATTTAATTACAATAAAACACGGTGGGTTGAGGAGAGGCATCAATATGATTAATATAAAAAAATAAATTGAATTTGGGTATCGTAATAATATTTGATGTCGTTAAAAATATTTTATTATGACATTGAATTTTGATGTCTCCAAAGGTCTGTAGTAATAGCCTTTAATAAATATTCCATGTCCCAATAAATATGTTATAACCACATTCATGGTTTGGTGTCTCCAAAAGGGTGTTGCAATAAGTGTTTTTTGTTGCAGTGATTATTGGTCTATTTGCACCTTTTCCTAATTATATTCAATAGCCTACAGACAACTTAGTTGCATGTCCTTTAAATCACTCGTAAAAGATACCACCTCATTTTTACTTTTTGCCACTTTAGTTGACGGTGAACTCGTTAATTACTATTGTCACTATAAATTTACTTTTTGTCGGGCACTCATCTGAGCAATACTCAACATAGAAGAGTTCTACACTAGAGAAATCTTATACAAGTTGATCACCTAAAATGTATATTTATGAGATTCGAGATTATGACCTCTAAATTGATAAAATTCCAACTTTAAAAAAAATTGATTACATTAATTTTGTTAATTTGCAGTGAAAGGTCACGAGTTCAAATTCTTACCTAACACTGTTTACTATGTTGAGGGCATCGCATATGATTTAATTGTTCACTACGAGTCACTTCTAATGTATAATTTGTGGGTATGGATGTTGTAAAACTACAATCCGTGCTAAGTATATTTCAATGATACTGCATGCAAGTGTTCTTCGATATGTTGGGAACAGACATAAAAACAATAAATAAAAAGGAGTAAAAGAGCGCACGAGATTGGTAACCCAGTTCGGTTAATCAACCTACTCTAGGGGGGACTTCGCTCAAACTTGAAGATTCGTTCACTACTCCTTCATAAAGTGTATTGAGGAACTTACACATACAGAACTCTCTCCTTATGTCGCCCGTTCTTCTTCACGAACTCTTTCACCGAACGAAAGCTGTGAGATCCCCTCACAACCGTGACACTAGACTCCCTCTAGCTACCTACGATTTCAATTTACAATCTCTCCCGAGATTATGTACAAAAGGATTAAACCAACCCCTCACGTGTTTCACTCAAAACACTCAAATGCTAGACTATCACGTTGAACAGTTTAGGGTACAACTTCTAGCTATTATAAGAAATCACAAACCAACGACTCTCAAACACTCAATATAGAGAATCAAATATGTTGCAGGCGAACTTAATTAAGTTGACACCGATTGCTGCAATGAATCGGTCTTCTTATAGCTTTACTCTTGAGATTGTCGTTGATCTTCAATCGCCAGCAATATGGTAAGTGAATGATGGTTTGTGATCTTCCCAAACATGTGTAGATACTTTCCTTGAGTAGTAGGACTATTTTCAGCACGGTATCTACACTATAAGGTAGTCAAACGATCGTATCTTGACCTCCCAAACCGGATGGGCGCAAGATCTTTCAAACATGGAAACTGCAATAATTAAACTGTTCCTGGGTATGTCGAGAACATCAGAGGGAACAGTTCGCCAACTGTTCTTTATTACTTGCACAACGAAATCAGCACTTTAACTTCAGGAACATACCCACGAACACATTATCGAACATATCTCGCATCAGCACTAACAGATGTTTTGCAAAAAAATGAAATTTATCAATGCATCCATGAAAAGAGCTGCGCTGTTCCCCTTCGTCACAGAAAAAGTAAAATAACTATTTTATTGAATTGGGAATATAGTTTGAATGAAGTTCATTTATATATTTGATTTTATTTACTATTTATTTTGAGGGAATCATTTATATATTTTGATTGGTTTGTCATTTGTTGAGGCTTTTTCCCTCCGCATTAATGATGCAGCTGTCAAAAATAAATCTGAAGAAGAAGCCCAAGTTTTTAAGACTCATGGCTTAATATACTCTTGATTTAATTCAAGGCCCAACTTTGTTCTTATCTTAGGCCCATCACGTAACAAGATTTTGGGTAATTCTTTAGCCGATTTTTTTTCTGTTCATAACCCTAAATTTAACTAAATTTTAAATATTATTTTATTAGACATTTTATCCTTACAATCCCATACTTCTTCAACCCTAACAAATCAAAATAAAATTCCCTAATATATAGACCCCACTCTCTTCTTCCTAAAAAAAAAAAAAAGAAAAGAAAAAGTTAAAACCGAAATAAATCATTTATTTTGAAGAAACTCATGTTTATGGAGCTAGAATGAATTTACCTTTTTTCTTTACTTTTCATTTCATTTTTTTTCATTCCAACCAAAAAGTTATTCATGCATCACTTGCTTTCAGCTCTCTCATAATTTTTTTTTTTTAAATCAACGACCCAACTTATGCAAAAAAAAAAAAAAGAAAAAAAGAAAAGCTCGAAAGGTATTGTAAAAAATTTCAGTTTTAGGAATTGGGCCATTTGCTTCAATTTTCACATAATGTAGATTTGGTCTAAATGCAATTTTATGCATTTTTTTTTTGTACTGACGTTAGTATTGTCTTCAATTTATAGTTACCAAATCCCAAAATCCAAACAAGAAAATATGAAATAACTGAAAAGGTTATGGATTTATTAATTCAAATAAATAAATAAATAATAGAATTTCAATTAACATAGCATATCTTCTGTAAGACTGCAATATAGGGCAAAAAGATTGAACAAAATATTTTTTATATTTTAATTAATTAAGGGAATTGTGAATAGAATTACCCTCAAATTTTTTTATCGAACCATAGAAATTTCAATCACCCAGGTTACTTTCATTATAATAATTCTTGCATTTGATAAGAGGTTAAACATATGGTATCAAATTGTCATTTTCCTGATTTGATAATGAACTACATTGCTGAAATATTTGTGCAGAAATAAAATAAATAAATATTTAAAATAAGAATCAGTTATAACGACAAATTAAAGTGACCCCTTTTGACTTGAGGATAATTATGGTCCTCCTAATTAAAGTGAAAAAAAATTGAATTTTGAATGCATATGAGTTAATTAAACCAAAAATCCAGAACGAGCTGAGGCAGCGTTCATCAAATTTTCTTCAAGGTCTCTTTTTCTTCTTCTCTTCACCAATAGCGATTCCAATCTTCTCAAATGAAATTCTTTTGTTTGAAATTTGGGATCTTAAGTTTTAAATTCTCCAAAAGAAAAATAAAAAAAAAGAGTAGTTTTATGAATTGTGAAGCACTCTAAAAGAAGAAGTGTTTTATTTAAATAGAAATAAGTTGTAATTCATGAATTGATTCGTGTAGGGAATTAAAATAATAAATAAATATATATGATGGTTTTGGGATTCCTAAACGACAAAATTGTCACGCGTAAAATATCACGTAAAAAAATGATTTGAGTGTCGTCGTTTAGTACAAAATTAAAGTAGACAAATGAAAAAGGAAAAAGCGAAGAGCAGGAATGCAAATCCAGGCCACAACACATTATTCATGTCTTGTTTATTTTTATTTGTCCCAACTAAATCTTTGTTCTTCACCGCTCCAAATTTAATACAGAAAAATGGGAGTTTTTCATAAAAAAAAAACAAAAAAAAAACTCATGTCATTTCACTTGAAATCTTTTAATTTATCGTGTTTCAAATTTTTGTCTCGCCATTTTTAGTACATGCCAATCTATTCTCTATCTCGATTAACGCTCTAATATTAGTTCGTTATGAGTATCTAGGTCACGATATTTTTATGCCACCCATTTAGATGAAATGTTAAGTGTTTACTATAATTTAATTTCAATCTAATTATATGTGTGTGTAAAATAAAGTTAAAGTATTAATTATTTGAAATCAAGTTGTTTTTTTCTCCTACGTGTACGTTGTCTACTCCATATAACTCTATAAAAATTAATGGTTGTTTATTCCTTTGATATCGAATATAATAATCATTGTTCTTTTTATATTTTAAATTTATATAATTGATCGTAGTTGGACCTTTAAATATAAAATAATTATAATTATAATCTTAATGTCCTCGAAAAATAAGAAATTAATTAACAGATGGGATATTGTCTTTTTGCCGGGGAAAAAGAAATGGGACTAATACTAGTATATTTCTAATTGGTTAGTTGTAATTTGGAGTTGTTTTGGGACAAAGTGACGAAATGTTTATTAAGCATATTATGACAAAAAAAAATCATCTACTCTGGCAAGTTCAAAGCAAGGTCATCTTCTTGGCCGTCGATCACCATCGACCACAACCATCTGGTCCCCACAGAACTTTCTCTCACCACACACAACAGCAGACACAAATGGAGGCAATGAGAAGCGCTTTGCTCTGCAGAGGCCAATTTTCGGCTAAACTTCAAAGCCTCAAACTTTGTTTCGAAAAGGTAGATTATTGACGCCGAAAAGGCACCTCTTCACGTGCAATACGATACAACCATCGACCACTACCATCTTCCGCCGGCACTCACCTTCTTATTCCACTACATATTTTTTGAATTATCTCCGACGAAGCTCTGCAAATTTTTGGAAGGGAGAGGAAGGGAGGAAACAGGGTGTGAGGGGCTGGGGATGGGGAGATTTGGGAGGTTGGAGAAATTACACCTTAAACAGTGATTGTTTGGTGGAGGTTTGCAGCGGGAAGAATCGCCGTGGTAGCTGGAGCAGGCTGTGGAGGTGGAGCCGTGGAGGGGGAGATTATTTGTGTGTGTGTTTTTAATTTTAGTGTTGGTAACAATTGACTTTGAAGCATTCTTGACAAACATTGGAATAGAACCTTACACAAGAGAAAAGAAAAGACAACAGAAAATAAAAGAATCAAACTGAATTGAAATACTGTATGAAGAAAATCGAATTCAACTATCTGTTCTTGGATCTGTCTTGAACAGCTTCTGGAACACGCTGGAAATGCCTTCAAACAGATTCAGGACTGCGATGGAAATCTTCTGAACAGACTCCGAAACCCACTGGACAAGTCTCGAATAGATTCTGGATCTGACAGGAAATGTCTAGGACAGATTTTGGTACAGACTTGAAAACGCCTAGGACAGGATCTGCAACAAACACCAAACTGGATTTGATATGGAAATCAACCGAGTCGAGGAGATCTCTTTCCACAAGACAATTACGCCCCGACTAGTGCTCACGGGATTGGCGTTTATCTCTCAAAGATAAAACGACTTCGTCCTTCCCGAATGTAGCACCACAAGTCCGGAAGGCTCCAACGAACTAGATAAATGCGAAGACTGGGAAGCTTCACTTGAAAAGATGATGCAAGATGTATGATGCACTTTGTAAAAGATTTTTCGTATAGAAAACTTATGCAAAGTACATTGAAAACTTATGGAAAAACGTCTTGGAAAAATGTATATTTCCTATCATGCACGGATGCCTATTTATAGGCACACATTCCACCTCCTTAGGGATTAAGGTTTGAACATTCAAACCAAGATGTAACCACCCATGAGTTACTAGGTGCATTCAAGCCCACATTTGTAACCTCCCATTTAAGATCCATTGAAATCCATATTTGAAACCTCTCATGAGTTACTACCGTTGCAGTATTAACTCTCCACTGTGAGTGAGAATCGGTTACACTCCTGAAGATCAGGAGTTACATCATGTGTACACCAATGGGTCGGACACCGTACTGTCCTCGAATATGTTCCTGACAGATGACCCACCCACTTGATCTGAATCAACTAGAATAGACTTTGGACGAGGCCCAAATCTAATCAAGCTCAAATCACAGTTGACCCCATAGCCAAGACATGAGACAACATCACTATCACTCTTACTGTTCCAGACCCAAGATCGGGAACGAACACTGGCATGAGCGTGCTCACATAGTTGTGTACATCGGATGTTACACTCAAGTGATCACACACTTAAGTACAAGCTTAATCAGTTTCGGCTTCGATTGCTTAAACACCATTTTACGTGACCAACTTAACGATTAATTTCTCACTCATCGAAAATCGGGATTGAGAAACTAAAACACTATGATTATCTATTTCAACATAGATCACTCATGCATAATTTAAATCCTCTAAAGTTAAATATTTCGGTCACTGAAAATCGGATAAAATGAGATCACACACTCACTTTATTAAACCTAATTTTCCAACATTTAGTTGCAATGAAAGTAATTTTAATTTCAAAGGTTATTTAAGTAATTTATTAATTAATAAATTTTGAATTATTTTTAATAGTGGTGTGCAAAGAAAATTTGATGATATATTTAGAAACACCCATTTTATATTAACCTTTGAAACTTTTATGACGCATTAGTGAGGTAATTATGTACAATCTTACTAGCCAGAAAAATTGGCATTTGACCATTTCTACTAGAGAGAGAGACTGAGGGAAGGAGCTAACCTAAAATTAGGGTCGTAAATAAGTCGAGTTAAGCTCAAATGTTCAAGCTTGTCTGAAATAATATTAAGCATTTAAATTTATGTTTGAGTTTGTTTGATTATCTATCTAGTCGAGTTCAAACGAGCTTTAATCAAGCCGAACATGAGTCGAGCTCGAGTAGTTTGATATTTTTATACATGTGTTGGTTAATTTTTTCTTACCGAGCTTTAACTTTTTTATCAAACACAAAATTATATTTAAGTTTATTTAATATGTTTATCGAATCGAGATCAAATAAATTTTTAACAAACTAATACAAATCGAATATCGAGCTATTTGATTTGATTTTAAGCCCTAGCTAAGACCTCTAAAAAAAGACATCTCCCCTAATAGTGACATATAATCATTCAACTTTTTCGAATATATTACGCTAATTATTAAAAGTCAAAAGCAAATATATATATATATATATATATATATATATATATGCCACTTTATTTTTAATTAATTTTTTTTGGGTGGGGCTGCGGGAAAATAAATATACATATTTGAACGTACAATTTGGGAATTTATCAATATTCCGAATGAAACAAGTATTAACATTATGCTCCCACCATTATTGTTTTATCTATCTTTCCCTTCCCTTTTATTTCCAGCCCAAAAGGCTATACAATTATTACTCGAATCTATCTCCCACTTTATAACACTTTGTATGCACGCTAACGTAGCTAAGTGCACAAACACAAGGATTTTCAATCCCCCTCCTATTTTGTTTATTTTATCAATTCACGTCACATATTAATTATATAATCCCTGCAACATAATATATAAAATAAAAATATAATCAACATTCTAGTAATATCTCTCGATGTTATAAATATACATCCTTCTTCCCCGAGAGAAACGCCAGCTGCACGATAATGTCCTACCCGATAGCTGGCCGCGCCACCGGTGTCACCGCCGTGGACTGCCAGAAACAAGTGCGGTCGTGGAGGCTCCTCCGCTCCGTGGCGGAGCTCCTCATCCCCACCTGCAACTGTATGATCACACAAGAAGACCAACCTCCCAAACACTTCCTCCACAAGCGTTCCTCCTCCGGCACCTCCACCGTCTCCGGCACTCTGTACGGTCGCCGCCGCGGGAAAGTGAGCTTCTGCATCCAAACAAACCCTAATTCAATATCTCCAATCCTCCTGCTCGAACTTGCCATCCCCACAAACGTTCTAGCCAAGGAAATGAAAGGCGGGTCGATTCGATTCGCCTTCGAATGTGCAAACGATTCGGATTCGGGTTTGGGTAATCTGTTGTCCATGCCTGCATGGACAATGTACTGCAATGGAAGAAAACTAGGGTTTTCTGTGAAGAGGAAACCTTCGAGGGATGACGTGGAGCTTCTGCAGAAAATCCAAAACGTCGTCGTCGGAGCCGGCATTGCAAGCCTCGATCACGATGTGATGTATCTGCGAGGAAAATTCGATAGATTTCATGCTTCTGCAAATTCCGACTCTTTTCATTTGAGTGATTATGATGCTGCTACTAACAGCCAGGAGCTAAGTTTTTATTTTCTTCGATCATGATGTTAAGTGATAAAATAATAATGTTGATTTTTTTTTTCAATTTTTTTTTATTTCTGGCCAACCGTTTTTTTTTTAGCCTCGCATTTTTTGCATGGCTTTGGCTTATGTTCTTAGGGGTTGGATGGTGATGGAAACATTTTTTTTTTCCCTTTTAACTGCCCACAATCACTATTAATTCTGAGTGTGTTTTGGATAACTCGATCGCTATAAAAAATGTCGATCGGAATTCAGAAACTAAATATCAGTCGATGTAAGATCAATGAAAGTGTAATTGAGTACTCCCTCCGTTTCGAAATGTTTGTTGTTTTAAGTTTTTTATTTTGTTTCAAAATGTTTGTTGTTTTTTATAATTTGACATCCTCTCTCTCAATTTTAACCCTCTCAAATCCTACAAGATTTCTTTATTATAACAAAATGGAGAGAGAAAAATATATGGAGAGAGAAAATGTTGTTATTTTTTTGAAAAATATAGATGAATTAGATGTTATGGCATATATGAGGTATGTGTATATTTGTCCACAAAATTATGTTAATTCTAGATAAAAAAAAACCTACAACAATAAACATTTCGAAACGGAGGGAGTATTATTTTGTATTGTTTTATCTAATCAAGGTTCAAATTTCTTATTTCATTTTTTTTTGCACTCCGTGTTTCACTATCAAACTTATGATTTTAATAATAATTATTATAATCATAACATAAATAACTATAATTAATATTTATCAATAAAAAAATAAATTTTAAAAATTATTAATTATAATTAGTAAATAATCAACTATAATAATAAATTATTAAGTGAAAACTAATACTAAAACACTAAAAAAAATTATGAACTATAATAAACAGTTATAAGATTAAACTAATTAAAGCACAAAATGTTAAATTTTGAAGAAAAATATAAGAAAAATTCATAATAAAGTGTAATATAATATAGAGTGAAACACTGTACTATATGAAATCTTATACCATCTAACAAAAAAAAACGTATTATTAAGTGGAGTCATCTCGGTTTCTTTCCTTTTCTCCCGCTTTTTAATATTTATCTTAATTTCTATTTGGATTGAAGATCATGCCCCATATATATTGTTAAATTCAGAAGTACGCGGTTATTATATATATTAAGAGATACTACCTCCGTTTCATAATGTTTGTTGTTTTGTTTTTTTTATCTGGAATTAAGAATTAATTTCGTGGACAAATATACCCATCCCTTATATATGCCAAAAAATCTAATTCATCTATATTTTTCTAAAAAATAACAATATTTTCTCTCTCCATATATTTTTCTCTCTTCATATATTATAGGTAAGTTAGAATAAAAAAAATCTTGTAGGATTTGAGAGGGTTAAAATTGGGAGAGAGGATGTCAAATTATATAAAACAACAAACATTTTGAAACTAAAAAAAAACCTTAAACAACAAACATTATGAAACGGAGGTAGTATTATATATAATCAACGCTATAAGTTTCTAATTATGAGTTCGATCTTCTTTCATTATTTCAAAAATAAGTTGTTAATAATATAATAAGCTCCACTCATATTCTTGGCCACAAGAATCAAATAGTTTGGAGCTAAAGATACAATGAGGGTTTTTTATAAATGGAATCTAGGGCTCATCAACACCTTTAAAACGAAAAATTTAAGGTTGCCTCATGTTGTGGTACAGGCCTAGTTAGGGGTTCACTACTTATTTCCCCGCCCTTTGCGGTCTATCTCACTTGCTACTCAAGTAGCTAGACCCAAGGATGTACTATTACAGTTGATTACAATCAATAACAGTAAGGAACAAGCTTCAAAGCTTCACAGCGGGGAGTGCTTCTTCACAGCAAGCATCAGAGATGAAGGTCAGGAGGACCTTCAATGTTCTTCACAGGCTTTGAGGCTCTAACCAACAGATCTGTAAGAAAGCACAGAAACCCAGTAAGTATAGAGAGAGAGACAGCCGTAGATCAAAGTGACAAGAAAAGACAGAGAGGAGTCAGTGGTGGGAAAAGTGTGCTCGGGGCACGGTGGCTCAGATTTTTCCACGGGAGACGGCGACGGCAACTCCGGCGATCGGAAAAATACCCAGATCAGGGAGGGGATGGTGAAATGATGGTTGGGTTGAGGGACAAAAAGCGGGCTCGGACACACTCTCTCTTTCACCAAAGCTTCTCCACTATACTCATAGGCCAAACAGAAATCATAGCACAGGATTCCGGCCAGAGAAACCGAGGGAGGCAGCTGAGAAGATCCAGAAAGAGAGAGAGAGAGAGAGAGAGAGAGAGTTAATTAGGGTTTCGAATGTTGTGAGTGTTGAGAGAGAGCCGAACTCTCTCGAATATTATAGAAGGTAGGAAAGCTTTGGAAATGAAAATCAAATTAAGAGTGAGATAATGAGGGAGAGGGACCGTCATATTAGGCTTAAGGGTTAAGGTTAGTGGGCCGGGTAGGATATAAATCAAATGGGCCTGGGGAGGGAAAGGCCAATTGGGCCAACCTCAACATTTCCACCTTTGGCCCTATTGGTCTTTTCCATCACCAAGGAGTTGCCTGCTAAAAGAAACACACGGGATTATCATCATTGCCATATATTTTTACTCTTATTTATCACAAAGACAAACTCAGAGAGGGAGGAATAAATACTATGCGTATCTAATCCAGTCTCAACACTGGAGACCAACCCAAAACTTTGAAACAAGTCTCAGGTCTGAACAACTTGACCATCCCAGACTCAGTTCACCTAGCTTGACTACCAAGGGTAAATCACCATTTGTTACACAGCCCTTTAAGGCTCATTGATCATCCTGACACAAGGTCAGGATAACCCAACACACTCTTCCCTTTAGCTCAACCCAAGTCCATGTTCAAAGACTCTTTGCAGGCTTCCAGCTTTGCAATTGGGAGGCACTTAGTGCCCATGTCTGCTGGATTGAACTCAGAGGGGATTTTGTCCAATAATACTTCTCCTTTCTCTACAATGTCTCTGATAAAATGATATCTCACATCTATATGTTTGGTTATATCATGAAAGACAGGGTTTTTGCATAATTGGATTGCAGACTGACTGTCAGAAAAAAGAAAAGGTTTATCATTAATGAAATTGATTTCAAACAAGACACCATTTAACCAAATTGCTTCTTTCACAGCTTCAGTAGCTGCTATATACTCAGACTCAGTACGTAGATGATAATGCCACAATACTTTGTAACTGAGACTTCCAACTAATGCATGACCCACACAAAGTGAACACATATGATATAGTAGATTTCCTTTGATCTCTATCATTGGCATAATTTGAGTCAACATAGCCAATACACTTAACACCATCAGAGAATTTTGAAAAAATTAAACCATGGGAAGCAGTAGACTTTAGGTATCTCAACAACCATTTCAGAGCCTCCCAATGAGGCAATCCAGGGTTAGCCATGTACCTACTTAAGCATGACACAACATAGGCTATGTCAGGCCTAGTGCTGATCATTAGGTACATCACTGACCCTAT
Organism: Perilla frutescens; assembly: GCA_026008535.1. Lineage (NCBI taxonomy): Eukaryota > Viridiplantae > Streptophyta > Magnoliopsida > Lamiales > Lamiaceae > Perilla > Perilla frutescens. Next base: position 8,058,252 of record BRKX01000008.1, on the reverse strand, counting down.
GGCATTAGCATAAGGGATACTAGACATCTCACTCAAATCAGTGTCACTTCTGGGACACTGATCTTTGCTCAATTGAAAGTGTGAGGCAAGAGGAACAGTTACAGGTTTACAGAGATTCATATCAAATTTCTTTAAAACTTGTTCAACATAAGAAGATTGGTGCAGTAATAGTGTGTGTTTACTTCTATCTCTGTCAATGTTCATACCTAGGATCTTCCTGGCATCTCCCAAGTCTTTCATGTTGAAATTATCACTTAGACAGGATTGGACATGCTTCACAGTTTTCAAGCAAGGGCTTATTAGCAACATATCATCCACATAAAGCAATAAGAACATGCGCACAGAGGATTGCATATAATATAAACAGTGATTAAATTTACTTTTGGAGAAGTTCAAACTTTTCATGCAATTGTCAAATTTTATGTTTCATTGCCTAGGGGATTGCTTTAAGCCATAAAGAGATTTTTTTCAACAAGCACACATGATCAAGATGTTTTTCATCTTCAAAGCCTTCAGGTTGCTTCATGTAAATGTTATTTTCTAATTCACCATGCAAGAAGGCAGTGGTCACATCCATTTGTTTCAATTCCCAGTCAAAGTGAGCAGTTAAGGCAATCATTATTCTAACTGTGGTGAATTTCACCACAGGAGCAAAGATTTCAGTGTAGTCAATGCATTCTTTCTGTGTAAATCCCTTAGCAACAAGCCTACCTTTGTACCTTACATTATTAATCTCTTGCTTTATTTTAAATAACCATTTACATTCCATATGAGAGCATGCATCAGGTTTTTTCACAAGAATCCAAGTTTTGTTGTCATGCAAGGATTTCATTTCACATTTCATTGCTTCAATCCATTTATTAGAATCAGCACAAGAAACAGCTTCTTTATAGGTGTTAGGTTCAGAAGAATCAAAATTGTTAAACACATTGAATGCATACATGGACATATTACAACCATCATACCTAGATGGAGCCTTGATGGTTCTCCTAGGTCTATCTCTAGACAATTGGTAATTATCTAAGTTCACATGCTCAGAATCATGCTCAGCAGTTTGATCAGGTTCAGATTCAGATGATTCAGATTCAGATACATTCATATGGGCATGCATGTCATGTTCAGACTCATGATTGGAAGCAGAATCAGTAGGATTAATGTTATCTTGCACATGAAGATGATCATTTGGAACATTAATCTCATGTGAGATTGGTAGAGGAGGGTCCACCTTAGTCACAGCAGGGAAGAACAAAAGAATATCAAATTTCTCCACCTCACAAGGAGCATCAGAGTATGAGGATTCATTTAAGCATGGGAAATCAGATTCATTGAACACATCCCTCCTAATGCAAGTTTTGAAACCAGATAATGTTTTATCCCACAGCCTATAACCTTTGATACCATCAGGGTATCCTAAGAAAATGCATTTCCTAGCTCTTGGCTCAATTTTACTAAGTTTTTGGTGAACATAAGCACTACAGCCAAAGACTCTTAAGTTTGACAGACAAATGGGTTTATTCAAGAACACAGATTCAGGGAGTTTGCCTTTTAATGGGACAGAGGGAGATCTATTAACCAAATAATAAGATGTCATTAGTGCTTCTCCCCAGAATTTTTTTATCAAGGTCTGAACCTGCCAACAGGCTTCTGACTCTCTCAAGGAGAGTCCTGTTCATCCTTTCAACAACCCCATTTTGCTAGGGGTTGTAAGGTACTGATTTATGCCTTTTAATTCCCATTTCAGAACACAGATTGTCCATAGCATGATTGCAGAATTCTAAACCATTGTCAGTTGTTAAACACGTTATCTTCTTATTGGTTTGATTTTAAATTTCAGCAACCCATGTAGAAATTTTTTGAAAAACATCAGATTTGTGTTTCATTAAGAAAACCCAGATTTTTCTTGAGAAATCATCAATAACAGATAAGAAGAACATATTTCCACCATGGGTTGAGACCTTTGCAGGTCCCCACACATCTGCATGAATGTATTCAAGTGTGTCAGAGCTCAACTGAGCTTTAGGATAGGGTCCAGACACAGGGAAAGGTAACTTGTGTTGCATTTCCATCAAGCAGGGTTCACAGAGGGACATGCTAGAAACCTTGTCATGTTTGAATGCACCAGATTTACTCAAGATTTCTAACCCCTTATTGCTCATGTGCCCTAATCTTGCATGCCACAATACAGTTTTATCATTTTGAACCATGTTAGCAGATTGAATAGGCACAGAAAAAACATGCACTGCATAAAGGTTAAATTTCAATTTGGGAACAAATCTTACATCATGAAGTGTTATCATGCTTTCATTCTCAAATTTTAGACACACATCTCCTTTTCCAACTATATCACAGTGCTGTCCATCAGCTAAAGCAACTGATCCAGAATGCATGAGTTGCAAGTTCTGAAACATGTGCTTGTGTGGAGTGACATGAAATGTACAGCCAGAATCAATTAACTACTCAAACTCATGCACTGACTTTGACACAGAATTTGAGAAGTTGATGAATTGGAAATCACTATCAGAATGCACCATATAAAGTTCACCATTTTCATGATAGTTATAATCTTCATCTTTATAGACATGATTTGCAAGATGTTCAAAACGCATTACATTATTAGCATGGTTATTCCCAAACCCCCTGCCCTTTTTGGTTGTTTGCACCTATTTGAGAAGTGCCCTGGTTTCTCACAGTTCCAGCAAGTCTTTTTGGGCTTGAAATCAGAGTTTTGGTGTTGGGGAGGGAAACTTTGGTTTCTGGGAAGATGAAGAGAGGGATTATGACCAAAGTTTTGGTGTTGGCTTTGATTTCTGGAGTTTTGGGAATGGATTTCAACAAGGTTGTGTGTTCTGGTATGATTTGGGAGGTTGTGTGGAGAGTTCATTTCTCTCCTATGCCTTTCAGCAGCAAGGACACTAGGATTCTCAGGATTTTGTCTATTGAAAGGTTTCATGTTGTTATTCATGTTCACATAAAGAATTTCATTTTGTAAGGGCTTGGACTGCAATTTTTTCATTTCATTCTCTTTTGTCTTTAACCCAGATACTATCATATCACATGTAATTTTGGACCCTCCATATTTCAAGGCAGATTTTACTTCAGAAAAGACTTCAGGAATAGCACCAAGGAGAATCTGGGGGGCATATATTTTATAGATTGTCATCTCCAGCAAGTTTTAAATCTTTCAAAAGTTTATTAAAATCATGCATATTTGAATCAACATCTTTTGAAGAATCCATTTGAAAAGTCATGATCTGATTTTACAAGGAATATGCAGACTCATCAGAATTAGCAACAAATAAGGCAGTCAGAGCATCCCACAAATCTTTTGCACATTTGTGGTGAGAAACTTGCCTGACAACAGCACTGCTTAGATTTAAAAAAATTGTAGCTCTAGCACCAGCATTCATTTTAACAAGATTTTTATCTGCTTCATTTTCATCAATTCTTTCAAAAATAGCATCTTGCAGATTTTATTTTGTTAAAATACATTCAACCCTTGTTTGCCAATCACCAAAATCATCCTTTCCATTGAAAGGAACAACACTCAAATTATTCATATTTTCACAGATTCACTCAGAATCACACAAAGAACATAGAACTTCACCAAAAGCTCAGATTTTACCACAAGAACAACAAGATCATAGGAATCACCCAGAACAGGAGGAAACACCTCCACAGGCCCTCAGATGGGTGCACCAGGGGAATCTAGAGCTGAGGCTAGCCCAGTTCTCAGCACAGATTGATCTGTGGAGCAGGGGTTCACTCAGGTCAATCCCAAAAAAACCCAACTAGGCCAATAAACCAGACTTAGATCACTAAGTCTATTCACAGGAACTCTTAAACCAGAGTTTTCAACACAGATTCCAACAAAGAACCAGGAATCCAAGCAACCCAAAAAACCACAGAAAAAACTTAATACAAGCCAGAGTAACAACAGAACTTTAATAACATAAGTACAACCCAAAACCCCCTTTTCTACTGAAATCCCTAACTCAAAATTGCTATCGGGGCAACCCGCTTTGAGGAGACCCACAGGGGAATCCAGACGGTCCCGACCGTAAGCAAATTTTGAGAACTAGCTTGGAATGCCAAGGGAATGACAGAGTCAAGAGCGGAAGCAAGCAAGGTACAGGATCAAAAAATACCACACAATAGAGTTTTAGGGATTAGGGTTTATACCAGAGCCGGTTCTTCCAGGTAGGGAATAACCAGTTATACCTTTTTAAGGAGCCCGGCGGGGCGAGAGAGGTGCGACCCTTACCGGCGGCTGGGTGAGATAGATGGAGGCAGGAGAGTGCCCCCGTATAGACCAAACCAAGGCTCTGATACCACTGTTGTGGTACAGACCTAGCTAGGGGTTCACTACTTGTTTCCCCGCCCATTGCGGTCTATCTCACTTGCTACTCAAAGCTTCACAGGCTTTGAGGCTCCAACCAACAGATCTGTAAAAAAGCACAGAAACCCAGTAAGTATAGAGAGAGAGAGAGACAGCCGTAGATCAAAGTGACAAGAAAAGACAGAGACGAGTCAGTGATGGGAAAAGTGTGCTCGGGACACGGTGGCTCAGAGCCTGGTTTGGCCTTGCCGGGGCACCCTCCGACTCGCACCAGCGCACCCCGTCTCCATTGGCTGCGCCGTTTCGCTCCCGACGAGTAAGGAACATGGTAGGTCAGATTTCTCCCCTTTCCGGGAGGATCTGCTCTGGTAAAGTGGCGAAACTCTAAGCTCCTAGATCTTAGGCTTGGGTTATTTGCTATTTGCGCTAAATATTGGTGAATTGTAGAGATTTGGAGAATTTTGGAGTATTGTGGTGATTTTTAGGAGAATATTTGAGATTTGTGGCAATTTATGATAATATTGTTAATTTGTGTTGATTTGGGAGAATCTGGAATTTTTTGTTGAATTTTTGGGTAAAATTTGAGATATTCTGCTTTGAAAAGATTTATTTGTTGTATCTCTATTTTTGTTAGGTATCTTGCGATCCTATACCTTGCTTCTGCGTTCTTTTATTTTTCTGATATATCTCTGTGAGTATTTGGTTGTGTTTGGTGGTGAAAACCTGGTGAAACTCCAGGTTTTTGAGTTTCTGAGTAACTGACTCCGGTATTTGAGTCAGTTGTTGAAACAAGTTTTGGGGTTGTCCTGAGTGAATCCTTGCTCCACAGATAAATCTGTGCTAAGAACTGCGCTAGCCTCAGCACTTTACTCCCCGTGTGTACTTGTTTCTGTGTGTTAGAGGAGTTCCCTCCCTGTTCTATGATCTTTCTGCTGTGTTCTCTGATTTTCTGGTGATTATTTGCCTTCCTGTTTCTATGCCTTATCCTAGAAAGCATGATTTCCCCTGTCTATCTGAATCCTCACCTTATGCACCTCCAAGTGAGGTAGAAAATTTGGATATTGTTTGATAAGATCCCCTCTGAATTTAACCCTGCGGATATGGGCACTAAGTGCCTTCCAGTTGCAAAGCTGACATCCTGCAAGAGATCACTGAGCTTTGATCTTGGTTAAATTCTTTTATGTGAAGCTTTATGTGATGGTTTTCTATTCTTGAGACTGGATACCTTATTTGTTTTTTATGTTTTGGTTAGTTTTTCCCGTTGGTACTGTGCTAGGTTGAATGTCAGTCAAGGATAGTCATCAATTGACTTGAGATGATTTGCAAAAGGGTTGGTCTCTAGCGTTGAGATTGAGTTCTAATACGCATAGTATTGTTCTCTCCCTCTCTTGTCTTGTCTTCATGATAGACGAGAGTAAAAATAGGTGATGATGTTATCCATGTTAAGGTGTGCGGTGTTTTCTTCCTTGGCGACTTAATGATCAGTGGGCCAAAGGTGGAAATGTGGAGATTTGTTGGCCCAATGATCTATTAAATGGGCTTTGTAATTTAATTAGAAGCCCAAAGCCCCTAATCAGCCCATCCTCCTAATTAGCCCTAATAATCCTTCTTCTTCTCGATAAATAATCCGCGCCGCTTATGATTCAAAAAAAGGCAAAAGAGAAACACACTGATATCGGGCTCTGCTATTCCCGATTAAATCTCCTCGCCGGATTCCCTGTTCACCGGTGTCCTGATTGGCGTCGAGTGTGTGTGAGCTTCGTGAGGGAGAGGGTCATGTAGCCTTGGCCGAGTTCTGCCTTTCCTCTGCTCGTTGAGTGGCCCGACCATGGCCTGTTCTTGAAACCCATTTGATCGCTGCTGTTGCCGGAAGAATCACCGCTGCTATTTGGATTCTGAGCCAAAACACTTCTTCAACTCTCATATTTTAACCCATATATATTTATCTACTTTAATTACCCTAATTTCTATACATATATATATATATATACATATCTTGTAGTCTATATCTGCATTTCTCCTGTGATATTCAATTGCTTGTTCACTGAAGTTGTTGCTTATTTGCAGGTAGCCGGAGAAGGTCGTCGAATCGACCACCAGAGGGTGAAGCCTGCTACTACAGTTCAGTCGCTGGAGACGTCGCTGCTGCCATCATCTGCCGCAGCATAGCAAGACAACTGCCACTTCCTCTTTGACGGCCAGAATCTGCAGACGAGCTACAACCCGTCAAATTGGTTCTTGAAGCATACGAACTGCGTGGTTGCTGCTGCAGTAGAACAGAATTGTTGTTGTGATGCAAACAGAGAGAGGAACTCATTTGTGCACCTTGTCGAAGCCTAGGCGATCGTGTGGCTGACCCCGTCGAGTCGGGAACCAAGACGGTGAACCCCGGCAGGTTAAAGATACCCAACACCTTAATTTAAATGTTAAAAAAAATCACAACAAACATTAAAAATAAGATTTAGCTAGAACATACGTACGTATGTATTTTACATAACAGGAATAGAGATCATCTAGTCCCAATTTATGTGATAATCATGTGCCAACATTAAAATTATATATTGTTAATAATGTTTTTTATAAAAATAAAATTTATTATATTATAAATAATCATAATTAATATTTATTGCTAAAAATTAAAATTTTATATACCCTAAGTTTGGAATAATCAATCCTAAAAATAAATTATATTAACTAAAAATGAAAATTAAATATTAAAAAATAATCATAAACTCTAATTGGGTGGAATAAACCTTAAATAATAATGTAAAATTATACTAAGCAAAAAGAAATTAAAATTGAAGAAAAAATGAAAGAAAACGTAATAATTTTAAAATTTAATACATGGTTGACACACACAAATTAGGATTAGAAGATCTCAAGTGACATAAAAGCACTCCACTTATATATATTATTGAAATTAATCCTAGCTAGTTTAACCAATAATTTATAAGTACCAGAGAACTACTGACATTTTTTGGATATATATGCACAACCAATACCTATACGTAACCAAGTATACACAGCTAGATATTTCAATTATGAGATCATCTTGGTATAGTGTAAACCAAGAAAGACCCAAATTTAATTAACATGGTTCACAAATAATGCGTTAACTATGTCCAGATAATAGAAGAGATGATACATATATTATTATATTTAGAATACAAATTATTGAATTATGCCTAGGTTAATATAAGCCTGAAAACTGAAGCAAATTATGTTTGTAAATAAGCCCGAAACAATAACTGAGCCGAGAAAATTTTATTTTTGGTCCCATAAGATATGTCTGAGTCCGATTTTGGTCTTAATACTATCACTTTTGGTCCTATTTTAAAAAATTATATCAAATGTGGTCCCATAGGACTTGAGCTATCGATTTTGGTCCCACGATTTAAATGGGTCTTTTGATGGATTAACGGAGATATGAGAAAATTTCACTTTTGGTCTCATAGGACACGTTACTCTCCATTTTGATCCCATCGATGTCGATTTTAGTCCCAAAAAATTAAAAATTATAAAATAAAATAAATCTGAAAAGTAAAATTAATAAAAATATATTCGTAATTAATTAGTAATTGAAAATTAAAAAATATAAAATATTAAAAAATAGTATATAATTTTAAAAAATGAAAAATAAAATAAAATTTAAAATGTAAAATAAATAAAAAATTAATAATATTAAAAAGATTAAACCAAAACCAAAAAATTGAACCAAACTGAGCTACTTGGTTCGGTTGGTTTGGTCATTTTTTTTCTTTAATTTTGGTTTGATTTTGAATATTAAAACCAAAACGTAATTTGGTTCGGTTTCGGTTTAAGTAAGAAATATTTTGGTTAAAACCGAACAATCAATATATATATATATATATATTATATTTATAATTTATGATTTATAATTCTAATATTAATTATACCTAAATTTAATATATCGTTTGTTATCTATTGAGTGCATGGAAGTCAATTTAAGCCTCAAAACTTTTACATAACTATTATCTAATACCCTATAATTTCTTTTAAAATGACTACTATGCCTCAAATCTTATTTCAAATATGCATTCAAGCCCAATATTTTCAAGAAATACCAAAGTTCACAATAGTGGTCTTGAATGTTGCATGCTAGTCTAGAACAATAAAAAAAATACACTTTGACTCTTAAAGTCTTACATAATATGTTTTGGTGTCTATACTATATATATGAAATTTCTTTCATCCCTAAGTCTCTGAAATAGGGGTGCGCAAATATTTTTTTTTAAAAAAAAACTTAAATTGAACCAACCAAAATAATATATATAACCGAACAAAACCAAACCATAATTCTTTGGTTTACGGTTTAACTGAATTTTCAATGATTATTTTTATTTTTTCAAAATAATTATATCTAAATTTCCTTCCAAATCATTTCACTTGTGCCTCTAATTAACTAGTAAAAATTTTCTGGAATTTTTTTTGTTTGGGACCAAATCAATACTAAAATGTAATCAAAATCGATAATTTTTTTGACATAAACCATAACGGTGGGACTAAAAATGATAGTTCAAGTTCTATGGGATCAAAATGATAGTATGAGGACCAAAATCGGACTCGGGCATGTCATATGGGACCAAAAGTAAATTTTCTCTAACCGAGCCCAAATATAATATATAACAACACCCCGACAATGTCAGCATATATAAGGAGTTCGTCAAAACATCCCAACACATTTCGACCTCATCAACGAAGCCACCTCATGGGCAAGTAGTGATAATATTGTTAGACAAAGATATGATGAATATATAGTTGCACAAAATCAAGGAGAGCCAGAAGCTACCAGTATAGTTGTTACTTTGTTTGTTGTTGCATGTGCTGTTGTTGATTCAATGATTCCTTCTGTCTGTAGTTGTAACTTGTTACGCAAAAAGTTTTTATAGAAAATAGTTGAATATTAATGTTTAGAAATAAAATATAACTGTGTGCATCCTATAATATTTTTATTTTTATTTTTGAAAATGAATCATATAATATTTTGGGTTTCGAATTGAAGGGTTTACGGCAGAATTAACGAAGTGGTGTGATGATAGATTGAAATGTGTACGTGTATGTGTATGAGTGTATTTCACGCATGATGCACCTCCCCAATTATCATTAAAATAGAAAATAATGGATGTAGTTCTTATGTTTTAAGAAGATAATGAAAGTAATAGCAAGAGAACTCAACCGGAGGCATGATTGACACTTAATTAAAATTTGAGGGATGAAATCATCTATTGTGCATTTGTACTAGTGGAGTGATATTTCCGTGTTATATATACTATTAAATTTATAATTTTATATTTTTTTGTAAAAATAAAAATTAATTATAACATAATGAACCCCAATCGACATTTATTAACAAAAAATATATGTTAAAAAATTATAATTCTAATTAGGAAAAAGGCCACCATAATAATTAATTATTAATTCAAAAAATGACAATTAAATATTCAAAAATAATTATATCCCCTAACTGGGAAGCTAATGACACTACTACAAAAGGCGTCAAGACATTGGCTAAAACTGTTATCTATGAGCATTTTTTTTTCCCAAAAAATTCACAACGGTTAAAAATAATACGTTGTCTTGAAGCATACATAGACGGCGGTTTTCTAAAAATCATTGACTATGAACGTATTTTTGTTAACAACGATTGTTAATTAGATAATTGTTGGCTATGAGTGTGCTTTGGGTGCAACGGTTAATTAGGAACCGTTGTTCAATAATTTACAAGGGTTTGAAGAAATCTGTTGTTATTTTAGTGTTATAATTTGATCACAATAGTTTAATTTTCTGAAATTTGGATGAATTTGTATCAAGATATTGTATTTTGGATGATTAATTAATTATCATGTTTAAATTTTATCAATATAGTATATTATTTACTGGTGATTTTATAGGTTTTACATTGCAACAAATAAAATTGTGCAATTTAAAATTAAATAAAATAATAAAAAACCACGACATTTTACAACATTTTTTTTAAAACTGTTGTGAAATTACAATGATTTTGCAACAACTCGTTATAATTTGACGACGGTTTAAAAAAATCGGTGTGATCCCAGTTGACTCACAACAAAGAAACATAAGATAGGCAACAGTATTGAAACTGTTGTAAAATTACAACGGTTTTGAAACCGTTGTCTATGTGCGTGCAATATTTACAACGCCTAAAAATACAACGGTTTTGAAATGAACTAGACAACGGTTGTAGTCTTTATGGTTTTTTTTTTGTAGTAGTGTGAACCCTAATTAAAATTTGAAAATTAAATAATTTTATTTTTATAAAAACTATAAATTTAAGAGTGTAATACGAAAATATTAGATCAATAATGCAATAGAGAATTTCATGTCAAAATTTTGATATGTCGTAAAATTAAATGATGTATGAATAATTTTTGAAAAATCATTATTTTGTCGCATCACTCTCGTCCCTTAGACTTATAATTTATCTCATGGAAACTATAGCGTAGCTGAATTCCTTTTCTTTTGGAATCAGAAGCACCAAATAATTTTTTTACTTGAAATTTATAAGAAATTAAGTCAGACCTTATTTACTTTGATGGATAAGGGTGAATTAATAAGTTATCCAACTCCTATGTTTACTTTGCATGATATTGTTGGATAATTTATAGATTTTTCTTCGAAAATAATCTGACAAATAATAGGTAAGTCGAGATGGGAGTTAGACTCTCCTTCAGCAAGATGAAATTGCCCCACAATATTAATGCAAAACGGACTTTGGCAATCATCTTCAAGATACAATGACTTTTTAACGACATTTTGTGACACTTACAAAAATGACATTATGACGAACAAAATAATAATCGAGACTGTCAATCGATTACTATATATGTAAGAAAAGAAGTATAGAAAACTTTAGATTTTCGAGTAGTTGAAATGAAATCCAATAAGGTCTATTTATTGTACTTGAAGAGGTTGCGAAACAGTGGCAAGCTTTCTATTCGGTTTAATCTAGGTCATTGGATCGTATTAGTTGATCAATCCACATGATCCAACGGTTCTAGACAGAACAGACACATTGGGTTGATCCACCAATTGGTGGTTGAAGCACCTTAGGCGAACGGAAGCAATAGATCTAGCCATTGTTCCCAATTTGAATTATTTTAGCTTGAACGGTCGCAACCATTGGAGGTAATGGTTCGCGATTTAACCACCTCAGATGAACGGATGCCTTAGTTGGAGCCATTAGTTCACATTTGAACCACCTCCAAGCCTTAGGTCGAATTGGTGCAATGTTACAAGCCAATGGTTCATAAACCAGAATCGACGCACTGATTCGACTTGCCCGCACCATTTCGGTCATCCATGTCACTCTTCCATATTTAATGTTTAAATTGTCAAATTTAACGATTACTATATCTTTTTCCAGAAATTGAATTTGAGATTATAAATATACAAAATTCATCTACACGAAACGTAGATTATGAATTGACAACTCGTTTTCTATTTTTACAAATGAAAACATTATTCATAAATTAATTAAAACACTATTCCAACAATCCCCCACAAAAGAGATTTATAAATACGAAGTTTAAGAAAAAAAATGTCAGTGAATCGTTATTACATCAGGAGAGGTAGCTTCTGGCTTTGAACCTTTCTTAATAAAATGTTATCAGATTTACTTACTGCTCAGTGAATGCGATGTCTTGAACTGGACAGCTTTTGTGTAAAACAAGACAATAATATTTACACAATAACGATTCTAAAATCGTTTTGTTCTCACGTTGTGTCCATTTCGGCTTTGGATCATATCTCAGATTCATAAGTATTTTGAATTGAAGCGACCACACTTCACACTTATATAGGTGATCTCCTATCAAGAGTATCTCCACATACTCTACTTTTTATAAGGTATAAGAATCATTAAAAACATTAAGCTTATCCTTACCACTTTGTAGTAATACTTGGAGCATTTCTAGAATGAGTTTTTCAGAATATTTTAATTCCAAATGTGTAATTGAACTTTCATAACTTAGTTGTCTCATTGAAACTTTTTCTTAAGATCTCCAGTCTCAATGGTTGAGTTACCGCTATGGACGTCCTTTAGTGCGTGGTTTTTCAAACTCATTCCATTTACTGCACTATATAGTAGATCTCTATTTATTCCTTTGGTAATTGGATTGACCATATTGTCTTTTAACTTTACATAGTCAATAGAAACTATTCCGTTAGATATCATTTGTCTAACAATGTTATGTATTCTCCTTATATGACAAGATTTACCGTTATGCATACTACTTTGTGTCATTCCTATAAGAAATTTCTAAACACTCGGCTTCTTCACATGCTTTGTCTAATGTAATAAATTTTGATTCCATTGTGGATCGAGCTATGCATATTTGTTTAGAGGATTTCCATACAACTGCTCCACCTCCAATGGTGAAGACAAAACCACTAGTAGATTTAGAGTCTTATGTGTCGGATATCCAATTAGCATCACTGTACCCTTCAACTACAACTGGAATCTAGTGTAAAATAGACCATAATTTAAAGTATGTTTTAAACACTTAAGCACTTTTGTTAGTGCAGTCCAATGGTATTTACTAGGATTACTCACAAATCAACTTAATTTACTTATTGATTATGCAATATTTGGACGAGTATAATTCGTTAGATACATTAGACTTCCACTGATTCTTGCATATTTGAGCTGAGATACGGGTTCTCCTCGATTTTTAGCTAAGTGTAAACTTAAGTCAACATGAGTCTTAGAAAGAGGTAGATCAAGAATTTCGAATTTTCTTAGAACATTCTCAGCATATTCTTAGTTTTCACAATTGTATTGTGATTGTTGCCCATGATGAGCATGTCTTTAATGTATACACATTTATCACACTCATTAATCTTAAAGCCATTTGATAGCATAGTGTTATCAAATTTCTCATGTCATTGCTTTGGTGCTTGTTTAAGTCCATAAAGTGATTTGACAAGTTTATAAATTGTGCATTCTTGTCCTTTGGCTCCAAACCATTCAAGTTGTTATATATATATATATATATATATTTCTTATTCCAATTTTGCATTTAGGAATGTCATATTTACATCCATTTGATGCATGTATCTAAAGGTTATGCAAAGCATCAATAACAATGAGTACTTTAATAGATGTAATTATTATGATGGGAGAGTAAGTATCGAAATAGTCATACCCTTACTTTTGTTTGAACCCTTTTAGCTACCAATCAAGATTTATATTTATTAATTGATCTGTATGCTTTATACTTTCTTTTTAAGATCCATTTACATACTAAAGTTTTGCTATCAGGTGGAAGATCAATGATTTCTCAAGTATGATTTTGCATGATGGATTCGATTTCACTGTTGATAGCTTCTTTCCATAAAAGGAGCTTCAGGACTAGACAATGCTTCTTATATTATCCTAGGTTCATTATCTAACATATAAGTTAGAAAATCAGACCCAAATGACTTTGTCGTTTTAGCCCTTTTGCTACATCATGGTTCTTCCCCAACATGAGATGAATTATTAATGTCTTCGTAAAGTCTCTTATTAGAATATATTCCAATTATTTCCTTTTTAAGGAATATAGATTCAAATAATATAGCATTTCTTGATTCTATTGTTGTTCCCTCACTTACATCATGTCTTTCTGATTTGTGCACCAAGAATCGGTATGCATTGGTATTATTTGTATTTCCAATGAAAATGCAATCTGTAGATTTGGGGTCTATCTTTATTTGCTTAGACTTCCGTACTTCAACCTTTGCTAGGTATCCTCACACTTTGGTGTAGTTGTAGAAAGGTTTTCTTCTTTTCCATAATTCATATGGAGTTTTATCTCGTTTTTTGTGGGGTAATTTATTTAGAATATGATTGGCTAATAAAACAGATTCCCCCATAAGTTCTGAGGTAAACCAGAACTTATTAACATGACATTCATCATCTTTTTTAAAATTCTATTCTTACGTTCTATGATGCCATTTGATTAAGGTAAATATGACGCGGTTGTTTGGTGAATATGGCATAGTTGTTGAGGTGAATATCCAACAAATATTAAAATGGTAGATAACTTAAAACCCGTGATAAATAAGTTTTGAGTGTTTGTTTGTGGGATATATATCACACCTAAAGAGGTGTGATATGATTTATCCATTCTATCATCCTCTAAACTATTTATTTACTCAATTGTAAATATTTGAAGTAAACAAGCCCTCATTGTATAATATTTTCTCCATCATCATCATCATCATCATCATCATCATCATCATCATCATCATAATAATAATAATAATAATAATAATAATAATAATAATAACAATAACAATAATTTAAAAAATATATATTTTACATTTTCCTTAATTGGGTCCATATACTTGTTCATAATTTGAAACTAGTTTAACACTCACGCGTTGCATGACGATATATAAAGTGATCTTATTTTTTGAGCAATAATATGGTTTAGTTTTTGAAATTTGATCAGATGAATTGTGGAATGATCATGTGTGGGTTATTTAAACTTTCGAATTAATTGCATTAAAATATTATATATATATATATATATATATATATATATATCTTAAATTAATACTTTAATTAATTGAAAAGTGCAAATATTTTTTTTATTTTTATTTTATTTTATGATTTGACACTTTTGTGCGGGAAAATTATTCTCGAAAAATATGCACTACTTTATTTTAATATAAGTATAGATATTGAAGTTGTATACATTCAATTATTTTAGATTGAGTGTATGTATACTTTAATTTATTTATTTATTGAATTGGGCAATACGAGTACTGATACGAACCTAGGTGGGGTGTCAATGATCAAGTTTGAGAGTTCGAGAAGGCGAGCTCAACGCCCGTGCCATGTGGCGTGACCCAGAGGCGCGAGTGCAAGGCGCGACCCACACTCCGATTTATACAGGGGTTCTATTGTGGATGAGGCGCGAGTACCACGCCCACGCTGATCGGTAGGAGCCAAGGCGCGACCAACCCAGTCTTGCGCCTCATGCTTATGTTTTCGGATTTATCCGATTTTTAGGTTTATTTATTTCCTTTCTAGTCTGGGTTTCATATTAGGGTTTTGGTTTATTTGCTGACCTATATAAGGGTTTGTTTTGAAGTTTATTAGACATATTATTATTGATATTGAAACTTGTGTTTTTCTTGTCTGCGGAGAATTATTGAATCGTTGATTCAACCCCCCCTCCAACTTATCAAACAGTCAGCCATATCTGTTTGTGGCGTCTTCACTATAATTCATAGTTCTAGTCTCCAATCACAGTTAGGTCGAGATTGCCCGTAACCATTGGTTCGTCTGTGTTGTGAAGTCTGGGTTAGAGATTTTCATCCTATCCCGTTAAAACCTAATACAGCCATAGGTCAGATTCTCATCAAGTACTAGCCTGAGTTCAACATGAATCAAAGTTTAAATGAAGTATATATAGTGACTCAATTTTAATAAATAAAAAGTACATAAATTCAATTAGAAGCATTTTAAAGTATCAAGACCTAAATATAAATCATTCTAATATATGGATATGCCATGCCATTTTGTCTAATGACGTGAAATTAATCAGTTTTTTACTCTTAGCATGTGTGTATAAATTCTCAAAATCCAACTTTTTTTTATTATTTATAATCTAAGTTTTATAGTAATTCTATTTGTAAATCATGAAGCTGATTCTAATTCATTTACAGCTGACTTCTTTGTAACCCGGCCCGAATGAAGAGGCTCGTTATTACGAACCATGAAAGACATGTTACAGCTTGTGAGATTGTTAATTATGTTGGTCCTGTTATTTTTTTCATCTTCTGCTATGTTAACGATAATATTGTTGTGTTTTTTTTACAGGATATATTTAAAAAGAGGCCGATATCGTTTACATAGTAGTATGGGGAAAAAATTGAGATTAATATAATTAACATCTACTAATATCACCATTAATGTCCCCAAAAAATTATTTTTTACAAATAATTTGTTTTTTTAATAAAAGTATGAACTGGGGTATGGATCGAATTTTCCACATAATATAGGAGAGATGTTGGGCTACAATTTTGTTCAGTCCAATACAAATTTGTAGGCGAATCTAAACTAAATCCAATATAAGGTTAAACCCAATTAATTCCCAGCATATACAATGACATAAAATAGGCCCACTTTCGGACAGGTCCAACTACAGAGGGCAGAATGGTAATTGCAAAAAACCATTGTTGTATTTTACATTTTTCTTAATATCGAGTCTCAATATTAATTTCAAAGTTCATTGTGTACTAGCTGACCTATGTATAATTTGAATAAAAAATAAAATACCCTTCTAATTATGATAAAATTGAGCATATTTATTTATTTATTTTTCAGTTGCAAATCATCTATCTAACTTTATATTTTTATTTTTGAGTAAATTTCACTTTTGGTCCCATTAGAATAGGGTCAAAACACTTTTAGTCTCAAAAGTAACTTTTTTTGTCTCAGATGATATTTCTTTCTACAATTTTGGTCCCATAAGATATTTTTCGACAATTTTAGTCCCATAAGATAGTTTTCCGACAATTTTAGTCTCAAACTAATAGAGAAAAATGAACTACCATTAATGCCAATGTCAAAATACGTGATTTGATGGTTTTGTTGGGCATTTCTTTTGTATCTATTAATATTGTTCAGTATTATGTTGAAAATACTCTGCACTTTTTTTGTTGGTATTTATTTTGATATTGTTGATGTGCTTGAGGATGCCATTTTTTTACCTTGATTTTAATGGTTGTTAACTTTCTTTGTTACCTTGGGACTAAAATTATCGAAAAAATATCTTATGGGACTAAAATTGTCGGAAAAATATCTTAGCGGACCAAAATTGTTGAAAAAAAAATCTTATGAGACCAAACTTGTCATAAAAATATCATTTAGAACAAAAAAAGTAACTTTTGAAACTAAAAATGTTTTGACCATATTCTAATGGGACCAAAAGTGAAATTTACTTTTTATTTTTATTTTGCCACGCAGCCACTTGGCGGTGGAAGTTTCTGTCAAGTTAAATGAGGTGATTGTTAATTTGAAAAAGGTTAGATTCATAAACTATTTTTTATCAAGATTAGTGATAAACTATAGAATTATTCTCGTTCTCTTTAATAATCACAACATTTAAGCTATTTTATAATTTCAAGGGTTAATTGCCAAAAAATGCACCACCTTTCAACGAATTTGTAAATTAGACACCACTTTTCAAACGTTTTAATAAAGACACGATCTTTCATTTTGTAGCAAAATAGACACCCCCTTTTTTTCCCGTCACCGGTAAAATGATGTGGCTTTGCTTATTTCCTACGTGGACTGGGACTCCTACGTGTACTTGCCATGTCAATATTTATTTTTGGGTTAATTGCCAAAAAATGCACAACCTTTCAACAAATTTACAAATTAGACACCACTTTTCAAAACGTTTCAATAATGACACAACCTTTCATTTTGTAGCACAATAGACATCCCTAATTTTTCACGAGAAATCCTCTTGAATTTGTCAAAAACTTTCGAATATTGAAAGTTCTCATGAGAAATCCTCTTAAATTTGTCAAAACTCGTTTGGGCAGGATACTTGGTGCAGGTGGTAGGCAGCTATTGATTAAGCTAAACTCGGCCAGAACGAACTTTCCCGTGAATGTATTTCTCCTGCTCGTAGGCTTCTACACGGCTAATGCTCTTGCAACGATCCTTGGCCAGACAGGCGACTGGGATGTGCTCGTAGTTGGACTAGTAGTAGCTGCAATTGAGGATATTGGCATGCTGATGTACAAAAAGCCCATGACAAATTAAATTCCATCAAGTCAAATTACAGTAGATTTTACGCAAGATCGAATTAATTGGAGACATTCAGAATTGCTTGAATTAGAAGAGAAGAAAGCTCCTGCAATTTTTCGAAGTGTCCCTTGCTAATTCATAACTTCTGGCACTTCCATACACAACATATGTCGACCAAATAACCATACACAAAATATGTTGACAAAATATCCAAAATATTGATCCATATAAGAAGCATTAACACCTGAATGATTCAAAAGTTTAATCACTGCAAGTGCCAACATTAATTATAGACAAAATATCCTAAATACATAAAGTATTTAGGCACGACTTTCTTATGCAACTCCATCATCACTTCCAATTGATCCTCGACCTCTACTTGCCATTGTCGAATGTTTTGGTTCACTTAAAGAGCTAACTTGGCGAACCCGTTTATCGGTAGGCATCTACAACATAAACATGATATATTGAAAAAAATCAATATATAAATGAGATTATGGATATGTTGGATTAGTGTATATACCCGTGCGTATATATTTCTAGAGTCCTCAAACACCATTATTCCAAATCCTTTGTTAACCTACCCCAAGAACTCAAAGCATAAGCAAATATACAAAAAAATGCATTAACACAAAAAAAATCTGCTCACCATTCTTTCCTCTCTTAAAGTTTGTTTCTTTGAAGTTAGGGTTGTGAAACCATTTTCCTGACCATCATTTTTTAACCGTAACATTCTGATTATCTTTTCTTGGTCTTCCTTTTTTCACCTATAAAAAAAAGCAACTATTATAAATCAATGAAACGCAACAAGCTTAAGTGTAATGTACATAATGGCAATACTTACATTGGTTTGTGGTAGTTTGATTGCTGGCTCATTTTTGCAGGTTCGCTTATTATGACCATCTTGCAAGCAACGCCGACAAGTCATTCTTAGACAAAATCTAGGAAGCTTCATTTTGCCTTCATTCTCCTCAACAACCCTTATTCTTTTCTTCTTTGGTCTCCCTGGCATCTTTCTCACTAAAGGTGGTAAAATTGGATCACTTGGTTGAACTTTCCACAAATTCGGTCCATTTATAGGTTCAATCCCAAATCTATATGCTTCAAAGTAACGATCTAATATGTAAGAATCATCCACAAAATCCGAAGCTTCCTTCTTGAGAAATGATATTTGTAACGCCCCAGGCCCACGGGGTGGGGCCCAGTAACGAAACGACGGCACAACGGGCCTGCTAGCAAAAACTTGGCATCCGTCCTCGCATTGCCAAAATGGTTAACCCAAGTTGCTAGAGAGTCCATTGAGCCCACTTTATATACTTGTCATAGTTTCGTTCTCCCACCGATGTGGGACATCACATTCTTCCTCCGTTGGAGACACGACGTCCTCGTCGTGCTCCTTCATCTGTAGGACCGTCCCCCAGGGTCGGGTTTGAGCACACCTGGACTAGCTCCAGGGCCCGGTCGAACGCACCAGGGGTTGGCTCTGATACCATTTGTAACGCCCCAGGCCCACGGGGGTGGGGCCCAGTAACGAAATGACGGCACAACGGGCCCGCTAGCAACTACTTGGCATCCGTCCTCGCATTGCCAAAATGGTTAACCCAAGTTGCTAGAGAGTCCATTTAGCTCACTTTATATACTTGTCATAGTTTCGTTCTCCCACCGATGTGGGACATCACAATATTGCAGAACAAACATGTATACATGGAATTCCAGTGAGATCCTAACTCCTACAAGTGCAGCTTTTGTTCCCCATGTTCACTACAAAAGCTTTCCCACCCAAGTGCACCTGAAACTTATCACCTAGTGCAGGAATACAAATGCAATCACGACTCTCATATTTGAGCTTCTCAATTTTAGCTCTGATTGTAGGACATATTCTGTCAGTCACACCGCTAACCTTATCTAATTTAGCATATTGTCTCGCCATTAATTGATTTCTAATCTCCTCCAGCATATCAATAATAGGTCTTCCACGTGCGTGCAAAATGAACTCATTAAAGGTCTCACTGATGTTGTTGTCAACCATATCACATAGAGGGAATGTTGAGAGAAATGCTTTACAAAACCTTTGAGGCTCTTAGTCAACGAAATTTAGATAAGCAGCCTCATCTTCGACCTTCATGCCCTCCAAAGATCATTTGTGAGCTTCTAGGTATGTGCATCTCACTACTTTCCAGAACAAATTCTTCAAAGTAGGTCCCCTGTATGTTTTTTTTCAATTACAATATATGTGTCTCGCACAATTCCTGTGTTCGGCATGACATAGCATTAACAAGCCCCTGAAAGTTGCAAATGAAGTCAACAAGAATAATTTTATGTTAAAAAATCAAAATATAGGTATGCATTACCTTTTGCTGGTCACTGATTAAGGTTAGTCCAAAACCATCTACTACATCCAACTCCTCAAACAAAATCTTCAAAAACCAACTCCAGCAACTCTCATTCTCAATCTCTACCATTGCCCATGCAATGAGAAACATTTGGTTATTGCCATTTTTCCCAACAGTCGTTAACAACACACCACCTAATATAGTCTTCAAAAAACAACCATCAAGTCCTATCACACGGCGGCAACCAGCCAAGAACCATTTATTCAATGAACTTAACCTAATATATAATGATTTGAATATAGACTTCTCACCTAATTGCAATTTGAATCTGCCTTGTCGATCTACCTTAATTAGCTCACCTACATAATCTCTAATCTTAGCATAGTGATATGTAAGTGAGCCTTGTAGCTTATTCAAAGCCTTCCACTTAGCTCTATACAACTTCCACCTTGACACTTGACATGCAAATCTCTTCATAATTAAAGACTCCAACTCTTTAATCTTCAAGTCTGATCTAGCTCTAAATGTCTCCAAATATTCATTAGCAATCCACCTAGTTGTCGCTTGCTTGTTGTGCATATCCCTCGGACAAGTATGTCGAAGAGAGATCATTTTAATGACAAATGATCTGTCACTTTTCACTATACTCCCATAACATCTCCACCCACACTGTGGGGTGCAATGCGCTTCAATTTGTCTTTGACTTGATCTAGTAAAATGTATGGGGTAGCCATGCTCCAAAGCATTAATTTGAATTGCATGCTTACATTGGGTTGCATTCTCGAATCTCATCCCAAGTACTAACTTCAATGCTTTATGGTCACATTTTGGATCATAATTAATTTTAGCACGTTTTTTCCTTCTAGCAGCCAATGCATCAAGATCCTCATTATCACTACTTTCAGAATTTATCTCTTCACTTGAATCTGCATAATCTGAGTGAGAATCTATGATCACATCTGGAACGTGTTCTCTTCCAACTGATTTGTCTTCTATTGTAGACGAGTTCTTTTTAGTTTTGTTCTTCCTGGTCTCTATATACTCTTCATCATCTGAGGCCAACTCATCATCATTCATTTCATCATCGATTTCACTTTCACTCACTGGAAAATAATCTTTATCTTCCCCAGAGATATAACCCAATCCACCATCTGATGTATTTCCATCACTCTCATTGTCATTACTTTCAGCCAACATCTCCTGCACAACATGATCACCTTCACTTTGTTCTTCACCGCAATCTTTGATAGACCCTTGCTCACCTATATCAGTAGGCTTTCTGTTTTTTTTCTTTGTAAGATCCCCGTCTATGAGTCCCTTCCCTTCCTAGTAAAATCAACAATTTCTTTGTCATCATGTATAACTTTATATTCACCTGTATTTGGACTTTCCACCAAAGACTATCCCATGATACATAACCAAGCTTCTCTACTTCTTTTTTTAAATCCAAATAACCAAATCTATCGATATCTAACTTGGGTCTGCTTGTAATTTGACCCCCATAGTATAATTTTTTATCTCCCAGAATTATGAACTTCCCACCGTGATGAA
This sequence comes from Perilla frutescens, assembly GCA_026008535.1. Lineage (NCBI taxonomy): Eukaryota > Viridiplantae > Streptophyta > Magnoliopsida > Lamiales > Lamiaceae > Perilla > Perilla frutescens. The sequence goes on along the minus strand of BRKX01000008.1, from coordinate 8,036,240 downwards.
AGTAGATCGAACATAAATCACTGTTTTAAAAAAACAATTATATCATAAACCCTAGTAGAAATTCCCAATTTCATAACATAATGCACATAACCCCAATTTCAGAACTGTATATGCAAATATCACATAAAAACAAGTCAAAAACTTGAAACATAAAACCCAACAAATTATATTGTTTTATAACAGAGATTAAAAAAGACGCAACATATTTTATGAACAAAAATGAGAATTTGATTGTCGTAAACGACAAAATAGTCGGAAAAAATAAAGTAAATCGTGGAGGTGGACCTACCAGTTAGCCATTTGCACAACAAATTGAATCTTTCAAAGTTGTTCACGGGACCACATCAACCATGATTTCCGCAGCATAAATCTCTCGTCTTGGAACTATGTGTGCAAGTTTGTTTGAAATATCATAGTCAAGAAATAGGGTTCACGGGGAGAAGAATTGCAGTTGGAAGAGAGAAAGATGATAGCGATTGTGGTTTGTAACTCTATGTCTAATTTCTGTGATTTGAGAAAATATACTTGAGAGAGAAAGATGATAGCGATTAGATTTTTAACTCTATTTCTAATTCTAATTTCTAATTGATAAAGATAATGTTAAATTAAAAATTAAATATTGATGTGGCAAGTACACGTAGGAATCATAGCCCACGTAGGAAATAAATAAGGCCACGTCATTTTATCGGCGGCCGGAAAAAAAGGGGTGTCTATTTTGCTACAAAATGAAAGGTTGTGTCATTATTGAAACGTTTGAAAAGTGGTGTTTAATTTGCAAATTCGTTAAAAGATGGTGCATTTTTTGGCAATTAACCCTAATTTTAATATGATCTTCTAATTGTTAGAAATTAAACACTACATTTAAAAACTTTTGCAGGTACAATGCACTTAATTTTTTTTCAGCTGTGACAAAAAAATTATCTGTGCAGACAGTACCATCATGCTAAAAAAAAAAACATATATGCCACCACATATGAATTTAGATTTTGATATTAAGTTGAAGGATCGATAATTTATCCACCTCTCTTATGGATTTTGGAGGAGGCTATTTCATTTTTTTTAAAATATGGTTGCACACGTATAAATTTGATCAAACACACGGGAAAAAAATTTAGGCATGTTGTAAATTCAAAAATTGTTAAATAGTGTTTAATATTCAACAGTTACAAGGTGATATTGTAATTATAAAATGATAATCAAAATGCGGTGGTTAATATAAATAACTCTAAATTATATATATGTTTTCCAATTTAATTATAGTTAAACGACAAAATCTTCATTTCTATCCACTGCACCCATACAAGTAGCAACTACATATATTTATAAAAGTACAAAATTTCAATGTCTACCAAATTTTTATTTATTTTTTATTTTTTTAGGGGATTCAATGTGTACCAATTAAATTTACAGAAAGTTAGAAACTCAAAATCGAACTACAAGATTTTGTGTGCTAGTTGTTAATGTTGGCCCAATTGCTATTTCGCTCGGCCCAGTTCCTAAATAATTAACTAACCCGGCCCAAGCCCTAAACCCCTAACCCTACCCGACGGTCCATCTTCCTATTAACTAAGCATCTTTATTGCTGCTGTTTCTCGATGCTCTAGAAGCCTCTTTAACTGGAGATGGATTCATCTCCCTCTTTATCGCTCACCTCACAGATCTTTCTAGCATTCTCTCTCTCTCTTTCTGGATTTTCTCAGCTTGCTCCCACGGTTTCTTTTGCCGGAATCTTGTATGTTGATTCCTGTTTGGCATATGAGTGTTGGGAGAAGCTTTGGTTGAGAGAGAAAGACTGAGCGTCACCCACCCCCTTCAAACCCTAGCCGCCACTTCCTCTTCCCCTTCCCCTTGGTCTGGGCATCTCCTGTCGCCGGAGTTGCTAGCGCCGCCGTTCGTGGGAAAATCTGAGTCAAACTGTGCCTAGGGCACCCTTTTCCCACTGATTGATACACTGATTCATACTATCTCTGGCTGTTTGCTTTTCTGCTCTTATTTATCTGTAATATCTCTGAACCTAACTTGTGTTACTTTGAATGCTTGCAGAACTGAAGTCCCATCACCCCTAGCATGTGAAGAAGAATTGTAGATCCTCTAGATCTACTTCTCTGAGGCCCTGTTCAAGTCAATGAACCAAGTCGAAACCTTAGTCTGAAGCTTCATTGCGTAAATTTCTTTCTGTAAATCTACTGTAATAGCCTGTAATAGTGCGATTACTTTGATTTTCTACTTGCCTTGGGTCATAGCTACTTGAGTAGCAAGTGTGTGAGGCCTCAAGAGTAAGGAAACCAAGTAGTGTAACCCTGGCTAGGTGATACCACAACATTCTGTGAGCCATGTTTGAAGCCTCTTGGCTGGCTCAGGCCTTTGAGAGAAATTTTGGGAAGAAGCTCTTATGACTTCCTGTTATCTAATTAACAGATCTCCCTCTGTCCCTTTAAAGGGCAAACTTCCTGAGTCTGTGTTCTATAACAAACCTATATGTCTGTCAAATCTGAGAGTGTTTGGTTGCAGTGCCTATGTTCATCAAAAACTCAGTAAAATTGAACCTAGGGCTAGGAAATGCATATTTCTGGGATACCCTGATGGTGTTAAAGGGTATAGGTTATGGGATGAAACCCTGCCTGGATTTAAAACTTGTATCAGTAGAGATGTTTCATTTAATGAATCTGACTTTCCTTTCTTAAATGAATCCTCACTTTCTGCTGCTCCTTGTGAGGTGGAGAAACTTGAAACCCCTGTGTTTTTCCCTGTCTTGCCTAAGGTAGACCCTCCTCCACCAGAGTTCCCTGAGTTCAATGTGCCAAATGATCACATTCATATGCATGATAACATTAGCCCCTCTAATTCTGCATCTAATCATGACTCTGAACCTGACAAGCATGCCCATGTTAATGTTTCTGAATCTGAATCATCTGAATCTGAGCATGAACAAACTGTTGAGCATGAACCTGAGCATGTGAACCTTGATAACTATAAACTGTCAAGAGATAGGCCTAGGAGAGCAATTAAGGCTCCATCTAGGTATGATGGTTGTAATTTGTCAATGTATGCATTCAATGTATTCAATAATGTTGATTCATCTGAGCCAAAAACATATAATGAAGCTATAACATGTGCTAAATCAGATAAATGGAAAGAAGCTATGAAAAGTGAAATGAACTCTCTGCTTGATAACAAAACTTGGGTTCTTGTGGATAAACCTGATGCATGCTCCCTTGTTGAATGTAAATGGCTATTTAAAATAAAACAAGAGGTTGATCATGTTAGATACAAGGCAAGACTTGTTGCTAAGGGTTTTACCCAAAAAGAAGGCATAGACTATACAGAAATCTTTGCTCATGTGGTTAAATTTACTACTGTTAGGATTATGCTTGCCTTGACTGCTCAGTTTGACTGGGAATTGAAACAAATAGATGTGACAACTGCCTTCTTACATGGTGAATTGGAAAATAATATCTATATGAAACAACCTGAAGACTTTGAAGATAAATCATATCCTGATCATGTTTGTTTGCTTAAAAAGTCTCTATATGGGTTAAAACAATCTCCCAGACAATGAAACATTAAGTTTGATACATGCATGAAAAGCTTGAATTTCACTAGAAGTCAATTTGATCACTGTTTGTATTATATGAAATCTTCTGTGCCTATGTTTTTACTGCTTTATGTTGATGATATACTTCTGATAAGCCTATGCCTGAAAACCTTGAAGCATGTTCAAATCTGCCTGAGTGAAAACTTCAACATGAAAGATTTGGGGAATGCAAGGAAAATCCTAGGTATGAATATTGACAGAAATAGAAGCACACACACACTATTACTTCATCAATCCTCTTATGTTGAACAAGTGCTTAAAAGATTTGATATGGATTTGTGTAAACCTGTGAATGTCCCACTTGCATCCCATTTTCAATTAAGTAAAGATCAGTGTCCCAGAAGTGACACTGACCTGAGTGATATGTCTGGAGTTCCCTATGCTAATGCTCTGGGTTCTGTTATGTACCTCATGATCAGCACCAGGCCTGACATAGCCTATGATGTATCATGTTTAAGTAGATATATGGCAAACCCTCGGCTGCCCCATTGGGAAGCTCTTAAGTGGTTACTTAGATATTTAAAGTCCACAGCTTCTCAAGGTCTAATTTTCTCAAAATATTCTGAAGGTGTCAAATGCATTGGCTATGTAGATTCTAACTATGCCAATGATAGGGATAAAAGAAAATCTACAACATCATATGTGTTCACTTTATGTGGTTCTTGTATAAGTTGGAAATCTCAGTTACAGAGTATAGTTGCCTTATCCTCTACAGAATCTGAGTACATTGCAGCTACAGAAGCTGTAAAAGAAGTAATATGGTTGAATGGTGTGTTAACTGAAATTAATTTCATTGATGATAAACCATTATTTTATTCTGACAGCCAATCTGCTATCCAACTTTGTAAGAATCCAGTTTTCCATGATAGAACAAAGCATATTGATGTAAGATACCATTTCATAAGAGACATAGTTGAGAAAGGAGAAGTGTTATTGGATAAGATCCCATCTGAATTCAACCCTGCAGTTATGGGCACTAAGTGCCTTCCAGTTGCAAAGCTCGAAGCCTGCAAAGGGTCCTTGAACATGGACTTAGGTTGAACCAAAGTTGGTGATGCTTTGAGTTATCCTGACCTGAAGTCAGGGTAACAACTGAGCCCCTTGGTCAGTGTACATACATGGTTATTTCTCTTTGGTGCAAAAGCTAGTTTGATTCAAGTTAAATGATGGTCAATGAACTTGTGAGACCTGAGACTTGTATCTATGATTTGGGTTGGTCTCTTGTGTTGAGACTGGATTGAATACGCATAGTGTTCATTCCTCCCTCTCTTAGTCTGTCTTTGTGATAAACTTAAGAGTAAAAATTATGTGGCAATGATGATATTCCTTTGTTTTATTTTTTGGGCAGGTAACTCCATGGTGACAGGAAATACCAATAGGGACAAAGGTGGAAATGTTAATGTTGGCCTAATTGCTATTTCGCTCGGCCCAGTTCCTAAATAATTAACTAACCCGGCCCAAGCCCTAAACCCCTAACCCTACCCGACGGTCCATCTTCCTATTAACTAAGCATCTTTATTGCTGCTGCTTCTCGATGCTCTAGAAGCCTCTTTAACTAGAGATGGATTCCTCTCCCTCTTTATCGCTCACCTCACAGATCTTTCTAGCATTCTCTCTCTCTCTTTCTGGATTTTCTCAGCTTGCTCCCACGGTTTCTCTTGCCGGAATCTTATGTGTTGATTCCTGTTTGGCATATGAGTGTTGGGAGAAGCTTTGGTTGAGAGAAAAAGACTGAGCGTCACCCACCCCCTTCAAACCCTAGCCGCCGCTTCCTCTTTCCCTTCCTCTTGGTCTGGGATCTCCTATAGCCGGAGTTGCTAGCGCTGCCGTTCGTGGGAAAATCTGAGCCAAACTGTGCCTAGGGCACCCTTTTCCCACTAATTGATACACTGATTCATACTATCTCTGGCTGTTTGCTTTTCTGCTCTTGTTTATCTGTAATATCTCTGAACCTAACTTGTGTTAGTTTGAATGCTTGCAGAACTGAAGTCCCATCACCCCTACCATGTGAAGAAAAATTGTAGATCCTCTAGATCTACTTCTCTGAGGCCCTGTTCAAGTCAATGAACCAAGTCGAAACCTTAGTCTGAAGCTTCATTGCCTAAATTTCTTTCTGTAAATCTACTGTAATAGCCTGTAATAGTGTGATTACTTTGATTTTCTACTTGCCTTGGGTCATAGCTACTTGAGTAGCAAGTGTGTGAGGCCGCAAGAGTAAGGAAACTGGCACACCGTCATTTTAGTGTGCAAAATACACTTGCGGGCAAACAGTCCACAAATGCTTAATCTGCCCTCAATGGCTAGTATAGCTAGTGAAGACGGATGTCGATCCCACGAGGAGTGTTTATAACCTTCTGTCTTTTCTTAGTTTTGGTTTGGGTCTTCAGTGTCACTCTAAAAACCTTGCTAATAAACTTAAACTAACTAAATGCTGAAAAGGAAATCACAAAAGAAAATATCAGTTATAAAAGTGTTCAAGTCAAAGCATCAAGTCATTCGATAGGTATGCGCAATCCCGGGTAAAACACATGTAATTACCGCTACTACCCGTTGTGCCCACACTAGCAGAAAGGTCAAAAACCGAATCCCTATGGCCAAATATGGGTAATTGTCACTTTGAGGGTTAACCGATTATAGGAAATGGATACGATCGGCCACTCCCCAATCACTTCTTACATTATATCGTCTAGATGATACGATCAGCACCTAGAGACCTAACTATACAGGAACCTAAGGAGAGAATCACACAAAGGTTTTGCAAGTATAGCAGCTTTGAGGGCAAAAGTGACCCGATTCTAGTAGGTTTGACACGGTCTTGTGCCTGCATATACTACTCAATCTCAACTACCAAGGCTATCACCCCCGGACTTGTTACTATACGGGTATCGAGGCATGGGTCACCTATACACTCCCAAGCAACTAACACTAGTACCAGTTAATCAGAAATGCGCGCTTTCATCTCCAACCACCCTTTACCTATGTCTAAGTGAAAAACAAGTTAAGATTATGAACCCTTAAGGCGTTAAAGTCCGATTACCTCATGCACATATTCTACCCTTAGACCATTACTTTGACTTGAACAGTGGATACTTAGCTACTAAACATAGATACGAAAGTAAAAGAAATGATAAAAGACATCTTACTTGGAAAAGAAATAACTCGATTAACTTCTGGGCCCAACCCCAGTTTTGCCAACAAAACAACTGAACTACCTATATGCGGGCAAACCGCCAGCTTCAGGCAGACAGAATATCCAGAAAATAAACTAAGTACGAAAACGGGAAATTGTATCTTCGAGGTGCAAAACGAGTGTGTCTACGCGTCCCTTGATATAAAAACAGATAAAAGTATTTATAGCCAATGAATTAAGGCTTCAAGCAGCCCAGATTTCACCCACGCAGGGGTTCTTGCACTCCTCCACTTCCTCAAATTCATGCTCCATGTTCTTCCTTGATTTTAGGAGTGGTAGCAACAAACCCTAGCATCTCCAGCAGTTTTCTGATGTCCCCACTTCCTTCCCAACATGTTTAGACCTCCTCAAGACTCGGAACTGACCGCCACATCACTTCCACGTGTATATAGGAACTGTCCCGCGATTTTGTTGCGTATTTCTCGCAACAACTTTGATTGGGTCCTCGGCAGACAAATCAATCCTTTGTGCCCTCAGCATAAGTAGCAGTTGTCTGTGCCCGTTGTGGTGGTTTTGTGCCCTCAGCCTCCTGCAATCAGCTTTACCCCCAAAACTAAACTAGACTCTATACTAAACACTTATAAAGGGTATAAAAAGATAAAAGAAAAAACACGAATTTGAGTCTTTATCACACCCACACACTTGGACTATACTTGTCCTCAAGTATGAATGTAACTTTCACTCAAAACAACAACAAGAAACAGAAGAATCAAATGACTCAAAACAAGACAATACAGCATGTGAATCATAAGTTGATAAAGGGCATAACAGTCGAACATAATGATGCAGGCAAATCGAATCAATCAAACTCAGGCTAATATTGTAGTGAACTCAGCTCGCCTTTTTCTCGAGTGTTTAGGTTAAGTGTTCACTCTCAACAATTCCACAACATTATCATCAACAAACTTGCAAACACCCTGTATAAACAATTTACAATATTCACATGCATGCATATCAAAAGGTCTTGTGAGGGTTGTAATGGGGCATGGTTGGAAATATTTAGGAACTGGCTACCTTCAATAGTATTCGGGCAAAATTAGCACTGGCAGCTTTGTGCCCACATAACAACCTGGGGAAAATAAAAATTCAAACACTTTTTATTATTATTATTATTTTTTTTATTTTTTTTTATTTTTTTTGTGCCCATTTCTGGCATCCTGTCACTATTTGGCTTAAACATGCTACCAATACGAGCATAAAGGTTTCATTCCCAGTCATAAGATACTCTTTAAAGAGAGATTTTCAGAATGCAGGTCATGAACAAATAAGCAGGCTCAAATAATGGCAGCAATAGGAAGCATTTATCAGTGAATCATATGGCTAAATAACGACAAAAGAAAATGCCTTAATCATCTAAGCATGCATGAAATCAAGTTTGACAGGGCACAAGCAAGTAAGCATCAAATGAGGTGGTAGAATTTAAACACACAGAAAGAAGTCGCAAATGTTAATTTGGGCTCAAAGCTTACTGGGTAGTTATATATTGCTTTCACATGCGATTGATTAATTCCATCTGCCTAACAATAAATTTATGTTCATATATGCCCAATGTCAATCTATGACTCATATACTGTAGACTCAACATGCACACACAAAATAAAAACATACAAACATAACGACCTAGGCATATCCCTCCCACACACTTGCTGTGCATAGTACCCGTGCAGGCACAAGCAGTAATATGGGTTAGATATGCCCAAAACAGACTATATATACATACGCAAATATACAAAAACAAAAATAGACACTAAACACACAACCAAAAATAAAAACAAATCCTAAACTACTGAGGATAAAACATGACTTAAGGAGAGGAGGGGTAGTCTAACCCGAGATGAACACAAATGCTCTGCAGGGCTTTCTCAACTCTTTCAAGCTTCTTTGAATCTGCACTGCTCTGTGCCCTGCTCGTTCCTTCTTGTGCCCTGGGTGATCCTTCTTGTGCCTTGGGGGCCTTTCTCTTGTCAAAGTATGTTGGTTCGTCAAAAGGGAGGAAGTATGGGGTGTTCTCTTCAGTGAACCCAACTAGCTGCATCCGCTCCAGCCTCTGGGCATCGAGATACTCTGTCCCTTCGTCAAGCTCTGGGTACCCCTCAAAGACGTCGTCGAGGTCGCCACCTTTCAAACCTTCAAATATTCTAGCCATGAACGTGCCCAAAGCTACAACAGTTGCTCTGGTGTTGCTGGTCTGAGCCTGCAATTGAATCGCCAGAATGTAGTCGAGGTTGACCTTCCGCTTGTGCACCATGTTCCATAATAGGAATACCTCCTGCTGCGTGACTTGGCCTGTGCCATCCTTGCACCCATAAAGGTTGAATGCCATCCATCTATGGCAAATCTGGAGGGTGTGGTCAAAGATGTGCTTGTCCTTGCTTGAGCCCGAAAGATAGAAGCCTTTACCTCCAATTTCCTCCCACCGTTGCTGAATGTTTCGACTCCAGTCGTCGCCAACGCTGGTTGCTACTTCTTTGTACCACTTCGAATGGACATCTTTTGGTTGGATGAAATCCAATAGCAGATTCAATCCTGAGATTGACATGCTATAGCTCTCTCCAGCTATATAGAAGTTCACAACTCCAGGTGTCTCCAGACCAAATCCCTGCACTGGTTTAAACTCATAGGAGGAAAGAAATTCGATGGTTAAAGAAGGGCGTACCGTGTTCCTCCAGCCAAGTACTTGCTCCCAATCGATGTTAGCAAAATATTCATACACTTGGTCCATGACTCCAAGTGTATTCAACGTGCTGTCATGAAGAACGTACAAGGGCAGATGCTTCTTCTTGTTCAATCTCTCGACAATTCCTTGTCTTGAGCTGCTTGGATCCTCCTTCTCCTCCTTCGCTGAGCGGCGGGGGAGAGTTCTGAGTGGCACCTTGCTTTTTGTGCCCTTTTTCACCCTTGCAGGCACATAGGATTGAACGGAGGCTGGGATGATTTGGATTTCCGGTTCCACTTCCTCACTGTGCACCGACTTCTCTTCCTCTTCATTGTTGGACTGCTCCACATCTAGCCTCCTCTTGGTGGGTAGCTTCTCTTGTTTCTTCGACTCCTTGCTGACTGGCTTCTTTGACTCCTTGCTGGTTGACTTGGTTCCCTTCGACTTGTTCTTAGACTTTTCGGGCACATCGGGACCCTTGCTTCGACTTGGTTCCTTTTGTGCCTCCCTTGAGATCTCCTGTGGTTTTGCCTTTTTCAAATTTTTCTTTTCTGCGGGTGGATCTGGTTGTGCCTGTTTCGGTTGCTCAGACTGGTTGTGGGCATTCTCAGATGTAGATCCTTCTGAGGCAACTTTGTCGTCCTCCATCGATTCCTCTTTCTCTTTTTTCGGTTCTGGTTCTTTCTCCTTCTCCTCTTGATGATCTTGCTCTAATTTCTCCTCCTCTTTGTCGTCTTCCTCCATGCTCTCGCCTTCAGACTCATCATATTCTTCTTCTTTATCGTCGTCTTCTTCTTCATCGCCACTGCCATCTTGTTTTTCTTCCTCCGCCTCATCTTCTTTCTCTGGTTCACCATCGTCTTCCCCGTCCTTCTCTGGTTCTTTCTCAAGCTCAGAATCATCTGTTTCTTCACTGGGTTGGGGTATCGGCGGCTTCTCAGAGGTTGGTGGCTTCTCAGGTGTAGGCGTTGGGTCAGGGTTTTGCCCAGCTAATGGTAGGCTCTGAGGTTTGCCCTTATCAGCTTCAACTTTCTTCTTCTTCGACGCACCGCCCTTAGCCTTCGGTGGTGCTCGTTTTTTTTTTCTGCTTGCGGCGGCGGGAGTGGTGGGTGTTGTGGCAGAATGGTTTGGATTGGTGAGGGGTTGAGAACGGGTTCGGTGCTTTGTTTCGGCTCCTTTGGCTGGGTTGACTGGGGGGTCTGCGTCGTCTCTTGCAATGATTCGCCAGCATTGCGAGCACTGCGACGTGTGCCTCGCTTGGCAGTCTCTCCGGTTTTCTTTACCTTCACCATTTCTTTCTTTGAGGAATTTGGGAAGTAGGGTTTGCCTTGCTTGATTTGTGAGAAATCGAAGGTAGAGGAGGGGTATTTGAAATGCTTCTGGGGACGTGGGGTGTTGTGAGGGTGGTGGGTTTGTGCAGAGAGATCGTGGCCGAGAATTTAGGAATCGGTTGTACCTAATTTTGAGAGAATTGGGGGATTTTGAATTGAGGAAGGAGATATGTTTATAATTCAAAATAATGATATGGATATATCATCTCTCCCTCACTCCCCTTTTTTCGGCCTCAATTTTCAACCATTATCGATACTTGCATGGGGAAAACCAACCGTCTCTGCAGCTACTGTTCCTGTCCAATCAGTCAAATCTGCCACAGTACCCCACCCACACACTTAAACCTTGCTGTGCCCTGCACATTACTTTGCCCACAGTGATGCGTTTCCAGTCTTTGCCTTCCTGCAGTGTTAATTCACAAACAAAATACAAATAACAAACATAATTGAAATTAAACCAAGTAAATAAACCGGGTTGCCTCCCGTCCAGCGCCTTTGTTTAAGGTCTTTGGCTCGACCATGTTGTGCCTTCAGTAGTACTCAGGAGTGCTCAAAATTTGGGTTTCTGCCCAAGTTTCCTTCTCTTGTTCGAAATATGGTTTCACCCTCTGGCCATTGACTCGAAATTCGCACCCATCCTTTGGGTTCACTAGATCGATCGCTCCACTTGGGTGTTGATGTTGCACCAGATAGGGGCCCATCCATTTTGACTTTAATTTGCCCGCATGCAATTTGAGCTTTGAGTTAAACACGAGTACCTTTTGCCCACAGAGCAATTGTTTGCCCCTTGCGAGTGCATCGTGGTATCTTTTGGTCCTTTCCTTATACATCACAGCATTATCATAGGCCTCGGACCTCAACTCCTCCAATTCTTGGATTTGCAGTTTCCTCTCAATTCCCGCGCATTCATTATTGAAATTCAACTTCTTGATTGCCCAAAATGCTTTATGCTCCATTCCTACGGGCAAATTGCAATACTTTCCAAAAACTAGCCTATAAGGAGACATCCCAATAGGTGTCTTGTAGGCTGTGCAATATGCCCACAGAGCATCTTCCAAGTGATTGCTCCAGTCTTTGCGCCTTGGTCCAACAACTTTCTCCAGAATATTTTTGATCTCCCTATTTGAGACTTCTGCTTGTCCATTTGCCTGGGGGTGATATGCAGTAGTAACCTTGTGTGTGACCCCATATCTTACCATCATCTTCTTTATGACTGAGTTGCAGAAATGAGTCCCTTGATCACTGATCAGGACTTTGGGCATTCCGAAGCGGCAGAACACATTTGTCCTCAGGAACTTCACCACTGTATTTGCATCATTCGTTGGAGTGGCTTTTGTCTCCACCCACTTGGACACATAATCTACAGCCAGGATAATGTAGAGATTATTACCTGACTTGGGAAATGGTCCCATGAAATCTATACCCCATATGTCGAAGACTTCCACGGGCATGATAGGTGTTTGTGGCATGGCCTCCCGAATAGAAATATTCCCAGTCATCTGGCAATTCTTGCACTTCTTCACAAATATATAAGCATCCCTGAATAATGTAGGCCAGTAAAATCCTCCATCTAATACCTTCCTTGCTGTTCTTCGTGGGCCAAAATGCCCTCCACATGCATTGTTATGGCAGAACCTCAAGATGTCTAGAACCTCATCATCACTGACGCACCTTCTTATGACTTGATCAGTTCCAATTTTCCAAAGAGTTGGTGCTTCCAATAGATAGAACCTGCACTCAGGCTTCATTTTATTCCTTTGATAGTCACTCAAACCAACTGAAAACTGCCTTGCGACCAGGTAGTTTACTATGTCGGCAAACCATGGCTCCTTTGTTGTTTTGCCTGCAACCTCATACAAGTGCTCATCTGGAAAATTCTCAGTGATTTCCTCCTTGCTCTCAACCATCAGACGGCTGAGATGGTCTGCAATCAGGTTTTCTGCCCCAGTCTTGTCTTTGATCTGTACATCGAACTCTTGTAAGAGCAATATCCACCTTATGAGTCTCGGCTTTGACTCCTTCTTAGACAGTAGGTACTTCAGAGCTGCGTGATCCGTGTAAACAATCACTTGTGCCCCCATCAGATAGGAACAGAACTTCTCAAAAGCAAACACTATTGCTAACAGCTCCTTCTCCGTGGTGGTATAGTTTCGTTGCGCGGCATTTAATGTCTTGGAGGCATAATAGATAACATAGCTCTCTTTGCCTCTTTTCTGGCCCAAAACTGCTCCCATGGCAAATCCACTAGCATCACACATCACCTCAAATGGCATTCCCCAATCTGGAGGTTGGATAATAGGGGAAGACACTAACATATTCTGTAATGTATGAAAAGCTTTCTTGCAGTCATCATCAAAGTCAAATTTTACCTCCAGTTGTAGTAGGTTTGTGAGTGGTTGAGCAATCTTTGCGAAGTCCTTAATGAATCGACGATAGAAACCCGCATGGCCTAGAAATGCCCGAATCTGCTTAACATTGATGGGATAGGGCAATTTGGCAATGACCTCCACTTTTGCCCTGTCTACCTCAATTCCTCGCTCGGATACTACATATCCCCGCACGATTCCTTCTCTCACCATAAAGTGAAACTTCTCATAATTCAACACCAAGTCTTTTTCCACACAGCGGCTAAGTACTTTGCTCAAATGATCAAGGCATTGATCAAAGCTATCTCCATAAACCGTGAAGTCGTCCATAAAGATCTCAATACAAGTCTCAAGCATATCAGAAAATATACTCATCATGCACCGTTGGAATGTGCCTGGAGCGTTGCAAAGGCCAAAAGGCATCCTTCTGTAGGCAAATGTGCCAAAGGGGCAAGTGAATGTCGTTTTGCCTTGATTGTCTTGGGCCACCACGATTTCCATATAACCAGAATACCCATCCAGAAAACAGAAGTACGATTTTTCCGCAAGCCTCTCCAACATTTGATCGATGAAAGGCAAAGGGAAATGATCATTCTTTGTGACTGCATTCAACTTGCGGTAGTCAATGCAAACTCTCCATCCTGTCTGCAGTCTCATCTGAATAAGCTCCTTGTTTTCATTCTCCACAACCTGGATTCCAGACTTTTAGGGCACAACGTGAATAGGACTCACCCACTCACTGTCGGGCACAGGGAAGATAATGCCCATATCGAGCAGCTTTAGAATCTCCTTTAACACAGCTTCTTTCATCAAGGGATTCAACTTTCTTTGGGGATCTTGCACTGGTTTTGCCCCTTCTTCCAACTGGATCCGATGCATGCAAATGGTGGAATTTATGCCCTTAATGTCGGCTAAGGTCCATCCAATTGCTTCCTTGTGCATCTTCAATAGTGCTATCAACTTGACTTCCTGCTTCATGGTCAACGATGAACTGATTATTAACTGGCAAATTCTCTCATTCGCCCAAATATGCATATTTGAGGTGATCGGGCAACTCCTTCAACTCCAGCTTGGGTGGCTTAATGATAGACCGCACCAGTTTATCACCCTGCCTTGTTGTGGGCAAAGGCAGACGTGTATCCCTTGAAAAACTGGCTTCGATGTGATACAATTGCAGAATTGCCTCTTTGATTTGCTTATCTCGTTCCTCTTCAGCGTCCCAATCGATCTTACTGTTCTGAAGTACCCACTCAAGTGGATCATTTGCCAGCAACCTTGTCATTTCTTCTTGGATCATAGGCTCAAAAATGTCGATCATATGTACACCCTCAGTGTCATTGGGGTACTTCATTGCCTCCATGATGTTGAAGGTAACTCTGTCTCCATTGAACTCGCACGTCAATGTGCCTTTATCGACATCAATCTTCGTATGTGTCGTCTTCATGAATGGTCTGCCCAAAAGTATACAGGTAGCCTTTGGATTGGTTTTGCCCATATCCAGCACATAGAAGTCTGCTGGGAAAATCAGACTCTCCACTTTGATTAGGACATCTTCAAGCACTCCCTCGGGGTAAACATTGGAACGGTCGGCCAATTGAATAATGGTCCTTGTATCCTTGAGCGGTCCTAAGGTCAGCTCTTCAAAAATGCTTAGGGGCATAACATTGATCGATGCCCCCTAAGTCCAGCATAGCTCTCTCAACTCGAAGTCCTCCAATTTCACAGGGAATAAAGAACATCCCTGGGTCTCCACACTTTTCAGGCAGCTTCTTCTGCAATAATGCTGACACATTTTCATTTACAACCACTTGTGCCTCCTCTGTGAATCTCACTTTCTTTGTACATAAGTCCTTCTGGAAACGGGCATATCGGGGTACCTGCCTGATTGCGTCCAGTAGGGGAACATTGATTTCCACTTTCTTGAAGATGTGCATTAGATCCCTATCCTCTGCTTCTTTTTTGTTCCGCTTCATCCTTCCTGGAAATGGTAAAGGCACCTCGATCTCTTTTGGAATATTACTCTTCAGGACGGGTTTGGGCACAACTGCTTCTGGTTCGTCATTTGCCCGCAACTCTGCTTCCTCCTTTGTGGGCTCATCATCGCTGTGGGCATCATCCTTTGCAGTCTCTGGATATGGTGCAGGCAGTTACCTTCCACTCTTCAGTGTTATTGCATTTACCCCAGCCTTTTTTGGTGGTTCTGTCTGTGAGGGTAGAATTCCTTTAGCTTTCTCCATCCTTGCGATTGCATCACTAATTTGGGATATTTGTCCTCCCAAATAGCTCAGTCTATTCCTTGTCTCCTGCTCGAAGGCTTCTGATTTCTTTTGTACCTCCACCGTTTCATTCACAATCTTGTGAACCATGTCTGATAAAGATGGTCCTGCTGCGGGCGCAGGATAGTATGGTGCTGTCTGCCTCTGACTGTAGTTGGGGGCAAAATGATTGTGCCTCCTTCTGTGCCCTTCATCCATAGCGTTAACCGTTTCTTCTTTCTCCTTCACTTGTGGACACTGGTCAGAGTGGTGCCCCATCAACTCACATACCCCACAAATTCGCAAGGTATTGGCGGAAAACATGGTGATTATCTTCTCCATCTTGTTGCAAAGTTGTTCGATTCGGTCATCAGTTTCAGGCACAGAGATAGTTTTGCCCGCAGCGGCAACACTTGTTCTTTCATATGAATCGTCTCTATTCTCCTCGGCCATTTCTCCAATAAGTATTAGAGCCTCAACTGCCCTCTTGTTCAGGATAGATCCTCCGCATGCTGCATTCAGTAGGGCTCGGTCCTCGCTTCTCAATCCCGAGACAAAGTAGTTTACTAGGTCATGATCTGGAATCTGGTGATGTGGGCATTTCGAGAGCAATTGCTTGAAACGCTCCCAGTAGTCGTAAAAGCTCTCGTGGGGACCAGCCTTTGCGGTTGAGATCTTCTTTCTCATGCTCTGCACTCTTGATGTGGGGAAGTACTTCTCCAGAAACTTTTGCTGGAGTTGACTCCAGTTGGTTACACTCCTGGCAGGAATAGTATATAACCATTCTCGAGTTCCGTCCTGCAAGGTGAAAGGAAAAGAAACCAGGTGAATGTATTCGCCTGTCCCATTAGCTCGTGTGCGTTGCATCTCACATGCCATCTCAAAATCTTGTAGATGTCGTTGTGGATCCTCCCCTGGATGGTCATGAAATTTGGGCAAAATCGAGATGAAGTTTGCCCTCAACTCCCAGTTACCAGTAGTTGTGGGCAAAACGATGCCCGTGGGACGCATGTTCATGGTTTGAGGGAGACTCAGCTGCCTCAAAGTAAGGGTGTGCGGTGGTGGTCTTTGTTGTTTTTCTTCCTCGTGGTTTGATATCTGATCGTCCTCCATCTCTTCTTCAGAATAGAGTGGATTGACGTTGCTTGTCTCAGCTTGTTCGTTACTTGCCTGACTTTCTCCGCCTGAGGTCAAATCGTCACAGGATCCTTCAGTTTGATTATCCTCCTGCAGCCTTTTCAAAAATGCCCTAGCTTGTGCCCTTCTTGCCCTCGCTGATCTCTCTATCTCCGGATCGTAGAGTAAATCTCCTGCGCGGTTAGAACGAAGCATATACTAAGGTAAAACAGTAAATAGACAGAAAAGTGCGCTTACACTCCCCGGCAACGGCGCCAATTTTGGCACACCGTCGTTTTAGTGTGCAAAATACACTTGCGGGCAAACAGTCCACAAATGCTTAATCTGCCCTCAACGGCTAGTATAGCTAGTGAAGATGGATGTCGATCCCACGAGGAGTGTTTATACCCTTCTGTCTTTTCTTAGTTTTGGTTTGGGTCTTCAGTGTCACTATAAAAACCTTGCTAATAAACTTAAACTAACTAAATGCTGAAAAGGAAATCACAAAAGAAAATATCAGTAATAAAAGTGTTCAAGTCAAAGCATCAAGTCATTCGGTAGATATGCGCAATCCCGGGTAAAACACATGTAATTACCGCTACTACCCGTTGTGCCCACACTAGCAGAAAGGTCAAAAACCGAATCCCTATGGCCAAATATGGGTAATTGTCACTTTGAGGGTTAACCAGTTATAGGAAATGGATACGATCGGCCACTCCCCAATCACTTTTTACATTATATCGTCTAGATGATACGATCGGCACCTAGGGACCTAACTATACAGGAACCTAAGGAGAGAATCACACAAAGGTTTTGCAAGTATAGCAGCTTTGAGGGCAAAAGCGACCCGATTCTAGTAGATTTGACACGGTCTTGTGCCTGCATATACTACTCAATCTCAACTACCAAGGCTGTCACCCCCGGACTTGTTACTATGCGGGTATCGAGGCATGGGTCACCTATACACTCCCACGTAACTAACACTAGTACCAGTTAATCAGAAATGCGCGCTTTCATCTCCAACCACCCTTTACCTATGTCTAAGTGAAAAACAAGTTAAGATTGTGAACCCTTAAGGCGTTAAAGTCCGATTACCTCATGCACATATTCTACGCTTAGACCATTACTTTGACTTGAACAGTGGATACTTAGCCACTAAACATAGATACGAAAGTAAAAGAAATGATAAAAGACATCTTACTTGGAAAGGAAATAACTCGATTAACTTCTGGGCCCAACCCCAGTTTTGCCAACAAAACAACTGAACTACCTGTATGCGGGCAAACCGCCAGCTTCAGGCAGACAGAATATCCAGAAAATAAACTAAGTACGAAAACGGGAAATTGTATCTTCGAGGTGCAAAACGAGTGTGTCTACGCGTCCCTTGATATAAAAACATATAAAAGTATTTATAGCCAATGAATTAAGGCTTCAAGCAGCCCAGATTTCACCCACGCAGGGGTTCTTGCACTCCTCCACTTCCTCAAATTCATGTTCCATGTTCTTCCTTGATTTTAGGAGTGGTAGCAACAAACCCTAGCGTCTCCAGCAGTTTTCTGATGTCCCCACTTCCTTCCCAATGTGTTTAGACCTCCCCAAGACTCGGAACTGACCGCCACATCACCTCAACGTGCATATAGGAACTGTCCCGCGATTTTGTTGCGTATTTCTCGCAACAACTTTGACTGGGTCCTCGGCAGGCAAATCAGTCCTTTGTTCCCTCAGCATAAGTAGCAGCTGTCTGTGCCCGTTGTGGTGGTTTTGTGCCCTCAGCCTCCTGCAATCAGCTTTACCCCCAAAACTAGACTAGACTCTATACTAAACACTTATAAAGGGTGTAAAAAGATAAAGAAAAAAATACGAATTTGAGTCTTCATCAAAAACCAAGTAGTGTAACCCTGGCTAGGCGATACCACAACACTAGTGGTCCTGAGTTCCACGTTAAAAACCTTATTTGTTTATTTTTCAGAGATAAAATTTTAATTATATAGTTGAAATGTGAATTCAGATGTCTCATTTTATGACCGTTGCATGATTTCAAATTCAACGTGGAGGACTATAAAAATCGCACTACCACCCTCCCCCCAAAAAAAAGGGTCGCGCTTTCTCTTTAATCTTCACCCCCTTTTTCTTAATATTTTTGAGCGGCGAAACAGTCGGTGGTTCATCATGTGCTAGATTCTACTGCAAGCTGACGTCATTGCTCAGCAAAACAATTATTTTAATTTATTAGGAATATAATTTTTACTTTTCATTATTTAGTACATGACAATGATAAAGAATTGGTTTGGGATAATGGACCACCCAACTATATCTGGGTATCCAATGTTAGTGTTCTACATAAAAAATATCATAAAAATAAAAATAAAAAAGTTATTTTCCCACAGAGTTTAAGAAACGTCAAGATTTTTTTTTAAATAAAATCATAATTACACATCCTTTTGTATCTATTTCCACTTTCAAGGAGATGAGAGCGCTATGCATATGCTTAAATTTGACATTTCATTCTTTATAAATAGCAGATCGTAAAGATAGTCAGTTGCAATATTAAAAAACTCTCGCGACGCTCCTCCGAGGAAAATTCCATTCATGAAGGCTGTATTTTAAAGATTGTGCAATGCATGATTATATTGGTACTTGGTAATTGTATTTTGTCAATACCCTACTAAGTTTTAACAAAATAAAATGGCAGTTTAGAATTTATATTCATTAATAATTCTTAGATTTTAATGCACATTATGGTACATGTTGTGATGATTTATGTACTTGAAACATTGATTTTCCTCATTTTTTGAGGGAGAGTATTGAATCATATTGATGTTTGTTCTAAAAAAGACACATTCTTAGATTTTAATTCTGCTATATATACAGTCCAAAAAAAGGAATTCACGTCTCTATTAGGGTCATATACTAGTAGACGTAAATGACTTGTGGTTAAATATTTTAATTTTAATATTATTAACGTCTTCTACTTCTAGTATATCCCATCAAATTTCTAGTACAATTTATCTCCCTGCATAGTTTGTCATTATTACAGGTGCCCTTGTCATAACAAAAGAAAAAAAAAAAAAGAATGAATTCACGACAGTAACTAGTGAAATATTATTATTCTCTTAAAAAAAATTGTAGTGACATATTGTTAGGAGGGATATAATAGTCGATCACTCCAAACAAAACTTAATATTAATACTCGAATAAGATTAAAAAGACAAATACGCAAGGACAAATCAATATAGAAAGTACCACATATTGTGCAGTACAAAATAGAAAGTACAACATCACAATTAACTTGATGTACCTATATTTCAATTTCCAAAGAAATTGTGCTAATAAATGTATTCTTCACAAGCACAATCATTGTAGCCTGTAGGTGATATTATTTCACGAAAATAAGGAAAAACTTTTTTGCCATCACCTTCACCCCTCAATAATCAATATATAAGGAGCACGACATTTACCTATATTGTAGCGGTCATGCGTTCAAGTTATTTGGAATTGGATCTCATTATTTATATTGCATAACAAAATTACCAACCGTAAGTTCGTAATACTTGATTTTGTCCATGCTACAACCAATGCATGTGTATATTCTGTCACAATAGGTCTATTAAGACACTCTTAAGTGTCTCAATAGACCTATTGTGACACTTAGAGGTATCTATTGTGACAAATATGCACATGCATTGGTTGTAGCATGGAGAAAACCGTAATACTTATTCAAATATTGACACAGTTTTTTAATAATTGCGACTATATTATATATTTTCAATTTGTTGTTCAATTGCATCCTTACTAAATATAGAAAAAAGATTAAATTAACCAATAAATCACATAAAAGAATAATAAGTAAATTTATTATTGATGGATATCAATGTACATGTGACTCCCCTAGATAAATATGTCCACGAGCTATAATCCAAGAGTCATGTGTATCACCCAAATAATAATCACAATCAAACAAATGATCCCACTACAAATCAAATAAACCAACAAAAACAAATATACCAAAAATAAAAATAAAATAAAAATGACCACTAAGCCCCCAACAAAAGGACAAAACAAGTCTCATCCGTCCATAAATAAAGAAACAGATCTACGCCGTCCACGTGGAGTACCTACATCAAGGCCACCGCCACAAGCACCGCCGTCACTGCCGAGGCGCCAACGGCAGCCCTGCTCACGAAACCATTTGACGAACCATCTGCGGGCGTGTTGTCGGCGGTGGGACCGGCGGTGGGGCCGGAAGGGCCGGATGCACCTGGTGCGGAAGCACCTGGGCCAGGGGCGGCCGCCGGAGTGGGGGTGGCCACGGGTCCTGGGGTTGGAGCGGGGTTGACCGGTGCTGGAGATGGAGTGGCCGTGGGCGGCGTCACCGGTGCTGGTGTCGGGGTGGCGGTGGGGGAGACCGTTGGTGCACCTGCTGGTGCTTGCGCCATGCATGAGGTGGCCAACAGTGCCAAGAGCAGGAATACCTTGAGACCTGATGATGAAGCCATTGCTAGAAAGAGAAAGCGAGAGTGAGAGAGAGAGGAGAGAGAGAGAGAGAGAGAAGATTTGTTAGGTTTTGGAGTAGGAAGGTGGACAAAAGAGGATTGTAAAGTGAAGATATATATAAAAAGGAGAGAAAGAGAGAGATTAGTGGGGAAATAATGATGAGATTCCATGAAAATTATTTAAATAATTAAGTTTGGACAGGGCATTGCATGTGTAGCTGGTCTGTTACCCGTTACCACTGTGAACTAGAAGAAGTCTTCTTCTTTTTTCTTCTTTCTTTTTTCTTTTTTTTTAATATATATATATATATATATATATATTATTTTGCATAAAAATGTTGAATTCTGTTGTTAGTATGAAAATGATTTCTCTTGACGTATGTAGTGAATTAGAAGTAGTGGGAATCAACTAACAAATTTTGATGACTTGGTTAAGATTGACTTGATCAAGGTAGCATGCATATTGAATAAATATTTAATTGTTCATTTAATTTGTATTACAAATCCTGATCAACGTTCAAAATCACTAATTTGCAGAATGTGTCTGGATGTTATGTATCTGTTCTGAAATACATGTACTATTCAATGTTTCATCATAATTTTTAAAAATAAACACTTTCTAAAAATTAATTATGTACAATATAAGCGGCAGAATTCTCACAATTGTGTGTGTGTGTGTGGGTTGGGGGGGGGGGGGGGGGTTAGAAGAAAGAATTCTAAATTGTTTAACAGCTCCCAGATAGAAGAGGATAGATAAATTAATTTTCATTATAATTAGAAATTTCTATTATAAATACTGTGTATCATTGGATTTTGTTTTTGAGGGGGCAGAACTTTATATTGCAATAAATATTCAAATATATGCCTGTATTTTTTATTTTATTTTCGAGCAAATATATGCCTATGTTAGACACAAGAATATATATATAGGTAAATAAGTTTTCAGAAACCACATAAATGACTCCCCATTCTAAAAACATTCTATTTTTTTTTCAAAATTCCACAAAAGATCGAGCTTTCAAATATTGGTAGGATAAGCGATCTTATAATTAATAGATCATAAATTCCTCAATTTTTGTCTATATTTATTTATCAATTATTAAAAACACACTCACACTCACACTAACACTAATTCTCTTGCTAGCTAGGCATGATTATTCCTTTCTTTCTTCTTGAAGTTCTTGGTTTATTATTTTGGCCATTTTGGACCTTCTGACTTAATCTAGCTAGTTTCATTTTTTTTGCTTTAAAACACACACACTCACTCATGATTTTACCATCCAAATTTCCGCAAAACATTCCAATAATAATAACTCCAAATCTTTCATATATATATATATATATATATATTGACATCGGTTCTTCATGATTTCCATCCATGTACACAATTAGATGAAAGTCTCATCAGTCGGTCGTCGTAACGAATTCCTTTACTAAATCATACAGTAATCTTGTGACATTATTATTTCATTTCATATCATCATATAAATTTTATTAAAAAGACCCGGCCCATTTTATGTATAAAACAAATTTAACTAAATTACAACACTGAATTTTAATTTACTTGCACTCAACACCTTCAATGCCTTCACTTTTACTACAAGACCTCTCTCACCACACACACACACACACAACACGTGTAAGTTGTAACCATAAGAATATGAAACAACAAAACAAAAGGCATCTACAAAAGGTGGGCAAAAGTAAAGGAAAATAAAAATAGAATAATTCATGAATAAAATGAGCTGTAACTTTGCCTACTTTGAGTTGGTGCTGTGTCACAATTTCCTTGAAGCTTCTTCAAATATTTGATCGATCCTACTATTTTTCCTAAGTTAGTTCAACAAATTCCAAAAAGTGTAGGCCTCGAAATTCCAAAAAATTGCGGCTATTTTTCCTCGATATTTTGTTGGTGGGTAAAACGTCGTTATCATCTAATTAAGGGAGGGTAATCTATGCTTAATCTTGTGTTTGCTATATGCAGTTGTCCGTGATCTCACGATCTTGTCGTTCTAATAGCTCGACTGAATAGGTGTTTGTGATAGCTATCTAGCTACCACCTGCCTTCAATGGTGGTCGCAATGCATCACGTTTTGTTTCACTTGAGCGCGTGATGCATGGCTCCATATTCATTGTTCTACCAACCTTTAATTTTCAATTTACGTAATATGAAAGTACAACACATAAAAAGTGAGATTAATGAAAAATTAATATTAATTTCTAAACTAAACACAAACTTCCATCCACGCAGGCTTCTTCGCAAATGCAGGTGTATCAAGATTCATAGCATTTCAATAATTCATATATAGCCTTTCCGTCACAACATTGTTCACTATACCAATTACATTGAGTCGAAGAAGCATAATTTTATTATTAATTCAATGAATTGTACTTTTTTTTTTAATGTGATAATCTTAGTGCGTATATCGGTATATGGGTGGTGGTTGGGACAGCCAATGACAGTCTGGAATCATCGTCTTTGATACCTTCCACCGTGACATGGTGGCCACCACCGCATAATAATAATAATAATAATAATAATAATAATAATAATAATAATAATAATAATAATAATAATAATAATAATAATAATAATAATACATTCATTAGTTATTATACACACATCAGTCATAATATCTGATTTCTTACCAACAATGCGTTATTGCTAATTGCAATTACCTTTTCATTTTATAAAAAAAAAAATTGCAAGATATTTCATTTATCATTCAAAAAGTATTTACTTAACGAACTTTATTAATCGTACATCATTTTCTGCAAAAAAAAAAAAAAAATCGGGCCGATGCTCAACATGTAGGAATATTTTTTTTTCCTGAGAATTACTTTATGCCAAAATATAAAAAATAATCTTAAATTTATTTTTACCCACAAAATCACCGACTCTCACCTCGTCAAATAAAACGCGTGGAGACTATCTTATCTGAATAAATACAAAAAAAAAAAAAAAAATCCAGGATATGGAGAAATCAAATCATATATAATAAATTCCCTTCTAATATAATTAATCCCGTGAGATTACACGCGGTAGGTGCCCATTTGATCGCAATGATTAAACAATTATTGTAAAAAAAAAAAAAGATCGATTGAAGTTTGAATTTTTCCGAGTTAACCCAGTGGGCCATGGAGCCAACTCAGGTACATGTGTATACAGTATGCTGTGACGATAAAGAGCGTTGTGATGAGGAAGCAGAGAATAGAATAACTTCTTTTTGATGGTTTACATATAGCGTCAATAATTTCAAAATTAAATACATATCTATCATAGGTTAAATTTATACTTATATTCTGAATTTTTGTTTATTTTGTAGAAATGTAATGAATTTTAAAAAATGTCAAAAAAATATCTCAACATTTCACATTTTTACAAAAATATCTCCCATTTCAATGTTCTTAGTACAATTTCTCACAAATCATCGTTTAAAATATCGTGAAAATCATATTTCACATTGAGATTAAATATGATTTTACACGCTAAATTCTAAAGTGACTTTATCAACATGGCATTTTTCACGCAAGTAGAAGAGGGTTATCGTTCATACTACCCCTATGGACCTTTTACTTTATGAGATTGATTAGATAAATTAGATCAACAATATTTAAAATAAGTAACGAGCTAAAAATTATTCAATCCATCAAAGTATGTGGTGGATTAGGCCATATTATTGTTATCAATCTAAGTTATCTAATCTATCACTCAAAATTACGTCTTTTGCGTATAAATTAGGGATAAATCTTAACCATCCAATATGATATGATTTAATGAATTGAAAAAAATATGACAAATTCATAAATTATTTATGAAAATGTAATTCTAATATTCAACATACGTACAAATGCTAAAATTAATATTTATGATGCTATTCAATATTGAGAAACGGCGATGACAAAATTTTATAATATATGTTAAAAAATACAGCGTTAAAAACTTAAATTCAATATACATATTCTAAAATCAGCATGCATATTTCTAGGGGAAAAAATATTATCCGTTCATTTTAATTAATTTACAATAATTACTAATTTTTATAATAGAATAGTATTTACATTTGATCTATTCACGAGGGAGGGGGGAGAGAGAGAGGTGTGATCGATGTTGGGTGGAAAACAACCAACAACTGAAATGTTAATAAGCTGTCAGCACTTTGTTTTTCAGCAATGATGTCCTGTCATCACATGATTGGTTAATTATCTAAAACAAAACAATGCGTTGTTCAACATGTTATATGCTCCCAATTCCAACATGGTTGTCACATTATCGACCTCGTATCTCAACCCAAACAACATACTACTTCCGTTTCATAACGTTTGTTGTTTAAGGTTTTTTTTTTTAGTTTCAAAATGTTTGTTGTTTTATATAATTTGACATCCTCTCTCCCAATTTTAACCCTCTCAAATCCTACAAGATTTTTTGATTCTAACTTACCTATAATATATGAAGAGAGAAAAATAAATGCAGAGAGAAAATATTGTTATTTTTTAGGAAAATATAGATGAATTAGATTTTTTATGGCATATATAAGGGATGGGTATATTTGTCCACAAAATTAATTCTTAATTCCAGATAAAAAAAACAAAACAACAAACATTATGAAACGGAGGTAGTATTTCACTAACCTTTTTTTTTCTTTTTTCTTTTTTTTTCCATTTTAATTACAGAATACGAGAACGGTGGACCTCAAAGTCGAACCCAATTTTATATTTACTCAATATAAATATTGTTCAATTTTTTTAATTACAAAAATTAAACATTAAAATATTTTTCTAACAAAAAATAACATGATTTTCTAGCAAAAAAAAAGTCTAACACTTGAGTATTATACTCGTTGTACTAAATTATTTGGTGAGTGTTAGAAATGATTTTTTTTCAATAGAAAATGTACTATTAATTACAAAAAAGTCATCGTCTTTTTGTTTTTAGCAGTTATTTTCAATGAAATAAGCATGATACGTTTAGTATGTAAGTGATAGTTTTCAGTATTATAAGTGATATTTTTTCTGTGTAATTTAAGACCTTATGAACATCTGATGTACAGGAGATCACCTCAAAGAAAATTATCGTACGTATATACACCCGAGAGGAATCATTCTTGTATCTATATACATACAATAATTTTTCTTTTTTTCTAAACAAATAAATTATTATCTTTTGACTACTTAGACTCATTACCACTACGATTGTAAATGAGTCGAGTCGAGCTCGGATATATGTTTGTTCAAATTTTTTTGAAATGATATTGAGCTTTAAAATTTATGGTTGAGCTTGTTTGATTATTTATCGAGTTGAGCTCAAACGAGTTTTAATCGAGCTGAACACGAATCGAGCTCAAATAATATGATATTTTTATACATGTTTGTTGTATTTTTACTTATCGAGATCAAGTTGAGGCCAAATGTTAAATCTTATCAAACCCAAAATTAAGTTCATTCTTGTTTGATATATATACTTATCGAATCGAATTCAAACAAATTTTTAACGAACAAAGATAAATCAAATATCAAGCTATTTGGTTTAATCTTCAACCATGATTATCACATATAAATATATGCAAAGAATTAGGATAATAGCTGTGTCATTGAAGTTGCCTGTTCTCTTTTACCACATCGATTAAAATTAAATGTTACCCTAGTAATATTTTTAAATAAGGTTAATTACCTTAAAATACACAAAATTTGGAATTTTTTGCTTTTTCACACGTTTTAAAAAAATATATTTTTAATAACATGAACTTATCATTTATTTGTGTTTTTTTCTTATGATTTTCAAATTCTGGCACTCTATCCCAACCAAAATCGATCAAAAATTCTTGTATTTAAAGACAATGTGGTGTCCATATGTAGATGTACATGTGGAAACCTATCTCCGACAACCACATCAACTTTAGTTGACTAGAATTTGAAAATACTATGTGATAAAAACCAAATAAGTGTTAAGTTCATGTTATTAAAATTACATTTTTTAAAACGTGTGAAATATAGAAAATATTTCAAAATTTATGTATTTTAAGGTAAGTAACCATTTTTAATATATGTGTGTGTGTGTTAAATAACCAGAGAAACCTAAGTTGAAATTTGAAAATACGTTCAAGAAGAAATTTTTTATCTAGAGCGGTCAATTAGGCCTCGAAAATTTTTGTGGTCCAAGGCTGCCCAAAAAGCGGGCTTTAATTTTCCAACAGCCCATAGACTCCAACCTAAATTTTATGGACCAGCCCGACCGATCCGAGTTTATGTGCCGATATGTTTTCGGGCTGGGCTGGGACATTGTCTTAGGCCGATAAAATAAGACCCAGCCACGCCCGGCCATCTAGCGGGCCACTCTCGACAGCTATAGAACTTGTTTTTATCTAATATTTGAGAGAATATAATGACAATAGCGGAAGCAGCGCCTGATTTTGCTTGCAAAACTGCCGGATATAGCCAACTTTTGTTCAAATTTATTTCTTGTTTCTTTTTATTCCATAAATTCACGCGGTGAGGCGCCGCCTAAGCCACGTAATCAGGTGATGGCAAAAAATCGCTGACTTTGAATGTATATATTATCGCAAAAAACCCAAGATGTACATGTCAACGCATTGACCGAGTCAACACGTGTTGACTCGGTGAAAGCATTGATCAAAAAAATCGTGAAATTGGGTAATACTTTTTAGGGATACAATTGATACTTTTTTTAATTTTGAATGATACTTTTTAGTGTTTTGATTGATATTGATCTTAACAGTTTTTTTATTTATTTTTTTTTCTAACCAATATTTTTTATTGATATAAATGATATTTTTGGGCATTTGAAATGATACTTTTCAGTATTATGAATGATACTAATTTTGACGGATTTTTTGGTCAAAGCATTGACCGAGTCAACACGCGTTGACCCAGTCAACGCGTTGACCGTCTAATGTACATCTTATGTACAAGAGACTTGCCCATATATTATAATCGACGCAAAAAAATCGGATTGTTTATATATGAAACCCAATGAGAAAAGGAGAAAACATGATTTTTTTTTAATAAATATTGGTAGTAAAAATGTATAAAAAAAAAACAAGAAAAAGAAATTAGGGTTTGAAATTTGAATCGTACATTATCCGCCTATTCTTTTACAATTGAGAGTGACCTTAGCAATACGCAATACTACAAAATCTATCCAAATATCTCCAACTAGGTTATTACTAAATTGAGAAAACACGAAACAACATAAAATCTAGTAAAGCACAAAGAAATTTGACAAAAAACTTGTATGAGTCCGTCTAACGGGTCTCTTCCTTTAGACGAGTCAAATAGGACCCAAACATGCCTAAAAAACCATTCAAACTCACCCAAACCCGCAAAAATTATCAGGCATGTGGGCTCCACGCGCCAGCCCACGTTCGGCCACACGCGTACCACTAGATATAAAGTAAAGTATCACTATGTATGAAGTAAATTAAAGTATCACTAATTATATGTTGAAATATCACTTAATATAAATTGAAGTATCATCAACTATGAAGTATTTTCACATACTATAAAGAAAATAAATGAATTATTTTATGCATAAATCATAATATGGGGTTTTAATTTAGTTGATTCATTTATTTTCTTTTTTGGAATATGTTTGTTGATTCTCCAGACATCACGTATCACTATGTATAAAGTAAAGTATCAATAATTATGTGTCGAAGTATCACTTAATATGAATTGAAGTATCATCAACTATGAAGTGTTTTCACATGCTATGAAAAAATAAATGAATTATTTTCTACACAAATCATAATGTGAACTTTTAATTTAGTTGATTCATTTTTTTTAAATATATTTGTTGATGCTCAAGATAACAAATACCACCATGTATGAAGGGACCACAAAAATAATAATAAAAAGAATAAAAGAAAAAGAAGAAGGGGCCAATTCATGGATCAAATAAAAATCCGTTAAATGATCTCACACAAATGTGCCTCTTGAAATTTAACATAGTCCTAACTTCTAGAAATGTAAAACATAATAATCTATAAATATTCGGTTAGGTTTGCTTTACTAATAATTATTTTTTGTTTTCTTAGTCCAAATTAAAAGCAAACTGAGAACTCAATTTTCAATTATTTTCAATTTAAATTGATTATTTTTATTGCCTCTCACTCGTAATTCATAAACGGGCCACTTTCTCTATCACTGCTTAGGATTTCCTAAGGTCAACCATTTTAAATGGGCTCCCATTTCAATTTATCAAGCAGCCCAAAATTGTATAAGTTTTTCAGTAAGCTGACGAAAAAAAGAAATTATTTTTTAGGGAAGATTCGATGGTACCAGTAAAATTCTTAATTTTAATTAAAAATTGTAAATTTTGTAAGTAGTTTTTGGGGACGTTAATGAAAAAATTATTATATATTAATTGTGTTTTTTCTGATTTTTTTCACCTCCTAACATTTCAACGATATTGGTGTGTTTTTTAACGATGTTGTGTAAAAACACCCACAACATTATCGTGAACACAGCAGGAGGCGAAAATGAAAAATGGGAGCAATGTAATTAACATCTACTTAAGAAATAAGATATGTCCCAAAAAAATTATTTACAAAAACATTTTAAAAACTCTTTTTTTTAGAATGAAAATATGAATTAATATTTTATTTTTTCTAGGCAAAAGAGCAATTAATTTTGGTAGAGAGCCCAACCCTCCAGTTCGACTCCTACCCAAATCTATCGAGTGAGTAATCTTAAAACACGATTCGATTCCATTTAGTGGTACCAGTATTATGCTTCTTAATCTTGAATTTAAAAATTTATATTTTATGGACAAATAAACGATGAATTTAATTATTTCTTAGGCATATAATATGAAAATTTTATTATAACTACTAATGGAGTTCAGAGATCACTCCTTACGTTAAACAAGTGAGGTCATTGCCTTAGACCCTAGAAATTACGAAAATTTTTGGGATCCTGTCATGGAATTGAAGGGAGAGGTTTGGGAAATTGAAGAGAAGACTAGTGGAATTGTTGAAGAAGGAGCGGGAGTAGCTAAAGACCCGATTTTTACAGACCTAGGGCTTACTAATGAAGGTGACCTGGATCTACTGAGGCGGGTCGAATCTGTGAAGTTGGTTCCTGATATGGAATCAGGCCAGAAGTTGGAAATTGGGCTGATGGAGGAAACTGGGCTAGTCCAAGATGGTAGTTGGGCCAGGATTAGTGGCTGAAGCAATATTTATATCACTTTTATGCACAATTCTGCAACTAATACAGAACATGCAATATAGTCGGTGAATCAAGTATCGTATCCATAAAGACTGTAAATTTGACCACATTGAGTACTGAGCTAACATGTTTCTATTATCCAGGCTACCTAACTTTCTTTGGGTTTACTAATTCTAGACCACAAATCAAACAAATCAAAAATGAAATCAAAACAATTAAATAAAAATAGAAACAAATAGACACGAGCAAATCAATTAAATCAATTCAACAAACTCGATCAATTAATAAAAGATTAATCCTAGGGAATGCAGTACACATGTATCGACTTTGTATTAATTCAATCCTAATAATTCCCACATTAATCCGATTATTGGTGGAGAATCAGAAAAGCTGCTACCTATCTCCGCCAGGTCTCAAGGTAGTCGTAGATTAATAAATTACCTATCACTTTCATCTCTAGGTGAATTTATCAACTCCTTAAAGTATCAGATTAAGTCCCCTACAAATTCCTTAGAACGTGTATCAAAATGTTCAGTTAATCACACTAGTTAATTATCTCCGCCAGGTCTCAAATTAACTAGCTAGCATGCATCAATTATGGCCACTAATCTATGCATGAGATAAAAGCACTTGAACAATTGAGCACAATAATCAGACGAGAAAAATAACAGGATTAAATTAACAACATAGCTTCAACATGCTTGCAAACCCTAGAATTAATTATAAAACTACTCACTCATGACAAAAATGAGAAAAAGAACAATTATAATAATAATCATTGACATAATCTAAATTTGCAATAGATTAAAATAACTGGATTGATGTTTTGTTGAATAAAACTTCAAAGTCTTCAATGTTGAAATTCACAATTGGATCTCGATTGCAAAAGAAAAAAGAATTCTAAAATAGTGAATAATGTGTACAAATTTCATCCATACTAAACCTATATATACTAGGTATCAAAAACCTGGCCCAAAAGGTGAGTTCGTGGGCTGAAAATGCATCCGGTGGCAAATATCCCCAAACCCGCCGACCTACAAGTGGGAGCCCGCCGACCGGCAGCTAGGTCGGCGGATTCCTCTGGATGGATCCGCCGCCTAGTCCGCCGATCGGCGGCCAGGACCCGCCGAGCTGCGGTTTGTCCGGCGCGGTTTCTGCCTTCTTCCACTGTTTCACTCCGTTTTTGTTCGTTTCTCATCCGATCGAACTGATTCAAGTTAAAGGACGACCCTCACTTGATTCTCTATGTTTCTAGTTTCTTTCTTATTTGAATTGGATCTCAAACAACTCCTATTTTCAACTCAAACTTCCATGAAAACAGCAAAACGTAAAAGAGCACAAGAAAAACCAAAACACAAACTAAACTAGACTTAAACATGCATTTAACTTAAAATAACCTTCAAATAAACACCTAAATACCATGCAAAAGTCATGTTTATCAATCCCCCAAACTTAAGCCATTGTTCGTCCTCAAACAATGAGGAGAACACCAAGAAAAATAAACATGGAGGAGGATGGTAAACTCGATCATTAATGCTTCACGAACAAAATCAAAACAAAATTTTAATTACGCAAAATCAACATTCACTAACTCATTAAGATTTTCTGCACAAATAATGTCCATAAACAAAAGCATGAATTCACCGGTATGTGTATCAGTCATCTCACAAGTGTACTAAATCACGCTCATCGAATCAAATGCATTGCAAGAGTGTTAACCATAAGCTTGCCAATCGTCTAATACACTCATACTCAAACATGAAAGAATAAAGATCAATAAGGTCTTTGATTTGGGATAATGTCGGGACATTGGTCAATGTTAGAAAATTTGGCTTAGTGACTCAAAATTTTTAACCCACTAACAACCTTCTTCCTATTCCAAACCCGAGTATGGATACATAATCCATCTTCTAACTCTTTCCAACTCCCTTGCACTTCCAACTCTTTTTCGTGCAATAATTTGTATTTTCTTATGCTCATCTCAAACAACAACTACACAAATAAGCCAACAAATAGCAAAACTTCTCCATTGTTACCTTTTAACGTTTGACTTTTCTGTTTATTTTTCACACAATTTTTTTCATTTTTTTTCTTTTTTTTTATATCGAGATTATGAGAATCTTTTTCACCCCTCTTTAAAACATCTCTTTTATCTCCCACAAAAATCACTATTTTTATAATAGGATACCCTTATTCACCTTCCAAACCTCCTATCATCTAAGTTCATGAACAAAAGGCAATTATGGCTCAAAATTGGCTATCAAGGGTCGATTTTTTCTCGGATAGTGTTTAGGTATCAATGTGGCTATAAAAAGATGGCCGCATATCATTTCTAAATTCTTCACATAATCAAGCTACTCAATTAGAAACCATGGCAAGTTCTGGACACACCAATGCATGCATGACAAACACTCATGAAAGAAATCAAACTGTACAATGATATACAGTTAAGGCTCAAAATGCTCATAGGACTGTTCATGCTCCATTTACTTCAATTAAGAATACATCAATTCAAATAAGTCAACATCAGTCAAATTCACACAATATTTTCACAACAATACTCTTTTTCATCATTAGCATTTCACGATTTCACCAAGATACGGCTTTAAACAGAATTGACACAACTGACAAATAAAAAGAAACGAACTAACATAATTGACAAATAAAAAGGAATGAAAAAATGATAAAAATAACTAGAAAATAAAAAAGGCTAGAACGAAGCCGGCGTACACATTTTACTCCACCATCCCCCTCCCCCAAACTTATTCAACAGAAAAGAGAATAAGTTTGGCTGGAAAATAGAGAATAAATGTGGACGGGGCTTCACTTACAACACCAACTAAGATGGTGGTGCCGGTGGCCAATGATGGCCCTGACTCATCTGGTAAGCCTCAAATCGGCGCATCATGTCTAATATCTGCTCATTCCATGGCTCAGCAGCCTCAAAACGGGTCTGCATATTAGTTTGGAAAGCTCTCTGCTTAGCTCTCATCTCCAGCTGAGTATGGCGGATCATCGAGATATCACCTCGTGTCACTGAGAATTGGCTCTCCAACTCTCAGAGCTGCTCTTGAAGTTGCTCCATGCTTTCCTCTACACCAGTGCTGCGCTGCCGGTGATGGCCTCGTGAAGTGCCCTCTTGATCAGTGGGGCCTTCCTCATCACTTGGATCCTCAGGAGCCTCATCACGCTCCTCCTCAAAAACATCCTCCACATGCCCGAGCACCCGGTACTCTCTAGCTGCTCTATGTGCGGGTGTATTCATGCGCCAGCTACTTCTCTCAAAATAGTCAGACACTGTAGTCAACTGCGGTAGTGGTAGTGGGAAATGATCATTGGCATTCTGACGTAATGCAAGCGGTGGGATCACATTGGTCAGGATCCTCATTTTGACAAACTGGCGCAGGGACAAACTCATGTCTCCCTCCATAGGGTGCAACTGGGTGATTGGGCCATCTTCTCAAGTAGGGGAGTAAGCAATCCCCTATGCATATGATATCACGATCCATCTGTGTGATGTGGGCAAGATGCACATGAGAAACCGTGCCAAATCCAGGGGCTAACGGTTGAGCATGGCCTAGAGAATAAAAAACTCATCCAATCTCAGATTACTGTTGTCCTTACGAGCCAGGATGGTGTGGGCAAGGATGTGCTGAATCACACGGAAGATAGGATTTCTGATGCTAGTTGCTCGACACTTGTCCGACGCAAATTTTGTCATCTCGAGGGTGATTAGCTGCCAAAACTCATGTTTTTAAAATTGTCATGGCTTCCTGATGATCCCTCCGGGTGGGTGACAAGTCCAAATTCTCTCGTGTTTTTGTGTCTTTTTCTCGTTCTTTTATCCTTTGTTTTTTCTATTTTTTGAGTCGGAAAGAGTCAGAATGGGCACAAGGGGCAGTAGGAGGCAGGATAATCACTTCTAGAGGGCATAATGGTGCTAATGATACCAAGATGAGTAACAACTTCTCAGTAGAAAGCTCTCTCTCGAGCATGGCGGAAATCGCCCACCATTCCAGTAAAAGCTGAAGGAGAAGTTTGTGATCGTGCTCACAACAACCCCAGAGTGATTGAGAGGAGAAGAAGAGGAGACTGGGCACAAACGAAACTAATGCCAACTACAGCAGGAGCAATGCACCCTAGCCGCCGAAGGAAAGAAGAGCCGCGGAAGACAGGTTGACGTTTCCAGAAGGATGCTCGGCTCTACAAGGAAAGTTGCTATGTCGGCGCAACTAGGTCACGACAAGTACAAAATCTGCGACTCAGAATCTTCTAAATAAGGGAAGAATCTGCCAGACATGGAAAGCTGTGGGCATGGCAGCTGTGTGTTGGGCTGAAGATCCCCGACCTGTCGGGGATATATATATGTCTTTCATGGCAGAGGCCGAACTCACATTGAACAACTCTTTACCGTCTTTATTTCTTTTTTATGCACAAACAATTTATTTTTCCGCACTAGTTTTATGTTCTTCAATCCAGTGTTGGTGTTGGATTCTTTTGCTAATTAATATAAGTAAGTTTTTCGTTCATATTATGTTTTGTTTTATTTCTTTTACTTATTATTATTGTTCTAAGTCTAGCATGAGCGGCTAGACTCGTTATTCCAGATTAAACAAAGATAAGAACTTAATGAACACGTAAGAACCGTGAGGCTTATGGGCATAAACTGTGTGAATTTAGTTCCGTCATGTAGTCATTTTCTTTGTTGCATTATACAGTGGGCTAAGTTAGTTAATCGTGGTTGATCACTCGTTAATTAGAATTGTGTTCACTATCTCTATAAATGGTCAATGAATCGTAGCTGTGTGTTGGTCATAAAGGGATGGGATGCATCACAGGTACTGAGGGCATAAGAGAGATCTTTGTCTAGGTAAATTTGGGTCTGTCTAGATCATAATGCTGATTTGTTGCTTACAATCATATGAGAGATCGGGGTTGGGTAACAAGTTAGGGTTTAGGGGATGAGAGATCACCTCTAAGCTAAAACTGAAAGGATAGATTGGGTACGTTGAGAGAGATCTGGTATCTTTAACCAGATAATTTGATTTACATAAGTAATCAGCGTGCCCATGATCGGTCAAGTGTTTGTTAATTTTGACGTCTAAGTTCTAATCCGGAATACGTTTACTACTAATATTTTTCTTTCTTGTTTTGTTTTGTTTTGTTATTTTATTTTACAGTCTTTAAATACAAGTACGGAGACCACAACAATCCTCAAACCTTTTGGAAAAGTGACACTGAAGATAGAATTTGCAGCTCCTCGTGGGATCGACCCTTACTCACATAAAGCTTGTTACACCTTGCTGTGGGCATAAGGATAACTCTCTCTTGAGAATTATTCTGACCGCGAAATGACCGCGCGTCAGTGAGCATTGGAAAACCTCATTAATTTGGCCCACGGACATGTCATATGTGTGGTTTAGAAACTAAAGACTCATGGACACGACCTCGATAGAGTTAGGCGTCTTGAAGATTAGAGCGTACGTGTCTAGCACCTCAAAAGTGGCTCGCTCGAATGTCGGACCACTCATAGTAAGCAGCATTCCCTAGCCAATATTGTCGAACATGATATCATCCCAGAGGCCTAACTGCTCCAATAACGCCTGCTCCACAAATCTAGTCAGCTCGGTCCCTCTTTTGACCATCATATCATACCAGTCACAAAATGGCTAGGCATATCAATGCGATCAATGAGCACAAAAGGTCAACAATAGAGAAATTCAACATAGAAAGGGTACAACTAAGATCAAGAAGCTAACTCCTACATGGCTAGGCATATCAATGCGTTCAATGAGCACAAAAGGCCAACACAAATTCATGCAATAGATATTGACGTCCCATTCTTCCAAGTTGGACTCCCATTACACACACTACTAGAAAAATGCTAATAGACAACGGGTATTCTCCGTTGTCTATAAAGAAATCGACCGTTGTTATTAAGGGTGTTGTCTATCAGCGTGCGCTGATAGACAACGATCGAAACCCGTTGTCTGTGTATTAATAGAGAACGGGTATATTGACAGTTGTTAAATCCAGACAACACATTAAAAAACAGACAACGGTTATGATTAAAAATCGTTGTCTATCATTTAATAAACAACGGTTTTTAATGACACCTGTTGTCTATTTTTATAAAGACAACGGGTTTTGTGAATAACCGTTGTCTGTGTTCAAATGGACAACGGGCGAGTTTTTTTCTGACCGTTGTAAAGATTTTGCATCACACAACGGTTTTCTTTGACCATTGTCTTTTTTTTTCCTGTAGCTTTTTTTTTTCAAATTGAACCTGCTTATTTACAAAATTTTCCAAAATAATAAATAATTAAAACCAAACAATAATTTATTTCATAATAACCATAATGTATACAAACTAAATAATACAAGTTCTCCAAAATAACATGATTAAATATGAAATAAACTAATATTAATATTTCGCATTCAACATTGTCATAAGTTCATAAGTGCAGGTAGCTAGTAAAAAAAAAGTTCAACTTTTCCCTTACCTTCTGCTCCTTCCCTTGCCTCACTTTATAAGAATGGCCACTTTATCATCATGTCAACTAAAAATAAACAATTGTCTAATTAAGTATGAACCTTTGGCAAATATTATTCAACAATATGCAGACATATTGTAAACTTGAAGCGAAATAATACCAAAAAAAAGAAGAAATTAAATGAATTAAACTAACAGCCTTATAAGATGACCCAAATATAAGTAATGTATATAATACACATGGAGCAGAGTTAGGAATGCAACATGTTTTCAACATTTAAATGCATAGCAGCCAGTTAAGTGACTCTAACCAACCTTAAAATCAACTCTGCACATTATCACTACAAGAGTAGCCATAGAATAGCAGGGCAGAGCAGACTCTACCACTTATCACCACAACAGGAGCAGGAGCTGCATATAGAGCTCAATTTAGATCTCCCTTCATTTGTGCACGACGTCGATGTATTGGGACCATTTTTAATCTCGCCGTGCCAGATCCAACTACGGTAGCTTAAATCCATCCCATTGTATGTTAAATGCGCTTTTATGGCTTTGACATCTTTTATCTCTAGATTGCCACACTTTCTACAAGGACAGTGCATTACGTTGGGATCCTTCCCATTTTGTATGGCAAAATTCAAAAAAGATTCAACTCCATCATCGTATTCCTTTGATAATCTATGTTTGGACATCCACCCTTTATCCATTCTCTTTATTAACAGTCTATCTAGAAAATTAATTTCAGTAATTATAATTAATGCAATACAACTATATTAGACATAAGTTATTGTTTCCAACTAAAAGTTCTAATATATGAAGAAACCTATAATAGGTGATTTGAAATTCAACATGTATAATTCTATAATGAAAAAATCAACCTTTGGCAAATATTATTGAATAGTATGCATACATATTGTAAACTTGAAGCCAAATAATACCAAAAAAAGAATAAATTAAACTGAAAAAAAAAATCACTCACTTGAGTAGTTTCAATTTTCCTCAAGCAGATTCAATTCCCAATCCAGAAATGTGACATTTATCAAATTCTGCACGCTTCAAATCTCTAGTATCACTGTGCAATACGAAGTCAATAGGCTTTGTCTTGTCTTTAACTGGGGGTTTCATAAGGATTTGAAACAACACATACCAGATTGTTGAACATCTATAATATAATCTCTCATAATGATAAAAGTAAAACACACCAGTTTAAAATAGTGACATACCACTTCAAAAGGCAAAAAAACTAACTGGTCCTAAAGAGTTATTAAAATTTATAATCAAACAAACTTAAAAAAAAAACCCAGTGTCTGTGTTGATTCTTGTTCTGACATTGGCTAGTCACTCAGAGAGCACAAGAGAACTCATCTCAGTCTAAAAGACAGGAAACTAACTGGTCCTAAAGAGTTATTAAAATTTATAATCAAACAAACTTAAAAAAAACCCTTTAATCAATGATCTCATATTCCAATAGCATTCCAGAAAACTAAGATCAAATCCACACAATCTATTTCCTACACTGCCATGTATACGCAGTTCAAAAGCTCAAACTGAATGTAAGCAGGACAAGAGCTTGACGAACTATTCGGACAGTGCAAATTGCATTATACTTTACTACAGAAACAGGGATTAAGAAATGAAGAAAATAATATTCAGGTAGATAGCTAGTCTCATTGAAATACAAAGATATCATGAGAAAGAAGACAATCAAAATAAAAAGTATTTCTAACTATTACTTATATACAACATTTACTAATCTAACCATTACTTATATACAACATTTACTAATCTAACACCTGGTGTAAAGGAACTTCAGTTTAATTCGAAGAAAAGTTTTCATTACATCGCATGCTGAACATAAACACAGACTCAACCTTGGTGAATAATTTGCTCCTCAAATTACATAAAATTTATGTAATATTTCGTATAATGAATGGAAATAAGCTAAAAATTATTATTTGTAGTACTACAACTGTTTCATCAAAAACAAGTAGAGAAGGTAGATAAGAAACTGAATTACACAAAGACACTTCTAGAACCAATGCCTAGTGTCTGTGTTGATTCTTGTTCTGACATTGGCTAGTTTTTTAATTAATACAGTGTAGAAGGAAAGCTGTCATTCTAGAACCAATGCCCAGTGCAACATTTTTAATTGTATTCTAGATTTTTGAAATCAAATGGTTTGTCAGGTGGCTTATGATGATTTTGTTGCTGCTGGTTCATATTCTGCTGCAAGGGAGAAGGGACTGATAAGTTGATGCTTACTTTTTAGCTTTTATTCCTATCGATGCAAATCAACTACGTTTTTCTATATTTCTAATATCCTTAATGCTGCTTAAATATTCCAGTCCCTCTATCTTTTTGCAATGACTTTTTCCTTGAATTCTTATCACTGCTAATGTTGGAGATACCTTTGATCAAATGGAAAGAAAATGATAGGCCACCAAAAATAGGCCAACGAGGACAAATAAAATGATAGGCCACCAAAAACCATCAAAATAAACCACGAATGTGACATTCCATATCTTTGAAATATAGAATGCAAAAAAATAGCCCATAAAAGTCCTCTGCTCTTGCAAAAAAAATTGTGTAAGCTGGCATTTTCATTCATTAAGAATACAAATCAATATATATATTATTTTAATGAAGTGATATATAATCACAGTGCCATGAACAAACTTTGATCAGAGCACAATAACATAAAATATTTAATCATGATGTTGCTTCAGACCTTAGCTACATCATGTAATGATTTAATCTTCAATTTCCTTGAAACAAATAAACAAATCACATGCAGAGAAAGAGAAAGCAATGAACAGGCACGCAATCCAATATGCTGCAAATGAGTATTAAAACTAACTCACTAAGCATTAGACATGTTCCATTATTTAGAAATTACGAAAAAAAGAAAGATGAAAAATCGCACCAGAATTCTTACTATTGCAATCTACAAGTAAAATTGGAACAAATATATGAACACGGAAAATAAAGAAAAGCGATGAATAACGACAAAATTTGAAACAAAACGACGCTCTGAAATACTCAGAGAAAATTGGCGAAGAAAAAAGGCGATATCTCGAAAAAAAACACAGGCGCGCATACAGAATGAGAGCAAACAGACAGAAAGCAGCAATCATTTAACGCCTACCTACCAGTTCTAAATCAGTAACAAGAACAAAACTATAACCAAATAATAGAAGTTACCTTCAGAAAAAATAAAAGAGATTGTTTTGAATACTTTTGAGTTCCCTGTACTAGAATCATCATCCTAACAGACAACGAAGAAAATCAAATTCAGCCAATAACCATCAATTCAGAAAAGAAAAAAAATATCACTTTCAATTACCTTTAGAGGAATCACACATGATGCATAGTATTCATACAATTCATCCAACACTATCCCGCCACTCGATTCGATTTCAACAATTAATTTCTTGATAAATCTCCTCAAGAAAGGCCCCTGCCACTTCAAATCCTAAAAAAGGGTAAAAAATAAAGGGGCCACTTTTGTTTTCTTCCAAAACTTGATCTTTAGATTCGACTGCAAGAAAGTTGAAGGCTTACTTACAGCTTTGCTAATGTACCGTAAGATTCCAATTCTTCTTCTCGACGGCGATGGCGGGACGTTTCACGGCGGAGATGGTGAGACGTCTCACGGCGGGGATGGTGAGACGTCTCACTGCGGCGGTGATTAGCTTGGTCTGGAGAGATTTCAAGTTTGGCGGATTTTCGATTTTGTGCGCGCGGAAATTAACCTAAATGAAATTTTTGGGGGAAAATCCAATTAATTGAATTCTATAACAAAACTGCGTCGTTTTGAGGAATTATCAGACAACGGTTAAGTAATAACCGCTGTCAATCCACAACCGTTCATAAAACCATTGTTTACACTACGTTGTCTATGTACAAATGCAGAGATAGACAAGGGCTATTGATCACCCGTTGTCTACTATTATATAGACAACGGTTTTAACAACCGTTGTGAGAAAAAAATAAAATAAAAAATAAAAAATGTGGCGATAGACAACGGTTTCACCTTTATCCGTTGTCTATCGCTATAAAGACAACGTCTATGCACAAACCCGTTGTCTTTCACGCGTTGTCTATCAGCGTTTTTCTAGTAGTGACATTTGAACAAAAATTTCACCACAAAAATGCCAAAAATTAAGAAGCCTCATCATCAACAATAATAAGCTCATCTCTACTCTCTAGATGTATCCAACAATCATAACTAAGCACAAAGGAAGTGAACAACATCACCTAGGCTGAGTATGCTAAAAAATAAGCAATTTAAGCACAATTTCTAACTTAAAACACCCCAAAATGATAGAACTTGAGTCAAATCCTGCCACACTTCCTTCCTCATGCTTTAATAATGTACATTCAAGCTTCTCAAGCATAATTCAACTAACCACAGCCCCTAATAACATTAATTTCCTCAAATTCGCCCAAAACACACATGCACGCCAAGTGTTCGATGAAATTCCACATAGAGAATTTGAAACAATTGAACATGTACACTTCAATTTCATCTTACCCATGGCCTATATTCATTATCAACATGGAAAACAACAAAGAAGAGTTGAATTGCATACCTTGAAGTGAAGATTTGCTCAAATTCACAATTATGCCCAAAAACTTGAATCCCTAGCTTATGAACTTGGAATGTTTCAATCTAAATACTTCGAAACCAAAGGCAAGTGCAAGAATTCTCCCCCAAAATTGTGTGTGTGCCATGTGATATGAGGGAAAGGGGAAGAGAAGAAGAAGAAAATTTTAGGGGCGGGTCGGCGGTTTGTGAGAAGAAAAGAGAGATAAAATTTGAAAGAGCTACCTTCTTGTTCCCCTTTTCTCTAATTTACGTGTTTTTTTTCTTTTTTTATATGAAAACAAAAATAATAGAAAGAAAGAGAAAACAAATAAAACAAAAATAGCAACGTACGGATCCGCCAACGGAGATCACCGATACGCCGACCGACGGATGGGTCGGCGTATCTCACTGGATGATTTTTTTTTCTACCTGTGAGATAAAATTAAATGACAATCCCAACAACGAAAACACAAAAAGAAAAAGAAAAACAAGGATAAAGCTAAAATTAAAATAAATAACAAAATAAACTAGTGGGTTACCTCCCACCAAGTGCTTCATTTAACATCTTTAGCTAGACGATACCTCACGATGGCTCATGGATCATTGACAAGTGTGACCCATAAGTTCCGCTCCTCAGTTGGGTGCTTGAAATAGTGCGTGAGACGGTGCCCATTTACTGCAAATGTGCTTCCATCGGCTTGTAATAAATCACACGTGCCATTCCAATTGGTCTTGTATAGCACGATTAGACCCATCCACCTTGACTTGAGCTTGCCCGAAAATAATCTCAATCTCGAATCATAAACAAGTACCTCATCCCCTGAAGAGAACTCCTTTTGCTTGATAACTCGATCATGAAATTTGCTAGCCCGTTCCTTGTAGATGCAAGAATTCTCATAGGCCTCATTTCCCCATTCCTCCAACTCCAACAAATGATGAGCTCTCTCAAGTCCGGCTTCTTGGAACTCAAAATTAATCTTTCTCACAGCCCAATATTCCTTGTGCTCGATTTCTACAGGTAAGTGACAAGATTTGCCAAAAACGAGCTGGTAGGGGAACATACCTATAGGGGTTTTGTATGCAGTGCGATAAGCCCATAGAGCATCATCAAGATGATCCGACCCAATCCTTTCTGTGCACCACAATTTTCTCAAGAATCCGTGTGATCTCCCTATTGGCAAGCTCGGCTTGTCCATTGTCTTGAAGATGATATGTAGACGTCAATTCGTGCTTCACACCATATTTGGCTAGCAAACTTCCTAGCCATTTGTTGTTGAAGTGCAACCCCCTATCACTAAGCAAAGCTCTCAGAGCTTCGAACTGAGTCAAAATATTTTTCCGCAGGAACTTCAACACAACTTTGGAGTCATTAGTGGTGGTGGGAACAACTTCCACCCATCGAGACACATATTCCACAACAATTAAAATATAGAGGAATCCTCAAGATTTAGAGAATGGTCCCATGAAATCTATCCTCCACACATCAAATAACTCGGCGACCATCATGGCCTTCTGCGGCATTTCATCCATCTTGGCAATATTGCCAACCCGTTGACACCGATCGCACTTTGAGATAAAGTCCTGGTAATCTCTATAGATGTGAGGCCAATAGAACCCGTTTTGTTGAATCTTCATGGCGGTTCTATTTGCTGCAAAGTGACCACCACTTGGAGAACTGTGGCATTGCTCAATAATGGCGTGAAATTCATCATCTCGAACATATCTCTGAATCACAGCATCAGCACATCTTTTATAGAGGATTGGCTCCTCCCAATAATAAAATTGGACATCATGGAAGAACTTCTTGTGTTGGTAGGAGCTGAGATCCTTGGGAATGACATGAATCACTATGTAATTCACAATGTCGGTGTACCATGGGATTTTATCAACAAATTTCACCTCGAGTAATTTTTCATCTAGAAAACTCTTATTTATGAGCAATTTTGGATCCTTGTCTTCTACCGGATTCTCCAAACAGGACAGATGGTGCGCCACGACATTCTCACTGCCCTTTTGATCCTTAAACTTCATATCGAACTCTTGCAGCAATAGGATCCATCTAATCAACCTCGGGTTGGCATATTTCTTGGCAAACAAATACTGAATAGCTGCATGGTCGGTGTAGATAATTGTTTGCACCCCAATCAAATATGCCCGAAATTTGTTGAAAGTAAACACCACTGTTAGCAACTCATTTTCCATGGTGGTGTAATTTTGTTGGGCACAGTCGAGTGTCTTGCTACCATAGTGAATTACTCAGAAGAATTTGTCACGCTTTTGCCCCAACACGGTTCTAATGGTGAGATCACTAGCATCACACATTAAAATAAAAGGCTCAGTCCAAATAGGTTGTATTAAAATTGGAGCACTTACCAGAGCAACTTCAGTTTCTCAAATGCCTCTATGCATTCGTCATCAAATACAAACTTCATGTCTTTTTCCAACAAAGAACACAGTGTCTTGGAGATTTTTGAAAAGTCCTTGATAAATCTCCGATAAAATCCAGCATGGCCAATGAAACTACGAACCGCCTTAACAGATGTAGGAGAGGGTAGCTTCTCGATAGCTATGACCTTGGCTCGATCAACCTCCAAGCCGGTAGCAGAAACTTTGCGACCAAGCACCACACCTTCTCGTACCATAAAATGGCACTTCTCCCAATTCAAAACTAAATTCGTTTCTTCACAACGCTGCAAAACTTGGGACAAATTTTCCAAACAATTATCAAAAGAAGAACCAAAGACAGAGAAATCACCCATAAATATCTCCATAATGTTCTCAATAAATCCATGGAAAATTGCCATCATACACCTCTAGAAAGTGGCTGGAGCATTGC
The DNA here is from genome assembly GCA_026008535.1 of Perilla frutescens. NCBI lineage: Eukaryota > Viridiplantae > Streptophyta > Magnoliopsida > Lamiales > Lamiaceae > Perilla > Perilla frutescens. Next base: position 7,992,132 of record BRKX01000008.1, on the reverse strand, counting down.
ACAGACCAAATAGCACACGTCGATATGCAAAAACACCATAGGGACAAGTAAACGCCGACTTGTGTTGGTCCTCCGGGGCAATCATAATTTGATTGTAACCCGAGTAGCCATCTAAGAAGCAATAATACTCATACCCTGCAAGTCTATCCAACATTTGGTCAATGAAAGGAAGGGAAAAGTGATCCTTACGTGTAGCCGCATTTAGAGCGCAGTAGTCAATGCAAACTCGCCATCCTGTAATAAGCCGAGTAGTGATCATCTCATTCCTCTTATCCTTCACAACTGTCATGCCGCCTTTTTTCGCAACACATTGAGTTGGGCCCACCCACTCACTATCAGATATGGCATAAATCATCCCGCCATCCAGAAGCTTTAATACTTCTTTTCTCACCACCTCTTGCATCACTGGGTTCAATCTCCTTTGTGCTTGTACTTTCGGCTTGTAATCATGTTCAAGTAAAATACGATGCATATAAATAGACGGGTTAATCCCCTTTATGTCAGAAATTTGCCAACCTATAGCAGACTTGTATTTTCTCAGCACTCTCAACAACTTATCCAACTCCATAGCATATAGAAAAACAGATACAATCACAGGATATGTATCATTTTCACCCAGAAAAGCATACCTCAAATGATCCGGGAGTAGTTTCATCTCCAAAACTAGTGGTGCAGGCGCCGACTTGGAGGTAGGGGTCTTTTTCTCTACGGTACCCTCTTGCTTCGGGTCTCGAATATCCAAGTATTGCACTGGTTCTTGCGGTAGTCCCTACATAGAATCTAGAACCTCAAGATATTCCAAAATCTCATCACAAGCAAAATCAAGAGAGTTATATAAATCAATAGAATAAATAGAGTGTTGGATACAGTGCTGCAAAGGATCCTCCAACGCAACTGGCATATCAGTGCAGGCAAACTCATCTTCCACTAACTTTATCAACTTGGAATCATCAAACTCACTCTTATGTGGCCTCTTCATAGCATCATACAGAGAAAACGTAATCTTCTCATCATTCATCCGGAATATCAGCTGGCCATCTTGTACATCAATCAAAGTACAACATGTTGCTAGAAATAGTCTTCCAAGAATTAATGGAATATTCTTGTCTTCCGGCATGTCGAGGACTACAAAGTCAGTAGGAAAAATGAACTCTTCCACCTTCACCAACACATCTTCCACAACTCCTCTAGGATAGGTAACTGATCTATCCATCATTTGCAATGTGATAGAAGTTGGCTTAATTTCACCAATTTTCAATCTCTTGAAAATCGACAACGGCATCAAATTGATGCTAGCCCCCAAGTCACACAACACTTTACCAAAAGTGCGTCGACCAATCACACAGGCAATAGTAAAGTTACCCGGGTCTTTCTGCTTCAGGGGCAACTTCCGTTGCAAGACTGCACTACATTCCTCAGACAGATTCACTGTCGCAAACTGTCCTAACTTTCTCTTCTTAGAAACAACATCTTTTAGAAATTTAGCATAGCCAGGCATATCTCGTAAATCATCTAACAGAGGGATATTGATGTTTACCTTTTTAAAGATCTCCATAAATTTCTCTATCTTCTGCTCAGTGTATGCCTTAGCTAGCCTAGTAGGAAACGGGACAGTGGAACCGGTGGGCACAGTCTGGGATGCAGCGGTGGCAGACGCTACTTTTTGTGCAGGAATAGATGGAATCTCTGTAGCTGGAACTGCGTCTTGATCCACGACCTCGATCACATCGTCATCCTCCTGATCTCGCATTAAATGCTTGTGATTTGTGTACTCCTTTCCACTTCTCAGCTGAAATAGCATTACATTGATCTTTGGGATTGATCACAGACTGGCTTGGAAACTGACCCGACTTGTGCTGGGTAGATGAATTATTTGCCATCTGTCCAACTTGAAACTCAGACATGTTCAACTGCGTAGACAGAGCACTCACTGTCCCCTCAATCTGAGTGATCTTCGTACATGTGGCCCCGATGAAACTGTTCTGCAATCAGCTGACTCATCATCTCTTCTATTGAAGGATTCTTTGGCTCAGATGGACCTGCAGTGGGAGTAGAAAAACCCAGAGGTTGCAAGGTGTTGTTGGGGTTAGCATAGGAAAAATTTAGGTGATTCATATTATTTGGATGATACGTCATGTTATTGCTCTGGAATCCTTGTTGGCCTCTGTTGTAGTTCCCAATGTTGTAGTTTCTCTGGTTAACAAAATTTATACCTTCAACTGCAGAGGATTCAGAACCTTGTTGTTGTACTGCATTCACATCCATATTCGCACGTCGCTCCTCAAAAATTTGTTTCTTCAAAAGTTCAATCTTGGCCCTCAGATCTTCCATTCCGGAATCATCAGACACTGCAGCTGCTGGCCCAGTTGGTCGTCTCTCTATCGACCATTGGTAACTGGTGGCCGCCATCCCCTCTATAATCCACAGCGCTTCAGCTGCAGTTCTATTCACCAGACATCCTCCAGCTGAGGCGTCCACCAATCTCTTCATGTTGTTGGTTAAACCACTGCAGAAATGCATGATTTGTTGGTCTGCGCTGAATCCATGTTATGGACAAGACCGCAGCAAGTCTCTGTATCTCTCCCAAGCTTCATAAATGGACTCATCCCCCATCTGAAAAAAATGAGTAATCTCAGCAATGATTTTCTGAGCTTTTGATTGAGGAAAGTACTTCGCGAGGAATGTTTGGCACATCTGGTCCCAAGTCATGATGGATTCTTTGTCTAGACTCTTAAACCACTCATTGGCTCGATCCCTCAAAGAGAAGACAAACATCCTCATGTGAATGGTGTCGTCACTTATAACATTCATCTTGATGGTGTCACAAATATCCAAAAATACATCGAGATGAGCATTTAGATTTTTAGTAGCCTTTCCGCTGAACTGCTCTGCAGCTACCATGTTGATTAATGTTGGACGAAGTTTGAAACTGTTTGCGGTAATGCCGCCACCCCATCTGGTGCCCAAGTATTTGTCATTCAGAGCCCATACAACTGATTTAGAGGTGCTGCTTCGTGTTCAGGTGCAGCCTATCGAGCCAATCTCTGATCTATCTCTCGGAGCCTTCTAGCCAATGCTTCTACATCCACGTTCTCATTATGGGCTGCCATTTCTGCTTCTTGTTGTCTGCGCTCCTTATTCCTCTGTCTATGAGCTCGATCAAAGGAACTTGGAATAGGATCTACGTGTGGTTGTGTAGACATGAGCAAAGTAATTAAATCAACTCAACAAACTTGACTGGTTAATAAAAGATTAATCCTAAGGAATACAGTACACATGTATCGACTTTGTATTAATTCAATACTAATAATTTCCACTTTAATCTGATTATTGGTGGAGAATCAGAAAAATTGCTACCTATCTTCACCAGGTCTCAAGGTAGTCGTGGATTAATAAATTATCGATCACTTTAGTCTCTAGGTGAATTTATCAACTCCTTAAAGCATCAGATTAAGTCCCCTACAGATTTCTTAGAACGTGTATCAAAATGTTCAATTAATCCCACTAGTTAATTATCTCCATCAGGTCTCAAATTAACTAGCTAGCATGCATTAATTATGGCCACTAATCTATGCATGAGATAAAAGCACTTGAACAATTGAACACAATAATCAGATGAGAAAAATAACAGGATTAAATTAACAACACAGCTTCAACATACTTGCACACCCTAGAATTAATTATAAACCTACTCACTCATGACAAAAATGAGAAAAAGAACAATTATAATAATAATCATTGACATAATGTAAATTTGTAATAGATTAAAAGAATCAGAATGATGTTTCGTTGAATAAAACTTTAAAGTCTTCAATGTTGAAATTCACAGGTGGATCTCGATTGAAAATAGAAAAGAGAATTTTGTCCATACTAAACCTATATATACTAAATATCAAAAACCCAGCCCAAAAGGTGAGTTCGTGGGCCGAAAACGCATCCGGAGGCAAAAATCGCCAAACCCGCTGACCCAGAAGTGGGAGCCCGCTGACCGGCGGCTAGGATCCACTGACCGACAGCTAGGTCAGCGGATTCCTCTGGACGGATCCGTCGCCTAGTCCACTGACCGGCGGCCAGGACCCGCCAAGCTGCGGTTTGTCTGGCGCGGTTTCTACCTTCTTCCACTGTTTTGCTCCGTTTTTGCTCGTTTCTTATCCGATCGTACTGATTCAAGTTGGAGCACGACCCTCACTTGATTCTCTATCTTTCTAGCTTCTTTATTATTTGAATTGGATCTCAAAAAACTCCTATTTTCAGCTCAAACTTCCATGAAAACAGCAAAACATGAAAGAGCACAAGAAAAACCAAAACACAAACTAAACTAGACTTAAACATGCATTTAACTTAAAATAACCTTCAAATAAACACCTAAATACTATGCAAAAGCCATGTTTATCATTAATACATAAAAATTACAATTAAGTTGTAGTATTCACTACAATTGGTATCCCAGAGCCAAGATCTTGGAGATGGCCGAAGGAACTCATTTCAAGGAGCTACAAAAAGCCCAAAAATGCCAATATCATGTTCTATTAGCAGAATCAAAAAAAAGTAAAGCTACAGAATTTAAAATGTAAGAAAAATTGGGGGTCATTACAACTGAGGTACAAGATCAGTTGAAGAGGGTAAATTTTAAATATGAGTTACTCACTCATACACTCAATAATATTCAATTGCAACTAACAAATCTCATTAAGGACGAGGGGATTCAAGAAGAACCTTCAATCTTTGGAGCCCCGCCCAGGCCAATGATGGCTAAAAGTGGATCACCAATCCAATACTCAACTAGTGGTGGATCTAGGGCCATTATAGATCACTCTCAGATAGTAATCATTCACCCTATATCCAAGATTGATTTTTCCCAAGTTAGATGTTACTCAACCCTGCTCGTAGATTTTAAAATGCAATCAATATTTCCAGCTAGTCAACAATGTTCGTAATTCCCAAAAGACGGTGTTAGCATCGCTGCATTTTGAGGGTAACGTTGAACAATGGTTCCAGAATTATAGTCACAAATTTTAGAATCTATCTTGGGAGCAGTTTCTAGAGGTGGTTTCTTCTAGTTTTGAGGAATTCAAGAAAACTAAAATTATCATGGAATTTAATAAGTTGAAACACGTAGGGTTTTATGATGATTATGTGGAAAAATTTGTAGAACTAAGGGCCTACATGTTACTGTTCAACCACAATGATTATTCTAAGAATTATTTTATGGCAAGTTTTATTAGTGGGTAGAGTGATGATTTACATATTGTAGTTAACTTGTTTAGGCCTACTACCCTGAACCAAGTTATTGAACTTGTAAGGCGTCAAATACAAACTGTGGAAGCAATTGCCAAAAAGCCTACGAGAACTATGAAATGCCAGACCATGCTAGACATCAGTTTTAGAAAGACAAATTTTAGTTCTAAGTATTCCTCTAAACCTTATACTCCAACATTGAAACCTCCTACCAAACTCTTAACATCAATTGAGATGGTAGCAAGGATAGAGAAAGGCTTATGCTACAATTTTGATGAACCCTGTGTAATTAGACATAGGTGCAATAATAGAATCCACTATATGATAATGAATGAAGATGAGGAGCTAGCTGCTATGCATTCTAGTCAAGTATAATCAGAAGAATTCTTTCCTCTTGATATAAGGGAACCTTATATGGAAGAAGCATAAATGTCTCTGAATGCTATTACTGGTTCAGAAAGGATCACCACCTTGAGAGTGGTGAGAAATATAGGTGACCAAGAATTACGCATATTGATTGATACATGCAATACTATTAGCTTCATTCATGAAGCTACGACCACTGAGCTAGGGTGCATCCTAGAAAAGGTCTCACATATTCTGGTTAGGGTGGCAAATAGGGATAAGTTAATCAACCAAGCACAAGCCACAAGGTTTAGTTGGAATGTGCAGGGGAAATCAGTTTGTTTATTCACCTAGAGTTTTACAAACTGAAGGCTATAACATCATTCATGGGGATTGGCTTAAGTATTGCACTCCGATCAAATTGGACTACAAGAACATGACATTTCAGTCACTCAGAAAGGAAGAAGGGTCAAACTTCAAGCAGCAAGGTCCCATATAGATTGTCAGCTTATCTTCGGGCACTCACTGTATAAAATGATCCACCCACATAAAAGTAGAGAGATAGAAGAGTTGTTCATGGTTAGGCTGCAAACCATGGACACCAAATATGAGACTAACATGGAAGACCTATTGGCAGAGTTCAGTGATGTGTTTGAGGAACCAACTAACTCCCTCTAATTAGGGGAGTTGAGCACCATATTACCCTTAAGCTTAGTAGTATACTAAGACACCAGCACCCTTACAGAGCATCCCACAGCCACAAAAATGAGATTGATAAGGTTACAAAAGAGCTATTGAGTACTTGTCTTATTCAACACAACATAAGTCATTTTGCCTCATCGGTCATATTGGTGAAAAAGAAGGATCAAACATGAAGGATGTGTATAGACTATAAATACCTAAATTCTCTCACAGTTAAGCATGAATACCCTATTCCAGTTATAGATAAATCACTTGATGAGTTTCCTGAGGAAGAATACTTTTCAAAAATTGACTTAAGATCTGGATACTTCCAGATCTTAGTCAGGCCATAATACAAGTATCTAACTGTGTTCAGCACATACCATGCCCATTTTGAGTGTGTGGTCAGGTCTTTTGGGCTAAGTAATTCCCTAGCTACCTTTCAGTCTCTTATGAATCAGACATTCAAGGAATATTTGAGGAAGTTTGTATTGGTATTCTTTGATGATATCTTGAACTACAACAAAAATTGGGATGATCATTTGAGGCACTTAAGGCTGGTATTGCATTTGCTAATAGATTACAAGTTGTATGCTAAGAAGAGCAAGGTAAGTTTTGGTAGCACTATGGTGGAATATCTTGGTCACATTATTACCAAAGATGGAGTCTCTACAGAACCACAAAAGATGGACTGCATGTTAAAGTGGCCCCTGCCCAAAACCATTAAACATCTTAGAGAATTTTTGGGTCTTACAGGTTACTACAGGAAGTTAATGATGAACTTTGGGCTTATTAGTAAGCCCTTGATAAACTTGTTGAAGAAGGACAACTTCTATTGGAACTCAGAAGCAAAATGAGCTTTCCAAAAACTTAAAGTAGCTCTGACAACTGCCCCAGTCCTAGCTCTACCTGATTTTAGCAAGCCCTTCTTAATTGAAACTGATGCCAGTGGAGTGGGCATTGGAGTTGTGTTGATGCAAGAATGGAGACCCATTGCCTACTTGAGCAAGTCTCTTTGCCTCAGGTATCAAACACTTTCTATCTATGAAAATGAATTCTTAGTTGTACTCATGGCTGTAAAGAAGTGGAGAATTCACTTACAAGCCAGGTCACACATTTGTCATTAAAACAGACCAACAAGCCTTGAAATATCTCTTGGATCAAAAAGTTATAACTCTCTTACAACATAAGTGGGTAACTAAATTACTAGGCTTCAACTATGAGATTCAACATAAGAGAGACTGTGATAACAAGGATGCGGATGCCCTATCAAGGAGGGATGCTGGAAAAGAAGCAGGGTGTGTGACAATCTTATCAACTAGGATTTTACACTAGTTTCTGTGCTATTTGATTGTGCATTTTATTTTGTTTACTTGTGGTTTAATCTCAATTTAATTATATTTTACTCATTCTTGGAGTTTGGCCAAATGTGTTATGATTTTTATAGGATTTGTCCCGATTTATATTATATTTTTTAGAAGAGAATAGTTGATGATGTCCCGAGGTAGTGTGTTAAAAAAATTGAGTCGAGAAAGGGATAAAAATCGCGTAGATGAAGACTCATTAATGGAGTCACGAGTCTGTCTGTGAGTATGGTCGCAAATCACCTCTTGGCCCGTTCGTAAGAAGCTCGCTACTAGGAGAGGTTCAGAAGAAGAAAATTCACGAGCATGGTCGCGGCTTATGGAGGAGCTCGAGAATTTCTTACCATGTCAGTGACACTTGGACTCGCGACCCGAGTCACGAGTGATCTATAGCCTAGGCCCTTTGAAAGAAGGTTTAGGATAATTAAGTGGTTGCTCTAACACAATTTAAGTCCCAACATAGGCATAAGAATGAGAGGATTAAATGAATGAATTAGTTGATGATTATTCAATCCTAGAATACGTCTTTTATCCATCGTTTGATTTATCTTTATTTATTTCTGTAGTGGTAATTTATTTTTTTATTATTTTCAGTATTTAGATAATTAAATATCTCAATGATATTAGGTAGTCTAGATAACTGTAAGAAGTTAATTTAGATAATTAGTAGTTTCATTATTAAGTCTATGTGGATACGACATTGTTCACTGCTATACTAGAAGCCTTAGTACTGTGCACTTACAGTTTATGTGAAAATAAATACCGAACAAATTTTTGGTGCCATTGCTGAGGATTTAATTTTTATTTGCTATTATTTGAATTTAATTTACTTTGTTCATCTAGACATTTTATTTTTTTCTTTTAGAATTTTTTTTCTCATCTTCTTTTTCATATTTGTTGGTTGTGTATGAGCACAAGATCTAAGAGAGAACCGTTAGAACAATTTAATCTTGAGATTGAAGCTACCACTTGACATAACAACGCAAGGAGAAGAAGAGATATGGCTACTGTTGATCAAGTTCCTAATCCTGCCGATCAAATTCGTCACCTCCAAGTACAGTTGGAGGATATACAACAGAAAATACAAGAGCAAGAAGATGCTAGAGCTGTAGAGCCTCCCTCAATCAATGAGATTTTCATTACAGTGCTCAACCATAGAGACGTTCCTAGCCCAAGGATCAAAATGAATAGCTTCGAGTTGAAACCAGGGCTGATTTTTATGGTTCAACAGAATCAATATTGAAGATAGGCCACTGAAGTCCTGAATGTGCATCTGACATAGTTCTTGGAGATATGCAACACAGTGAAGATGAATAGAGTCCCTGATAACTCCATTCGCTTATGCCTATTCTCATTCGTTCTACAGAATATGGTTATGCTATGGTACCAATCTCTAGGTACCGGGTCTATTGAGAGTTAGGAAGGATTAGCCCACAAGTTCCTGCATAATTTCTTCCCACATAGATTCACTCTTAAGCTGAAAGGTGAGATCACACAGTTTCTCCAGTTGGATAATGAGACACTATGAGGCTTGGGAGAGGTTTCGGGATATGCTAAGAAAGTGCCCCAACCATGGATTCGGAGTAGACCATCAGGTGTGTATCTTCTACAATGGATATGACATGGAGTTGAAGAGGCTTCTGGATGCTTATGCAGGTGGTTCTTTGTTGAGCAAATTACATGATCAGGCCATGATGATCATTAAGGACATAACATCCAACAGTCATCGGTGGTCTGGAGAGCGTCAAGTGAAAATATGAAGAGGGTCATTGCGGTTGATAATACCGATCCTATCTCCAAGTTGGTCACCCAATTATTGAGATTGAATACAACTATCAATAGTAGATTTAATGCTGTCTCATCAGACTGCAAATCTTTCTATAAACCAAGCAGTGGAAGACATCAACTACTTCAATCAGAGTGGTGGCTATGAGAATAACAATTACCAAGGTAGAAATCAGTTCTACCAAGGTAATCGATCTAACCTATGCTATGGAAATCCCAACAATGCACTCCAGCCCCCACTCAGATTCTCAGTAATGAATGGAGTGATTGATGAGAAGAAAAAGCTGAAAATGGATGCTCTACTGATGGTGTTCATAGAAAAGACTGACAAGTTCATGGGGAAGTAACAGGCTAGAGTTGAGAAGCTAAAAAATTATTGTGGGTACTATGAGTGTGCAAATGAAGATGTTTGAAAAGCAGCTAGGGCAGATAGCTATAATGGTTGGGAATCAGCATCAACCTGGTTAGTTTTCCAACAATACTGTGGTGAATCCTTAAGAGCAGTGCAATGTGATCCATCTATGAAGTGGGACAAACTATAATGGTCTAATGTTGAGCTGTGAGAATTTGAGCCTATAAGACATGTGTTTTAATTTTTCTTCTTGTGTGTTGGTTGTTTATGCACTTGTTTCTTTACAACTTGCATATCGTCTTGCTTGAAATTGAGTTTTTATGCTTGGAAATAGAAGATGATAATAGGTCATCTTTTCTTTAGCCATGTTATCTCATACACTATCCTAAGTTCATTTTACTCATTTGTAAGCCCTTTGTGCCTGATTGTGTTTCTTTGGAGGCCTATTTAGGATTAAAAAAAGTTGTTGTATTTGGAGAAATAGGAAAAGAGGTGTGGAATATTAGAGTTGAGATGAGGGAAAGATTTGAAAATAAAATATATGGTGATAAATTGGTGATTTTTGTTGGTGTATAATAAGAGAGTGCTATGTGAGCGTTGAAAAAAATATATGAAAAGAGCACACAAAGGAAAAAATGTGAAAAGTGCAAATGAAAATAAATAAGAAAATAGACCAAGGATCCATGAGTGAGAAAAATGTTATAAGGACTCAAAGAGTCTAATGTTTTGAGTGTATGATTTATGGCTCGTTTGGTTAGTAGGAAACTAAAGTTTTTTGGGAATATGATTTCTGAAAATGTGATTCTGAGGAAAATGATTACTAACATAATCTTTATTTCTTACAATTCGCTTTTTATTATTTGATTAAATTTAAACAAGAGTAGATTATTAAATATCTAAAATATATATTGTATCTTATTTCATACTACCAATATTTATAATTTTAAATTACGAACCATATAATGTGTAATTCTTCAATTTGCATTAGTACTATAGATATTGAATGCAACATATTATTTCAATTTAAATAAAATGATATGACTAAAAAATAATCAATTAAGGTAAATATTGTATTGGCGATTCAAATATTTTTTATTGAATTGGAAATCAAAATTATCTATATAAATATTTTTTTATTAAATTGGAAGTCAAAATTATATATATTGACAATGGTATGGTCGTTGTTTGGTCCGCAACGTTGTCTCAAAAATGATATTATTGGAATTTTGATAGAAATGCCAAAAAATTGATTGATAAAATAGTCGAATTTTGGTTGTAATTTCTTCAATAAAAAAAGTATCACATTTTTCAATTTCTTTTTCATTCATAAAATTTTCTATTTTTTCTATTTTATTTATTTTACTCATTTTTTATTGAAATTTTTTAATCCAAACTTAGTATTAATAATAAAATATAATAATAAATCTTATTTTTTCAATGTAAAAAAAATCCATTTTTTATTTTTTAGTTCAAAATATGAATCCAAACATAATAATAATTTATAAAAATAAATAAATAATAATAAATGAAGAAATCGAACAATGAAATCATTTACCATCAGATTCCCAAAAACAAGGAAAAAGAATACCTACTCGGAGTAGGCATTCAGAATCCAAGAAAGTTGCACAATTTTCATTGTTTTAAGGAATGTAATTCCTTTCCATATTACATAAAAAAATGAACCAAACACGGTAATATTAAAATAGAGAATCAGATTACTTTCCCAAGTCAGATTCTGTGCCAACCAAACGAGGCCTTAAGATTGTGTAGGAAGAAGTTGGAAAAATTTCAACTAGTGCTTGAATGTGAAAAAATAGTTGGGAATAAATAGTAAAAATGGTGGATTGTTTTTGTAACAGCACGGTCCTGAGATTAAAGACGGGGTCGTTGTGTGTAAAAACAACAGGAAAATTGGAAATTCGGGGGGGGGGGGGGGTGTTTCTAGAATCAAACTAAGTTAGAGCCTAAAAAACTTAGGCAACTTAACTTTATGACTTGGAAGAATTATCATTTGCAACGAATCAAGGAGTCAAAGGGTTTAGTCAAGTCGAAGGAATGTCTAATCATAGGCCAATCAAAATTTAAATAGAATCCAATGATTAGCAAGTAGGATTTTGACTCTTTAAATGAACAAGACCTCTTCATAGGTCACAACAGCTAAGGCCCATAGGTCAGAGGCAAATAAATCAAGATATCACATTCATAGGACGAAACAAGAAGTCAACTTAAGACTAATTGAAAGATAAGCGGAAACATGCTTGAATAGTAAAGCTCCTTCATAGGCGAACAATAATAATAAGCATGCGAAACCCATTCATAGATCAACTGAAAATGAATAGATACCAAAATTCTCAACAAGTACGACTTTTTAAATAGCTCGAAATCAATAAAGGAATAATTGGTATGTCAAAAGAACATGCTTCTTCTTCTCAAAGACTTTATTGATGTTTAGAAATCATAGCGTTTAAGACATGCTATTATCAAGAATCAAATCTCCTATATCAAGACTAATACTAACGTTAGAGTATTCAGCAGAAACATAGCAGAAGAAAATCATGTAACCAGATAGAGCAGCAATTCAGACAACCCCACCAACAGTACATCACCGGCCTCAGCATCTCAACCTGAAAAACATTTGAAAAAGAGGGCGTGAGCACTAATGTACTCAATGGGGTTTTACGAGAAGACTAATACTAACGTTAGAGTATTATGGAGAGCAAAACGCAAAAGCCCTCTCCATATCCGTAAAAACCTTTTACTTTCTTTCCTGGCATCCTTCCTGACTCAAACCTGATGTCTACTGCACCCTGTGGCATGCCTTAAGATAAGACAGGGGTTACCTCAAGTATCCTTGATCGACCAAAATTTAGTACAACCCGCAAGAGGATGGGGCTGTGTAGACAGTTGTGAGTAAGTGTCGTATCCACAGAGATTAAATTAGATCTAATTGTGTGTACTATGACATCGGATCTCAATCATTATCTAGACGACGAATAAAAAGGGAAACTAACTAATCTAAACTAGGAAAAACAATAAATAAACGGGAAAAAATAAATGGAGAAGAAAACATGAAGGCATAGGTACTCTCGGGATTGATTTCTTTAGGTACTTAGCACTAATGAGACTGTCGAACGTCTATTTTGGTGTCAAATTTCACTAGGGCAATCTCTAATGCATCCTAAGCTCTCTCACGAGACACTCAAGTTGTAGGGTACATGCTAGGTTCACCGTCTCCGATCGAATCCTATACATGTACTTATCAAAAGCTCCAAGGATTTCAAGCCCTCACACTAAGTCTTCATTCTCTTGAATTTATTGACAAAGGTTTCTTGTGCCTAGGGTTCGTCTATTGAAACTCATCTCTCGATTTATGAATCAATAGATAAAATTGTGTCAATTAGTGATCAATTAACCAACACTCATACATAGCATAAGCACAAGGAATGAAATAAGGCCATACACAATCAATAGAAAATAAATGCATAAATACCCAAATATTCTCAATCCCAAAATACAAAATAATCTAGCCTAACATCATACAAATGCAAGGGCTAAATCATCTCGAAGAAAATCAAAATAAAAACAAGGAAAAAAACTTGAAACAACCCAGAAGTTGGGTTTCGACTCCTCCTTAGTTCGACTCTTCTCTTCTTTGCTCCATCTTCAGGCTCTAGATCCTTATTCACCCTAGCTAGGAGGAAATCTTAGCTAGGGTGAGGGATTTGATGGGTGAGATGTGAAAATGGGAGAGGGAAGAAGGGTTTTGGTGTTAGGGAAAATTTGGGGATTTTTGCTTAGTTTGTGTTGTGTGTGTTGTTCTTCTCTTCTATTTCGTCCATGGAGGAATATATATAGAGTGGGGGAATAAATGAAATTAAAAAAATCAAAAATGGGTGAAAAAGGATAAAAAATCGGGAAAGAACGTGCATGGGCGCGACCACGGAGGTCGCGACCTCCTTCTTTTGGCGCGACCGTAACTGACCTTTGAAACCTCTATGTCGACGTCCACTCGTGTCGCTCCTGAGCACGGGTCGCGCCCCACTTTGAGTTGGTCGGGTCGCACCAAATAGTGCGAGTGAGCACTCGGGTCGCGCCGTTTGGCGCGAGTGAGCTGCTCGGGTCGCGCCTCCACCCCTGCTCCGACACTTCTCATGGTTTTACTTCGTTCTCTCTCGTTTCTTGTCTGATTGAGGTGATTCAACTTGCAGCGTGCTCCCAATTCAAACCTCTATCTTTTCATGTCATTGAATCACTCAAAAATTCATTTATTCATCTACCATTTCCTATAAAACTCAAATAAGAAACAAAATTTTCAAATCGGGAGGTTAAAAAGAAAAAGGGGGATGAAAACACACATTTAACTCATCAAAATACATCATGTGAAGATAAATAAATGATGAAAAAACCACACTCATCAACTCCCCCAAACTTAAAATATTGTTTGTCCCCAAACAATAAAGAGAAGAGAAAATGTTGAAATGATGAAATCTGTAAAGATGGCTCATGCCTCAGAGATTCAATTTTTTTTTGATTGAGTATGAAATTCAATGATTCAACACACCAAAGATGGATTCAAAAATACAATGTCTTAGAAAGTTGTCATCTCTCTTGGTATTTTGTTCTCTCAAACACACAAGTGTTTAGAATGGGACGTGTATGTATTCACAATCATTTGATGACATGCAATCTACCATATACTTGCAATTAGTCTAATCTCTCCACCACAAACATGTGTGCTCGAAATGAAAATCATAAAGGTCTTTTGAGAGGTTGTAATGTAAGCTTTTTGGTTAAGGTGGGAAAATTTGGCTAAGTGGCTAATATGTTTGGAACATTGGATCCCAACTTACTACATTTGATGCCTCACTTCCCAATTTTCTTTTGTGTTCCTCAGTAAAACTCATTTGAGTTTCCTTCCAACCTTAACAACCACAACAACAAATTTTTGCATCTTCTTTGTCTTCATTTAAGCTTTTGATCTTTTCATTAACTTCTCTCTTCATTTTTCTTTTGTTTTTATTTCATTTTTTTTTTCACAAATTTTCTCGAGAAAAATGATTTTCCTTCAAACCAAAACATTGGCCCACTTATTCAACAATTCTCCATTTTTTCCCTTCTCCACAAGTTTTCATCCAATGATTTAATATGGCTCAAACAAAGAAAAAGGCTTCAAAGCTCAAAGTGGCTACTTAGGAAAAGAATTTGTTGGAATCATGAGAAATTTGGGTGAACAATTGGCTAACAAGGGTGGCCTTTAATCATTTCCTAATTTCAAAGCACACCAACACGGTCTCAAGAAAGACATAAAAGCAAGTTCTAGAGAAAGCATGCATGAATGATAAACACACTAGACTAAAATAAGATCAAGTCTTAGGCCCAAATCTCGCAAGCTCAACAAATTCCAAAGGCACAAAAAAAAAATTCAAAAAATCCATCAAAGGCATATTTCAACAAATCACAATCATACCCAAAATTTTCAAAATAATCCATGAAAATTAATTCATCATAAGCAAGCCTTCCAAATCTCATACAATCTCAACAATTTCTCAAGACTCAAGATCCTAAAAAAAAACTTCCGGTTATTTAAAGTATTTAAACGTGCAAACAAACAAACAAGACGAAAATAAAAACAAAACCAAACTAATGCAACCTAGATGCAATGCAACACATAAAACAAACAAAATAAAAAGGAAGGGGAGATCCAAGATAACCACACTTCCTTCCCCCAAACTTATTCGGCACTAGGTGAGAATAAGTTTGAACGAAAGAAGTGATTCACCCTAGACGAGCTCACAAATGATTTGGGAAGGCAAGATAACACAAGACATCTGCGTCCGGATTCTTTTGACGTTTTGTCCTCCCATTCCACATGCTTACTCAACCTTCAAAAACAAAACACAAACAAACAAGAAATGAAAAACAATAACTAAAAAATAATGTCTAGATTAACAATGTAATCCTTATCATAATAACACAACTAAATCATTTAGTCCCCGGCAACGGTGCAAAAAACTTGATCGGCTAAAATTTAGCACAACCCGCAAGAGGACGGGGCTGTGTAGACAGTGGTGAGCAAGTATCGTATCCACAGAGACTAAATTAGATCTCATTGTGTGTACTATGACATCGGATCTCAATCATTATCTAGACGACGAATAAAAAGGGAAACTAACTAATCTAAACTAGGGAAACCAATAAATAAACGGGAAAAAATAAATGGAGAAGAAAATATGAAGGCATAGGTACTCTCGGGATTGATTTCTTTGGGTACTTAGCACTAATGAGACTATCGAACGTCTATTTTGGTGTCAAATTTCACTAGGGTAATCTCTAATGCATCCTAAGCTCTCTCACGAGACACTCAAGTTGTAGGGTACATGCTAGGTTCACCGTCTCCGATCGAATCCTACACATGTACTTACCAAAAGCTCCAAGAATTTCAAGCCTTCACACTAAGCATTCATTCTCTCGAATTTATTGACAAATGTGTCTTGTGTCTAGGGTTCGTCTATTGAGACTCATCTCTCAATTTATGAATCAATAGATAAAATCGTGTCAATTAGTAATCAATTAACCAATACCCATACATAGCATAAGCACAAGGAATGAAATAGGGCCATACACAATCAATAGAAAAATAAATGCATAGATACCTAAATATTCTCAATCCCAAAATATAAAATAATCGAGCTTAACATTATATAAATGCAAGGACTAAATCATCTCAAAGAAAATCAAAATAAAAACAAGGAAAAGAACTTGAAACAACCCGGAAGTTGGGTCTCGACTCCTCCTTGATT
Organism: Perilla frutescens; assembly: GCA_026008535.1. Classification (NCBI taxonomy): domain Eukaryota; kingdom Viridiplantae; phylum Streptophyta; class Magnoliopsida; order Lamiales; family Lamiaceae; genus Perilla; species Perilla frutescens. The sequence continues at coordinate 7,975,567 of BRKX01000008.1, read as the reverse complement.
CGACTCTTCTCCTCTTTGCTCCATCTTCTAGCTCTAGCTCATTATTCACCCTAGCTAGGTAGAAATCCTAGCTAGGGTGAGGGATTTGATGGGTGAGATGTGAAAATGGGAGAGGGAAGAAGGGTTTTGGTGTTGGGGAAAATTTGGGGATTTTTGCTTAGTTTGTGTTGTGTGTGTTATTCTTCTCTTCTATTTCATCCATGGGGGGATATATATAGAGTGGGGGAATAAATGAAATTAAAGAAAATCAAAAATGGGTGAAAAAGGATAAAACTCGGGAAAGAACGTGCATGGGCACGACCACGGAGGTCGCGCCTCCTTCTTTTGGCACGGGTCGCTCCCTGTAACTGGCCTTTGGGACCTCTGTGTCGACGTCCACTCGCGTCGCTCTTGTGCGCGGGTCGCGCCGCACTTTGAGTTGATCGGGTCACGCCAAACGGCATGAGTGAGCACTCGGGTCGCGCCGTTTGATGCGAGTGAGCTGCTCGGGTCGCGCCTCCGCCCCTGCTCCGACACCTCTCACGGTTTTGCTTTGTTCTCTCTCGTTTCTTGTCCGATTGAGGTGATTCAACTTGCAGCGTGCTCCCAATTCGATCCTCTATCTTCTCATAGCATTGAATCACTCAAAAATTCATTTATTCATCCACCATTTATTATAAAACTCAAACTAGAAACAAAATTTCCAAACCGAGAGGTTAAAAAGCAAAAGGGGATGAAAACACACATTTAACTCATCAAAATACATCATGTGAAGATCAATAAATGATGTAAAAACCACACTCATCAACCCTCCTGAGTATGGCAGGGGATTACCCAACAGTGACTCCATTTACTTTATCATAAATTCAACTTGAGTGATACGAAGGTCACAACATGATAATGATATGAAACTGTTCTTTGAGCTCAATAACTTGCTTAGCAATAATTGAATCATAGCGTTCAATATCAAAACCTTAACATTGAATCCTTAATACTTAATCCTCAACATTGAATTCTCACATTCAATCATTAATATCAAAGCCTCAATGCTAAATCATGCTAGCATAAAACATAACCTAGATTGAAACATCTAGATTGCATTCCTTAATACTATAGCCTTAACTCCTATAAGGGATACAATAATCAACCTAAAAGGCATCATTTATCACAAATAACCTTTCTCAACAATAATATCGATACAAAACTTAACTTATGATCATGATCGTCTATACCTCATACAAATCAACTATAAGATATCATATCAAATCAATACATTATTCACTTAATCAAGAGCTTAAATAACAATTAACATAATCATGCTACAACTTCCTTCCTTTCTTTATTTTTCTTTCTTTTTCTTGTACAGAGACTAATCAGGCAGATCATAAAATATTTATTGGATATTTCGCATTGCCCTATCATGCTTCTAGAGCTTACTAGCTCAAATCATATATTTGATTTAGAATTACCCACCTCGATGACGAGCACGTGGTTGCACGATAACTTCAGAAAATATCTTCATTTATCCTGACAAGCTCTGCGAGTCCTACAAACGTTGATCTTTGACTCAGAACAACCACTAAATTTTCAGGATTTAATCTACTATAAATGGAGCTATTATTTAATTTTATTCCTTTTAAAAATAGATTGCGTGACTCTAGAGACATCGAATAAATTCGACACAGAAGTAAATAAATTCCAAAATGCTATTCTTGATTTAATGGCACCAACTGATTTGACATAGACCTCTTTCCATAACTTGTCATTTTATTCAGCGGACCTCGAATGCACTTTTTGCTTGCCCGAAAATTACAAAAATAATATGGGATACTCTTATATATACGAGGACTCAATACTGAGACTTTGAGAATTTTTCGATAACTCAAGCTTCCAGCACAAAAATAATCGCTCAATTTAAATAATCAAAATACTTCAAAACTCAATATGAGATCATGAAACTTGGCAGACTTATAGGAAATTATTTTTGGAACAACTTTTCAGAAGAAACTTTTTCGATTTGACGACTCGAAATATATGAAAACTACCAAAAACCAAAACTGATCGTCGCCGGTAGCAGTTTCTGTTTCCCGGCGATCTGACCGATTTCCGGTCACCGTATGATGACTGACTCAACATACAAAACGTAGAGAACTTCAAGATACACAACATACTAAAATTCTAGCTTAAACAGAGAAGAAATGAACCGAAATGACGCATCGGAAGACAGCAGCTGCGCGGGGGCGGGGCTGGCCGGCGGCGGCTCCAGCAGTCTTCTGGCGTTCTGCAGCTGCTCCCGCAGCACCTCCTCAAACAAAACTTAACCTGGGCTGCATGCCCGATTTACTCGGCGCAAGCCCGGGTTTTTCTCATTCGTCAACACGAACGAGAGAAAGAGAGAAGAAAAGAGAAGAATAAGAAATCCAAATGAATGGGGGAGGCCCCTATTTATAGGAAAAATCTTGGCTTCCCCCACAAGTCAATGCAGTAGAAAAATACTGCTAAAGTAATTCCGGACTCGATTAAAAGTTATTTTATTCAATGGCGAGATCCAAATGACCTCAGACACAAAATTTGAAAATACCGGGATACTCGTTGGCTCAAGTACTATTAAACCAACTTGACCCGGGATGACGAAGGAGTTGTCTGGAGAAAAACGAAGAAAGATTCCCTTTTCAAAAATAGAATTACTATTCCACACAAGAAACAAATAAAATTCTCAAGCGTTCGATTGACCTCTGATTGAAAATCTGAGAATGCCAATGGATTCCTTGAAAATTTTCTAATAAGGATGGCTTGACAAAACAAGGCTCGGGTTGACACACGAGATTTCATGAATTTCTGAAAATCACGTCCTTACGGAAAAACACTATTCACACTCTTATGTTATACGTTTTTCATCGCCGGGATCTCAAATGACCCCGAATTAAAATTCCGAAAGTACCGGCACACTCTTTGGGTCAATACCTTTCAAACAAGACTAAAATTGGCTATTTTCGAATTGAGATCGAAAAATTTTAATAGACGATTTTCAGATAAAACACATCTAACGTCGTGACTTACATCCAAAATAAATTCTGAAATTCTGGGGTTTTACAGTTTTACAATTATTGAGTCACTTTAACCAAATATTCCTAACCTTAACCTGAGCCTACATTACAACCTTAACAAAAGTCCTATTTGATCTTAATTTTGAGCACATTTGTTTGCCAATGGAGGGTTGAGATTACATGAAAGCTTATTTTAGATCAAGTGTGTAGTTCAACATTTCGATGATAGTTTACCCTTCTTTTATCACACTTTGAGTGTTTGAGCAAAGCACGCACTGGTGAGGATATTTGGCTTGATTTTTGCTCTTTGAAATATTCTGTATGTGTACGTGAGTTGAGTGTTGTACTTGTTCTTGTCAATTTTCCAGTTGGATTTTCGAGGTTGTAGATGTTAGATTGTAGATTATGATTGCATGTGTTGTTTGAGTTCCAAGTTTGGTTTTTGTTCTTTGTCTGGGGATAAACAAACTCTTAAGTTTAGGGAGTTGGTAAACTGGAATTTTGCACTAGTTTTCGTGTTATTTAATTGTGCATTTTATTTGGTTTACTTGTGTTTTAATTCCAGTTTAATTGGATTTTACTCGTTCTTGGAGTTTGGTATGTGTTGTGATTTTTATAGGATTATCCTGATTTATGTTGTATTTTCGAGAAGAGAATAATTGATGATGTCCTAGGTAGTGCGTTGAAGAAATCGAGTTGAGAAAGGGATGGAAACATCACAGAAGAAGACTCACAAGTGGACTCGCGAGAGTCTACCCACGAGTATGGTCGTGAATCACCTCTTGGCCCGTTCTCTGAAAGATCGCTACTAGTATGGGGTTCAAAAGAAGAAAATATACCAGCATGATCGTGAATTATGGAGGAGCCCGTGAATTTCTTGCCACGCCGGTGACACTTGGACTCGCGACCCGCGAGTCATTGGGTCGCGAGCGAGGTCGTGAGTGGTTTGGGCTAGTCCAATTTTTATCTGGTTTTGGCCTTTTATTTCCTAAGTATGAATAAGGCTTTGTGCGAAAATTACACACAATTTCATCATACGCAAAATTTTCCAGCAGAGAAAAAGAATGTAACCTAAGAATTCAAGATTTGTCAAGATTAGAGGCATAATTAGGCTTCCGAGTTTTATTTACTTCAATATTTTCATATCAATATTTTCTTTGTGGATGATTTTAGTTTTTTATTTTATTTTGGAGACTAAAACCTTAGTATTCTAGGGTTGTTTATGATTTGACTATGAAGTTTATTTAATCTATTTTGTTTTTATATCTGACTTGGTTGTGTTTTGCTTATTCATGTGTTTATCTGTATTATTTATATGATCACTAAATAATGCAATCTATTGCGTTAATTTATAAATCAAGAGAGAAGCTTTAACACGTGATCTGAAATAAGTAACTGGTTAATCAATATCACTCGACAGAATTACAGTTAATTTAGAGAGCAAAGAACCCTTGGAGCCATTAGGAGTTGCATGTTAGTTAATTAATGAACACATTATTATTTAATTTGTGATCTACAGTCTAGACACTTCAAGAGGAGGTTTAGGATAATTAAGTGGCTGTTCTAGCACAATTTAAGTCCCAACATAGGCATAAGAATGAAAGGATTAAATGAATGAATTAGTGATGATTATTCAATCCTAGAATATGTCTTTTATTCATTGTTTGATTTATTTGTATTTATTTCTGTGGTGGTAATTTATTTTATTTATTATTTTTAGTCTTTAGATAACTAAATATCCCAACCATGTTAGGTAGTCTAGATAACTGTAAGAAGTTAATTTAGATAATTAGTAGTTTAATTATTAAGTCCATGTGGATACGACCTTATACTAGAAGCTTCACTGTACACTTACAGTTTAGGTGAAAATAAATATTGAACACAATCACCACAATATATAATTCATAACTGGATACTCAAGGTCATCCAAAGCTATAAAAAAGACCCTTATTTCTCTAAAATTCTGAGTGCCAAGCTAGTTGACAAGGAGTCTTACCCAGACTTTCAAGCCCAAGATGGTCTGGTAAGGTATAAAAGCAGGCTAGGGTAGGTGATTCATCTGCACTTAAGGCCTCTATCCTTACTGGTCTACACAACCCTTCTTATGGTGGACACTCTTGAGGCAATGGTACATATATGAGGCTTAAAAACATATTTTATTGGCTTAATATGAAGGTAGATGTGCTCAAGTTGGTGCAAGAATGTGATGTGTGCCAGAGGAATAAAACAGACCAATGTTTATATCCTGGTTTGTTACATCCTCTTTCTATTCCTTAACAAGCATGGACTCATATTTCCATGGACTTCATTGAGGGACTACCTAAATGTGGAGGGGGGGAGTGTCATCTTGGTTGTAGTGGACAGATATACCAAGTTTGAACATTTTATTCCACTCTCACATCTCTACTCTGCAGAATCTGTGGCTAAGGTGTTCTTAGTCAATATTTAAAAGTTACATGGGAAACTTGTAAACATTGTCACAGATAGAGACACCATTTTTACTAATTCTTTTTTGAATGAACTTTTTAGATTAATAGGAGTTAAACTCGACATGTCCTCTACCTATCATCCGCAATCAGATGGACAGATATGTTAGTTTTGTATACTGGAAGACTTATCTTTGTATACTATTCTGATGATATGATGATATGAAATGAAAGTTATTGCGGTCACTGTTTGCATTTAGATTATGTTCTATAATTATTTTATGCAATGTTCCATATACTTACATTGTAGATGATATGGTGTGGGGAGTCACACGATAAGATCATATCATTAGAACCTTGTAATGTATTAAAGAGCTCACGGCTTAGATGGTCCTGAACACACCATCGGTACACCGTAGAATAATCTGATAAGTTAGTTTATCTTGACTAACTGATTATTTTAGTACACTTGTTAGTGTATTGAGAAGAATCACGATAAGATATTATTCTCTGTCTCTGACCCAATTACTGAGAGAATAAAGATCCACAAAGTTCGGGTTTTGAACTCATGTGATATTGGCTAACATATGTGTGCGTTGTTTATTACTGTGATTTATCAATTAATGAGATCTTTTCGTAGATCAAACTCGATATCTTGGGTAATAACAATATATACATGATGTCACTAACAGTATGCATGAGCACCGTGTCCTGGTGCGCCAGGTTGATGATGTTCTTTTGAGGAAACACAAGTTCATGTTGAAACCCTACATGTGGAATTTATTCCGTACATGAGTAAAGGTTATGTGGTACTACTCAAAGTTTTAGATGTTAATTAATTATAGCTGTCAGAGGCTGACATAATTAATTAATGAACATTATATCTTAAACACAGGGAATGGCTGGACTAAAGGAGAAAGCATATTCGTAAATATGTATTAAATTGGTAGGTCAGTTTTACTTCTTTAGTGGAATAAAAGTCAAACTTAATTTATTTAATTATATCCTAAGTTTATTGGATATTGGATATTAAATAAATTAGTGGGCCAATTTAATATTCTTCTAGATCCCTGTTGTAGCCCAATTGACTGATAGTGGACTGGATATTGAACTTGAGATAGAGGCCCAAACCCAGTAGAGTTGGGAGTTGAATTTTTGGCCACCTCCCCTATAAATAGAGGAAGTGGATTTGAAAATTTCAGTCATTGTTATTCAGCCCCTCTTTGTCTCTCAAAGTTATCCACATATTCCACAACCCTATCTAGTAGATTTCAGTCCACTCTGAATCTAGATAAAGTCTGGGAATACAACAGAAGATCTTGGAGTAGAATCTGTATTGGTCGAAACTTGAGACGTAGGTGGCGCCATATTCAGTGTTCATTCAATAGCAAAATTAGATCTTTAGCCTTGTCCTCAGACTGTCTATCGATTTGTAAGTAGATTCGTTTCTATGTTTCCATTTTATTAGATTCGAATCTGCTATACATGTTATTTCTGTTAGACTGTAATAAACATGCATGTGACATAAAATTATGATTTGCATGAACACGGATTAACGAACAACCAAATGATCATGCGGTGGTTTAATTCAAAAAAACCCCCAACAATTGGTATCAGAGCGGGTTTTGGCACTGTTCTAGGATTAATTCGGGCATAATTTCGAATTGCATAATTAAATTTGATGATGAATTTATGGTGTTTAAATTTTCAAATTTAATTGGCTATGTATTTCGATTTTATGGTATTCAAAACTCGGAAGAATTTGAGATGTAAAAATCGAGAATTCTAGTTTTGAGGGTACTTGAATTTTCGGTCACTATGGGATTAAATTTGGGATGATATTTGATGTTCTTCAAATTTTTAGATTTAATTCTCATAGGGGTCGAAAATTTAGATGTCAAATTTTCGAATTTGACGTGTTAAAAATTCCCTAATTTGAGCTATGTATTTTCGGCCACTATAATTAAAGTTTGGATGATGTTTTGATCAAGATCAAATTTCCAGCTTTAATTTGGATAGGGTCGAAAATTTCAAGTGATTAGAATTGGATTTGGTAATTTTTGATGTATATCAAAGATTGCCTAATTCTAATCTAGATAGGTTTGAAATTAGATTTTAAATTTGGTAATTTTGAAGTTGATCAAAATTTCCAAAATTTTAAGTCTTGAAATTTTTGAAACCTAGCTATATTATTTGGAATAGTTTTTTTTATTAATGTCAAAATTTCCAAATGTGAAATATGATGTAATTTTCAAAATTTTAATAAATTAATTTGGATAAGATTTTGATGAAAATCAAATTTCTAGATTTATTTATTAAGGTGGATCAAAAATTATAGATGTTGGTGAAGATTTGATGTTATTTGATGTATATCTTAATTTACCTAATTTTAATCTAGATAGATTTGAAAATAGAATTTTAAATTTGGAAGAATTTGAAATTGATCAAATTTCCAGATTTATTATTTATGAAATTTTTGAAAATCTATAGATTTAAATTGGATAAGGTGATTTCGGATATATACAAATAATTATCAAAATCCAATTGTGATAAGATTTTAAAATTTGGATAAGTTTTGGAAGATTTTGGATTGGAATCAAATCTCCAAACTTTATCCTTGAAGATTTAGATTCTTATGGATAATATTTGGCTTAGATTTTTTATTTATATCAAGATATCCAATTATTATTTAATTAGGGTGGCTTGAAAATATTAAATAAATTTGGTGGATAATTATAATTAATTTCCATATTTATTTAAGATATATTTTTGAAAATATACAAGTTAAAAATTGGTGGATAATTATTTTAATTTCCAATTTTTATCTTGTGGATAATATCGAATTAATTAATTTAATTAATTGAAAAATTCGATTATTATTTAACATTCATGCATAGATATCAGGTGTTATTTTATATGGATCATATAATATATGATTGTTGGATTTGTAGACTGTGTTTGTTTGCAGGTTTATCAACTATCATGGCTCCTTTATTTTATGTGATGTATGTTTATGTTGAATGAATGTTGTCCGTATGCCGGTTTGGCTACGTGATTTTAATCCATGAGAAAATCCATGGATTAGGTCTAGGTTTATTTTACGTTGTTTTATTGTAATAGATATAAAGCTGTTAGATCGAGTTTTTGAGTTGTAATTTTTATTCTAGCAATATTAGATTTTTCATTTTGGAATAGATAGTCTGTATTGAATAAAGATCGGAGATCAACTCAAAGAAGGAAAGTGGTTCAACACCAAAAAGGAAGGTTCACCGATTCACGTCCCGAAACCCTGAAATGGAGCTAGGGTTTTCGGCGAGGCGCGGTGAAGGGGGTGGCGGCCAAGCCTGTTTCCGGAGTTGACTTTCCAGTTTTATCTCATCAATCAACATGAGATATAAGCCATGAGAGTTGGAATATTACTGTTGCTTATTATGTTGAAGCATGCAATGGATGTTTACCATTTTATGTGATGTTTGCATGTTCGATAATGGGATAAAATGAAACCTCAAACATAAATAACTAAGTGGGAGAGATTCATACCAAAGTATGTAGAAATCTCATACGGTCTCCATTAAAATCTGGTTTAATTGAGAAGTGATGGGCATGCGCATTGACATCGGTCTTCCTCCATATCGGATGTGTCATATCACAGATTTCTCTAGAAATTAAATCTCCTAAATGGATAGTTGTAGAACACTATTAGAACTAACTGAAACCTCCATCTGAAGCAGTTAAATTCGAATAGTGCTCTTGGTGCGAAGATAATGGTATGCACACTTAGATATAATTTACTGATAAACGTCCACACGATCGTGGCTTATCAGTTAGATGATTACATGACCGTGTTTATTATCCGGCTATTAATTTGCTTGTTATAAGAAAACTCAACTGGAGGCAAATTAAAGGTTTAACCTATTTAAAAATGGATTTTATAAACGTCCACACTATCGTGGCTTATGAAAGACGTTTTTAAAGTGTCGGTGGAAAAGTATATAATTTTTATGAGGTTTTCGATTATATACTATTTATCCTAAACGTGTTTTGTGACTATACTGCATGTTTTAATTTCAGTTATTTCATATCATCAATGGCACTCTCCAATTTGTCCTCAATCCTCAAAGAAAACAAACTTGTCGGTGAAAACTACAATGACTGGCTTCGTAACCTTAACTTAGTTCTTATTGCTGAGGGACACAAGTTTGTACTTGAAGAGGTTTGTCCTCAGACACCAGATGAGGGTTCTGACGAAGCCCAAAAGGTTGCATATGATAAGTGGGTTAGGTCTAATGAGATAGTGCATTGTTACATCTTGGCATCTATGTCAAGTGTGTTGCAACATCAGCATGAGCCTATGAAAATCGCTTATGATATCATGTACAACCTTAGGCAGCTATTCGGTCATCAGAACCGCTCGGCACGCTATTTGGCCATGAAGAAACTAATAGATGCGAGAATGTCTGACTCCACACCTGTTAGGGATCACGTTCTCACAATGATGGGGTATTTATCTGAGATTGAGACCTTGGGTGGAGAGCTAGATGGTGATTCTCAAATCGACATTGTTCTTCAAAGCTTGTCCTCGAAGTTTGAGCAGTTCAGGCTGAATTTTAACATGATTAAAAGGGATGTCAGCCTGACTAAACTGCTCATAGATCTTCAGGCGGCTGAATTGCTCCAAATGAGCAATCCTGAGGCCCACATAGCTGAAAAAGGAACGTCTTCTTCTGGTGGAAAAAGGAAGAAGAGAAACGCACCTAAGAAGGCTGCAGATGAGGAACCTAAGGCGAAGAAACCAAAGGCAAAGATTTCTCCCGAGGAGTTCAAGTCGAAGACTAAGTGCTTCAAGTGTGGCCAACCAGGTCACTGGAAGGAGGCGTGTCCTAACAAGAAGAAGAAGAGAGGTACATCTCACACTCTGGTTGTGGAAACATGTTTAGCAACTTGTTCTACCCAGTCATGGGTAGTAGATACTGGAGCTACTAATCATGTTTGCATGTCTTTATAGGGGTTCTTGGTAAAAAGACAGCTAAATGGGGACGAGATCACCGTCTACATGGGCAATGCTATGAGAGTGGCGGCTGTTGCAGTGGGAGATGTTATTTTACCTTTCAGTAGTGATAGAACTTTGGTTTTGAAAGATTGTCTTTATGTGCCTGGTTTTAGGCGAAACTTGGTTTCAGTTTCTAAATTGATTATGGATGGATATTCTGTTTCTTTTTATAACAAAGTAGTTATCTTTAGTGGTAAACATTTTATCTATTCTGTCACATTGGATGGACACTTATACTTTCTTAAACCAATGAAAACACTACGCAAAGACAACTGTTGAATACATCGATCATAAACCCTAACAAGAGAAAAGAACCTTCGGAATTGAATCAAACCTATCTTTGGCATCTAAGGCTAGGTCATATTAACCTTAAGAGGATACAAAGGCTTGTAAACGATGGACCATTGTCTTCTTTGGTACTGGAATCGTTTCCTTTGTGTGAATCCTGTTTGGAAGGTAAAATGACCAAGCGTCATTTCCAGTCAAAAGGAAATAGATCTGAAGGGCTATTAGATTTGATTCACTCTGACCTATACAGCCCTATGTCAGTTCAAGCTCGAGGAGGGTTCAAGTATTTCATCACTCTCATTGATGATTACTCTAGATACGGTTATATCTACCTGTTACGTCGCAAGTCTGAATGCTTTGAGAAATTCAAAGAGTTTAAAGTGGAAGCGGATAAACGAACAGGCAGAAGTATCAAGTCACTACATTTTAATCGTGGTAGCGAGTACCTCTCAAGTGAATTTAGGGATTACATGGCAGAGAATGGGATTACATCCCAGTTAACTGCGCCTGGAACACCACAGCAGAATGGCGTGGTGGAAAGAAGGAATCATACACTGTTAGAGATGGTTAGATCGATGATGAGTTATTCTGAGTTGTCCCTTTCGTTCTAGGGATATGCCCTGGAAACGGCAACCTATATTCTTAACTTGGTTCCATCGAAATCAGTTCCTGCTACACCCACAGAACTATGGACTGGACGACAGCCCAGTTTGAACCATATTCAGATTTGAGATAGCCCAACACATGTGTTGGACAAGGAAGCTGATAAGCTGGCTCCTCATACTGATATAAGGCTGTTCGTTGGATATCCTAGAGGAACGAAATGTGGTTTATTTTATAGTCCTAAGGATCAGAAGATCATTGTTAGCACCAATGCTCGATTCTTAGAGAAAGACTATGTCATAAACCACAAACCAAGGAGTCAAATTATCCTTGAGGAGTTAAGGAGAGGATCGAATCCTACACCGGTTGTACAAGAAGAAGAACCACCAAACACTGCACAACGTGTCACAGAAGTACAGGAACTGCCTCATCGCAATGGGAGGGTTGTACGCCAACCTGATAGATTCATTGGTCTGGGAGAGGCTTCAGATTTCCCAGAGGTTCTCAATGAATTGGATCCCAGGACCTATGACGAGGCAATTCGAGATAAAGATGCGGATTCTTGGAAAACTGCAATGGAGTCTGAGATTGGATCTATAGATCGCAATCATGTCTGAGATCTTGTAGAACCACAAGATGGGGTAAAACCCATTACCTGTAAGTGGGTCTACAAGTGCAAGAGGGGATCTGACGGGAAGGTTGAAACCTTCAAGGCAAGATTGGTGGCAAAAGGGTATACTCGGAAAGAAGGGATCAATTATGAGGAAACCTTTTCGCCAGTAGCCATGCTTAAGTCAAACCGGATTCTCTTGTCTATTACCGCTCATTTGGATTATGAGATCTGGCAGATGGATGTCAAGACAACTTTCCTAAATGGAAGTCTTGAAGAGAACATCCACATGAAACAACCAGAGGGATTCATTGCTAAGGACCAAGAGCACTTGGTGTGTAAGCTTAAGAGATCCATTTATGGACTAAAGCAGACATCGAGATCTTGGAACATCCGATTTGACGAGGTTATCCAGTCATATAGATTCGTGCAAAGTCCGGATGAGAGCTGTGTGTACAAGAAATGTGATGGAAACGTGGTGGCATTCCTCGTACTTTATGTTGATGACATCTTGCTTATTGGAAATAGTAAGAAGGCGTTGTCAAACATTAGGGTGTGGTTGTTCGAGAAGTTCGATATGAAGGATCTGGGTGAAACCAGACATGTCCTTGGCATCAAGATCATTCGAAATCGCTAGAAAAGGATGTTATGTCTGTCCCAGGCGACTTATATCGATACAGTGCTAGCTAGGTTTGGCATGCAAGATTCCAAGAAAGGTTTTATTCCTTACAGGCATGGAATTCATCTATCCAAGGAAATGTGTCTCCAAACACAGTCTGAGATAGAGAAAATGAAGAAAGTACCATATGCTTTGGCTGTGGGAATTTTGATGTATGCTATGCTATGAACTAGGTCTGATATATGCTATGCCGTTGGCATGGTAAGCAGATATCAGTCTAACCCTGGACAAGGTCACTGGACTGCGGTCAAAAATATTCTCAAGTACCTTAAAAGGACTCGAGATTACATGTTGGTTTTCCGCTCTAATAGTCTAGTGCCTTTGGGTTATACGGACTCAGATTTTCAATCCGACAAAGATCAGAGTAAGTCTACCTCGGGCTTTACATTAGGAGGTGGAACCATCGCATGGAGGAGCATTAAGCAGAAATGTATTACGGATTCCACCATGGAAGCCGAGTATGTAGCTGCCTCTGAGGCTGCAAAAGAGGTTGTCTGGCTCCGCGGGTTTCTATTGGGCTTGGGCGTGGTTTCTGATTTGCCTAAGACTATCACGATGTACTGTGATAATTCTAGTGTAGTGGCAAATTCGAAGGAACCCAAAGCCCACAAGACAAGTAAACACATAGAGAGAAAGTACCATCTTATACGAGAAATCGTTAAGAGAGGAGGCGTGGTGGTGGTCAAGATTGCATCGGAGGACAACCTGGCTGATCCATTCATGAAGAGCCTACCGGCTAAGACCTTTGATGGTCACGTGGAGAAAATGGGAGTGAGATGCAGACCTGGTGGCGCAGCTTGAGTTGATAGTTTTGATTGGAGAGTTAGCCAGTTAGTTATTATGCTTGAAAGACATGCTTCAAGTATAAGTGGGAGATTGTTAGTTTTGTATACTGGAAGACTTGTCTTTGTATACTATTCTGATGATATGATGATATGAAATGAAAGTTATTGCAGTCACTGTTTACATTTAGATTATGTTCTATAATTGTTTTATGCAATGTTCCATATACTTACATTGTAGATGATATGGTGTGGGGAGTCACACGGTAAGATCATATCATTAGAACCTTGTAATGTATTAAAGAGCTCACGGCTTAGATGGTCCTGAACACACCATCGGTACACCGTAGAATAATCTGATAAGTTAGTTTATCTTGACTAACTGATTATTCTAGTACACTTGTTAGTGTATTGAGGAGGATCACGATAGGATATTATTCTCTGTCTCTGACCCAGTTACTAAGAGAATAAAGATCCACAAAGTTTGGGTTCTGAACTCATGTGATATTGGTGATCATATGTGTGCGTTGTTTATTACTTTGATTTATCAAGGAGTGAGATCTTTTCGTAGATCAAACTCGATATCTTGGGTAATAATAATGTATGCATGATGTCTCGAGCAGTATGCATGAGCACCGTGTCCTGGTACGCCAGGTTGATGATGTTCTCTTGAGGAAACACAAGTTCATGTTGAAACCCTGCAGATGTAATTTATTCCGTATATGAGTAAAGGTTGTGTGGTACTACTCAAGGTTTTAGATGTTAATTAATTATAGCTATCAAAGGCTGACATAATTAATTAATGAACATTATATCTTAAACACGAGGAATGACTGTACTACAGGAGAAAGTATATTCGTAAATATGTGTTAAATTGGTATGTCAGTTTTACTTCTTTAGCGGAATAAAAGTAAAACTTAATTTATTTAATTATATCCTAAGTTTATTCGATATTGGATATTAAATAAATTAGTGGGCCAATTTAATATTCTTCTAGATCCCTGTTGTAGCCCAATTGACTGATAGTGGACTGGATATTGAACTTGAGATAGAGGCCCAAACCCAGTAGGGTTGGGAGTTGAATTTTCGGCCACCTCCTCTATAAATAGAGGAAGTGGATTCGAAAATTTCAGCCATTATTATTCAGCCCCTCTTTGTCTCTCAAAGTTATCCACAGATTCCACAACCCTGTCTAGTAGATTTCAGCCCACTCTGAATCTAGATACAGTCCGGGAATACAACAGAAGATCTTGGAGTAGAATCTGTGTTGGTCGAAACTTGAGGTGTAGGTGGTGTCATATTCAGTGTTCATTCAACAGCAAGATTAGATCTTTAATCTTGTCCTCAGACCGTCTATCGATTTGTAAGTAGATTCATTTCTATGTTTCCGCTTTATTAGATTCGAATCTGCTATACATGCTATTTCTGTTAGACTGTGATAAACATGCATGTAACATAAAATTATGATTTGCATGAACACGGATTAACGAACAACCAAATGATCCTGCGGTAGTTTAATTCGAAAAAACCCCAACAAGATAGAGAGGCTAACTCAGTGTTTGGATAATTATTTATGGTGTATGGTTAATGCTAATCCAAGGCAGTGGCTGCAGTGGCTCTCTTTGATTGAGTACTAGTACAACACTAATTATCATATCGGTCCTAAATGCACTACTTATCGGGCCTTATAAGGAGTTCCTCCATCTATGCTATCAGTGTCCTCTTATTTGGACTCTAACAACATAGAGGTGGGGGACTTCCTTGCCAAATGACAATAGTTGATTCAATCTCTAAAGGAAAACTTAATGCGGGCCCAATCTAGGATAAAGTGGTTTGCTGATCGTGGCTTACAAGTTAAATCTACCCTAACATTCAAAGATACATCATATTTTCCACGTTTCATTTCTAAAAAAATGTATTGGGTAAAGAAATGTACCTCTCAAGGAGCTCCCTGCCACTAATGAAGATGGGCACCTCATCGTTGCTCATCTGCAGTCTCTATCGCACTGTACTCTCCGTCGTGATGGCTGTCTTGTTCCACAAATGCATGCTCTCTGGCTTGATTGCGACTCTGGCCTCATGGCCTGAGAAGATGACGCCTTTCTTCACCGCAAGTTTTCATTTTTTAATTCTCAGGGACGAGAATCATCAGCTTTGCTGAGGGGGTATTGTTATGGAATTGAAGGGAGAAGTTGAGGGAATTGAAGAGAAGACTAGTGGGATTGTTGAAAAAGGAGTGAGAGTAGCTAAAGACCCGATTTTTACGGACCTAGGGCTTACTAATGGAGGCGACTTGGATCTGCTGAGGCAGGTCAAATCTGTGAAGTTGGTTCCGGATATAGAATCGGGTCAGAAGTTGGAATTTGGGCTGATGGAGGAGACTGGACGAGTCCAAGATAGTGGTTGGGCCAAGATTAGTGGTTGAAGCAATATTTATATCACGTAGCATGAATGAAAAATAAGAAAAGTTCCATCTTATTTCCTCTCGTTGTTCTTTCTTTCTCTCTACTCTAACCTATCCAATTCTACTATATCTTTCATATTCTCTTCTGTTACAATTCATCCAGATTAATACATAAAATTACAATTAAGTTATAGTATTCATTATAGATCCAAAATTATTTCGTAGTATTTTATGTATATATATATATATATATATTCGCAAAAACATTTCAGTTGTGAAGTTGACCTAGAGGTAAAGAACCTCCGAAATAGAGTAAGTGGGAAAGGGTTTTTAATCTTCTAATAAATATTTAAACTAAAATATAAATATTTTTTGAATATGGTGCGTTGTTCAATTTATTTATTAAATAATAAGATAAAAGAAGGTATCTAATTTTTCACTTCGACTCAGGTTACTAAATTATTCAGATTGTGCGTTCAGTGTCACGTGCAAAAGAGATTATCTTTTAGTACAAATCACATTAAACAATTTTAACTTCTCCATTATATATAAATATATATATATATATATATATATATATATATATATTAATGACAAGAGAATTTGAGATCTTTTGATCACACAAGACACTTCCGACCGCTCTACCTAGTAGTGGGACGTTGACACCCCCAAAGGAACCAACTTAGGTTTAATTCTTAATTATAATTAGTTGAAAATCAACTGTGCTTCTTAATTAGAAAGACATGCACAGATCGATGATGCGGTTTCAATAAAATGATGGGTTAAGAACGAAATTCACAAACTCTCTTCAATTAAATGGATTGACGGTGGAGTTAGTGAGTTTGTGATCGAAACCCATGCATAAATTAAAATTTTCCTAACACCTTCTAAGTTAGACTATTGCCTAACCTAACAGTCAATTTTATTCAATGTACGCCACAAATAGTGACAACTAGTTTCTCCTCGTTTAAATATATGTATTTATTTAGTAAATGTGTACATGATTGGCCCATTAGCCATTTTTGTGGGTAAAATAGTTTTCCATTTGGGTGCAATCTAGAAGCCATAAACAAATAGAAGAGGTTTTATAGTCTGTTCCCTAACTGATCGAAGCCTATGCTTTATGGAATTAATGTACACATTATAAAATATGGGACCCTGATGATCTTTGCTTCTGCACCATGAAATCAATAATCTTACCCTGCTCCTCTGCAACACTCACATGCATGCTTCTTCTACACCTCCAATCATTTTTAACTGTATATTATCTTTTAATTTTATCCACCAAATACGAATTAATTAATTTTATCGAAACCCCGTGATCAGTATTTGGTGGTTGTGAAATTAATCCGTATTGGTAGTTTTGCATGTGTTCTAATCATACCGATAATCGTAATTAAGTACGTAAGTCTCTGTAGACGGATTTAGTGACGAACAAGACCATATAGTATGGGTCTCGTCCGACTTACCCTTGTTAGTTTGGCTGGTAATTAAGTTGGTATGCTAATTTTTTTTTTTAATAATGTTTGAATTTAATTTTAGTGATTTTGATTTTGTGTGTGTGTATTTAAATTAAGTTGTAGAAACTGTTTCACCGCTGTTTGCTTTATTGCCACCTGCATAAAGCATGATAAGAAATATGCAAAGGGCATTTCAACTTCAAATCTCTTGTTTTCTATACTATTTTGTATTTTACTATTTAGATTTAGAATGGGCCTAATAGAAAAAGAATACTTTAGTTAAAGATCAAAGCCTTTTTTGTCTGAATTAATCTCATCATATAATATTGGGAGGGAATTTATTTGTATTAGTTGATGGATGTCATTTCAAAGCTTAGCTGGAATGAAGTGAAGAGATGAAAAGAGACAGATACAGAATAGGAGACAAAACACATTAAAACAAATTTCTCATAGTTTTTCATTGAGGGGTTGGGATTTGTTGCATTGCTTTGATGGCGGGCCAATCTTGATCATCTCCTCCTTGGAAAATAACTCCAATTCAGGTTTGCCTTTCTCTGTCTTGTCACAATCTGCTTCCCCTTTTCCCTCCCCAAATGTCCCCCCCCCCCCCCCCTCTCTCTCTCTCTCTCTCCTTTCTTTTTGAAAGAAATTATAAGTGCTAATTCGATCTAATTTCTAAAATAAATTCGAAACATTTAAATTATATCTTTTCAAGTTTAAGAATATCGATCATTAATGAATTGCATGTCAATTTAATTATTACAATTTGACGTACGATCATCTCCTAATTAATAATTTTGATTAATTTGCTACAAAGTTGAGATGAAAACAAGAATGTCAAAACCATGAACAAATTAATTAGAAGATATTCCAATTATCAAGCTGGTTGTACGAGTTTCTATCTCTTGTGTAAAGTACAACAGATCTACTGCATTGTTTTCAGCTGAGATTTAAAGATCAAATCAAATAACTAAGTGTATCACCCTTTTATCACTTGGATTTTAACCCTAATATAACACCATGTCCTCTCTCCCTCTCTCTCTCTCTCTCACGCGCGCACACACACAAACACAAGTAGAAACAATTAACCCTTTTGAGTGGTCTAATCGACACTTTGTCTTTGTCTGAACTTGTACATAAAATTAAATATTATGACTTTAAATTTTACTTAATTTTTATAGGCAGGCCAAGTCATAATTAATTAATATCACAAGATCTAATTTGCGGATCGAGTATTAATTAACTATACACACACATATATAAGATTAATATTTGATAAATATCGAGTACGGCCGGATTAATGATCATATATATATATATATATAATAAAAAGAATGAAGAAAGGAAAGTAGAAACAAGTTTATTGGTGTAGGAAACATTCTGAGAAAACTTACAAAGGAATTGAAAGGAGTTATCAGTTCCCACAAAATGAGAACCACAAAATGTGCTGGCATTCCTCTATATATGTAAGAATATTTAGGTAAATTTTATTTTCATATGATTATTTGGTCTGAAAAGTGGCTTAATTGGTTACAGCATCCTTGCACAGTTGAGGAATCTGGTGGATCAGTGTGCTACTCACAATTTTTTGTCCATTCATATATGTCTCTAAGCTGCTGCTCCTACTCCAACATTTTATACTCTCCATATAATTATTTATTCCTTTATATTTTCATTTTCCATATCTTTGATAGAACTACTATACTTCAACACTATCACACCATATCATATCATCTTACTAGTTAATTAATCACCGCGACTTTTTTCCATTTAAAGTGACCTGAGTTACTAATATATGTTGTTGTTGGTTCGACGACATGTATTGCATTTCATATTTCGAACAAAATTAGATTCAAATCGATTCAACTCCTCATCATTCTCGTGTCTGGCATATATATATATATATATATATATATATATATATATATATATATATGTACTATATTAATCATACAAAACCTTTACAATTTGAAAATCAAAATCCATGAAAAATTCCAAACGCTTTCCACTGGCCCATACCCGTTCCAAATGAACTGGATTTGGTGTAGGATTGGACCCATTTCGATACCTACTATATAGATGTAGAGAGAGAGAGAGAGAGAGTCCGTAGATGGCCTACATATATATTGTAATTGTGGTGTATATAAACAAGAGTGCAGGTTCCCTTGGGGCTGACAGCAGTGTGTGTAGTGTGTGTGAGCACGTCAACTCATACGTCTCTCCATTCTCATACTGCTTTAAGAGATCACATGAATCCCCTCAGTTTACGGCCCCCACCATTTTCAATTCTCCCTTCTATCAATTTTGTCCAAAATGGTTCCTATTGTCCTTTCCTTAAAATCAAGTCGAGAAAATAAATAATGACATGTGTCTCAACACCGTTTACCTAAACTAAGCCTCATTACTTTTTGAAAATTTTATTTAAAATTAGTTAAGATATAAAGTAAAATATAATCAAACACCAACTTAATTACGGCTTAAAATTCATAAAATTAGTTAAAATCTAAAGTAAAATATAATCAAACACCAATACAAAAAACATAAGAAATACTGTGAGTAAATTATAAGTTCGAATTCATAACTTATTGCCACAAACTCGTCTACACCAACATTGCGCAAGCCTAAGTGGACTTTTTTTTTTTGTTATAATATTTGCAGTATGAATTAATTCCGTTTTTTCCCCTCTAAAATGATGCATATTTAAAAAATATTAATTTGAAATTATGGCTAATGCTTGAATATATATATATATATATATATATATATATATTCCACAATTGTATAGAGGAGTCAAGTTTGGACTATTTACAATAGATATATAGTTGAATCAAAATCCACAATTATATTAGAAGAGTCAAGTTTGGACTATTTACAATAGATATATAGTTGAATCAAAACTCCAGCGGTTTTTTTTTTAATTTTTTTACTCATACACCCGATCTAGTGGTATTGAGGAGATTCAAACTCGTGAACTTTGATCTCCAAACAATCTCACTCCAACTTTAGGCTATTCCCCACCGGGACTACTCAAACTGGCTTATTAATGTTATTAAGTTTAGGGAAATTCTAAACATAGTTCCATTTTTCTTTTTACAGCCTCTATAATCTTATAATATAAAAATACTAATATGATTAATCTTTTTTATCCTTTATCTCCCAACAAATAAAATCATATCATAACCCTACATTATAGCCCCGTTTAATATTAACTAAAAAAGAGAAAGAACCACACGTAATCAAATCCTCTGCACCAGACCCCTTCCCTATAATTTAAGAAGAGAGTGAACGAAACTAAGATCGTAGTCCATGGCCTATTAATAATTAAAAATAACTAAAAAAGAGACATTGTATCAACCATAATTTTAAATTAAATGGAGTTTGATCAACCAAAAAAAAATGGAGGAATGATTGTTGCCGGTGTTGAAGGCCATAGTTAGCAAAGTCAGAATGAAACATAAAGACAAATTTTAAAAAACACAGAGAACTGCAGATGAAGATAGGAACTGCGCAGATAAAAAAGAGCTATGCGTGATTACGTTTGATTCTTCCATTTTTTTTTAGTTATAGGGAATGGGAGGGGCCATGAATTTTATGTGTTGGGAGCTATGTTACAGTTTTTTATGTTGGGGGCTAAAGGGCAAAAAAATCGAATCATATTAAATTTATATTTAATAAAACAGTGAGGATTATGTAAAGAGAAAATGAGAGATGTGTTTAGAATTTCCCTTAAGTTTACCTTCATATCCATTTGAAGCCCAATAATTTAAACTCCAACTTAAACCATGCTAGAGCTTTGAGATTAATTTCGTGTCTAAACTTGAAATTCCTCCATGATCATCAAAATACCATTTCATTAAATTAATTATCTAATTGAGCTCAAAGTCGGAACCATAAAATGTTAATTATATTGTCTTATAACTTAATTACGAATTCTGAATTTCATTTCATCATAAAAAGCAATGAATAACTTTTTTGGGAATACGAATTTTACGATACATCGTATCCATTTTGGCGAATGTTACAAAAAAAAAAATCGATTCAACGCACCGGAAAATAATTTATAGATCAATTCAAAATTTAAAAGATGAAAACTATCAATTTAGACTATAAATAGTTGAAATTATCCTCTAATATTAAAAATATCATGCATTTCAATTTTTTATAAAATAATTTTTATTTGATTTAATACTGGATTTTAATGAATGAATTTTGGTAAAATTAATATAAAACAGTGTTGGATATTCAGATTTTAAATTGATAATTCTGGAAGTGTTAGAGTGATAAATAATCTATTTTTCAAGTCTGGATAAAATTCCAAAAGCATATTAACAAGTATATTATAATTAGAAAAAAGACTTAAATATAATTATTTTTTTCGATTTGAAGGTAAGTAATTAAATTTCCAAGACAATCTTATCTAACAACACTAATAAAAGGTCGACGGCTGGAGGTGGTGGTGAGTGCTGTCAGAAACACCACTTTCGCACGTAATATTAATAACTCTACCAGCCGCTTTAAATGCCAAATTCTTCCTTAAATTTTACTATATTTTTCTTTCTTTTAACTAGTCTTTCTAATAATAATAATAATAATAATAATAATAATGTCCCCGCCTTGTTTTCAACGCGCCGCCACCACGCGCCTCCTGGGGATCCGGCCCATGTCTGTCGCGAGTTTTATTCACGCGTTCCGATCGTCGTTGGCCGCTGCATTTACTCTTTGGCCTATTCCATCGATAAAATTAAAGCCCCATCCATTTTTAGCATACTAACCAAACTATTTATTACATGCTTTGCTCTGTCTCAATCTCAAATATTCATTGCGAATTTTACTATATTTATTTATTGTTTAATTATTTTTAAAATTAACGACCTTTCGTAGATTTTAATTTATAGTTACTGTACAATACAATATTTAAGTTGGAACATTCACAATGTTAATTAATTTCTAATTTTTTTGTAGTTCAAATCTTGATCAGATTTTCGCTAAAATACACATACACATATAATCAATTCAAAAATAGTGTTGTTATTACAAAATCTACCAAACCTTATGATTCTCAAGTGATGATTCCTTTTAGCCTCAATGTGTAATTTCCTTTTGAGAATTGTTTCTCACTCCAATTTAATCCGACTAGAATTTAAATTCATTTAAATTCGAAAAGTACTCCATATATATAAAATTAAAAAGCACGTACGTGATAGTAATATTGGGTCCCACCTCAGGACTTTTGTGAATCTAATCGAGTCCTGTAAAATTTATTTCATCACGATTGTATAGCTTATCACATGTTATATTCATACTGAGCAATATTATTAGATTAAAATAATAAATAACTCATAAAATAGAATATTTGAGGGCCACATAAATTTTGCAAGTAGAAAACTCTCAGTTTTTTTTTTCAATGACCAGAAAAATTCACAATTGTAACTTAAGAATCCTCTCTAATTTCTATGGGTGAATCTGGCTCCTTTATTATGTCTTTTTTACCTCGGTGAAAAATGAATGAATACATTCACACACGCTTAATTGACCGGCTATATCAGGTGATGGGACAAAACTAATTGAAGATTAAAATATTAGAAACGAAAAGGAGAAGAAGAGAAAAAAAAAAATTGAAAAGGAATTTGTAGTTTAATTTGTGCGTGTGTGGGAAATAAACCACAAAGAAATATATACTAGGCTAACCTGTGACTAATCAGTAATCACAATGGCTGCGTAGCATATAACCATATCACATTTATATATTTTATTGAGAAAACTTAAATTCTGCAATCCCGAAAATTAAAGAGGAAGGAAAAGAAATAAATAACTTCCGAGGAAAACTCCAGACGCCAGATCTCCTCTTATATATTGAATGAATGCTAGCCATATCTTTAATTACCAGGTAGCTAGAATTCTCAATATTTTTATTATAAATTATACTATATATATAATCATTATTCGCAAATAAGTAATGCACGCCGCTTATAAAAGTTTGTCCAACACAAATTTTAATGCGAATAAGGGGAAAAAATATGCTTACATATAGGAAGGAAAAATATAGTAATGCAAATTCGCCGAGGAAGAATATTTTTGTCCACTATCTCTTACATCACATTATCTTATCCACTTCACCTCTCTAAACTCAAAAATTATCCCCCCCAAAAAAACAAAATAATTTTAAATAAAAAAGAAATCCCGTAACTACAGGTAGCCGGTGACTCAATCCTAGGGTTAAGTAATGCATGTATTGAAGGAAAAATAGTATTACTATATATAGCTGATATCATATTAATTAATATGCTGAATTTAAGCAAAAAAAAATTATGGAGTATGAAGATCAAGAGGAAGAGCAAGAGGGAGAGGTAGGCTACAATGACTCACTAAACCCGGCCCGCGGGCCGTCCAAGATGCCAAGCCCGGTAGACGCGGCGGCGGCGGCGGCGGCGCCGCTCCGCAAGCCGAGGTACAAGGAGTGCTTGAAGAACCACGCGGTGGGCATCGGCGGCAACGCCGTGGACGGGTGCGGGGAGTTCATGCCGGCGGGGGAGGAGGGCACCCTCGAGTCCCTGAAGTGCGCCGCCTGCAACTGTCACCGCAACTTCCACCGGCGGGAGAACGAGGCCGGCGGCGCGTTCCCCTTCAACCAGTATCCACACCAGCAGCAGCTACTCCTGGCCCACCACCCACACGGGCATTTTGGGTACCGAAGCCCGAGTGGGTACCTCCACGTGGCGCCGTCACAGCAGCAGCTGAGGGCGGTGGCACCACCGCTACCCCTAGCGCTGCCGTCGAGCTCTGGGGGCGGCGCGGGAGGGTCGAGGGACGAGATGGAAGATTACTATTCGAACCCCAGCAGCGCCGCCGCGAAGAAGAGGTTCCGAACGAAATTCACGGCGGAGCAGAAGGAGAAGATGCTGAATTTGGCGGAGAGGTTGGATTGGAAGATTCAGAAGCAGGATGAGGAATTGGTGCAGCAATTCTGCGGAGAACTGGGCATCAAGAGGCACGTGCTCAAAGTGTGGATGCATAACAACAAGCACTCTTTAGGTAAGAAAACTTAGGGCCCGGCCCGGCCCGTGTTTTGTTTGTGTCCCCAACTTGGAATCATGCTTGGTGTGAATTGGAGGCGAATCCCTCAGTAATATTTTATGTCGGAAAATCATGTGTTTGTGTTGCTATTTATAGTATCATCTTGTAACTTCAATTTTAGAGTGCATGCGCTAGTGGAAGAATTAATTAATTAGCAGATCGATATCTAGGAATTTCAGAATTCTGCTACGTACCTCGGAAAATATTTGTTGCCGGCCATTGTTGTTACTCACCTCTAATCTAAGTTGAACTAGGGTTTTCCTCCTCGTACCGTCGTACGTATATACAGTCTCTCTCTCTCTCTCTCGCTCGATCTGTTGTTTATTAATTTCTCATTTATTGCACCACTTTCCTTATAGTTCAGCTAATTAACATTCATTATATTTGCCGGAATTTATACATATATATATATATGTTCAATTCCTAGCTAAGGTAGTATGGTTTTGGCAGCTTTATTTATTTATAGCTACGGGCATATCACACTACTAAATATATAGAAATGTAGGACAAATTAATCAAAATCTGGTTCTTGGGTTTAACATATTCATTGAAATATTGAATTGATTAATTTGATTTAGTTGTCAAATGAGTTAGAGCCATTCTGTTAGTTTTACACAGCATTTATTTTCCCCAAACTACCTTTTTGTTTTCATTGTGCAGAAAAACCTGAAGCCTTCTGCACAGCATTCATTGTCTTTGTTGTTGGTAGAATTTCGAATTCTGTGCTCTCTCTCCCTCTCTCTCCATTTCATGGAAGAATTTTCATTAACCCTTTTCCACCCTTTTCAACCCATCCATTATTAAACGTGGATGGCGCAAAATAAAAGCCCTTTTTTTCTCCTTTTTTTTTGGGGTTCCAATTTCGTGTTTTTACAGCCATTGCATGCTTGCATTTTTCTTCTCCCATTTTCACTTAGTGTGGTTATGGTACCTCAAATGTGAAAAAGTAAGTTCGCAATTTACTTTAGTATTCGAGAAGCTTGGGAGTTAACTTCATTGTCTATTTACACGTACAATAGAACATATATACGTCTCTCTCTCTCTCTCTCTCTCTGTGTGTGTGTGTGTGTGTGTATATATAAGACTTTGTAGCCTAAGCTTTTCCTCTAGATTAACATCATGCGTATCTAGTAATCTAGATTGCGAGTTATTAAATTACAACTCTCTACATTGCAAAATTATGAGTTGTTCAACTTCAAATTAATTATGTCTGTAATTTAGATTGCAACACAGGTTTCATCTCATTTATTTTGTTACAGCTCGGACTATATATAGTGTGCTAGGCAGTAACTACACATGATAGATACTCATGAGTTATGACAACTTAATACTACCTCCGTTTCATAATTTTTGTTGTTTTATTTTTTTTATCTGGAATTAAGAATTAATTTTGTGGACAAATATATTCATCCCTTATATATGCCATAAAATATAATTCATCTATATTTTCCTAAAAAATAACAATATTTTCTCTCTCCATATATTTTTCTCTCTTCATATATTATAGGTAAGTTTGAATCAAAAAATCTTGTAGGATTTGAAAGGGTTAAAATTGGGAGAGAGGATGTCAAATTATATAAAACAACAAACATTTTGAAACTAAAAAAAAACCTTAAACAACAAACATTATGAAACGAAGGTAGTATTATATTTGATTGCAACATTAAAATCCATGAATATACGAGGGCTCGACATTTACTAATTAACAATTTATGCTTGATTACACATCACAACGAGGAGGTGTGATACGTAATTAACACTAGAAATAATTATAAAAATTGCCAGTCAAAAATACCATTAACTATATTCATTAAAATTTTATTAAAGTTAACTCGCACAATATATGATAAATAATTAATGGATAATTCAGGAATTGTAATTTGATGGAGAATTTTCATACATTCACTCAAACAATAGATTGTTAATCCATATATGTTGCAGATATTTTAATACACACATTTAAGCAAACGTAATATAGATATCTTATATGGTAAAAGACTTCTCAGTCAAGTATATTAAACCTTATACCATATTACCGAATAAATTGACAAGCTACTATAGTATTAATATTGATCATGTAATTCATTTTACAAAATAAGAATATTGCAGTGCTCTAGATTAAGACTAGCTGTAACCTTTGCATCTTATGATTTAGATTAGGGGAAATTGCTACTTAATTTGTCAAGATCTTAATTCTTACAAATCACTACTAATAAATAACTCCATGTGTCCGATTTCATGTAATTTTATTAAACATGTTCAAGATTACAAATTTCGCGTTCTTGCAAAATGGGTGCGACTGCTACTTGATGGTTATGGACTACAAATTTGCCTCTCCTTAATAACAATATTACAACCTAGACTAAATTTGCACAAGAGATTCATGTCTAATTAATGATCTTCAACGAATTCTTCTCACTCTCTCTCTCTCTCTCAGTTATAAATTTAATGCCTCGATAAAATATTCATCATGATGTGCGCAATA
The DNA here is from genome assembly GCA_026008535.1 of Perilla frutescens. NCBI lineage: Eukaryota > Viridiplantae > Streptophyta > Magnoliopsida > Lamiales > Lamiaceae > Perilla > Perilla frutescens. The sequence goes on along the minus strand of BRKX01000008.1, from coordinate 7,948,680 downwards.
TATTTTTGACATTATTAATGTATTTTTCTGCACGCCTGTATAATAAATGATACCAGAATACATAATTAATGGACAACAGATCTCATTCTATTTCCAATTTTGTTCATTGCATGCAATAATAAGAGATTATCATACACATAAACTTATTAAAAAAAGAAACAAATGTATAATATAATTTAGAATAGAGATCTTAATGAATCGAAAAAAAGTGGATAAATAGAAGCTTTGAACTAATAATTAAATCTATTATCTGATCATAGATAAGAGTGCCAATTTGGGAAGGAAAGAACCTAACCACCTTAATTATTTCTTACACATGATTGTCTTCATCTCATTTCCTTTCTTTGTTTTATATAGTACTAGATTCCTGCTATATATATTATATAGTTCTATATATGCATTGGAAAGGGAAATACAGAACTATAGAGAGAGAGAGAGAGAGAGAGAGAGAGAGAGAGAAGAGAGAGAGAGACGTTGATTTTGAGGGACGATTGCTCGGTTGCGTTGCTCCTCTTAGGAGTTTAGGGGTGACGGATGTTCGGAGCTTGTATGTACATTTTATATATATATATATATATTATCAATGAATAGAATGTGTTTTTATATCTTTAATTAGCGGAAAAATATTAACGTGGGGGTAAGTTTGGTGTTCGAGAAAGTCGATAGATCCGAAGCATTGTTTTATGTTATTACAATTTCAGCTTTAATTTAACTTTTTTTTTAATGAATGTTTGTAATGTTCGCAAGGAAACATGTGGGCACTACTGCAACATATAACGGCTTCTGAGGCAACACTTGTCACTTGATATGCTCCACATAAATGTATCAACATCTACACTTATTCTACCAATATCTGTGAGTGTGTGTATATGTACATATATATGTACATGATTTGAATTTTTAACAGAATTGGTGTAACCTGTAAGTTCATATATTTGTTGGAATAAATAATGAATCACAATAACATTTTGAAATCTAAATGTGAGTGAAGTAAGAATTGATTTTAGGAAATCGAGTGCGGTCTTTAAGAAAGACGGTAAACAGTTCAAAAGAAAAGGAAATAAAAGAGGAAAAGTCCAATGTTTTGTGTGTCAATCATATGCCAAACATCAAAATTATTAGTTTTTTCTTTTATTTTTTTCTTTAATTTTAACTTATATTGGTTTAGTATAATTTTTAATTATTATTTAAGGTTTATTCCACTCAATTAAAGTTTATAATTATTTTTTAGTATTTGATTTTCATTTTTTAGTCAATATAATTGGCTTTTAGAGTTGATTATATTATTCCAAACTTAGGGTATATAATTTTTTAAAATTTTAATTTTTAATAATAAATATTAATTAATTAAGATTAGTTATAATATAATAACTTTTATTTTTATGAAAAACGTTATTAAAACTACGTAATTTTGATGTTGGCACACAGATAACACACAAAACTTTGTACTAGAGGATTCCATACAGGGAAAGCAAGCTTATTTTCAAACTACTACTAATCTCGGTTATTCTCAATATAATATAATAATAATTTGTTGGAATATTGATATGAAATTGTTAATTACTTTTTTTTTTAAGTTAGGGAAGGAGGAATTGGTGGGTTTCCAAATGGAAACATGTTCTTTTTATATAGGAGTGTTCATCACTTTGGTGTTTCTGATGTTACTATCAATTACTGACTTTAGCAATTATTTTCATTTTAGTCATGTAAGGGGGAAATCTAATTAAGTAATTATGCGGCTCATTGGCTTGATGGGCATGCTGCAAATCGAGATATAAAAGTTACACGGAAAACAAGTTTTTCCATTGGTTGATGGAACTTGCAAACTCTTGTTCCGTCACCCCGTTCACAAACTGCATGGTGGACAACGGTTTCGAGCTCGTCTTGGTTTGTTCGTCGTTATCATGAGGACGCCCGCATGCATCACCACCAGCGTCTTCGACCCATGAAACTTCATAATGGCACACTTAGATCATTATTAAAACTCTCAACACTTGAAACACCACATCAGTGCAAAAACTCATGGGTTTAGAGCATAATAAATAAAAGCCCGATCCCTCAATCTCTAATTACGTTGCTGCAAGAAAAGTCCAAAGTTCGTAGTGCACAAAGCAAATAATTAAAGTTATAAAACTCTAGCGAGTTTTAACCAATCTGATAAGTCGGTCACAGGATTGTTAGAAAATTGGAAATAAGCAAACGCTTAATAATTTGAATTATTATGCGGTGATGCAGCAGGGAGCTGCAGCAGCAGGCCCATGCCTATACCTGCACCCACTAGATATTTTCCTGCTGCGGGTGATTTTCAGTATCTGAAAAAGCTGTCTATTTTTTTTATTTTTTATAATTGTATTTGTGGTCCACAAATACAAAACAAAAAGGCTAATTTGGTCCAAAAATATAATCATTTGCCTTTGAAACTTCCAAAACTTCAGACGTTTAAGAAAGTGACCTTGTTTCCCTACCCCTTTTTTAGTGATTCTAATCCTTTTTCTTCTTTAAGCTCTCCCTGAATTGACTATTCATGGACATAATACCCTAACTCTATTTAAAATAAAATTAAGTTACATTATTAGATCATTTACTCCATCACTATATAATTAGTCGTCGAAGTCAGACATGAATATGCAAGACCAAATAATGAAAATTACGTGAATTTTTTTCAAATGTCATGACATAACATATACAGAGCGTCGTTTTGAGGAGTCCAGCGTGGAATTATAAGTTCCAAAAATGTTATTTCAAGATATATTTGTTAAAATATTAAAAGTTCTAGCTAGGGACATTGAATTATAATTGTTTAATCACTAGGACATTCTTTAAGAAGGCCTAAAGTTGGGATATAATCTAATATTTACTTCTTATTTTATCTCTAATCTTATAGAATTTATATTTTTTTAAATGAGTAAATAAAACATTTAATGCTGAGAGTAATTGATAAACAAATTAAGGAGTAAGCAATAAATAATATTGAAAAACATTTCCCAAAATAAAAATAATTAAAATGTGTAAGTGCCATTAAGTATATCTTTTAAGAAAATAAAGAGAGGCAAAATATAAGAGTCCATAGTCGCTCCTCCGTACAACATTATTGCCTCATTTTTGTCTAATTTTTACATATATGTTTCTTAACTTTTTTTTTAATGATTTTATTGGTACCCTATATTTGATTACTCTTATCACTTTCGTTATTTTAGATATTACATATTTACATTTCTCAAAATGATAATTTAACAATACGCATTGTATCACTTTTAATATTAATGATTTGAATAGCAGGTTTCCTTGATCAAACTTAAGTCAAAAAGTAATTTCTGTTTTTTTTTCTTTTGCAATTTATTAAAAAATATGGGATTGTTTTAATGGCTAAATTAAATTATGCCATACAAATAATTAAATATCAAAATATATCATTTATTTATATTTTAGGAATTTAATTAAATTAATTCCTAAATTAAATAAAAAGATATTGATATTTAATATTTGGAGATAAAGATTTAAATATCAAAATATATCATTTATTTATATTTTAGGGATTTACATGAATTAATTCCTAAATTAAATAAATAAATGTTGATATTTAAATATGTGGATAATCTCGGCCAATCAGGAGTCGACACGTGTCAAATATGTGCAGAAATCAAGGATTTGATAAAGATAAGTCCCAAATATTGAGGAGCCAATCAAATCGCGCCACCTCAGCCTTAAATCTCCAAATTTCTCTCTCCTTACACCTATAAATAGAGGTCATATGGAGAATGATAATCAGACCAGAAGTCATTTGAAGAGTTCAAGAATTTGAGAACTTTCATAAGTGAAATTCTCAAAGATATTCAAGGCGTTCTTGTGACATTCAAAGGTGTTCTTCACCAAATTCATCTCGAAGACGACGTTTGATCCATAAGCAAGGAAAACAAAAGCGTTCTTCGTCAAATTCAACCCAAAATTAGCGTTTGATCCGGAAACAAGGCGTCGGCCCTCCGAATTAACGTTTTCAAAGACCAAATACCAAGTCAACGAAGATCGAGGAGATAAATCTTCCCCGAAAACTTCGAAGATTGTTTGAAGACCATTCATAGAGTGATTAATCAGAGGAGAAATAGAGATTGGATCCAAAAATATAAATTTGATCCGAAAATATTGTATTTGTACACTATTTTGTGTTTTATTAAATTAAATATAAAAATTTGTGTTACAAATTTTGGCACGCCCAGTGGGACAATCTCTACCTCTCATCTTTTCACTCTACCAAATTCGTGAACGATGTCTGCTCAGAGTAGTGCAATGAAAACAAAATCTTCAACTGCACCTACTTCAAAAAACTCAACTACTGAAAAAAATGTGATGAAAACAAAAATTTCATCCACAGCTGCTCCAGATAGCTCTGTAAAGAGTGTCGGTGTCATTACACGGAGAATGGCCAAACAAGCAAGAGAGATTTCTCAGTCAATTAATCCTATAGAAACGGAACTACAACTGGCTGACAAGAACAAGAAAAGTGATGAAGTGGAGACTGGTGCTGCACCATTGAACAGTCACTCATCAACAAGTTACCCACTTGAGGAGTCCGTCATGATGGCAGATGGATCGACTACCGATGAACAAATTGCAAATTTGACAAAGTTGATGAAGCAAATATATGCCCATATAAAAAAGCAAGATGACCAAATTGCGAGGCTCTTGAAAGGGAAAGAAGTCGTAAGTCAAGAGAATCATGAAGAAAATGGTGAAAATAATGGCAACGAAACACCTGAGAAGCCGGAAATGAATGATGATGCAAAATCATCTGCTAAAGAGTTGAATGTTTCAGTTGATGGTTCTATTCCAATCAACCAACTCAAGGAGTTCATTGAAGGAACCATAAAAGATAGGTTCGGTGAAAGTTCCAAGTCAATGGCGGTTTATTCTAAGCCTTACACTCGAAGGATCAATAACTTGAAAATGCCTGTAGGTTATCAACCCCCAAAGTTTCAACAGTTCGATGGAAAGGACAATCCAAGACAACATGTAGCCCATTTTGTTGAAACGTGCAATAATGCTGGAACCTATGGAGATTATTTGGTCAAGCAGTTTGTTCGCTCTCTGAAAGGAAATGCATTCGACTGGTATACGGACTTGGAGTCTAACTCAATTGATAATTGGGAGCAACTCGAGCATGAGTTTCTCAATCGCTTTTACAGTACCAGAAGAACAGTCAGTATGGTGGAACTCACAAGTTCTCGCCAATGGAAAGAAGAGCCTGTGATTGATTATATCAATCGGTGGAGAAATCTTTGTCTTAACTGCAAAGATCGTTTGTTTGAAGCGTCTGCCATAGAAATGTGCATCCAAGGAATGCATTGGGGTCTTCAATACATCTTGCGAGGAATTCAACCAAGAACTTTTGAAGAACTAGCTACCAGAGCTCATGATATGGAGCTAAGTATGGCAGCAAGCGGAATTGATGGACTACCAATACAAGAACCTTGCAAGTTCAAAGAAAGGAAAGATTTCAAGAGGAGTGCCAAGTCCTTTGACAAAGCACCAAATAAAGAGTCTATGGCAACGAAAGCAACACCTGTCAAGTTCATCAGAAAGGATGCTGAAAAGGATGCAAGGCAGAATATTCAGCCAGAAAAGAGGATGACCCTGAAAGAGATGCAACAAAAACAATATCCTTTTCTGGATTCAGACGTCTTGGGGATTTTTGATGACCTACTCAAAGAAGGACTTATTAAATTTCCAGAAATGAAGCGTCCTAATGAAGCAGGGAGAATTGATGACCCGAAATACTGTAAATACCATCGATTGGTTGGGCATGCCATTCATGACTGCTTCATATTGAAAGACAAGATTATGCAACTGGCTCGTCAAGGGAAAATATCACTTGAAGAAGATGACGCCACTGCAAATATTATCGTCACTGAGTCTAGTAATGTTGTGAACGATGAAGAAGATAAAAAACAAGTCGAAAAAGAGACTCATGTGGCTGATAATGATTTCATATCTGCAATAACATTCACTGATGAAGATTTGCAGCTTAGGTCTGATCCTCACAATAGGCCTTTATTCATGAGTGGCTATGCATGTGAAAAACGGGTCAATAAAATACTTATTGATGGAGGGTCTGCAGTAATATCTTGCCCCTAAGAACATTGAAAGAATTGGAAATTCCTACGGAGGATCTTTCTGGTAGCCGGTTGATGATTCAAGGATTCAACCATGAAGGGCAAAGAGCTCTTGGCGCCACAAGGTTGGATTTACTAATGGATGATATGAAATCAACTGCAATGTTTCACGTGATTGACGCCAAGACTTCATATAACATGCTTCTTGGACGACCATGGCTACATGAGAATGGAGTTATCCCCTCAACATGGCACCAATGCCTCAAGTATTGTCGAGATGGAGTTGTAAAGACGGTAGTTGGCGACCACAAGCCCTTCACAGAAGCTGAATCATACTTTGTCGATTCAAAATACTACCTACCTAACACAAAGGCAGGAAAAGGGGTAGCAATCCATCAAAAAGAACCTGAAAACAACCAAAAGATCAAGAAAGAAGCATCTGGAACAGAATCACTGGAAGGACTCACTTTACCTCTAACCAAAATTGATGCAAAGAAGCCAATCCCACCACCACTCAAAGGGTTCTTTCGACCAACACAAGGCGGTGCTACTGAACATGGAGAAAGTGTAAATAGTGATGCCACTCAGCATTTTGGTCCAAAAGCATTCAAACTTCTCGTTAAAGCTGGATATAGTCCACAAGAAAGCCCTGTGACGGAGTCCCATTCAAAAGTTGTAGATCAACAGAACTACGGACTTAATGCCACACAAAAAATGTTGAAGAAGAATGGCCATGCTGTCCCAAGCACTAAGACAGGTTTGGGATTTGTCCCACAAAGTCCAGTCCGCATCACCATCAAAAGGGCTACAACAAACCATGTCTTTGAAGGAGAATTTTCATCAACAGAAGATGCAGTTGGCAAATACAAAAAGGAAACTCCAAGAACATCTGTTTTCAAGAGACTTGATGAGACTCCGAGGGTGTCTGTCTTTGAGAGGCTTGGTAGAAAATGTGGTGGCAAGATCACAAAAGTTGAAAGGTCAAATGGATTTGATAAACCTCAAGTAACTCAAAAGGTGAGGAGTTTGATCCCTTCCCGTATGAAGAGACGCACTACATTGACTGTGTCATGTGGAAGAGAACTAAAAGCCAAGTTGAAGACTGTCATCTTTACGCAACACGTTGAAGATGAAGTCGATAGAGAAAGTGTAGCTTCATCTTACTATTCTGCCAGTGGTGTTCAAAACATGATTCCTCGTGATGTTCAAAACCAGTTCCATCGAGACATCTCCCGCCTGGTTAGAAGAGGTGTGATCAAGACAAATAATGTGGCACACATAATTTGGGTGAGATGAAGGGACGGAACAATGAGAAAATGCATAGAGTTCAAAAGTCCTGAAGAAATGAATGAAGAGATTGCCTCATCACATCGCATTACCTCAAGTGAAGAAGTGACTGTCGAAGAGGAAGATGCAGAGATAGCCCCTTCTCAGTTCGAAGAAGGTGTCAAGTCCACTGTCGATGAATTGAAAGAAATCAATTTGGGTGATGAAAATGACCCAAGGCCCACCTACATAAGTGTACTTTTGACTACCGATGAAGAACACTCATATATTGAACTGCTAAAAGAGTTCAAAGATGTATTCGCTTGGTCATACAAAGAGATGTATGGATTAAATCCAAAGATAGTTGTACATCATCTAGCAGTAAAGAAGGAGATACGGCCTATCAAGCAAGCTCAACGGCGATTTCGTCCAGACTTGATCCCACTCATTGAAGCTGAAGTAAACAAACTCATTGAAGTTGGATTCATCAGAGAAGTTAAATATCCGACTTGGATATCCAGCACCGTCTCTGTGAGAAAGAAAAATGGGTAAATTCGAGTTTGTGTTGATTTCAGAGATTTAAATGAAGCATGCCTAAAAGATGACTTCCCACTGCCGATCACCGAACTGATGATCGATGCTACCACTGGACATGAAACACTGTCTTTCATGGATGGATCTTCTGGGTATAACCAAATTTGGATGTCTCCAGAAGATGAAGAGCTGACGGCATTTCGTATCCCTAAAGGGATATATTGCTACACAGTCATGCCATTCGGACTAAAGAATGTTGGTGCTACATATCAAAGGGCTATGCAGAAGATATTTGATGATATACTCCACCAAAACATTGAATGTTATATGGATGATGTGGTAGTAAAGTCAAAATGGCGAGGTGACCATTTAGAAGACTTGAGGATGATTTTTGAGCGACTCAGAAAATATCAACTAAAGATGAATCCTCTGAAGTGCGCATTTGGAGTGAAGTCTGGAAAATTCCTTGGATTCATTATTCGCCACCAGGGAATAGAAATTGAAAACGCCAAAATTGATGCAATAATGAAGATGTCTGCACCTCGTAATCTTCACGAGTTAAAGAGCCTACAAGGAAAGTTGGCATATCTCCGGAGGTTTATCTCAAATCTAGCTGGTCGGTGTCAACCATTCAGCCGGATCATGAAAAATGGTGTGCCATTTGAATGGGATAAGTCGTGCAGTAATGCTTTTCAAAGCATTAAAGACTATCTTATAAAATCTCCCGTGTTAGTGGCACCGGTGGCAGGTCGTCCGTTGATTTTATACATTGTTGCTCAAGAGAGGTCTATGGGGGCATTACTTGCCCAAGAAAATGAGAATGGCAAAGAGAGTGCTCTATATTACCTCAGTAGAATGATGACGCCAAATGAGTTGAAGTATTCTCCAATTGAGAAGTTATGTTTGGCTTTGATATTCTCCATTCAGAAATTAAAGCATTACTTCCAAGCTCACACAGTCCATCTCATTTCTAAAGCAAATCCCTTAAAGTACGTAATGTCAAGACCCATTTTGTCAGATAGGCTTGCACGGTGGTATCTCCAACTGCAACAGTTTGAGATCATATACGTCCCCCAAAAGGCTGTGAAGGGACAAGTTCTGGCAGATTTTCTGGCTGATCATCCAATCCCCGCTGAATGGGAACTCACTGACGACCTCCCGGATGAAGATGCACTTGCAGTCAAAATCTCTCCTCCTTGGCTTATGTATTTTGATGGTGCAACCCATAAAGAGGGAGCCGGTGCTGGAGTTGTGTTTGTGACACCTGAAGGAGAAGTACTGCAATACTCTTTTACCCTGACAAAAAATTGCTCCAATAATGTAGCTGAGTATCAAGCGCTTATCCTAGGATTGGAAATGGCAGTAGATACGAAAAGATTACACATGAAGGTCTATGGAGACTCTAAGTTGGTGGTCAATCAAATAAATGAGCAATATGAAGTCAAGAAGCCCGAGTTACTACCATACATCAAGTATGCCCAACGAATGATTGGATGGCTTGGAAATGTGGAAATTGAACATGTGCCAAGAAAAGAAAATAAACAAGCTGACGCATTGGCTAAGCTTGCATCCACAATAGCCATGGCCGATGGCAAAGTTCTCATACCCGTTTGTAAAAATTGGGTTATACCACCTGTCTTCGAAGATGAAGATTGTGAAGAAGATGAGAATAATGTCGTGGAAGTGTTTGAAATTGAACAAGAAGACTGGAGACAAATGCTTGTTGATTACTTGAAGTATGAAAGGTTACCAAATGATCCACGTCGAAGAATTGATGTTCGCCGTCGTGCTGCTCGCTTCATATACTTCAAAGGCACACTGTATAGACGGTCTTTTAATGGTGTCTTTTTGAGATGTTTAAGTGATGAAGAAGCTGCAAAAGCTATGGAAGAAGCACACTCTGGTGTTTGTGGTGCTCACCAATCCGGCCCAAAACTGCACTTCCGAATTAAGAGAATGGGCTACTACTGGCCAACCATGGTAAAAGATTGCTCGGATTATGCGCAGAGATGTCAACCTTGTCAATTCCATGCAAATCTCATCCATCAACCACCTGAGCCATTGCATCCTACAGTCGCTTCTTGGCCTTTTGATGCTTGGGGCATGGACGTTGTTGGGCCCATGAAAAAATCTTCTGGAGGGCACTTATACATCTTGGCTGCAACAGATTACTTCTCAAAATGGGCTGAAGCAGTACCTTTGAAAGAAGTGAAGAAGGAGAATGTGGCCGACTTCATCAAGTCCAATATTATCTATCGCTACGGGGTCCCTCGATACATTATCACTGATAATGAGAAGCTCTTTAGTAATGCATTGATAGATAAACTCTGTGAGAAATTTAACTTCAAGCAAAGAAAATCATCCATGTATAATGCAGCTGCAAATGGATTAGCTGAAGCTTTTAACAAGACGTTGTGCAACTTATTGAAGAAGGTAGTTGCAAAATCAAAGCGTGATTGGCATAAGCGAATTGGTGAAGCATTATGGGCGTACAGAACAACTCACAGAACGCCCACACAAGCAACTCCCTATTCACTGGTGTATGGAGTGGAGGCTGTCATCCCGCTTGAGCAACAAATTCCATCTCTCAGAATTGCTATCCAAGAAGGATTAACTGAAGAAGAAAATGCACACTTACGTCTTCAAGAGTTGGAAGCTTTGGATGAAAAGCAATTGGAGGCACAACAAAGATTGGAATGCTATCAAGCTCGGCTCTCAAAAGCTTTCAATAAAAAAGTGCGCTCACGTTCTTTCCAAGTTGGAGATCTGGTCCTTGCTGTGAGAAGACCAATCATCACCACTCATTGTGTCGGAAATAAATTTGTGTCAAGATGGGATGGTTCATATGTTGTTAAAGAAGTCTACACAAATGGTGCCTACAAATTGATCTCTGAAGATAACGTAAGAATTGGCCCGATAAATGGGAAGTTTTTTAAGCGTTACTATCCTTGAAGGAAAAAGATATGAAGAAAACTCCTGGCCCGCATGAGTATAAACTGCGTACGGTAACCACCAAAGAATGTGCATGTGGCTAAACTGCTAACTTTCCCACCAAAAGTTAAATTTATGTGGTTAAACTGTTATTTATCCCACCAAATGAGTTCTATGTAGTTAAAATATAAAACATCCACTTTGTTTATAGTGGTTAAAGAATATTCACTCCTGGCCCGCATGAATATAAACTGTGTACGGCACCCCCCCAAAACAAAATACAAATCGATCATTTGAACTACGTATTGACTTGATCCCTTTCAAAAGGGTACATAGGCAGCTTAGATAATTTCTAAGTTCAGTCATGATTTGTGTTTTACCATTTCAGTTGAATGATCATAGTTGAAGAATTTGAAGGCTCAAAGTGGAAAAGAATCAATGCATTTGATCTAATAAAACCACAAAAGAATTCATATCAACTATGGGCATTGCCCAAATGTTCGAAAAAAAAGAGAAAAAAAAAACAGCAAGCTAAATAAAGATATAAGCAAAAGGATCTTGATCTTCCAAAGCTTTCCGGGCTGACTCCAAAAGAGATTTTGTGCTTTCTACCTTCTCGGTTGCCTGTTTCTCGGAGACATTCTTCAGCTTGGCAAGTTCTTCTTCAAATCCTTTGATCTTCTTTTGAGTATCATCATGAGAGATTTGATATTCTTTCAAAGATATGCACAAGTCTGTATGCCGCTCCTCCAAACCAGCAAGTTCTTTCTCAATGGACTGTATCTGGCCAATCTCTTCATTGCTTCTAGTCTCAGCATCACGGATGCAACATCTAATCTCCTCAATACGTTGGGTAGAAAGCCCTTCAGACTCAAAAGATGATGATCTCACTTCATCATAAGCAGTAGCTGCGGTGAAAAGCTCGCCCAAACTCCTTTCTAGAAATGACATGTCAAAGTCTTCAGAGAAAGCCTTCATTTGTGAGAATCCACCAAGTACTTCTTCTTGAATAGATGACATGAATTCAGGTGGGGTCCTCAATACTTTGTTACGAAGTTCATTCCAACAATTTTGAAGGTATGACTTGCGATGCTTGTCAAAAAGAGCTTTGACATTAAATTCAGAAATGGCTTCAAGAGGAGGAACTGGCTTGGCCTTGATTAGTTCATCAGATTGAGGTTCAAACAACCTATCAAAATCCACTGTCTCATGATTGTTCCGCAAGTCTTCTAAATCATCCCCAAATATCTCTCTCTCCAGCTAAAAAAAAAGAGGAAAGAAAATGATTCAAATGAAGAAATGGAATAAAAAAAAAAGAAAGGTTAAAGATTAAGAAAAAACCTCAGATGTGGATGTATGACGACGACTGCTCTCGGCATGATCTTCAGCTGATGCCATGCGTTTCTTCTGTCTCTTAAAATTATGTTCTCCATTGCTGCTGGTAGAATCGTCTACAAGACACAAAGCCATCTTCCGCTTGTCCTTGGAAGGATTCACTTCTTCAGCTTTCTTCTTGCCTTCAGGATTGTTGTCCTTAGGAGGATTCACTGTTTTAGATTTCTTCTTGCCTTCAGGGGTGTTGTTCTTGGGAGGACTGATATTTTTCTTTTTACTCTTGGGTGCCTCATTGGTCTTGTGAAGAATCAAAGTCATAATTTTCTCTTCCAAGAAGCTTCTGTATGTTTGATCCCACCAACTCTTATGCCCAGGTGATAAGAATCTCTTTGCACTCGCAATCAAGTTGGGAAAACAGACCTTCAATTTAGAATGGCGTCTCATACATATATGGCAGTATTTGAACCCGTCATCTAAAGGAGCTTCACGAATATCTTGGGCAAGAACACCGGGTATGATTTGATAAAACCCGAACTGACGACTAAAGCGATGTGGACTATATGGCTCAACAACAAAGCGTTTACTCAGCCTTCTGATGAGATAGTTAGAACGAATGGCCATGAAGAAACACTGTTCAGACTCACTCGCAGCATCATCATTAACAAAAGATTTGACATAATCTTCCCTAGTAAACATTGTGCAATTCCAAGAAATATCTCCTTGGAAGATTCGCTTGCGGGCCTTGGAAAAGTCATATTGCCTCGCGCCTCCTTCACCTGAATACTGAATCATTCTAGAGGTGTGCGTCTTTCGCTCAAAGAGGAAATGCATTTTGAAATAATGTGCCACCCAACTATAGACAAAATGAATTGGGAATGCTGTTGAAAGATCTAAAGAGTTTGAGATATTATTCAAACCTCTATAGATGCTAGTCAAAACTGGGATAGTAAGAGAGACTTTTTTCCCATTCGCCATCATACTTGCCATCTTAAAAGTATCTGGCCGAATCAAGTTCCCATCACCATTAGGAAGAACAAAACAGCATAGCCAACAAGCAATATGGGCGGCCAAATATGCTTCTTTCCATCATTTCTCTTTAATACCAAGATGCACAAAAGGGACCGTTTCTATGCCGGTCCAAGGTTTGTAAGCCTTCAAATCACCAGTTGGATTATGAGTTGACTGAGGTGCCGTCTTATTTTCCTTACGTGGGGGAGGCCTTTGATACACTGGTTGATTTTTAGACCAAAATTTGATCCAGTTCTCAATGGTAACTGAACCAGCTTCAGCACGAACAATGTGGTATGCATGAATCAAAGAACTACAGGAGGCGGGAATATGTAAGTCACCTTCTCGATTTGTACCCTTAAGTTCTTCTGTGCAAGGCACTACCTCATCATAAAATGCTCCGTATAACGGAAGCCCAGACAAAAAGTGCAAGTCCCACAAAGAAATCGACAGCTCACCAGATGAAGTCAACAAGGTATTTGTCGAAGGACACCAAGCCTCACAAAAAGCTTTCATGATCTCTGTATTCCGATCATAGGTAAAAAGAGAAGCATACACAGAATCAAAGATACCTGCTCGGTGAAGTTCACTTTCGCATCGGCTAAGGATATCTTCAGTCCATTCCCAATATCCATAGAAGTAGTGAAATTCTCCAACAAAATCCACATTATCTCCCCATGTGGCCCCTTCTTCAACAATTCTACGTCCCAGTGTCGGTAATAAACTAGGTTGACTAGTTGGGCGATGATGTGATGATTCAAGAACCCATGCTGAAGATGCTTTGACAAGAGGAACCTCCCGAGTCCAAGTTGTCCTACGCAAGTGATTCGTGAACTGGGGCCAGTTAGGAGCAAATGAGCCGATAAGAGCTCTATGCACTCTTAAACGCGTCCCTTTCTCTACAGGCTGTCACTCGTAATCCATAATCATCAAGTAGGTGTTCCTAGAATCAGTAACATCTCTGAAGCAAACCATGGCAAGACTTAAAGAACTTAAGGCGAAGATCCCTTAAGTCTTAAGGACTCAAGGTGAAAATCCCTTGAGCTGTGAGCTGCTGCTGGAACTCCGAGACTAAGAACTTAAGGCGAAAATCCCTTAAGTCTTAAGGACTCAAGGCGAAAATCCCTTGAGCCGTGAGCTGCTGCTGGAACTCTGAGACTAAGAACTTAAGGTGAAAATCCCTTAAGTCTTAAGGACTCAAGGTGAAAATCCCTTGAGCCGTGAGCTGCTGCTGGAATTTCGAGGCTTAAGAACTTAAGGTGAAAATCCCTTAAGTCTTAAGGACTCAAGGTGAAAATCTCTTGAGCCGTGAGCTGCTGCTGGAACTCCGAGACTTAAGAACTTAAGGCGAAAATCCCTTAAGTCTTAAGGACTCAAGGTGAAAATCCCTTGAGCCGTGAGTTGCTACTGGAACTTCGAGGCTTAAGAACTTAAGGCGAAAATCCCTTAAGTCTTAAGGACTCAAGGCGAAAATCCCTTGAGCCGTAAGCTGCTGTTGTAACTCTGGAACTTAAGAACTTAAGGCGAAAATCCCTTAAGTCTTAAGGACTCAAGGTGAAAATCCCTTGAGCCGTAAATGTTGCTGCTGGAACTCTGGAACTTAAGAACTTAAGGCGAAAATCCCTTAAGTCTTAAGGACTCAAGGCGAAAATCCCTTGAGCCGTGAACGTTGCTGCTGGAACTCTGGAACTTAAGAACTTAAGGCGAAAATATCTTAAGTCTTAAGGACTCAAGGCGAAAATCCCTTGAGCCTTGCTGCAATTTGGAATTGAGGCACTCCGGTCAAAATGTAATTCCAAAGAATTCTAAAAAAAAAAAGGAATTTTACATGCAACAAGCGTAATAAAAAAAAGACATAGTCTCCTCAAGTTGCAGTAATATACCTTAAATTTTCTGGTGCAAGGAGCCCCTTGAATTCTTCTAAATCAGCAAAAGAAGTGCACGTCGTTCCTACAAAAAAAGAGGCAGAATCTTCTCTCGGGCAATTTATCGAACACATTGGATGCAGCAGACTGATAGATATATTTTTACGCATGCAAGGATATGTTTTGAAGCTATATTTGAAAATAGGTTAAATTATATGATGGAGTTCTATCTATTGCATTCGACGGAATTCAAGGCATTAAGGTGATGAATTACCAGAAAGACGTCAACTGGTCGATGGCTTTTGCAATGATAAAAAATTGACCAAGATCACTAGGTATCTGCTTCAACAGATTGATGCCGATCGATCCTCTGCAAAGTAGAAAGAGAGCATTAAGTGACCGAGGGAAAAAAGAGCTTAATGATGGCAAGATCACCTCTCTGCTAAATAAAAAGAAAGCATTATGTTGCTAAAAAAAAAAAGAATTTGAGAGTGGCTGGTTATTGCTACCGAAGCAAATATCCAACCTTGACTGGAGATTGCGGCCTGAGCGATTGTGTCTCGAAGATGACGATGATGTTGTGTTCTCGGAGATTATCGAGAGGCGAGTTGCAAATTTCACTTCTTCTATCTAGTTTTGTATTCGTTCGGCAGATGCGTGAAAAGAAAACTAAGACAGAAGTATTTATAGGCCTTCTTTGGGGTGTTTGAGTCGGGAAAGGAAACTGAATAAAAAGACTCCCTGTGCATGATGAATTGCCAAAGCGTTCGGATTTGTTTCAATAGTTCAATATTCGAAAAAGAAATGGTTAGATAATAAAATTCATTGCTGCGCTGACAGAAGGAAATCCAACGGATATATTCAAGTGTTTGGACTAATCCTATTTTGATACACAGCGGCCGAATATTGTATAAAGAAAAGCAGAATTCTCGTGCTCATAGAAATCGTAAAAGAAAAGGATTCTCATGCAAGAAAGAAATTTATTTATTTTTTTTTCTCGCCGCATGGAAGATTCGAAAGTTGTGTATTGAATTGAAGAAAATGGGCTCAATATGTAATTGGAATATGATTAGGCCACACTTAATTAAGATCCAAATAAGGAATTGGGCCAAATATTTCTTATTAGTCCAATAAGAAAGTCACGTTTGGACTTTAAAGGTCTTTTATTTGGAAATTGGTCAACTAATTACCAAATAAGTAAAGACGCAATAATAAATTTTAAAAATCAAGAACTCATGGACACGAGTATAAAATGTCTATAAATTCAGATCTCTAAATGAAGGCTCCTTGATACGAGTTAAAACTATCTAATAAATCTCAAATCTTGAGACTAATTCATTTCCAAGGCAAATTATCTATGAACAAGTCTCAAGAGGGCATTTGTAGACGGACAAATTTTAATGGCTAAATTAAATTATGCCATGCAAATAATTAAATATCAAAATATATCATTTATTTATATTTTAGGAATTTAATTAAATTAATTCCTAAATTAAATAAAAAGATATTGATATTTAATATTTGGAGATAAAGATTTAAATATCAAAATATATCATTTATTTATATTTTAGGGATTTACATGAATTAATTCCTAAATTAAATAAATAAATGTTGATATTTAAATATGTGGATAATCTCGGCCAATCAGGAGTCGACACGTGTCAAATCTGTGCAGAAATCAAGGATTTGATAAAGATAAGTCCCAAATATTGAGGAGCCAATCAAATCGCGCCACCTCAGCCTTAAATCTCCAAATTTCTCTCTCCTTACACCTATAAATAGAGGTCATATGGAGAATGATAATCAGACCAGAAGTCATTTGAAGAGTTCAAGAATTTGAGAACTTCCATAAGTGAAATTCTCAAAGATATTCAAGGCGTTCTTGTTACATTCAAAGGCGTTCTTCACCAAATTCATCCCGAAGACGACGTTTGATCCATAAGCAAGGAAGACAAAAGCGTTCTTCATCAAATTCAACCCAAAATTAGCGTTTGATCCGGAAACAAGGCGTCGGCCCTCCGAATTAACATTTTCAAATACCACATACCAAGTCAACGAAGATCGAGGAGATAAATCTTCCCCGAAAACTTCGAAGATTGTTTGAAGATCGTTCATAGAGTGATTAATCAGAGGAGAAATAGAGATTGGATCCAAAAATATAAATTTGATCCGAAAATATTGTATTTGTACACTATTTTGTGTTTTATTAAATTAAATATAAAAATTTGTGTTACAGGGATCAAACTTTATTTTCAATTTTTTTACCCATATTTATTTTTTTAAGTCAATTCCTCTAGTTCTTTTTTTTCATGTTTTATAAGATTTAATTAAAAACTTAGAAAATACAAATTAACCTTTGAAAAAATGGAAAATGTAAAGAAAAGAAGAAGAAGAAGAAGAAGAAGAAGAAGAAGCAGCAGCGTATGCGCAGCTGGCATACTATTTAATTTGCTTCGTTACTTTTCCTTTTTTCTTTTTTTGTACATGCATATTTTGTTAGGTTTAATTCGAAGCATTAATTGTTGTTTCATCTTTTTAAAGAAAAATGCGTACCATGTTCCGCTCTTCCTTTTCGTTAGTCTTTTTTTTAATAAAAAAAAAAAACAGAAATCTTATCTTTTGCATTTTCCATATTTTAAATTAAACCGAATAAAAGATTTAGAATTAAAAAATATATAAATTGGATAAAAAGTTTTAATTAAAATAAATTTTGGTCCCAAAAGTTTTAATAAATTGCAAAAAAAATAAAAAAAAAAATCTAAATTTCCTTATGCTTAAATTTGACCAGGAAAACTGGTAATTCCAGATTATCATAACTAAAAGTGAAACAATATATACTATTAGGATGTCATTTTGGCATATGCAATAAGTAGTGTATTAAAAACGATAAGAGATAACATATATATGATATAAAAAATGTCATCTTTCCCTTTCTTTCTTTTTTTAGTGTTGATTGTATTATTATATAGCTAGTATATATTATATGCTTCTTTCGTTCACTTTTTTGGAAGTCATATTTAGTCCTACAAAAAATGATATAATCATGTCATTATTAATTTTATTGCTTAAAAGGGCAAATAAACAACTACCAAAACTGGTGTTATTGTACCACTAAGGTAAAAGCTGTCTTATCGTATGCATGTTTAAGGATGAACACTCTGTGTGAATGACATAAGCGGCTAGCTGAAGCATTTTTTTTTATCTAAATAGAAAAGAAATAGAAAAAAAAAAAAAGAAATTTGGTATAAACTTTTTGTCTTCTATTATGAAATACTTTATCAAAGTTTAATATTTTAAAGAGATGAAAAAATATGGAACAAAGAGCTCGTTTGATTGGTAAAAAAGTAAAGATGTTTGAAAATATGATTTCTATAAATGTGATTTTGAGAAAAATGAATGTTACATAATATTTATCCTTTGTTTGGAACGGGACAAGGAGATTGTGTGGATTCTCATTTTACTATTTGTTATTCAAATTAATCAAGTAGATTTATTAAGATAAATTAATAATATTGTAGACTTGTAGTCTAGGAGTATTCTTCACTTATTTTATGGTGAGAGAACATAGTTTGATCATCATTACCCCCAAAAAACAAAATAAATTAACAATTTAGAAAATATATAAATAAACAAAGATTAATTAAAATTATATATAAATTGTATTTCAAAAGTTGCGTTGTTTGTTGTTTTGAGTTTGTTATTTATCTACCATCAATTTCAAAAAAAAAAAAAAAAAACTACTATGATAATTGAATTTTAGCATGTTTTTGTTTTTTCATTTTTTTTAAAGTTAAAACTTTATAATAAAAAATTAACAATAATCCCAAAAACATTAAGATAAAAAATATTTTCAAAATTTTCAATTTTTTTATTGAAAATTTATTAATACAATTTTAATAGTAATTTATAAAAATAATGGATGAAAAAATATAATAATGAAATGGTGTAACACAAGATTCCCAAAAGCAAGTAATCAGAATATCTGCTCCAAGTAGGTATTTAAAATTCAGGAAAATTGTATTAGTTTTCTTATTTTAAGGATTTTGATTACTTTCCAAAATTCTCAAAATTAAACCAAACGCGGAATTTAAAAATAAAAAATCACATTAAATTCGTTGTCAACCAAACGATTAAACAAGGGCAAAGAAGAAAATCAATGGATACTAGTATCCAACTAGTTACAACTAATTAAGACTTGTGGTCAACTTTATTTTATTTTATTTTGTAGTATTAACCTTAAAAATTAGAGAAGCACATTGTGTGCACTAGGTGCACCATCAAGCGTATTGATTGAGTTAATGCGTTAACCTGTCAATGCCAGAAAACGCGTGTTGACCCAATCAACTCAAAAAAAAATTACTTCGAAATTAGTATCAACCGTAACACTAAAAAGTATCACTCAAAAGCCTAAAAGTACCACTTGTATCTTTAAAAAGTATCGACCCAAAAAAAAAAAAAAAAACTTCAAAATTAGTATCAACCGTAACACTAAAAAGTATCACTCAAAAGCCAAAAAGTACCACTTGTATTTTTAAAAAGTATCGGCCAAAATAAATAAATAAATAAAAAAAGTCAAAATGAGTATCAACCGTAACACTAAAAAGTATCACTTAAAAGTCCAAAAGTATCACTTATATCCTTAAAAAGTATCGGCCAAAATAAATAAATAAAATCCATCAAAATCAGTATCAACCGTAACACTAAAAAATATCACTCAAAATTCAAAAAGTATCATTTGTATCATTAAAAAGTATCACATATTTTATCATTTTTCTTGTTTGCGGGTTGACCGGGTCAATTAAAAAGTACTGTCAAGCTAGCTGACAGCACTTAGTATGTTGAACAATCTCTGTTGTGGCACGATACACAATAGTCCTCTTCTCAGCTCAATCCAAACTCCTTACTATTGAGCTATCTGCAGCAAGTTCAAAACACGTCCATGTACATTTGTATGAACGTTGTCCAGAACAGTGGTGATGGTATTTGGAAAAACCAAATACTGAAGTGACTATCAATTGCCATAAAGATGAATGATAATCAATCACTTATAACAAGAGCAATGTGGAGATTTTGATAAACAATCATAGTGCGGTGACACTTCTGAATCATTCTGAACCAAACTTCTATGATTGGTGCCACGTATGACACTAACAAGTTATAACTTTATATGCTATCAGTATTTATCGTCACTACATAGTAGGCGCCAATTTCTGTTGTTGGCAAGAAACCAGTCACAAAAAATACTTCTATAGTTACGATACTTCATTCTATACCAAATCCAATAAAAATATTAAAGCATAAAATATTTTTATTGGGTTTTGGTAGAGTGGAAAATACATTCAAAAGTAATATTTTAGAAGATCTAAAAGTGAATTTTCGATATGTTTGAAATTATGTTGGTGCTATTACTTAGTACTAGTTTGTTTTGGCGATTTATGTTCGAAAAAGTGTTCAAGGATTGGTTTTCTAATGTGATGCATTGATTCCACTGTGCGAAGAAAGAAACAAATTGTGACTATTCCCTCTGATGTTCCAGGACTGTCCCTTAAATAGTTTCTTTATGGGAGTTTCCTTGCGGAAGAAGATCATGTGCGGATTTATTTGGCAAGCAAAGAGTGGTCATTTAACTACCTTATGGAGTAGATGTCGTGCTGATTTAACCCTCAATTACATGGAAAGCATCTATACCAACATGGAAAGAATCACAAACCATAAATTACCTTCCAAGTAGACGAAGATTCGAGGTCAAGTCAACTTGAAGTGAAGCAGCATAAGAAGGTCGATTATCCTCTTAAGTAGTGTGCAAATTATAGTTGATTCTTTGAGTTTATTGTTTGAGAATCATTGATTTGTGAATTTTGTAATAGCTAGAAGTTGTTCATTAAACTGTTCAATATGATAGTCTAGCATTGAGTGTTTTCATGAGAAAAAAAAAAGTAAGGGGTTTTTATTCCATTTTGTTCGTAATCTCAGAAGAGATTGCAAATTGAAGTCATGGGCAACTAGAGGGAGTCTAGTGTTCACAGTTATGAGGGGGTCTCACAGCTTTCGTTCGCAAAAGAGTTTGTGTAGTAAGAAATGGCAACATACGGATGGATTCTTATATGTACAAGTTTCCTGAATAGTCTTCACGAAGGAGTAGTGAACGAATCTTCAAGTTTGGGCGAAGTCCCCCCCAGAGTAGGTTGATTAACTGAACTGGGCTACCAATCTCATGCATATTTTACTGCTTTCTTTTATCTGTTATTGTTTCTATTCATGTGGTTGTCAAGAACATATTTATGCAGTAAACTAAAACACGTGAGTACACTAATAATGAAGATTTCTCTGAAGAAACCATCATTGAGTCCTACAATAAACTGCATTTGAGTTGGAACATAGTGGTTCAAATAAATAGAGATGTAATTTAATAGAATGATCAATTGATTAAAGAACGTGATTCTCTTGTTGCTGAAAATAAAAAGCTTCAATCTGAGTTTATGATATCCAAGAATAGTGTACATGAACAGATTACTGAACTTCAGCGGCAAAGAGAAGAATATCAAGATGATGAATTCAGAAACATCTTAACTAGATGAAATTTTTCTGTGGGAAAGAGTTTCGGAGATAAATCTGATTTGGGATATAACTCTAAGGAACAGTTTGCTGCACAAACATTGGGATTAAAAGTTATTTCTGCCCTAACTGCAGAAGGTAAAGAGAAAGAACATGAAAGAGATGACTTCTCGCATCAAATCTCTCATAGAAATAATAATAAAGGTTATGTTCCTATTAACACGCTATTTATTAATAAATAATTGGTTGTAAGTACACGGTGTTATTGTAATACACATGTGGGCAAGAGTTTCGTATCCAGGGTCGTCTAAGAAGGTGTGCAAGGTGTGCTTTCGTACAGAGCCTCACAATTTTTGGGGCCTAAAAAAAATCTATTTAATATACCTTATTTATTTTTTAAAAAAAATAAATTATCTCTATTCTCTTCTAATACCTAATACAAATATCGGGATTTTCAAGTTTTAACTTCCAACACAAATATTATTCCTCTTCAATTTTCCAACTTTTCATCTTCATTCATAATTATTCTCTTTCAATTACCGTTGGATTTTTCTCAATAAAAGAAATTCTTATCTTTTTTATGAGATACTCATAGTCTCATTCTCATATCAAACTGCGTCTGCAATATAATTCTACTGTCTACAGACTAAAAAACAAAACCCCCGCCCCCAGTAAAACTAAATTTTACACTTGATCCAACAATTTTGAACCAAAATCTCTGTAGTCTGTAAGATTTGAATATTTGATGATTTGCCCAATTAGAATTTTGATCTAATCCTCTGCTGATGCAAACACCGGTGTCTGGTGTCTATAGAATTTTAGGGCCTAATTTTTATAATTTGCACAGGGCTGATGTATGAAATTTTAGTTTTAAAACTCGAATCAACTTGCAAGTGAACAAGCAAATGTAGCACATGGTGAAACGAGGTCGAATCCACAGGAAAAAAGGAAATTAAATAAGCACGTATGTAGCGCCCTGGTCCCGAAAGACCGTAGAAATGGACACCACTAAGGTTGGAATTAAGAAGCGGGAAAGAAATGGGTAATTAATTAATCAAATAAATATCAAAAGAAGACTCACAATAACCAAACATGCTTTTTAATACATATATGTAGATCCAAAACACAAAGATCAGGATTCTTAGTGTTTTAACAAAAGATTAGCATAAGTGCGGAAGCTTAATTCCCAATATAATATTAACAAAAAGAGATAATGGGAAATAAGTAAATAATAACAGCCCATAACTCAGCCTCGTCACCTCCACGCTCCAGCCCACTGACCTGAAAATATTTGAAAAGATTTGGGTTGAGTACTAATGCACTCAGTGGGTAAGTTTTCACAATTCAAGTTATGCAAATCATTTTGTTAAAGTAATCTATTTGTGTTCATGCAGGTAGTGAAGCTTAGGAGGTTTAAAAGTTGAAAACAACCTAAGTTCACCAAAACATTTTATCGTGAAGCGCTTAAGAGTATAACACGTCGCTGCCCGCAACCCGAACTACATCACCAGCGCGTAAAGTTAAGTATGGTCATAGAATACCCAATGAGTATAACCAATAAGTGTAACCAATGAGTGTAACCAAAGAGTGTAACCAATAAGTGTTTCATTTTAGTCTCACCGACAAGGAGTAGGGCAGGACAAATAATGCATGTGTACTGTAGCTACTCACATTGACACAGCGCTGGTATATGAGACTCCGACAACATACAATAGCACGTAAATATTTAACACAGATAGTCACATATGAAAATTTTAACACAGCAGACCTTAATAACTCGAAAGATACAATTTGCAAAGATAGTATAGTAGCCCACCTTATAGATACAAACATCCTAACAAGGATCCAAATTCGATCACGGTACTGGAGATAGAGCAAAGGTCCGGAGTTCCTTCCCGGGTTTCTCTAGGGCTCAACTGCTTTAACCATCTCGAGATGCAATCATTCACCTTCCTCGTAAATCAAGCAAGTCCTACAAGGATCAATCTTGCTTTAGGATCAATAACTACTTCCGGAATTAATCTAATATTCGCTTTAATTTAATTGGAGATTTATTAATTTTACTTCGACTAGGAATGCGCGTTACTCGGGTTTTAAACCCAACACGAATCGATAATAGGTTCTTACGATACTCTTTAATTAACTTGAAACAAATTCGACGTAAAATTGAGCAACTTAAAACAGGGCAGCAACTTTGAAAAATCATAGAAAATTCGATTCAAATCTGATTGAGGCGTGGTCAGTGGCCACGCGTTCTTCACGATGAGACCTAAAATCGGTCAGAAGGAGTCGGAGACAAATTTCAATCACCCTGACCTAAAATCGGCCGGAAATGTACTGTTTACTGTTCCCGTAATAGATTTTTCATCAAAAAGTTTAAGGCTCAAACGAGCTCGATACTCAACGGATTTTCACTCAAAAATACAATTTTTGATACTAGAGAAAACAAAGATTTCAATGCAGCAAAAGGATTTAGATTTTATAATGTATAACGACTGTAAATGAGCATGAAATTCAGCATTATTAACATAAGACATAATCTGTCAAAAATAAGTTGGTTTTCGGGAAACTTACGACTCGATTTCAGAAGAACAAATGACATCGGATCATGGATTGGAAAATATGTCTAGAAAGATTGATATGAAAAGATTGTGTTGTCCAAAAATCAAGTCAAGAAGATGGAGGAATCGATGGAAAATAGCCTCCGAAGTTGCACTCGCAACACAACGATTTCTGCGGCAGATTTGATATGTCGATTTGCGACGTATCTTTGATAGACCAAATGATATCACATCGACGAACTGAGACCTATTCTGGAAATCTTGAAGAGTTAAGTTTATAATGATGTAGATCTCATAGAAAGATAATGACTGGATCTATGGAAAAATATGTTGGAAATGACTTTGGTGAGTTACGAAAATTAAACCACCAAGAAAATATTCGAGCTTCGTTTAGGAGTTTCAGAGATCCAAATTGAGATATTCTTGAGCCTAAAATCAACTACATAATTAGATGAAAAACATACTAAAAGTTCAGAATTTATGGATGAGATTTAAGGGACGAAAATGGTAAAATACAACTGTTACACTAATGATAAAACTTACAGCTAGAAACCCCAGTTTTGCATGTCTTCGTTTCTGACTTTCCGTGCACCAAATTGAGCGATTCCAGTGGCTAACATTAACTACGTGAAGCGAGGAACAACATATCAAATTTTAGCTATGTTGGTGGAGATTTGAGGGTCGAAATATACAGAATACAATCGTTGTTGCAGCTTGGCCGAAAACAGCGATCACTGAAATGTTTGCCTTCGTTCTCGACCATATGAGTATCAAATTGGATGATTTCTTTGGCTAACATCATCTACATCAAAGTGAAAATCTCTTTGTAAAATTTCATAATTGTTGGTTAAGTTTAAAGGGTCGAAATTGGAAGGGAAAGAAATGTTGCTGCTGGGAGGGAAGAGAAAAAAACTAATGGAGAAAAGAATGTGGGGGAAAATAGACTCTCGCTCATTTTCCCCTATTTGATTCATCCAATAACTATGGATAACATGTGTAGGACATGCATCAAACTATGTGAAATAAATGGTGACACATGGAGTACCCTTGTCATGCATGGTGACACTTGGAGCAATGCAAGGTGACACTTGGAACAAGGTGAGGTTGACACTTGGAACATTACATGGTTGAATGGTGAAAATCAATTTATGATGTATTTTAATATATGGTATTGGCTTGAAATAAAGAATGAATAAAATTCAGTTGGAAGGTCAAATGAACTCTATTTTTTTTTAATGAAATTAACGACCACACGATTATGAAAAGATTTATAACTCCTAGTCAAAGACGAAACAAATTTTTGGAGTTAGACATAAAGTGGTAGAATTTTATTTTCGTGATGAAAATACGGTCTATAAATAATTTGGACATGCAAGATTACAAATGAAAAATACTCATGGAAATATCTCGTCACGAGGAACAAGATATGTGATCGAGAAAGATTTAGAGGACAATATGATTTTAAGAATATAATTGAGCCAACTTTGGAAGTCATTTTCTCTATATTTGGGATTTTCTAAAATCATTTCAAAGAATCATATAATCAACACATGATTCTTATACGGTTGAAGTAATTAATAGATTTATTTTGGGATGGGGTGTTACATTTCACCCCCCCCCCCCCCTTAAAGAAAATTTCGTCCTCGAAATTTCGCTTATCCGAAAACACTCAAGTTTATTGTTTTCTCTCTTGTTTTCATGCTTTGATGTTTCTTGATCTTCACGGTTCTATCTAGCGAGGCTCCTATCATATGTTCTATATGCACATGAGATCAACTTGTTATCCTTGAGCACGTGGCTCGGGTCAAACACATACTTCCTTAGGATCGATTACATTTAACACACCATACACACCTTGTTTCCGTTGCGTTTCTCTCATTGTCGATAGATTATTGTAGGACATCCTTCCAGCTTGTGTTCTCATCTCAAAAAACTTCTTGAAGCATGTATCCCTTATTTTGTATCGTTCTCTTAATTTAGCCCTTCGTTTGCACGTGAAGTTCAATTTCGTATCCATAGCTTCCTGATTGAATGTCGATGTGAATTACATTTCGTGATCTGACGTGATTGAGATAATAATTCAACATAGGTACACCATAACTCGTACGTATAGCTAAACCAGCTTGTTCGACTCCATCTCTATCTGGATTGGTATGCCCCACGAAAATCTTTTGTGTTACTATAAAATATTCAAGTGTTTCTTGCCCTTTTTCTCCTCATAGCACTTGTTATCTTGTTAGCTTCCCAGGGTGGTAGATTCCGATCTCTTCTTACACGCATCATCGGGCTAGACTTATTAAAAGAACACAACATTCCAGATCTACAAAAAAAATGTCAAGTTGACCTAACAGCAAAATTGTCAATCTTGACCCAACAACATCGCACAATCGTCTATGGCCATCGTGCGTTCAACATCGTCTATCTGCTCATGGCCCAGTGGCTTTCAACAATAAAGTTCAAACACAATGCATGTAAAATACATCAGCAACAACTTCAAATGATGGTGCCAAAGTCTTCCATGAACTCATTATCGCTTGTTGAGTAAAATTTATAATCTCATCTCCATGGGTAGGTATAAAAGTAGTGATCGGTCTACCTCGATATCTCGCTCATGTGACAATTCTGATGTTGAACCTTGTTTGTAGCAGCCATCATCATCTAGTATCTACCCACGAAAATTCCCAGTCTCCGCATAGATCATTAAGCTATATTTTTTTTAAATTTCTATGGTAAATAAGTCCATCTTTCTCGCACCATGGAAAACTCTTGGTAAACCTTAACACAACCTCAATCTCGACTCCCATAGAGTAAGTTATTTCTCCTATAAACTCGAACATCGAATGATCTCTTTCTTAGTATACGTATGAAATCTCGTAATCCACTCATCAATCGTGATGTACGTGTGGCAGTTCTTCTGAGCCATAAGTTTATGTTCATTCGTGAAAATGAAACGTTTTCTCAGTCAAACTATGTTCTTAGCAATCTCATAAGTGTTTACAAGTCCAGCCTAAGTTC
Source organism: Perilla frutescens (assembly GCA_026008535.1). Taxonomy (NCBI): domain Eukaryota; kingdom Viridiplantae; phylum Streptophyta; class Magnoliopsida; order Lamiales; family Lamiaceae; genus Perilla; species Perilla frutescens. The sequence continues at coordinate 7,921,503 of BRKX01000008.1, read as the reverse complement.
AACAACTATAGGCTAAGTTAATCTTATGTTATCAAGCTTTCAAGTTCTCGTTCTCATTCCAGAGTATATATAATAAACACTTTTCAGCTATCACAGTTCACAGTATGCATTCTGCAAAGTCCCAACATCACAAGTATGCACAAGGCATAGATAAACAAGTTTGTACAATTATGTAATCAACATAGTTTTTAGACAGAAATCAATATGCTCACAGACATATTTCAAAACCAGTATGCTATCAAAATAGCAATAGAGTACGCAATCAGCGCAGTTAATCAGAGTATGCAATCTGCATAGAAATTAATCTTTCGAGGAATTCCCGTCAACACGGCGAATCCTAATCTTTCATTTTCAGACAAACTTAAAATTTCAATAAATAATGTAAACTTTTAAAAAACTAAAATCCGCATAAAAACATGCGTACCTTTTTGGACTGTTGCATGAGTGACGAGCTGAGAGCTTATATAATATCACACGGGAATTTAATAGAAATGAAATAATATCCAGCAGGTCTGCAGAGTTGCAAACCTGCTCTGATACCACTTTGTAGCGCCCTGGTCCCGAAAGACCGTGGAAATGGACGCCACTGAGGTTGGAATTAAGAAGCGGGAAAGAAAGGGGCAATTAATTAATCAAATAAATATCAAGAGAATACTCACAATAACCAAACATGCTTTTTAATACATATATGTAGATCCAAAACACAAAGATCGGGATTCTTAGTGTTTTAACAAAAGAGTACCATAAGTGCAGAAGCTTAATTCCCAATAGAATATTAAAAAAAGGAGATAATGGGAAATAAGTAAATAATAACAGCCTATATCTCAACCTCGTCAACTCCACGCTCCAGCCCACTGACCTGAAAATATTTGAAAAGATTTGGGCTGAGTACTAATGCACTCAGTGGGCAAGTTTTCACAATTCAAGTTATGCAAATCATTTTGTTAAAGTAATCTATCTGTGTTCATGCAGGTAGTGAAGATTAGGAGGTTTAAAAGTTGAAAACAACCTAAGTTCACCAAAACATTTTATCGTGAAGCGCTTAAGAGTATAACACGTCGTTGCCCGCAACCCAAACTACATCACCAACGCGAAAAGTTAAGTATGGCCATAGAATACCCAATGAATATAACCAATAAGTGTAACCAATGAGTGTAACCAAAGAGTGTAACCAATAAGTGTTTCATTTTAGTCTCACCGACAAGGAGTAGGGCAGGACAAATAATGCATGTGTACTGTAGCTACTCACATTGACACAGCGCTGGTATATGAGACTCCGACAACATACAGTAGCACGTAAATATTTAACACAGATAGTCACATATGAAAATTTTAACACAGCAGACCTTAATAACTCGAAAGATACAATTTGCAAAGATAGTATAGTAGCCCACCTTATAGATACAAACATCCTAACAAGGATCCAAATTCGATCACGGTACTGGAGATAGAGCAAAGGTTCGGAGTTCCTTCCCGGGTTTCTCTAGGGCTCAACTGCTTTAACCATCTCGAGATTCAATCATTCACCTTCCTCGTAAATCAAGCAAGTCCTACAAGGATCAATCTTTCTTTAGGATCAATAACTACTTCCGAAATTAATCTAATATTCACTTTAATTTAATTAGAGATTTATTAATTTTACTTCGACTAGGAATGCGCGTTACTCGGGTTTTAAACCCAACACGAATCAATAATAGGTTCTTATGATACTCTTTAATTAACTTGAAACAAATTTGACGTAAAATGGAGCAACTTAAAATAGGGCAGCAACTTTGAGAAATCATAGAAAATTCTATTCAAATCTGATTGAGGCGTGGTCAGTGGCCACGCGTTCGTCATGATGAGACCTAAAATCGGTCAGAAGGAGTCGGAGACAAATTTCGATCACTCTGGTCTAAAATCGGCCGGAAAGGTACTGTTTACTATTTCCAGAACAGATTTTTCATCAAAAAGTTTAAGGCTCAAACGAGCTCGATACTCAACGGATTTTCACTCAAAAATACAATTTTTGATACTAGAGGAAACAAAGATTTCAATGCAGCAAACGGATTTAGATTTTATAATGTATAACGACTGTAAATGAGCATAAAATTCAGCATTATTAACATAAGACATAATCTGTCAGAAATAAGTTGGTTTTCGAGAAACTTACGACTCGATTTCAGAAGAACAAATGACATCGGATCATGGATTAGAAAATATGTCTAGAAAGATTGATATGAAAAGATTGTGCAGTCCAAAAATCAAGTCAAGAAGATGGAGGAATCGACGAGAAATAGCCTCCGAAGTTGCACTCGCAACACAACGATTTCTGCGGCAGATTTGATATGTCGATTTGCGACGTATCTTTGATAGACCAAATGATATCACATCGATGAACTGAGACCTATTCTGGAAATCTTGAAGAGTTAAATTTATAATGATGTAGATCTCATAGAAAGATAATGGCTGGATCTATGGGAAAATATGTTGGAAATGATTTTGGTGAGTTACGAAAATTAAACCACCAAGAAAATATTCGAGCTTCGTTTAGGAGTTTCAGAGATCCAAATTGAGAAATTATTGAGCCTAAAATCAACTATATAATTAGAATAAAAACATACTAAAATTTAAGAATTTATGGATGAGATTTAAGGGACGAAAATGGTAAAATACAACTGTTACACTAATGATAAAACTTACAGCTAGAAACCCCAGTTTTGCATGTCTTCGTTTCTGACTTTCCGTGCACCAAATTGAGCGATTCCAGTGGCTAACATTAACTACGTGAAGCGAGGAACAACATATCAAATTTTAGCTATGTTGGTGGAGATTTGAGGGTCGAAATATACAGAATACAATCGTTGTTGCAGCTTGGCCGAAAACAGCGACCACTGAAATGTTTGCCTTCATTCTCGACCATATGAGAACCAAATTGGATGATTTCTTCGGCTAACATCATCTACATCAAAGTGGGAATCTCTCTGTAAAATTTCATAATTGTTGGTTAAGTTTAAAGGGTCGAAATTGGAAGGGAAAGAAAGGTTGCTGCTGGGAGGGAAGAGAAAAAAACTAATGGAGAAAAGAATGTGGGAGAAAATAGACTCTTGCTCATTTTCCCCTATTTGATTCATCCAATAACTATGGATAAAATGTGTAGGACATGCATCAAACTATGTGAAATAAATGGTGACACATGGAGTACTCTTATCATGCATGGTGACACTTGGAGCAATGCAAGTTGACACTTGGAACAAGGTGAGGTCAACACTTGGAACATTACATGGTTGAATGGTGGAAATCAATTTATGATGTATTTTAATATATGGTATTGGCTTGAAATAAAGAATGAATAAAATTCGGTTGGAAGGTCAAATGAACTCTATTTTTTTTAATGAAATTAACGACCACACGATTATGAAAAGATTTTTAATTCCTAGTCAAAGACGAAACAAATTTTCGGATTTAGACATAAAGTGGTAGAATTTTATTTTCGTGATGAAAATACAATCTATAAATAATTTGGACATGCAAGATTACGAATGAAAAATACTCATGGAAATATCTTGTCACGAGGAACAAGATATGTGATCGAGAAAGATTTAGAGGACAATATGATTTTAAGAATATAATTGAGCCAACTTTGGAAGTCATTTTCTCTATATTTGGGATTTTCTAAAATCATTTCAAAGAATCATACAATCAACACATGATTCTTATACGGTTGAAGTAATTAATAGATTTATTTTGGGATGGGGTGTTACAACGTACTATGACATCGACTCCTATTTGTTATCTAGACGACGGAAAGGATAATTGCTTGATTTAAAACTAACTAAACACTAAAGCAAAGTAAATAATTGCAATTAACAAATAAATTGGGCAATTAAGGAAAGGAACACTCTCGGGGTTAGTTTTATTGGATTAATTAACACAATATCTAATTATAATGGATGCTTAATTTCCTATTCAAGATTACCAAGGCGATCTCAAATTTATTCTATATCTCCTCTCGAAGCATATAGAATATGGGACACATGCATAGGATTATTGTCTCTAATTAATAACTAAATGTGCTTACCAAGAACACCAATGATCTATGCCTCAACAACTATCTCAAACCTCTCGATTTTGTTGATAATTGCTCTTTGAATTCTAGGATCCTATGTTGAAGCTCATCTCTCAAATTTTAAATCAACATACATAATGATGCTAATTAATTATCAATTAGTTCTCACCAATCAACAATACATAACACTCATACATAACAAGAATCCAAAGCATAATCAAAAACCATTAAACATCCAAAATAAATATCATTTATATCTCATAATCCAAATAAAACCAACACCCAAGAGTATCAAAGATTTAGCTTCTCATAATTACATGAGTAACCAAAATCTCTACAAGAAGGAACATGATTTTAACAAAATTAAAGAACAAAAGAACCCGGATGGATGTTTTGGCCTTCAAATCTTGCTTCAACTTTGTTCTTCTTGCCCAATCTTCAATTCCCCTTCTTCTATCTTCTTCTCCAAGTATTTCTCTCTCTAAAAGTGGCTAAGGATGGAATGGACTGCCCTAATTTCGAATTGGGTTTGGTTTATATTGTGGAGGAATAATAGAATTAAAAGAAAATTAAAAATGGAGAAAAAGATGAAAAAATCGGGAATTTAGTGCACGGGGCGCGACCACGGAGGTCGCGCCTCCTTCTTTTGGCGCGGGTCGCGCCCCGTAACTGACTTTTAGGGCCTCTGTGTCGATGTCCACTCACGCCGCTACTATGCACGGGTTGCGCCGCGCGTTGAACCAGTCGGGTCACGCCAAACGGCGTGAGTGAGCAATCGGGTCGCACCGTTTGGCGCGAGTGGGCTGCTCGGGTCGCGCCTCCGTCCCTGCTCCGACACCTCTCACGGTTTTGCTTCATTCTCTCTCGTTTCTTGTCCGATTGAGGTGATTCAACTTGCAGCGTGCTCCCAATTTGATCCTCTATCTTCCCATGGTATTGAATCCCTCAAAATGTCTTTTATTTATCCTCCATTTTCTATACAACTCATACAAGAAACAAAAATTCCAAGTCGGGAGATTAAAAGTGCAATTTGGGTTAAAACACATGTAAAACTATTCAAGATTCAAAACACATTTTGTACATTCAAGCATGATATGAAAAGATCAACAAGCCTTGATAAATTATACAATGCATGGCCAAATGAACTTGTAACCTCTCTATGATATAAGATCACTCAACACTCAAGTGTTTAGGCTATAAGTGTATACACTCAAAATCAAGTCATACGAGAAGTCTACCATAGGCTTGCAATGTCTCTATTCTCTCTACTACCTATGTGTGCTTTCAAACAAGAATCATTAAGGGCTTTTTCAAGGTTGTAATGAAGGCTCTTTGGTAAGGTGGGGATTGTTTGGCTAAGTAATTCAATTAAGAATTAATCCTCAATAACCCAAATATCCATAGTAACCAAGTAGAACTACACAAGCACTCTTCCACCTTCCAAGCTTTTACAAAATCTCAAAGTCTAGAAATTTTGTCATGATAAATAATATTACTTCCCTTTCTTGCTCTTTTATTTCAATGATAAAAATGTGAACACATCATTTTGTTTTCTTTTTCTTTTCTTTTTTTTCAACTTTTCTCTCTTTTTTTTCTTTCAAGGTGTTCATTTCAATTTTTTTTTTCGTCAGAGCTAAGAAGGGTCATTTGATATTTTCATCTCCAAATACTCTAAAATGCACTTTTCATTTCAAGCACTCCAAACTTCACACAAGCAGCAATATTCATCACCACTCATTCCCAACCCAAGGCAAAATAATAAATGCGGTCTCACGGCTCAAATGGGCTAACAAGGGATTATAGTGTGGAAATGGTAAGATTTGGATAGAGTAGCCTAGACAAAAGATGGCCTTAAATCCTTTTCGAGTCATCAAGCACACTATTGCAATCTCGAGTTAGACATAATGCAAGTTCTAGAGACAATTCAAGTATGCATGATACCACACAAGCAAGGAAAAGATTGTAAAAATAAAGCGATCTTTGGCTCAAAATCTCACGTGGGCTAAACCAAGATCAAGAGGCAATACATTTAAAAATTTATTAAGGTCAATATCAACAAATCATAACATGCTTTCATGTCATTTTCCAAATAAAATCATCTCATCATAAGCAACATAACAACCCAATCCACACTTCAACCATTTTCAACCACAAGTCTCCACAAGATCAAAAATCAAATCAAAACCACCGGTTATTGAAAACAAGTAAACGTGCAAACAAACTAGAAAATTTAAAATTTCACCAAAATTTTAATGCAACTACATGTAATGCAAAACAACAATAAACAAAAAGGAGTCCAAAATAACCACACTTCTCCCTTCCCCAAACTTATTCGGAACAAAGTACCAATAAGTTTGAAAAAGAAGAAGTGGTTTATTTTGGACGGACTTACAACCGTCAAGGTGGGTTTGGTGGCACTTGACGCCACCTTAGAACTCCGTTTTTCTTTCTTTGAGGTTTAGAAGTCAAATCCGGATCAAAGATCCTATAATACTCCTTGGGCATCTCCTCTTCTTTCCTCGCTTTCATGTTCTCAATTCGTGGCTTTTTCTCTTGGACCATCTTGAATTCTTCAATGCTCTTAAACTCATCATCATTTATGGTTTCTCTCCTCATGGAAATGGGAAACACGGCTCTTGACTCATGCACTCGAAGGATAAGCTCACCTTTCTCCATATCTATCAATGCTCTCCCGGTGCTCAAAAATGGTCTCCCCAAGATAAGAGGCACATTTTTGTCCTCTTCTATATCAAGCACCAAGAAATCAATTGGGAAGATAAATTTATCCATTTTAACTAGCACATCTTCTAAGATTCCCTTCGGATAAGTCGAAGTGTGATCCGCCATTTGCAAGCAAATACTCGTTGACTTGAGCTTCCCAATGTTGAGTTTCTTGAAGAAAGAAAGGGGCATGAGATTAATACTTGCACCAAGATCACACAAGGCATTCCCAAAGAACTTCTCCCCAATACCATAAGAGACGATGAAACTCCCCGGATCCTTGAGCTTTGGTGGCAACTTCCTTTGAATAATTGCACTAAATTCCTCCATGAGGCTCATAATCTCATGATCCTTTAACTTCTTCTTATTTGATAGCATTTCTTTGAAAAATTTGGCATAATTTGGCATCTTTTTCAAGACTTCCACAAGTGGGGTATTGATGTGAATTTTTCGAAACATCTCCAAAAATTTGGTAAATTGTTCCATCATGGTATCTTTATTTAATCTTTGAGGGTAAGGTATGACAATAGGAATGGGAGCTAGGAGTGCTGATGGCGGCTTACTTGAAGCATCCTTAACCATTTCATTTGCTTCTCATTTTTCATCATCTTTTTCACTTTGGGAATTTTCACATTCAACTTCCAAAAATTCATCACATGGCATTTTTAACCCATAAAAAGTTTTCAAACTCATCACGGATATAGCTTTGTATTGCTCCAGGCTTTGTTGTGGCCGTTTTCCCACTACAACCTCCAATCTATCCATTCTCTTCTCAATCACATCCATTATTGTTCCAATGGTATCCACCCGTGCTCCAATCATGTCCATCTTACTTTTAAGCTTCTCAAAGTGAACTTGGGACTCTCCCATATATGTCTCTATTTTATCCATGAATGCTATCAAAAGATTATCCATTTTGGAATTATTTTCATCATCAACCATGGCATTAGTTATGACAAAGTTGGGTGGAGATTGACAAGCACCATTAGGATTACCATAAGGAACATTTGAATAATGTTGTCGGACTCCTTGATTGTAATGATTTTCTCCTTGAAAACTTTGGTTTGGGCGGCCATTGTTGCTCCATTGCTCGACATATTTCATCGCTTCAACTCCTTGGATTTGTTCATTCTTTGAGCTCAATGAAGAATGGGTGATGGCTTCAATCTTTTTATTGAGAATTGTCATTTAGGCCGCCAAGATTGACAAAAGTTTGGCTTCGGATATAGGAGTCACCTTCAAGTGTTGCACTTGTTGTCTCTCCCCGGGCCATTGATAGGAATTTGTATCCATGTCCTCGATAACTTTCATGGCATCATTGGGCCCTTTTCCTAACAATGAGCCACCCGATGCGGCATCTAATAGTCTCTTCATGTCTTGATTGATTCCATTGTAAAATATGCACACTTGGTGATCGATACCAAACCCATGAGTAGGGCACTTCCTCAACATTTCACGAAACCATTCCCATGCATCATTAAAACTCTCATCATCCCATTGGCGAAATTGTGTGATCTTATCTTTCAACTTCAACATCAAACTTGGAGGAAAAAATTTATGTAGAAATTTTGAAATCAACTCAGCCCATGTTTCAATAGATCCGACTCTCAAACCTTGATACCATGTTTGTGCTTTTTCTTTAAGAGAAAATCGAAAAAATTGAAAGCGTATTGCGTCATTCGGAACTCCATTGAACTTCACGGTCCCACACATTTGTAGAAATTGATCAATGTGCTCATTTGGATCTTCATCGAATCCTCCACCAAATTGGTTTTTTTGTATCGTTGAGATTAATTCGGGCTTCAATTCAAAGTTATCGGCTTCAATTATTGGCTCATTCATCACTCTTTCATTTACAATGGGTTGGAACATGTTTCTAATAGGCGGTTGCTCCACTTGAACCCGGACATCTCGTTGCTCATTCAATCTTTATTGCATCTCCTCAAATTGTCATTGTAAACGATGAACAATACCTTCATTTTCATCTCCCATGACTATTTCTCTTTTCTCAATCTCCCTTTATCAACGAAAAATAATAACTTCACGTTCAAGGAGTGCTCTCATATATTGTGTGATCATGCACCACCTTCAAAGCACCAGTAACAAAAAGTGAAAAATAAAAATAAACAAATAATGTCTAAATTAACAATAACAATCTTATCACAATAGCACAAATTTAAAACATTAATTACGCGGCAACGGTGCCAAAAACTTGATGTGTGAAATTTTAGTTTTAAAACTCGAATCAACTTGCAAGTGAACAAGCAAATGTAGCACAGGGTGAAACGAGGTCGAATCCACAGGGAAAAAGGAAATTAAATAAGCACATACTATGACATCGACTCCTATTTGTTATCTAGACGACGGAAAGGATAATTGCTTGATTTAAAACTAACTAAACAATAAAGCAAAGTAAATAATTGCAATTAATAAATACATTGGGCAATTAAGGAAATGAACACTCTCGAGGTTGGTTTTATTAGATTAATTAACACAAAATCTAATTATAATGGATGCTTAATTTCCAATTCAAGATCACCAAGGTGATCTCAAATTTATTCTATATCTCCTCTCGAAGCATATAGAATATAGGGCACATGCATAGGATTATTGTCTCCAATTAATACCTAAATGTGCTTACCAAGAGTACCAATGATCTATGCCTCAATAACTATCTCAAACCTCTTGATTTTGTTGATAATTGCTCTTTGAATTCTAGGATTCTATGTTGAAGTTCATCTCTCGAATTTTGAATCAACATACATAATCATGCTAATTAATTATCAATTAGTTCTCACCAATTAACAATACATAACACCCATACATAACAAGAATCCAAAGCATAATCAAAAACCATTAAACATCCAAAATAAATATCATTTATATCTCATAATCCAAATAAAACCAACACCCAAGAGTATCAAAGATTTAACTTCTCATAATTACATGGGTAACCAAAATCTCTACAAGAAGAAACATGATTTTAACAAAATTAAAGAACTAAAGAACCCGGATGGATGTTTTGGCCTTCAAATCTTGCTTCAACTTTGTTCTTCTTGCCCAATCTTCAATTTCCCTTCTTCTATCTTCTTCTCCAAGTATTTCTCTCTCTAAAAGTGGCTAAGGATGGAATGGAATGCCCTAATTTCGAATTGGGTTTGGTTTATATAGTGGAGGAATAATAGAATTAAAAGAAAATCAAAAATGGGGAAAAAAGATGAAAAAATCAGGAATTTAGTGCACGGGGCGCGACCACGGAGGTCGCGCCTCATTCTTCTGGTGCGGGTCGCGCCCTGTAACTGACTTTTAGGGACTCTGTGTCGACGTCCACTCACACCGCTACTGTGCACAGGTCGCGCCGCGCGTTGAACTGGTCGGGTCACACCAAACGGCGCAAGTGAGAGATTGTTAATGTCATTACCTAGCACTAGTTTGTTTTATAGATTAATGTTCAATAAAGTGCTCGAGGATAGGTTCCTGATGTGGTGCACTGATTTTGATGTATGAAGAAAGGAACAAGTTGTGACTGTTCCCTCTGATGTTCTAGGACTGTCCCCGAAACAGTTTATTTATGGCAGTTTCGTTGCGGAAGAAGATCATGCGCGGATTTTTTTGGAAAACAAGTAGTGACTGTTTGACTGTCCTATGGAGTAAATGTCATGCTAATTTAACCCTCAATTACATAGAAATCATCTACACCAACACGGAAAGAATCACAAATCATAAATTACCTTCCAAGTAGATGAAGATTGAAAATCGAGTCAACTTGAAGTGAAGGAGCATAAGAAGGTCGATTATCCTCATAAGCAGTGTGCAGATTATAGTTGATTCTCTAAGTTTATTGTTTGAGAATCATTGATTTGTGAATTTTGTAATAGCTAGAAGTTGTTCATTAAACTGTTCAACGTGATAGTCTAGCATTGAGTGTTTTCATGAGAAAAACATGTGAAGGGTTTTTATTCCATTTTGTTCATAATCTCAGAAGAGATTGCAAGTTGAAGTCGTGGGCAGCTAGAGAGAATCTAGTGTTCACGGTTGTGGGGGGTCTCACAGCTTTCGTTCGTAAAAGAGTTTGTGTTGTAAGAAAGGACGACACACGGAGGGATTCTTGTATGTATAAGTATCATGAATAGTCTTTACGAAAGAGTAGTGGATGAATCTACAAATTTGGATGAATTTCTCCCAGAGTAGGTTAATTACTGAACTCGGTTGTCAATCTTGTGCATATTTTATTGCTTTCTTTTATTTATTCTTGTTTCTGTTCTTGTGGTTGCTAAGAACATATTTATGCAGTAAATTAAAACACATAAGTACATGGATAAGTAAATATCAAATTAAAGTTTGAAAAATTATGACAATGAAGTTAAGGGATTGTTTGTTTTTATTTTCATTTGGAAATTTATAATTTTTTACTATTCAAAACATAGAAAACACGTTTATTTTGCTCGTTTTCATCTTTTTCCAATCCTATATAACCTACACAACCATATATATATATATATATATATATATATATACACACACACATATATAGGGGTGCACTATAATGAAAACTAAGCTTTAGGTGTAAACTAGGAACTAATCCTAACCATCAAATTAATATGTATTGATGGTGTAGATTGGATATTAGAAAATGGTAATAAATATACTATTTTATTTAAATTAAAGGGTATTAGTGGAACTAGGTGCCAAATATCATATGGAAACATGTAGAAAAATCTATGAATATACGTATCTAAATTCATGAAATTTTGGATCTAGCATTGAATGTGAAGAGGGAAGGTGTCGTCATCTCACTTCAAATTAATAGCCTAAAATCTATATGAAACAAAACCCTAGTTTACATAATCCAATCGTCTTCCACACATCATCAACTTCTTTCATCAAAAATCCTCCCAACAATGTGGCATCACCGTCTCGCCGCATGACCGATAAACACACACAAAAACAACAACTTCCATCGATCTCCCACTGTCCACCCCTTCCACCGTTGTCCCCCCGTCCTCTAAGTCGCAATCTACCTGGTGTTGTCCATAAAATCACTGAAGACTTCTAGCAAACCTCTCATCGATCACCGTGTAAGATGATTGTGCAACTATGGAGAACAGTTTTCGGAGCCACGAATTATTCCAGCCGCCATCGAAAATGAAGTATTATGACTGCGAAGAACATTTAACAATATATTCATTATCATGCAAATATGGGTTTTTATTTTTTATTTTTTCACATGACAATGAAATTGACTGTATTAAGTAATAAATATGTGCTAAATGAGCAATGATTTAAATAGGCAAGTTAAATGCTTAATTTAGTGATATATAGTGCTTAGTTGATGTTATTTTAATGCTTTATTCACGATTAGTTTATGAAATCTCAGTTCCCAATTTCTAAGTGCTTATTATATGTTTATTTGATTCTTGGTATATATAAATTTAATACTTTAGTAACATGTGGCATGATGAATGCAATTTAGAGCATAGTATTTAATATTTCTAGATAATATACTTTAATGATTTGGTAATCGAATAGTGCATGTTATTTATTCTCTATTTTATTTTTTTTATCATGTGGTGATTAATTAGATTTAGTAAGTATATAATATGCATTATTGTATTGCTTTGTAAGTATGAATGTTATGCTTTGGACGTTTAGAACGGTAACAATTAGACTGAATTTGTTTCTTAGTTTTGAAATCTAAGTTTTCATTTTTCTATATGTTATTATGTGTTAATTTATTGCTTGGTTTGTGGAAATTTGTTGCTTGCATAACATGTGTGATAATAAGTGTAATTTGGAGCTTAGTAACTAATATTTTGTTGTTTTTACTCTACAATGTTTGATATATCACATGTGGTGATTTTCTAGGTGATATAGTTTAATGATTATTTTTCATTTTTACAAAAATAATTTTATTTTGTTTTGACGTTTGAGTTATGACAGTAATTGAATTGCGCCGTCATACTGACATCAGACCTGAACAACCATAAGGATGCAATTTCCAAACATGTGCATCGAGTATTTGGCACCACCCGTAGTAAACATCAACTTAGTTTGAAGGATTTTTTTGTTCAAAGAAAATTTATAATAGTTGGAAGAGGAAACAATGTTGATTGTTCAAAATGGTTAACAAGAATGATTTCACTTATTTTGTAGTAACTCGTTATAGTTTCATGTCTTAAGTTTTGTTAATGTTAGTAAGAAATTTAACGAAGTCAAAAGAAAGGTATTCCAATTTCAGTATTAACTTCTTATATAATAATTTTTCTTATTGATTGATTACAATACATTTGTTGGTTATTAAGTAATAATTTGTTGCTTGTGTAATGTAAATTGTCAAAAAAAAATACCTTGCTTATGATGAGGTGCTCGTTTACAGTGGTTTGAATTTCAGAAACATAGATTATAATGATTATTTTTGTAGCTTAGTAAGAATATATTCATATCTTATTTTGTATTGTTAATTAATTGTTCAGAAATCTAAACTTGTTGCAAATTATATGTTGTCATTGCTCATTTTTTTCAAGTTATGGTTCATTTTTCTTACTGTACGATAACAATACATCTGTTGCTTATTATATATTAATTTGTTGTTTGATTAATGTAAATTGCCACAAAAAAAATACCTAGGTTATGATTAGGTGCTCATTTATAGTGATTTGAATTTTAGAAACATAGTTTATTATGATTATTTTTGTAGCTTTGTAAGAATATATTCATAGGTTATTCCGTATTGTTAATTGTTCAAAAATTTGAACTTGTTAAAATTTATATGTAGTCATTGCTCTTTTTTTAGGATATTTTAAGAATATATATTCACATCTTATTTCGCGTTTATTAATTGTTAAAAAATATAAACTTGTTAAAAATTATACATAGCCATGACTCTTCTTTTTTTCAAGCCATCACTCAATTTTTCTACTGCTTGATTACAATTCATTTATTGCTTATTATATATTGATTTATTGCTTGATTAATGTAAATTGTGAAAACAAAACAACAACACGAAAAAAGATAAAATAATAAGTTATGAACCGCTATCATTGAGATGTTTGGCACATTAAATAAAATAAATTGTCACATAATAGGGAATAGATTTTTTCTAAATTATGAACAAAAAATAGCTTAATAAGCCAGAAATCTAAACTTGTTAAAAGTATATCACCACATCATCATGTGTTTGGACAATTTCTAGCATCATGGATATTTTTTATACATTCGCAGTGATTTCTGACTTTGTTGAATATCATTTTCTTTTCGTGATTTAAGACGACTACCTTTCCCTTTGATTATCACTGTAGATGGTGGCTTCACAGACACTTCTTCAGGCACTATTGAATAATAATATTGTTTGAACAATCTCTTTTTCATAGATTCTATTGATACATGATCTTCACGTGGCTTTCATCTTTGATTTCCCTAATAACAAGATAGGAAATAAGCAACAAATTAAGTGACAACTACCTAAATATAAAAAAATTGTAATATTGTTTTGTTTGTTTGTATTTTGAAGAACGATGATAACAACATTAAGCCTAACAATTGATTTAAATACAAGCTTAAAAAAACGTACATACCCGAATGATTTCAACATGAACATGTAATATAACCGAATTATCCACGTTTGATGAAACCATCTTCGTGATGAAATAACTATGTTAGAAGAAACCGGTATATATGGTTGAAACAGAAGAAAAAAAATTGAAGAAACCGACACAAATGAAAATATGATAGAATATAATTGTGCTGACTATGTATAGTGGGTAGAATAAAACTAAGGGCCAATAATAAATATAGGAAAACATGATTATAAAAAATATAAAACACACAAATTAAAAATTCTAATTATATAAATAAAGAAAGTCACTATGAAAATAAATAAATCTCATAATAAGCTCTTAATTATCTTAATGAAAAAAAAAAAGCAGACGCAAAAGGGGTTTGCGATTTTTAAAAAATTTACTATCTTTAATCTTCTAATTAACAAATATATATCTCATAATAAAGATAAGCATGATGGTAGTGGGGGAGGAAAAAAAATAATAAATATTGATATGACAAATCTTTTTATTATGGGATTCAATTGAAAAATATCTATCTTACTCTTCATTAACAAAAAAAAAACGTTGGATTCATTTTGATAACATTAAATGTCATCTCAATCTACACCATTCAATTTGATATATCTACTGACTAGGATTAGTTCCTAGTTTACACATAAAAGATGGGTTCTCATTTGATATACATCCTATGATATGTATATATATAGGAATAGGTTCAAATGGGTACTCCATATTGGTGTGAGAACTAGGAACTATTCCTAGCCACTAGATCTAACAAATCCAATGGATGAGATTGAGATCAGGTTTTTTAGGAGCTCTTTTTATTTTTACTTTTTTTAATGTAAAAGGTTAACTTAGTATTTTTGCAAATTAAATCCTATAATATAATATATTCTATATCAATGAAAATCTATTTCCATATCTTCTCATACTGCACGATTTTTTTACCATTTTCTATTAATTTTCAAAGTTTTTATTCTCCTTTTTCTGTTTTATTCCATCATTTTTTTATCAATTATTTATTATTTTATTTTTTATCAAAGTTACGATTCAATTATTCAAGCTATCTCTCCACTTCTTCATTCTTTGCAAATTCTTTAAAACCACTCCGTCACTCATAGCTACCTCTTCGTCAGCACCATCTCAGTCTCAGACTTCATCCTCGACTGGCACCGCTACTTCGACTGAAACACTGAGATCCTCATTCGATGCCCCACCAACAACTTCATCTTATGTCGCCTCACAAGGTCCATGTCGTTATCACGGAAAATCCGCAGGCCAACCACAGTCCAACTTCGACAACTACCTAATGGCGCTCACTTCAAATCCCTTCTCTAAAATTCTTTCAACCCCGACATCTTCAATGTTGACGACGAGCTAATGATAATGCTTTGTGATTGATCCGAAACGTATATTTGGGATTTTGATGAGGGATTATTATTTTGTCATTTGTTTGTTATATTATTTTGAATTGATGTAGAAGATGAGAATTTATTGCTTGACATTATTGAATTGGTCCTAATGTAGCAACAACACGGTATTAGCAATAAATTATTACTTTTATAGCAATGAAGTGCTATCAATGAAACAATTTTGATGAAATCTAAAACAATTAGATTATAGATTTGTATTTCATCACTTATCAATGCTTTGTGATTTATTTGAAATGTATATTTGGGATTTTGATGTGGGATTGTTGTTTTCTCATTTGTTTGTTATATTATTTTGAATTGATATAGAAGACGAGAATTTATTACTTGGTATTATTGAATCGGTCCTAATGTAGCAACGAAACAGTATTAATGTAGCAATAAAGTGTTACTATTATAGCAATTAAGTGCTATCAATGAAACATTTTTGATGAAATCTAAAACAATTAGCTTATGAATTTGTATTTCATCACTTATCACAAAATATATATATATATATATATATATATATGCCAATTGCTTATTTTGTTTTCTCATCTTTAAGTAATGAATCAATGAAATATTTTTTTTAATTGCGTTACATTTTTTTCATTTGTGAACTTATATTTTTCTTCTAATGTCTAGAATTAAATTTATTTATAATATTTAGCATTTATATCATTATATATAAGCTACAACTATATGTATTTAAGCAAAGATTGTTTGATAGCAATTCATAGCTTATTATGTTGGAATTCAATGTTTCTTACATGTCAATTCATAGATTTTTTATGATTTATTTATGTGTTTGTTTCATAAACATTCATAGCTTCTTATTAATGATTTTGGTGATTCAATGATTACAATATGTAGTTTATTATGCTGGCTTTTTGTGAGTGTGTGTGTGTGTGTGTGTGTGTGTGTGTGTGTGTGTGTGTTTGTAATTCATATGCTTTCTTTTAGCTTGTTAAATGGATGTTAATAGTTTACCCCCCACTTAAGTACAAAAATGCTACAGATGCTTATGGTTGACATTGAGGTTCAAAATAGAACTATTTTAAAATAAGATATTAATTTATACATATGCGGCATAAAAACCAATCATAGTAAGCTATGAATTGAATTGATATGATAAAATAATGAATTCAACCATAATAAGCTATGCATTTCTACAAAACAAGTGTCCTATTGTTTTATGCTTATACTAGACTAAGCTTTGAATATTTACAAAACAAACATTGAAATATAACAAAATAAATATGAATGCTTCTATAAAAAGAATAATAATAAGCTTTGAATCGCTTCTATCATCATTGCAGTTGCATCACCTCTGGCTTTGTCATTTTTCCTCTTTGCTCTATATTCTTCATTTTGCAGTTTGTTCAAAGAACCTTCTTTCTTCTTTAAACACATCATGATTAGTGACAATTTTTGATGCTCTTTTCTTGCTCTACTTTTTCAGTTTTGGGTATGCATTTACTTAATTTCTAATTTTCATCATCACTCGTCATTGTTTTTGCATGACCATTCCTCTTGATAGTTTTTCTCTTTCCTCTCTGTTTTTCATTTTGCAGTCTTTGCAATATATCAACAGACAGAAGCCTCATTGTTTCTTTCGCATCAAAATGATTGTTAACATTTTCCGCTTTCTCTCTTTTCCTCTTGTTAGATTCTGTAATCATCATAGAATGATAACATAAAAATAAAAATAATAATAAACATCATCCTAGAAAGTTAAGCAAAGCAATCAACTTAAATTAGCTATGAAAATTTACTAAAACAAGTCAAATTTCCAAAATAATGAACCTCCAAATTCACCTATTAAATCAATTTAATAAGTTATAAAACATTGTTTAATCCCAAGAAATATTAAAACATTGTTTAATAATCTATAAATTCATATTACTCTAGTAACAAACTCAAACCAAAATTATTAAAAATATTATAAATAAACTATGAAACCATACCAAAACAAAGAACAAGTTCACTCAACATAAATGACTTGTGTGCTTGCTATTTTAATCGTCACGATCATTTAAAATATATTTTATAAACTACAAAACAGCACTAAATTAACTCAGAATCATCAAATGACATTTATACAAGCTATGGATTTATACTAATTAAGCTCCAATTTCACTAATGAAATTTTCCGACTTCACTCCTTTTCGTTTGCTAGATTCTGTACTCATCATGCAATGCAACAAATCATATTATTCCATGTAATAAGCTACAAAATAAAAAAAATAGCAACAACAAGAAAGTGCACGAATCCTTTATTAATGCAGCATTCAAATTATTAAAAATATGCTTAATAAGCTATAAACTATAATGAAAGTTGCTACAAACTCGAAACACATACAAATTAAAAAAAATCAACAACAAACACAATCATTCAACCCTCAATTGGCACACTAATTAAATCTGATAATTAATAGCACACAAAAATATGTAATTATTATATTGCTGCTATAAATTACTACTAGTCTATCAAATAAATAAACACAAATTTCCACATAGACATCTTTGCACATTAAATAAGGTACACAATATCAATAACTTAGTTCGTGCTTCAACCACATTCATATGGCATTCAAATCCTACATATTACATACATCCAATAATTGCACAAAATATGATAGGAATTTCTCTTACTATATCACCACCCTATTTTTCTATGTATAAGCTACAAAATAATAATAATAATAATAATAATAATAATAATAATAATAATAATAATAATAATAATAGCAACAAAAAGGTAGTGCACGCCTCCTTCACTAATGCAGCATTCAAAGTATTAAAAATATGCTTAATAAGCAATAAACTCTAACGAAAGTAGCAATAAAACCGAAACATGAATACTCATATACAAATTATAATTTTTTCAGCAACAAACACAATCATTTAACCCTCAATTGGCACACTAATTAAATCTGATAATTAATAGCACACAAAAATATGTAATTATTATATTGCTGCTATAAATTACTACTAGTGTATCAAATAAATAAACACAAATATCCTCATAGACACCTTTGCACCTTAAATAAGCTACAAAATATCAATAACTTAGCTCGTGCTTCAACCACATTCATACGACATTCGAATTGTACATATTACATACATCCAATAATTGCACAAAATATGATATGAATTTCTCTTACTATATCACCACCCTATTTTTCTATGTAATAATTTACAAAATAATAAAAAAAATATAGCAACAACAAGGAAGTGCACACCACCTTCAATAATGCAGCATTCAAAGTATAAAAAATATGATTAATAAGCTAAAACTCTAACAAAAGTAGCAACAAAATCGAAATATGAATACTAACATACAAAATATAATTTTTTCAGCAACAAACACAATCTTTTAACCCTCAATTGGCACACTAATTAAATCTGAAAATTAATAGGACACAAAAATATATATTTTCTTTCATAGCTGCTACAAAGTACTACTAGCGTATCAAATAAATCAACACAAATATCCACATACACACGTTTGCATCTTAAATAAGCTACAAAATATCAATAACTTAGCTTCTGTGTCCACTACATTAATATGGCATTCAAAATGTAAATATTACGTACACCCAATACTTGCACTAAATAAGCAGCTAAAAAATTCCTTGAATCGTTCATTCATGCATTTAAACAAACACGTGGGTTACAATATTTGTAGCTACACATCCATGGAATCTTTAACATAGTTTCCAATGAGGGTTTGATTTTTTCAGAAGCCATTCTATACAAGATTTCAACACACATTCGAAAACCACCAAAAAATTTCATCTATTACCTTGTTTGCATCTCGCCATGGAAACTGGAAAAATAACCGATGAAAGTGGTTCTTGCGGCAGTGATGGGCGCTGTCGAACCTGCCGGAACTAGTGATGATGGTGATCGATTTTCTATTTGTAGTGCCGCTTTTTCCAGAAGAAGGCAATGAATGAAAGTGATTCCTAATTCTAGGTTTCTTGATCACGATGAATCTTGAGAAATATTTGATTGATGTATCATTTAATGATACGTATCTTATGGATTCTATATATACATGTTTCCATATAAAAGATTAATGTATAATTACATTAATGCCATTATGTATATTATGTTTAATTATATTATTGAATTTTAAAGATTTTATGCAATTTAAAGCCTAGTACCCATAATAACCAACCCCTATATACATACATATATATATATATATATATATATATAGATATAGGGATTGGTTCAAATGTTAACACACTCCCCTGTAGAAACTAGGATCCAATCTGGATCATCCATCTACTTGATCTGGACGGTCAGATTTTATCTAGAAATTAGGGGCCTAATTGCAAAAAAAAATGATTTTTCAAATCCCACTTGATTTAATAGGGATAAAAATGATATGATAAAATCTAGATATTAATATATCCGATTTAACTGCTTGGGATAAGATCATACAAGATTTGAAAATCATCCATACAAAACCAACTTTCATTAAAAATTCTGCAACAAAAAATTGAGGGCAATTTACAAAATTCAGAGAAAAACTTAGAATATAAAGCATCCACGTCGGGATAAATCAGAGACCTGTTATGATCGCCCAGACGCCCACGCTGGTTTACGACTTTACACCATTTTTGTGCTTTAGAAATTCAAATAAGCTAGTGAGCCTTGGGCGATGATTGAACCTCTTATATTTTATTTTATTTTGCTGCTATTAATTGTTGTTTGATGGGATTTTTTGTGCGAAGATGATTTAATTGTTGTTTGATTGGATTTTTGGTGAGAAGATGGGGAAGAAGAAAGTGATGGTGCCGGCGGATGAATTTGTCTTGGCGACAGCGAATTACCAATATGAAGAAATTGAAGATCTGCTCAATATTAGATTGTTCTCTCTTTTTTTATTTTTCTCTATTTGTCGTTTTTGTTAAGATATTGGCTAGTTTTTATTAAGATATTAGCTAGTTATAAATAGCCAAAATGATACATTTTTAAAATCATATTAGCAAATTAGGGCTATTTGCTAATTATAATTTGACATAATTATACATTTTCAAAATTCTATTACCAACTCTTTATATTCATGTGAGCAATTAAACTAACACATTAACAACTATATTTTTTTTTATCGTGCTGGTGCCTCACTGATTGAAATTCACAATGTCTCTATTGCATAAATCATATTAGCATATAATACATGACATGTTAACGATTTATTATTTACATATTCACAATGAATTAATACATATATTGTTGTGTAATTTAACTTAGTTTACATATTAGCATGAATATCTACAATTAACATTTAATATTTTACAACCTAAAGCTTCAACGAAAGAACAACAAGCTCTAATCAGAAAGAAAAGGCTCAAGAAGGAAACAGTTGGTCATATAGATAGCGATATTGTTGTTAGACACGAGAAGAAATCCAAGCGTAATTATGACTTCCGTTCAAAGATTCAGTAGGCTTCTCTGGCAGTCATCAGCAGAAGGACGACATTTTGTTTAATTTACGTTGTTTCACTTTTATTGATATAATGAAAATTTTAGGCTTGTATAATCTAATAATTTGTATTTGCAGTACTACCACAACATTATGTTTGTAATATTTTGGGTACGATTATTAGTTTATACAATTAATCTTTTGCTAACATCGAATTGTGAAAACTAACTATTTGCTAATATGTGAAAATCATTTGGCTCATATGTTACCAACAATTTGCTAATATTTTAACGTATGATGTTGCTATTATGCCAATAACAATTGTAAATGACTAATTGATAATCTGTGCTAATATGTTAATATATTTTTACTAATATGAGAAAAAAAAAATAGCTAACATATCATTGACAAACTGTTGATATGTTAATACAATAGTGTTGCTAATATGTAACAAACCAACTGTTACTATATATGAAGTCATCAATATACAACTAATTATCATCAAATTATCAATACGATTTACACAATATTTTTTAGCTAATTGGTTACAACAATGAAGCTAATATGTTTCTGAAGTTTTGCTAAAATGTTACCAAATTGTTGATATTATGAAAATAACAATTATATAACACATGAGAACTGATTTGTTAATATGTGTAAAAACCATTAATCTACTATGAAACCTATGACTTGCTAATACTAAGGTTTATTCCATCCAATATAATTATTTTTAGAATTTATTTTTTATTAACAATATGAGAATATTTAATTATCATTACGATAATATTTCATTAGCATTATGATAATATTGTATACTAATGTGACATTGTCATATATTAATGAAACATTATCATCATACTAACATAATACATTTATATTCCTATTAGAGTTTATTTCATTAACAATTTATGATCATCTTTTAGAATTTACTTTTTAGCTAATGATTAATTATTATAATTTATTTCATCACAACTAGGATTTTTAATTAAAACTAAATTCTAAAAAAATAATTGTAAACTCTAATAGAATGTAATAAATCATTATTGAGATTGAATAAATATTAATAATTAAACATTAACTAAAAAATAAAAATTAAATTATGAAAAATTATAAACCCAATTTAATTGAATTGAATAAACCCCAATAATCAATCATTAACTAAAAAATAAAAATTAAATTCTAAAAAATAATCATAAATGCTAATTGAATTAATAAACACTAATAAATTATTAACTGAAAAAAATGAAATCAGCTACTATTTAGTACGTGAACAAAATATTATAGCATGAACAATCAATTAAGTTAGTAACGAATTAATACTAACTAGTATGTCTCCCGCGCAATGCTCGGTATTATTTTATTTTATCATGATTGAAAAATTAAAAGTAAAATTTAATCATGGTTAAATATATATTTGCAATACACACGTACGCAGGTATGAGAAACAAACGTATAAAAAATTGAACTTTATTTTCATATATATAGCAATAATTATAATAATAATTTAAACAAACAAATAATTCAATATCACATTGGAATCAATATTAAGGGTGCTATAAAAAATGGTGCAAAAGAAATTAATTTATCTCATGTGGTTTGTAGTTGTAGAGTCAAAATTTTCTTTGAAAAATTTAATCTAATTACCAAATATACAAAAATATCCAAAAAATCCAACAGACTTAACCATGTAGTGCACGACTTTTTTTTATGCAATTGTGATTTGGATTGGCCTATATATTTTATATTTTGTTTAATTAGAATTTAATATTTATATTATTTTAACAGAAAATAGAAATGGTAAAATTTACATAATTAATTAGGTGAAAATGAAAATTTACACAAAAATATTTATGATTGCACATAGTTTATTTGAGCACAAAGTTTTACACTTGATCAATCACAATATAATTACAAAAATTTACAAAACATGGTCATAAGATAGTTCAAATAAATTAGAACATTCATGTCTAAAGAAACTTTTAACAATTTACACATATTAGTGCAACCGAATAATATATATGAATCTAGAGCATTTATAATTAAAATTAGAATAAATCTAAGTTTATATATAAATATAAAAGTTAGAAATTGAACTTCCATAAGTCATTATGATAAATTCATAAATCAAATTGTTAAACCACATGTCCTATCATGAATAAAAATAATTTAATATCATAAAAAATTAAAAATTGAAAATAATAAATAAAAATAAAATCTCAAAAAATAAATAGAAACTAATTAGAAATTTATGTAAATATCATAATGCAAGCATTAATTATAGCACCATGTAATTAAGATTGTCAATTAATATACATACATTTCTATATTTTCTCAACTAAAATAATGAAAATATGTCCTTCCATCTTTTTCAAAGAATACAAACAATTGCTTTAAATGCAAAAAAAAAAAAAAAGTAACAAAAATATATGATAATAAAATGAGTGAAAAATTTTAGGAAAAAAAAAGACCACAAAACAACTAAAATGTGAAAACAAATAATTGCCTCAAATGTAAAAAAATATGATGATAAATTGAGAAAACAAAATTAAATGGAAATAAATATCATGATGAATAAGGTATATTAACAGAAAACAAAATTAAATGGAAATAAATATTATGATGAATAAGGTATATTAACAGATTGGAGAGAGAAACACAAAAAAATAAAAATAAAATCTAAAATGAAAAAATACACAAAACAACTAAAATACAATAAAATAAAAAAGCACAAAACAACTAAAAAATTTTCCATGTTGGATTGAACCCTAAACCTTTCTGTTGCACTCAGTAGCTTTATGTTGCCAACTACGCTAGGCAAAGATTTACTTTATATTATGGCATCAATTTTATCATGTACTTATTGTTTCTAATATTTCTTATTTATAATTTTACCCCTGCGATTTTGCTTTAATATATGTATAGATTTGAAACCTGTGAATAATAAGTTATAAACTATTTGATACTATACGTACACAATATCACTAATTTGTTAATCACAATCCAGTAGGATACTTACGTAACACTAATATGTTATGCAGTTGAATAAAAGATAAATTTCAATTAATTATAAACAAAAACTATTTATTTGTGAATGCTAAAAGAAATAAATTGAATTCTAAAAAATATTTATAAATTAACCTTAATTGTATGAAAAAATTTAATATAAATCCTAATTATTTGCTAATATATGTGAACACAGTTGCTAATTTCTTAAACACATGTGAACATCGATCTGAATATAATTCAATTCGCAATATTATTATTTTTTTTAAGGAAAAAATCGCAATGGTATTAAATAAATGTAGGAATAGACTTGAATTATGATATGGAGTCGGCGGATTTTTTTATTTTTTATTTTGGATAGACGTAGAGGTTAGAAGAAAGGAAATAACAAAATATATTGCATGAAGATAGATATGCCATAGATTTGATATTCTAAATGAATTTAAATTACTAATATATCCTCAATTTTTATAATTCTTAATAAATTGCATTTTTTACCCCATTAATATTAACTTAATATTGACCATAGAAATCAAATAGATCAATGACTGAGATCAGATCCTAATTTCTAGAGGGGAAAATGGTTTATATTTGAACCAAAACCTAAACCCTGAGAATACACAGCTAGCTAAAAAAACAAAGATAAAAACTAACAAAATACAACTAATTAATAGTACCCCCGGCCCAGTCCATGCAACGTGATGCTTCCATATATATCAGTACTTTGAGTCGTGTCATGAGTACTTCAATTTCAATTATTACATTAGATGTGAAGTGGATCAATTAAATAATTAAATAATATAGTAAAAAACAAAATATTAGAATCCTATACAAAATTGATCTTGTACAAAGAGATTTCCCAATGTTTGCAATATTCCAGGCAAGGAACGTTGCATAGTATTCGGATTTTCCAAAGAAAACATTTATTTGCAGTCTTAGATTTAAAATGTGGTTATTTAGAAATGGAGAGTTTTGTATAAGATAGTTTTATGGATCAAAGTACAAATATATTATTAGATACTACCTCCGTTTCATAATGTTTGTTGTTTAAGGTTTTTTTTTAGTTTCAAAATGTTTGTTGTTTTATATAATTTGACATCCTTTCTCCCAATTTTAACCCTCTCAAATCCTACAAGATTTTTTGATTCTAACTTACCTATAATATATGAAAAGAGAAAAATATATGGAGAGAGAAAATATTGTTATTTTTTAGGAAAATATAGATGAATTAGATTTTATGGCATATATAAGGGATGGATATATTTGTCCACAAAATTAATTTTTAATTTCAGATAAAAAAAACAAAACAACAAACATTATGAAACGGAGATAGTATGAGTTTGGATTCAATTATGAACCCATCTAACATATTTATCCCATAAAATGTATGATCTCACACAAGTTTTCATAATCTAGAAATGGCAAGTTTTCCATCCAATCGTCAAGCTTACCATCTATCATAAGGCTTGCGCCAGATGACCCAATTATCCATACGGCAAAAGATAAAAAAAAAAAGAAAAAATATCAATGATAACGTAATCAAAACTACCACAAATTTTAAATGATCATTACTTTATCATTTTTAATTGGATTTATGCAAAAAAGATATACCAAATTTAAGGACTTTTCATACTATTTTATTTAAGATGTAACATGTACTGATGGACATGTTTAGATAAAGAAATATGAACATTCATTTTTTATGCACATATAAGCTCTAAATAAAATTATTATAAATTCTAATTGAAATATAATAAACTCTAATTGAGACGAAATAAATCACAATTGGAATGAAATATACCCACTCATATAAGTCAAATATCGTATATAAACCTGCCAAAATGGGCTAGTGGGATGGGCCGCGGTCTCGAAAAATCCTCATTTTGGAAGGGCGGGGAAGCCCGCCCGGGTCCTACCCGCTCCCGTCTAGACCTGCATGTTGGCGGGCCGAACTGCGGACTTTCCTTTTTTTTGGCTTTTAGTTATGATATTTCAAAATGTATATATTATAAGCTATGTAAACAACAAAATTAAAAAAGGAATATCCAGTTACAAAATTAAATTTACCAATGTATAATCTCACTAATAGCATTAAAGGCACAATGAATTCATCCATTTATTTGAAGCATCTAAACAACCTCAAGCATCCGAAAACAAAATTAAAAACGCAAATACTCTTGTACATAAGATGTACATCAGACGGTCAACGCGTTGACGGGTCAACGTGCGTTGACTCGGTCAAAGCATTGACCAAAAAAATTGTGAAAATGGGTGATACTTTTTAAGGATACAACTGATACTTTTTTTAATTTTGAATGATATTTTTTAGTGTTTCGATTGATACCGATCTTAACAATTTTTCTCTTTATTTTTTTTTCTGGGCAATACTTTTTATTGATACAAATGATATTTTTGGGCCTTTGAAATGATATTTTTCAGTATTATGAATGATACTAATTTTAACGAATTTTTTGGTCAAAACATGACCGTCTCAACAATTGTTGACCGTCTGATATACATCTTATATACAGGAGACTTGCCCTGTTAAAAAAATCCTAACTTCGTCAATATCAAATGAATAACAACGGCGCGGAGGAGACTTTCATTTAGATAATTAGATTAGGTCATATCATATTCATCTTATATTTTAATTATTAATTATTAAAAAAATCAGGCCCGCCGCGGGCTTTACCCACAAAAGCCCGTCTCGCCATGGGCTTATCCACTCAGTCCCGCAGACAAACGGGGCTCAAAATTAAAGCCCTTCCCGCCTGAAAATATGACGGGAACGGGCCAACCTGGCGGATATAACCACATATATATATATATATATGTGTGTGTGTGTGTGTGTGGTTTTATATATTAGTATTAAAGATGATATTTTTAATACGAGAATTGATATTTTTTCTTGTATTTTTTTTTCCGTGAGTTTGAACTTGATTTCTGAATGACCGAGTCCATCTGATATAAATATTGCGTCATACAGGTCCCACTGAAATTTGACGGAGACACTGTCATTTAGAAATTATGGGAATGCAATTAGTCCACCCAAATCAGTTTGTTGACGCGGATGGACTACATTTGGCTCAAACTTGCTTTAATAAATTAAGCAAATTGTTGTTCCCTTGGGGATGGCCTAGCGGTGGAGTGGTGTTTCTTGAGGCCAAAGGTCTCAAGTTCGACCCACCACCAACACCACTAGGTGTGAGCTTGTCACACCTGACTTGCCAAGTGTGGTTTACCTCCCCTGTGTAGATTTGCAGGCTATTACACAGGGGCGGGGACCCAGTGCGCACCACGGTAGCGGTTGCGGATTACCCTCGACATCAAAAAAAAAAAATTAAGCAAATTGTTTTTTTATTTTTGGGGTGAAATTTCATTTACACACCAGATAACCAATATGGCAATTAGATTGAAAGCTAATGCGCGGCAAAAAATCACAAACAACTCAGACATAAAGGCATAATATCCAATACACGGCTAATCTTAATTACAGAGGCTAATATATATCAAAATATTTATAGCATATTCCATATGTTCTCGACAAATCTAGTAACTAAATACAATTTATTATTTATATTTTTCCACAATTAGCTTGTAATTGATTAATAATGTCTGAATCTTTAGCTTATTAGTATTTGTTTTGAATCTCAATATGCAGTGTTAGTTCAGGTGTTCAAGGGGACAAGTTGGAATTTAATTAATAACAATATATTAAGTTGTTTTTCAGTAAATCGACGGTCAAACAAATAACAAAAGTGATAGATGAATCAAGATAAATGTGAAAAAAATAAATAAAAACTACATGCATGCCTAAATTTCAAGAACAATAAAATTAAGAGAACTAGTTGAGTGAACAAAAAGCTAGGTGTGATCATTGAGACGCTCTAGAGTCTAGAAAGAGAAACATAGTGAGAAACAAAAATGTAAGCACGTAATAAAGAAAGAACATAGGTCGTGTAAATTTGATTTACTTAGGCCATTTTCAACAGTTTACACTATAATGCATCATCACTATCACTAAAATACAGCAGATTCTCAATTTCTTCTCCAACAGTTTGCGCTATAATTCCACACCAAAAGAGAATATTCCATAATATTCCTTTTATTTCATTTACAATTATTATTTTATAATTGATAACATATAATGGTTTATGAAATTTCATTTAATAGATATTTATACTTAAATTAAAAATTTCATAATAATTATAAAATATTTTTATGTGCATTATATTTTTATTTCATGTACTTTTATCTATTATAGTATTTTTATGTAGTTTTATTGTTGGTGTAATTTTATTCATTTTAGTATGTTTATTTATTTGTCTAATTTTTATCTAATTTAATTTTATATTTCACCATTTGTATTTAATTAAATTTATCATATATAATAAATTTTAATATTAATTACAACACATTATTTAAAATACAAAATATATAATAATTAACATACACAAAATACAAAACAAAATACTAAACAAAATAAAACATAAAAAGAAAGTGAAAAAAAATAAAAAAAAATATGTCGTCGATGGAGAGAGGGACGGTCTCTCCTCAACCCTAAAATGGCGAGCCAAATGTCGTGCCCCTTGGAGTTAATTTCAACCGCAAATTACTGATTTGGCGTCTCCAAAAGACATCCTAAATTCATCGACTAAGATACTGTAAATATATTCTATGTTGGCTCTATTTATTTATTTATTTTTATATCGAAGGTAACCCACAGCAGCGCGCTACCGGAGTGTGCATTAGATAAATCCTGTTTTTGTGTAATAGCCTACAAACCACAAATGAAAGGTAAACAATACTTGGTTTTCCAAGTCAAACCAAGTGATGCCCTATTATTATTTATTGATTATTGATGGAGCCCTAAAGAAAATCGGTCAAATAGACTTTATATCATCTAGTATTTAATAAGGAAATTTCATTACAAAGAAAAGAAAACTATTAATTCAATTGGGAAATATATTTTTTTAAGAGGGAAAGATAAGAAAATAATAAAACTAATATAATCTAACAGATAAATCTTTCATTTTTAAATACGAAACGCAGCCTATTCGAATAATCCATGAAGATAGATAGACATCACTTTTTGGCATGGTATCTCGTTCTGTGGAATTAAAATAATAGATGCTATATTTTTATTTTTTTTTATCACTAAAAGCACATTTAGTGGCTGTGGTTGGAATGGCAAAGAATTATGTATCTTTAAAGTAGTTTCTACTTTCTAGTATATTTCAACTAAGAAATGAACTGTTTATTGGCAGTTTCCCTTTCTTCTTCCCTTTTTTTTTCTCTTTCATTTTCTTTTGAAAACGAATCATATGCGTTTCCTTTAGTAATTAATAGTCAATTTTGCGTAAACAAGTGAAATAAAATATCCGGAAATTGTGATTATATTTGAAAAGGTTGTTATAGTTATTAGTTCATATTTGTAAACTATATTTGTCAATTACGAGGAAGATAGAAGCAATGATATGTTTTCCTTAAAAAAAACAAGAATATTTGATTCAAATTTCTGCAAATTATAAGAATAACGGAGTCGCTTGATTTTATAAATTAGCGTCTCTTCTGAAATTTTTTAGTTTCACTAGTTTACCATCGAAATAATAGTTTGATCATATTATTTTAGTACGTATGTAAATTTCAATTACGAAAAAATCCTGAAGATAAAATATTATAATTCAAATAAAATATAATATTTACAAATTTTAAAAGAATACCATAGGATTTTATTCAAAGGAGCACTGATGTTTAGTGTTTGGAAAGTGAGAACCGGTTTGTTCAATTATTGTAATTTTAGTATTTTTTTTATTATATTTTGTTCATATTTTTAAATTTTTTTTCTTATAGTATTTTAATGTTGATTATTTTAGCACCAACTAAAATTACTGTCAACAAACTTTCACACGAACCACAATCTTCGTTATAAGCAACTCCATATAGGATTTTGAATACCATTATAAGAAAATCTATGAAATATTCAGTTAATACAATAATTGTATTAGTCTCCGCGGGTTAAACCCTGAAAAATGAAACTGCCTTGCAAATAACCATTCCATGAAAAAAGTGAATGGAATTTAAGTTTGGACACACCTGTATGAGACCGTTTAACGGGTTTCTTACGTTAGACGGATTTCCACCTGACCCGCTATCCTATCCATCTGAAAAAATATATAAGGGAAAAAAAAGCAGATTGGAGTCGATGCGAGATTCTCAAAAGAGAGCTCAACGCGATTTTCTCCATCTCAACACAATCTTCACTTCTTCTCTACGCGATTTTATCTTCTTCCAAATTTCACGGATAAATCAAAACAATCAATCGATTTATTATCGGATTTACAGCCTTGCGAAATTTCCTTGAACAACAACGATGACAGATCTTCTACAAATGGTATGTTTATTTGACAATTTTGTGATTAGGTTTCTGAAATTTGTAAGTTTGTGAGTTCTATATATGCATACTTTATGTTCGATGATATGTCTCCAAAGGAATTACTTTGAATTTATATTTTTTAGGTCATTTGTTGTGATTTTAAGATTCGAGCACTACAATATTATTCTTGTAGTTTTACACATTTTGTGATTCGATCGTTGGTATTGAGTTTTTAGTCGATCTGTCATCACAGATGCGTTGGGGGATGTCATTGTTGGTCTTGCAAGGTGGAAGATTGAGATCTTGTTGAAGATTTTTAATGATACTTTTATTTGTAATTAGTGTTACTTTCTTTTGTAATTAGTGATACTTTATTTTGTAATCAATGATATTTTTCTCTATGATAATAAAATAAATATTTTTACTCGAGAATGAGTTTTTATTGTATTCATAGACCCGATTCTTTATTCTTAATTCGATAATTAATGTTTAATCATCAACAATATCAAACTATACTCCACTTCCGAGTTAATGATATTTCATCTCATAATTAATGATACTTCACATCACAGTTAATGATACTTCACCAGATATATATCTAATGATACTCCACTTAATAGTTAATGACATTTTGTTAAATTTATATCTATTGATACTTCACTGTTAATGATACTTCATCTCATAATTAATGATACTTCACATCAAAGTTAATCATGATACTTCACCACATATATATCTAATGATACTTCACTTAATAGTTAATGATATTTCGCCAAATTTATATCTACTGATACTTCATTTCAGAGTTAATGATACTTTACCAGATATATATCTAATGATATTTGACTTAATAGTTAATGATATTTCATCAAATTTATATCTAATGATACTTCACTTCACAATTAGTGATACTTCACACATAGTGATACTTTACTTTACACCGAGTGATACCCGAGTGGCCGCGTGTGGGCGGACGCGTGTATCTCACGCGCCTGCGCACGAAAATGGGTTTGGGGTGGGCATGAGATTTTATCTGACCCTTCTAACGTAAGAGACTGTTAGAGGATCTCATACAAGTTTTTGTTTCAATTTGAAGAATATTGTAAATTTTGATTTGATTTTTGTGGAAAAAATTATCTAAGTTGTTGTCTAGAAAGAAACAAAAATTGGATGGCAAAACATTTTATTTCTCTTTTAAATATTCTATGAAAAATTCACAAAAATGAAAAAGTGGATAATTACTACGGCACATACAAAGACATATTTAAGCATGGCAAATACTTGCATGTACAAGGTGCATATAAGCCTTATTTCAGATGAGCATGTCAAATTCGCGGGTTAACTCGCAAAAAAAAAAATCTCGGTAAAATCAGTATCAACAGTAACACTAAAAAGTATCACTTAAAATTTAAAAAATATCACTTGTATCATTAAAAAGTAAGACGTATGCTACTTATCTTATACAAGTTTATTTAGTCCAAATTGTGATTTTTTCCATTCCAGTTAATGTTTAGAGTTTAGGAATTCATGATTTTTTTTTTTGGGGGGGGGGGATTGGGGTTTATTTTGTGCTTTTTTAAGGTTTATTAATTTTATTTTAGGGTATAAATTTATATTTATTTCAAACAAATTATATCAATTCATTTTAATTTTGGAGGTTACTAATTTTATTTTAGAGTATAGAATTTTTTGGAAAAAATTAAAAAGAAAACACATAAAATCGAAAAAAAAAATTGCAAAAAAAAAAACCAACAACAAATGAACAGCATAGACAGAAACGTGACACCCGCACACCGTCAAATAAGGTGCTATTTGCACCTTCCGTAAAGAAGTGCTCCTCTTTAAGCAGTTTCTTGAAGTTTTGTTTTCCTCACGTAATCATTATATGGAACCGGTTAGCCACGTACACGACTGGCTTCGGTTAAACAAAAAAGTCAACGTACCAGATTTCTTTTTATTCCTTTTTGTGTTCCTACTTGTTTTAGTTCCTACTTGAATAACACTTACCTGAAAATCATATTAGATGTATATTATAACATTTGAATTGATAAACGAAGCATACATCGGTAAAACTAGAAAATCAACTTGTAACAATTATATAAATAAGAGAGAAGGGCCAAATTCTGGACTATTCTTTGGGGCTCACATAATCCGTTTTTACTATTTATTTTGATCAGGACTGTCTTAAAAATTTGATGGCCCTTCAATTAATTTTAAAAATCGATCCCCTAATATTAAAAGAACACTAAAAAACTCACTATAATGTTTCAAAAATTCAAATTGAAATATACAAACTAAACTTGGTAAAAAAATTGAGACAACCTTGAAAAGAGACGAGGATGAGGAGGAATTGAACATTTCAAGTTAAATCATAAGAATCACCTGCAACATCAACAACTTGAATCACAAGATCAATTGATGAATGTGAATCGACTGAAAGACAATATTTTGTTTTCTGTAAATTTTGAAAGGGCTAGCATAATTGCAAAAATAAATAAGAATACTTGAGGAACTGCAGCAGAAGCATATGAGAAATACTTGATGTGTGAAATTTTAGTTTTAAAACTCGAATCAACTTGCAAATGAACAAGCAAATGTAGCACAGGGTGAAATGAAGTCGAATCCACAGGGAAAAAGAAAATTAAATAAGCACGTATTATGACATCGGCTCTTATTTGTTATCTAGACGACGAAATTGATAATTGTTTGATTTAAAACTAACTAAACAATAAAGCAAAGTAAATAATTACAATTAACAAAAGAGTCGGGCAATTAAGGAAAGGAACACTCTAGGGGTTGGTTTCATTAGATTACTTAACACAAAATCTAATTATAATGGATGCTTAATTTCCAATTCAAGATTACCAAGGCGATCATTAACTTGTTCTAAATCTCCTCTCGAAGCATTTAGAATGTGAGGTACGTGCATAGGATTATTGTCTCCAATTAATACCTAAGTGTGCTTACTAAGAGCACCAATGATCTATGCCTTAACAACTATCTCAAACCTCTCGATTTTGTTGATAATTGCTCTTTGAATTCTAGATTCCTTTGTTGAAGCTCATATCTCGAATTTTGAATCAACATAAATAATCATGCTATTTAATTATCAATTAGTTCTCACCAATCAACAATACATAACACCCATACATAACAAGAATCCAAAACATAATCAAGAACCATCAAACATCCAAAATAAACTTCATTTATGTCTCATAATCCAAATAAAACCAACACCCAAGAAT
Organism: Perilla frutescens; assembly: GCA_026008535.1. Classification (NCBI taxonomy): domain Eukaryota; kingdom Viridiplantae; phylum Streptophyta; class Magnoliopsida; order Lamiales; family Lamiaceae; genus Perilla; species Perilla frutescens. The sequence continues at coordinate 7,887,702 of BRKX01000008.1, read as the reverse complement.
ATCAAAGATTTAGCTCCTCATAATTACATGGGTAACTAAAATCTCTACAAAAAGGAACATGATTTTAACAAAATTAAAGAACAAAAGAACCTGGGTGGATGTTTTGGCCTTCAAATCTTGCTTCAACTCTGTTCTTCTTGCCCAATCTTCAATTCCCTTTCTCCTCTCTTCTTCACCAAGTATTTCTCTCTCTAAAGTGGCTAAAGGTGGAATGAAAAAAATGTCATAATTTCGAATTGGGGTTGGTTTATATAGTGAAGGAATAAAGGAATTAAAAAAAATCAAAAATGGGGAAAAAAGATAAAAAAAAATTGGGAATTTAGTGCACGGGGCGCGACCATGGAGGTCTTGCCTCCTTCTTCTGGCACGGGTCGCGCCCCAAAGTGACTTTTAGGGTCTTTGTGTAGACGTCCACTTGCGCCGTTCCTGTGCACGGGTCGTGCCGCTCATTGAGCTGGTCAGGTCGCGTCATTTGGCGCGAGTGAGCAGCTCGGATCGAGCTTCCGCCTCTGCTCCGACACCTCTCACGATTTTGCTTCGTTCTCTCTCGTTTCTTATCCGATTGAGGTGATTCAACTTGCAGTGTGCTCCCAATTCGACCATCTATCTTCCCATTGAATTGATTTTCTCAAAATGTCTTTTATTTATCCTCCATTTTCTGTACAACTCAAACAATAAATAAACTTCCAAGTCGGGAGGTTAAAAACGCAATTTAGGTTAAAACACATGTAAAACTATTCAATTAACTTCATTTAACACTCAAAATGTTGTGCCAAAACATCACTCATCAATATTGGAAGGCAATATTTTTCTTTCATGGAAGGGAGCATAAATAAACGCATTGAGTATCGAAACTCAATTGTAAATTAAAAGAGAAAATGAAAAGTTGCATAATTGAATGTTGAATTTTAATTTTTTTTTATTCGTGTCACTATATCAGATATGGATCGAAAAATGTACATGAATTTTTTTTGGACCCTCTAAATTTTTGGGGTCTATTCAATTGCTCACCTTGCACTCTCCATAACTGGGTCAGGTCATGATTAGCTCATTCGACTTTAAAAATTGGAGCAATTGAGCCCCTCATTGGATGGAAAACAGTAACATCTCTAGCTAGCACTCACCCACATTTAGATTATTTCACAGATTAATAAACCCTTCACTTTTTAGATTTTTTTATTTCATATTAGTGTTTGTGCTAACAATCTATATTATAGTAATTTTATGTCTTAATCTTATATTTATTGATGCATATTATGTCAATATTAAAATTAATTTATAATCATTACTTACCGTCAATTAATACATAATAGATTGCATGATTACCAAATTAAATCTTACTTAACACAATTTGTGGAATATATTCGTTAATTAAGTAACTAATTTAGTGTACGTTGCTTAATTTAAATTACGTTTCTCAATATATATTCATCTATTGATCTATTTTTATGTACCTTAATTAATAATATAATATGTACATTGTAAACTAATTTACTATTACTTACTAACAATACAGCATGACCAATATATGGGATCGTTCTGGTGTAAACTATATCTGGTGTGTAAACTGTAAACCAATCTTCAAGTCTTCAACCACACATCCATCAAAATTCAATGGTCAAGATTTGGTCAAAGGGACGGTGACATTTTTGTAAATACAAGGAACTTAAAAAAACGCAGTGGCAATTTGGTAATATTCGCCTCAAGGTCAAAATTAAAAAAAAACACGGACTTCCAGGATACATGCTAACGAAAACACAATCATATGCTAACGAACACATAATCATATGCTAACGAAGCAGTATCACTTCATGCACAATACGTAACTTTAAATACAAAACTGATTTCGTTATGAAATAATTAAATGAAGAATTTAGTATGGTTGGAAAGCTAGTCAAACCTACTTCTTAATAAAAAAATAATTTTAAAAAAATATTAATCGTGTAGAGACGCCCAAATGGAACCGGATCGATGGTTACAAACCGTCAGTTAGCCGGTTTCTGATGGTTTGGAAACCATACCGTCAACCGGATTCCGCTAGTGCGGTTCTGATTTAACCTTCACGAACTTCACAAACCTGCGGTTTGGTGGTTTAACCGTCGGTTTGGTAATTTTTTTAATCATCTATTACATTCATGTATTGTAATGATAAATTTGACTTTCATGTAGGATTGATTATCCTATCTTTCATTTATTTTGCATTCTAGTAGTAAAAGTTAATAATTTTGGTAATAATAAATTTTAATATACATATGCAAATGATCGATTACTTGCCTCGGGTGACTACACAAATATTCACTAAATCTTATAATTAATTTATCGTGTTTAGTTTTGGTAATCATTTAGTGTTTATAATTATTTTTTAGTATTTAGATTTTAATTTTTAATTAATAATTCATTATTATAGTTGGTTATTTCAAATTAAATTTTATAATTCATTTTTGTTAATAAATACCGACTATGATTATTTATGTTATAATTAATTTATATTTTATAATGAATATATTAAAATCATGATAATGAATTGTAATTTAATATTAAGTTGTAACTTGAAAGTTTTTCTAATTTCTAACTTGTAAGTTTTTTTAATTTCTAGACTCGCTAAGGAAAAAAAGTAAAATGAACTACGAGGGCTTTGATTCCAAGGTAAGGGATATGTAGGCAGCTTCATTTGAAGTGCAAGCCCAAATTTCAATTATTTCTTTTTCTTCCCTAATTTGTAAATAAGTAAATTGTAATTTAATGTTAAATACTTAAATTGTATTATTGTAACTTGTAAAATTGTAATTTCATAGTTTGTAAGTTTGATTTACAATTTGTAATTTTATAATGTTTATTTATCAAATAAAATCGTATTCTCAATTAATATTCTTGTAAGTTGTAAGAATAAAAAGTGGGATATAAATATAAAGTCAATTTTATTAATTTATTTATCAAAATAATTTTGTCATACTTTATAGTTTTTAACTCGTAAATTTGTAATTTAGTTGATTTATACAAATTATAACATGATAATGGATCATAGACTCATAGTTCGTCCGATCGATTAAAAAACGGAAATCGGTGGTTAACCGGGTAACCGTCGGTAAATCGGGAAAAATCGGTGGTTACGCCGGCCTCCTCCGGACGGTGCGGTTCCGGTTTGTGCCGTCCGGAACCGTCTAATCGGCGGTTTGTAACTGGAACCGGCACAAACCGGAACTGTGGGCATCTATATTATCGTGGACAAAGTTATACTTGTTTGATTGGATGTTATTAGTTGCATAATTTGACTCCAATCTACTACATTATTGTTTTGTTAACATTATGAAATATATTCCTTCAGCATTATATAATGCTTCTATTAGCATATGACAATACTAATAGAAGTAAAAGATGAAATGCAATAAAATTAAATTATAGAATCCTGTAATTGATATGATAAACATTTATAACAATATATAATGCTTCTGTTAGCATACGTTAATTCTAACACTATTATATTGTTGTCATATGCTTTACATAATTTTACTGATAGCATTATCATATGCTAATAGTGACATATAACAATGTTAACAATAATATTAACATTTATTTATGAAAGCAAATAATTTAGTATTCACTATTATTAGTATTCGTTTATATTATCATCACATATAGTATGAAAAATTCATTATTCTGTTAGCATTATTATAATATTTTCATTAGCATATGACAATGGTAACATTAGCAATGCATTTTTACTCTCATACAAAAAATATCTTAATGTATTAATGTATTGATCGTTGTCAATATATTATTTTTCTTTAGCAGTACGTTATTATTTCGTTAGTGTTATATTAATAAAATATTAGTATATGAAAGCAAATATTTTTGTATTTGCTATTATTAATATCCGTTTATATTTTCATCACACATAGTATAAAAAACACATGATTCGGTTAGCATTATTATAATGTTTTCATTAGCATATGACAATGCTAACCTTAGCAATGCATTTTCATTCTCATACAAAAAAATATCTTAATATAATGATGTATTGATCGTTATAAATATATTATTTTTCATTAGCAATATGTTATTATTTCGTTAGCATTATATTAATAAGATATTAGTATTGGATATTCAATATTAAAACATTTTAATACATTAATGTATATTATTTTCTATCAATATATTGTTCTTCGTTAGCAATATGTTATTACTTCATTAGCATTATAATAAATCAATATTAGCATTAAATAACTGTGTCAAACGAATACAATACAAATATATTTTTAACATAACTGGAACATATGTTAACGGAAAATAATATCGGTTCATTCTACATTAAAGGTATAAACTACCTAAAAAAATATTACAACAAAAAAAAACTAACAATACAAGCCAATTCAATTTATTTTAAATTCAGATTTCTTCATCTAAAAAAAGGCACGTATGCCTCATAAAATTGAATTGGAACACGTATCATAATATTGTAAGATCAACATTTAAAATATTTTACTTAGCATACATAAAAATGTTCGTTAGCACAAATATTTCTCCGAACAAATACTTAACATACGCAATAAAAATATAATGCTAATGACAAATTGTAATTATATTAAAAAAATAAACCATATCATGCTAACATCGTACTACGTGAACAAAAATATCAAATATATATATATTATTTAATCAACAACTAATCAACGTCAAGTCTGAAAACATAAACCATAAACAAACAAGATCTCTAAAAAAGAAAATGAGAGAAGTGGGGGAGGGGGTAATTCAGAGCAAATCCTATATTACATTTTATGTTACATTGGGATGGATGAATCCTAAATAAGAAATTTAAATTAAAATAAATCATAATAAATTAATAAATAAAACAAAATAATTTTTCTTCGAAATTTTTTTGAAGAGTTGCAACGAGAGGTGCAACGCATTTGAAATAGGTGATCCCATTTCGGGGTAATTGGGTCAATTCGAGAACGCCGCTTTCAAAAATCCGTAGTTGGACTCTTGACAAGTAAAAGAAAGAAAACAGAAAAAGGCAAAAAGCAACAGCGCTTCTACACTTCAACTATCAAACAAATCCAAAGCTCCCTCTCTTTCTCCGTCACTCCGATCTTTCCCTTCCCCCCTCAATATATACGCACACAAGGCTGTATGTATATCCAACTCCAATTCCAAAAAAAATCAGCGCACAAAGTTTAGCATTTTACTCCAGCTCAATAATTCATGGACGCACTTTCGCCGGCGATCAAACCGCCTCTGATTCCGCCGCCGAGGACTTCTCGCTCCGATCATGCTCTGCTGACTTCCGTGTCGTACGCGAATCGGAGCCGAATTCGAAACAGAATTCAGGTGAGAGCAGAAGCGGCGAAGCAGTCGAGCATTGATTTCAGCGATCCGGATTGGAAGTCAAAGTTCCAGAGCGATTTCGAGGCTCGCTTCCGCATTCCGCATATCACCGATGTGATTACCGACGCCGTCTCGTATCCTTCCACTTTCTGCCTGAAAATGAGGTTTCCTCTCGGACTTGAATAGGAATATTCTTTTGAATTGTGATATTCGCCGGTTGTATGATTCTTATTGGTTTTATGGAGATGTAGTTTTGGTTGTTGATTATATTGATTGACGTGATTCATACGCTTGATTTTGTGTTTGGGAGATGAAAAGGAAAGACAAAGGAAAAGGCAGATGCATCAAACTTGAAACTTCAGTTTTAACAGTCGTAGGTTTCATAGCTTTCATTTAAGAGGAAGAAATTAATTCGAGACTCTGTTGCAGGACTCCTGTAAGTTCTGAGTTTGCGCAAGGTTATCCATCAGACGAGGAGTGGCACGGTTATATTAACAACAACGATAGAGTACTGCTTAAGGTATGATGCCACTTCAATTTTTATTTTTATTTTTTTACTCCGTGATTCCTGAAGTCATTGAGAATTGACTTATAAATTTTAATTATGGAAAAGTAAGTGGTGGTTTTCTTGTTCTGTTTTCGTCGTATCAACTACAAAAGAGTATGTAATTGCCTATTCTTAGTTATGAAGGTCTTAGACAAAATAGTGATATACCCTTTTTTTTAGTGGTTCTTTCAGATTACAAACAACACAATCTGTAGAATTGCTAAAGGGGTGTGTCTGAAGTGGTCTAAATTCAGTATTTTCACCCGTTTTTTTGTTTGTTAAGTCTGTAGAGATTGTCTTATCAGATTGCTACTTCGTGATCTCAAAACAGTCCATTTTTTTCAATTTAATGATTAAAATACAAGTCTAAGATGTATCAAGTGTATTTTTTTTTAACTTCTGCATATTTACTCCCTCGAGAAGGAAGTATGAAGCTAGATATTATATTCAATTCCCCTAACATTTTATTTGCATATTTCTATTGCATCTTTATCATGTTGTACTCTTGGTCTCTGTCATTTCCTAATTCTTGATCTTGTTGAATATTAACCTTTTGTAGTTTGTAAACCTCATGAATGTTCGACATGAGCATCTCATTAGAAGAGGTTAGTCCATAGTGAGCGCACTCCGCTTTGCTTTTTTGGATCAGATTTTCCATTAACGTTTGCCTATTATCTTTTCAGAGTGTATGACTTTGATATATTATTGGTCCGGTAAATGCTAAAATCTAGATCTAAAATTTGTCAAATGTCTCTCATCTAAGAAAATCTCATAGCTCTTAGAAGATTGAGCGCGTTGAACAGACAAAACCGTGATTATTAGATAAATTGTTTGCACTATTTGCATTTAGTAATGGTTTTAATTGCATTGCATATTATTAAAGTAAAACTACCACTTCATATTTGCATTGCATATTATTAAAATAAAACTACCACTTCATGTTTGCATTGCATATTATTAAAATAAAACTACCACTTCATATCTCTTGGTATGAGAGGTTACTGCACAGTGCATACTACGCTTTAATATGCTGGAAAATCTATGATGGAGTTTTGTTTCTAATGTTTCAGGTCATACGTTATTCTGATCCTACATCTGCAGGTGCTGAGTGTATTGATCCTAATTGTACTTGGATTGAACAATGGTAAGAATTTCTCTAGGAGGTTGGACTTTTTGTTGATGCTTTAGTATTATGAGACATATTATATTATTTATATATTACCTCATATGATGATTGATAAATTAATTCAATCAATATATCGACATGTCAGGGTCCACCGCGCTGGCCCCCGAGAGAAAATATACTTCAAACCAGAGGAGGTAAAAGCGGCAATTGTTACATGTGGAGGTCTTTGTCCTGGTCTCAATGACGTGATACGACAGGTATCTTTTAACAAGGAGAAAACAATGTCATCTAACCGTTTTTTTTTTTTTTTTTTTTTTTAATTTTCCTCTCTCTGGCTCCTTGAAACTCCTTTCTTCAAGGAGGTCTTGTAACATCAAAGATATGCTTGTCATGATTGGTTTTGCAGTAACTCTTCAAATAGATCTCGTAGCATCAAAGATATGTTTGTCATATGATTGGTTTTGTAGTAACTCGTAGGGAGGAAAATAAAATATGCTAAGAGTAGAGTACTGTGATATTCTAATAAGGTTAGAATACATTTTCTCAACGTTCACCTTGTAACTAAATACTTTGCTTGTTAATGTTGCAGATAGTCATTACCCTTGAGATATATGGCGTGAAAAAGATTGTTGGGATCCCTTTCGGTTATCGTGGCTTTTCTGACACTACTTTAGCTGAGATGCCTGTGAGTATATTTTACAAGGGTAAAGTTTATCAACTAAATAACCGTGGCTTTTCTGACACTACTTTAGCTGAGATGCCTGTGAGTATATTTTACAAGGGTAAAGTTTATCAACTAAATGAAAAGGATGCTTTTCTTACTATATATGTTGTCATCAATAGCTTTGATTGAAAGTTTATTAATAGTTTATGCTCGGCTAAGATGAAAATAATGCATAATCGACAAGTGCACATATATGTCAGATGCTTATCTTAGATTGATGAGTAATTCATTATGTCCACTACCCCATTATGTCCACTACCCTATTCTAATGGCATGCTTGCTATGATACTTTTTTATAGTGCTACTTATTAATATATTTTATAGCACAAGATTTGGCTCAATCAATGTAAATACTTATAACTCTTTTTCTTTAAATTCTTCATTGTCTGTTATGTTTCTCTTTCACTTTTATTTATCTTCTATATTACAAAATTACATTCGATATATATAGATAGTTTAAGTCGATTATTTCTCCTCCAACCAACTTATCATGTGGTTTAAATTAATTTATAGAGTTCTCTTCTAATTTCATAATAATCATTTGCACTTCTTTATTTGCGCATGCACTCTCTAGACTTTTCTCGTTTCTTTTCTAGTCATTTCTAGGTATTCTTTCATTATTTATATTTGTCCTAATGTATATATTATTTATAGAATTTTATTATCATACCTATTAAATTAGCACCTGCATTAATATGTTTTTCAAAATTGAAGCGATTAAAATCTTACTTGCGATCGACCATGGCACAGAAAAAGTTGAATGGGGCTTGTTTTGATATTCATTGAACAAACTGATTTGCACGAAAATTGTTAGAAGAAATGTATTTAAATTATATTTTGTTTTTTGAGTCTCTTACATGTTGTTGCTTAAAGTATGTTTGTTTTGTTTAGTTTCATGTTTGTTCAAAGATTAGTGAACTGACCAATCACATGATTTTGATGGTTTCAAGAATGCAAATTTTTTTGTGGATTTGAACATATATATAAAACAAATTTTGTTAATTTGAAGAACAAAGATTTTTAGGCGCATTTTGAATGAATTTTTAACTGTTTATTTTATTAACTTAGGGGAGGTATTTTCAATATTCGCACAGGGCCTTCGAAATCTGAGGTTGGCCCTGTCTACAAGTCATGGCTCTAACAACTTTTTTCAGAAAATGTGCCTTCGTGCATATTTGATCTAACTGTGTGTGATGCAATATGTCACCTCAGCTCTCCAGGAAAGTGGTCCAAAATATTCATCTGTCTGGAGGAAGCTTGCTAGGAGTCTCACGGGGAGGACCTACAGTGTCTGATATTGTGGACAGTATGGAGGTGACTATTTTGTGTTGCCACTGATTTGTGGTTCCATCATATTTGGTTTTACAAGGTGATGCTTGTTTCAATACTTATTCAAGAACTGATGGCAGGAAAGAGGGATAAACATGCTCTTCGTACTGGGTGGAAATGGCACGCATGCTGGTGCCAATGCCATACACGAAGAGGTTTTTGGCTTATGGCTTTTGCACTTAAATTTAAACTGGCTATATATTACATGCATTTTCAACAACAAAAGTTCTAACTATAAAGTTGTAGGAGTAAAAACCAAGGAGCTATAATAGTGAGATTAAAATGTTTATTTTCTTTCTTACAGCAAGGTTAATGGGATTTACATGTAAGAGAATTTTGTAGATTTAAGATAAACTAAAAGAAAATTATGCCTAATCTTTTATTGGATAAAGGAAGAAGAATTTTTTTTATCATAATAATAATAATAATATAAATATATTATTATTATTATTATTATTATTATTATTATTATTATTATTATTATTATGTCAAGTATTCCTTCATGACCAATCTCATATACAAGCATCTGCATGTGTGCTATCGAGTATCGCGTTGCATTTCACCTCTAAATTGTTATAATTTATATAATTTGTGCTTGCCATGCAGTGCCGTAAAAGACGTCTGAAGATAGCTGTAGTTGGTGTGCCAAAAACCATAGACAATGATATTTTGCTTATGGATAAAACATTTGGATTTGATACGGCTGTTGAAGAGGCCCAAAGAGCAATAAATTCTGCATATATTGAGGTCAAAATTCCTACTGCTCTTTTATCCTTTTAGTATCTTCTTGCAAGATTTAATTATTATTCACTAGCTTTTCTACCCTATCTTTAAGGTATATGCAATGTTACTCTCATGTTTACTTCCTTATTTAGGTGTTTCCCTCTCTAATTTGACAGGCACATAGTGCTTACCATGGCATTGGGATTGTGAAATTGATGGGTCGAAGTAGTGGCTTCATAGCTATGCAGGCATCTCTTGCTAGTGGACAAATTGATATATGCTTGATTCCGGAGGTACCATTTTTGTACACTAAGTCTAAAAATATAAACTATTTTGTAATTCTGGTCAATGGTTTCATTGTTTTTTTGGATCAATCAGGTACCCTTTAATCTACATGGACCTCATGGTGTCCTAAATCACCTAAAATACCTTCTTGAGAGAAAGGGGTCCGCTGTTGTATGTGTTGCAGAGGGAGCTGGTCAGGTTAGTGAGATAATGCCTCCCCTTTTTCTGGTCAATTTTATGAATTAGAGCAATGAACCTGCGTATTGTAGATATTGAAAATCAAACCTGACACATGAATGATTGAAAGACCCGTTCAATTTCCATTTAACATCACTGCTATTTTGCTCGCATTTTGTGTTCAGGATCATCTACAGAAAACCAATGCTACAGATGCATCAGGGAACATCGTTTTCGGAGATATTGGAGTTCATATACAACAAGAGGTTGGTTCCTTTACCTGGCTGCAGTCGTTCTTCAACTATACATTCTTCTTTGCTTTGCTTCATCAAATTTGATATATCTATTCTAAAGTTAGTTGACCGTTCATTTTGTGGCATGCTTGTAATTATTTCATTGCAGCTTTTCCCCACTTCATACTGGTGTTGTATGCTAAAATATAATAAGGCTTGGAGTATGTCATGGTGCCTATATCTTTCTGTCTATGTGTCACCACATTTTCCTGCTTATATTATGAACTATTTGGTGCTTAAACTGTGTTTATCATTAACAATGGTGCCTATGAACTGAGTCTGCTATTCATCAATATAAACATGGGCGTATTTCATTTTTATTTCTGAAAGGTAGCTGAAGTTTTAATAAACCAACCTAAAAGTAATCGAAGCATTATATACTTTCCCGATTAAGAGATATTTTGATTTGAAGTAAACTAAAAGAACACGACTGTTTTCTGTTAGATTCAAACAATGCCTTGTCATTTTTAATGTTAATTATCTTTTAGATGGTTAATTGTTTTTCTCCTTATCATCCGCTGCTAATACACTTTACTTGCACCTTAAAGACAAAAAAGTTCTTTAAAGGGATGGGATTTCCAGCAGATGTGAAATACATTGATCCGACTTACATGATCCGTGCATGCCGTGCAAATGCATCAGATGGAATTCTCTGCACTGTTCTTGGTCAAAATGCTGTAAGTCATTTTTATCTTTTTATGTTTCTTAAACGGCATTATATAGAATGTGTCTCGTTGGCCAATACGTGCTCAAAATTATGCAAATATTTTGGCAGGTTCATGGTGCATTTGCTGGGTATAGTGGCATCACAGTCGGAATATGCAATACTCACTACGCGTATTTCCCAATTCCTGAAGTGATAGCTCAGCCGAGGGTCCTTGACCCTAACAGCCGAATGTGGCATCGTTGCCTAACATCAACTGGCCAACCAGACTTCATCTAAAAAGGAGCAGCAGTTAAGTTATGTTTGAGAAACAAGATATATAATTCATTCTGCAGAGTAGAAGAATATAGCCTGATTCTAGGGACCTTTGGCTTGTTCGAGATCTTCCCAGAATTTTTCAAGTGTACAGCATTCACATTGCCACTCAGCAGCGGCATGTCGGTAATAACCTCATTTTTTGAGAGAATTTCAATTCAGGCAAAAAATATTTAAATGCACTTTGATTGGGATAGTGAAATTCTGTTGTACTATACTATAAGAACTCGTATCTTATCTGAAATAAGTGAGTTCTGATTTTGTATGCCACTCTAATCTCTTCTCTGTCCAATACAGATGGTGTGTGTGTGTGTGTATTTGTATGTCCATGTTATTAGGATCCTAGGTGAGGGAGTCAATGATAGAGCTGTTAGGTATGATGGCCAAAGTTTTACTGTCATGATTGACTTGACCATATATGCTGAGGTGTACTGTTTTTGAGTGTGGGACTACATATAAAATTTACTGTTTGATCTAATCAGAGTAAGGGGTTTTCAATATGTGACAACACTTCAAAAGCATGGTCATGGTGTTCATTGTTCCATAAAAAAAAACTGTCACCCCACACTTCACATGGAGATGCTTTCTGTGAGAGAGAGAGAGAGAGAGAGAGAGAGAGAGAGAGAGAGAGAGAGGCATGATCACAAATTCAGAGGAATATAGGTTGATTTGATTTTTCACTGGAATTCGGAAAATTATTGGAAAAGGATAATTACACAAGTAAATTTTCTAATAGGCTCATATGTATTTGTTAATATAAACATATTAAATAGGGGCATGTATATTATTAAATGAGTTAAATATTCAAAAAATGAAAACAAGCTTATGATGGGAAAGAGGGAGAATATTTTGCCATTTTTAGGTTGTAGCAACCTCTCCTCCCACCCATATGTCATCAAGTTTCCATTTTAATTATTATTAACAATGCAGATGATCTATATTGATGAAAGCAAATGTGTCGCTAAACATGCTAAAGTAAAGGATTTGGACCAATAAAATCCATACAGATTATAATGTTATTGAAAAATAGTAAGAACTATAAGAGTGGCATTAATATTTTTTCTCAGAATATTTAAGCAGATGGGATATCAATGCAACAGTCGATTGATCACGTGAGGTATCAAATATATACCAACCAATAGTCTCCGTCCTAGTTAGTGTCAACCAAATGTAATTGAATTGTATCTTATACTACAAAAGCACGTAGATTCACATAATTTTCAATTTTATATTATATAAACCCCCAAAGTTGGGAGCGTAATTTTGTTTTTCTGCAACATAAGACACATCATACTTCCAACCCAATGAAGTCTTTTTTTTTCCTAATATAAAGTGAGAATAGGAGATAAAGGTGAAAATAGTTCAAAGCTTATTGAGGATTTTAATTTCTGAAAGGCCTAAGCCCATATATTTTTGGGCCGTAACCCTGTACGGCACTAGTACAAATCTGTATCTTACAATTTTAAAAATTTCGATTGAATTATTTCTTTTCATTGAGTTTTGAGGAAAATTCCACTTCATTTTTTTAGTTATATACTACCCCAACATTATTGAAAAAGATATTTTGGGCATATAAGGTAGTTTGTTTATATATTGAAAAAGAAGTTGATGTAGCATGATAGTCGCATGGTAGAATTTCCTTGAATTTGGATGTGAAATTGAGATCCGAACGTGAAACTTTACAGGGAGATGATAACTATTACTAAATTATATAATCAGTGAAGGGGCCACATTGGGCTCAATGGGGCACTGGTCCCACTAGAATTTTAGGAAAAAAAAATAGGGGTAATAGAGTAATTTTCTATTTTAATATTCATAAATTAAAAAAAAACTTGTTTCTCCGTTTCAATTGCAAATTTGCAAGCAGCCGAGATGGTAAGAGGGCTTCCCTTTTATCATTCTTCATCTTTTATTTTTGTTTTTTCAAATTTCCCCAAATATTTTTACTTAAACAAGTTTTTATTTGTTACTGTTATTTGTTAAGTTTTTTCCTCATTAACTCTATACCTCCACAACTCCACTCTTGAACTGGGTGCATTCTCATTACTCCATTGTTAAATTTTTTATTTATGGTAGTGGCTCTCGTGTAGAAAAGAAAACAAAAATGTTATCAAATTCTAATTTTATGTTTAACTTTCTACATATTTATATATTATTATTATTATTATTATTATTATTATTATTATTATTATTTGGGCCCCTGAACAGAATTTCTGACTCCGGTCACTGTGTATATTGGTGGTCAACTGAATTATTCTTAAATATTAAATAATTGTACCACAAATTTTGTCATGCACTATTCACCTTATATTAAATTTGGTGCGGGTGGATTTCATATATTCTTAATTTTATATTATTAAATATAATTAATAATTTTTTATTTATAATTATTTACCTTAATTATAAATGATATTATTGTAAAATTTGTATGACATTATAAATGAACTTTATGCATAATAATTTTTTTATAAAATTAATAATATATTATTTATTATAATGATTATTTATTAATTTTCATCAATTACAATTAAATGTGCAAATTAATATTTTACAAAACAAAATAAAGCATTTCAAATATATATCCTAAAAATATAATTTTCTAAATATGATATTTGGTGCAAACGATCGAGTGGAGTGTATTTGTTAATAGTTATGATTATAAATTGGTGCAACCATGGAGATAGGCCTAAATATTTAAAAAATTGAGAATATGAAAAGGAGAAAAAGGAAAAGAAATGGTGACTGGTCAAACACTACAGTGAAAACCAAAAGGGCTGTGAGCCTGGGCCCACATCAGATCCCAAAAACAGCATGACATGTAATCATTACACAAAAACCCAGTGCCTACGACGTCGCTTCGTTGCTTTATTGTACTTATATTGACTTCATTCACACAAATTATCTCAACCTCCTTTCCATCACCTCATTTTTTCAAACACTATTTCTATTAACTTAATAAAATACTTTTTCGGTTTATATGTAAATATCATTTTAAACGAATGTACTTAAATTAGTAAATTAATTAAATTATCTAATACATTCATATTTGAATATATTAAATGAGTTAAATATAGATGCTTGAATAAATTAAATGAGAGTAAATGTGAAAAAAATGTGAATTTTATGTCTCGAATTTGTAGAGTGACACTTTTTTTTGAAACAAAATTAAAATATTAGAATGACATTTATATAAAATGGAGGGAGTATTTCACTTTTATTTTATGGTAAATTTGTATGTTTGGACTCTTCATATCAATTTAAATGTAAATTAAAATTTATATAAATTCTACTTTCTAAAACTTGTGTAGGTTTTCAATTCACGATTTAGTCGTCTTTAGTGCGACGGATTCGTTGATTTTCATATTTTACTAATTCCATTCACCACAAGTTTTACCTAATATTTTATCGTTACATCATGCATCTTGTTGTGGGGTTAAATAAATTAATAGGTTTGATATCCGCATTCATGGAATTTATGGATACACTTATATATTTTCAATTAAAATTAATATTTTACATAAATAACTAGATACCTTATCATTCATTCGCATTCATGACCTACCACGGTTGTTACTATGGCGAGACATACAACCACGCACAGTAAAAATATCACTTCAATATTTTCAATTAAAAATAATATCTTACATAAATGATTAGATACCTTATCATTCATCCCGTGTTTCATCTTTTCTCCACGATTTACCGGGACTCACAAGCACGCACATCGCACATCACTTAAAGTCCATAATTAAAATGATATTGTGAACAAATGACTAGATACATTTTCATTCAATTCATCTCATATTTTATCCCATCTCCACAATTTACCATCGTTGCTATTACGGCGGGACTCGCAAGCAAACATGACATCGCATTGTCACTCAAATTTTTATCAATTAAAATAATATCTTACATAAATGACTAGATACCTTATCATTCATCTCGCAAGATGCACAAGCACGCATGGCACGTGCACACACCACGTCACTCACACAAACATACATACAACAAGAACCACAATATGCATACAAATCAACGCATTTGCCATGATGGTTAGTTCCAAATTCATTGCCCTCGCACACAAGACGCCTAGAAATGATGTGGGGGTGTGGGTGGCAAATGAGATCCTGTATTCTAAATTTATTCTGATTTTAATCATTAAATTTATGGCATATGTATTTAATTTTTTCTAATGGATAATTATTTAAATGCGCAACTTTTCATTTTTTTCAAAATTTGGACAAAAATATTCTTATTCACTTAATTTTGTACACTTAAATTTTGCTCGAAAATTAAAATATTTTGGGGAAAAATAAATAAAAATGGAAGTTTTGGACATTGTTTAAAAACACAAGGAGATTTAGTATAAAAATTCGATAATGCAAGGGGGATTTAACATATTTTATCTGAACACGTTTGTACTTGTAAGCATTAGGGTATTTGGACGATGTAGGTGCAATCTAGGCAGAGAGAAACAGAGGGAGAAATTAGATGAATTTAAAGTATTTTAGTAAGTCCCATTATGATTAATTTTAACCAAAAGAAAAATTCAATTGTATTAAAAAATTGGGCGTCCTAGTTAATATTAAGACTTTTGGAACTTACTCATCATGGAAATATAACCAAAAAACAAACGATTAATATACAAAAAAAACAAAAATCAAGTAATGACTCTTGAGACTTACTTAAATAATGCCCATCTCTTTTTTTGTTTATATTATATAATAAGTAAAAAAATTACATAATATCGACGAAAATTAACTATATATAAATAAATACAAAAAAAAAACTACTTAAAAGACTCCATTATTCCTCTTTATTACACATTCCCCATTTCCCCCAACCTTGCTCCTCTACATTTCCACCTTACACGATATTTCTCAAACTCTTGTGCTTGTCTTCTCCCATCATCATCATCATACAAATTACAATGGCATTTGGACATTTCTGATTATTATATGACAGCTGCTAAAATTGCCTTTTTCATGCTCAAAGCATGTCTCCTCGTCCTCTTCCATTTCTCAACTTCTCTTTTTTTTTTTAAGTTTTTTTTTCCTTTTTCTTATTTCTCAATGCCGCACACCAAAAATCCCATTCACCAACAACTGATTTTTAATGTGTGAATCCAAAATTCACATTTGTTCACGACTTCAAGAATCTCCACCTAAAGTTGTTGTTTTGTCCAATTTCCTCCTTTTGGTGACTGGACTACTTTGTGAAGAACTTGGGCATGATCCAACTGTTGTTTCATCACTTTTATAGCTCAAGCATGCTGCATCCAATACCCCATTCGGGCTATGAGGAATCGAGATAGTAGTGGCAGTAGCAATAGTAGTTGTCCTTCTAATGGATGACAAGTCTTGAATAAGTTCTAGGCACTTCACCACTCTCCCCTGCAATGATCACATAAAACTCGATCAAGATTTAGATCAAAGTTTTTATTTGGTGGGTGAGGGGGACCAAAATGAACACCTACCTTCTCCACTCCTATCAAACAAGGCAGTGTCTTATCAATGTCCATTGCTTGCATTTCGCCTGAAACAAACAATGCCACAGCCGCAGCTATTTCAGATGGTTTGAATTCCAAGAATTCAATACCTGCAGCATTCAATTTCCAACCAAGCATTATATTCAATCAAAACAATTTCTATTTTTTTTTTTAGATTCAATAGCTTATTTGTTGCAGATGTTTATGTAAACATATCAAAACCTTTTATCGTGTTCAAGATTATCCGAAGGGATCGACTAATCACAGGCATTGTCAAGAATTCACCCTCATTCATTTTCCTAAGATAGTAGTCTATGAAGTTGCATGGTGTGTAAGCTTTAATCCTCCAATTAAGGCTGTTTAACACCAAAATCTCCATTCTTTGAATTGTTTTTCCTTCAAACAACAACTTATGCACCCCTGCCTGTTTCATCACAATCGATCAAAACAAGCTCAATGAGATTGATCAATCACAACAACACACATTACACTAGTGATTGATTGATTGATTGATTGATTGATTGGTTGGTTGATTTTCACCTGCAAATCCAATGTGGAAGGAACATTAACCTCCTCTATTTTGGCCGCAAGCGATAAACAAGAAACTGCAACTAATCGAACAGCCCAATTCTTGCCTCCCTGTTGCAAAACAAATAAAGTCGAAAAAAATCGGCATTCAAATCACAATACAACAAAATTTGATTCATTGTGGATGAAGAATTAATCAACATGTTAGGTTTGTACTCTTTCTTGGAATGATAAAGGCAATTCGTAGATCGATAGAAACCGATCAAAATAGCTAATTGCTGAGTACAAACACATCTCTCCAAAACTGAAGTGGGCGCAAGCCTGTAAAGCGCAAACAAACATTCATCATTTATAATTGAAACTGTTGGAGGAGGAAATTAAAGTAAGAAAAAGTGTGGGTTGCAGTTGCATCAGAAACAATCAGAGTGCTTCGAATCAAGAAAGCACTAATTAATGGGATTGTCATTAATACATCAAATCCCAATCATCATTTATAATTTGACCCTTTTTTAATCAGACATTATGATGAAATCCCATTTAGGAAAATCTTGGGAAGAATCAAGAATTCTGCCAAAATGGCAACACAAATGTATTTGGAGGAACATCAAATTGAACAAAATCACATAATAATAAAAAAAATAAAAACTCACCTTGAACATCCAATCGAGAGCCTCTCTTCTCAATCCAATATCCAACTCTCCATTTCTCAATCTGGTGAGATAATCGTCTCTTGGCAGGTGTTCTCTCTCTCTCTCTAACATATAACAAATGCATTCTTCGCTGAGGCACGGAAAATGAATGAGCGCCTCTGAATCTGATCCGCCATTGCTAAAAATCACATCTTTTTCATCGCCTGATCTTTTTCGAATGCTTTGGTGACTGAAAGGTTGAAGAAGACCATCATCATCATCATAATCATCATCATTAAAGCAGAAGGCTTTTGTTTCTTCATTACAGAAGAGGTCTGTTGAAGCAGAGTCAAAGACATTGTTATCAGCCATTGGGAAATCACCCTCAATGAATGTACGTGCTTTGCTGTCAATGGAAGTTATCAAATAAATCTCATAAAGATGAGGTTTATATGGGGTTTCTTTTGCATGCTAAAGATTGGTATTATGTTTCTGCCATATCTGCAGCAAGGCCCAGAGTGAGTGAGTGAGAGAGAGAGGGAGGGAGTGTAAGTGAGTGAGTGAGACTATTGGGGTGCATATATATATATAGAGAGAGAGATAATGTATGTGTGTGTGTATAATATATATATATATATATATAGAGAGAGAGAGAGAGAGAGAGAGAGAGAGAGAGAGATTATATGTGGGTATGAATAGGACAGTGCAAAGGAATGGAGGTTTATGTAGGAAATTAGTTTGTCTTTTAGGTAAAAGGTGGGGTTGGTTGAATGAGAGAAATAATGTATTTCGTTTTTTTTAAATATATGTTTTATTAAATTTATTATATAATTTATAAATGAGTTGTTTTGTTGAAATTAATATTAAAATAATATTTAAAGAACAATCAATATATATATATATATAGTTTTAGATCATAATTTGTAGTTTTCATCTTCTAAATACCCGAATGATAAATAAACTGTATTTTGGGTCTAAACCGATAAAACTACAAAGAAAACATAAAAATAAATTGATTTTACAATTATTAATCAGAATATATTACTCAGAGAAAATTAAGGGGACATAATCTTGATAATAAAGAAAAAAAAATGGTTCGTTACTAAAATACCAATACTGTCCCTTTCTAATTTGTGTAATGCTGTTCTCTAATCTCTATTTCTAGTTAACATTGTGATTTGATGGAAAATATTTATTTTTCTTTTTTGTTAGAAGAAGAATTGACTAGTTGGAAACTGGGAGACAGTGATGACGTAATAATTCATCTTCTTTTTTCGATGGGGATGTATAAATTATAATGTGTATGAATTGAAGGGATAAAATATTTCATACTGTATTTTGATTTATCACTCGCTATGTAACAATAAAGTTGGCAAATTTTGGTTTTCATCCCATTATATTTCCCATGATGAAGATAAATCCATATTTACTGTTGTTAATTATAAATGCACGCCTTGTGTGTTGGCACGTCGCAAAACTAGCGTATAACGTGCTAACTCATAGTAAATGATAAATTTGAGTATATATTTACTCAATAGAAAATATATATTTATTCAATAAATTTGAGTATATATTTTTGCATAACAATAAAAAATTTAGGACATGAGTATATATTTACTCAATATAATATATATTATAATTTGGTGTTCCCGTAAAAATAGTTATCTATTTCGTTTTTGTTCATTTCGAAAGTATGGTTCTCAATCTTTGTTAGAGCTGCATTAAAACAAAATCGCTTAATCTTAATAATTTTCACGCGTAACAATTTTTATATTTTCTTATTTCGTCACAATATGAATTTTGTGTCAATTTTAATTTTTAAATATATTTTTTCAATCTATATGAAAAGATAAACAACATTATTTTTACTGAACATGGATTCTTGAGTTGTAACAAGATTCGTGAACTTTGCAGGTGTTTTACTTATCACGTTATTAGCGTTGTTGATAAGATTTAGAAACTCCAAATTTATAATTTCGACTTGGAACCATTTTGAAAGTTTACATTCTCTAAAATCTTAAATCTAAATCATATACACCTATAAATTAACCCCTCAAGTTCAGAAAGATTGATACTTTAATCTTTAATTACAACAAAAATAAAAAAAAAATGTGACAAATATACTCTATCAATTAAGTTACATTTTTCTAATATATGTTAATTTATCTCTCATTGTAATTTGTATGCTTCTATATCTCTTCTTAATTTCCTCAACATATTTATGGATGAGATTTTATCATGACAAAATTGAGAGAAAGAGTATAAAAAAAATGTAAAATATCAAATAATTTACAACAAAATTAAGCGGGTAAAACATCAATCTTCCTGAAACTCACAAAGTAAATTATAGACTCTTAGGGTGCATATTGATTTTTTTAGATTATACGGTATCTAATTACAACTAGATAGTATATGATTATTCACAATTTATTACAAGTCTATTTGCTTATATAAATAACTACAAAATTTATTACTTCATCTTATTGATCTAATCATGTAGACATTTTTTTGTTGACAAATTATTGTGCACAACAGTTGTATATAAGCTTTACATCAGACAAATAATATGCAACACTACAATTATATTTTTCAGTATTACAAGTGATACTTTTTTTTTCAATCCAAAAAAAAAATAGTTATAATTACAAAAATATCACCGCCAATTTTTTAACAGTATTTGTTTCCAATAAAATAAACATTATACTTTTCAGTATTAGAAGTGGGTTTTTTTTTCCGTTTGATATAAAATTTATGTACAACTGGTGTACGCAACAAGAAATAGTTGGAAATACATAAATCTAAAGTTAATGGCTTTCAAATGCTTGCACTTTTTTAAAGTTTGTGTTATGTAAATACATACATATATATTGCAAAAAAAATTAAATAAATAAATCCATGTAATATATACTGCGTAATTATAATTCATTACCATCTCATCACGCATTTACAAAACTAATGTGAAGCCAATGCATTTTGAAAAGTAAATCGACACATAATTTTCCTCTTATATCATTTTTACTCATCCAAAATAAAAGATTGAAATGTGAAGAACTTTAATTAATAGGAGTACCTTAAACAAAAAAAAGTTAGTGCACCTTTAAGAAGGGAAGAGAGATATACTCCATTCATTTCATAATATTTGATGTTTAATTTTAATCTTTTATATAAAAGTAAAGACGTAAAAAATGTGACAGATATATATCATATCTTCTCTCTCTCTCTCTCTCTCTCTCTCTCTCTCTCTCAAAGTCTCCTCTACTAGAAGTAAGTTAATATAGGAGATTTTATAGTGCTTTGATAGGGGGTAAACTTGAGAAAATGTGTGAAAAATCTAAAACATTAAATAATTTGAGACAAGATTAAAAGACAAAACCATCAAATATTATGAAATCGAGGGAGTATAACTTTAAGGGCATGGCTGGTATGAGAGAATGAAATCAGGTAGGAAGGGAATGAACTTGGTAATAGAATGAATATTGTCATTCCTATAGCTGGTATCCATAAGGAATAAATATATGAATGAAATTGAAATTCATGAATTAATTTTATTATCATGGTTGATAATTAATAAATAAAATACATGAATTTGTTTAAATTTATATTAAATTAAAAAAATTAACCATCAAGAGAAACTATTATATTTTAAATATATATTATTAAATATTTTTAAATTTTGTCCTTAAATTAGAATTTGTAAAAAAAAACAAGAATGATTTCAGTAATTATTTAACTAATGAATAATGAGTTCATATGTTTTATGTAAGTTTATTTCCTATAATATTAGTAATAGTTTTAAAATAATTATAGAATTTTATGAATCATGAATAATTTATTAAAGCTTTTAAAAAAATTTATATATTTCTCAAATTTAAATATTTATATTATTTTTTATCAAGTATTTTTTATGAAAATAATCATTTTTAAATTTTTTATATGAGTTTTTACAAATGTTTGATGAAATTTGAATTTTTATAACTTTCTATAGTTTTTATGCTTTATTTAATTCTCTAGGAAATTTTTTATTTTTAATACTTATGTAAATTACATTTTTATAAATTAATCTATGAATATAATATTTAATTTGATAATGTAAAAAATAAATATGGATAATTTTGTTAAATAAAAAATATTTATTGGTCATTAAGAATACGTAATACCATGAGGGCGGATAGAATAGTTAATCCTAATTTTGGGGATGGATTATCATGGGAATGGTAATTCCCAATAGTAAAATTATACTAGTCATGTGATTAACAATGGAGGTGGGAATGGTATTACCATTCTCACCCCACTCATGCATACCGCTATGACCTAAGAGAATAAAAGGCAAGTAAGAAACTATTTTTATGGGAGGGAACAACTATTTTACTCCATTGTCATGAAATCTTATCATAATTAATGAACCCAAAATCAAAAATCAAATTAAAATTTCCCTAATTGAGTTACTTTATATAAATTGGGAAACACAGAAAACATGCAGCGATTGTCGATAGAAGCTAAGACATCCACTTCAAAAAATACCAAATTAAGTCCATTAAGTTTGAAAATGTTTAAGTAATAGAATTGAAACTATTTTTATTTTATCCGAGCAAAATTAACATCTTCTGCCTTTTTTGAATTGAGGGAAGGGGAACCATGGGTCTAGATTTTGAAACATCTCTTTTTTACACATGAGTTTACACTGTTTGGGTGTCCTAGGAAAGACACCACCTTCTACTTTAATACTTATAACTCTTTTGTCCAAGAAAGAAAAAGAAAAGGCAAGCATATTAAAGTTTTGTTGATTGTATTCAATCAAAACACCTCAACAAAATAAAAATCAAATGTCGTAAGGAAAAAAACAAGATCAAAGAGCTTAGGATACTGATTTTGAATGTTGTAGACGGAGAAATTAAAGCTTGTGAACTTAGATGTAAAGGGATATCTTTGTTCCTTTTCTTAGACTTTGCAACATTCAAATATTCCAACCTTTTTTTCACCTTCCACACACACACACAAATATGAAATATTCACCTTTATCACAACTTCTTTATAAGATTTAGGGGTTAGGCCCAAAAAATTCTGCTTAGACCACAAATGAAGAAAAGAAAAGAAAAAAAAAACAACTTTAAACAACAAGCATCCCATGTCACGTGTTTGATGCAACGTTCATATCTCAGTTTTTCTTGTTGCTCCCACTTTGTATAATAGTATTAAACTAACTAATATATACACAACACACATAGTGGTCTCCAAAAGAAAGTAGTCTTTTATATACATTTCTATTTCAATATTGATGCTGACTAACACATTTTCCTAAGTTTGTACACAACATGGTGTGAGTTTTTTTCTTTCTTATAGATAATTAATTGTATTATTGAGTATTAATATATAATTCGAGTTTGGACTATGATTGACCTTTCTTTTATCATCACATTTTCAACATATTTCATAACATCTACTACAAATATTTGCATCTTATACTGAATGCATTACATTTCACCTGAAGAAGATTTGAAGTATCGTTACATTGTTCGTACAATTGATTCCAATTTATATATATATAAAAAACGTTGTAAGATTTAATATTGGTCATATCAATATACAATGAGGGCCACAAATAGAAAGAAAAATCAAATTCACAGCTCATTTATCCAATAATTCAAGAAAATGTAGAAATCTTTTCTCCCTCTTTTTACTTCTTCTAGTCTTGCATCTTTATGTCGAAAGACTCATCATTCACATTTACAAACGGTATAACAAAAAAGAATCAAGTCAATCCACTTTTTCTTTGGCGCTAAATATTCAAATTTCCCGAAAAGGTTATTTAATTTATTCAAATGTAACAAAAGATGTAAGATTCCTGAACCACCCCAGAATTATATTTATATCTACCAAAAAAAAAACAAAAAAAACCAAATGTGTGACATAGTAGAGAATCAATACACATAAATTTTAGAGTTGTGACCTCACAGTCAAAGATATATTTCCTCACAAAAAGTAATCCAAACTTAAATTTACCCTCCAAAACAATTCACCCAATCTTTGAACGACTCAAATTAAATGAAACCAATCGGTATGACATTGTATGATAGAACTATGAAATACGAGATAAGATTAATGACTCCTCAAAATAATTGAACCCATCAATATGAGTCATATGGAATTGTATATATGAATATCATGAAATTAAACTTTGAGCTTGTCTGAGGAGTCACTGCCCACATGTCTCCTCAAACTGACACATGTTCAACAATCTTGAAAATAAATGTAAAAAATATATAAAATTGTGCGTCAATGTAAACTAGATTGTATTTTATTTGCTCGCATGGGTCAAATTTTCCGAGTATTAGGGCAATAAAACACGAGATGATACGTCACTTGCAACAACAAAGAAATTAACTTGTATTAATAAAAATGAAAGAGCATCGTTAGTTCGAGAAATTATAATTAAGTAGCAGTCATGATCTTTCACAAGTTGTTTTGAGTCGAAAACTTTGGAAACGGACAGGTTACTGCATAAAATCTCTTGCTTTATTTTATTTAAATTTTTGGTTATTGTGCTTTATTGCATGTAACAGCAATGATTTTAATGGCTTTTGGTAGACCAATTTGTACCGACTTCTTGGTATTTGGACACGCATAGATTGTTATTGGGTTTGGAATTGGAATTGGACCCCTACACTCATAAATCATCATCATCATGAAATGTTTCAATATCTCCAAACAAAAAGACTAAAAACAGGGAGACAAAGTCCAGGAGAAATTTGATTGGTAGCTTTCCATGAAGAATTATCATTGCTAAAATAATGGTAAACGTACTTAGTCTTCTACTTTCTTTTTTAAGTTTCTTCTTAATCCCTGGTTACCACAAACTCAATTCCCATCAATCTTGTCAATATATATATATATATATATATATATATAATATTTGTATGTACCTCTCTCTCTCTCTCTCTCTCTCTCTCTCTCTCTCTCTCTCTCTCTCTCTCTCTCTCTCTGATATTTATATAAACATTGTGAGAATCATTTATTCCCTTCACATTAATTAGAACTTGAAATCGTGTCACAAGATCTTATTAGTATATATTTAACTATTTATGTTCGGTACGATTTAGCTTGTCACGATTCATGAAGGGTAATTGAAGAAGTAGTCCGGGCAGTCTTACTAAAATTTTCAATATTTAAAAAATATAAATGATGTTAAATAGGGAATACGATCAACAAAGGTGTTGATCGATAAGTAGTAAATCAATAAAAGCTACTTTGTATAGGGCGTATGAGATTATTGGTTCCATTGGAGCATCCTATAACGATCCTCATAGCTTCCAATGAGATTGAAACTGTCTATTATCCACACACACACACACACACACAAAAAAATGAACATCGTAGGACTACTAATTTACTTATAGTAACATTGTTATAAGAAGTGGAACAACATATTTCAAATGACTAAGTAGAACTTTTTGGAGGTAATAATTTCACTACCATCTCGGTGTAAAAATAGTTTTTAGAAATATTATAACCACGGTGGTATAAAAATGCTGGGCTTTATTTTAATCAAATCATACACCGACAAAGCGTAATGGAACCTGAGACAGTTTGGAGATTGATTCATATCTACCGTGTTTGAATCTCACGTTTTATTTTATTTCGTATAAAATGGGAGACCATCACCATAGTTCATAGTTGTCGTGTGCGTGAGATTGAAACACGACAGAAAATAAAAGAAAACAAGAAAAAACTCTCCTGCAGGCAAACACAGCTTAGTAAAGCTATGTAGAGTCGAGCATTGGAAACTACCCACACAGACAGGATCTAGAGGTGGCAAAACAAAAAAGCACTGAGATATGCATGGAGAAGCCAAATCAAACAGCAAATAATGAAATTTCCAGATTTATATGATGAGGATCGATATTGCTTCCAAATGCGATGCGATTACTGCCCCAATCAAATTTCTTTCTTGCTACATTCTATTTAAGCAGCAAAAACATACATTCGAATAATCAAGGGACTTCCATGAGTCTGAAGAAAATAAGATCACAATAACACAATGCAAACTACAAAGCCACCACCAGTCGGTATATATGCAAATTACAGATAGATTATGACATTCAAGCCCACCTCCTTCAGGAGCAGATCCAGGCACTGGTTCAAGACTCGTCGATTTGATCCTGCATCAAACCCCAAGAGATACAAGCATTAGCACATACATCTCATGTATCAACAGAAGGAAAGAAACTATCCTCGTATCCAAAATTAAGTAATGGCAATGAGGAATCTATCAACCAGATGTTTAGCCTTCACAACTATTTTGCAGTCTAGTACTGTTAAGACTTTTTTTCCCCATGGAAGTACGAGGATCTTAAACAAGCATTTTGAAAATATATATAATTAATAAAATCGCTATGGTACAAATCAGCAATGGCAAAGTGAAATAAGTTTCTAGTTTCTAGTCAAAATTGTTGGCTACCTGCATATCTGAGGTCCAAAGAGTGAGATTGTCCCTGAGAAGCTGCATGATGAGAGTGCTATCTTTGTATGACTCCTCACCCAAGGTGTCCAACTCAGCAATAGCTTCTTCAAAAGCCTGATTGCAACAAAGAAAGGTTTATCATTCTAACTATAGAAGGATATTTGACAAATGGCAGCAAGAGATGGAAGACCCATACGAGATTTACTCTAACAAAGTTCATCAAGGTTTATGTTTAAATCATACATCATGTAGATTACAAAAGGAAGTTAAGTGAATGCTTTAGGCTTTCAGACAATAAATGCAGTTTAGATCATTTGATTGACATTTACCACACAAGTACTAGAGCAAAATTATTGCTGATATTAACACACACATAATGTAATATATATAATAACACTCAAGTTGACTGCTAAACTTATCTGGTCAATGTATCATGATAGAGCTATTGATATTTTTTTCAACATGTTGCAAGAGTGTTCAATGATTTCTTATTAAAGTCAGGTCCAGACAGTATAATGATACAGGGTGAATATAGAATGGTCACTTGGTTGATTATACTTGGAATTTGAATTTTAATTAAAAACAACATTCAGTCAACTTTGAAATGTCTTACTAGTGAAACACATTATGACCTACAACTGAAACAGATTATTTAACATAGAGAGAGAGAGAGAGAGAACAAAATATGGGGCCAAAATCCAAGCATGATAGTGAAAATGAAAGGGAGAACAGATTTTGTCAAAATGCAGGGCCTTGGAGCACAGCCGAAGCATTAAACTCTACAGTGTGTATTATTAACTAACCTGTTTTGCCATGCTGCAAGCTTTCTCTGATGAATTGAGAATTTCATAGTAAAAAACCGAGAAGTTCAGTGCCAATCCCAACCGTATAGGATGAGTGGGTGCAAGATCAGCAAGTGCAACATCCTGCATTCAGTAGATCACATGGAGATAGGTTAATTAGAACAGAGCAAATACAGACACCAATATAACATGACATTCAAGTTTTGCATAGATATGTAAGTTCCATGCATAGAAAATATCATCTTCAAAGGGAAGAATAGTTCTTCCAAGAAATTTGCATGCACTCGTTACTATTATACTATATAAATGAGGGTTATATTTTAAATATGGTCTCATGATTGAATAAACTTCAACTTCTTAATAAACTGCAAGCCACCATACCCTCAGCATCAATGGATTTTCCCACCTGGCAGTAAAGTTCCTTTGTTTTTCTATCTTCAGATAAACTTTCACTTTGTCCAAGAAATAAGCATGCATGGGATTTTTAACTGAGTTTGATCTTTGATTTTGAAATAAATATATTTAACCAAATAATGTTTTCAAGTTCGACTATAGTAAATATGCCAGTGATTGAATGTTGAATCTAGTCTATGCTATTTCAATTCATTAAAACAAAATCAAAAGTTCCCAAACCACAATACCAACTTCCTTCCTGATGAAAGAAAGCACACGGATCTGCCATTCGAATCTTTCAAGCCTTCAAAACAGGACAAAAAAGTTCTCCAATCTTATCACAAACTGCTACTCCCCACCCCAAAAACCAAACAGAAAAATAATACAAAAAAAGGGAAAAAAATGGACCACATAGTCACTAGACCATTAATGCATCACATATATATAGAGCGAGGGAAACCAAGATTCAAAATTATCAATAACCTAAAACAGCACAAGAATACAATTTAACACAAAAATCACAAATACAATAAACCAAACTCCAGGAATTATATCTACCGTAGATTTACTGGGTGACTATGTGCACATAGATAGAAAATAAAGCAATCGATGATAACACTGTATATACCTGAGCAGCTTTGTAAGAGAGCATGGTATCCTCAGCCGCCTCCTTCCGCTCATTCCCAACCTTAAACTCCGCTAAGTACCTGTGGTAATCGCCCTTCATCTTCAAGTAAAAGACCTTGGACTCGCTTGTAGCCGCCGACGGGATCAAATAATCGGCGAGGAGTTTCAGAATTCCGGCGCAGACTTGCGAGAGCTCCGTCTCGACCTTAGATCTGTAGTCCTTGACGAGCGTCACGTGGTCGTCGTTCTTCCTCCCTTCCTCCTTCTGCTCGATGGAGGAGACGATGCGCCAGGCGGCACGCAGCGAGCCGATGACGTTCTTGTAGGCGACGGAGAGGAGGTTGCGCTCCTCCACGGACAGCTCGGCACCGGCGGAGCCGGCGACGAGGCTGTCCATGTACTTGACCATCTCCTCGTAGCGCTCGGCTTGCTCCGCCAGCTTGGCCATGTACAAATACTGCTCCCGTGTCAGAGCCATCGGAGGAAAAGTTTAGAGAGAGAGAAAGAAGTGAGAGAGGGGGGCGGGGTTGAGATTCTCGTGAAATTTTGGGGGAAAAATTGGAGAAAGGGGATTGAATTGAAATATATATACGACTACGAGGTATGAAGGAATGTGTGTGAAGGAGTGAGCTGTCTCAGAGAGTAGGGTTAGATACTTTCGAAGGCGTTGACGGCGCGTGGAAGTCACGACTGCTTCCTGTTGTAGGTAGGACTAGGTGACTTGGAAATTTTACTTTCTATTTTATGTTTACGAAGATAAAATATTACTACAAATTTATGATATTCAAGACACGATAGTTCCACAGGTATAATTTTATTTATAAACACTTCGAAGAGTATATTTGAGAAAAATAAGTTCATGACTTTTATCTAAATTTCTTCTAGTATGTATCATTGTATATATGTTTCATGTTTAGATTTGTATTCTTCTAGTTATTGGTATACAAAATTAAAAGGAGTAAAAATTAAAATAATTTTGGTCAAAATACTAAACAGCCATATAGAAAAATAGATTTAAAAAAAAAAATCCAAGAAAAGGTATGAGGGGCAAAAGAAAAGTAAAAGGAAGCGTGGCGGCGAGTACACGTATTTTTTTAATCATGCGAGTGGTGGGTATGCGTGAGAGAGAGAGAGATAGAGATAGAAAGAGAAGCTGATGTGGGCTCGAGTCAGATTCTACGAGGACTGCCTCAACGTCAATTTCGGCGCTGTTGGGCCTATTTTCGGGCTACTTGAAATAGAAAATTGGGCCTTGCAATCTATTTTAACCTTCACAATTTCACATTATAGCTGGGAAAATTTGACGGGTAGCATGCCCGAATTGTCCTTTTTATTTTTTAAAAATGTTTTTGCAAAATAAATAAAAAAATGGATATATTTTATTTCTTAAGTAGATATTAATTATATTTGTTCCGATTTTTTATTTCACCTGTTACTATGTAAACCAACAATGTTGTGAAAAAAATTCACATGATATCGTAAAAAACTAAAAATACACACCTTTTTTGTTTGTATAATAGGAGGCGGAAAAAAAACCGTGACAAACATAATTAACATCTACTAATGTCGCCATTTGTAACCAAAAAGAAATTGTAAAAATATTTTTAAAATAATATAACAAAATAAAAACCAAAAATCGGGCATGCTACCTTACGATTAGCATCTAAATTTCCATGACAAAAACTTGCATGCATCATGATGCAAATAACACTATATGAGACGGGTCGGTCAAACCCGCACTTTGACCCGGTGAACGCGGGTCAACCCATAAAAAAAAATTCTCCAAAGTCAGTACCAACAGTCCTATTAAAAGGTATCACAAAACATTCGAAAAGTATCATCTATATCATTAAAAAGTAAGGGGTCTGCTGGTTATTTTACACTAGTTTATTTAGTTCAAATTGTGATTTTTTCCATTCAAATTAATGTTTAGAGCTTAGTAGTTTAGGGATTTTTTAAGGTTCATGGTTTTTTAAAGGGTTCATGTTTTTTAGGAATTTTTTTTAGGGTTCATGGTTTTTTAAGGGGGTTTTTTATTTTTTTAGGGGGGTTTTTTTAGGGTATATTTTGTGTTTTTTAGAGTTTTTTTTGGGTATTTTTAGGGGTCTATTTTGTTTTTTTAGGATTTTTTGGGAGAGTTTTTAGGGGTTTATTTTGTGTTTTTTAGGGTTTTTTGGGGGTTTTTTTAGGGTTTTTTGAGGTGTTTTTAGGGGTTTATTTTGTATTTTTTAGGGTTTATTAATTCTATTTAATACTCATTTCAAACAAATTAAATCAATTTATTTTAATTTTAGGGTTCACTAATATTTTTTTAGGGTATATATTTTTTTGGAACAAATAAAATTGATAAAAAAAGATAAAAAAACATACAAAATCCTGCAAGAAAAATGGAGAAAAAAAAGAGAAAAAATAGGCTAGGAAAAAAAGGAGAGAGAGAGAAAAGAACGCCCCAACACGCCCTGTTGCATGCAAGTGCAGCTCAATTTCCATTATAGCTGGTAACAATATTAATACGACAACAGCTGGCATAGCAAATAGCAATTAGCAAAGAGAAAAACTCATTTTTTCCTTCCAAGTGAACAAATCATCACCACCCAGCACCAAAATGTGTAAAAGTATTAGTGGCAATATTGAGTATTGACCTCCCAATATATATTGTGAAAATACACGATAAAAAGAACAAGAAGTTGTTCTAAAAAAAAATTCTCTAGTTAGCTACGTCACTGAGAGATGAAACATTAATAAGAGAATGAAATAATGAAATGTGGCATTTATTTCTCTATAAAATTTATACCAATTGAGCTGTTTTTTCCAGACAATTTGGCAAAATTGCAAGTGAATTTGATGGCATTTAGACATTATTTGTGGGTTCTTGCATGTCTCTTTGGCACGTGGATACCAGCGCGGGCGACAACTAACTTATTCAGAATCGAGAAATAAGAATTCACTAAATACATGCAATTATTTATCTGGGATATTTAAATTGGACTGCATACATATACATATATATACATATATATATATGTATATATATATGTGTTAATAGGGGTAAATAGTCATTATCACTTAGTAAATAATGTAAATAGTCAGTTTTTAAAAAAAGAATGTATCTAGCCTTTTAAGATGTAAATATACATCAATACCCTTACTTCCATATAAATAATTTTTTAATATAATGTATTTTTAACATTATTATTTCTTAAAATAAAAATATCCTAATATATTTAAAAACAAATCAAATTCAGAATAATCTAATATATTTAAAAAAATCAGATTCATAGTAATCTTTTATCAAACTTGATATTTTCTCACTGATTTTTATCTCCCATTCTCATATTTGTCTCCAACTATATTCCAAACACCTCCATGAACAACAATAATATGTGTTTGGCTCATCTACAATCACCAAATTATGAATAATAAATGACATGTTATAGCAACGCCTATATATAAGATTCTTACACGAGTAGAAAAATTATATACTGGTGTTTAAATCGAAATTATAATACAACACGAGTACACGAGTGCTACGACATGAGTAATTTAAGTCGTGTTATCGTGAATTGGTTAAATATTCAAATGCTACACGAGTACATGAATAGTTCAATATAACGGTTCAATACACGAGAACACGCATATGCTCATTCGTGTACTCGTGTAGAATTTGAATATTAATTTGAAACATGACTGCATTAGTATATTTATTCGTGTATTCGTGCACTACTTCAAAAATTCATAGATACACACGAGTTCATTATTCTGTCAATTCGTGTAATCATGCAACAGTAAAAAATGGATATTCCACACGTTACAAATAAATTGGTGCACGATTCTACTCCAATACTCGTGTGCCAAAGAAAATCGATTCGTGCTCCAAAGAACATTCAATTCTTCCACCACTTCCAAACAAAAATTTATTATCTAGATCAATAAAAATATAGTACATATACATAAAAATCATATCTTATTGACGCAAAAAACAACACACGCGATGTCAACAAAACTTCTTAAAATCGCTTAACTCGTTGCAACGATGATTTATCGCTGCAACGCGAAGGATCCCTAATATTTGACTTTGCATCAGATAATTTATCGTTGTAACGATGATTACAGAAATGAAAAATCGTGATAATCTTCAAAAATCATAGCTTCTGACCTTCGCTAATGGTAGTTTTGTTGGGAATGATAAAATATCGTTTGAAAAGGAGAGAAGCGAGTGGGTGAGAGAACGACGGTTATAGATTGAAGAGAGAGAAAATCAAATCTTTTTTCCCCAAATCTTATTGATATATGAATATTATATATATATATATATAATATTTCTTAATATTAAATATGAAAGTAAGGGTATTATAGTACCTTTTTTTCATAATGGCTAGATACATTATTTTTAAAAAAAATGGCTATTTACATGATTTACTAAGTCAAAATGACTATTTAAAAATTTGGCTCTATATATATATATATACATTATTTTAGATCACAACGTACATGAGGTGTTCTTACACAGATTGAATTATTGTATGGGTATTGTAATGTGGTGCATGATTCTTCGATGAAGATATCAATATTGTTTCAGAAGTATTTAAAAGTCGACAACATTGGCTGCCCATACCTAAATTTCAAGAATAAATAAATTGGACTCATAACACAAATCACCATACGGCCCTACCTCTTTTTTGGGATTTGCCCAGAACATCCAATCTGCTTCAATTTGAATCAGGGCCGGTCCTGACAAAAATGGGGCCCTGGGCGAAATTATAAAAATGGGCCCCCAATATATTATCACACGCAATACATCGAAAGGCAAAAAATGTCCATTACTTATAAAAAAATGACTTTATCTAGCATTTTTACTTGCAAAATCATCTACAATATCGTTCAAATTTATGTTATCTAAAATCTCTTTTTTTATACATAATATTGCCAAACCATTCAATCTCTCTTGGGACATTGACGATTTCAAATACGTTTTCAACAATTTCAACATATTACCTTTTTGTGATTTAACTAGTTCTTCTATTCTTTTTCTTTTTCTCATTTCCGCGTGCTTGTTTTCTAAGCGGCCCGATGTTTAACACTTATAGAGTAAAATAAAAGAGTAATAGCACCTAGATAAATTGGTGATTGAGACTTGAGAGCTGTTTGAGATGCATTTTAATTTTGTATTTCGAATATACTTCCAAGTTTCAACTTCCAAACTTTCTGATAAATGATAATCTGCAAAAAATAAACTAAAATATTTAATTCAATTGCTCTTGCCTGTAAAAAAAAATCACAAAATCAATAAAATATATGAATTTACTTACCTGTAAAACAAAATCAACAAGATGCTTCAATGGTTCCGCCTTCTGAAATCGAAATCTGAATTTCAGAATTTGCAATGAGAATTTTTTTTGCTTGGACAATTAGGTCAATACTCGATAGTCAAGAAATAAATGAGAATTATTTGTGCCGCTGATTAATGAATGATTTAATAGTATTAGATAATAAATTTTGACATCATGGATCGCATCTGCTGGGCCAAAAAACAATAAGTCTGATATTTTTTTTAGTATACATAATGCCTATAACTTATGGGCTATATTAAAAATTTTAGGCCCTCCAATTTTTGGGGCCCTGGGCCATCGCCCAAGCCCGCTCGCCCTTAGGACCGGCCCTGATTTGAATTAACCAACTTTTAAAAACAAAATCTACAATTAAGAATTTGTTGTGAACACATGTTATGTTCTGATACATGTGTTCATATTAGAGAAAATGAGATGTTACAAGCATTGGTAGACGACAGAGGACGGAGGAAATGACCGGAGGTGAAGGGGAGTAACAGAGGCAGAGAAGAAGAGGGATCAAGATTCGATTTTTGATGAGATGTTGCTAAGGTTGATGATGACAGCTACCATAACCTTTTTGCCATGCTCTTGTGGGTGTTGTGGAAAAAAAGAAACCTGCTTGTGTATCAAAATGTCTCTTTCCATCAAAATGAATGTATTGACACGGCCTTACAGCTCTATGGTGAATTCAAGGAAGTAGCCTATCGGGCCGCTAAAGGGACCAGTGCCCCTGCATGTACGAATTGGGAAGCCCCACCTGCTCTCTTTTGGAAGGTGAATGTGGATGCAACTTGATTGGGAGAAGAGAGAATTGGGATTGGTGTGGCTATCGAAGATGCAACAGACAAGGTTATTGTATCGAGATGTACGAAAGAGTTACGGAATGTCGAGGCAGATGTGGCGGAGGCTCTTGCATGCCTAGAGGGTTTAGCGGTGGCACATAGTTTTGGTGGAAGACGTTTAATCCTTGAAAGTTGAAACTGACTGTCTTCGAGTTCAGCAGTCCCTCTAGTCTGATGCAGAAGACTGGTCTTACAGAGGAGAAATCATTTCCTCTATGCGTAAGGAAGCTACGCATTTTGATGAAGTCATTCTCAGATGGGCTCGGCTAGAGGCCAATGTTATGATTCATTCGTTGGCTAAACTGGCTCTTAGTAATCATAGTTTTTCTTCCTATACTGGCGCTTTACCGGGTGTTATTTTGAATGCCATCCCTTCGGAAGAACGTTTTTCCTAATTAATTGATTTCTCTTTTCTCAAAAAAAAAAAAAAAACAAAAACAAAAAAATTCGATTTTTAGGATTTGTTATTCAACCTTTAAATCGATTAAAATTATAAAATGGGCATCTTCAACTTAGCCGTTCGATCGATCGAGTATTTGTGCGGCTGAGATTAAAGTCGGGCTCTTAAGTTAGAATTAGTATTTGCTGTTAGAATTATTATTTGTTGTTATCTTTGTTTTGTTTGGGCTTTAGTTTTTGTCCAAGGATTCTATTATTGGGCCATTTCTGGAAGCCCAATTGTACTAGGGTTAAAATTAGGACCGGGAAAAATACCATTATACTGTCACACCGTACTTATCGTACCGGAATACCGAACTTTAAGGTATACCGGTATTTTCGGTAAGGTATGATACCGTACCGAGATTTTTTGGTAAGGTAACTGTAGCGACCTGAAACTTTTAATTTAAAAATACTACTTTCTAACCTATGCATGTTATATTATTTTTTGGTTACGTTCCTATAAGTCGTGCATATATTATTATTATATGATTTTCTTCTTATTACTATTATTATTTGATAAATATTATTTTATTTTATTCCAAGAGCTTAAACTTTATATTTCATTTGTGTAACTTAATATTTGCCTTAATGTGAGCCCAATTGATTATTTTCAACCCAATGATTTATTTTAATTTGGGCCAAGTACAATTTTTCTAAGTCCAAACTCCGAGCCCAACATGAATAATATTTCTTTTTTTTTTTTTCTCTAGGCCAAGAGTTCTAGGTCATCTTGGTTGTCTTCTTCATGACACAACATCAGAAGAACCGTTCCTTCAGTTCAAGATTGAAACGTCTGTGGATTAAACTTTGTGATCCTTCACTTACTCAAAATTTATTTCATGCCATTTAAACCAAACCCTTTCAGCTCTAGTTTTTGTACTATAAAAGAAGCTCCATTGTTTCACTCTAAACACAAATCATTTTCGAAGCAATATTCTATATACTTATTAAGAGTACTAGTTCCTTCTTCAGAGGTATATACATATATATTTATTTTCATGGTCATCTGCATTCATGGGATTTGGGAGAGGGGTAAGGGAGCAGTGAGGCAGTGGCGGAGCGAAGTCGCGTGAGCAGTTGTCAATGTGGTGGTTTTCGGCGACGGAGCATGTGTTGGGTGGTGTGGTTGGCGGAGAAAAAAAAAAGGGAATTGGGGGCTGTTGGATACTTGTTGAGAGTGAGAAATGTGTGTTTAAATTGGTGTTCGTAAATGAGAGAGAGAGAGAGAGAGAGAGAGAGAGAGAGAGAGTTAGTTTCTTTTGAATTGTTGACTTGGGGGTGGGTTGACCGAGACACTAAGAGATTTATAGTGGTAGGTTTAGTTTAGTTACTTTAATTTATGTAGTTGAATAAAGTGGAGTTAATAATTAATGTTGTGTTTTGTCATTATTTCATGAATGAGCTGGATTATTTTATGATTTAAAGATCAACTAGATTGTTAAATTTTGTGTGAGCCGAGGGAGTTGGTTTGGGGAAAAAATCATATTCATGCATTTTATTTTTATTATTTTATGTAATTTAATAATTTATTATTAACTAAGTATGTGGACTTAATCAACTATTTTCCCAAGTCAAGTTCAAGTTAAGGTTAAGGTGGGAAATACGATGTAACGCACATTATTATTTATCTTTGTTATACTCATATGAAAGTTCTTAATCATTAACCGTATACAAGTTCAAGTTAAACTAACATGAGTAGTGAGTTAAATCACTAATTAACTAAAGAATACAATTTTTACATGAAAAGTGAAAATAAATGATCGATAAAATAATAAGAAAATGAGATATAAGTAAATTATCATTTATAAATTATATTAGAAAAAATATTTTAAAATTTTAATTCAAATTAAGATAAATATTTATATATTAAACTTTGAATATTATATATTAATAATTAAAAATAATGAAATAAAATGAGTAATAAGTATAATTACAATTACATAATTAAGTAATTAATGAAGAAAATAAAATAAAAATAAATATAATTAAAGAAAATATAGAAAAGAAAATAAAAGAACTCGATAACAAATTTTATTATTATTGAGCTTTAGTTGAGCTTTTTGTTGAGTCTTTTTTAATCGAACTTGAACATGACCTTATTGAGTCGTGCTCGAATCGAACTCGATCACAAATTTTCTTAGTCGAGCCGAACTCGAACTCGAATTTAAACTCGAATCGAACTCGATCACAATTTTTCTTTAGTCGAGCCGAACTCGAACTCGAATTTAAACTCGAGCCGAACTCGAGCTCAAGCCGAGTATATCTAAACGAGCCGAACTCAAACTTGAGGGTATTCGACTCGTTTACAGCCCTAAGAGGGAGAGAGTTTGAGAAAAAGAACAGGAAAATGAAAAAAATTCATTTTTTTTTTGGGCTAAAAATATGTAGAATTGGGTATTTCAGTATTTTATTTTTCCTCGGAATCGGAAAACCAGCAAATAATGCAACATGTAAAGGGTGCTCTAAACTTTTCTTGAGTATTTTGTAACCATAATACCAACTTTCTTTTACATTTTTGACCTTGGAAAAAAATTTCCTACTGAACTCCCTCGTGAAATTGTTTTTGAATATTGAGTCTCAAAGTTAGAGTTTTCGGCTTTTGTTTGATATTTTATTCCAATAAAAAGTGTTTGGCCACTTAAAAAAAAAAGAAGAAAAAAAGAACTAAATATAGTTGTCAAATGGGTCGGGTCCGACCCATCCTAAACGTGAGCTGACCCAGGCCCAACTCATGAAAAAATATGGGCTAAGTGTGCTGAATTTACCGAGCTACATGGGCTAAATATGAGCCTTTTTTCAAAACTCAGGCCTAGCCCAGATCCAGGCCCACTAGAGACCCAACCCAAACTCGGCCATTGCTAACCCAGCCCAACCCGCGTAGGCCCACCACAACCATCACTCCAACTCCCTAGTCTCTACACACACGACAATACACTATGGTACTCAAAGAAGCACTATGGTACTCAAAGAAGAAGGATTTTACATATGATTGACGACAAATTTCAAATTAAGTAAATTTTTTTATTTTTGTTCTAAAATTATAAATTTAATATCATCTATTATTTGAATTAAATAAAACTGAGGTATTTTTGTTTAGTATTATACCATTTTCACTAATATTGTTATTAAAATATCATATAATCTTCAATATAGTCTACCTACCGCTGCTCATAATTGATCTATCTTCTAAACCTCCCAAAACTTACACCGAAAATATTACTCAATATATGATAAAAAAAATATATACTACTTCCGTTTCATAATATTTGTTGTTTTGTTTTTTTTATCTAGAATTAAGAATTAATTTTGTGGACAAATATACACATCCCTTATATATGCCATAAAATCTAATTCATCTATATTTTCCTAAAAAATAACAATATTTTCTCTCTCCATATATTTTTCTCTTTTCATATATTATAGGTAAGTTAGAATAAAAAAATCTTGTAGGATTTGAAAGGGTTAAAATTGGGAGAGAGGATGTCAAATTATATAAAACAACAAACATTTTGAAACTAAAAAAAAATCCTTAAACAACAAACATTATGAAACGGAGGTAGTATATACTAAAACCCAATCCAGATTATTCTTAGCCCAGCCCAGTACAAGCCCGTCTTAGGCCCCGTCCAACCCAACCCAATCCCACTTTGACTCAACTCATGGGCCGAGCCGGTCTCACATTTGTTAACAACCATAAACCCTAAGTTAATTTATTGTAGTACAACTATATCAATATCTTTTGTTCCAAAAAACCAATACATAATTATTTATTCATAGAAATACAACTCATAATCATTTTAAATAGTCTGTATAATTATTTATAGGTATTGCTATTTGCACCACTAAATTTTCAATATACACTGCATTTATTAAATATATCACCATCTTAAGTTTTTATTTTATACACCACATTATATTCTAATTTTATCCTTTAGTTTAAAAAAAACTTAGTTAATCTTTTTTTTTAAATGATTGAAGAAGATCACAGCTTCTCTCTCAAAATAAACATATATCGTTCTTCTCCATTGCCAAAGCTCGTCGATGGCATCCACACACGGCACTGGCGACTATTGACAGCCCTTGCTCAACTCAATCTCAATCGGGCACAAACTCCGCCTCTTTCCAACACCAACCATGAATTAAATTGAATTTTTCTCGAGTTCAAATATTTTTTGAAACATTATTAATAGATGGTCGTTTGTTTTCGAAAACTTAATTTTGTTTCTGAACCAACCTCAATTTTTGAGAAATTATCTTCAAAAATCCATTTTCCCAACTGTGAAAGTTAGTGTAGAAAATGGTGAATTACTTTGCTTCTTTGAGATTTATATGGAGTTTGAGTTTGACATCTAATTGATTTGAATTTTATGTTGGACTCATGATTTGTTTTGGAATGGTCATTGGTATGCGCTTTGCAAGAAATGATGGGAGAGGAGAGAGGAAATGACGTGAGGAAGGAGATGGAAGAGAATTAAGAGATAACATTGTGTGAGAAAATAGCCATGACAGGTTTTTATTTTTTAATTTATTTTGAGTATTTTTTATTGATTTTAATTTAATTAAAAAGAATAGTTAAGTAAATATTTAATTATTTATTTTTAAATTAAATTTAATTACTATGTATAGTGAAAATTTAACGGTGTATTTAGAAATACCCATTATTTATTTTATAAAACTTGTAAATCTTGGGCAATGCTAATAAAAAGCTGGTTAGCACAAACATAAAGGTAATATATATTTGAAAATTCAAATTAATCATTTCTTTCATTTTTCTTTTTATTCTGAATAATTTGGATCTATGCAATAATGGTGTTCCAATTAAATTGTTGGGACTGGCAAAGTAACTTTCTTTCATAATTATAAAAACATATAATTGTGACGTTGGGTCATGCCTATCATAAATGCCAATACAGTATGTGCTTTTCCATGAATTATTGCATCACTATACTTACAAATTCAACTAATATTTCATATTTGAGCCTGTATTTATTTTGTGCTCGAAATTGAAGTTAATTTTTTTCGAAAAGTCTTTTTTTTTTTTTTTGAAAAGTTATTTCTTTATATTTTTTTGTCATTTAAATTTCGAACTGAATATGTAATGTCCTCATGGTTGGTTATATTTTAATTTAAAAATAATTCTTAAAAGTACAACTCAAACTTTACAAACAAAATCTCATTAACTTCAAGATTCGAATTATTAAAAAAAAAAAACAACTGAAAGTTCAATAATTAACATATATTTAATTTTGTTAATTAATAATTGAAAAGGGCAAAAAGTATATGGGCACAGCTTCCTCGGTTTTCGCAATTTACTTGAAAACCCCGAAGTTAAACCCTAGAAATTTTGCCTATTTATTTCCAAGAACCCTAACCTTCTCTGCAAATTCGTTCATGATCGCAAATATGGAGGTGTGCACAGGTCGAGGCATCTCGAATCTTCTTTCAATCCAGCCGAAGCTTGTCGCTCCTAACCAAATTCACTCCGTTCATTGCAAAAATCCATTTCCTTTGCTCAAACAAGTCCAATTCAACTCTGGTCAGTTTTACCTGTTTCTCCCCCGCCCCCCTATTGTCTGGGCTATATATGATGAACTGCTAAGTTTATGCATTTCAGAAAGATTGAGATCCTTTTTTTTAAAAAAAAAATCGTTAAATATTTTGAACGTTTTGTTATTGCTTGACCTTGTGTTACTCGGTATTCAGATTGTTGTTTTCCAGAATTTACGAAATGTGTACAATTTTCTTTGATCACTATACAATCATTATTCTGGGTTCAACTATTTATTTCCCTCTATGTGCGTGTGTACGTGAACAGAGTCTGGATTTCACTAGTATTTGTTTCAACGAATTTTTTGTTTATCAACATTATGTTTGAAAAAGTTATCGTTTGCCTATTAAAAAAATCTTAATATTTTGTATTGATTTTTCGGAAAATTGATTGCTAAAACAGGATTGAGATACCGTATCAATTCATCGATGAGGCCCTCGACATCTGAGGAAACCTCGTCTGAGAGAACTCAGTATGATGCTGATGAACCTGAACCTGAGATAATTGTGGAGACCACTAATCTTAGTGAAAAGAAAGAAGATTATGATACTCAGTTAAATGAAGCACCGCAAGAAGGTTCTTTGGTTGATAATCTACAGTTTTTGAAGTTCTTGGAGGAATTTGATATAAAGGTGCTTCTTTTTAATCCTTTATGGTGCTTGCTATACATTGTGATTCATTGATTTCCACATTTATTGCTAATAAAATGCTGGTGGCTCAGTTGTGTGTTTATGTAGCTTTTTTTGTTTTTTCTGAAAGATTAGTGGTTGGATAAAATGTGGTAATAAATTATATGAGTTTGATATTGATCATGATAAACCAGACAACGAAGCTATTAGGAAAAATACTGCACACATTATTTACGTTTTGAGTTCCTAGACATTGAATCTTATCAATGTATGATTATTGTAAGCTGAAAATCTTGATAATAAGAACTTGGTTGCTATGATGAGTATATTCAACTATTCGAAAGCTCATGATTCATGAATGCTTGATGAAACATTGACTATTATGTCAATGCTGAGCGGTTACCTGAGCAACCTTTGTTATAATTTATTTAGATTCTCCTTTTTTGTGAGTTGTCGATAACTCTTTGGAGATATCTAAGAAAATGTAGATAATATGCCAGGATGAGTTGCTGTCTTTAAATGGTTTTTGTGTTCTTATTTTCTAATGTCTTGCCTCAAAAAAATAGAATTCTGATGGTAGTGGAATTATATTTGATGTTTTTATCATATTACATAATAGTCACAATGATGGTGATATAAAATTATGTCTGGGTCGTGTAGTAATATCTTAATGTATAAACTAACTGGAGAGGAGAGATAATATTCAGTTCGTAGGGATTTTGAGAGTGTCTCCAGTTGTGTAAGCAAGATGCAAATACATTTATGATAATCCCAACGATTTATGTTTTGTAACAAAAGGATGTGAATACTAATATATATTCAGATCTTTTAGTACAAATAAATTTGCCTTTCCTATTTTTTTGTTACCTTGAAGACGTTGGGCATAAATTTCCCAAAGATCACTTGAATGAATATTCCTAGAACTTCTAGTCTTAAAAAATGATCTGTTATATAATTTGAATCTCATAAATGTCCTATTTCAGTTTGATTATGAGGACACCTATTCACTTCTTGTGTTTGGTGGTGGCGGTGCAGTCGCACTTTGGCTAGCAGCAGCTGTTGTTGGTGCCATTGATTCTATTCCATTGGTGAGTAATTCCTGCTCTGCTTAGATATACATTTCTACAATGTATGCTAACAAAACCTTCACTAACTGCAATATATTTTAAATTTAATCAATTTTTAGTTCCCAAAAATGTTGGAACTCATTGGCCTTGGCTACACGATCTGGTTCAGCTCTCGCTATCTACTCTTCAAGGTTGGCATCCTAAATGTTTCCTTTAATAAATCTGCATTCCTTCACCGGTGCCAAATGTAAACGGGTTGTCTCTATTTGCAGGAGAATCGGGATGAGTTGGTTACTAGAGTCGAACAGATTAAGCAGCAGGTGCTCGGTTCGAAGGATAATTAATGCTGGAGGGATAATCTGTCTAGATCTCAAATCTAAAATTATGTTGCTCTCTGTCCTTAGTTCAGTGAAAGATGTTGGATTAGTTAGGGCTGTTATTTTTGTCCAAAAAGAGGTTGTAGGTCACTTTATAGGGTGATTACTTGATTAAGGTATGTATCTTTCCTGTACAAAATATTTGTTTATGCGTTGCGGAAACATGAGAATTCCTCAGATTTTAATCTTCCAAAACATATGAATTTCTTTTGTTTTCTGTGTAATTCCTAAATATTAGACTAAAATATTTTGAAGTACAAAGGTTCAAGAAAATGTCAGTGGAGAAATGAAGGATCTAGACATGCTAAAATCTCAATTTGAATTTGTATTATAAGATAATATTTCATCTCGCCCAGTATATGCACACGCATAGTGAATGCTACAATGAAACAAGATTTTGTCTATAGATTTAACGCCTTTTTGTTTGGTGCAATAGTTATTTTGCTTTTTATCTGAATAATTTAGTATACTATGTTAAGTCTTATCATGTATATATACCTTTTTTTTTTCAGAGCGCTACTTTATTATTTTAAAATATAAACATATAGTCAAATTTTAGCAGACTGGTACGACTAATATTGAACAAATTCAACTGGTAACAAAATAGATTTGTTGAAAGAGAGCTGAAGCTTAACTGCAAGTCAGCATGAAAACATTTCCTCATTTCTAGCATCATCTATAATCAAAATTTCATGTTTACAATGACCAAGATTGTCTATATATATTTCCTTTTACCAGATGAAGTGCATGAATATCACCAAAAAAAGGAAAAAAAAAAGATCACATATCAAGTCCAATCAGAAGAAAATGAGTGTACACAGGAGTGCACGTGCGCCACACGTGTATATGCATTAAGGAACTAGTGAAATGATCCTTTCGAGCATGTATTTGGGAGAATCGGCAGCTTGTTGGAAGCAATCAACAAGGCTCCTCGACTTCAAGGTAGTTGATAGAACAGCAACGAACGATTGGAGTGTGCTAACAGCATTTGTCGATGGAATAACTGCAAAAACAAACAATTCAAAGTTACCACAAACAACCTGAAGCAGACCAGTGAAAT
Organism: Perilla frutescens; assembly: GCA_026008535.1. Classification (NCBI taxonomy): domain Eukaryota; kingdom Viridiplantae; phylum Streptophyta; class Magnoliopsida; order Lamiales; family Lamiaceae; genus Perilla; species Perilla frutescens. The sequence goes on along the minus strand of BRKX01000008.1, from coordinate 7,843,974 downwards.
GGAAAAAAAGATTGATAAACAAGAATGAACAAAAACATAAGGTTTTGCTGCCTTTTCAGAGAGAAGGTCTTCCCTTATATGGCTGAATATTCATCTACACATTTGTATGCATGCAGGCAACATATCAGTAGGAGCAATCGAAATGGGAAAGCAGCTTTTACTGTAATAAACCAAGATACTAATAAAGTTGAGCAAATTTGAAAAGAGGAGGGAATGCATCTTCCAGAAAATCACAAACACACAACCTTCCAGAAAATCACACACACACACAAAGAAAAAGGTGGATTTCAACATTCAGCCTCCCTCACTCTTATTAACGTGTAATTAATCATACCTCTAAGGTTGCATTTGCAATGCAATCCAAGTTGATTGACTCACACACGTCACTGCTCATGACAATCAGTTGAAATGGACTCAATTGCTTCCTCAATATTGGATCCACTATCTCAATATGTAAGACGGTAGAAAGTAACATGGGCATGTTGTTCATTATTCCTTTTGATGGTACATTGAAGAGCCAAATACACACCAAGTGCACATACAACCTCCGCCACAGGCAAACCCAAGTTACAACGATCTAGAAGCATGCTGTGATTTAGCTGTTTCCCTTAATACAGCACCCACTATAGCTGCCTGCTCGAGACATTCAGCTTTATGCAGTGCATCCAAAAGAATTACACAGGTTTTGGTGTGTATTTTACAACCCTTTAACCTTGTTTCTTCAAATAGTTGATATGCTTCCGTCGCCTTATTCGCTAAGCTCAACCCTTCTATCATTGTATTATAGCAGGCAGAATCAGGAATACCTCCATTTGCTCTGAATCTCTCAAATAGTTTATCGGCCTCCAATATATTTCCAGCCTTGGAAAGCCCAGATATCATAGTGAGATAGGTGATTGCATTAGGTTTGAACCCATGCTTCTGCATCTCCTGCCAAAACACAAAGGCTTTATTGAACTTCCGAACCTTACACATACCATTTATAAGAATGCTGTATGTCACGAGATTAGGCGTGCATTTCAAGTCTTTTATAGAATTCCAGCAGACAAGGGCTTCATCTATCTCTTCTGCCTTAACAAGTGCATCAAGCAAGCAATTCCATGTTTGGATGTTAGGCGTTAAATTGTTTTGCATCATTTCCTCTATGATGAGATATGCTTCATCAATTCTGCCCACCTTTCCAAACCCATCTACAAGACTACTATAGACAACTACGTTTAATTCCACTCCAATCGATTTTGCTTCTTCAAACAGCATATAAGCTTCGTCAAGCCGGTCAATCTTAGCAAGACCATCAATAACAGAACCATATGTCACTACAGTTGGTTGATGCCCTTTTGCTTTCATTTCCTCCAATAGCTGGTAAGCTTTATTAACTTTACCTGATTTACAGAAGCCATCAATAACAGTGTTATAAGCAAGGGTGTCCAGAACACACCCCTGTTCCTTCATCGCATAGAAGAGCTCGTATGTCTCACGTGAAAAACCAGCCTTAGTGAGACCATTAATTAGAATTGAATAGCTCCGTGCATCAGGGGTAAACTGAACTTTGATCTCCTCAAACAAGGCTCTGCCCTTTTCTGTTTCACCAGCTTTGAAAACACAATCCATATACGTGTTAAGGAGCGTGAGGTCTGGAGAGATGCCTTTCCGGACCATTTCCTTGTAAATCTTATGTCCATCCTCCTTTCTGCCAGACTTGAAAAAGTTCTTAATGAGGGATGTATATACAATTGCATCTGGTATCAAGTTAGAATCTAGCATCTCCTCAAATAATCTATATGCATCATCTACTCTGCCATGCCTACCCAAGCCATCTATCAGTGAACAAAATGTATATTTGTTCGGGGTACAAATTTTGCGATCCAGGCCATGAAAGACGGAACATGCCGCGTCAAGTTTATTAGCCTTGCACAATCTGTCTATCATTATGTTGACGGTCATCATGTCAGGAGTCAAGCCAGATGCCTTCATGTCATTTTGTATTTCTAAAGCTGCATCAAGTTTCCCTGCCCTACAAAGCATATCCGCAAGAATATTATACGTAGACAGGTTGGGCATGGCATCTGTTTTCATGTCATTAAAAACTTTTAAGGCTTCATCTACTTTTCCTTTTCTACCAAGGCATGTAAGAAGACTATTGTATGCAATCACACTAGGAATGGACCCCTTCAGTCTTTGCCTCTCCAGCAAACTATATACTTCATCAAATTTCCCAGCTGATCCGTAGCCCATGATCATGGTGTTGTAAGCATATGCGCAGGGAACAGACCTATTCAGCTCCATCTGCTCGAACAACTCAACAGCTTCCATCATCCTATTAGCTTTGCAAAGAACTCCTATCATACTGGTGTATGACACATCATCAGGAATGAGACCATGGGTTTTTATCTCATGGAAGAATTTCCAAGCCATATCCACTTTACCAGCCTTACCAAAGCAATCGATGCACACATTATAGAGAACAATGTCCGCTTCAAATGAGTGGCTCTTCATCTCATCTAACAAAGAGAGAGCAGCATCAACTTGGCCATCACGAGCGAACACACGAATTAAAGTCGTAAAAAGATGCACACTTACTTCATAGCCTAACTCCTGCATCTGATGAAAGAGGGAAAGCATGAGATTGAGGTACTCCGGCTTATGAACTGCAGCCATTGCACCTATAAGAGTTGTGTAAGCTGAAAATGCTGGGCGGAACTTGAATTTTCTCATGATTTGTATAAGATCATATGCCTCTCTCAATCTTTGCACCCTCACGCAGCTGGAAACTAACTCCATGCTTGTCTCAAAAGAAGGTCCAAATCCAGCAAGACTCATTTCCTCTAAGATATGTTCAATTCTATCGAATTTCCTACACCTGGCCATCAACATGAGAAGCGAATAGTATGTTTCTGGCAGATTCACTTGGTTCGCGGCCCTCTCCACCCATCTAAAGTAGTTAATTGCCAAATGGACATCCTTCATCCTCCTCAACACTCCAATGACCAGGTCTGCCTCGAGTTTATCATCACACGAAAAGAGAGCTTTCTCCAGCGAAGGTCCCCACGGCCCATTTTCCAAAATCCGACACACGTTCTCAATCCCTCTCCTAAGAACTTCGTGTTTCCCCAAATGTTGATTATCTTCCCCATTACAACTATGAGGAACTCTCCACTTCCCCTCATTGTTGGCTCCTTCATTTTCCCTATGAACGTCCACATCGGAATTCCCATCATTAAAAAACGACAATCTTTTACAGAAGTTACACAGGTAAAAGGGTTTCTGCTCAATCTGCAATTTCAGCACTGCAGCAACACATGGAAGCAGAAACATACATGAGTACAAACATTAAAAACTGTAAACAAATATATGCAGATATTAGAGTAGCAGGAAATGGAAAAATTAAAAGTTAAAATAATTTAACAGCTCAATTTACGTTAAACCCTAAAAAAATCAAACTTCATAACCATCCCACAATCCCATTAACAAAGAGAAAAATGGAAATTGGAAAAGAAAACAACACATCTGGAACAAATAATCATGTTATTGTTTCGGTGCTCTTTAATATGTAAATATAATTCAAATGAAAAAATAAAATCACAGCAATTTACCTCGATTTATGAAGAGTGCCGGCATTCTTGAATGCCTGAGACCGGCAATTGGAAGAAAATAGTGCTGAGCAGTGAGAATACTAGACAACGCAGTAGGAATAACTCCATTATGAAGAGTCGCCAGTATGACCACCACGATTTATAATTTTAGATAGCAAACCATTTATAATTTTAGATTTTACCAAAAAAAAAAAAGATTTCAAAAAATCAATTTAGCGCACCAAACATAAGTTAGCTATCAAATCGGAATATAAAAAATTATTGGTATAGAATCCGAATGATTGAAACTATCAAATATATAGAATTCGTATTATGTTTTGGTAAAAAATATAAATTTTATCCCCAAAAAAGGAATATAAATATTATAAATTTATTTGAATTTTAAAATAATTAACAATCATCCTTGCTTTATAAACTTCCTCTCTAGATAGGGATTGAATTGCTACTCGATGTGGCCTATGGCCCAATCTATTTGGATCTAGATAGGTCTCACGTATTTATTAAATAGACTATAAAATATTTTTAGAAGCATAATCACATAAGTAGATCGGGTTTAGATCTTTAAAAAAGCATGTCAATTTGTTTGGTGAATGTACACCATAGTAATGATCGTATCTCAATCTAATGTTTGGTGAGGCATCTATTGAATTATAATCATTGAAAACCGACCACCTTATTGAAATCAAATTTGAGGACTTGATGATTTTATGTATATATATCCCATTCAATTTCAACTATCCCATCGCATCTCATGCATGGACCTGTAACGCCCCACATGCATGGACCTGTAACGCCCCAGGCCCACGGTGGTGGGGTCCAATAACGAAACGACGGCATAACGAGCTCTCCTAGCAACTACTTAGCATTCGTCCTCGCATTATCAAAATGGTTAACTCAAGTTGTTAGAGAGTTCATTGAGCCCACTTATATACTCATCATACTTTCATTCTCCCACCGATGTGGGACATCACATTCTCCCCCATTGGAGACACGACGTCTTCGTCGTGCTTCTTCCTCTGTAGGACCGTCACCTGAGGTCCGGCGGTGGGACATCACATTCTCCCCCATTGGAGACACGACGTCTTCGTCGTGCTCCTTCCTCTGTAGGACCGTCACCTGAGGTCCGGCTTGAGCACACCTGGGGCAAAACAACGTCCTCGTCGTACTCCTTCCTCTGTAGGACCGTCTCCTGAGGTCCAGTTTGAGCACACCTGGACTTGTCCCAGGGGCCGGTCGAGCGCACCCGGGGTCAGCACAGCTCCGCTAGTAACTACTTGGTATCCGTCTTCGCATTGTCAAAATGGTTAACCCAAGTTGCTAGAGAATCCATTGAGCCCACTTATATATTCATCATACTTTCATTCTCCCACCGATATGGGACGTCACACCATCCAATAGAACCGTCTTCGCATTGTCAAAATGGTTAACCCAAGTTGCTAGAGAATTCATTGAGCCCACTTATATATTCATCATATTTTCATTCTCCCACCGATATGGGACGTCACACCATCCAATAGAAGATGTCATGACCGTTAAATACGCACGACATCTTGGCACATAATTTTTATCCTAAATTAAATTAACAAAAACAAACACAAACGAATATTAATTACTTTAATTAAATTAAGCAAAGAGTTTTGTTAAATTTTGTCAAATAAAAACCACCATTATCCATCGTTTGAGTCTCATTACTTTTATTAATAAATTGCAAATTCTTTGAAATTCAACCTCGTTATATATATATGACAGAACAAACGAACATCAAATCCAACTCGATAATTTATAAATCTCATTGAAATATATATTAAATTAATGTTAATTTTACTCTTTCTCTAGATCTTCTTTAAAACTAGTCATTTTCCCGTCAAAATTGAAAAAAAAAAAGAACTATATCAATTCATTTTTGTGATTGAAAACCGAAAACCACATATTACAATTAAATACTTACCCCGTTTCATAATGTTTGTTACTTTAAGATTTTAATCTTTAATTAACAATTAATTTTTTGGATTAATATACGCCCTCCTTCTATATCGAATAAAATCTTATTCCCTAATATTTTCCTAAAAAATTGACAAAATTTTCTCTCTCCATATTTTTGTGGGGTTAAACTTGGAAAAAAATAAGTAAAAATATATGAAACAACAAACATTTTGAAACAAAATAAAACTCATAAAACAACAAACATTATGAAACATAGGGAGTACTAAATTTAATTTAAACCAATGTTTTTAAACCCAGACCGGACATCGAATCGGTCAATTTACTGGGTTATTGGTTCGACCGGTTGAACTGTTCTAAAAAAATCGGATGATCTATTTATATTTTATCCATGTATAGGTTAAAATATAAAATAAAATAAACAAACTTGTATCATGATAAATATATTAAATTAAGTTTAAAAATGCACTTAATTTATATCAATGCTAAGTAAATAAAGTGTTTATCAATACTTTTTCCATAAGTTAAACAATTAAAAATATAGTAATTATTAAATTAAAATAAAAATAGAACATCAAAATATTAGATTATGAGAAGATATATAATTAAATGTCAAAACTTTAAATATTAATTTTATTTATAAAGAATATTGTATAATTAATAACAATTAAAACACTATTCATCTTTATAAGTCACTATTTTAGATTTTATTTCTTCTCTCCATTTATTTTAACTAAAATGATAAATTAGATGTATTTTAAACATTTATTTTAATTATATACTAAACATTGATTTTAATTAAAATAAGATTTAGTTATATTCAAGTTATATATATATATATATATTAATATCCAAAAAATAATAAAATCATGCATTAGCAAGTTGGTTAAGTGCATAATACAAAATTGTATATTTTTTGGAGATTGTGGGTTTGAATCCTCTTTACGCATGAAAGAATTAAATATGAACCGGTTTGATCGGTTTGACTAAGTTTTTGACTGGTTCGCTACGGGTCATTTTCAATTCGGAAATCACATACAACCGGATCGGACACATGGCTGATTTGCGGTTAAACCGGCCAGACCGGCCGGTCCGGTCCGGATTTAAAAACACCCGATTGAATTAAGTAGAGATTAAATTGACAAAATTTAATAAAACCCATATGCTTAGTTAAATTAAGGCAATTAATTTAAATTTGTGTTTTTTTTATTTAATTAAATTTAGAATAAAAATGATATGTCAATATAACGTGGATATTTGGTCACATTACCTTCTATTAGATGTAGATTTAACACCGTTAAATCTTTAATTCTTCCATCAATAATTTTAGATTTTTAAGAAGATTAAATTTTTATCAAATTTAAATGGGGACCATGTGTGGGGGTCCCGCAGACTGCATAGTTTCACATGTGACCCACTGTTTTACGGTGGAGCACGCAGCATGCAACCAGAGCTCAAATTTAAATTGCAAGTTAGGTCAAACATTCGTAGCATACTCACTCAGATTGTTATCACACTTCCTCCTTTATTTTGAAAAATATAATTATTTTTTGGTGTTTTCAAACCTAAAAGATATAATAATAATAATAATAATAATAACAACAACGACAATAATAAATTGTCCGTACGAAAAGTGTAAATTCATTAATAAACAATTGTTCCCAAAACTCTTAATTAGCCACTAAGATTAGCTTAATAAATTAACCCAAGAGGTGTGGGGGCTGAAAAAGACCGACCGTTACGAAAGATTCAAACTTTCATCTCTCATCCAACCCCATTAAAATCTCTTTTCCAATTCTTAACGTATCCTTTTCTTTTTTTCTTTTCTTTTTTGCTGTTGCTAAAAAGAAGAATTTTGATTATCTATTCCTTTATTTTTATTTGTGTTTCTTTTCCTCCCTTTTCATTTTGAAATTTGAGGAGAGATGATATAATCTTGCCTTGGTGGAGTGACTTGAAAAACCCATGTTTAGTTTAATCAAGAAAACATTTTGAAATGAGGTAGAATTTCAAAAAAACGTCCGACAAAATAGTGTCTTGGAGCAGGGAAACAAAGCAAAAGAGAAAAAGTCATCAACGTTTGGCTGAGAAACTTGGAGTCTGTCGTAAGATTTGACACTGTAAGTTCATTGTACAGATTTTATGGTAATTTCCTTTTATTACATGCATGCTAATTTGTTAGTATCATTTAATCTTTAGTTATGTGGGTATTTATGGTGATTTTTGGGGAGTGTTGCCTCGGATTTTTCTTGCCTTTAATTGTGTTTTTCCGCATTAAATTTATACTACGTTTTGGGATTAGCCGAGAATTAAAGCTGAGAACTGGGAGAAACTTTCTGCTCCACTGTTTTTACGGGAAACTGGAAGTGTGTGTTCTTGTGCGTTGGTTTGTTGATTGGGGGGGGGGGGGGTTAAGCTTCCCACTGTGTGCTGATATGTGTTATTTTTTGGTTGCTAGAATATGATTGAGGCAATGTGAAGATTTTCCATCGATTTCCTAGTATATTGTGTTGTTTGTGAATGCATTATCTGGGGACTCCCAAAATCCCGTTCATGAATTTTTGAATTTGGTGTGTCGTGATTATATAGGTGGAGAAGTAGTTGATATGCAAATGTCAAAGCAGAAACTACATTCTGATTCAGTTGTGGGGTTGAGGTACCGTGGCAATAGCCTTGGACTGCCTTCCGTGTCCAGATTTCGTAGTGGATATATGCCTTCAGGGATGGATGTTAGCCGAGTGACTGATAACCTTTCGGAATCAGACATGGATACCTCTGATTCCGAGGGTGACCGCTATGGTGCTCGTTACTCTCTTGAAGCGTCGCCACAAGATGATAAAGTAGCCAATGGTGGTGCAAGACACAATGCTTTTGTGAATAGCCCGGGGAAATATTATGACAGAGTGGGAGGGAGAGGTGGTGGATTGTCTGCTGCTGCTCACCGTGATTCTGCCTATGATGATTCATCTGAATCTGTCACAAGCTCAGAGGTGAATTCAACACCAGCCAGTAGCAACAATGGCATTTCAGTGGAGAAAATACACACTCCAGGGGCAAATCTCCCAAGGACCGGTGTACAGCCAAATAAGCAAACCATCAACCAGGTTAGGGCCTTTTCTACCTGCAGTCCGTGTAATCTACATTGTTGTACTGGGTTTATTTGGAAAGAAAAGTAATCATTCTACTATATCTGGAATCGTGGAGCTCTGGACTATGATATAGTATCATTTAATCATTGTAATATGAATTCCAGGACTTCCACAATGCGCGGGAGCAGGAAAAGTTCTCCGATGATGATATTCCCAGTGCACCTCCGTTGGCTGGATCTTTTCAGCATCCAAATCAAGTATCTGAAAAGCCTCCAACTGTTAGAGCTGATGCTGACCCTCGCTCAGCAACGTCGGGAGCGTCTGCAGCTAAGATTGAACCTAACAAGTACAAGAGCACAACATTGAGTTCTGCAGAAGTTGAAACTTCTGAAGTGTCTGTGAGGTAAATCTTTATACTATCCAAATATCAACAGCCATGTGGCTTATATAATAACTTTCACAATTTGAAACTCAAAAGGAATATTTCTCAGGAATGCTGCTGTATCTTCTCATCCTTTGCCTGGTCGATATCCTACATTTCATGCAAGGTAACCTTGCCAGTACATATACTAATAGAAAGATCCTGATTATGCATGCATGAAAATAAAGACATATAGTTTACAATTCTCCTTTGGCACAATTTTGTGGAAGAAGCTCTTCTAATCCCTGTAACCCTGTTATATCATCTAAACTGGATGCAGTGGCCTGGGCAACTGGTATGCTGTTTTATCATATGATGCATGTGTCCGGCTATGTCTTCACTCCTGGGCAAGGGGATGTATGGAAGCTCCTCCCTTTTTGGAAAATGAATGTGCGCTGCTGAGGGATGTATTTGGGTAAGATAATATCACTTGTTACCTGCCTATATCTTTCCCATAATTTTCTGGCATTCTTTGTTGCACAAAACAACACTTTCTCTGGATTTTATTATTAAATCTCTGCTGCATATGCTGATCATGTTAGCTTTCAGAGTGTATATTGGTTCTTTTGCTAAAAAATAATGATAGTTAAGAGTGTATATCTCATCGCTGTTTTCTTTGAATTTGCAGGTTGAGAAAAGTATTGTTACAATCTGAGGAAGAGCTGCTGAGGAAAGATCCTTCAGAACTTGTCGGCGAAGGCGCTTTTGTAAAGACTAAGAAAACAATTGGAAAGATTAAAGTTCAAGGTCTATATGTGATTCTTGTAGGAAATTTATTTTCAACATATGCTTGTGCATGAATGGTGTGTAACATAATTGTACAACGGGTATTTTGCAGTGCGTAAAGTGAAAATGGGGATGGAGCAACCAACTGGTTGCACATTTACATCTTTAAAGTCATCATCAATGGTAAAGCTGGAATCTTTTCAGCACCGGTTATCAAATGTAAAATCAATTGTGTCATCTGAGAGGAGGGTGCAACGAACACAAAATATAACCCCGGTTATCACCATAAATGGCTCTTTATTGCATAAAAGTGTTGCACACATAATTGTTGGGACCCGTAGGTATTTGAAAGAAGTACCCAAGCTTATCAAGATTGGCTTTAATGCTTGGCGTAACAGTGCATCAACTTATGAAGTGGTACAAGGTACGCAGGAGTCTTAAATTTGGTCCTTGGTTCTTTTGGTGTTCTATAAACTTGTGTTTGTATCTTGTAAAGCTGCTTGAAACTTCTTCATCCTATACTCAAACAGACCCTCCATATATAAACTAGGACATATTGTTACTAATTCATCTAACTTTTACTTGAATGGTATCTTGCTTTTAATTGCAGAATCATATTCCTGTTTGTTGAGATTGAAAAGTTCACCTGAAGAGGATGCATTGAGAATGCAACCAGGATCTGGTGAAGCTCGTGTCTTGTATGTTCATTCCTTGCTCTCTGGCTATTTCTTCAGTATGGGAGATGTGGATAATTAATTTTACTGATTTTCATATACAGCTTGCCAGATGGGTTTGGAGATGACCTGATAATTGAAGTCCAAGATTCAAAGGGAAAGTACTGTGGGCATGCTCTGGTTCAGGTGGCTGATATTGCTGATGAGTCGGTACTGTTTCTTGATCCCTCATTTGATTCTTTTTGTTGTTGAAATAAATCTGTTGGTGAGTCTGAAATTTTTAAGTTGTGCTGCCTGTTTTTATGCAGGGGGAGAAGCTTCGTCAGTGTCTTATATCTCGAGAACCAGAACATGAACAAGTTGGGAAACTACAATTATACATTAACTATTCAACCACCCCAGATGAAAATAGTTACAAGGTACTTATGACTCATAGGATTCATTCGGTCTGCCTTACATTTTAAAACAAGAAAACAAATTTTCTATACAAATTATTTGAGTCAGAAGCATTAGGACATTCTGCTATTACATTTTCTACGGTGGATGGAGATGTTTTAGGTTTTATGCTTAATGTAAATTTGTTCAAAATTGTGTTTCCCTTCTTTGTTGCAAGTGGATTCACTAACTTTGCATATTTATGTCCAGTGCACATCCGTAGCAGAAACCATTGCTTATGACTGTGTTTTGGAGACTGCAATGAAAGTCCAACAGTTTCAGCAAAGAAACTTGTTGCTGCATGGTTCATGGAAATGGTTGGTGACTGAATTTGCATCTTATTTTGGTGTTTCAGATGCCTACACAAAGCTCAGGTACCGTAGTTTGTGCTTTGCTGGTTATTTGGAATGACTTTATGTTTTCTCTTTTGCTATACTTATCTAATCCTACTTTTATAATTTTCAGATATCTTTCATATGTTATGGATGTCGCCACACCAACTGCAGACTGTCTGGACTTGGTGCATGATTTGCTGCTGCCTGTGGTAATCAAAGGCAAAAGTAAGCACACATTGAGTCACCAAGAGGTAGTTGGATTTTATTATAAAGATACGTTTTCATTTTGCTATCTTTTTTACTTGGATCCGTTGTAGTATTTAGTTGTTTGTATTAATTCTGCGGTTGCTTGTAAGAATCTTGAGCTTATTCAACACTTTTAATGTGGCAATACACAATAAGGACAATTTTGTATCATACATGATGGGTTACTTCTAATAATTAGCTATTGCCGAATGAAACATAATGCCTGTAGTTGCAATCTTGACTGTTTTACTGATCACTGATTAGGTCCGTCTTCTGGGAGAAGTGTCTGATCAAATCGAGCAGATACTCACTTTGGCCTTCGAGAATTACAAGTCACTGGATGAGTCATTGCCGTCAGGTATTGTAGATGTGTTTGCACCTGCTACAGGAGTGGCCGCACCTGCACTTGCTCCTGCTTTGAAGCTTTACAAAATGTTGCATGACATTCTTTCACCTGAGGTGCAGTTGAAGTTGTGCAGATATTTCCAGGTGAGAAGGCACTTGGGCTCAAAGTTTCTCTTAATGTATTCCTTTTAACAATAATTGGGATGCTTCTGTGCAGAATGCTACAAGAAAAAGATCAAGGAGGCATCTGTCAGAAACTGATGAATTCGTTTCCAGCAACGAGAACATATTGTTGGATCCAGTGGCCGTTTCCACAGCCTATAAGAAAATGAAAACGCTTTGCTTGAACATCCGTTTGGAGATTCTGACTGACATCGAGATCCACAAACAGGATCTTCTTCCTAGGTAAATGTTTCTGATTTGACATTTCTGCAAACTAGTAACATATATGTAAAGTTGTAAACTGTAATTTTTTCCTTTTCCCGTGCCAGGGAGATGAGTTTTAAGATGCTTGATATTGCATTTTGCTATAGTTTTGGATTTATTTTTTCATATGCCATCTGATACCTGACCCCCACTTCACATCACCGTGTTTACTTTGTCAAGTCAAAGGAGCACGTAACTCTTGGTTCCTATGCTCACTAGTTGTGGCTTTCTATGTAGTTTTATAGACCTCCCAAACCTTTCAACGTCAATATATAGCACAGAACTCTACAGCAGATTACGCGAGTTCCTTGTTTCTTGCCCTCCTGCTGGTCCTTCACCTCCGGTTGCAGAACTTGTTGTAGCTACTGCTGATTTTCAAAGAGATCTTTCTTTGTGGAATATTAGGTAATATATAGGTAGTGGTTGGTTATGTTTCTTACTGTGAGAGTTTTGATTTCAATTTTATAATGAATTTCTTGCAGTTTTATCAAAGGAGGAGTTGATGCTAAGGAGCTGTTCCATCTGTACATAACCAGATGGATCCAAGATAAACGTCTTTCTTTACTGGAATCATGCAAGCTTGACAGGGTACAATTCTTTTTGTTTATTTGATTGACTCAAACCCTGCTCAGTAATTACAAGTGCTTTTAAAATAAACCTTGGTGTGTAGTTACACAATACCTCGTCGTTTCATTCATTTCTGTCTGGATTGTGTAATTTTTTACAAGTTCTGCCATGATGCTACACAGTGTAATAGGCTTAATTACTATAAACACATCCTTTATTTTTTATTTTATTGAGGAGATACTATCAATACATTCACTACTTAAAACTATTTGCTCTTTGCTGAAGCTTTCTGTAAAACTGGTAAAATTCGTGTCCTCTAATAATTGCAAAACACCTTTTATGTTTCAAATGCTGAAGGCTGAAGCTTGAAAATCTCTTATTTGATCTTCTTTTTTTTTTTTTTTTTTTTTGAGGAAAATCTTAACTATAACTGATGTGATGCAGGCAAAATCTTCCAGCTTTTCGACTACTCCTTTCATTGATGATATCTACAACCGGCTAAGGGAGACACTCACCGAATATGATGTGATTGTCTGTCGCTGGCCAGAATATACTTTTGCTTTGGAAAATGTATGGACCATTTGGTTTTTTTTTTCTTTTCTTACGATTAGTACTTCACACTTTGTCTTTCCTCACGTGTGATCGTTTTTGTAATTTGTAAAGGCCATGGCAGATGTTGAGAAGGCAGTGGTGGAAAGCTTGGAGAAGCAGTATGCTGAAGTTTTATCTTCATTGAAAGAAAACACAATTCCTAAAAGATTCGGTCTCAAATATGTCCAGAAATTTGCAAAGGGAAACACACCTCCTTATAACGTTTCTGCTGAGGTACAATGAGTTTTCTTTGCTAGTCTGTTTTGCACCCTGACTTCCTTTCTGGAACACTAACACGTTGTCTTTTTCAGTTGGGAGTCCTTTTGAACTCGATGAAAAGGATGCTGGATAGTTTGCGCCCCCAAATAGAATCACAGTTGAAGCAGTGGGGCTCATGCATGCCAGAAAGCGGGAATATGGTCCCTGGAGAGAAACTCAGCGAGATAACAGTGATGATAAGATCCAAATTCAGGGCTTATGCCCAAGCAGTTGTAGATAAACTCGTTGATAATGTGAGTATTTTCGGTATTTGAAGCATCCATTTCATTTATGAGTATAAACTTACTAGATTACAGTTGCTATGCTTACTTTTATGATCTGTTTATCAATGAAATAGTTGTTGGATTGACTGAATCTTCTTAAATATTGCCATTTTGCATGGCAATGCAAAGTAGTACTACATGTTTTTGCGGTACAGGTACTAAATTCTCGTAATCACGGGTTTAATCCACGAGTCTTTGAGCACACTCATGTAGAATGAAAATATTGTGCATACAAATTTGTATCTATATATTTGTGATATCCAATTCAGTTCTTGCCTCGAAAGGAACGAGGTCGTTTCACGTCTTAGTTCTTATGCATCATTTTCTTCATGTACAGACAAAGCTGCACAACGTCACGAAGCTAAAGAAAACCATTCAAGACGCCAAGGAAAACGTGATAGAGTCTGATCTACGACAGCGGATGCAGCCTCTGAAGGAGTTGCTGACCAACACAATCAACCAACTGCACACTGTACTTGAAACTCAAGTATTTGTCATGGTCTGTCGCGGTTTCTGGGATCGAATGGGCCAGGTCGAACATTTTCATATCAAATGATGAATCTTTCTGTTGTAAACATCACAGTCTAACATGATTCTTGAATGCAGGACGTGTTGAAATTTCTGGAAGACCGTAAAGAAAACAGGTCGTGGTACAAGGCCTCGCGAGTTGCAGTAAATGTATGCTCAAAGAACTCGGTTTCATTTGAATGTGCTGGACATTGATCACCTGCTTTTTTTAGCTCTAAGCTCTGGAATTTTCAGGTTCTGGACGACACGTTTGCATCACAAATGCAGCAGCTGATCGGCAATGCACTACAGGAGAAGGACCTGGAGCCACCGCGATGTATCATGGAAGTGCGTTCTATGCTCTGCAAAGATGTTACGAACAATAAGAGAGGCAACTACTTCTATTAGAAACTGGGGGCAGCTGGTGCAAACGAGGGATTGGAATCAAATCAACTCCTGCAGTGCTTGGATTTGAGGTAACTTACCACACTTATCGATGGAATAGCCTTCTTCAAGGTGACTGCAGTTCAGAGACTATGAATAGAAGAGATCATAATTTGATTTGAGAGAAGAAAATGCTCAAATGTTGAAAGGAAAGGCCAATATCTCATGGCTTCTTGTTTGTGTGAATGTGAAATATAGGAAAGTGAATATCTGGACGCATTGGATAGTCATTTGAGAATGCCTTTTTGGTTAATAATTCATCAAGTTGATAAATTAGTAATTATTATAGAATTAAGTTCCACTTTTTTGACAAAGTGCTGAAAAAAAAATATTATAATACTTTAAAAAACCATAATATATAAATTTTTTGTAGATAAAGAATAGGGCACAGGAGAAACATGATATGACTTTTAGCATATCACAAAATTTATTATACCTGACAATTCCCCACGTTCACTAATCACTACAATCACTCACTCGAAATCTCCAACTTAATTGAGTCATTATTCACGAGGCCCTCCGTCAATGGCCACAGCGCTGCCGATCAGAAATATTTTTTTGGAAATGCTTGAGGCAGTTAATTCAATGTGGACAATGGAGCTCACCTACAACATTTGCATTTGACATTTAAATAGAAAAGTAGGGAGAGAATGGATTTGCACGATGAGGAGAAATACTTGAGTTCAAATTATTCTATTTAATATTGGTTGATTTTTTGTTACAAATTTTCTTTTTTGTATCAATATTTCACCTGTGCAATGCACAAGATATCATATTTTTAATTTTTAATATTGATGAGTAATTAAATATGAAAGTGGTTGGACGTACAATGAGATAATATAAAATTACTAAAATAATAGTGTAAATCTATAAATATAGACAAAAAAAAAGTAAAAAAGGGAAAAAAAAGGCAACATATAAAGATGTAGTAGTTTCATGGGCAATTTGGAGTTATGACACACTTGTCCCCACACCCAATTATTGGAGAAATGTACTTTTTACATTTTTTTCAAAACTAAACATTAAATGCACCCTAAAACCCTAAAGTTTAAAAACCCTAACATATAAAAATAAATACATGATCGATTCCTACCAGTTTTTTGTAGACAATTTATTTTTAAAATTAATAATAATGAATAACGATAAGGATAACGAAATTAATAGTAATGATAATAACGAAATTAATAGTAATGATAATAATAATAAGAATAACGAAAGTAATAATAATAAGAATAACGAAAATAATAATAAGAAGAATAACGATAGAAATTAATAGTAATGATAAGAATAACGAAAGTAATAATAATAAGAATAACGAAATATATATATTGATAATAACGAAAGTAATAATAATAAGAATAACGAAATAATGATAATAAGAATAACGAAAGTAATAATAATAAGAATAACGAAATAACGAAAGTAATATATCATTATATATTGATAATAACGAAAGTATAATAATAATAATAATAATAATAATAATAACGAAATTAATATTAACGAAAACATTAAACGATAGTTCATTATATAGGATTTTATGTATAACGACGATACATGTATAAAAACATATAACGAAAATTTATAAATATATAACGAAAACTTATGACGAAACATTTATAACGTTATGCATCAATGCATTATTCTGTCATTTCTATGTGGTCAACATGAGGTAGGTAAAATGCATAAATATTTGTATTTGCATAGGTAGGTATTAGTTGGCCCAAATTAAATGAAATTTAATGCATTTAATTTTGTGTAAGAGAGGTTGGTGTCATTCACCTATATTTACACTACACCGATGCATCAATTCAACCCACACCCAAATAGAAGAAATAGTTCGAGAGTTTGGTGAAGAAAATCTCTGAATTCACATAAAAAAATGAATGTTTGATCGTGCAAGCGAGAAGATCATCGTCATCAACAAAACATCATCATCGGTGAAATTTCGCGAAAAATTCTCCAAAATTGAAAGGTATGTTTCAAGTTTTGTTAGAAAATTGTTCTAGATTTTAATTTAAACATCGTTATGTTAAATCTAAATGTTCGTTATTGTTAAATTTCAATTTTGGTATGTTAAAAACTAAATTTTCGTTATAGTTGAATTTGACTATTCGTTACAATATAGAATAAAACTTTCGTGATAATTAAAATTAATTATCGTTGTGTTAAATGAAAATTATCGTTATGTTTAAAATTGTATATTTCGTTATGCTCAAATTAAATTATAGTGAAAATGATATTATCTGTATAGTTGAATTTAAATTTGAATTTTCGTTATAGTTGAATTTAAAATTATCGTTATATTTAAAATAAACTTTCGTTATTGATAAAAAGATTTTCGTTATAGTTTAAGGTTATGAGTCATTATGTGAAAAATAAATATTTCGTTAGGCTCAAATTAAATTTTCGTTATTATGAATTTTTTCGTTATGCTTAAATTAAATTAAATATTTCGTTATGCGCAAAATATTTCGTTATGAATTTTTTTGTTATAATTTAAATATTTCGTTATGCTTAAAATATTTCGTTATGAATTTTTTCGTTATGCTTAAATTAAATATTTCGTTATGCTCAAAACGAAAGTTATATTAAATATTTCGTTATGCTCAAAATATTTCGTTATGATTTTTTTCGTTATGCTTAAATTAAATATTTCGTTATGCTCAAAATATTTTGTTAAATTAAATATTTCGTTATGTTTAAATTAAATATTTCGTTAAATGAAATTAAATATTTCGTTATTCTTAAATTAAATTAAATTGAATTTTTTGTTATCACAGATGGTTAGACGTCGTATAATTGTACGACATAGTGGCCGTTGGGAGAGAGCTCAATATGTAGATGGTGTGGAGGAGCTGATCATCATGTCATCTGATGATATCTGTTTTAGGACACTGATGAGAGAGATACATGAGTTACTAGAGACCGATCCCATCTCTGTCGAGTACTAGTTATCATGGATGTCGAGCACCAATAGCAGGAGACAGATCAAGACAAGACTGAAAGATGATGCTAATTTGCTTGACTTGCTCCACGAGCAGAGTCAAAAGATGATTGTGTATGTTGTTCAGAGAGGACGCATCAGCTCAAGGGTCATCCCTGACACTGTGCCCGAACATAGAGAACCGGTCAGAGAGGAGGTTCGTGATGATATGGAGCACTATGAGGCTCCAGAGGAAAAAGAAGAAATTCCTACTACTGATGAAGGAGCGGAGGAGAATGTGAGAACGGACTTGCTCGAATCAGTGTTCACAGAGTTCACGGGATGGATTCGTTCTACAGGGGGTACGGGACGATTGATAGGCATGACCGGAGGAGCATCATCGTCGAACACTAGGGCTGAGGATGTATCTGAGAGGGGTGGGATCAATTGGCTTGTTCCACTTGCGAATATTGACGTTGCAGGCCCACTGAGTTGGGACGAGCCGTTAACAGCCAATACGGATGAATTTCAGAAGGGTGCGATTTTCCGCACCAAGGATGATTTGGCCCTAGCCATGGGACTGTATCACATGCAGAATAGAGTGGAGTATGCCGTGTATCGATCGAATAGATGCTACTGGCCGGAATCACATGAGCCGCATTCGGATCGAAACTGGACGGCCCGAACCGCAAGCCCGACACCAGTGCGAACTCTGAGGGCCCAAAGTGTAGTGTCGTTCCACTCACATGGAACCAACACTCTCTACCCTCGCGTGCAGGATCCTGGACACGCACTTCACGATAAATCAATGCATGCAGCGCCTTCCGGGCTATGTTACCCCCCCTAAAGTCCACGAAGTGTCCTAAACATCCAGATCTGAACGTCTGGATCGTATCCTCACCGTCGAAATGCTGTAACACCTCCCTAATCTTGTCTACTAACTCCATCTTCACGTACATATTCACAGTCGGCTTGAACCTCTGGAGGGGGCGTCTAATCCACTCGATCTAAATTTCACAATAGAAAATTAGACTGTTATTAAATTATTAATTATATTAATTGTTTTTGCTATTTTTATTTTTTACTAATATTATTAATTAGCAAATATTATTGTTATTATTTGTTTTAAAAAAGTATTATTATTTATATTAATTATTTTTTTTTAATTTTTTATAGTAATATATAGTATTAATTAGACTAAATTTTTAATGTTGTTGTTGTTGTTGTTGTTGTTGTTGTTGTTGTTGTTGTTGTTGTTGTTGTTGTTGTTGTTGTTGTTGTTGTTATTATTATTATTTTACATTATTATTATTATTATTATTATTATTATTATTATTATTTATTTTAATAATTAAAGAAGTATAATTATTTATATTAATCCGTTTTTTATATTTTTATTTTTTACTATTATTATTACTTACACGAGTATTATTATTATTATTATTATTATTATTATTATTAGTAAAAAGTATTATTAATTATATTAGATGTTTTTGTTATTTTTATTTTTTACTAATAGTATTAATTAGATGAATATTATTATTATTATTATTATTATTATTATTATTATTATTATTATTATTATTATTATTATTATTAGATTATTGTTGTTGTTGTTGTTGTTATTATTATTAGATTATTATTACTATTATTATTATTATTAAAAAGGTATTATAATTTATATTAATTGTTTTTGTTATTTTTATTTTTTACTAATAGTATTATTTGGACTAAGGTTATCGGTTGTTCCAATTGAATTATCGTTATAGCTAAATTTAAATATCATTATAGTTAAAATGAAATTATCATTATTGTTAAATTTAAATTTTGATAAAATTAGATTTTCGTTATAGTTACAAATTTCGTTATAGATAGATTAGATTTTTGTTATACATAAAATTAGATTTTCGCTATAGCTAAATTTAAATATCGTTATAGTTAAAAATTTTGTTATTGATGAAATTAGATTTTCGTTATGTGTTAAATTTTTATTTTCGTTATGTTAAAATTTATTTTTCGTTATGCATGAATTTAATTGTCGTTATCTTTAAAATTAACTTTCGTTACATTACAATTAAAATTTCGTTATGTTAAAATTAAAATTTCGTTATAGTTCAATTTAAATTATCGTTATGTTAAAAACCAAGATTTTGTTATTGATAAATTAAATTTTTGGGGAAGAGAGAGATAGTGTGGATCGAGGGTGGTTACCAAAATTTATTAGGGTATTAAATATGAATTGATTCACAAGCCACCGATTTGTTTTTTCCAAATTTAAATTGAGTTTAGATAAATTTTGATTCGAAAGAGACGTGATATGCCAAGATTTTATTCCATGCATGAAATTTTTTTTCTAACCCTACTTTATGCATGGAAAGTACAAAAGTGTAAGTACTTTTTAGAAAATGTAAGAATATTCAGCTTTTTTAAAGTCAATGTAGTACAAATTGCCCATAAAACTTCTACCCCCTTAAAACTTGTCCAACTATACCAATTTTAACATTTTATTGTCTAGATAAAAATTTCTCCCAAAATAATATGTCTGGGTAAAACATTATGACAAATAAATATAAACATTATAAAGGAATAAATTTTTGAATACTTGTTTAATTTGTGTATTATGTTCTTCGTTAGTTTACAATTAAAGAACTAATGTCCAATTTCGAAAATTATAAAATATTTGAAATAATTTATGTCAATGCATGGTTCCAAGTTAAATGAATAAAATGATCAATTGTGGTCATATTTGTCAAGTTCCATGTAGACATAGAGTTTGAACTATATGCATGACTTATATTGTGAATTAAATTTATTAGTGGTGTCATTTCATTTTAGTAATATTTATTAAAAGAAATTACACGACTCATTATATATTAGAGAAGTATGAATGCACTGGTCTTTAAGAACTAATTGGTAGTCTTTGAGATTGAAAGGAACTCAACCACTTTCATGATTGATCAAAATCATTTTGTGTCATACATTCATGATTCAATTCCATAATTGTATGCGATAATTAATTATTATTTATCTAATAAGTTTCAAATGATTTTACTTAATCTATACTAAAAGAAAATATATTTTACAGACTCCAATTTTGCGGTGAAGGCTTTAACGGTATTATTGAGACGATGTCCACTTTTTAATGATGAGAAATTTGAAGATATTCTCTAAATTGTGGAATGAGATTAATTTAGTTATAAACTCAATCACATTTAGAAGTTTTAATTGTGTTGTTCATGGCTTAGCTCCATTTTCTTCTTTTTTAGTAGTGAGATTCAATGGATTTTGTCGTTTTCGACGTGACAGTTAGTGTACTCCAGAGTTTTGAATTTGGTGAGTTAATCCAATTTTTTATTTGAGCAAGTCTCCTGTACATAAGATGTACATCAGACGGTCAAAGTGTGGACTGGGTCAATGCATTTTGACCTGGTTAATGCTTTGACCAAAAAATCCGTCAAAATTAATATCATTCATAATACTGAAAAGTATCATTTCAAAGGGTCAAAAGTATCATTTGTATCAATAAAATGTATTGGTCAGAAAAAAAAAATTAAAGAAAAAAACTGTTAAGATCAGTATCAATCGAAACACTAAAAAATATCATTCAAAATTAAAAATAAGTATCAATTGTATCCCTAAAAAGTATCACCCTTTTTTACGATTTTTTTGGTCAACACTTTGACCGAGCCAACGCATGTTGACCCGATCAACGCGTTGACTGTCTGATGTATATCTTATGTATAGGAGTATTTGTGTTTTTATTTTCTCAAAGGAAAATATTAAATGCAAAAAAATCCCAAGCTTAAATTGAACGACCTATTTTTTTATTAAAGTATGTACGTAGGAACATTCAATTTATAACATTTCTTGATGTGTTTAAGCTCGATGCAAACAAACTTATAATATTATGACACTTATAATATTTCTCTAGTGTGATGCATAAAGAATATTTTTGGATTTATAATATTAAAAGTGGTCACATTTAATAATGAAGTTGTCCACTTAAATGTTTCATGCATTTTAATAACACAAAAAATTGTATTTATAAAATGCAATTTTTAAACACACGAATTGAATAAAATGTAGATTTTATGTCTTCTATCTATTGGATTTTTTATGGCATATCAAATCCTTTTACTTGCATAATTATATATATATATATATATATATATATATATATATATATATATAACTTTCATGAGGTAAATTAACATTCATAAATTTTAACACATGATTTCAATATAAATAATTTGTTTATTTTGATGATTTAAGATAGTTTATTACAAATATGAATAATTTTTTTGTTTAAAAAAATTGAAGATCGATTGTCGAGTATTATCATGAGATCCTTGTCAATTAATTATTACATTCACTATATTTTTTATTTTTGTATATAAAATTATATATTTAAACTATAGAAATTATACCATGCTAAATAAAATAAAAATGATTTAATTAGTTACATTTCTATTTATTTATATATATAATAAACAATTATTATATCCTCTTTTTACTGAAAGTCCAAAATCAATATTTGAGCATATCATCAAATTATAATATGAAAATAAAAAGATGAAAAATATGAAAAATATCAAATACATTAAAAGTAAATAAAGTTATCAATTTATCAACTATTCTAAAACTATTTAATCATAATACCAATCATTCTCAAGTCATTACAACAATTAAAGAAAAAAACAACAGAACTAAGCATATCCAAAAATAACAAATGAAATCAGCAACCTTACATCAATAGAAAAAAAAATTCAAAGTATAACAATATAAACAATGAATTAATAACATTCTCAAATTTGCGTCCAGATTACATTACAGAATAAAGTTGTGCACAAATTCAATTACAAAATAATGTCAGCCCAGATTTACAATTTATCATTTTTAACTCTTTTTGTTCATGTTCATCTTCAATTTTACTTTAACACATGATTATACATGCATCACATTGTACTGTGAATCTTTATCATCGAGCTTATCTTAAATCCCGTGAGACAAATCCACTCCAACTAAAAAAAAATGACAACAATGTAGATGACAACCAGGGATAACAAATCTTAAAAATACAAAACTAAAGAACAATGTACCCTACAAATGTTATATTCTTTATATTGATTGTGAATATGATTTTTTTGTCCAACAAATATGGCGGAAGCGAGCATATAGAGTATGAATGATCTTATTTTCAATTTTTCAGAAAAACAAAGCAATATATACATGTGTGTATGTTTAAATAATTGAGGTAATATGCCCCTTTTATAATTTTAAATATACACCAACCTTCGAATAATGAATTACGAAAATGAAGCCAATGATTTCTTTGTGCGATGCATGTCTTTAATGAGGCAAGACAAACTAATTGCTACTTTTGTTCGATCTATATGCTGCCATCAAAAATAAATCCATTAGTGTCATTATATTTTCCTTTACACATAGATACTACTTTATTACAACATTAAAAAAAATCACCCTACAAAAAATAATAACAAAACAAACAACGACTCAATAATTAGACCACAAATTCAAAAGAAAAAAAAAAAGAGAAAAATGATTAAACATAGTTATGAGAAAATTACTTTCAAAACTTGGTAAATATAAAGACATACGTAAAATATAAATGGATACATTTTTCATTTGGATATGTTGATACAAAAGGATGAATTTTGGCTATATAGGAAAATTTATATAATTATAGAAAAAAATAATGCTTCATCGTGTAGTTAATATGTATTGATCCACAAATCAATATCTTACTAATATATAATTGGCCATGTAATTTGATAATTAGGGAGAAGATAATTTATGAAAAATAGAATAATTGATTTGCGATATATTAATATTTGGGATTTTACATGGAAAAAAATAATTAATTAAATATAATATACATAAGATTGCATTTCCATTTTTCAGAAGGTGTAAATGGATGGGAATTTTTTTATTTTTTTCTAATTGTAGTCATGGTGTTATTATTATATATTATATAGATGTGGATGTATTTATATTCATGACCGAATAATTGTTCATGGTCTTCACAATCTGTAGCCATTTTTAATCAAGACTAAAGCACATAATATATAACAAACATGTTCAGAAAGCCCCTTGAAGTGTACTATTATAGATATAGAGCAAGAGCATCTCCAAACTGCCCTTGTTTAGATGACATCGAGAAAACTTGGAGTTCTATTTTCTTCTATTTAATTTTGATTGATTCTATTAGTTTTAATTGTCACCGTGTTATAAATGTATTTTTTTATCTTAAGAATTCATGATTTTAGTATTGTTTTGAAATGTGAATTATGATTTTTGCAGTAACAATTTGGTGCATGCTTTTTGGATTATGCTTAGAGGAATTGAGAACTAAGCATCATTTGGGTGAAAAAGATTAAATGAAACTTGATCTTTGTATATAACATTTTTTTAGTAGAAACACATACGTACATACAACTTATATCCCACACTTCAAATTAAACTTAAAAAAAATAGCAACCTTAAAGTTTGTGAAGTCGGTTATAAGTCTCACACATGTTTTACGCAATCGATATGAAACATTGTCATTTTCTCTCTGTTTTTTTAGTAGAAACACACATAAAACTTATATCCAACACGGCAAACATAAAATATTTGTACAACAAATTATTCTCTTTAATATCAAACTTCTTGGTTAGACAACAAACTATAAAAATGAATTAGAAAATCAATTACCTTTGTATATTTTTTTACAGCAAAAGATTAGTATTATATTTTTTTATATAGATCTATCTTATATTTTGTTTAGTCTGTATTTTCATAAATATCTCTTATTATAAATATGTGTATAAAAATGCTTCAAAATTTATAATTGTATATTATTTGATATTTTTTGTTCAAATTGTTACTATATTTAACAAAATAATTTAAATATCACCTCAATTTATTTTATGGTTATTTCTAGGTTAATTACACTTCAGTACCTATTGTTTGCCCATTTATCATTTTTGTCTTAAAGTTTCCAAAGTTATACTTCAATATCCAACGTTTGACAAATTAATATTATAGTATACCACCGATGCAATTTCTCGGTGTCCTAAGTATTGACATGGAATGCCAGAAATCTTAAGCAGAGGTGAGAGCAACATTCCACATCAATATTTGAGTCACCGAGAAGTTATATTAGTTCTATTCAAGTGTAACTTTTGATACTTTTAGACAAAAGTGAAAAATGGACAAATATTGTGTACTAAAGTGTAATTTATATTTCTATGAATTGTTATTAAAATATTACTATAACATAATATCTGTATATTTATAAATTTTATTCATGCATTGCACGGCAGATAATGCTAGTTTTCAAAAATAACACTTACTTTTTTCGTAGAGTACTATAGAGATCAAACAAGACAGAATCATGTGGAAGAGATGGTTTGGCCATACCAACATATTGCCATAAATCTTAGGCAGGGGTATGGAGACATTTGAAGGTGAGAGTGACATTCCACATCAATATTTGAGTCACCGAAAAGTTGTATTAGTGATATTCAAGTAGAACTTTTGATACTTCTGGATAAAAGTGAAAAATGAACAAACATTGTGTACTGAAGTGTAATTTATATTTTTATGAATTGTTATTAAAATATTACTATAACATAATATCTTTATATTTATAAATTTTATCCATGCATTGCACGGTAGGTAATGCTAGTTTTCAAAAATAACACTTATATTTTTCCTAGAGTACTCTAGAGATAAAACAAGGCAGAATCATGTGGAAGAGATAGTTTGGCCATACCAACATACTGCAATAAATGATTGATTAGCATAGCAACATACAGTAATAAAGGAAAGTGTTAGCTTAAAACAAAACAAAAATAAAAATCTAAAGCATAAAAAAATTTAACTAAGAGTAAACTTCATTTAGATGTTCCTTCTCCAAATTCATGTAGTCAAATGACACCATGACCAGGAGAATCAACAACCCATGCTCCTCTAATTGACTTCGATAAACAATAGAAGGTAGTGTCTCGAGTACACAAAGTACTATAATTTTGGATAGACATTTCAACCATAAACTCTACCTTCCCCATATTAGGAGATCAATAACAAAGTACAATAACATCATCATCTATGAATTCAAAAAAATGATTGTTGATGATATCAAAATCATAAACTTCTTTCGAGCTACAATGTGACAAAGGCCAAAAAAATTAAAATAATCAAGAATTTTTTCTTGATCTTTCCATTTAACAGTAGAGGAATTTAAAAGTGCAAAATAAAAATCCAAAGATAATACATGATTAAAGTACTTGGCAAAAAGCCGATAAGACTAAAGATTGGAAAATATTTTTGAAAACAAATAATTTAGAAAAAAAAAACGGTAAGACCAAAGATAACACATGATTTTTTACTCTTGTAAAATTTAAGAGATAAAAAGACGAACAAACAGTCAACATTAACAATTGGAAAATATGTTTGAAAATCAAGACATGACTTAAATAAATTGTAAGTTGAATTATTCACCACACCTACAGTTTTTTTAAACGCTGTAGACACATAAACGAATTCACCAACGGATAAAATACGGATTTCTTCTAGGGGAGGGGAAATACTCAACAAGGAGTCATAAAAAAGGACTCAAATTCTATGGTATTTGACAACTGAAACCTTTTCTATATCAAGATCATTGACAACTCAAACTTTTCTTAAATCATGATCATTCATAACTCAAACATTTCCTAAATCATGATCAACACTAGTACACACATTTTTTCTCATGCGGGAACCCATCTACAAATGATGGAAAATGGCTATAAACACGCAATACAATGAAGATGCAAGATAAATAAGAATATGTCTTACCGCCAATTCAACTCAATATGG
Source organism: Perilla frutescens (assembly GCA_026008535.1). Classification (NCBI taxonomy): domain Eukaryota; kingdom Viridiplantae; phylum Streptophyta; class Magnoliopsida; order Lamiales; family Lamiaceae; genus Perilla; species Perilla frutescens. Next base: position 7,817,301 of record BRKX01000008.1, on the reverse strand, counting down.
GGGAGGAATGTCAGGCACTATCTTTAATGATACTAAGAGAAAGGCTTGGTTTACAAGCCAATCTAAAAAGAGCCCACATTATAATAATCAATTAGACAGTTTATAAACATGACAAAAGATACACTAGAAGAAGAATACTAAAAAGCCACTAAAAAATAGAAAAATGCGACATTGTTCTCGAAGAAATAAAATTAATAATTAACGGTAAGTTGATCAACAAAATAAGTAAATAAATGTAATGAAAATTATTTGAATTTTATTAGTTCATGCAATGCATATAATTAGTATTCAAAAAAATAAAATAAAATAATCATCATACCTTTTTAATTAGTTCTCTAGCTATTCGAAGAAAAATTATTAATATCATACTCAAATTAGCATAATATTGGGTATTCAAAATAATAATATTTCATTAAATTATATATATATATATATATATATTGTTAATTCAATTTATAAGAACATGTGTAAATGTATAAATATAGATAAAATAAAATAGTAATTGAAAAAAAAAACAAGATATAAGGCTAGGGAGTTATTTGTGCAATTTGGAGTGTAAATGTCTAAAATACCCTTATGACACACTTGTCCCCACATCTCAATCATTGTGTAAGTGTACTATTTACATTTTTTAATAACTACCCAATAAATGCATACACACTTAACATATATAATCCAGATTTCATGTATTTTAGGGTTAGAAAGGGCTGAAATCCTAAAATAACGAAATTTTTAAAAATGAAAATAAGCATTCGATTTTTTTTAAAAAAACTAACATTATGCATTAACGAATTGGACATAACGAAAATATGTTAAATTAACGATTTTCATAACGAAAATTTGTTAAAAACTAGCGTTATGCATTTAATTATACATAGCGAAACTTTTGTAAAAACTAACGTTATGCATTTTGAATAATGCAAAATGATTTTTTTAAAAAAAACTAACGTTATGCATTTAATAATGCATAACGAAATGATAATAAATAACGATTGTCATTATAAAATGACATCACGATTAATGATTACATTTTTATCTTAATCGTTATGCCATAACGATTAAGTATTAGTTGACCAACATTAAATGAACACCAATGCATTATTCTTTCTTTCCTTTTCAGCCAAAATGAGGTAGGTAAAATGCATAAATATGTATTTGTATAGGTAGGTATTAGTTGACCCAAATTAAATTAATTGTAATGCATTTAATTTTGTGTAAGAGAGGTTGGTGGTGTAATATGCATATATTGAAGGTAGAGTTTGATCCGGAACACCCAAAACAAAAAACACAAAAAATGTCGAATTCCCTCAAATAAAAAGAGAGAAATATATTGAGAGCTTTATACATAAGATTATTGAAGAAAGCAACATCAGTCTTCATGAACAAAACACGGAACACCCTCGACATTTTTCTGTCAAAGTTCCTAAATATTGAAAGCTACATTTCGAGTTTATAACGTTAGTTTATAATGTCTATAACGATTAAATAGAAGGCATAGCAACAATTAAAAATAAGCCTAACAATAAAGCATAACATTAGTTAAATGGACATAATGATAATTAAAATAAAGTCATAACGATAATTTAATTAAAGCTATAACGGTAATTAGAAATAAAGTCATAACTATAATTAAGATAAATGCCTAAATTTAATTAAAAAAGAATAACAATATGTAAAAAATGAATAACGATACTTTAAATATGATTATGATTATTGAAAAAAGAATAACGATAGTTAAAAAATGAATAATGATAAAGAAAGTTTAATAGTCGTTATTATCATTTAAATATAATAACGATTATTAAAAAAAAGTCATAACGAAAGTTTAATTAATTATCGTTAGGCATTATCATTTTTTTTAATTATCATTATTTAATTTAAATTATCATTATTTATTTTAATTATTGTTGTTATATTTAAATTATCATTATTCTTTTTGTTAACTATCGTTATTCTTTTTTTTAAGAATCGTTACTATCATTTAAATATAATAACGATTATTAAAAAAAGCCATAACGAAAGTGGTATTAATTATCGTTAGGCATCATCGTTTTTCTTTTTTTAATTATCGTTATTTAATTTAAATTATTGTTATTCTTTTTTAATTATTGTTATTATATTTATGATTGATGTTCCGGTTTAGGCCACACCCGCAAACTACTATGAACCGGACCTGTAAGAGGACGGGGTCGATTGTAGGGTGGTGAGCTAACTCGAGTCGTGTCTCTCGAGGAAAGCTTAACAGGGCGATTATCTTTTTACGCTACAATTGTTAGCATGCACAAGAATTTAAATACAACCTAAACATTCTAATCAATGGTTGGATGGTTATGACTAAACTACCAAATTAAAGCAACAAGAATTATTTAGCAACACCAACGATAACAAAGATGAATGAAAATATTATGAGAAAAATATTAGGGTGTAGATTATCTCATTGGTGTCTCTCATAGCTTGTTTCAAGTTGATTATGTTAATCCTAGACATACAATAGACCCCTTCAAGTGGCTTAACTTCATTTACTATCACCGTCAATCGTTAAACCTCTATCGGCTATATTATACGAATAAGATTAACAATTAGGCTTATGAAACTCAGTTCACCTAACGTTGAAGGAACCTTAGTCGGGCTATAGAATCTCATCTCGGTCTCATCTAGAGTCTAGTAATGCTAAGTAGTGATCAAGTACTCAACATAAACAAGCACAATTCTAACAACAAGAAATCAACTATCACAAGCATGGATCGAAACCAAATCGATTGTCTACCCCCTAATATAGGAATTAGCCCATCATCATGCTCAAAACAACATAAACGTTCTCCATTTCATAAATCGAAAGATAAACAAAATATAAACTTCTACAATATTTGTTGTCTCGAGAGTTTTGGGATAAATCCCCACAAATGAGCTAAGCTAAGGGAAGAAATACCAAAAGTGAAAGTCCTTGAGCAAGCCTAGCTTCCGCGGACGGCTTGGAGTTGGATTCATCCTCTTATGCCTTCTCCCTTGAGCTTAAGCTCACTTGCCTCTTCTCCTCATCCTTTCTCTCTTATGGAATTGTGGTGTTGTATGGAGTGTGTGGAAGATGATTATGTCAGAAGATGAAGGAATAAATAGGGAGATGATTATTTATTGGTTGAAGAGAGAGAGAGAGAGAGAGAGAGAGAGAGAGATGAAAAGCAAAAGGTGGAGTTATTGGTAGATGGTGAATGGTTCCCAACTCCTCCTATAACTCTAGAACCGTGTCCATTTAATTCCCACAGCTGGCCAAGTGGGTGGAAAGCATTAAAGAGTAGAACTCCTGAAAACTGCAGCTGAACTGATCGCGAAGAGAGCCCGAACTGATTGTCCCGCGCTCGTGGGGCTGGAATGTCCCGCGCTCGCGGGGTGCTACGCGCCGGCGGGATGCATTCGTTGTGAGCACTGCCCTGCGGTTGCGGGGGTCTTGCACCGGCGGGGCTGCTTCAGCTCCAGCTTCCGGCTTTTCTCTTTAGGTTTAGCGCTTTCCATCAGTTGCGCTCCTTCAGTTTTGGCTTCATCAGCTGTCGGTTCTTCAGCTCAACTCTATGTTCTTGGCTCCATCAGTTCAGTTCATCAGTCGGGGGACTTCAACTGATCCCATCAGTTGTGGCCCCAGCTCAGCTTCAAGCTCTCACCTCCAGCTTGAGGTCTTCAGTTGGACCCCAAAACTGATCAGTTTAAGGTGCGACTTTGGCTCGGCCATCAGCGAAGCGGGAGATTCAAGACAAATCAATAAGTTGGAGCTTCAGTTGGGAGCTTCGCCTCCTCGCCACCTTTATGCCATAAAATCCTACTTTTGGACACAAAAGCTCAAGTTTTGTACAAATCTGACACACCTCGCCAGAAGAGCAAAAGTGAAGGAAATAACATAAAAATAACACGAAAATAAAGGAAACACGCATACTAAAAATACCAAATTCCTACAATAAAATAGTACAAATAATCACTAAACAATTTAAATTTAAATTATCATTATTCTTTTTGTTAACTATCATTATTCTTTGTTTTAATAATCATTATTATTATCATTTAAATATAATAACGATTATTAAAAAAACCATAACGAAAGGGGTATTAATTATCATTAGGCATATCGTTTTTCTTTTTTTAATTATTGTCATTTAATTTAAATTATCGTTATTCTTTTTTAATTATTGTTATTATATTTAAATTTTCATTATTTTTTTAACTATCGTTATTATTTTTTTTAATAATCGTTATTATATTGATTTAACTATCGTTACTATCATTTTTAACTATCGCTATGAAGATGGTTAGATGTCGTATTATTGTACGACATAGTGGCCGATGGGAGATAGCTCAATACGTAGATGGTGATAAGGAGCTTATCATCATGTCATCGGAGCAGTTTTAGCTCACTATTTAGAGAGATTCATGATCTGTTGGAGACTGATCCCACATATGTTGAGTATCAGTTATCTTATCTGTCGAGCACCAACAGTGGCAGACAGATCAAGATAAGATTGAAAGATGATGCAGATTTGCTTGATCTACTCCACAAACAGAGCTCAGAAATTGTCGTATATGTTATTCAGAGAGGCTGCAGCAGTTCCAGGGTCATTCCTTACATCATGCCAGAAGAAAGAGATCCGGTTATAGATGATTTTCATGACAATACGTACTACCATGAGGCTCCAGAACACAATGTTGATGCCAATGCAGGCCCACATGAAGAAGAAGAAGAAGAAGAGGAGGAGAACGACATATCGACATTGCTCGAATCATTATACATGGAGTTTTGTGGCTGGATTCATTCGACAGGGGGTAGAGGGCGATTGATGGGCATGACGGGAGGAGCAACATCATCAAATACTAAGGCTGAGGATGTTTCTGAGAGGGCGTTGAGCAATTAGGTTGTTCTACTTGCCAATCTTAACATTGCAGGCCCACTGAATTGGGATGAGCTTTCGGCAGCACATACAGATACACTTTACAAGGGTGTTATTTTCCGTACAAAGGATAATTTGGCCCTAGCTGTGGGACTCTATCACATGCAGAATCGAGTTGAGTATGTTATGTATCGATCAAACAAGACACGACTGGTCTATATGTGCAAGCATGAAATGAAGTGCCCATTCAGGTTGTGTGATGTTGTTGATGGAGTTGTGTGGAGAATCTACAAGTTCAACGGCACTTACACTTGTCACATGGATATGAGCTGAATTGCTCCATGCCAGGTGCCTGCACGGGTCATTGCAAAGCATTTTGCATGCAAACTGGTGGATGAGATGATTGTTCTGAAGCCCAAAGAGATGATGTCCGAGCTTTTACGTGAGTACAGGATTCAGATCGATTACAGTTTCACTTTGCGCTCAAGGAACATTGCTATTGAGATGATTTATGGAGATTATGATAAGTCGTATGCGCAATTACCTACATTTCTACACATGTTACAGTTGTGGAATCCCGAGACATTGTATGAATTTCAGACGATCTCTGAAGATCAGTTCCAATTTATGTTTTTGGCACTCGGACTGTGCATCAGGGCTTTTTAGGAGGGTTCATGACCAATGGTCATGATTGATGGGACACGCTTGAAGAGGAGGAATAATGGAATTCTACTTGTTGCTGCGACGAAGGATATGAACGAACAAATATTACCTATTGCAATTGGTCTCGGTCCGATCGAGAATGATGAATCTTAGAAGTGGTTCCTGAGTCGATTGGATATCACTTTGGAAGAGACTGAAGATCTCTTGATCGTGTTAGATCAGCACCAGAGCATTAAAAATGCTGTTGCGGCTGTTTTTCCAAGAGCGGCACACGGATTGTGCTATTATCATTTACAGAATAAAATGGCGAAGCGCGGTGCTCATGTGATTGTTATGTTTAAGGAGGATGTCTATGCCTATCGGACAAACGTATTCCAGAGGCATATGTCAGCATTGAAATTGGTGAGCACACCAGTATATCAGAAGCTTTGTAGTATTGGTCCAGAGCATTGGTCCCAATCGCAGTGTCCCGCACGGCATTTCAGCTTCATGACATCTAATGCGGCTGAGTCACTCAATGCTTGTCTACTGTGGGCTAGAAGATTGCCTATTTGCTCAATGCTTGAGGTGTTCAGGAGTATTGTGGAAGAATGGTTTGTTGAGCGACGGGCTGTCGCGCAGAGTTGGGATCACGTGTTCACTCCGGAAGCTGTGAACAAGTTATCCAAGAATGTTGAGCATGGACGATGTTTTCCCATTCGATGCACGACATTAGCACACCTATTTAAAGTTGAGATTGGCAGGGAGACGTATATGGTCGATCTTCAGCATCAAACCTGCGATTGTCATGAGTTCGAGTTGAATTTGATCCTATGTAGCCACGTTGCAACAGTGATCAGGTATGCAACTTTCATGGCTTTTTTTGTTAAGAATCCATAAACATATATCAATAGAATAAACAATAAACGTCAACTAATACACATATATGAATATCATCGTCAACCCAGACACTGGGGTCGACATGAATAGCTATGTGAGTAGATCCTCTATGTTACAGAATAACCGGACATCTGGTCAATTTACTGATTCAACCGGTTGAATCATTTTGAAAATACCAAATAACTCATTATATAATATATATATATTATATGTATATATACAATAAAATATAATAAAATTATATAAACGAGTATCATGATAAATATATTAAATAAGTTTAAAAAATACACCAAATTTATATCAATGCAAATATATAAAGTTTTAATTTATCGATAGTTATTCCATAAGTTAAGTAGTTAAAAGTATAATATTTATGAAAATAAATATTGAACATCAAATACTAGATTTTGAGAAAAATATATAATTAAATGTCAAATAATTAAATATTAATTTTAATTACAAAGAATACTACACAATAACAATTAAAAACATTGTTAATCATTATTTCACAATCCACTATTTTATATTTTAGTTATTCTCTCCATTTATTTTAATTTAAAAAATGCTAAATTAGATATTGTTAAATATTAATTTTAATTAGATGCTAAACATTGATTTTAATTAAAATGAAGATTGTTCGGTGTTTTAATTAACTAAAAATCAACCTGCAAGTGTGTAGGGTAATCCATAGCAAATGCGGTGAACAAGGTTTTATCCAAGGAGACTAGCAATGTAATTTTCAGTAATTATTTCAATCTATACATATATTAAGGCAAAATCGCAGGGGCAAAATTGTCATTAAAATAATTTGGCCAAAAATTGAGTTAAGTAAATAGTTTGCTGTAAATAAATAAAAAATTGTAGTTGTTCCAGTGGTTGATGGTATTCAACAAATAGTTGTTAGGTGTTTGTTTGATTCCAGAAGTTAACATAAAATATCATTTTCCTTTTTGTTACTTTTTGTTTATTAATGTTTTTCCCACTTTTGATTTATTAACAGTTAATTCTGCGTTTTTTTTTAATTTTATTTTGTATTGATATTTAATTAAATAAATTTAATTCTTAATAGTCCAATGCTCTTTCAGTTCTTCCTATTCAACTTTCCCACAGTGAAAGCCAAAGGTTCTTATATCAGCATTATTTTATTTTTTGTTACTTTTTGTTTATTAATTTGTTTATTAATGCTATTGCCACTTTTGGTTTATTAACAGTCACACACTTCATTTAACTCTATCTTTTCAGTTTTTTTTAATAAAAAATTTGACAGTCACACACTTCATTTAACTCTACATTTTCAGTTTTTTTTTTTTAATTTGAACTGTATTGATATTTAATTAAATAAATTTAGTTCTTAATAGTCCAATACGTCTTTCAATTCTTCCTATTCAATTTTTATTATTTTAATATGAAAGATTATATGAAGAGGCAAAAAACAGAATAACAATTAATTAAGTTTAATTAAACTTCCATGCATCTAAAATTGTATCGATCATCAATTGGATTTGATTAATAATGGACACCTCACAAATTATAATAAATTCAAAATTTAAAACCTTTACATATTCTCTAAATTTAAAAAAAGAAAAGATAAAAATTATAACTCTACATATTCTCCACTTCAATACTCTAAATTATTCAATATTAAAAAAAAAAAGTTTTGCTAAAAAAAAAAAGTTTATGTATATATATAGATATGCATAACATCAACCAACCACACCTTTAGTCCATTCTTCCCACCATTGTTGTTATATTCATTTCCACGAAGTGAACAATATAATGGCTCCATTCTTTACCTTGGTGAAAAATCTTGAACGAGGTAGAACAAACTATGCAATGAAGCTTCGTCTGATTCGTCGTTATGAAGTTCCCACTTTTGGAAATAGAGAAAACATATCGAGTCTGGAATGTGTATTCCTTGACCTTGAGGTTAGTTTTACGAAGTTTCACAACTCAAATTCAAGCACAATCATCTCACATTCTTTGGAAATAGAGAAAACATATCGAGTCTGGAATGTGTGTTCCTTGACCTTGAGGTTAGTTTTACGAAGTTTCACAACTCAAATTCAAGCATAATCATCTCACATTTTTTATTGTTCATTGTTTTGGTAGGGCAATCATATTCATGCTCATATCAAACAACCATTTGTTAAAAATAACCAAGCAATGTTAAGTGAGGGCAGCATCTATGCTCTTAAGGACTTTATGCTCGCCGACAACAATTTGAAATTCAAGACAAGTATACATATATTAAAGCAAAATCGTGGGGGTAAAATTGTCATTAAAAATATCAAAAAGAAAATTAATTTAAGCAAAATCTCATATTTCTCTCACATTTGCTCTCATTTTATACATTAAAACATTTATATTTGACTCATTAAATATATTCACATAATGTTGTATAAGGTAATTTGATCACTTTATTAATATGTGTGCATTTATCTAGAATGACAACTATTCAGAAACGGAGATATTATTTTTTAGTTTAACTGATGTTGTAATATTTGGTAAAACTATATATATATATATATATATATATATATATAATATTATATTATATCCTTTCAAATTTCAAATGCAATTATTAGGATAGCTGAAGAAGATGTCTCTAACCAACCATATAATATTTGTATAATTATATACAAATATTTTGAGTATATTTGAGATTGATCATAATATTTTCTCATTCAATTATAGTATAACCACATTCAAAATTTAAAATATTAATTAGCAAATATTTAAATCCGTACAACGTATGGGAGAAATTACTAGTTAATTATAAAGCTTTATCTAGAGAACCAAATTAGGATTTTAATGATTTATGAACTAAATAAATAATTCACAAAAAATGAGGCAAAGACAAATAATCTATTAAATGAGACATTGAAATTAGGATAAAAGATGATTCTAGGATTTGCACTTCAATGAACTTTCGTAAATAGAATTAACATATTCAACCTTATTTAATTCAAGAGTTTATAGAATGGTCACTAAATTACCTATCATTTTTCTCTCGAGTAAATTTTAGGTATAGATTAGATTCTAATTTTCATCTTTCGATTCTAAATTGTTATCTAACTCACGACGTGTATAAGATCAAATTCTCCTTATAAAATTTACCAATCTCTCGATATACTAAATTCTATGTCACACGATCTCAATCCATTAATCATTTGCCCTCTCTCAAGTGATAAACAATCAACTGCATAATTGCATTCAGTGGCCAATTCAATACAAGAGACAATCAATCACGATTCACGAAGATGTGTAAATAATTCAAGAATGGAACAATCATATTAATTCAATCCAAAAATCCAATCTCTAGCAAATTCTAGAATCAAGATGTTTAGCAACTCATTACTAATTCACAATCAAATGAAAAGAAATCCATAATAGAAGCTATCAAATTAAATCTCTAAATACAAAAAATCTTTAGTAAACACTTATATATGCCGATTGTATTGTTGATCTCAAGTTTTTCTTCTCTTCTTCCCTACTCTTCTTCTTCAAGTAGTGGATGTTCTAAGTCCTCCAAGAGATGTGATTTTCATCCCCAATGATCCCCTTTTATAGTTAGGGAAGTCAAACTCTCCAAATAAAAATAGTTTCGATCTGAAAAGGAAACTCAAATTTTACATCGAATAGAGCACGGTCCGTGCTCTTAGTTCGGGGACTCCGAAATGTTGAATCAAAAGAGCACGAACCGTGCTCCCCTTCAGGCTCCTGACACACTTCGTCATTTTGCTCCGTTCTCGCTCATTTTTTATTAGATTGACCTGATTCTTTTTGCACTGCTCTCACAACTTGATTCTCTATCTTCTAAGGTACTTTTCACAAGCCCAATTTTATCTCATACAAATTTTGGAATTAAATCCCTTCAGAATGAACAAAAACGTGACAACACAAAATATGAAAAACTATGTGCAATCTTGTCAATCTATACATATAATGCACATCAACTACCATCCAAATGTGTCTTAAAATGTATGAAAACTATAAAATCCATGAATTTATCAAAGAATACTTATTATGAATTTGTGCATACATATATGTGTGCGTGTGTTATTTATATTTAAATGATAATACAAAGTTATCTAATTTTTGGAGGTTCTTGATTCAAATTCTTCAAATCTCATGTTGAGAGAATTAAATTAAATTTGGACAGAGCTTCAAAAGAAAAAAAATGGATTTGAAAGAATTAAATTAAATTTGGCGAGAGCTTTAAAAGAAAAAAAAATGGATTACTTCTTCAAATCTGATGTTGAGAGAATTGAATTAAATTTTGAATTTGATTACGTGAAAACAAATGATTGCATTTATACCAACTGACAGATTAATTAATAAACATTTTAGAATATTCGTGGAACCGTGTTAAGTCCATTTTCGGCAACGCCAACATGAATAACTTTCTAACTAAATATTCTATTATATTTTTAAAACACATAATCAAATTTCAGTCTTATACTTGTATTATAAAGAAACTTTGCTATTACATACATATTTTAGTTTGTTTGTTTTTTTAATTTAAAAAAGAAGAAGAAAGGTTTAGTGATGATCGCATAGTAGTATAGTTGTTCAAACTTATACATAAATAGAGCTAAAAAAATTGAAAGAATATATATATGCTAGCTCCGACATTTCGTTGGTCTAAGTTTAGAAATCCTTGAACAATTTGCGAACTTGTTCCAACGTAACAAACAGAACTACGGTGAACGGCCCCTGCCTTGATATCGTCGGAATAAAACCTTTGTAAAGCGCCATAGGCCCCTCTGCCTTTATCGTTTTCATCGCGCAGTCCACCGCGCCACTGTACGGCGCCGCTTTCCCCGCCTCCACCGTCATGTTCATCACCCGCGTCTTGATCACATCCACCGGGTTCGACGCCACCGACGCCACAAACCCCGCCGCAAAACTCGCCGTCGCGTGCGTCCCGAGCCCATCCTCCATCAAATTCCTCTCCAAAATCATCTCCTTGAACTGATCGTACGACGCCAGCTGCGACGCCGTCACCACCATGGCGCGGTTCACCGTTAGCGACGACCCGCGCCACAGGCTAGCGATTCCCTCGTTCTTGCTCATCTGGGAAATGGCGTCCACGACGCTCTTGTAGTTGCGCCGCTGCTCTAGGGGGAGGCGGCCATCGGCCTGCATCCGGACCATGGCCACGTCAGCTGGGTTCCCCACGGCGGCGCCGACGCCTCCGGCGATGAGCCCCGCTGCGATTTTTCTTGTGAGGGGAAGGTTGTTGGTGTTGGGGTCGGTCCATTTGTTCTTGAGGATATCGTAGAGACCCATTCTGGTGGTGGAATAGAGAGTCTGGCGAAGGACGGTGGCGGAGACGCCGGAGAAGAGCGCCGCGGCTCCATCTTGCTGGACGATCCGGAGTCCGACGGAGACGGGTCCGACACGGGGCGGAGGAGGGAGGTGGATGGTGTGGGAAGCGGCGGCGGTCTGGAAAGCGGCGGCGGGGCGGAGGGATTGAACGGCGGGCTCTCCCTGTAGCTGCATCCTGACCTTAATTAGATCGAGCGGGTGGGTGCTGCAACCGGCGACGATCGAAGCTACTCCGCCTTCAACAAATCCCTTCAAACCCATTTTTCAGTGTTTGGAAATTAAAGAAATTGAAACCTTTTATGCGTTTGAAGATTTAAAACTATGTCGGAAAATGAAAAAGTTAAGATTACCAAGCTAACATGGGATATATGTTTGAGATTTTAGTGTAAGAAGTTAGTGAGTGCTGGAGTGATTTAATTGGGAACGGTATATATAGAGACGAGAGAGAAGAGAGAGAGAGAGAGAGAGGTGAAGGAAAATGGGAGGAAAGAGAGAGAGAGAGAGAGAGCCAATTTCCGCTGACCAAGAAGGCTCTTACCTTTAGCTGAACTTTTCGCTTCTGAGAAGGTGAGGGGTCAGCTTGACTTTTCGTTTCCCATTTCTCTGTTTAAAATTAAATTATTCAAACCTTTTGCATGTGAATCTTCTCATTATTCAATACTTTGAATTATTATGGGATGTAATATAGTCAATTGGGGCTGATCAAAGTTTTATTTAGAAATTAGAATATGACTTCAATATTTCTTGTTGAAACTCTTATAATTTAGTACCCCATCTGTTTGAGATTTATGATTTGAGTATTCTATTTTGGGTGTCCAAATTAGATAGCCACTTTACAAATACATCATTTGTGTTCATGTGAATTCACATGTAAAATGAAATTATTTTTAGTCTCAAATTTTGTTAAATACAGGTAACATTAACATTAGAAAGTTTTGTTGAATAACTTATTTCATAAAACTATTCTTATATTTAATCAATATTTGTAAGTTAAGGTTAGTGCGATGATCCTTAAATATTATTTTCTCTGTTTTTAAATAAGTGTCGTTCTGACACTTTAATTTTATTTCATAAAAAAAGTCTCGTTTCACATAATTGGTGTGGAAAATTCACATTTTTATCCCATTTGACCTGATTTAATACATTCAAATATTCATATTTGATTCATTTAATATATATTAACATAAGAGTGCATAAAGTAAATTAATAATTAATTCATTAATATGTATGTATTTATCAAGAATGACACTCATTCAAAAAAAAGAACTGAGTAATTATCTCTCTATACAGTGAGAGAGAAGTTTGAGAGCTCAAGTTAATCAATAAGTTGAAATAAAAAGCTAAAACACGTAGTGTCAAATTTGAAACTCGTTTTAGTGCACATACATACATACATACATACATATATGTTATTCTAGGCGAGCTGGGGACAATGATTGACACAAATAAAATCATGATTTTCTCAAGTCATGTTTTGGAAATGTTCATATACAGAAAACAACTTGATAATTTCCACAACCATGTTCTCAAACATTTTATTATTTAGTGCATAAATAAGTATTGGTGGTCGCGGAGCAATTAAAAGTACATAAATAAATATATATATTTTGATGAAATTTAAAAACTTAAGAGAGTAGCTAAGTGGATGAATGTTAATACTTGTGCTGATTACTCTAAATTTTATTATATAAATTATTTTATTTTGGTTAAACTTCCACACTTAATTTTGACTTCGAGTTTTCAATGACATATGCAATATAACCTATATTATAGTATATTTTAATGGCATGGAATTGAACCATACTTTTTTCTCTTTCACGCAAAGCGTTTCATAGTTATATAATGAAAGTCCAAAACTTCACTTGACTTGGCCACAAAAGGCCAACTACTGGTCAAACAAAGGGTTAAAATCGAGCATTTTGGAAATTTTAGGACAACATAGCATTTTTTATTTTAATAATGGAAAGTAAAAGCCAGTTGGTGTACAATTCCAAATTGTGCGGAGTCAACCAGTAAAAGGCCAATATCTCTCTCTTGCCAATGCGCCACGTGTAATTCTAGAGTTTCATTTTTTCTGTTTGTTTTTTTTTCAATTATTTGGAAGATCATTTTGTACTAATTTACAGGCATTAATATTTAATATACAGTACTAGGTCAATGCCTAAGTTTTCATAAGCCTTATTAATTAATATTCCATCCGTTTCATAATATTTCTATTTTAAAATTTTAATTTAGAATTAACAATTAATTTTTTAGACTAATATACATCTTCATTTTAAATCAAATAAAACCGTATTCCCTTAATATTTTCCTAAAAGTTGACAAAATTTTATCTCTCCATATATTTGTAGGGTTAAAATTGGGAGTGAGGGTTTGAAAATATCTAAAACAATAAACATTCTGACACAAAATAAAACTCCTAAAACAACAATAAAAATAAAATGGAGAGAGAGTACTACTGCACTACTTACATCATAATAAGTCAGGAACTCATTTTTATTATTCTTTTAGTTTTGGCAATTAGAACATGTGCATTTTCAATATGTTCTACTCATAGTTAAATTATTAATTTGGCTTTCTCTATTTTAAAAAAGCAATCAATCTTTTTTAGAAAATGTTTGTGTGACCAAACATAGCTGAACCCAAGTAAGCATCATAGGGAAAGCCATATTAATTTACTCATTTATAACTTATAAGTAAAGATTTCTTTTGCGTTTGAAAACACTAAAGATTCTATTATGATCATTTAAAATAAACAATCAAATCTCTCATTCTCAAATATTAATATATCTTCTTAATTGGAAAACCTTTATCTAATGTGAATGAAAAACTAAATGCAAGATGTCGAGAATATCAAAACCAAAATAGTTGTTCAAAATTGCCCAAGTAGCTAGTCACAAAAAATAATAGAAATAACAAACAATCTCTCTAATTTTTTAGTACAGTCGTAATTAAATCGTAACAAAAAATTAAGAGCAATGAAATAATTAGTCTTCGTCGTCGTCTAATCTATTTCAGAAATCCTTCAACAATTTACGAACTTGTTCAAGAGTAACGAACAAAACGACGGTGAAGGGACCCTGCCTCGATATGGTGGGAATGAAGCCTTTATAAAGTGCCATCGGCCCCTCCGCTTTAATCGTCTTCACCGCGCAGTCCACCGCGCCACTGTACGGCGCCGCCTTCCCCGCCTCCACCTTCATGTTCATCACCCTTGTCTTGATCACGTCGATCGGGTTCGACGCCACCGCCGCCACGAACCCTGCCGCGAAGCTCGCCGTCACGTGCGTCCCGAGCCCGTCCTTCATTAAATTCTTCTCTAGAATCATCTCCTTGAACTGGTCGTACGATGCCAGCTGCGACGCCGTCACCACCATGGCGCGGTGCACCGTAAGTGATGATCCGCGCCACAGGCTAGCGACGCCCTCGTTCTTGGTCATCTGGGAAATGGCGTCCACCACGCTCTTGTAGTTGCGCCGCTGATCCAGAGGGAGGCGGCCGTCAGCTTGCATTCGGACCATGGCCACGTCGGCTGGGTTACCCACGGCAGCGCCGACACCTCCGGCGATGAGCCCCGCCGTGATTTTGCTTGTGAGTGGCAGGTTGTTGGTGTTGGGGTCGGCCCATTTGTTCTTGAGGATCTCGTAGAGACCCATTCTGGTGGTGGAGTATAGAGTCTGGCGGAGGACGGTGGCGGAGACGCCGGAGAAGAGCGCCGCCGCCCCATCTTGCTGGATTATGCGGAGGCCGACGGAAATGGGTCCGACGCGTGGAGGAGGAAGTGGGACAGTAGTGTGGGAAGGGCCGCCGTGGAAGGCCATAGCAGGGCGGAGAGATTGCACAGCCGCTGTAGGCTCGCCCTGAAGCTGCATCCGAACCTTGATTAAATCCAAGGGGTGGGTGGTGCAACCGGCAACGATGGAAGCAATGCCTCCTTCAGCAAATCCCTTCAAACCCATTTTCAATTACAAGGGAAAAAATTAAAGATTAAAAGGAATATATAGGAAAATTAAGTGAATGAGACATCAACTGTAAGAAATTATGAGTGAATGAGATGAGGGAATTATATATATATATAAGATGAGATTCATTTGAGAACGATGATTTAGGAAATATTAAGGAAATTGTCTGGTTACCAAACGGCGGATTAGGAAAACTTGGTTTGAAAATGGAAAATTCTTCGTGGGCTCCAACTTTTACGCGGCTATTTGCTGAACTTTTCTTCCTACTACTTTATTTACTTCAATCATTGAAAAGGTAAGAGGGCAGAATCACTAAGGTATTTGACTCTTTGCCTAACTTTACCTGCACCTGCTTTATTTATTTAAGAAAATTCATAAGGGGGATAGCCAGATAAATACTACTATAATACTATTTCTATTGAGTTATTGAATTCATTAATTTATTGGATTTTGCGTGTGAAAATTTGAAACCATCCAACTCAAATTATACACGTTTTAATATACTTAGAGATTTATGTACCATAATTAGAAAGTTCCCAAGTACGTTTTTTGTTGTTAAGCAGGTCTATTAATTAATTAATTAATTAAGGGTTCTCTAAAAAAAATTACTTAATTAAGGGTTATTAACAATTTTGTAGTATTATCCCAGCTGCATAGCTTTTATTTGTATTTTTTAAAAATAGTACTCAATCAATTTCACAAATATTGATGTTTTATGTTTTACAACAAAAATTAAAAATAAAAAAAATATGAGAAATATATCATCTCTCCCTATAATATTATATTTTCTTAATATATTTTAATTTCTCTCTCATTGTCATCTTTACACATTTATATCTATCTTTAAACTCCTCATCATATTTATGTATAATATTTTATAGGAGTAAAATTGGAAGAAAGAGTGTTAAAAAATTAAAACATCAATCTTTTCTAAACTGGGTGAGTATATTGAATATAAGAAAATTTTTTAATACTTGATTTGAAAAGTAACTAAATTAAATAATGCAAACCTCATGCGTTGAGTATATAGCATAAATCATAATAGTATATGTGTAGAGAAAGTCAAAATAGGCATTTGACCCATGCAGAAATAAATTAAGAGGTAAATTAGAAAAGGGTTAAGTCAAGCTTTCTCGAAATAGAAGCGCTTTTTAGAATTTTCACAACAGCTTCAGCTTTGTATGAAATAAGCGTTTTCAAACTAGACAATTTCTGACTTAAAATTCAATATTCCAATTTCAAAATTATGAGACCGAGTGCCACGTGTCGATTTTTAGCGGAAAGAAACTGGAACGAGTTGCCGCATTGGGTTTTATTTGGGGAAGGTCAACCTTGACTTAAAAAGCCATTCCAAAACAATAGTATATTTTTTGCCAAAAATTCATCGTCGCCTGAGAGATTCGAACTCTCGCGGGGAAACCCCATGTACTTAGCAGGCACACGCCTTAACCACTCGGCCAAAGCGACTTCTGCGTTAGATCTTTGCATGTAATTAATTAAATTTTAACGAAAAATAGAGCATACTGCTACTAATTAATCTAGTGCATGCATGCATGCTAATTGCCTTACATATTTGAGTTGGTATAATACAATATAAGATTCCTCTTTTTATAAAATAATACAATACATTAAATCTTAAGGGGGCGTTTACTTTTCCGGATTTACTAATCATGGGACTGATAATTATCAGATAAATTGTAGGATTGAGACTAATTTAATAAATAATCTCATGTTTACTTTTTATGATTCCAAACATGATAAAATATTTTTAATTATATCAAAAAAATAAATTAATTAATAATTACCCAAAATACCCTAGGCAAAAATGTGCAAACAATGGCCATCTCCCTTCTAATCTCCAGGAACAATCATCTTCCTCGCAAACCCCCCACCATTCACGCCTTGTTTCTGCCGTCTATCATCAACATTATGCATCCCATAATCCCCAAAACAAAATTCAGCACTTGAATCTCATATTACAGGGAACAAGGCTAAAACAAAATTTCCAAAATCATAAATTAAAATTCAATTTTTTTTTTCTCATTTTCTGTGACCATTCATGTCTGTCAAACGTCGTCTAATGCCGCTTGACCTGACCACTGAACTGCTCGACCGAAATAAACTCAGATCCGACCAAATTTCAACCAACCTTTTCGTCGCCTTTCTCTCGCATCTTAGCAACAAGTCTCCGACAACAACTCACTGTAGTCGCGCCTCTTCAACTCGTTGCAATGCAGCACCCCAAGCAGCAACGTCATCTTCGTCGGAGATTATGGCGGCACACCTTGGATCTGGATGAGAAGAGATGGCGACGAGCTCTGCTGCTCTGGGTTTTATTTTTTTGAATAGGTTTAGGTTTAATTTTAATTTTGTTCAAGGATATAATGGACATTTTGGTATTAGTACTCATTTGGATAAGAATAATCACACCTGGTTGGGCTGGATTCATATCCGTCAAATAGTCCAGATTTTTTTAAATAATACCGAGCTTTGGGTTATCATTCATTTTAAATCCTACGAAGTAAACGGTAGATTAATCAGGATAAAATTAGTCAATTCAGACTAATAAAGCAAAGTAAACGCCCTCTAAATGTTGATGGGATGTGGGATAATGGGTTCTCTTTACATGTATGAGAGTTCTTATTATCCCCAACACATCATCTTTATATCTTACACACCACCGAACTATGGAACCTAACACAAAGTCTTCAAAAAAGCATCCAAACAATGGGAAAAAAATACTCCTTATAAAAAACTTTTCACCCCAACCAAGAGTGGTAGCCCAACCAAGAAGGTCACCCTACCAAGAAGGCAACTCATACCAAGAGCGCGATCACAGATACTACTCCTACCAAGAAACCGGCTACATCTCTAAATCACCTTCATGCGTCAGAATGGATTGTGCCTCCCTCCCCACAGAGTCTTGATTTGTTGTATAAAACTCTAAGAGAGGAACACAATAATTTGAAGGTCTAACAAGCTCTTTTCTCGTATGGTGTCATTTGCCGATGATGAGATTATGAGGGAGTTACTTCTTGAGAACTACCCCCTCACCAAGCTATACGAGTACTTTCTGATGATGGAGAAGCATGGAGAAGAAGAAGACACTTCAAACCAAGTTCCTCTCATTATCATTTTCGATTCCAGCCCCAACAACATTTAATGTTGCTTTCTTACTTTTTTTTGTTGGTTTTCTATGACCTAACCATCTATCTATCTATCCTTTTGCTCTTCATGTATTTTTTTTCGAAGAACTATCTATCAATCTGTTTTCCTATTATTTTGTCTCTTATATTTTAATTTACACAAATATCATGTTATATACTTTCCAAGCAATGAGGCGGTTAATATTGTAAAAATAAACTGTATTATTTTACATAGTTTTGAACTATACCTTGAACCCTAAATACTTTATAATTTTCGAGTAATACTATATCATGAACTATAATCTGATAAAATATTAAGCTATATTAAGTGATATTTTTTTATTTTTAAATTTAATACATAGTTTATAATTTCATATTATATAGAAGAAAGCTTCTTTGATTAATTAACTTTGAATAACAACACAGACGTGGAGCTATTCTATAGAGACATAATCACATATCTAATATAGATAAAATTAAATAAGGTAAAATCTAGATATAATAGGATAATTTAACCAAGGATACTACAACCGAAAGTGAATATCAAAACTAAGAATATTTGTGCTTATCACATATCTTATCCTAAAAAAAGTTAAAGACGATTAATATGTAGATAGTGGACGATAGTATAATTAGACAGAACAATAGTATATGAATACAATCTGATAGTATAAATAGCACTTTATTTTCTCACATGCACACTATTAAAGTAGCAATTATTTTCCAACCACCCAACATATCATTGGAGTTTGAAAGATTTTCAAGACTGGGAAAATAATCTTGTGAGTGATTTTGGACCACCCCACACGGCCGCACCGATAAACATAGTCTAAAATGTCAAAACATTGAAATAAATAAATAAAATATAATCGAATTGAAAACAAAAAAATATTTAATTAAACACATTAAAATCAAGAATACTCCCAAAATACCAAATTTGAGCCCTATATTTTAGAGAACAACACACACACACACACACATACACACACATGGAGTGGATCATATGAGAACTCATCCTTCATGTGAGAACTAAGAACTCATCTCGTCCATCCATTGCTTTGATTTAGATGACTAAGATTTGGTCAATTTTTTATCAAAGGCGGTGGCAAACTTGTAATATTTGAGTAACTTTAAAAAAATTAATTTTTGGAATCATATCGACATCGTTTTAAAACCGTTGTCTATTCTTATAAATTCCGCTATGCTAAAATGAAAGTAATATCATGCTATTATGAACATATATACATGTTAATATGAATACACACACACACACACATGCTAGTATGAATATATAATGATTCAACTATTAACCAACTATACTACTGTTATTATGAGTAAAATTTACCTGTTTTTTGAATATTTTTGTATCCTGTTATGAACATTTTTTCATGCCATTATGCGTATATTTTCATACTATTATGAGTATAATATCATGCTATTATGGACGAAAAAATATATCTTCAGATAAACATATGAACAACGGATCTTAAATGAAAAATCATGAAAAGAGCTTTAATTTATTATATAATTTGCATAAATCTGATGAAAAATGAGCAAGTTATGGATGTTCAAAGTTTTTAAAAAATTTGTGTAAAGATGTTGATGTCAGCTTTGACCCGAGGGTAAGTTTGACTTCCTCATGTTTACCATTATGCCACCTTCTTTTTGTTTAAATCTAGAACATTGAGACTAATTAGCATTGTGTGGTTGAGATGAGTTCCTAGTTCCCACATGGGGATTCGCTCTCATACTAACCCCCCTATATATATATATATTATTTCGATCAACATTGTTCTTGCATTATAATTTTTTTTTAAAGTGTGACAGTTTGTTTTCTCTTTTATTTTTTCGTTTAAATTGTAGTAATATTTCTTATTCTTTTAAATTATTGAAATATTTATGTGTTTTTTTTTTAATTTTATTCTTTTAAATATTGAAATATAATTGTACATAAAATTACATAAGAAATCCCATCTCTATATATCTCTCTTCCCCCTCCTTTTTTTTAAATGTTGGAATACAAATGTCATTTAATAAAATTATATAATAAAATAACTAAACATGAAAACATTGAAAATACAAATAAAGCGATACAATAATTTTCTTAATAATTTTTTTCCAATATTTTTTTTTTATTTTTGCAAAATTAAGAATAAATAAATACATAAAAATGAATATTATGAAATATTACTTTATAATACATACTTTAGAAGAGACTGTAGAAGATGAAATACAAATGCAGATTATGTTGTAAAAATATTCAGGATTTGATGTAAAAGAGAGAGATATGTTGGAGATGCACTTAGATGCAACTTAGATATATATTACTTGAAAAGAGCATCACTTATGGATAGCAATGAGTAGGGTACTATGGTACCCGTCCTCGTACCAACATTTTAAAAAAATACTCGTACCCGCGTGGATAACAATTGTTATGCTCGTCCCCATACCCACTGGGTACCTAACTGTCCATATCCGTGCCCGTTATCCACAATTTAACTAACTACAAAAAAATTATAAATTTAAAAAATTAATTAAGACTAAAATCATAATAGCAATTTGATTAATACACAATTCCAAGTTCTCATAAAAATGATATTAAATAAATAACTATATAAACATAACGATATACTATGAATAACAAAAGAAAGAAGACACTTACGTGAACCAGTAAAAGAAAATCAATTAATTCACTTTTTTTCTTGTATTATGTGCTTACAATTAAAAAAACTAACTTGTAGGAAAAACACTACTAAATAAATCATCTTCAATTAATTTCCTTATAAGTATAATTATGTACAGTAATGAATGCAGAATGTCTACAAATTAGACCATATACAGATATATTAATGCTTTATTTTCAATTATAAATAAGTATTCAACTTTTCATAATATATATATATACATACATACATACATACATATATATATATATATATATGCATATAATATTTATACAACGAACCTAATATATAGAAAATAAAATAAAACTTAATTTAGTATTTTTGTCTTTATAATAATAATAATAATAACAATCATAATAATAATTTCTATAAGTATAATAATATATAAAATTATATATATGGATACACACACATGGGTATGGGACGGTTTGGGTATTAAGGTACCCGTGCCCATTCTCATTGACTGAGTAATTACCCTACTCATCATAAATAACTTTTGCGGGTATCCATAAGACCCGTTACCCATTGCCATCCCTAGAACCACTTTTTCAAAATTCCCAATGTTAAATCAATTAATTAACCTTCAATCACCATGTTTTTTCTCCAAGGGCTTAACCAATATCGGGCCCTAGCTATAGGCAGGCCATGCATTTTTTAGATGAGCTAAGGTTTCATTAGCTCTGGGCCTTGGGCTTATTATATGTGGTCTAGGCCTACAAATGTGGTGTGTGTGTGTGTGTGTTTTTTTTTTTTTTTTTGGTAAAAACCATATTCGGTCCCTCTACTATTAAGATTTTCTAAATTTGGTCGTTATTTTTTTATTGGGTTGATAAAAAAGAGATTCTTGTGTGAACTGTTATAGGTGCGTGTAATTCACGCTAAATTACTGATTTAAAAAAACATCGAAATTGTCTCATATTAATCACATAAGAAATCGCATATTAAAGAGAGATTCGGTTCCTCGCCGCTGGGGATTGAAACAGAGAAACAATTTGATATTCATACACACTGCAATTATGTCCTGAATGCTAAAACTCCAATTGAATAATTATATTTTCAATGCTATAACCCCAAAACATACAAATATTTATTCAACTTGCAATCCAATTGAATAATTATATCTTAACAATTGACAAATACACATTTGCACAAGGTGAAGGCCTTGTTTGTTTACCTTTGCAAATGGAAATTTCCCACATTTAATTTTTCAAAACATCGAAAACTATTTATTTTACTCATTTTTAATTCAAGTTCTTACTTTTTCCATCCCTATATAACCTATTCAATATTTCAATTTATATATATATATATATATATATATATATATAAAATCAATACACCTCATAAATTGAACTGAAAATACTGAAAATTGATGTTGGAAATAAAAACAAACAAGCTCGAAATTTCCCAATAGGAGTGGAAATTTCATCATGAACAACAAATGGGTTCCTTTTGGAGCAATGGATAAATTTTGACCGTCGAGGGCAGTAGCTCTGAGAATTCCCCCAAATTCAATCTACTGGGGATTCCCTTTTTTTTAGTTGATTGATGTAAATTTTTGAAGTTATGAAATTAGAAAATGGATAATTAAAATTTCCCTGTCCATCCATTTATTTTTGCAGGCAAGTTTTATCTTAATTGCACTCTCACTGCAAGTGCGTGTAATTCACGTGCACACAATGGGATACCTAGGGACCCCTTTTTTATCAAAATAAAAGTACAAGGACCTAATTTTACTCAATTAAAATAGAGGGATTCTATTTGAAAAAAATTAATAGTACAAGGATCCAAATATGTTTTTTGCCCCTTTTTTTTAGAATAAATGTGGGGGAAATTATAAACATAGTTCTAAATTTACTCTTTATAGTCAGAACAATTAAAAATAATAAAATATGAGTGAGTAACCAAAAGAATTAACAAGAAATAAATGTTAGAAGACAAGTGCAAACCGCAAAGCACAGAGATGGATATAAATGTGAATCTTGAGATCATTGAGTTTAGCCAGATGGATTTGAAGATCAGAAGGAGCAAAGTTGATGCAACATCCAATAGTATATCAGTGGAATTTAATTATTATTTTTTTGAGCAAAAGGGAAATGATCTCAATTAAATTAAAGATTGTGCAATAGTAAGAATGTAAGGCAAAATAAAACTCGGCACATCCCCGGAATAATGTGAAAAATCAGAGTTCGAAATAGCTATATAATGTGCAACGAATGATCCACGAGCAAGGAGAAGTTACAGAGAATATATAATAGCATGATGAGAGGGAAAAAGGTTTGAAGACTTGAGAGAGAAATTTCAATTGTCAAAGTTCTTGGGACCTTTTCATTGGTTATATATGTTCCATCACGATTCACAGGGTTTTCATATCATCATATAATTGACCACTATTTTATTAACAGTAAAAGCAACGCAAGTGTACGATGCAATTGTAATATGGAGTGAGCAAGATAATCATATTCACAGAGATTGTAATGCAAATAACAATGTGAAACTAAAATATAGACACCTCATTAATATCTAGCTACTCAAATAACAGAATAGGTAACATGTAAATAAATACTTAAAAAAGAAATAACACAATTGACTTAAATAAAACAATTAATGAAAACAATGGATTATAGAGGAGAGTCCATATAATGATTTTTAGGACAAATTTATTGACTATTTAATCTTATTTAATTTATCAATGGTGGAAAATCACTTAACTATTATCAAACCGTTCTCACGAACGTATATCATAACATAGAAATAATGAACATGCACTTTACTGCGGTCGGTTCTTCACACACGTACTCACAATCAAGTACTTTGGACTTAAATTCTCATGCAACACTTGTTCACTTGGTCGGTCCTTCCAAGCATCACAAAAATGATTAACCTATTTTATCCCATTAATTAATCAGCCACGACTAGAATCTTTCAATTAATTAACTTGCATACATATGCTGCTGCAGTCAACATACATAGAGAAATCCAAACTAGGAAATCAAATACCTAATGATAACTGGAAAATATATATAAATGAATAAAACTATGTAATCTAATATACGTACAAACCAAAGAATCCAACAAACTAATTACCTAGACATAGTTAAATAAAAGAAATAAAACATGAACATGATAAACAAAATAATGTTCAACACAATAAAGAATCTGGAGTCTTCAATCTTGACGTAACCTCCAGAGTCTCCGTTGTGCCTCCATAATTATGTTCACCTTGGTACGTTTTTTCTTCTCTAGAGTATAATCTTTTGTATGTCTCATTTCTAATGAGTATAGATGGTATTTATAGTGTTGGAGGGAACCCTAGGGTTAAAACAAGCCAAAAGGTGTGAAAAGCCTAAAAAATCTCGTGTATGATCCATTTGAGCCGATTGGAGACGCATTGGGTCGACCCGAGATGGCCTGTTTTACATAGGGTCGACCCAAGTGGTGGGTCGAATGACTGGGTCGACTGGTGGGTCGACTCGGCGTGCGTAGGCTTCGCTAAAACGATCCGTTCTCACTCATTTCTCGTTCGATTGAGCCGATTCAAATTGCACAACCCTCCTAACTCGATTTTCCATCTTTCTAGGTTCTTCAATCACCCATTTGAATTATGTTGAATTGTTTTCATCAATTCTAGTGGGCTTTGCTCTTTAAATACGATCCAAAAGCCCAATTGGTCCATCATTTAGCTCTCCAAGCACATATTTGATCATTTTGCATCAAATAATCATCAAATTCACCACTATTACTGCAAAACTCATAAATACATAAAAAACCCCAAATGATAACATAATGAGCACAAAAGCTATGAAAATCACACAACTTATCAACTTAAATATCATCAATTCATATCCAAAAGCTGTTTAAAATACACAACTGTCAATGATCAACTACATAGTGATTAAGGTATAAACTTTTGGAGATTTTTCCTTTAAAAATTATTATGGTCAAGATTATGAACAATTGAGATTTTGAAGAATAATGTGATATCCTAAAATGCAAAAAAGACGGGGGAGGAGTGGGGAGGGTTACTGATGTAGATTTTATCCTCTTGTTTTATTTTAAGCTCGCATCATGCCCACAAGTATATAAGCAATTTGTAGAATGTGATGAAACGAGGTCGATCCTAGGGAAAATTGATACATAAATTATCAAAACAAATTACCAAAACTTCGATGATTGGATTATCTAGACTCAAGGAATAGAGTGTGATTTCATCCAAGAAATTCAAACAAGAAGTAAACTCAAATAACCAAATACAATCTAGAAACACTAAATCAAATAAAACTTTTGAAATGATAAGGTAATGCAAAAGATTCTAAGACATGGATACACATTGCTCAACTTAATCACAACTAGGGTTACCTCTACAAATACAATTCATTCAAGCTAGGAAGACCACAAAATTTATAGGTTCATCTCTCGATTCTCATCTACATTAGAATGCAATACAGATGATTATCTCTAATACCTTCCAAGATTACATTTTTCAAAAGTACAAAGGGTCTATATTCCTTCCACATACTCAATTTACCTTAAGAACACAAGTATATGGATTTGATCTCTACATGTTCATATGATCACAAAATCTTTCAAACAATGTGGATCAAAACATTTGATATCAAATGAATGCCACTCAAATAACATCATATGCAATAATGTAGGAATCAAAAGCTTGAACAAAGCATAAATATATTAACCCATAGATGAGAACAAGATTCACAATATTTCCCACATCCTAGAGCCCTAGGGATCTAGCCAACCATACTTACATCCATAACTAAATCAAAGGGGAAGTTAACAAACACCATCCTAAATAAACAAATACAAGAGAGTGAGGGGGAGATAAAACCCTGGAGACAAACTTCTCTTCAATCTCTTGACTTCAATCTTCAAGGTGTGTGTGTGTCCTTCCTTTTGCTTGGCTTATTGTTCTCGCCAAGAATTCTAAGTTTTTACAATGTGAAAAAGTGTTGAACTCATTCCAAAAATTAGACTTTAGTATGGTAGCCAATAATTGAGATTAAAGTCAAATGGAGCAAAAGTCAGATCCCTTGTCCGGAACGCGACCACAGGGGGGGTCACACTTGCATGCGCGTTCGGCCATGCAGTGGGGCGCGAGGTTGCGCTTATGGGTCGCTTTTGTCACAGGGTCAAGGTGCGACCACGGGCAACTCGCGCTTGCAGGCCGCGTTTGAGCCAAAGAAATTCGGGAATCTGATGGGCTGAAACGCGAGATTTAGGTCGCGTTCAGGGGTCGCGCTGTCATGTTCATTGAAGCGCGACCCTCCACACTTGCGTTTGATGGTCGCGCTCGGGAATGATCTGAGACGCGACCTCAGGTACTCGCGCTTGATGGTCGCGTTTCAGTCAAAGGAATTCGTGTCTCTGAAGCCTCTGCACCGCGACACATTCTGGTCAAGTTTGGTGGTCGAATTTGACACTGTTGTCAGACGCGATCCAAGGAACTCATGTTCTGGGGTTGCTTTTGAGCTTGAAATTGCTTTTCTTTCCTTTTCTTCATCTTTTCTCGACTCCCGCGGCCTTCGTTATTCAAATCTCCATTTTTGCTTTAATTTTTTATGTCAAGACCAAATTTCCGGTATTGACTACACTTATTAAGAAACGAACATTTAAACCATATTTACAACATAATTTACAATAAAACGTATTGCATTTAAAACTAAATGCAACAAAAAAAGAGTGTAATAAAAACACTCATCAGTTACAAGGGTGTAATAGAATAATCAATCATCATTTTCATTTTATTTATTTTTTGGACTGCGAAGAGTAAATTAGGGCTATGAATAGAATTAGGCGTAGCATGTGTTAAATACTTAAATCCATTAAATTGAACTTTTCTTCTTCCTCTTCATGTATTTTAGTTTTTTATTTTGTTTGATGAGGGACCGTTTTGCTAAAGCCAACAACATTACAACAATTCGTTTGTACTCTGGCACGTGATCCGAATAACTGATAAATAACTCGACTCATTTTCAATCATAACTATATAACAATGTTATTGAATTTACCTAAAAGAAAAGATGTTTAAGTGAATATATAATAACCCTATCTAAACCATATTTATAACAATTCCCACTGCACATTATTAAATCAAAATCGCATGCATATATAATTATATATGCGTTATCGGAGATTTAAATATACAAGATTTATAATACTAGAAATTTGACGAGAATGAATAAAGTATCAAATATACACCCGTATATATAGAGAGAGTGAGAGAGTAATGTTATTACACACCTAGTGCGAAAAACTTTTGTGAACCCAAAAAATATTTGGGTGCTCATGATTTATGATGTCCAAGGTGAATGTATTATAACATTCATTATCTGTGTGTATATATATTTCCTCTTGGAGGAAATAAACGTCCTACTTTGACAATATAAACGTGTAGCCCATATGATTCATTTAAGACCCTAGCTACTTTCAAATATAGCATATTCAAATTAATGCACTTTGAATTTTGAAATCGGTATAAACCACACAATATCGTTGAAAAATAAAGTTAAACTGTCAAATCGTAAACATGCGTGTGGGCCAAAAAGGTGGATGTGGTGGAATTATTTGATACTCTTCCATATACTTGAAAAGATTGCAGGTCAATTCTCCACAATTTTTTGTTTTTGTACTCTTTTATAAAAGATAAAGATTCGTTTGGATTCATTTCCCAGAAGATTTCACAAATTTCCCAATTTCAGAAACTGTGTGTTTTTTTTTTTTTTTTTTTTTTGTGTGCGCTAATTTTACGTTCAAAAGAAAAAAAATGCATTTCGTTTCGATTTTGGCTGCAAAGTGTAGGGGTGTGTATATATTTATCTACTATTGGAGTCATGTCGTAAGCATTATTTTTTATTTTTTTCTCAATTCCTTTATGAAGATAAGACACGACTTTAATTAAGTCGAATACATTGATTTTCAGTAGTTTTATTATTATTATGGAGACTATAGTTCTTGTAGAGATTAGGCAATTAGGGTTTTAAAGGCCTATTGTGAGAACCTACTCCTAAACCTAGCAAGTTTCTAGATTTTGTCAAATTTGAAGTGCTATTTTTAAGTTATAAATTGTGTGTTTACTAAAAATATATATGACATTTTTAAGTTCTCTTATAGTTCTTAAAGGACCGAGTGAAATG
The DNA here is from genome assembly GCA_026008535.1 of Perilla frutescens. NCBI lineage: Eukaryota > Viridiplantae > Streptophyta > Magnoliopsida > Lamiales > Lamiaceae > Perilla > Perilla frutescens. The sequence continues at coordinate 7,788,614 of BRKX01000008.1, read as the reverse complement.
AATGTATAAACATGGGATTTGGAATCAGTTTATATCTTATAATGAAAATGATGTTTTATTCATTTCCGTGTCATGTCAAGTGTTGTATTAAATGTTGAATTTCATTACTAGTATAATTTAAGATTCGTTTACAACTTTATTCCAACTTTGCTCCTACTATTCAAAAAACAATATACTTGCCCCTTCTTCACATTTATTTAAAAATGTGTATTTTTTTTCCTTATTAAGGGGATATTATTATTTTTAAGTGTTTCTTAATAGATGCGAAAATGTCTAGAACGATATTTAATAAAAATCGGAGAGAATAAAACGTAGGCCACATATATATACATAGCAAACACATATATTATGGTCTGTGGATTGCTTTAATTAAGTTAACCTTATATAAAAAAAAATTACCAAGCAGGAAGGTCATTGTCATATTTGGAAAAAAAATCAAAACTGAATTGGATTTTTCATAACAGCTAATTAAATTTATAACTATGTTTTAGGCATTTTTTTTTACTTTCTTATAATTTTTGATCCCCAAACAATAATTAGTAAACCATTTAAACTGTATCAATAACAACAATAGTAGCAATAATATATGAATTTACACACACACACACACACACACATTTCTATGTTAATTTTTTTTACCTCGATAATTAATTTTCACATCGATAAAAAAAGAGAGAAAATTCTAAAATACAGGATTTACAGAATATTAATAAAATGAAGTGTAAAACTTACTTGTGAGTTAGCACGAGACATTAGGAATAAGATTTCCTTTTTATGAAGAAAAGAATAATAATTAACTTACGCATGCTCAATCATAACAAAAAGTGAGCCTATTAATATATATTTAATTGATAAAATTTAGGATTTTGCATATCCAACTTAACAAGAAATTACATAAGATCAACATAAATTAAAATCGAGGGCCAATTTTAATCGGTGAAAGAAATACCATAAAAATATTTAAAAAAAAAGTTGGAAAAAGGAGAAAAAAGCAGAAATAGGGTAAGAAATTCCTACACAACCAAACAGGTTCTAATCTCTATCTCTACGTTACTTTCTTATATTCTCTCCTTTTCTATTTGGGAATTTTCACACATTCCCACTCATCAAAATTCCCTTTCTTCCAATTTCAATTTTACCTTCCTCCTCCGCCACCGTCATCCGCCGCCGCTACCTCCACCACCCCCACCACATCATTCGCTTCTCCAGACCTCTATGTATTTCAAGAAAATCCTATTTTTAGGGTTCATATTCAGTTCGTTGTTGATCCTTGCAGCCGGTTAATTGAATTGAAATCAACAGGAATCAATGCTAGTAATTGTCGGTATATTACTGATTTTCGGTCTTGTAGTTCGGCACAAGTGGCGGAATGGGGCGGCGAAGAAGGAGGCGATTCTGAGACTGGTGGCAGTCGCCTCGGAGCAAGAAGCGGAAATTGCTAAGCTCCAAGCTATTGAGGAGTACAATTTGCAGCACAGAGAGTACAAGCCGCAGCTCAATAATTCGCAGCACAATAATACGCAGCTCGAAGCCCAGCATTATTGCGCCGTTTGTCGTTGCCCCACCGCCACTAGGTGTTCTAGGTGTAAAGCTGTTAGATACTGGTGAGTGGTGTCGAGCATATGTTATTTTTGGAACTGCTACTCTATTCATTCGTGTTTTATTGAATTGTTGCTCTTGGAACTTATCTTTATGAATACTTTGATGCCTGATTCTAAACTTTAGGGCCATGAACTAATAGATCGTCTCTATTGAGTAGATGAAAGTTGGAGTCTTTGATTTGAATTAAGGGAAGGGGTTAAAATTTTTTGGGAGAATGTTGCGATAACGAGCTATTGGTAATGAAGATCCTGAGACTTATTTTATTAGAATGGGGCACATGGGAGGAACTGGGTTGTCGAAGGGTATGACTTTATCTGGATATTCACTCACTTGCCTTCCTATTAGTAGTATTAGGAAAGTCAAAACAGTCAGGGTTTTCTGTTGGCGCATATATGGAATCGCACTGTCGAAGTTCTTGGAGATCAATGCGGGTTTGAGAGTCTCCTAGTATTTGGGAACGTGAGTGATAGAGTTGTCAAAGGCTGAAGGTCGAGCTTGTAGATACAATGATATTTTGTCTTGCCGGATATGAGGCCTATTAAGTATTATGGTTTACTTGACTGTGATTTGATACAAGTAATATGGTAAATGTGAAAAGATCCGGAAATTCTTAAATTTTATTTTTATATTTTGATTGATAGAAATAAATATTGAGGACTTACTAAAATTTCGTGTTTGTGCAATAGGATTTATACGTTTAGGGATTTATTCATTTGAGATGGAGACTTTTGTATTGATCTTCCTATTAATATTAATCTATGATGGTTAACTTATGTGAAAATCACTTTGAATCTGAGAATAGATTATATTGAATTGCATATTCAATATTTATTTTATTTATTTTTTGGAGGTAACTTAATCCTACCAAATAAATATATTATTGATGATGAAACAAGATACCAGTTTAACCTAACTGCCACCACATTAATCCATCCAAAAATAATAATCATAATGTGCATGCTTATACTTTGGGTTCCACTCTTGAACTGTAAAGCTTCAGGAATGGAGTTCTTCTTTTGGTTTTATTTCATTTATTATATATATATATATATATATAATTTTTTTTGTCATATAGTGTACATGCTTATGCATCTGACTGCTGCCATGTTATATTTTTGTTTATCAAAGTCATGCACTTATTTCTTTGTTAAGAAAATGTATTTGGCTTCTGATATGATATCTTGTTTCTCCTCCTCAAATCATTTAATTTTGGTTTCTCTGTTTTCTAGTTCTGGTAAGTGCCAAATAATTCACTGGAGACAAGGCCATAGAGATGAGTGTCAGCCAGCACTTGCATTGCATGCTAGACAGAAAAATGAATGTGTTGTGGAAACAGCTCCAGAAAATCAGTTTAGTATGCATTTGAAAGATGAAACTAAAATTTGTTCAGATCCCATTGAAGAATGTGATGATTCAGGATCTTCAGGTAGCTCGACATCTTCCTTCTTTTCTTCCACCGATCAAAGTGAAGCATCACCCGATGCTTCTAATAATGAGGATGTTGAGTGCCAGCCAGCACTAGCATTGCATGCTAGAAAGAAAAGTGAAAGTGTTGTGGAAACAGCTCCAGAAAATCTGTTTGATATGCATTTGAAAGATGAAACTAAAATTTGTTCAGATCCCATTGAAGAATGTGATGATTCAGGATCTTCAGATAGCTCAACGTCTTTCTTCTTGTCTTCCACCGAACGAGGTGGTGTATCTACTGATGCTTCTCCCAATGAGGATGTTGAGTCAGGAATTCATATCAGGCCGGATAAAACACCTACAGTTGGTTTTGATTCGCTCATCTCAGAAACTAATTCCAAATTTCATGATGCAAATGTACTAAGTACATCTCATCCTGTTTATTCTGATAATCCACCCTCGGTTAACAAGATTGAAAAGACACCAGCTACTAGGATTGATGAAAGCCTGAAGTCAACCAACTTAAAAGATAAAAGAAAAGGAGGTGGATTTGCTTTGACAGAAGAGTTTGTACCAGCTGAAGCTGAGTTGAGGAGTCCACAGATCACTAGTTCTGCAAAGACATCTTTAACTGATGATTGGGAAAATCAAGTGCAAACATCCACGAGTAGAGTAACGAGATCAAAATCTTCTAAGGGAAATAATCAAATGCCAAATGTAGAACTGAGTTCAGAATACTCAAAATCATTAAAGTTGCCACAATCCCATGAATACAGGAAAAATGAAAATTTCACTGGTAAAGAAACAAGATTTGTGACTACATCTGTGAGTTCAGGGAATTCTCAGAAGCTTCATACAAACACTGGTAGCCCTCAGGTTATTTCTTTAGAGACTGAAGGTGTTCGACTTTTGTCGCAATCTACAGGCAAAGGTCTGAAAACATCAGTACGGAAACTTGCACAACATTTTCGAGTGCCAAAGCAGTCAAAGTCCTATACATTAGATATGGTGAAGGATTCTGGTGACAATCATAACCATAAGGTTGCCTTTTAAGAAATCTCTCAAATAACTAATCTTTAGGTTTCAAAATTCCTGTGATTTGGTCACCTGATTACTGATCATGTTATTATATTTGTTATTTTCTGACAGGCCCTATTTCCCATCAGGCTTTTCATGGAATTATACTCTTGTGAAAATGTGGGACTTCATCCGTTTGGCCTTGTTAATTGTGGAAATAGGTGGGTGTCATAGGTTGGTTTAATGTGATGTAATCTCTTATATGTTTCATCTTCTACCTGTTTATGCCTTCATTATTGGCATGTGTACTTGTGAATTTGTTACAGCTTGTGGGGGGCACGTGTCCTGACTGCACATGAATCAGTGATCAACTAAAAGTCTAAAATTGGTTGTTTAAGTGAGATATTTCTCGCGTAAGTTTAAGAAAACCAAACTTGTTATGTTAACTTTATTATCTAAGAGAGAGATTTTCTGGTTTCCTTCTTGAAAAATGAAAGAGCCCTGTGTGCCTTTCAGCTTGTGAATGTATTCATCAGTTCTATGAGTAGCACTAACATGTGTTGGTTCTTTTTGTTGTAAAAAAGTTTGGTAGAATTTGCACAACCTATGATATACTATTTTTTCTTTTTTTGGGTGATAGTTGTTGAAGAGTTTTCCATAGAAGTAGGACAGTTTCTACTTGAAAAAAACTCATTGAGCTGCTGGCAAGTTATAGGAGAAATAATTTATTAATTTTAGGGCAGAAATGAATGCAAATGATCATATTTTATGCCTTCCACACTGATTTGATGTTGCTTGTCTTTAAATCTACAATTTTATTTTTGTTGTAAATGAGGACACTTTCACGAATGTTATCTTTTCTTCTTGTAAATAGTGTAACTTATATTTGTTCTTCTTGCAGTTGTTATGCAAATGCCGTGCTGCAGTGTCTGACATTTACTCGGCCCATTACTTCTTATCTTCTTCAAGGGTTGCATTCAAAAACATGTAAGTTCCATTTATGGCTAACTCTGGAGGACTGGTTGTGCGGCTATTTATAGTCTTATGTTTTATATCTGCTTATTTTACCATGATTCAGGTCGGAAAAGGGACTGGTGCTTTATCTGCAAGTTTGAACATCTGATTCGAAAGGGACATGAAACAAACTCTCCCTTATCTCCAGTTGGACTACTGTCTCATATACAGCCAATTGGAAGAGAAGAAGATGCACACGAGTTTTTGAGGCTAGTATCTGAACCAGTTTTGTTTTGTTTTCAAATATCTGTAATGAATAAGTTCACAATGGCTGTGTTTATGTTTTATCAGAAATGTAGTCGACAAAATGCAATCCATATGTCTTGAAGAAGCTGGTCTTTCTGGTTCATTCGCTGAAGATTCAACCCTTATAGGTCTGACTTTTGGGGGTTATCTTCGATCGAAGGTCTGATTCCATTACCCATGTTGATATATCTAAGACCCTGCTTTCATACTGTCTATGTTTAATTTTTTGTTTTGTTATAGTAACAGTATATGCTTTAATGGTATCTGCTAATGACTGTTGCGTTGACTTGCCAGATTAAGTGTACGAAGTGTTTAGGGAGATCTGACCGGTATGACAGGATGCTGGACCTTACGGTGGAGATTGACGGGGACATATACACACTTGAGCAGGCACTTGCACAATTCACGATGTCTGAAACACTGGGTGGAGATGATAAGTATAAGTGCAACAGGTATGTCTATTTAGCCCTTATACTATGAATTAACAACCCCGAAGGTTGCTTCAAATTTAATTGTTTTACATTAGACTCACTTCTATAGCTGGCCTCAATGCCTCGTAAAATCAACAAATCATGATTGCGGTTGTCCCTTTTTGTTATAATTTTTATTATGTAGATGTGATCATCAATGCTGTTGGTTCGTAATTGTAGAAATCCCATGACCAATGTTGTTTGTTTTAGCTCCTTTTGGAACTACTTGTTACGGCCCAATACCCTCTTGCTGGCAACACTACTATGAGAGAGAAGTATTCCCTCTATCGTATCGTTGTCGTAATTCTTTGCCTTGCCTTGTGTCCCAAAAAGTGTTGAAAAACCAGCTGTATTTGCTCACCTGTCTGGTTTGATGTGGCAGCACCAGAATACGATTGTCAACTTGAAAATCATTATATCCCTTTCTTGTTCCTTTCTTGAATTTTGGATAGCGAAATCAAGGAGGATAGTATTCATTCCTTGATGCAGAAGTTAGTAATCAATGACTATAAATAGTAAATGCCTGAAAGCAGATTGATCTATTCATTTGTTGGTGATTTTAATATAGTTTGACGTTCCTTGCATGTTTTCATGGCAGATGCAAGTCTTATGAGAAAGCAAAGAAGAAATTGACAGTGCTTGAGGCTCCTAATATTCTTACTATTGTTCTGAAGCGTTTCCAGGTAATTTGTCTTAATTAAGAAGTACATTTAATTGTTTAGGATTTCTGTATCTAACTGAACAGTTTTTGCTCTTTCCAGTCAGGCAACTTCGAGAAGCTGAGTAAACTAATTCTGTTTCCTGAGGTTCTGAACCTTTCTCGTTTCATGAGTGGGATGGTGGACAAATATCCAATATATAATCTCTATGCAGTTGTTGTTCATTTGGGCGTAATGAATGGTGCTTACAGTGGCCACTATGTCAGTTATGTCAAAAATCTCCAAGGGCATTGGTTTAAAATTGATGACAGCAGGGTAAGTTATCATACTGACTTGCTAGCTAGTACCTTAACTAGGTCTTTTAATCTCAATTACTCAACATTATTAGAGCAACATGAGTCGCTGTGGCATATTCTGGGAGGTCCGGTGGTGACTGGTGAACTCTAGCAGCCATGAATATCCCTAGAGATCAGTTCCTGCCTTTCCATCAATAGTGTCAACTACACATGGCTATCATATTGCATACTGGAAAAGGGGTGCCTTTGCATTTCACTGGCTATCATGTGCACATGATCCATACCTCAATTACTTTCACTCCATCTCTTGCCGACTTGTGTCATGTCAACACAAAAAACTTCACGTTTGTGTTACCATGGATCCTTATCGTGCAGAGTCTGTTTATACCACTGGGCATGATTAAACGAATCACCACCCCTCTAGGTGATGTCCAATTGTAGCAGCAGCAATAAGATCATGAATAGCTCTTTTGGGCTGTGGCTAAGCAGTTTAATTGTGGCCATGAGAATCCTTTATGACATTTAGGAGTCCGGCCTCTTACTTTTTAGAATTGAGATTAAGAATATGTTGTATGTGGATACAGCTAAAAATGACCTAAATTTAGGATATGGATATGTGGATTTGTTTATATGACACAACTGAACTTCCTCTCCTCCTGTAGGTGAGCCGCGTGGACTTGGAGACAGTCTTATCTGCGGAAGCGTACATTCTCTTCTATGCAAGGTAATTTTGATGAGTGACTGTTTCTACATATACCCGCTTTATTTGGAGATCGACTAAGTAAAGTGCTTAACCCTAGGCATAATCCGCAAGGTGCATCTTTCGTGAGGAATAACAATGTGTATTCTGATGGAAAAACTAAGAGAAATACGGAATCCATTTCCTCCAGCAACAATTCGAAGAAGAAAAATCAGAAGACAAAATTGAGCCCTTCTGGCCGAAATGCTCCTCATTGGATGTCTCCAAGTGATTTCACCGGTGCTCTTGTGGAAGATCCCGATGGTTGGGAATTCAACCCTAAGCATAAAAATCATGTAGTGGACTCATCAAGTGACAGTTCTTCCATTTTCAGTGCATCAGATGCTGGCTCATATAGTACAGACAGCACCAAGGACTCTAGTACAGAGGACCTATCTGGCTACCTATTTGGGTCTAACTGGTACAACCCATAATGGCTTCTCTTGAATTCAGACATATCTTTCACGGTGTATTCAGATCCATGCTAGAAGAGAACTGTTGCCAATCAATATCTTGTACAAAGCGCCTGCATTGATCTGAGACCATTGCAAAATTGAACCTGGGTTTTCGGAGGAGGATGCCGATATCGCATGAAGGTGGTGTACCCGATGAAACTTTAGGGGAACGAAGAACGAAGAATTCGGGAGGAGAAGGTAATTCCTAGTTCCCTTTGTATACTATAATTGTGGAATAGTAGATAAATAGCCACTCCAATAGTTGTAGAAGTAGATAAAACCACAGCAGAATTAACTAACCGTTCCAGAAATAATTGTCTGCCCTAAAGGGGAACAGCTAGAGAGCAGCTCAAACATTTTTTTTTCTTTTGGCGTTTGAGTTGTGCGTAAGCCTACTTCTTGTAAATCCTCACGGCCGATTTGTATTTCAGCAACTGCTCATATATAATTGCCAGTATATATAAAAAGCCCTTTGGCCCTTTTCTATACAATTTAATTGAATCTGTGAAAAGTGTGTGCACGTTTCTTTGGTTGTCTTGTGTTTTCTTCTCTTGCAGAATTGAGGGCTCTTAATTATGAATTTATCTGCTGTGCATAAATCAAGGCCAACTCAAGCGAGTTACACAATGATAAATAATAGTGGCAGATTTCGTAATCTCAAAGTTGAGTTTGAAGGAGGCGGGGAGAGGAAAGGCAAGGTGGGTAGTGGGTACTGAAATTGTCGGCAGCCTTAGGGATGGTGGGCTGACTAGGCAGAGGTGGTGGCAAACTGGCAATGGGGGGATTAGGCAACACTTGGATGGAAGAGAGAGAGAGAGAGAGAGAGAGAGAGAGAGAGAGAGAGAGCTGGGAGGCTGCTATTGATGTATATGGATTTATTTCGCAGTTCAAAAGTGGCGAAATTTGTTGTGATTTAGAATCAGAGTTTGTCACATACTTATATAGAGTCTAATATGGTGATATACTCCGCAGTTTGTTTGAATGTAGATTGGGTAGGTATGTAGAGGATCTTATTAGGTTAACTTCTCATGGAAAATAAATAAAATTGTCGGCTCCATATTTTCTTACAACTCATCATCATACCATATTTAACAATTAGTACCTCCAAATAAATAAATATAAATAAACTAGGATTAGAGTAGTAGCGGGGTTTAAACATAATTTTGTGTCGATGATTCGAGGAAATAAAATCCATTTAACCCGAGTAATTAAGACAATCCATTTGACCTCTAGTGACCAAATATTATTAGAGGAGTATTCCGTGAAAATGTCTAATGGATTTCTTCAATCTGTTAGATGGATCTTATTTGATCCAGGAGGGTGGTCTTTTTTTTTCTCAATGGTCCCTCCTCCCTTAATTTTTTTTTTAAGTTTTTTTTTTTTTTTTACAATTTTGATTTCTTTTTTTTGTTTTTGTTTTTTTTACACACACGCACACACACATATATATATTTTAAAAATTAATTTTTTTTTATCTTCCGTTTTGTGTAGTGCACTTACCCCACACGTTAGTGTCGGGCTCGTGCACTGCACTCGATAATTAATTTTTTTAAAATAAATATATAGCCTAAGATAGAATTATTGAATCTTAAAATTAAATTGAATTTTTTTAATTAACTTAACTTTTTATCTGGCGTCTCGCGTAGTGACGCTAACGCATGGGATCGTGCACCTGCGCTCGATGATTAATTTTTTTGAAATAAATATATACTCTAAAATGAAATTAGTGAACCTTAAAATTATATTGAATTAATTTAATATTTTTATCCGGGTGCACTCGCCCAACACTAACGCGTGGTCTTGTGCATTATGCTCGATAATTAATTGGGGTGAAAAAAAAAAAACTGAAAAAAAAAAAACTTAAAGAACGTTAAAATAATCGAAAAAATGAAAAAAGAAAAATAGGGGGAGGGGTGGCGCCTAGCAGATCCGGGCTGAAATCAAACGGGCGGGTTTCTTATTTGGGTTATTTGACCGCCGTTGGACGATCTAATGAAAGTCTAGTCTTTGTTGTTATAAATATATTATTTAGTGGACATTAATGTATGACTCTTGACATTATAGACCTTTAGTATTCCATTGTAATTCTATAAATATTATTGTAAGAATGGAATTAATGTGGATAATAAGATAATGTTCATTATATATGTATCTTGTCTTCCTATGTTTATATCTGCTTTGATTACAACGGTTATAATACGATGCATTGATTCGAGTGTGGGAACGATGATTTACAACAAGTTATCAACACGAGTCTCTAACCGATTGAGTGAATATTGGTGGTATGCCCTAGGAAAGAATTTTGTCGATCTTTCCTGGAAGGTAACAATTCCAAATCAAGACTATGAAATCAAATGTTTAATGAGGACTTTGAATAAATTTGTGTATGATAAGGCACGTGGTTTTTTTTTTGCAATAATAACTTGAAATTCATAAGTTCAAGGTTTACAATTCCTTTTCTCGAGAATTTGTTCTGCAACTTTGTTACCTTGAATATATATATATATCTATAGAAAATTATTTGTATTCCTTATGATTTGGATAGTGTTTTTTCGATAATCCGTACATGTTTGCTTGAAATTTTGGGTTTTCACTCCTACAGAACGAAGATGTTTAGTTTGTGAAAAATTAATGGCTTATCAATTATTCTCTGATAAATAATTATATTTTAAATTTATTTATTCCATTTTGGATCAATGCTTTTTAATATAATTTTCATTATCCCAAATTGCATAATCTGAGATATAACATGACAAAAAAAATTATTGATATATGGATTTAGAGAAATTTGTTATCCAGTCACTAGTTTTAATTTTTTAGAGAAATAAATATGCACATCTTAGATTATTTCATGCATAATCTTTGAGAATTGAGAACTGTTGATGATCTTGGAAATGAATTTTGAGATGATTCTCAACTAATTAATAATTTTTTTTTTTCGTTATAAGATGATTCCTGATTCTAGATCATTAGACTGATTAGTGTAATTTTTACAATTGCATTTTTTTTGTTATTTCCGAGGAACACTTGCAATGCTTGGTTTTATTACATTTACTCTCCTAAATGTCACAGAATGTGTGCTTAGTGAGAAAACAAAATCGAGAAAATTTACTTGTATACATATACAATGTGATTTATGATTGATGGACGTTATTTTTGTGATCTCAGTTGATATAGTCTGCTACATGATTTTCAATATGGTATAATAGTCAATTTGTAAAATTTGAAACAAAATGAAATGCATATTTTGTTCTATTACACCGCCGACGACAATCATGATTCATGAACAAGTCATGATTTGAAATTGGATTGTGAGTATGTTGCTGAATATTGTTTTCCGTTATTTTTTTAATTTGAATTAAAAAAAAAGTGAATGAAATAGTCCTGAAGGAGAAGAAGAAGAAGAAGAAGGGAAGAAGAAAGATTACGGCACATATAAATTCATGAATTTTGAATAGATTGTTTATTTTCGTATGAGAAGAATAAATGAATGCAAAAGACGTGTAATTATATTTGGTTTATGATGAAATTATGGATTTTCTCTTAAAGCGTGAAAGGTGGAATTGATCAAGATACATAATATTGTTTTTATTTGGAGATGTTTGATTATGATATCAAATATATTTTATCATGGCATTATTTGGAAAAAATATGTTTTATATGTGTTAGCACTTGTTCAGATTAATTTCTTGATATATATTGATCTTTACTTTCTCCATTACCCCTTTCTCATCACCAGATAAAACCAAACTTGAAGAAAAATATTATTTCTTCGAACAATTATGCAATCCTTGAAGTACCATTTAATTCAATTATTTATAATATTTATATTACTCAAAATAACATTTTTGAGGGGGAGACTAATGACTTATAAAGTTCCCCTAGAGATTGTTGAAATTGAATTTTATAATACTACTTAGTTTCAATGTTATAGAACATAACTCAATTATGTTAATTTGCCAGTAGCAAATAAGACTAAATGATGATGTCAAAGATTACTTGAGAATAACTCGATTATTTTGATGAAATAATATAATCTCCCTAAATTAATATTTGTTAAATATTATATCTAGCGATCTCATTTGAATATTACCCCAGTTGAGTTTCAAAAGTTATAAAGGTAATATTATACCTTTATTCCATCAAACAATTTACATGTTGCGATAAATTTAAAATTTAAAAATCCAAAGACATGAGTATTTGGATCATCCCCTACATAAATTAGTGCGTGAATCACAAAAGAAACATTTTCCGGCCATCTGCGAATTCTTTTTATCACCACCAAAACGTATATATATAAGCTCTAAAGAAAAGCAAAGAGTATATTCCGTCATATTTGGCTTATCTAAAGTCAATAATTGGGATCAATTTATAAATTGGTACGTTGATTTTATAATTATTTATCGGCATTAGGGGGAGATATGACTGAAATAATAACGCCGATAAATTTTTGTTGCAAATTAATTTCACACACTACATGAACTGGAAGTTCACTGTATTATTAACTGCCAAAAGTTATCATAATGGAGTTATTATAATATATTTGCATTACAAATAGTGGAAGTTCAACATATATTTAAATTACTCAACGCCAGAAGCGAGAGAATTCATTGATACTAGAAGCGAAAAAAGTATCTGAAATGTAAAATCCGCGGAAGACAAAATCAAAGATATGCGATAACTCCTAGAACCTCCTGAAGAGGATCGTCTTGAAGACAAAAATCTCAGTACATTTACACGTGCACCAAATAATGTTAATACTGAGATTGCGGAACAACCAGATTGAAATATTATGGGAAATGACAATGATCTGGTTAATATTAATATCGAAGGTACCATATATTTTATTAATATGGGAGAAATTTATAGCTTATATATTATAGTTGTCGACAACATATTTGCCTCTATAATTGCTTTTATAATGATAATTTGGATCCAAAACTTAAGATGAAAGCAAACTGCCAGAAGCACTTATGTAAAATGAAAAATAGCAATTGAAGTAAAGCTCAACCCTCGAAACAATTGTTGTCCCAGTAGGACACAAATAAGCATTTCTATGAATGAGAAATGACAAACTTAATAAGGTGGCGAGACATACAAGTTGTAGCTCATGGGTTTACGCAGAGACCCATATTCCATAAATTATATTCTCCCATTAACAATGACATTATATTCCGCTACATAATATAAATGGCAGTAATTCTAGCATTGGATATGTAATTAATGGACGTTGTAATTGCATATTTGTATGGGTCGTTGAACGATAATATTCATATGAAAAATTTCTGATGGAATTAAAATTTCTTATATAACATCGCAACATCTATTGTGAGGAAAGTTAACTCATGCCTAAAGATAGATATTTGATACCAAATATTGTCTCGGCCTGTAGATCGAGAATCCCCGATGTGATTTTATATACCAGTCATTCTACTTGAGAAATATTTTTGATATTTTATTTATGAATAATTTTATTTAGCACACCAATGTTTTTGTTAGATCACTTGAAGTGAATGGGTATTTATTTAAACTCAATGATAAGAGGATATTTTGGAACCAGAAGTTTCTTACAATATTTTATCTTGCAAGATTACCTGGCCAGGTACCGTATTTATAAATAACTTGCTAGCAAGATTTAATGTTTTTCTACAATGAGACACTAGCATGCCAATTACTATATCCTCCATTATTTTTAAATTAAAAATATTATTTATTGAAACAAACAATGACATGACATTGGTGGACTAATTCAAATGTTGGCTATATATATGATCCCCATACTGTCATATCTGAGACTGGTTTTTATTTTATTTTATTTTTATAGCATAACGAATGATATTATCCCCTATTGTCTATTTAAAGACAATGTACATGTATTTGTGTTGCACATATAAATAGTAGGTTAAAGATTAACTGATCCACATGAACTCCAGAAGAGTTGTGAAATTTAAAATTTGCTCCACTAATTGTAGTTTTGAAGGGGAGCAATATTTCAAAATAATCTAGAAGATTAGGCCCTGAAGGTCAGACCCTGTAGGTCTACATTATGCCCCGAAGGCTCAATAGTTGTACTCTTTTTCCCTTACTAAGTTTTTTTTTCCAAAGTTTTTCTTAGTGAATGTTTTTTAATGAGGCAACTAATGCAACACATAAATATACGCATGTCATGTACTCTTTTCCTCTACTGTTTTTTCCCATTGGGTTTTCAGATTCGCCGCAACGAGCTTATTTAATGTTTAATGTCAACCCCTACTGACTGAATGACTTCCCCTCCCTCTTCCGGGCTTTATTTAGTGGACATTAATGTATGACTCTTGACATTATAGACCTTTAGTATTTCATTGTAATTCTATAAATATTATTGTAAGAATGGAATTGATGTGGATAATAAGATAATGTTCATTATATATGTATCTTGTCTTTCTATGTTTATATCTGCTTTAATTACAACGGTTATAATACGATGCATTGATTCGAGTGTGGGAACGATGATTTACGACATTTGTCATATTATTAATATTTCACCGCACATATTGTTTCATATTATTATTAAAAATAATTCTTATTATCTTCTATTTCATAAATCTCTTACAAAAGAAAATAAAAACATATTATTATATGTATAAAAAAAATACATTTATGATACTTTCTAAAGAGTTGGAACTCAATTATATTACCTAAATCTTAAATATAATATATAATATAACATTACTAGTACATAATATTTTTAATATATTTCTTATTGTATAATTTATGAGGTAACTCTTAATATATGAATGACCAATGTCGGTTTTTTTTTTTTCGTGTCTCTTTTGGTTTAATTTTCAAATGTTCATTGATTATTACTTTCTAACATGCCCCTATTTTTGCACGTAGAACACTTTCAAATTATGTTTTTTTCCTGTATTTTTCTTTAATTTTTTTTCTATTTTAATTCAATTTCGAAATCATATTATTAATTAGAGTTCATTCCACTCACTTAGAATTTACAGTTATTTTTAATAATTCAATTTTTAATTTTCAATCCATAATTCTTTATTATGATTGATTATTTCAAAATTAGAGTTTATAATTTTTTAATTCATTTTTTGTTGATAAATTTTAGCTACCATTATTTATGTTATAATTAAATATTTAAAAATCATAAATTTGATAGTGAAATATGAAACAAAATACAATGAAGTACAATATGAAATTTGAACCAGTTTTCTTTTGGTTATTATATCTTCGGCTTGTTAAAGACCTTCTCAATTTATTATTTTCTAATATTTCAGTTTTCGTGTGTCAGACTGTCAGTGTCAAATTTATAATTTTAATAATAGTTATTATAAAAAATGAATTAATATTTTTAATGAAAAAAATCAATCAGAATTATTAATTGAAAACTAAAAATTTAATACTAAAAAATAATTATAAATTATGATTGCGTGGAATGAATGAATTAATTCTAATTAACAGTTGTAAAATTAAAATAAAATATATAAAAAAATTGAAATTAGAAAAAAAACCTCATAAGTTTTTGATAATAAAATACAAAGTAAAACAAAACTCAAATAACTTATTTGCTAGGTAGTATAAGAGGGTGATAGATACCCATGACACCATAATATATATTATGTTTACTTGTAAAATCAAATCACATGATTATACAAGGGCCCACATGTGTTAATCATATTTATATGGTTTTACATATTGTGTGATATGTAATATCATATATATAATTATTAAAAATTTCCTTCTAAAATAACCTTATAGATATTAATTAAAATTTAGATCTTATTATAAAATATTCACATAATATATGGTAACTAATTACATTATAATTTAAGAATTAAAATTTTATCGAGAATTTTAATACATCTAACCAAATAATATATTATTAATACACCAAAACAAATATAATATTAACGTCTTATATATAATAAAAGACATCACAATTAAATATATCCAATCTTTATATCATAATGTCTAGCAAATAAAACCCCTAAAGGTCGAACAAAAAAATCTCATTGGATGTTTGAGGGAGCAATGGTGGAGAATTTTATGGAATTAAAAGAAGGGATACAAAATAATATAAAACAAAAATATAGAAGAAGTAGAAGAAGACACATGGCACATTCCTAGGAACTGCACAAATGAGTGTCACAAACATGTTGACTTAATTCATATATAACAGTGGTTAATTTGAATTAAACTTTGCCACTGCCAATTAAATAGATTTTCCTCTTTGACTTTCTTCAATTCTGCTGCTGTACACAACATAACATTCGCAGACATATATAAACATTCAAAGATATATCACATGTCGAGTCTTACAAGTTTGACTCCTTTGTGCTGCGTGCGACATACCTATCCACCCAAAATTATACCTACTATACTCTCATGGATACTATTTATAAACCGTAAAAATCCATATTATCACGTTAGCAATTTTTTCTAAAATAGTTATTGACGTTGCGTGATCTGCATGTACAAGTCAATATTATCACGTCATCAATTTTTTTTTTTAAAAAAATATCGAAGTGACTTTTGATCTTTGCGATTTGGGGGGTCAATACTGAAAATGGGAGTGACACGATCTCTGTGATTTGATGGTCAATATTAGAAAGGAGAGGGTGAAATCTCCCCTTATCCACTCTCATTCCTAGTTTTACGGTTGTATCATCGTGTTATATATTGGTTGTATGATTAAATTATTGGTCATGCGAATGTGTCAAAAATGAATATTAATTTGCACATATTTCCTTCTTATATTCTATATGATTAATAAATCAAAATTCAATGATATATTTATATTTTTATCGGTGTTTAGTTGCATTTAAATTGAATTCTTATCCCATCTTACATTGATCCAGAAAATGAATACATACAATATTCTCCCAGTCTGAATGGAATGATTTTGAAAGTAACGAGCATAATTACGTAATCATTTCATATTTGCATCACCTGCACCCTAAATTAGTTTTTATCTCCACCATCCTCATCCTCGTAGACAATTGATGAATTAAATCTTAAATTCTAAATGCATATTAAATCCCTCAAAATTTAGTTCTTTATGTCTCACGTTTCATTCTACCACCAGTACATGTTATGCATATGCACATTCACAAGGATATCTATATAATTTGATAATACATATAGTGAATTAATACATGTTATAGATAATAACAAAACACAACTTATATATAGTAGGAAAACATAAGAGGTAAATCCAATGGATATACGCTCTCGGATCCCATATATACATATGTACAAAGTACAAAGAATACAAGTTTAATTAGAAAAGTTAAAAATTGGTTGAATGCATATCTCTTTAATTTAGCGAAAGATGAAGAGGTAGGGATCGCAACCCAAGTTGATAAGACTAGGTAGGAATTAATCGACATATATGATATGATATGATGGAGCTAACAAAAAACAAGAAAGAATTCAAACATATTTATCTGCCAGCTGGCAACGGTGTTGTCTCGTAATAGTCCCATGCAACTATAAATTGAGTTCGTACGAGGATCATTATTGTATCATCGTTTTCTCAGAAATATATTATCCTTTAATTTCCACCTACAATTTCAATTTCAATTTCACTACTGAAAATGAAGTTCTACTCTCTTGTATTGCTTCTTCTTCTTCTTCTTGTTGCATACTCAGCTTTCGCTGACCAATCTCAATTTCAACAAGGTACGTACGCATCTCATTTTATGCATCTATATCAATTATATATCTTGAATTAGTTATAACTTAACATTATTCACGATGATCCTAGCCTCTTCTAAACAATAATACAATATACATATAATTAATTATTCTGTCTAGGTGATGAGCTGAAAGAACCCAACCAAGGTGGAGGTGGTGGAGGTGGTGGTTATTGCCGAAACCGGAGGTGCTGCGGAGGTTGGTACGGCGGCCGCTGCAGAAACTGGTGTTGCAGCAGCTCAGGTAGGATGAATAGAGACATGATTAAATTGATTAATATATATTAGTCATTTTTGTTTTCTCACCAAATTTTCAAAACATTCGTGTAGCTGATGCTGATTATGAGGTCATTCAACCCAACCAAGGTGGCGGTGGAGGTGGTGGTGGAGGCGGTTGCACATATCGGAGGTGCTGCGGCGGTTGGTACGGCGGCCGCTGCAGAAGCTGGTGTTGCAGCTATACTGGTAAGTTATTTATAGCTAGGGATCATATTTAGATTAATTAATTATATATTAATTGCAATATGTTTATTTGATTAACTGTCTAATTAATCTGTTTTATAAATGCAGTTGATGAAGCGAAGCCGGCTTCCACTATAGACGACAGCAGCCTCAATGGTGGCGGCGGAGGAGCCAGTAAAGGTGGCAGTGGCCAAGAAATCAAGAACTAATTAAAATAGTTTGGAATAATATATATGTAGTGGAAGGCCATGTTTGGATATGTAGTATTTGGAAAAAAAAAAAATGCATGGTTATTAGTTGAAATGAAGTATAAATAAGTGTGAGAGGTCTTAATCTAGAAGACCTTTAGTTGTGTTTGGCTTATATATGGCCCCATGTGAAATGTAATCTTCAGACTTATGTGAAATTAATTGACTATTTCCACCATTTTTTGCTACGTTAATTAATTAAATCTTCATTAGGTATGATTCATTTGTCACATGTATATTACAATTATTACATATATATGTAACAAGCAATGATAAATTAATATTTCAAGTCCCATAGTTTTTGGTTAGGGCCGGGGTTATTATATGCTTTAGTTTTTGGTTAGGGCCGGGGTTATTATATGCTTCTTTAAAATGCTTCACCATCATTAAATTTTTTTTTTTTTTTTTTGACTGATCATTTTGAAAATTCCCATTTTAATCCTTGTAATTTTCATTCGTACACAACTTCAGCCAGTCAAACACTCCAACAATTTATTTTAAAATAAGAACATATATGTTACAACTTATAAGTCCGATAAAGCACGTGAGATCCTCTAGTTTATGTGTAATTAAAATCATATACTAAACATTAAAATTATTTTTTATTTTTATTTTTTAAAATTTTAATTTATTTTATTTTAGTATAACTTTACATTATTATTTATGATTTTATTCCACTCAATTAGGGTTTATAATTATTTTTTAATATTTAATTTTCATTTTTTAGTTAATATAATTGATTTTTGGGTTGATTATTCCAAACTTATGGTATATAACTTTTTAAAATTTCAATTTTTAGCAATAAATATTAATTAAGATTAATTATAATATAATATATTTTATTTTTATGAAAACATTATTAGAACTACGCTATTTTGATATCGCAAAAACTCCTGTACATAAGATGTACATCAGACAGTCAACGCGCGTTGACCAAAAAAATCGTCAAAATGGATAATACTTTTTAGGGACACAAGTGAAAATTTTTTTAATTTTAAATGATATTTTTTAGTGTTTAGATTGATACTAATTTTAATAGTTTCTTTTTTAGTTTTTTTTTTCTGCCCGATACTTTTTAATGATACAAATGATACTTTGGGCTTTGAAATTGATACTTTTTAGTGTTATGAATGATACTAATTTTGACGGATTTTTTTGGTCAATGCATTGACCGGGTCAACGCGTTGACCGTCTGATGTGCACCTAATGCATACAAGACCCGCCCTTTTGATATTGACACACAGATGAGATATGCAATTTAGACTAGAAGATCTCGTCCGCCTATAAAGTGTACAAGTTATAATTAAGTTCATCAAAATAACGATAAAATAAAAGCTCATCAAAATAAACTTCGTCGAACCCTCTAATAATTCATCAAGGCTAATCAGACAAAGAACAATATTTCGTCTTTTTTAATCTATAATGTGTATGTGATTAATTATTCTCTTAAATAAATCCAAGCTTGCCTAAATAAGGTACATATTTAATTTGTATGTTGAAGCATATATATATATATAGAGGTGGGTTAAAATGAGAACCATACCCCTGTGTAGGAACTAGGAACCATTTACATCCACAGATCTGGACAATTTGAACGGACAAGATTGATTTGAGATTTTAGGGATCAAATTACAAAATGATAATTTTGTACCTAAATTTGAAACATAATAAGGGTATTATTGAGAAACCAAATATCTAGGAAGTGGGAACAATTTTGCTAAAAAAAATCGTTCATTCATTAATAGCCAATGAAGAAACCCTAGAAAACAAATTTGAAAAATTCTCCAACCCGATTCTTCAACCTCACCTTCGCCGTCTTCAAGCTCTCGTCGCCCCCGGTCGGGAATTGGCAGTCGGACCCCTTCCCAGACGCCGCCTATCGACTGCAACAATCGATTCTCCGCCCCTACGCCACCGAACGACGCCCGCCTGCCATACACCGCCAGACGCATCACCGCAATCTACGCCGACAGACGCTGCCAGACGGCCCCAGATGACGGACGCCCGCCATACAACTCTCGACATTCGACGGAACCATGCGCTGCCCCACGACAGCAGACACCACACTCACGCCGGTCGCTCGACGTCCAAACTAAACCCAATCCCCGCCTGGACGACAGCCGCCCTCCATCGCTAGAATGCCGACCGGACTCTGGACGCTCGCCGGAAAATGACGAAGAGCGCGAAGACCGTACGAACAGGTAATTATCCCGCCATTAATTCAATTTTTTCTGATGTAATTTGAGTTGATGCATTTCGCAAATTATTTGTATATTATTAGCAATATTTAAGGTTTTGGTATATTAGTAAATTATTTGTATATTATTAGCAAATTATTCACAAGAAATCTGGTGCTAATAATTTACAAATAATTTGTTAGATTGTGTTATGTGGTCTGAATTACTGTTGGGATTTTTCTCAAGAAATCTGGTGCTATTTTCTTCATCTCGTGCTCTGTGTATAACTATATATAGTTTAGTGTTGTATATAATTGGATAAATTATTCATTAGGTTTGTTTAGCAGATTAACTTTGTAGGTTGTGGTTTTATGAATATTTGTTATTTATGTCAAATTGGGGTTGTTTATAGCATATTTATTTTTAGTTAATAGCAAATTTTGAATATATGATTAGCAAAGTGAGAGTCTGGATGGTTGTAGAGGTGAAGAATTCAGGCTTAGGTTCTAGCAACTTAGTACGATATTATTAGCAAATGTTACAACTGTGAAATTTTACTACTGGGATTTGTGTTTTATCAAATTGATCTTTTGTTTGTAGCAGATTAATGATTAAAGATTAGCAAATTATTAAAACATGATTAGCATATTATTAAGACATGCTTGCTTTTATGCGTATTGGCTATTAATAGGAAATTGTGTTCTTTATCAAATTTTCATTATATTTGTAGCAGATTGGTGTTGGTTTGTAGAAACTTAGTAAAATAGGATTAAATTATCCTATTTTTTTGATGTAATTTGAGTTGATGCATTTAGTAAATTATTTGTATATTATTAGCAATATTTAAGATTTTGGTATATTAGTAAATTATTTGTATATTATTAGCAAATTATTCACAAGAAATCTGGTGCTAATGATTTACAAATAATTTGCTAAATTGTGTTATGTGGTCTGAATTATTGATACGTGTTCACTGTTGAGATTTTTCTCAAGAAATCTGGTGAAGTTTTCTTCATCTCGTGCTCTGTGTATAACTATATATAGTTTAGTGTTGTATATAATTGGAAAAATTATTCCTTGGGGTTGTTTAACAATTTTTTTTTTAAAACACCCCTAAGGGTGGGGCATTCGACACCATGCCCAACCTGTAAATAAATACTGAAACGTCTCATACAATGTCATGGGCGGAATATGTCCCAAAAGTGAACATATTCCTAACCAAGAGCTGGAACCTGATAAACGCAACAAAAATATAGGAGATGCATCCACAACACGAATGCTAACTCCTAAACTAAATAAATCACAAACAAGTGGAGCGCAGCCACAAGCCAACTGAGACTCCAAACATAAAACCAAACCAAAACAATAAAATAAACAAAACATAGAAAACACGAGCCTTATCAATGATACCGAAATCGAAAGTTGGGATATCCCAACTGATCCATCCGTACCAAGGAGAGCAGATATGGAGGAGCTGAAACATCATCATAAAATGTCAAAGCCGAGGTCTGGGCCCCTCGACCAGCCAAGAAATCAGCCGCTCGGTTCCCCTCACGATGGATGTGCGTGAACCGAACAAGCCGACCTCTACAGAACAATCTGATGGAGGTGAGCGTATGTTGGGTAACAGCCGAGCCCTGACGTCCCGACTGCAACACCGACACAACAGACGCCGCATCCATCTCGATCCAAACATGATCCGAATACTGAACTGCAAGCAGAAGACCGTGAAGTAGAGCCTGGAACTCAGCATCGAAGCTGGAGGCCGCCCTCAAGGGCGCCCAAAAACTAACCAGAAGGGAACCTGTATGATCCCGAACAAGTCCCCCTACCAGCCGCCATCTGAAGATCCGTCGAGAAAGATCCATCCGTGTTGAGCTTCACCCAGGGTGCCTCCGGAGGCCGCCACGACACCATTCTAGATCATAACGCTCTAGGAACGGGGTCAACAACATGCATAAAAGACACCTGAGGGTAACAACCCAACCAATGCTGCGGAAGGAGCTTCCCAGCCGAAACCAGAAGATGAAGGTGATGCTGTACCTGCCAAACAATGTGAGACACAAGGAAAAGAACGCCACGGTGCTTGCAGCTATTCCTCTCTATCCAAATAAACCAGAAAGCCAAGCAAGGAATAAAAAAGCTAATGTTCTTCGGAACGGACCGTGGGAACAGCCCCCTCCAAAACCCAAAAGCATGTGCAACAGTGTGTGCACGTGGAGCAGTAATATGGAACCAATTCGCAACATATGCCCACACCGATTTCGCAGACTCAGACCAAAGAAAAACATGCTCAATGGACTTGACCTGCGGATCAACACAACACTGACAACGAGACGCAAGATAAATACGACGGGACTGCAACCTAACATCAACAGGAATGCGATCATGCATGAGACGCCAAAGAAAGATAGATATAGTGGGAGTGAGACAATCATGCCAAAAGGACCCAAAGATGGCACGTTCAGGCCGCCGGTATCTGACCTGATCCTAAGCAGAGGTCAAAGAGAACTCACCTGTCGAGGTCAAATTCCACCGCATGCTATCCCTCTCTCCCCACATCACCGGAGTCCGGATCACCGAATCAATCAAATCAACGGGTAAATCAAAATGCTCATGCAACGTATGCAGACGCTCAACATACCAAGACTCACCAGATAAGTACCAATCAACATGCAAATGATCAAAACGAGAAGCAGGGCAATAAGAAGATAAGTGAACATCATCACACCAAATATCATCCCAAAAACTAACCTGTCCGTCCCCAAGGGACCACCGGATATGATCCTGAGCCCAAGCACCAACCCTAACCACTCTCTTCCAAACCCAGCTGTCATGCGGACCCAACAGCACCCTCAAAGGATACAAACGACCCCTGCAATACCCACATGTATCAGGCCCACAAAGAATCACGAGCTCTGAACCTCCACCAAAGCTTCCAACTGAAGGCAGTAACCAGATCACCAAACCGACGAATACCCAAACCTCCCTCAGAAATTGACAAACAAATTGGGATTATTTATAGCATATTTATTTTTAGTTAATAGCAAATTTTGAATATATGATTAGCAAAGTGAGAGTTTGGATGGTTGTGCTCGTGTTTATTTTTATTTGTATCAAATTAACATCAGTATTTAGTAAAATGATTTATATGTGATTATAAAAACCTATGCGTTTTGGTTTTTTATAAATATTTCAAATGTGGTATTTGTTATATTTTTAAAAATGTTAGCATCTAACGTGATCCTTTTCTTTTTTGTTTTAGCAGGTGACGACGAATGCGCTCGCGAGGCTAGGTCAAAGCGACGACATGATGTGAATGTAGCTAAATGCGCTACTGCAGGTCCACATGTGGAAAAAAATTAAATGCGGTCGAGAAGCGTCCAAGAGAAGATTACTCAAATCTTAAAAATCGAACTAATCCTATGGCTCTGCGGAATGCAATAGCGAAGTTTAATGAAACTCAAAAGCAAAGTGTTCGATATTTAGGATTTGGTGCCTTATTACACCTTGATATAAAAGATGTGTCTCCAAAGATCACTTACTGGGTACTAAAAATTCGCTGCTATGCATGTGGGTATTGGTTTTTGATTAAGCATTCTAACAATCAATTTTTTTTAATGAAATGTAAATAATGTGTTTGTGTTGTGGGTTTGTTTGATTTTCATGTAGCTTGACCGATAATTAAATAAATTAATGATTAGCACATTGTATATGTATGGGTTATTAGCAAATTAATCAGTTATGATTAGCACATTGTATATGTATTAGTTATAGCTCAAACATTCTACATTTTGGTTTCGATTCGATTTACTTTAATGTATGTAGCAATTTATTAGGAATGATTAGCAAATTATTAAGAAATGCTTAGCAGATTATTAAATAATGTTTTGCCTTTGCGCGTATTAGTTGACATTGGTTTGTATTTCTAGCAAATTAGTACTATTTGATTAGCAAATTTTGCAACTGTGATATTTTGATACTCAGATCCGAGTTTTAGCAAAATGGTCTTTTGTTTATAGCAAATTAGAGCCATACGATTAACAAATTATTAAGAAATGGGTATTAGATCAGAAAGAAATGTGTTATGTATTAACGAGCCATATTCTGCAACATATTTTCAGCCAAACGAGCCATACAATCCACTATTCTTGAAACTCTACGTCTCTTCGTCTTTTTCTCCTTCTCATCATCATTGTTCACTTCATCTGGAAGTGAATTTTTTTGCCCGTACAATTACATACCACATACTTCCAAAGAACAACAACATCAATCTTTTTTTCCGAGCCAAGACGAATATCGAAACCACCTGCTTCACAATAAACCCGATAAAAGGTAATTGCTTCTTCGAGATTTTTAAATTGCTGACCAACAAATGGCTTCAAAGATTGATTACATTCTGGTATGTAGCTTTCACAAGGACTCAAAACTGCATCAACATTAATTCCTGCTATATAAAATAATGCTATAAGCACGTACAGTATATGCTATACACGAGTATATAATATGTTATAAATAATTTTATACTTTAAAAGTAATCATGCATACGCTATTTTGTTTTCTTAATAACTTCAAAAATTCCACAACCAAATACGAAAATCATCTATCATATATAATAAATATGAAATGCTCATTCCCTGCGAACATATCAATATCATGCAAAGCACGTTGAAACCATTAAAAAAACATAAAAGACCATCCTATCATAAAAAAAAACAAATCGCATGTTTACATAAAAGTATTCCCGATTTGCTATTAATATATATATATATATATATATATATAATTTTCTATATATACATAAAACATTTGCTAAACGTCTGACATACGCGTCCATAACAGAATCTGTCAATATCCATACATGTATCTTTCATAATCAGACGATGACGATAATGATGATAATATACAGTGGAGTAAGAACTTATGAAAAAAAAATACATTCTTAATTTGCACACAATAATTCATGCCATTTTTATTATTTTTTTTTCTAAATAACTTCAAAAATTCCACAACCAAATACTAAAAGCATCTATCGTCTATAATAAATATGAAATGCCCATTGTCTGCGAACATCTCAATATCATGCAAAGCATGTTGAAACAATTTTTTTTAAAAAAAAAACAAATCATATTTTCACATAAAAATATTCCCGATTTGCTATTAATATATCTATAATTTGCTAATTATGACGATAAAATTTGCTAAACGTCAGACATACGCGTCCATAACAGAATATGTCCATATCCCTACACCTACAGAGATACATTAATCGATAACATAATACCTGTATCTTCCATAATCAGATGATGACGAGAGTGATGATAATATACGATGGATTAAGAACTTGGTGAAAAAAATACACTCTTATTTTGCACACAACTATTCATGCCATTTTAACTATTTTTTTTAATAACTTCATAAATTCCACAACCAACTACAAAAAGAATCTATCGTCTATAATAAATATGAAATGCCCATAGTCTGCGAACATCTCAGTATCATGTAAATCATATTGAAACCATTTAAAAAAAATCTTATTTGTACATAAAAGTATTTACGATTTGCTATTAATATATATATATATATATATATATAATTTGCTAACTATGCATAAAAAGTTTGCTAAACGTCAGAAATACGCATCTGTACTAGATTCTACCCATATCTCTACACCTACAAAGATACATTAATGGAGAACATAATACCTGCATCTTCCACAATCAGACGATAACTAGAGTGATGATAATATACGATGGAGTAAGAACTTGTGGAAGCCGATAATAAAATTATCCGGAATGAATTCTTCAACCGTAAGAGAACGCAAGCAATATATGAAACACCGATAGATACAACTCTGTAAAAAAATGAGTTATGAAAACCATCCAAAATTAAAAAAAAACTGTTCCATATAAATCCCACTATATATGGAAGAGATATATTTACTGCAGATTTTTAATATGCATTACAATGACATATATACCCTCAACTTAATATAATTCTTAAGATATTGCATTTTTTACCCCATTTTTTTGAGATTGATCTGAACCTTAGAAAATCATTGATCTAACGCTCCATATTAGTTCCTAATTCCTACACAGGGCATTGGTTCTCATTTGATCTCTATAATATATATATATATATATATATATATATATATATATAGTGGTGGGTTAAAATGAGAACCATACCCCTATGTAGGAACTAGGAACAATTTACATTCATAGATCTCTACAATTTGAATGGACAAGATTGATTTTAGATTTTAGGGGTCAAATTGCAAAATGATAATTTTGTACTTAAATTTAAAATATAATAAGGGTATTATTGAGAAACCCAAATCTATAGTTATTGATAGAAACCCTAGAAACACAAATCAGAAATATTATCCAACGCTCGTCTTCAACCTCTCGCCCAACGCTCGTCTTCAACCTCTCACCGCCGTCTTTAGCCGCTCGCCGTCGCCGGTCACGCATCGTCGCCGCCGTCTTTAGCCAGCCCAATCGCCGATTCAATATTGGGGGAACTCTACCCAGTCACTGTCATACGCCGGCCGCTTGACGACCAAACTGAACCCAATCGCCGCCTGCCCTCTGTCGCTAGAACGCCGACCGCACGCCGCCCGCTCGTCGGAATAATGATGAAGGGCGCAAAGCCCGTATGAACGGGTACTTATCCTGCCATTTTTCAATTTTTTTTTGATGAATTTGGTTCGATGTCTTTAGCAATTTAATTGTATATTATTAGCAATATTTAAGGTTTTTGTTTGTTGACTAATCTGCTAGTTTAGATCTGATTTGGTTTGAGTTTTAGCAAATTAAATGTATATGATTAGCAAATTAAATGGATATGATTAGCAAATTTGGTCGGTATTGCTTATTGTTTCATCATTTTATTTGATTGTGATTTGATTTGTATTGATATATTTAGCAAATTATTAAGTTTTGATTAGCAAGTTAGTCATGTATGTTTAGCAGATTAAGTTAATACGTTGTGAATCAGATTTCAGCACATTTTTCATGGTTTTGATAATAATTATTAATGTTGTTTTGTTTTAGCTAATTGTT
The DNA here is from genome assembly GCA_026008535.1 of Perilla frutescens. NCBI lineage: Eukaryota > Viridiplantae > Streptophyta > Magnoliopsida > Lamiales > Lamiaceae > Perilla > Perilla frutescens. The sequence continues at coordinate 7,761,066 of BRKX01000008.1, read as the reverse complement.
CTGTTGTATTTAGCAAACTAGAAAGATATGATTAGCAAACTTTGCAACTTTGATTCGTGTATACCGAATTATTATTTGATTTTAGCAAATTGACAAGTTGTTTATAGAAAATGCATTATTGGTTTATAGCAAATACTTTATTGGTTTGTAGCTGATTTGTATTTATGGTTATTGGTTATTGCTTATTGCTTAATAGACCTGCTGTCTATATCGGATGCTTATTATCATAAGATTCAGAAACTTCATTGCTCCTTTCTTTGTGAATCAGATTTCAACACATTTTTTATGGTTTTGATAAGAGTTATTACTGTTGTTTTATTTTAGCTAATTGTTCTGCTATACTTAGCAAACTAGAAAGATATGATTAGCAAATTTTACAACTTTGATTCGTGTTATACCGAATTATTATTTGATTTTAGCAAATTGACAAGTTGTTTATAGAAAATACTTTTATTGGTTTATAGCAAATACTTTATTGGTTTATAACCTTTCAATTGAATTTTTAGGTAATAATGAGAAATGTGATCGTGCTAAAAAGAGAATGTCAGATAATTGGGCAAAAGGTATTTGAATGATATTATGAATAACTAGAAATTTCTCATTTATATGTTTTTACAAAATTAGTTTTTGAATATAATGTTGGTAATGTTGTGTATTTCTTTCTATACGACAATGCAGAAGCAAAATTGAAGCAGCCAGAATGAGATTATAGCAAAAGAAAATGATCTGCTGTGTATCAGATTTTGGTACATTTTTTTATGGTTTTGATAAAAGATATTAATGTTGTTTTATTTTAGCTAATTGTTCCGCTGTATTTAGCAAACTAGAAAGATATGAGTAGCAAATTTAACAAATTGACAATTTGTTTATAGCAAATACTTTATTGATTTGTAGTTGATTTGCATTCATGGTTATTGGTTATTGCTTAATCGACCTGCTGTATATATCAAAGGCTTATTATCATCACTTATGGAAACTATATTGCTCATTTCTTTGTGAATCAGATTTCGGCACAGTTTTATGGTTTTGATAAGAGTTATTAATGTTGTTTTGTTTTAGCTAATTGTTCCGCTGTATTTAGCAAACTAGAAAGATATGATTGGCAAATTTTGCAACTTTGATTCGTGTTATATCGAATTATAATTTGATTTTAGCAAATAGACACATTGTTTATAGCAAAAAAATTATTGGTGGTTTATAGCAAATACTTTAGTGGTTTCTAGCTGATTTGTATTTATGGTTATTGGTTATTGCTTAATTGACCTGTTGTGTATATCGGAGGCTTATTATCATAAGACTCAGAAACTTCATTGCTCCTTTCTTTGTGAATCTGATTTCGACATATTTTGTATGGTTTTGATAAGAGTTATTAATGTTGTTTTATTTTAGTTAATTCTTCCATGATCAGACGATAACTGGCTTGATGATAATATACGATGAAATAAGAACTTGTGAAAAAAATACATTCTTATTTTACACACATACATTCATACGATTTTAACTATTTTTTTTAATAACTTGAAAACTTCCACAACCAAATACGAAAAGCATCTATCGTCTATAATAAATATGAAATGACCATTGTCTGCGAACATCTCAGTATCATGTAAAGCACATTGAAATCATTTAAAAAAAAAGACCATCCTATCGTCAAAAAATAAATTATATTTTCACATAAAAATATTACTGATTTGCTATTAACACATCTATAAATTGCTAATTACATATAATAAATTTACTAAAAGTCGTACATATGAGTCCCTAACAGATTCCGTCCAGATCTCTACACCTACAAAAACACATTAATGGAGAACATAATACATGTATCTTGCATAATCAGACGATAACCGGCGTGATGATAATATAAGATGGAGTAAGAAATTGTGAAAAAAAAATACATTCTTATTTTGCACACAACAATTCATGCCATTTTAACTATTTTTTTCTTAATAACTTGAAAACTTCAACAACCAAATACGAAAAGCATCTATCGTCTATCATAAATATGAAATGCTTATTCTTTGCAAACATCCTATCATAAAAAAAATCATATTTTCACATAAAATATTACCGATATGCTATTAACACATCTATAATTTGCTAATTATAGATAAAAAATTTGCTAAACATCAGACGTACGCGTCCCTACCAGATTCTACTCATATCAATACGCATACAAAGATACATTAACGGATAACACAATACCTGTATCTTGCATAATCAGACGATAACCGGCGTGATTATAATATACAATCGAGTAAGAACTTGTGAAAAAAAATACATTCTTATTTTGCCGACAACAATTCATGCCATTTTAACTATTTTTTTTAATAACTTGAAAACTTCCACAACCAAATACGAAAAAGCATATATCATTTATAATAAATATGAAATGCCCATTCTCTGTAAACATCTCACTATCATGCAAAGCACATTGAAACCATTTAAAAAAAAATCAAATTTTCACATAAAAATATTACCGATTTGCTATTAACAAATCTATAATTTGCTAATTCTGTATACAAAATTTGCTAAATTTCAGACATACGCGTCCCTACCAGATTCCACCAATATCTCTACACCATTAATGGAGAACATAATACCTGTATCTTCCATAATCAGACGAAAACTGGAGTGAGACCGATGAAATCCGACAAAGATAACTTGTCTATAATCTGTAACGACTCCTTCAACCGCAAGAGACCCAATCAATAAGAATGTTGAACAGGTGTGTGATGAATTAAAATATGAAACACCGATAGATACAACTCTGTAAAAAAGGAGTTGTAAAAATCGTCCAAAATTGAAAAAAAAAGTCCAAAATTAAAAAAAAAACTGTTCCCATGTAATCCCACTATATATGGAATATATATATTTACTGCAGATAATTGATATGCAATACAATGACATATATACCCTTAACTTAATATAATTCTTAAGATATTGCATTTTTGACCCCATTTTTTTAAAATTGATCTAAGCCATAGAAAATCATTGATTCAACGCTCCATATTAGTTCCTAGTTCCTACACAGGGCATTGGTTCTCATTTGATCTTTATACTATATATATATATATATATATAGGGAAGAGATCAAATGAGAACCTTTCCCCTAGGTGGGAACTAGGAACAAATCCTATCCCTTCATTGGTTCAATCTGGACGGCCCAGATTAAGTTAATGGGACGGTGACATAATTGTAATATTTGACAAGTTTGATGAAGGGGAGGGCAATATAGTAATTCAGTTCTTCAACTTTCCATCTTCAGATTTTTTCCCCTTTTCTCTCCCTCTCTCGCTGATTACGTTCTTCTTCTTCTTCCCTTTTGATTTCTCATTATTTTTCAGCATCTGCTTTCATCTTTTTATCGCGAACATTCGACCCTGTGATTCGTAGAGTTCATCGGCGGCGCTGTCTTTGTATGGTGACTCCATGTATGTGTTTTTTTTCAATTTTTTTTAGCATTTTGGTATGTCGATTTATTTCTCGTTTCTTCTCGTGATTTTTATTTCTCATCTTATTTTAGTTTATGGCTTCATCATTTTGTTACGAAGATTCGATATTTTTGATTGATTTGATCCTTTTCATTCAGATATAGGTTGTATCAATTTTTTTTTGGAGAAAAATATTAGTTATTTTCTAATTGTTAGGAATTCTAGGGTTTAGTATGTACGAGAATATACAGAATATGCATTAATTTGATATGTTTATTTATTTTAGCATGTTAATGTATTCGTTTTAGCCTATCGTCACATATGTTTTAGCATATTAATGTAGTCGTTTTAGCCTGTCGTCACATATGTTTTAGCATGATAACATGCTGGTTTAATGTTATTTCTACTGCACTCTGTGAAACATGTCATACAAACCATGTTTTACTTTTTTTTCTTGTGTGTGTATTTTTGTGACTCGACTACACAATGTTATAGACACCATGTAAATATTAAAATACTTTGGTGCTAAAATTTATGTTGCATGATGCTAGAATGGTAAATACCTAATGCTAAAAATCAATTTATGTGTCTGAACATCTCTTGATGTGATTGTATTATTATTTTACCTTGTTCAGTTTATAATTTTTTGATTTTAATATGTCAGCTTCTTTTGTTTGAAGTGACCATAGTAAGATTACTCACATGGTGATATGGAGGGTTCTACTTCACATAGCAAGACGATGATGTTTGAGTAATTCTACGGTTTACGTGCCTATTCTGAAGTTGTTGTTCATCCACCTATTCCAGTTAAAACAAAAGGTAGCGACAGTCGTTTGATATCTATGAAGAAGGCAACAAAGAGAAAGGAGAACAAACCACTCAGAATGTGCAGCAATTGCTACAAGTTCTTAGATCATGATGCTAGGAACTGTCCAGCTTGATATTATTATAGCGATTGGGCATAGTTTAATATCATGTTTTACCATGCCTGTGAATTATTTTCAACACATTCATTTTTAGGAATATATATGATTTTTAATAAAAGTGTTTATGACATTTTCTTTGCAGTAATTATATTACTATTAAGTTTTATTAACCATAGTTACTGTTTAGAATATGATGCTAAAATAACGGAAGCATGATGTTAAATACCTTGTCAGATTCCCACTGTATATTTTGTTTATCAGAAGATGCTAAAATGAGAAACGCATGAGGCTAAAATGATTGAAATTTGAGGCTAAATTTGATGTGACATTTTCCACTAGGATTCACCGTTCCCAATTAGGGTTCATTACGTTCCAATTAGGGCTCATCTGATCCCAACTAGTAATTCTGAGATTCCCAGTAGGGGTTCACTGTCCCCATAAAGGGTGTATTGTGTTTCATTGCAATGAAATCACCGTTCCATATTTTGTTTATCAACACATGCTAAAATGAGAATCGTATGAGGCTAAATGATCGAAGTAGGAGGCTAAAATTGATGTGAAATTTTCTACTAGGGTTCACCGTTCCCAATTGGGGTTTATTACGTTCCGATCAGGGCTCATCTGATCCCAACTAGTAATTATGAGATTCACATTAGGGTTCATTGTCCCCAAATAGGGTGTATTGCGTTTCATTCCAATGAAATTATCATTCCATTTTTGTTTATCAACACATACTAAAATGAGAAATGCATGAGGCTAAAATGAGCGAAATTGGAGGCTAAAATTGATGTGACATTTTCCACTAGGGTTCACCGTTCCTAATTAAGGTTTATTACGTTCCAATTAGGGTTTATATGATCCCAATTAGTAATTATCAGATTCCCATTAGGGTTCACTGTCCCCAAATAGGTGTATTATGTTTCATTCCAATGAAATCATTGTTCCATATTTTATTTATCAGAACATGCTAAAATGAGAAATGAATGAGGCTAAAATGAGCGAAGTATGAGGCTAAATTTGATATGACATTTTCCACTAGGGTTCACCATTCCCAATTAGGGTTTATTACGTTCCAATTATGACTCATCTGATCTCAATTAGTAATTATGAGATTTTCATTAGGGTTCACTGTCCCCAAATTGGGTGTATTGTGTTTCATTCCAACGAAATTATCGTTCCATATTTTATTTATCAACACATGCTAAAATGAGAAATTAATGAGGTTAAAATGAGCGAAGTAGAATGCTAAATTTGTATGTTACTTTCTGCACATAGAATTGCAACATATATTTTGCTCTCATAAACTTTATCTCGTTTTGGAAAATATTTACGCATTTTCTTTCTTAGTTGTCAGTCATCTCTTTCGTTGCTTCATTTTCTCATTCTTTTTTCTTTTTATTATCAACTCGTGTTTTTTTATTTTGTAGTATCTATATAGGTATACGTATTTATATAAAACTGTTAGAAATATATTCATAATATCACCCGCTAAAATGTATTACACAATATGCTAAAATGTTATATAGGTCATGCTAAAATGTTGTATACAATATGCTAATATAAATCTGGGGTTGCTCTATGCGAAAATTATGCCTAAAAATGATTTTTTGTATTTTTCATCTATTTTTTTCAAATAAACATATGCAATATGGATCTTAAATGAAAGAGTATGAAAAGATATTTAATTTGATATAAGATTTGCGTAAATCCGATTAAAAATGAATAAATTATGATCATTTAAAGTTTTTAAGAATTTTTTCAAAACATGATGATGTCACTTTTTTTAAAAGTCAATTGTTCCAATTCTACCCTTAATGAGACGTGTGAATTGAAGATTTCATTTTAATTACAAAATTGTCACCAAAAATTTGCTTTCATCTGGTGCGTTCATTTTTCAGAATAGACGGATGGGATCGGTTCCCGGTTCCCATCTGGTGACCGATTCTCACCGGATTCCATCCCTATATATATATATATATATACATTTTACCTCATCTATGTAGATTTGTAAGTTATTACACAGGGGAGGAGTTTACTCAGTGCGTACAATGGTAGTGGCTACAGATTACTCTCGACATCCAAAAAAAAAAAATATAACCTTTTCTTCTAAAACTATTTATATTTCTTTACATGGTATTAAAGCAAACCTGAGAATTTCCTCCCTATAACTCACTCAACATCATGAGTCAAGATAAAACAAACAACTCCAAATGAGTTAGAGATCTTTCAAATGAATCAGATACTTTCCACCTACAAACCTTATATCATCCTGATACAAACCTTGTTTCCAAACCACTAAATGGAGACAATTTTGCAACCTAGAGCATATCTTTGAGCATTGCACTTAGTGCCAAAAATAAAATTGGTCTTGTTGATGGTTCTATCAACAAACCATCTTCATCTGACTCATCGTTTGCCAACTGGAAGAGATGTAATGATATGGTGCTATCATGGATCTTGAATTCCATTGATCCATCCTTATCAGATAGCTTCATTTGTGCAAAGTTGGATTCTGAGGTTTGGATTGATTTAAAGGATTGTTTTTCCCAAACCAACGAACCAATAATTTTTCCGTTCCAAAGGGACATATCCTCTTCCCACCAAAAAACGAGTTCAGTTGCAGCCTATCACTCCAAACTAAAAGGTCTATGGGATGAACTTTCATCTCTAAATGATATTCCCGTATGTTCATGTGGTGCCGAACCAAAGTTGGCCGAACAAGAGCAACGTAACAAGATAATGCAATTTTTGATGGGTCTAAATGATACTTACTTGGCAATGGCCAAATTTTGTTGATGTAGCCATTATCTACCATTGCAAAGATCTATTTAATGGTTTTGTAAGAAGAAAACCAGCTTGACATCTCTATTTCTAGAGAAGCAATGCTTGCATATACAAAAAAAAAACGAAGCTATGTGCAGCACATAGAAAAGACTAAATTACATTGCACACATTGCAATGGTACAAACCACACGGTGGATAGATGTTACCATCTGCATGGATTTTCCTCAAACAGAAAAAATAACAAGAAATTTGGTGATGGAGAGACGAAGAAATCAACAAAACCTATAGCTAACAATGTTCACAATGAGGTACCTACTTTCACATAAGAGCACTATCAACAATTATTTAACATGCTTAAGAAAGATAATGTAAGCATTTTGGATCATTCTGCAGCAAATGCTACGGGTCAGATTTTTCCTTTATGCTTAGCCTATGTCTTTTCAAAAGTTGAGTTTAGTCGATGGATTGTGTACACTGGAGCCACTGATCACATTGCATCCCATATATTCCTGTTTGATACTTTCTCTAAACCAAAATACTCATGTGTTGGGCTACTAAATGGTTGCAAAGCCGAAGTCGCAAATAGTGGGATTATAGCTTTTGATTCTGAATTAAAGTTCTCTAATATTCTGTATGTTCTTAGTTTTAATATTAATATCTTATCAATGAGCAAAATCACCAAAGGTCTTACAACTGTTTATTTAATCAATAGAACTCCTATGCATCTCCTTAATAATCAGACCCCTTATGAGCTCCTTTATCGCAGAAAGCCGACCTAAATTCATTTGAAGGTTTTTGGTTGTCTTTGTTATACTACCGATGTGTATCCTACACACAAATTCAATTCTAGGGCTAAAACATTCATTTTTTTGGGTATCTATCTAGTCAAAAAGTATACAAAGTGATGGATTTAGAAAATATTAAAATGTTCACAAGCCGAGATGTTGTTTTTCATAAAACATGCTTCCCTTTTTGTCCAACTCCTTTCTTCATAGAAATGCCCCAACCCATTCTACATATACTAATTGATGATGTCAATCCTACCATTTCATTGAACACTAAATCTGTATCCTCCACAGAATAACAACCACCATGTGAACCTCATCAATCGAATTGAATTCGACAAACCTTTATCTGGCTTAAAGATTGACACTTTTCACAAGCCACTATGCTGAAATCTCAATCAAATTCATCATCTCCGCACCCAAGCCCTAATCCCTGATAAAACATTCCATTAGAATATGTACCACTGGAATCGCATAACCTTAAACCTAACAATTGAATTCTAGCTAAAATGTACCGTTGGAATCGCATAACTCTAACCCTAACAATCAAATTCCAGTGCTACATATTCCATTTACCCGCTGGAATCAATGAGTTTCCCGCTGGAATATGTCAATTCTATCAGCATAATTTCCAGCGGCCCTGGCACGCTGGAATATTCGATTTTTCTTGTAGTGATTTACATATATAGAAAATTCTACCCTAGTGGTTGGGATAGTAATATATTTTATTATTTTTTATTATGTATCTAATACAGTTTTATTATTTTTTAAATGATGTATTAGTGGTTGGGGCACTAGTGTAGAATTTTCCCATTTATATTGACGGGGCTTGATACTAATTTCTGGAGATACCTATTTTTATGGTAGGTGATTGGCTAATTCCCCTTTTTCAGGACTCGAGTTAATCAATCTTTGATGATGATTAATTGTGATTTGATTGATTTGGATTGATCATCGTCTGAGATTTGATGGTGTGGACGACGGGCTTTCCTTAGATTGTTTGCTGACATCCCTGGTGTCAAGTGGGTTTTTTTGGGTTTTGGGTTGGTACTTGGTGAGATGGCGGAGAGTGCCATTCGGTTTCGAGGTGGTTTTGAGGAGTTCACAAAACGACACCTACAATCACACCTCCTGATGGTTAGCTGATGTCGATCCTTGCCTAATCATGAGCTTTGATTTTGCATGCAAACACAATATTAGAGTGTCATAGATATCTATCACCCTCCTATAATGTCTAGCAAACAAAACTGAAGATGTACAATTTGATGGATAGATAGTTTATTTGATACAATAATGGATAAATCATATCACACAATTTTAGATGGAATATATATCCCACATATACACTCAAGCTCATTTATCACGACCTTGAGTTATCCACTATTTTAATGTGATACAAAGTAAGCATATGATATAGTTGGATAGTTTATAATTAATCCATCTTTATCTATCAAATTAAACAATCTCTAAGGACGTGATTGGTACGGTGGAATGGAGAATGGAATTGAATAGAATGATCATTCCTATGTCCATTTCCATTCCGACGATTGGTATGGTTTACAATCGGAAATCACCATTCTCGATGGAATCTCTATTCCCAAGGAAAGGGAATAACCATTACACCCACCCCCTATGGGTTTAGCTATTCCCAATAACCAAAAAATTAATATATGATAAATATTTATACATAATCATGTCTTATAATATTATTTTATCATATTTAGTGTTGAAATTGGCCCAACTGTTCTTTTGCTGGCCCAAGTGCTTCTCTGATTAATTATTGTGGCCCAAACCCGAAGCCCAAAACCCTTAACCCTAATGACCCCTCCACTTCCCTCATTAATCAACACTTATGCTGATTTGCTTTTCCAAAGCTTAATCACTCTCTATAATATTCGAAAGAGTTCTCTTCTCTCTCAAGCCTCACACTTTTCTCAAACCCTAATCTGAAAGCTCTCTCTCTCTCTCTTTGCGATCTGCCGCCGATCTCGGTTTCTCTGGCCGGAATTCTGACTGTGGTTTCCTGTTGGCCTATGAGTGTAGTCGGCTGGGCGGTTCTCTGAGATAGAGGGCTTGTGAGTGATTCGTGGCCGATCATTTCATCATCCCCTTCCTTTGGTCTGGGTCCTTCTTTGAAGTCGCCGGAGTCACCATAGCCGTCGTCTGTGGGAAAATCTGAGCCACTGTGCCCCTGGGCATTTTTCCTACCGCTGTCCCTCTGATTTATCTCTGATTGCATGTTTCCACTTCTATTCTTGGTGTTACTTTACTGGTATCTCTCTGATTTAACTCTCTTTGCTTCTATTTGTGCAGATCTTAGCAAGAGTTTGGCTTGCCTGTGAAGAACTTGTAGATCCATCCTATCTACTCCTCTGAGGCTCTCTGCATTCGACCTCCTTCTCTCTGTCATAGTTCTAAGTGATCTGTAAAAGCTTGTAATAGCATCTAGGGTTCCTGCTACTTGAGTAGCTAGTGAGAGGGACCGCAAGAGGTAGGAAAACAAGTAGTGTAAGCCCTAGCCAGGCCGATACCACAACAGTGGTATCAGAACCATGGTGACCTAGCCGGGGACACTCTCCTACCCCCATCTCTCTCACCCCGCCGCCGGTAAGGGCCGTGCCGAACTCGCCCCCCGTCGGCTCTGAAAAGATAAGACCGTCCCCTCCCCTACCTGGGAGGGTCAGCTCTAGTATTATTCTTAACACCCTAACCTCTGAAGTGTATCGTGTGATCCTGCCCTGTTCTCTACTTCCGCTTTACTTTTGTGTACACCTTGGCATTCTAAGCCACTTCCTCTATTGTTTCTTACGGACTGGATCGTCTGGACTCCCCTATGGGTTTCCTCAAAGTGGATTACCCGGTTAGCAAAATAGAGTAGGGTGTAACAGAAGGGATTTAAGGGTTGTTTGTATGTTGTTGTGTTCTCTGTGAAATTTTGAGTGTATTTGACTGGTATCTTGCCTGTTGTTGTTCTCTTGGTCTTCTGATTCATGGTATTATTGGAATCTGAGTTTTTGTTTCAAGGTTTTTTGAATTCTTCAGAGTCTAACTCTGTTTAAGAGTTAGAAGCCTTGCTGAATCAGGTTTTGGGATTGTCCTGAATGATCCCCTGCTCTACAGATCAATCTATGCTGAGAATTGGGCTAGCCTCAGCACTAAATTCCCCTTGTGCACTTGATTCAGTGCATGTAGAGGTTATCTCCTGTATTTTTTGGGTGATTTTGTGCTATTTGAAGTGCTGCCTTTTGTGTAATCTGTGGTGAAATTTGTGTTTTTGGGCTGTCTCTGTGCCTGACATTATGAATACCTTGAATGTTGTTCCCTTTAATGGAAATGATGATTTTGGGGATTGGCAAATAAGGGTTGAATGTATTTTAACTAAAGAAAACCTGCAAGATGCAATTCTTGAAAGAATTGATGAGTCTGACCCTGATAAAAACCTACAAAAATTGAATGCCAGTGCTAGGGCCACTATCTTGTTAAATTTGAGTAGTGCTGTGGTCAGGAAAGTGTCCTACCATTATTGTGCAAAAGATTTATGGGACAATTTGACTTCTTTATATGTTGCAACCTCTGAAGAGTCAACCTACTCTTTGCAAAATCAGATAATGACTTTTCAAATGGATCCTGCTAAGGATGTAGATTCAAATATGGAAGACTTAATAAACTTCTGAAAGACTTAAAATTGGCTGGGGATGACACTCTGGAAAAATATGCTCCACAAATACTTCTTGGTGCCATTCCTGAAGCATTCTCTGAAGTAAAATCTGCATTAAAATATGGGGGGTCAAAGGTTACATGTGATATGATTGTGTCTGGGCTAAAAGCTAAAGAAAATGAAATAAAAAAGATGAGCTCAAAACCTCTGCAGAATGAGATCCTCTATGTCAACAGAAACGCAAATAGGAGGCCCTTTAATGGAATTAACCCTGAAAATCCTAGTGTTTTAGCTGCAGAAAGGCATAGGAGGGAAATGAATTTTGGAAAACCCCAAAACTTTGCTCACAATCATCCCCATCTTCCCAGAAATCAAAACCAAACATAAAACTTTGGCCAAAGCTCCTCTCATCAAACCAACAGAACCCAAAGTTTTCCCAACTATTCCCAACACCAAAGTTCTGATATGAAGTCTAGAAAAACTTGTTGGAACTATGGAAAGCCTGACCACTTTTATAACAGGTGCAAGCAACCAAAAAGAAACGAAGGGTTTGGGAATAATCATGTAAACAATGTTATGCACTTTGAAAAACTAGAAGATCATGATTCTAGAGATGATGGATTTGAATATCATGATAATGGTGGTATTTACATGGTCCAGTCTGCTTGTGATTTTCAATTCATTAACTTCTCTAATGCAGTGTCAAAGACTGTGCATGATTCTGAATGGTTGATTGATTCTGGTTGCACATTTCATGTCACTCCACACAAGCACATGTTTCATAATCTGCAGTTTATAAAATCTGGAACTGTTGCTTTAGCTGATGGCCAGCAATGTGAAATTGTTGGAAAAAGAGATGTGTGTCTAAAATTTGAAAATGAAAGCATGATCACTCTGCATAATGTAAGATATGTGCATAAATTAAAGTTCAACCTGCTTTCTGTCTCTAAATTGGCTGATCAAATGTTGTTTGGATCTGTAAACCACAAGAGCTTCAAATTTGAAAAGAATTCCATGCTTTATTTTGATGCTCCAAGGAAAGGAGATTTGTATGTTGTGATTGATTACTCTATGCCTGTTCAAGCTGCAAATGTTGTTCAACATGATAAAACTGCACTCTGACATGCTAGGTTAGGTCACGTGAGCAATAAGAGTCTAGAAATATTGAATAAAGCTGGAGCATTTAAGCCTGATAAGGTGTCAAGCATGACCTTTTGTGAACCTTGTTCAATGGGAAAACAACACAAGTTGCCTTTCTCTGTTTCTGTTCCCTACCCTAAAACACATGTGAGTTCAGAAATCTTGGAATACTTGCATGCAGATGTTTGGGGACCTGCAAAGGTCCCAACACATGGTGGAAACATGTACTTCTTATCTATCATTGATGATTTTTCAAGAAAATTATAGGTTTTCTTAATGAAGAACAAATCTGAAGTGTTTGAGAAGTTTTCTAAATGGTCTGTTGAAATTCAAAACCAAACTAAGAAAAACATTAATTGCTTAAGAATTGATAATGGTTTGGAGTTTTGCAATTATGCCATGGATAATTTATGTTATGAAATAGGAACTAAAAGGCATAAGTCTGTTCCATACAACCCCCAGCAAAATGGGGTTGCAGAAAGAATGAACAGAACCCTACTTGAAAGGGTTAGAAGCTTGTTAGCTGGCTCTGGCCTTGACAAGCAGTTTTGGGGAGAAGCATTAATGACTTCTTGTTATTTGATCAACAGATCTTCCTCTATTCCTCTATTAGGAAAACTTCCTGAGTCTGTGTTCTGGAACAAACCAATTTGTTTGTCAAATCTGAGAATATTTGGTTGCAGTGCTTATGTCTATCAGAGGTTAAGCAAAATTGAACCTAGAGCTAGGAAATGCATTTTTCTAGGATATCCAGAAGGGGTAAAAGGATATAGGTTGTGGGATAAAATATTACCTGGATTTAAAACATGCATCAGTATGGATGTATCTTTCAATGAAACTGATTTCCCTTATCTGCTAAAATCCTCACATTCTGCTGCTCCCTGTGAGGTGGAGAAAGTGTCTGATTGCATGTATATCCCTGTTGCGTCTAAGGTGGACCCTCCTCCCCCATTCCTACCTGAGATCATTGAGCCTAATCTGAATGAGAACTTGATTGATAATATGCTTGATAACATTGATGCTAATGACTCTGCCTCCAACCATGAATCTGAACATGATATGTCTGCCAATATGAATGTGTCTGAATCTGAAAATTCTGAGTCTGAGCATGAACACATCTCTGAGCCTAAGTCTGAGCATGTAAACCTTGACAATTATCAGCTCACTAGGGATATGCCTAGGAGAATCATCAGGGCCCCTTCCAGATATGATGGCCTCAATCAGTCTCTGTATGCTTTCAATGTGTTTAGCAATGTTGATAAAACTGAACCTAAAACATACAAAGAAGTTGTCTCTTATCCTGAATCAGTTAAATGGATTGAAGCTATGAAATGTGAGATGAAATCACTGCATGATAATGATACATGGACTCTTGTTGAAAAACCTACTGAATGTTCAATTGTTGAATGCAAGTGGTTGTTTAAAATAAAACAAGAAATCAATGATGTAAGATACAAAGCAAGATTAGTTGCTAAGGGATTCACTCAAAAAGAAGGCATTGACTACATTGAAATTTTTGCTCCTGTAGTCAAGTTCACTACTGTTAGGATAATGCTTGCTTTGACTACACATTATGATTGGGAACTTAAACAAATGGATGTGACTACCGCCTTTTTACATGGTGAACTTGAAAATAACATTTATATGCAACAACCTGAAGGATTTGTAGATCAATCATATACTAATCATGTCTGTCTGTTAAAGAAATCTCTCTATGGCTTGAAACAATCACCTAGACAGTGGAACATAAAGTTTGATAACTGCATGAAAAGCATGAACTTCACTAGGAGATGCCAAGAAAATCCTAGGTATGAACATTGATAGAGATAGGATTAATCATACTCTTGTTTTGCATCAGTCTGCATATGTTGAACAAGTGCTGAAAAAGTTTAATATGGATCACTGTAAACCTGTGTCTATTCCTCTTGCATCTCACTTTCAGTTAAGTAAAGATCAGTGACCCAAAAATGAATATGATTTAAAAGAAATGACAGGAGTCCCTTATGCCAATACCATAGGGTCTGTTATGTACCTAATGATCAGTACTAGGCCTGACATAGCCTATGCAGTATCCTGTCTGAGTAGATACATGGCAAACCCTGGGCTGCCTCACTGGGAAGCTCTGAAATGGTTGCTTAGATACCTGAAATCCACTGCTTCCCATGGCTTAACCTTCTCTAAATCTCCTGATGGAGTTAAATGTGTTGGCTTTGTTGATTCAAATTATGCAAATGATAAGGATCAAAGAAAATCAAATACATCTTATGTGTTTACTCTTTGTGGGTCTTGTATAAGTTGGAAGAAGCTATATGGTTGAATGGTGTGTTATCTGAAATAAAATTTATTGAAGATAAACCTATGCTTTTCTCAGACAGTCAATCTGCAATACAACTCTGTAAAAATCCTGTGTTCCATGATAGAACAAAACACATAGATGTCAGATATCATTTCATAAGGGATATTGTGGAAAAGGGAGAAGTACTACTTGACAAGATTCTCTCTGAGTACAACCTTGCAGACATGGGCACCAAATGCCTCCCAGTTTTTTTTTTTTTTTAAAAAAACACCCCTAGAGGGTTTGGGGCATTCGGCACCATGCCCAGCCAGTATATAAATCGCAAATCATCTCGTACAAAGTCGTACGTGGAATATGTCCCAAAAGTGAACACACCCCTAACCAAGTACTCGAACTAGAAACAAAACAACAGCTAAAAGGGGGTGCATCCACAGACCAGATGCTAACCCCAAAACCCAAATGCCTCCCAGTTGCAAAGCTGAATGCCTGCAAGAAATCCTTAAATATGGATTTGGGTTGAACCAAAGGGAATTAATGAGCATTCCTGGCCTTGGGTCTGGATGCTCAACTTGCCTATAAGGGCTGTGAGTCTTCTCTGGTTATTTTCTTTTGGTACTGTTGCTAGGTGTAACATGTTCAATGAAGGTCAAGCTTTTCTGACCAGAGACTTGTTATAATTTCTTTTGGTTGGTCTCTAGTGTTGAGACTGGATTAAATGCGCATAGCATCTATTCCTCCTTCTCTGGTTCTGTCTTTGTGATGAACTTAGAGTAAAAATTATAAAGGCTATGATGATAATCTCTATATTTTTGACAGGTGACTCCATGGTGACTGAAAAGACCAATTGGGCCAAAGGTGGATATGTTGAAATTGGCCCAACTGTTCTTTTGCTGGCCCAAGTGCTTCTCTGATTAATTATTGTGGCCCAAACCCGAAGCCCAAAACCCTTAACCCTAATGACCCCTCCACTTCCCTCATTAATCAACACTTATGCTGATTTTCTTTTCCAAAGCTTAATCACTCTCTATAATATTCGAGAGAGTTCTCTTCTCTCTCAAGCCTCACACGGTTCTCAAACCCTAATCTGAAAAGCTCTCTCTCTCTCTTTGCGATCTGCCGTCGATCTCGGTTTCTCTGGCCGGAATCCTGACTGTGGTTTCTTGTTGGCCTATGAGTGTAGTCGGCTGAGCGGTTCTCTGAGATAGAGGGCTTGTGAGTGATTCGTGGCCGATCATTTCACCATCCCCTTCTTTTGGTCTGGGTCCTTCTTTGAAGTCGCCGGAGTCACTATAGCCGCCGCCTGTGGGAAAATCTGAGCCACCGTGCCCCTGGGCATTTTTCCCACCGATGTCCCTCTGATTTATCTCTGATTACATTTTCTCACTTCTGTTCTTGGTGTTACTTTACTGGTATCTCTCTGATTTAACTCTCTTTGCTTCCATTTGTGCAGATCTTAACAAGAGTTTGGCTTGCCTGTGAAGAACTTGTAGATCCATCCTATCTACTCCTCTGAGGCTCTCTGCATTCGACCTCCCTCTCTCTGTAATAGTTCTAAGTGATCTGTAAAAGCTTGTAATAGCATCTAGGGTTCCTGCTGGGTTGAGTAGCTAGTGAGAGGGACTGCAAGAGGTAGAGAAACAAGTAGTGTAAGCCCTAGCCAGGCCGATACCACAACATTTAGAAAAATAAATAAAAAATTAAATAAAATAATTTATTATTATTATTATTATTTCTTAATTATTTTTATATTATTTATTTATTTTCAAAATATAATATAAAAATATGTGTTAAAATCAAATTTTGATAGCTTTTATAATTTTTTTGAAGAAAAATGAAAGTGATGCCGAAATAAATATAACATAACGATATGTTATAATACAATATAAAATATTTATGTATTTGACATAATTTAATATATTCAAATAAAAAATTAAAATGTTAAAGTATTTTTCTTTGAAGTAAAAATATTTTTATTAACTTGTACAAATTATTGTATATTGTTTAATTAAATATTTTAGAATAAAGTTTTTCAATAAAATGAATAAATTATAATTTGCTAAAAAAATTAGAAAAAATCATATACTGAAAAAGAAAAATAGCGTTTAGAAATATAAAAAATAAATTAAGGCATGTGTTGATATTTAGTAGATACTATGTACACTTTATTCAATTATAAGAAAATTTAAAATTACATAAAATATTCATTAATAAGATAAAAAAATTGATATTTCATTCCGTAGACATACCAATCATAAGAATCGTCATTTTCTTCATACATACTTTCATTCTATCATACCAATCACTTCCTAACAGTTTAACTCAAATTAAGGCCTTAAATCCCTGGCCTTGATGAACAATATCTAAGTTTATTGGAAAAGAATGAAGAAAGACCAATATAAGGGCAAATTTTTTCGGGATTCGAATAAAAAGATGAAGGAAAAAAGGAATCAACATTTGATTCAAAAATTAATTAGTTCAAAACTTATATTTAATAAAAATTATAAAACCAATAAATGAATTCCTATGCAAAAGAAAGAATGGTTTTTTTTTTTACTCACACACCCGATCCGTGGTATTGAGCAGATTCAAACCCGTGACCTTTGGTCTCCAAGCAATCCAACTCTACCACTAAGCATTCTCACCGGAACAAGAAAGAATAGGTCTTAAATATGAGAATCGTAATATAGATATAAATGTTCCAATTCATAATTTTTTTTATTTTCATCCGAAAACTTTATATTTTGTGTCTATATATGTGTATCCACTTAATTAAATACATGTTTGTGTTAAATTAATAGAATTACAATATGATAAAAAAAAATTAAACGTGTATAAAATTATTCAGATTGTGTCATAAATATGTTTTCTGCAATGAAAATCTTTGCTCTATATTATTTTTTCTAGATTTTTTCTTTTTGTCTAACTCTTGAGTTCAGATTTTGTTTTCTATCTAGTGAAGATCCGGCCCGTTTCAATTTTTTTGTTAGTGGTTCTTGTAATGGTGAATTTATACTGTCTTTGGGTTTTTTATTCACTCGGGAAAACTTTAAACAAATAAATTCATAAGGATTATTAATTACACTGGTTAAAAAGATTTCAGAAGGAAAGAATGTGGGGTTCATCGGTGGAATATGTGTAACACTATATGTAACACTGTTGTGCGATAGACGATTTCATTCGAAATTAACAATATTCAAACCAGTTTTTAATTTTCTTTTTTAAAATTATAAACACATGCAGTACTAAAGTAATAATTTGGAATTCTAAATTAATCAAATTACTCAATTTAGTTAATTATCTTCGTTATCTGTACATACACTCTCAAGAGAATTTCAAAGTGGAATTGAATTTCCGTTTATAGATTTAAACCTTTATAAAGTGAATATGAATTTAAAGCTCAATTGTCAAAGATAGATCGTAATCAAGTTGAAAAGACGAAGAATGAACACAAAAAAACAAGAAAAAAATATTCAAACACATTTATCTCTAAGGGCTAATTAAGGTACGTGTATCAGCGGTGGTGCCAACCATATATGTATGTACCATAAATGCTGCTGCTGCTGCTGAGCTCAACCTCTTCTTGTCTTGTAATAATCCCATGCAACTATAAATTGAGATTGTATATTGCATAGCCTTCTCACAATTAAAACCCTTTAACTAGTTCGATTTTTCGAGTAAAATGAAGCTTAAAGGTTTAGTTTTGTTTGTTGTTCTTCTTCTTGCATGCTCGATTTTAGCTGAGGAATCTCAGCATGATCATCAAGGTACGTATCTTCTTTTATTTATATTAATTTCATCTCGAGTCAATTAATTCAGTACATGATGGATTAATGATCGTGCATTTTATATATAAATGTACTTCTGGTATAGTGATTTTAGAAACAGTATTTCAATTGAACTTATATATGTTGCTATGTTTAAACGTCTAAATTATATTAGTCCTGCCGATCGAAATATAACGCAGTTGATGAAGCGGAGCTAGCACATGATGTTGACAACGGTGGCTTCAATGGTGGTGGGCATGGTAGCGGGGGATATGGTGGCGGTGGCGGTGGCGGATACAGTGGTGGTGGCGGCGGATACGGTGGTGGTGGCCAAGGCGGCGGGAAAGGTGGTGGGCAAGGTGGCGAGAAAGGTGGTGGTGGCCAAGATAGCGGCGGATATGGAGGTGGTGGCCAAGGAGGCGGTGGGTACGGTGGTGGTGGCCGAGGTGGTGGTGACCAAGGCGGCGGTGGGTACAGTGGTGGTGGCCAAGGCGGCGGTGGTGGCCAAGGTAGCGGCGGATATGGAGGTGGTGGGGGCCAAGGTGGTGGTGACCAAGGCGGCGGCGGTGGCGGCCAAGGTGGTGGGCAAGGCAGCGGGAAAGGTGGTGGCCAAGGCGGCGGCGGATACGGTGGGGGTGGCCAAGGTGGTGGTCAAGGCGGCGGGAAAGGTGGTGGGGGCCAAGGTGGTGGTGACCAAGGCGGCGGCGGTGGCGGCCAAGGCGGCGGCGGATACGGTGGGGGTGGCCAAGGTGGTGGTAAAGGCGGCGGTGGTGGTGGGCAAGGCAGTGGGAAAGGTGGTGGGGGCGGCGGATACGGTAGTGGTGGCCAAGGTAGCGGCGGATATGGAGGTGGTGGGCAAGGCAGCGGGAAAGGTGATGGCCAAGGCGGGGGATACGGTGGTGGTGGCCAAGGAGGCGGGAAAGGAGGTGGTGGCAGCGGCGGCGGTGGTGGAGGATATGGTGGCGGGCAAGGCGGTAACGGAAGGGGAGGCTATGGACAAATCAAGAACTAATTAAAAAGTTTCCAATATTATGGTGGAAGACTGGAAGGTGACCATGCATGTTTCCAAAATAGATAAATAAATGCATGGTTATTAGTTTATAGCAAATATAAAATAAGTTTGGCATGTGTCTGATGTAACACCGAGATTTGTTTTAGTTATTTTCTTACACTCTACATTAAAATTTCATTATGTTCCACTTTATCGAACATTATAGTTTTGCTAAACTGAGATCACTCGAACCGAATTCTAAAATTATCCACATCAGTAACTTTCATCTAACTCAATTTTAAAATAAAATATTAATTTTCTCTTCTCCACATTTACGACCTCTAACTTTATATAATTTATACTTAATTAGTGACATTCGTCCAATCCAACCTTCAAATAAAATATTAATTTCTATTTTTCTTCCAACCTACATAAAATATTTATCATTTTATTTTTTAATAAGAACATATTATTAAAATAATATTTTTCTCTTACATTTAAAAAAATCTTAATTAATTTATTAGAATTTTTTAATTCATAATTATAAAAAATTTGCCCATACAATTATAAATTCATAATTTACTTAACAAAAAAATAAAAATTACAAGAGTGAAAACATAATTAAATAAATTACAATGAGACACATGAAATTTTAAATTATGAGTACATAAAACGTAAATTACATATTCAATTAGTGCCGAATTTTTCCCATATATGTTCGATCAAATCCTTTTGAAGAGCGCTATGAGTCTCTCTATTGTGAAGTTGATCCATATTAATCATATAAGCCAATATACTTGCGATGCATTAAGTAGAGTAGTCGAAATATTCGGCATCTCCTCCTAAAGACACATCCATCAAAAATTATGTGGGATCATGATAGTTTTGGTATGTGTCTCGTTCATCCTCTAATTTAAAATGAAGAAGAAATGTAAGATTGAGAATTTATAGAGAGAAGATGTGTGAGGAAAATATTGTTTTAGGTTGTGTGTAAAAACATATCAATATTAGGCTCTATTTATAGATAATTTTTTTTATTATGAATTTTGATATAATTTTTTTTATAATTATATAAAATAATTATAATTTAAATTAAACTATATATACATATGACACTCAATAAGAGGGTGCCGCATGCCAAATAAATTAGCTGTTGCCTCCAAGTAGGCCATTCGCCTGAAGTCACACATAAACGTGACTTTTGAATTATTTTTCTTTTTCCAAATTTTATCGTGTAGCGGTGACTCTTTAGCAAGAGTCACCGATGGAGAAAGCCTAAATAAAGTAGACCATATATATCATACGAGATCCATAGCCTCTATGGAACTTACTTCGGTGAAAATTCGTTCGAGATCTTAGCTAGAGTTGATAAAAAGTTAATTAATGAATCAAACTATTTACTTTTAATTTTGTTTCTATGATGATCG
Source organism: Perilla frutescens (assembly GCA_026008535.1). Taxonomy (NCBI): domain Eukaryota; kingdom Viridiplantae; phylum Streptophyta; class Magnoliopsida; order Lamiales; family Lamiaceae; genus Perilla; species Perilla frutescens. The sequence continues at coordinate 7,739,861 of BRKX01000008.1, read as the reverse complement.
ATGATTGTTGAATGTTGTCCGCCTTTGAAATTAATCTTATTTTGTAAGTTGACGCGCGATGCCTAAATTATATACTATATAGAAGAAGGGGGTTTCTGTTTGCACCCCCATATTTACTCTTTGCACCCTAAAAGAAAAAAAAGAAAAAATAAAATAGTTTTGAAGTTACTTAAATGCCCTTTGTTCAAAAAGAAAAAATTAAGTGTGGTTCGAAAATGAAATTTCAAACTCATCGTGTTTGTTCGAAATTTTCTTTTCGAACATACATAAATTTTAAAATAAGTCACGTTCGGAAATTAATTTTTGAACACACCATATTTGTTCGAAAATCAATTTTCGAACAAACATGGCATGTTCGAAAAATAATTTCCGAACGGACTCCATGAATTTTTTTTAAGTACCGTTCGAACACAAGACTTCGAACATATCCATTATGCTCGAACAGAAGACTTCGAGCAGATTTAGAATGTTCGAATACACAACTTCGAACGGAACGCGATTTTTTTTTATGCTTTTAATTTTCAGATTTTATGTTTTTTTTAAGTAAGGGCATTATACTCAATTTTAGGGGTGTAAAGAGTAAAAAAGGGGGTGCATGGAGAAGCTATGGTGCAAAGAGTAAACATGGGGTGCAAACAGAAACTCCCATAGAAGAAATTACAAAATATTATTTTTCTTTTTATAATTATTTAACAAACAAACATAAAACATTAAGGATAAATGGTTTTTATAATAATCTGATGTTTAAGTGAATTTTGAAAAATATCATAACGTTTGAATAATGCCATTTTCTTATTCAACATTTTATTTTTCAAAACTAAAGTCAGGCGATTTTCGGCCACAAAAATCCCACATGGTTTGCTAGTGAGTGACATGAATTATTTCACCTAATCGTGTCATACTAAACAACATCTTGTGTTGCGAAATGAAAATGCAAAATTTTGACCCTAAGTTTAGTTGGATTTCTAGGTTTATTTTTAAAATTTCACAATAAAAATATTATTTAGTATGACATGGTGAATGAAAAAAATTCATGTCAGCCTCTGCACATGGCATGTAAAATTTATATTGCTAGAAGTATCACCTTATACAACTTTAAAAAAAATGTTAAAAAGTTTGACATCAAACGGCATTTTTCAAATGTTTGGATATGTTTCAAAATTCGCTTAAACGTTGAGATATTATATGACATTTACTTTAACATTAATAATATTAACTAACATAATAATTCAAAGACTAATTAAGTATCGTTAATGTGTAAGTGTTTTGTTTTTTTTTTTGAAGAAAACTAATGTTTAAATGTTTAAGTATTGTTGTCTCTCATATATCTATATAATAAAATGGAGTTTCTTCGAACAAATTCCCACATAAAATCATCAACAATTATTAAAAATAAAAAATTATTATACCTTTTTATTTTTGTGTCAATATGGCCTTTTACCACTTAAAACTTAAAAAAAATTATTTAGCCACTAATTTTTAAATATAATTATTTTATCAATATTTACCAAAATACCCATTATTTTAATATTCAATTCAGACTTTTAAAAGTTTTTAAAAATCCAGAGGTATTCAAAAATCCATGGACTTTAAAAAGTCATTGATTCTATTGGATTTCACCTCAAAATTACGTAAAAAATACAAAGGATGAAATCCAACCTCTGCACACGAGATTTTGATGGATTTGTAAAACTCAGCGCGCAGTGTACTCCAGCGGCCGTTGAGGAATTGAATTCGGACACCCCAGCGAGCGGTTGATCCCAGCGACCGCTGAGAGTACTCCAGCGGCCGCTGGAAATAAGTCGGTTAATTCCCAGTGACCGCTGAAGTCCAGCGATCGCTGGGCTTAAGTGGGCCGTCTTAGAGATCATCTTCCTGCTTGTCTTGTAGTTCAAGGAAATACTTCATCGTAAAAAAAAGAGTTAAAATAAAAAAAAATTGCTCGTTTTCTACGTTTCTTGCTGTACAATGTACAAACACCTTGCACTAGTTGATGATTTAAAATTTCATATATGATTTTAACTAAAATATAGCGTTGAAAATAGAATTAAAAGCTAGCGTATTAATTAACTAGTAGCATATTAATTTGCATATAAAATATTGGCCTCACCCATCTAATGATAAATGATGATGAATTGGTCTCATTCCCAGCGGTCGCTGGGTTCAGGTCAGTCTTTGGCTAGGTCCAGCGGGGGCTTAATTTCCAGCGGTCGCTGGTTTTCAGTTGCTCCTCGGCTGGGGTCCAGCGAGCGCTCGTGCACACATACAACGCTTGATGTGTTCCAGTGAGAACACATCGAGCGCTGGGAAAATGGATTTCAAATCCATTAAAGCAAAAATCCATAACGAAATCAAGCAGACTCCATATAGATTCTTTAAAGTCTATTAAAATCCATCAGAATCTCAATTGAATACACCCCCCTAAATATGCAATAATTGAATTTGAGATCATGAATAAATCCATGAATCGCACGAGCGGAAATCTAGTTTCTAATAAATAACACATACTTTCAAATTTTATGCGTCTTTCATTTGACAAAATGCCTTCGCATTACGAAAGCAAAAATAAATAAATAAATAAAATGGAGATGCGGGGTATCGATCCCCCTACCTCTCGCGTAGCGCTCTATTATCTGAGCTACACCCCCCTTTGCATTAGTAATTTGTACATTTTTATTAATTACAGCTCTTTATATATAAAATAGCAATTAATTAGGATGAATCGTGCTTGAGTTAATAATTAGATTATTATTTCCAAGCCCGGCCATGATTGCTACGAAATCAGACTGAAGCAAAATCAGTGTATCATTTCGTACGGGGATGGTCTTTTTTTTCCCCCTTTCTTTTTCTAAACAATAAAAGTCTGCCTAATATATAGTGTTGAAACTCTGAATTGCAACTAGAATATGAATGTAATAGTAACAGAACTGAGTAGAGTAGAAAGTGTTTGAAGAAATGTATGAGAGAATTTTCTGTATATTCAACTTAATGAATCTGAAGATATTTACACGGTATTTATAGAAGCTAAACGCAAGTTAACTCCTTGACAGCTACTTCTAACAAACTCCATGAATTAAGGAGAGAGAGAGACACGTGGAAACAAAATATCTATCTAGCATACATTGATAAATATCTAATACTCCCCTACAGAAACCTTGGCTATTCAGGTCTGAGCTTTAATCTATCTCTTAAACATTGAAATCTGACTTTTGCTAGAGGTTTAGTAAGTAGATATGCAACTTGATCAGCTGAAGGCACATGACCTATCTTAACAGATTTGTTCTGCATCTTTTCCCGGACAAAGTGAACATCGATCTCCACATGTTTTGTCCGAGCATGAAACACAGGGTTGGATGCCAAGGCTATAGCACTGCAGCTATCTGACCATATCTTGACAGCTTTGTCAGCAAGAAACCCAAGTTCTTTGCATAAAGCTTTTAACCACACCACGTCAGCAGTAACATTTGCCAAGGCTCTGTATTCAGACTCTGCACTACTCCTTAACACTACCTTTTGCTTCTTAGAACTCCATGTAATCAAATTCTGGCCAAGAAACACACAATGACCACCTGTAGAACGCCTATCATCTAGGCAACTTGCCCAATCAGCATCTGCATATGCCTCAAGCTGTAGAGAAGAAGTAGGACTGAACCATAACGCCAAATGCCTAGTACCCTTCAGATATCTCAAGAGGTGTTTACATGCAGTCCAGTGAGTAGTTAATGGCTTCTGTAAAAACTGACTGAGCTTGTTAACAGAGAAGGATATATCAGGTCTTGTAAGAGTGAGATACTGAAGTGCTCCAACAGTGCTTCTGTACAAGGTAGGCTGATCAAACTCAGTTCCATCTTGCTTAGATAACTTTGTAGACAGCATCATGGGAATGGCACACGGCTTACAGTCAGTGAGATTAGTTTTAGCCAGCAACTCATCAATATACTTAGTTTGAAACAGCTTATACTGACCTTATATGTGATTCACCTCAATTCCCAGAAAATAGCTGACAGCACCAAGGTCTTTAAGTGCAAATTTTTTATTCACATCTGTAATGACAGCAGCAATCTCAGACTCATCATTCCCAGTCACCAGGATATCATCAACATATACTAACATAAGCACCACTGACTTAGCAGACTTTCTGAAAAAAAGAGAAAAGTCTGATTGAGATCTCACAAAGCCAATAGAAATAAGATGAGTCTTGAGTGTATTGTACCAGGCCCTTAGTGCCTGTCTCAAAGCATAAAGCGCCTTTTATAACTTGCAGACATGATGAGGAAACTGCTCATCTTCAAAACCTCTGGGTTGTGCCATATATATTATTTCTTCAAGCTCTTCATTAAGGAAAGCATTATTTATATCAACCTGTCTGATTTTCCAACCGTTGATGGCTACCATAGCAAAGATCAACCTAATGGTTGAAAACTTAACCACAGGGCTGAAGGTTTCAAGAAAATCCACACCAGCATATTGTTCAAACCCCCTTGCTACCAACCTGGCTTTTAATTTGTCTAATGTCCCTTCAGTTTTAGTTTTAACCTTAAAAACCCATTTATTTGAAATGAGCTTTTGGTCAGCTGTGGAAGGAACCAGATCCCAGGTGTGTTTTTCTTGTAAGGCATTAAATTCTGCCTTCATTGCAGCAAACCAACCAGGATTAGCCAAGGCCTGAGTAACAGATGTAGGTTCAGTGGGAACCTGATGCTCAGATAACCAGACCTTGGGTTTAAATATCCCATTCTTGGACCTAGTAACCATTCTGTGGGTGGAAGGATGTTTGGGTTCTGAGGAAGGTTTTGAAGAAACAGAAGAAGAGGAAGAATGATTGGACGGTGAAGACTCAGAGTTATTTGGAGAAATAGAAGAACTAGAAGATACAGAATTATTTGAGGAGTGAGGAGCAGAAACAGGTATATGTGTGGTGGCTGCAAGAAACTCAGGAGAAAGAAATAAAGAAGAAGAACTGTTATTCAGAGATGAATTGGGACATAGAGAGGCATATGGGAATTCTTTTTCATTAAAGGCTACAGAGTCAGTCACATATGTTCTACCATTTGGATGATAACACACATAACCTTTGTGATGAGAGCTGTAACCTAGGAATATGCACTTGCTAGACTTGAATTGAAGCTTATGGTTATTATAGGGTTTTAGGTAGGGAAAGCAAGCACATCCAAACACTTTGAGCAGTGTGTAATTGGGAGAAGTGTTAAACAGCATTTGAAAAGGAGATTTGTTGTTTAAAACATGTGTAGGTAGTCTATTAATGAGGTAAGTGGAAGTATGAAATGCTTCCCACCAGAATTGTAATGGAAGGGAGGCTTGAGATAATAGGGAAAGGCCTTTGTTAACTATATCTTGGTGTTTTCTCTCAGCCTTACCATTTTGTTGGTGTATGTATGGACATGGATGTTGGAAATGAATACCTAGTTGAGTGAGATGAGATACAAGGGGTCTATACTCTCCTCCCCAATCAGACTGAAAGGCTTGAACAGAGGTCTGGAATTGACATTGTATCATGGCTAGAAATTGTTTGACAATGACAGAAGCTTGAGACTTAAGAGTAAGAGAAAAAATCCAGGTATATCGAGTGAAATCATCCAGGAAATGAATGTAATATTTATAGCCATGAATACTAGCTGTTCTAGCAGGACCCCATATGTCTGAATGAACTAGTTGGAAAGGAGCTATTATTTTAAGTGGCTGAGATGTATGGGCATGCTGATGAATATGACCTATTTTGCATGCATCACAGAAGGATAAAGCAGAAGGAGAACATGGAAGTTTATTGGAGTGAAGAAAAGTAGAAATAACAGAACTACTAGGATGTCCAAGTCTTTGATGCCATTTATTCATAATATGTGTCAGATTACATGACAAAACATTTGCAGAAACTGAGTCTGTAGTACAGTCAGATGATATGGCAGATGTCTTAGAAACAAACACATTCATAGCTTCATTAGATGCAGTGAAAAAAGACATACAAGCAGAATGACTACTAATTTTCTTCAAAGGCAGCATAGACAAGTCAAGCCTGTAGAGTCCCTTTTTCAAAGTTTCTTTCATCAACAGCTGGTTGCTGAGTTTGTCCTTGACAAGACAAGAGTCAGCATGAAACTCAACAATCACATTGTTGTCCTTAGTGAATTGAGATATGCTTAATAAGTTCTTTGTAATTTGGGGAACATACAGAATATTATTAAGCATGAGTGAGTGAGAAGATTGTGACACAACAGCCTTACCAGAAGCAGCAATAGGCAGATACTGTCCATTTCCAACCACCAATCTCTCATCACTATGAGCTGGAGAGGCCAAAGACAGATGTTGCAGATCATTTGTGATGTGATTCGTGGCTCCACTGTCTACAACCCATGGTGTATAACCATCATCTTCAAAGCTATCATCCTGATAAACATCCACTGCAGAGGAATCAGCATAGAATGCATTAGCAACAGGAGGAGGAGTACCAGTGAAATTGACATCAAAGCGTTTATAACACTTCAAGGCCACATGGCCATTTTTGCCACAGAGCTGGCATATAATTATGTTATCTTTTATAAATCCTCGACCATTGCCTCTCCCTCTAGCACCAGAACCACCTCTGCCTGAACCAGGAGCAGCCTCAGAAAAATAAGGACCACCACCATGATGAGATGAGTTGTAGGCTCTGTTGTAAGCAACATGAGCACTAGGAAATAGCAAAAGTTGATTGTTAATCCTTTGCTCTTGAGCCTAAAGAGCAAAGTGAACCTCTTGAAGATTCAAAGGCTCAAATCGGTGAGTGAGATTCACCACAACAGCTTCATACTCCACACCAAGACCAGCAAGGATATACAAGACTAATTCATCATCTGAAATCTGGAGACCAGCGCCAGCCAGTAGATCAGCAAAACTTCTCATTTTCAGAAAATAGTCATCCACAGACTGATCACCCTTCCTAGTAGTTTGAAGCTGGAAACGAAGCTGCATCACCCGAGCTTTAGATTGAGACTGAAATAAAGACTCCAGCACTTGCCACAGCTCTCTAGTGGAGGAACACTGAGTAACATACCCCATCATGGATTCACCAATAGAGCTGAGCATCCAGCTCATTAAGAACTGATCGCGAGAAAGCCAAATGAGATACTCTGGATTGGTTATACATTGACTAGAGGAAGAAGTAGGGAGAAATTGAGTAGGAGCCCGTTTAAGTGGATCAATAAGATCATATAGACCATGCGCACGCACAGTAGTAAGAATTTTCATACGCTAAAAAGCGTAGTTAGATCGATCCAATCAAATATGGATCGATTGAAGATGCGGAAGCTCAACGAGTGTAGGCGCCATAGCAGAACAGAAATCAATTGGAAAAAAAAGAGGAACTGCAATAGAAATGCAGAAATAAATCGAGAAACCACAATAGAAATGTGGATTTCAACCCCAAGGATCTAAGGCGAATGATACCATGTTGAAACTCTGAATTGCAGCTAGAATATGAATGTAATAGTAACAGAACTGAGTAGAGTAGAAAGTGTTTGAAGAAATGTATGAGAGAATTTTCTGTATATTCAACTTAATGAATCTGAAGATATTTACACGGTATTTATAGAAGCTAAACGCAAGTTAACTCCTTGACGACTACTTCTAACTAACTCTATGAATTAATGAGAGAGAGACACGTGGAAACAAAATATCTATCTAGCATACATTGATAAATATCTAATATATAGTAGTGAGAATTAAATTAATGACGTTAATGCATGAATTTCTAGCATTTTCTACAATTAGCAAACTCTCCCTATTAACCAACAAACCAGCTCCCACGAGGTCAACTAATTCCTAATTAGAAGATTGCTTGGAGACCAAATGTCATGATTTCTAATCTACTCAATATCACAATGGTAATAAAAAGAAAGAAAAAAAAAAGAAAGAAAAAAGAGACTAATGCCTAGCTAGAAGGTTAGGTTAAACTTCATCTCAACCGCCCCAATAATCCGCCGTCAAAACTGGTGGCTCAGCTCATGACCTCAGCCCCTCTATAAATTGTGTCCGCGACTAAACAAATCAAGTCCCAATATTAATTACTTCGACATTTTAATATTGCAAAATCTCAAAAAAATGTTCTCGTCTTTTCCATTTTCGCAGATGAATTAATTAAAATTCTCAAAATCAAGTGAAAGATTGTTTCTTACATAGTATTGAAGTTGGTTCTTGCATAAAAATATGAGGACCTAATAATGCATTTTGTTATCTACGACAAGCCACATTCATAGTGTCTATACTTTTATATTATCTTTTTTTCATTGATTCATATGAAATGGCTATAGACATAGTGGTGGTGCTTATTATATATAGTTGCAATTTTGCTGCGCCAATAATTAATTAGTTGGAATTTCTAATTGATATCTCACTTCTTCAGTGGCAATGTCAATATGAATGTATGTGTTATGACAAAATGTGTCCGATAGGGCCTTGTTTACTTTCATGGATAAGGGTGGATTAATAAGTTATCTTATGTTTATTTTGAATGATATTAAAATAGTGGATAATCCAAGACGCGTGATAAATGAGCTTTGTGTGCCTATTTGTGGGATATATATCCCACCTAAAGAGGTGGGATATAATTTATCCATCATCTCATCCTCTAAACTATTTATTCACTCAATTGTATATTCTTGAAGTAAACAAGTCCTAGCTATTTAAATTTGCCAAATTAATTATGGTCCACAATTCTATTTTATTTTTTTGTTTACCTACCGTTTGATAGCCACTACAGATTTGTACAAACGTATTCAGGATAGCTTAATTTTAAGGGGCACATTCTTGTAGGACGGTCTAGTGGGTCGCTTCCGTTAGACGGATCCTAACCCGACCCGGATCTAATTTTTTCTTTTTTTTTTAGCAGCCCCACCCCACCCCCACCCCCACCTCCTCTCTCTAACACGTACGCAAGTTGTACTTCTTTCTTTCTTTTTTTCTTTTTTTTTCCCCCTTTTCGACAGCCCCACCCACCCTAAACCCTAACACGCAAGGTCTGGACCATTTTTTTTCTTTTTTTTTGGCAGCACATCTACTCATTTTTTTTTTCTTTTTTTTTTCGGCTCCAATTTACGTTTCACTACGAAGAGTTAGAAGTTGTGTGTGTTTTTTTTATAATGATTTTATTAATGATACTTCATCCATAATTAATGATACTTCACATCAATGTTAATGATACTTCACAACATAAAATTTATATTTTCATTAAAATAAAAATTACCGATGATTAAGTATTAATTATTAAATTAACAACAGAGAAGTATCATTAATTATGAAGTAAATATCACTCGTAATAAAAAAGGAAGCATCACTAATATAATAAGTAGTTACTACTCACTATCATGTTCAATTTTTGAATTGCAACATTTTCTTTTATGTAGCTAATGATTCAATTTTTGAATTGCAATATGTTTGTACTGATATTTTTCTTTCTAATTAGTGATACTTTCTTCTGCAATTAGTGATACTTTCTTCTACAATGTGTGATACTTTTCTTTCTAATTAGTGATACTTTCTTCTGCAATTAGTGATATTTTTCTTCTAATTAGTGATAATTTCTTTTGCAATTAGTGATACTTTTCTTTCTAAGTAGTGATACTTTCTTTTGTAATTAGTGATACTTTGCTTCAATTAGTGATACTTTCGTCTGCAATTAGTGATACTTTTTTCTAATTAGTGATACTTTCTTCTGCAATTAGTGATACTTTGCTTTCTAATTAGTGATACTTTGCTTCAATTAGTGATATTTTTCTTCTGCAATTAGTGATACTTTCTTCTTTAATTAGTGATATTTTTCTTCTACAATTAGTGATACTTTTCTTCTAATTAGTGATACTTTCTTCTGCAATTAGTAATACTTTTCTTTTTAATTAGTGATACTTTCTTCTGAAATTAGTGATACTTTTTTTAAATGCAATTTATTTTCAGGTTATATTTTTTATTTAAAAAAAAAATATTTTTTGAAATAAATATATAACCTAAAATTAAATTGAATTAATTTATTATTTTTTATTCGACGTCTCGTACGATGCTAACACGTGAACTCGTGTATTGCGCTTAATATACAATAATTATTAAAATAAAAAAAAAAGAAAAAAAATAAACGAACAAGATTAGAAGAAAAGAAAGAAAAAAGGTGGAAGAAAGAAGAAGGGGGAGTGGGCCTTTTGGCCCAGCAGCAATAGGAACTGAACGAAAAAGGAAAAAAAAAGGCCCAGCAGCAACATGAACCGAAAAGAAAGGGGAAAAAAAAATCCAGCAGCAGGCGCGGGTCTGGGCGCGGGTTTGGACGGGTTTGGGCGGGTTTTGACCCGTCTAATATAAGGGGATCCGTTAGACGGTCTCATACAAGTTTTTGTCTAATTTTAAAGGCGTTGTGATTACCAATCTAATCTGGGGATGAAATACGGGATGAGATCCTCTATTCTAGATTTGATGTTCCAACTCATGTTCCACGATCAAATTTATGAAGTTTTTTTCTATTTTTTTCGTCAATTTTAATTTATTGTGTTTTTAATTTTATGATTGTTTTTAAGGTTCACCCCATCTAATTAGGGTTTATAATTATTTTTTAGCATTTATCTTTTAAAAGAAATGATTATTATGGTTGATTATTTTAAAAATATGATTTATAATTTTTCAAAATTTCAATCTTTTGTTGATATGTGTGACTAGATCGATTATATTATAATTAATTTATATTTTTGTAATATCTATTATTAAACTTGTGAATTCGAACGTGGAATACGAATTGGAACATCAAATCTGGAATAGAGGATATCATCCCATGAAATCCTGTATCGGTAACTTTTGTATTATATTATCTCTTCTATACTCGATTTTTTTAATAATTTTTCTTCTATTATACTTTTTGTGTTGTATTTTTATCGCACACTCTATTTAAAATTAAAAATTAATTTTATAGACTAATATACTCATCCATTATATAACATAAAATCTCATTTATTTATATTTTCTTAAAAATAAGATAACATTCTATCTCTCCATATATTTTTAGGATTTGGGATATGGTTAAAATTAGAGGAGAGTGTGTGAAAATATATAAAATAATAAACATTTTAACAAAAAAAAACTAAAACAACAATCAAAACAAATGGAGGAAGTAATAAATTTTTTTACATTGATTAATTTATATAAATTATTTTGGCAATCACTTCTATGCAGCGGCCTTAAATAGTGCTATTTAAGATGGGTGGGTCAACCCACGCTTTGATCCGGGTCAATGCGGGTCAACCCGCAAAGAAAAAAGAAAAAAACGGTAAAATCAGTATCAACAGTCTCACTAAAAAGTATCACCAAAAATTCGAAAAGTATATTCTGTATCATTAAAAAGTAAGGGGTTTGTTAGTTATTTTATACTAATTTATTTAGTTCAAATTGTGATTTTTTCCATTCGAATTAATGTTTAGAGCTTAGTAGTTTAGGATTTTTTTTAGGGTTCATGGTTTTTTAAAGGGTTCATGATTTTTTAGGGTTCATGGTTTTTTAGGGGGTTTTTTATTTTTTTGGGGGTTTTTTTAGGGTTCATGATTTTTTAGGGGGGTTTTTTAGTTTTTTTAGGAGTTTATTTTGTGTTTTTTAGGTTTTTTTTATAAGTTTTATTAATCTTAATTATGGTTATATTTAAGTTGGAAAAATTAATCGTTTAGCACAATGCACGAGTCCACGCATTAGCGTCGGGCAAGTGCATTGTGTGAGTCGTCGAATTTCAAAAAAATTAAATTAATTCACTTTTATTTTAGGGTTCACTAATTCGATTTTAGGATATAAATTTAATTTTTTCAATTGTCGTTTTAAATTTGTTTTTAAAAATTAAATTAATATATAGTTGAGCACAATGCACGAGCCCAGGCGTTAGCGTCGGGCGAATGCATTGTGCGAGTCGCTAGATTTGAAAAAAGAAATCAAAGAAAATTGAAAAAAAATCAGAAAAAAAAATGAAAATACGCCAGAAAAAAAAATTGACTGGCGCGTGATGTCGACGCATTGCGCATGGGTGCCACGCGCTCGCCTTAAATAGTCTTATTTAAGACTGTTGCATGGAATACCAACTCATTATTTTTATAGAGTAGTTGTACACACAAATGAGGAATTAGAAATCCCAATAAATAATAAAATTTCTTATAAATTAGTATGTGTACAAGATCAAATAAAAATCTGTATTTTTCCATTTTAGATTTGTTTTTTCCATCTTCATTTGCCCTTGTTTATGATTTTTACCTTCTTTAAAAAAAAATGCCCTAATTAAACTTTTGTCGTAATTAGCAACCTCTTTCATTTGGGCTGATATAAGACGACAGCAAGGTCCAAGCCCAGTTATAGTTGATTTTAAGTTACTGAATGTTGATAAACAACTAATGCGAAATTCTATAAATAACCTCTATTTTACTCATTAGTTGCCCAAGATTAAATAAAATATAAGTATTATTCTTTTATTTTAATTTGTCTTCACAACTAACTTTTTTTGCTACATTAAGCCACTTTCCAAAAAATCATGATCTTCGAAACTTCATACGAGTTCGATAAATATGCAGGGTGAATAGAATTTTCAACAGTATCGACTTTTATTTCATCCCTCTAATATTTCATTAAAAATAGGAAATAGGTCCAGACAGACCCTTAAACTATTTTCACAGATTCAAATAGACACTTAATTATTTTTTAGTCCAATTAAACCCTCCAACTCTCCAAATGGGCTCATCTTTTGTTGCCATTCATCTAACGGAATTGACGGACGTTAACTTATACACACAAATCTTACCCCACTTTCTCTTCATCTCGCACCGAGTAAATTGCCTTCAAAGCCTTCAAATCCACCGGCGGCAAGGCACCAAGGAAGCAAATCGCCACCAAGGCAGACCAGAAATCCGCCCAATCGTTTTTGCCCTCGGAACTGTCACGTTGGATCCTAGTGCGAGAAACGGGAATGATTTCAAGATGAAGATTTTTAGTACCTGATCAACAAGCTCCTTCAACCATGGGTGACGTCGCCGTTGGCGATTCCGCCATGGACGAGGTGTCTCATGTTTGGAGATGACTTTTTTGCTCTTTCTTTTGTTTCTCTCTTTTGATTCGTACTCCTATTGTTTTGAAATCGGATTCGCAAATTGAAATCATCTTCTGCGAAATTTTGATTATCTGGGTTTTCAATTGGAATTTGTTTTTTATGTTGAAATTGATGGTACAAAATATTTTCAAGAATTTGGAGGTGTTGATGACGACGATCTCAAAAACCAGTTACTCGTTAACTTCGAATCATACAATATTCTCCAGCTTAATTTAAAGGGAAGGAAGCTGATGCACAGCAGAGCATAATTGAAAGGGGAACACAACTAAATAAGAGCAAACAACGTTGATACCCAAATACCCAAATGAGGTATACCGTCAATTGCTAGAAGAGAGAAATCTCAATTCACCAAAAACTATCCCTGTCCCGTCTGCCCACGTCCCAAGAGGTTATAAAAGGTTTACAATATAAAATAATTGCAAACTAATCCTCAACTATTTAAAATAGCAGAAATAAAGAAACTAAAATAAATGACTGCAAGTTTATTTCTCAACTATTATTAAAGAGCAGAATGAGACTAGGCATGCTTGCATCCATCAAACTTGTCCAAAAACATAAGAGCTCTTTGATCCACATCAGAAGCCTTGGGTAATTTGATGCTTGTTCGATTCATCTTCGCCCTCATAGTCTGTCGCGGTGAGCTGTAGTCTGATATTGCCCACACGTTCTTCTCGTAAAGGAAGAATGTAGCGCTTAGGAAGTTGATATGCAATCTGTGTTTGCAGTTGGGTTTCTGAAGTTTTATTTTTCTACCTTCACCTTCATTGTTTTGATCATTGCTATTTTGAATGAGAGTAATGTATCTTCGTTTTTCCTGTTTTGATTCCTTAAACTTTCCTTACATAATCTATTTGGAGTTTAGAAGTTTCCCTTATTTTTTATGTTGGGTTACAGGTTGAAATTGATGGTAGAAGTGCTCTCAGTGTGTTCACGGTGTAATAGGATTTGTATGTATATTCTGTCAATTCTGTTAGATGAAGCCAACAGAAGGGTTTAGTTGAGTCATTTTGAGAGTTAGAGGGTTTAATTGAACCCAAAAATAATTTAAGTGTCTACTTGAACTTATGGAAATTGTTTAAGGGTCTATTTGGACCTTTTCTCTTAAAAATATTAAATAGGATGTTATATTTTAGACAAATCAATGTTCGCTCCAATATAATATATATACTCTCTTCGTCCCAATAAGATTATATAGACTTGTTTTTTCTTTTTGTGGATGTCTCAATATATAGGCTGATTTTTATATATATTTAGCTAATTCACTAAATATATGCTCATATTAAATATGTTTATATTAATCATTAATTCAGTGTCAAAGAAATAAATATGGGCATATTAGGAAGTTTTTTATCTTATTGTATTTCCAATTTTTTTCTTAATAGTTGTGAAAATCTAAATTAGCCTACTTTATTGGGATGGAGAGAGTGATATTGTATTGCTTTTTTTTTTTCCTTTAAGATTAACATGGGTTTCAAATTTTTCTCACAGATCTAAAATTTAGATTTTGGTTAGATGAGTTTGGTCAATTTCCGAGATTGCTCTGTCGTCAATTTCCATATCTAATATATTGATCGTGTTTTCATCATCATGATCATATATTGTTTACTTTTAAGGGGAATGTTTCTTCATTATTATTTGACTACCAATAAAATAAAACAAATAGTGTGAAAAGTAGGAGGCATCATCAACTAATTAGAGCCTACAAATTTGGGCTGCATTTTGCGTGCTCAGCTCAGATAAGGCAAATTTGAGTCGGTGCTTTGAAAGTAGCTAGGGCAGCTTCTTACAAGATTCCGATCACACTTAATATTGAATTATATAATAAACGTTAATGCGCTTATGTTATATTATCAACTATATACTGTTCGTATATTCTATTGATGAAATATCAATCGTAGTAAATTTCCAAATATTATTCCTACGAGATCGAGATTCTGAATAAAATATACATTATATGAATTGACGGATTGTCGTGTTTTTTTTAATGCAATTAACATGAGCGTTCAAAAAATAAGAGTTTTGGCCGTTAAATAGCTCGTGTCCATAGAACATTTGGCGTAACATAGATAATAAATAAATAAGCAAATAGGGATTAATATCATTCCAATTAACATTACAAAAGTAAAAATAAAATTGGGACTAGTAATTAGCCTAATTTAACAAGACTAGTAATTAATTAGGCAACAAAAGGATTCATACTTGGTAATCAAAAAGCTAATGAACATTTTTGGCATTGGGATAGTTATTCCACCCATAAGATGATGCATGATGTCATAAGTTATTCCGGTCAAGAAAAAATAGTGCAACACCGATACATTCGATCATGAGATATTATTTGTACAAGTATCCCGTTAATAGCCTTATCTGTGATATAACCAATTCCTATAGTTATCAATAACCATATTAAATGCATCCATAAAACATAACAATTCATCAATTCGTATATTGTATACTATATTATTTAGGATTTCCATCACATAGTAATAATATTCCAAAATTTACTGCCATGGTATTTCATCAATATGGAATATTCGTACGTATATATTTAATAATGCATTGGATCCTCACTAGCTCTATATACTTTCAATTGGCACATCCCGTCATTCAATGTTCGGATATAATGAGTATTAGATTTTATTTTATATTTTATGATTCACTGTAATTAATGCACGTGACGTGTATCGCATACCATCCATATTATTAGATGATACACATATAATTGTAAACGCATAATGTATTGAAAATTGCAATTTTCATAATGAAATTAAATAAAATACTGACTTTATCATATTTCAAATTCATTCTACCTGCACATGCTATGCATACATATGCTTGTATACATTATAATTAACCAGACACGTATAAGTGACTCATCGCACATTTTTTTTCACCAAAATTCGTAATGTGCATCAAAATATGGTACTACGTACCAATAAATATGTGACATATACTGAAAAATCATAGCAATATCTGAAATATCATTTTCTATAAACTAAGGAATCTCACTATCATATATAGAGTCCCATTCCATAAATAGATCTTCCAGCTTTTTATTTTTAAACCACACAACATAATGCACAAAAAACTTAACCACACCTTTTTTTATTTAATTAGTAACCCCACTTATAAATCTAACAAAAAAAAAAAGAGTAAATTAAAACAAATAAAGGTTAAAAATCTTAGAATAATTAAATTTATTTGAAAAATAAGTTAGTGAGATTGGAATTGATGGAGTAATTAAGTAGGTGGTCCCCAGCGAGAGGGGTTGGAATATTACTAGATTTACCCAGCCAAGGGCAAAAAAGTAGAGTTACCCTTAACAGAAAGCACAGTTGTTTTGAATGGGAAAAACATCCACGAAAGCGAACCATGTTGTTGTCACATCGTATCGTATGGTATGTCTTCAAAGCCATGATAACAACATGTCCATGATCGGGCCCAGCCCGAATACATGAAAAGGGGAACATTTCTTCACAAATGATAGTAACGGGGCCGTTTATTGCCCGGCAAAACCTGGCCCGAACTCGCCACCAACGTCGACTTATCCATGACCATTTTCAGTGCCCGCCTCAGTCTCCCCAACCCGGCGTCGTTTTCGCCCCCGAGCTTTACCCACACTACGCTCTTGGTCCGCCCCCCCACCGTCGACATCTCGGCCCGCACCACCTTCGCCTCAGCCGTTTTCAGGGCCTGTATCATGTCTACTACTATCTCAGGCCTGTCGTCGCAGGATAATGTCGCCTGCGTCAGGCCCGTGATTTCGCACTGCGACACTTTCACCTCGTCTATTTCGCTCGGAAACATTGCGTCGTCCA
Source organism: Perilla frutescens (assembly GCA_026008535.1). NCBI lineage: Eukaryota > Viridiplantae > Streptophyta > Magnoliopsida > Lamiales > Lamiaceae > Perilla > Perilla frutescens. The sequence goes on along the minus strand of BRKX01000008.1, from coordinate 7,722,944 downwards.
ACGCCGCCACCTCTGCCGCGGTTTTCTTCAGCTCCTTTACTCGACGGACGGCTTCCCCGAGTAGAGAGGCCTTGTCCGTCTTAATTTGAAGTTGATTAATATCGTGCAAACAACGATTAAATTAGACGCACAGTGCATATAATATCGTTTAATAATGATAAGAATAATATATATAGTATCTCCATTATATTAGCTAGTAAGATGCCCTTTTGAGGAACAAAACTATATATTATGGAGATTTTAGTGGGAATTGAAATTAAATAATGTTGCATTGCATTTGCATGACATGATATATGTATATACCTTGATGGTGTTGGGAAGAATGGATTTGAGGGTGGCGATGTGGCCGTTAATTCGCTTCCGCCGGCGCCGTTCGGCTTCCTTGTGGCTGATGCTGGCCGCTACTGCTTTAGCTTCAGCCATGGATCTCGGACTAAGGTTTGGATTTTCACTATTTGTCGGCGAACCTAACATGCCCGCAATATCGTATGAATCCGAACCCACTTCGTAGAAACTTGGAATAGAAAACATATCTTCTTCTTCACCTCACTTTTTGACTGAGGAAAATGTTCAATAAAGATAAGAATAAATGATTCAGCCATGAAATCAAGTCAAATTAAAGAAAACACACTCACACACACAATCAAATTAACACTATATATATGATTATGATATATATACATATATATATGAAGAACTCACAGTAGTACTAATTAAACTTGTGTGTGTGTGTGTGTGTGTGTGTGAGAGAGAGAGAGAGAGAGAGAGAGAGAGAGAGAGAGAATGATTATGTATATATATATATATATATAAATTGAGCAAGCTTACAGAGATGGATCGATCTTGTGAATATATAAATGTGGTTGTGAGTCGGTTTGTAAGGAATCTTATGATTTGTATGCGATCAGCCGAAATCGATTCTCGGACAAGGATTGAGCGAGGTTGATTTTGAGTTGGATTTTCAAGAAAATATTTTGTAAAAAAGCGTTGTTTTCATAGATAGGCATTCGGTGTTAAAATTTTTGGCCAGATGAGTAAATGAGATCTTCACCTGCATCTCCATTTATAGTAGTGTTTCAGGACTACGAGGCTAACATTGTTGTTTTTTTTTTTTTATTTCCAAGTAACTCAGGGAAAAATAAAGTTATTCCCTTTCTTTTAATTTCATCATAAATATTTGATTCTCCAACAAATATTTTCGGATTCATTCCACTTGTTGTAAATACTTCATTTTACATACGTTCAAATTATTATAAGAGTGATTATTTTGATAAAATATAAGAATGCGACACAAAAACGTCAAACAGAAGATGGACTAGAGAATTTTATCTATAGAAAGAATCAAACAATTCACAACAGTCCTCCTCTTACTAGTCACTCGTTCAATGCACGTGCTACAATATAAAATATAATGTAGAATATTTATAGCATAACGAAATCCCGATTCTCCCGTTAGTAGAGATTGCGTGCGTGGGTGATTTTTAATATTTCATGTAATATTTTTTAAATATTAGTAATGAATATATGGTAGAATAAAATATTCTAGTCCAAGTTCCATTTTTCATTATTGTGTCCCACTAATAAAAATAATATTTTAAATATATTTATTACAAAAATAAATTTTATTATAGTGTAACAAATCATAATTAATATTTATTGCTATAAATTAAATTTTAAAAAATTATATACCCTAATTTTGTAATAATCAACCATATTAATCAATTATATTAACTAAAAAAAAATATTTAGTAGTGTTCATCCTATCCAATGAGGGTTTAATATAATTTTTTAGCATTTAATTTTTTAAATAAACAATTAATAACTAAAAACTGAAAATTAAATAATAAAAAAAGTACCATGCATTCTAATTGAGTACGATAAATCCTAAATAAAAAGTATAAAATTAAACTAAAGTATAATAAATTGAAATCGAAGAAAAAAATTGAAAAGACAAAAAAAAAAAAATCAATATACAATAGTAAATGTAACACCAAACATGCAATAAAGGAACGACCTTAATATATATATATATAGAATTAAAAGCGACAATTGAGAAGCGAAATATATCTTTGAGCTAGTTAGATGAATTTTTAGTAATATCGTTGAAATTATATTTATAACTGCGTAGCAGACCTTTTTTTTTTTTTCTAGTTTTAGTACGTAATAGAATATTGGGTAAAAAGAAAAAAAATAGACCAGGAGACTTCTTGAGGCCGAATTTCAATATTAGATCGAAAAACACCCACTTCAAAAATAAAAATAAAAATAGACCAGGATCTTAATTGTGGTGGTCCTTAAAAATATTAATTTATTTTATTTATGTTGAATTTATTATCAAGCTATATATAGCTGCATAACTTCATATTACTATTGCGAAACATATTTGCGTCTTTGTATCTTAATAATTTTCAGTTTTTTTAATAAATATTAAGTTTCTGGTGGGTGTCGAAACCAACAAAAATAATCCTGCTCTTTAAAATTAAATTAATTGCGATAGTAGCAAGCAGGGTCGATCCACAGAGACTGGTAAAATTAAATATAAATCTTTTTATCTAAATTCCTAAAACTAAAGGGGGGGGTTTGAAGATTGGAATTAAAGTAAATAAACGAGTTCAAATAAATAACAAAGAAATAAAATAACTGACGAATATCAAATATAGAGAAATATCTAGCTCAAGAATAATCTCGACATCGGACTATACAAATTGATCATAGATGCACAGATATAATTCAACTCTCTCTCTCTAAATTGGGGTATGGCTATTGGTACGATCTAACAACCTCGTTTCTCCTTAATTAATCGGCAATCAAGGTACGACCATTGACTACTTCTCTAATCAATAGACAATTCTATGTACGACCTTAGAATTTAATCTACTAGTAGCTTTAAGTCTAGAGAAACACCAATTCTAATCCACAGAGATTCATACGATGACCCGTTCAAATTAGATTATAAATCTCCAAAGTGTCGAAAGCGGGACTGTTTACCCCCAATCTATCCAATTGCGCTACCTAGGAAAATAATCTAAACAATTACGGATCTAGATTATTCAACTAGCATGAAATCATTCCAATAATCATACAACGCGCGCAAATTGCACAATTATCAAAACAATCACAGATATCACAAACGGAAGATTTATAAATAAAGAGATAAATAAATTATGATAAAATCAATTTGATCTCACAAACGTGTAGAACCCGAGTCTCGATTATCCTCTCGCTAGATAGAAAACTACGAACTCATGAAAGAGAAAATAAACAAAATAGAAGAAAGAAAGAATGAAGACGTTGTCTCCAATCGTCTCCTGCTGTCTACCGTCTGTTCTCATTTTCCAAGTGTAAAAATCTGGATATATATCTTCTTGGCAGCCCTTCTCTCTATCTTCTATCTCTATGGTAAGTCTCCTCCTCTCTTTTGGACTATGATCATCTTTCCTTATACCAAAATCGCGTATTAGATGTAAAGAATTCGCCTCTCTTTATAAAAATTGGGACCCACTTGAGATTTAAGAGATAAATCCATTCACAGACTAGGGCGTGGCCATGCCTTATCTGCCATTAGCTCCTGGACGGCAACTCATCATCATTCTTCAACAACTTTGACCACAAAATGATTGTTTTGGTCTTCTTTCCTACAAAACCTCTTTATTCCATTGCAAAACTCAAAAGATCATTAATTCCAAATAAACTAACAACAAAGCTTAGTAAAATATGGGAAAATCACCCAAAAATAGGTGCAAATATGCAACTTATCAGTTTCTATAATATATGTTAGTGCTATGCATGACACCAATCGAAGAGACTTGGTCAGATTGGATCAGTGGTGTCATACTGCACACTACGATTTTTATCAAGTGCTCTACATTGCATTTGCTACAGTGATTAATTGTTATTAGTCTGTATGACATTGGATAATCACTCAAGTATTTGGTTTTTCCAAATATATATCTACTGTTCTGGAAACGTTCATAAAGATGTACATGAACGTGATCTGAACTTCATGAAGACAGCTCGATCAAGCAAGGAGTTTGGATTGAGAAAAAGACTGTTGTGCATCATGCCACAACAGAGATTGTTCAACATTCTAAGTACTGCCAGCTAACTTGAGTGATAGCCTGAAGTCAGCCTGTGAACATACAAGACATTCCACTATGCTACCTGAAGTGAAGATTCAAGATCAACAATGTTCATTACAATGTGCATGAACATCTACATGAATACATGAAGTGAAAGATCAAGATCAATAATGTTTCTTGCAACGTTCGTGAACGTTTGCATGAACATCAAGATCAATAAAGCTGTTCAAACTTTCCAACCAAGAAGAGATTTAAAGATCAATCTAAAAGCTGCATTATCCAATCTAAAGAACTCGAGATTGAAGTGAAAGATAGAGTTCTAAAGATGGAAGAATTCCTAACATGGATCGTCCTAGGTCTCGGTTTTAATAAGGAAAGTTTCCTTATTCATTTTTTATTCAGATTAGGACATCTGTTCCCTTATTAAGGCTGTACTTTTCATCTATAAAATAAGCCTGAGATACAGACACTACAAGAAAAATCGCATATTCATGTGGACCATTTTCAACTGGAATTGGCCCAAATTCCGCTAGAATTTGGTAATTCCAGCAGGCATTCCAGCGGACACGATCCACAGGAAAATGGGTCGATGGAATTATCAAAATCTAGTGGGATTCCCGCGGAAAAATGATTCCTGCGGGCATTCCAGCGGGTCCAGACCTGCAGGAATCATAAAATAAATGTTCATCGAAAAACTATATTTTTTGCGAGCTCACCATGCGAGCCCAACCCCCTCCACACCCGATCCACACTAACCGCCGACCCCAAGCCTCGGCCAGAACCCGAAAGGAGCTGCCAATCTGCGGATTATAATTTCCACATCAAATTGTGCTCCTAGCGAGTTTCGAACATGTGCGCTGTTGCTCGCGTAGGGAGCACCTTCACCACTGTACCAAACATGATTTAGGTTTATATCTTCATATATTTTATATATATTATATATTTGTTATGTTTTGCATTATGTGATATTTATATATACACACACATAAAGTATAATATAATATCAAAAGGAGTTTAATGTAAAATTTTGTAAAATAAAATATAAATTTTAAATTATATTTTTTAATATTGTTGTGTGTGTATATATCATGTAATTAAATTGTTGTATATATATGTGTGTGTATTATGCAATGTAAAAAAATAGTTTGTGCTACACGTTAATTTCTTTATATTTTTAGTAGTATAATTTTTTTTATCATGGTTTTATTTTATTCTTTCTAGCTTCAAAGAATTTAATAGATTAATAAAAAAATCATACAAATTTAAAAATATAATTTTAAGAAATATAGTTGTGACATTTCTTTCTTATATAATTAATCATTCAAAAAATGTAACAATAATTAAGAAAAAACGATCGGAATTATGTCAAATTCTTGTTGAAATTTATAAATATAAGAATAAAAAATATACATAATTTTTATTAATTGTTTTATCTATAAGTAAAAATTAATAAAAACTATACATATATACATTACATTTTCATTTTTTCCTAAATTTCTATTAAATTCTTTTTTTCTTCCATTTGTTGTATTATTCTTCTTATTATCTTTAGAGATTAAAGTTTTCTATCATTTAAAATCTAAACAAGTCTTTTGTGGATTATATTATGATTGAATTGGATTTGGAAAAAATTCATCAATTAATTGAATATGAATTATCTTGTAAAAAATAATAAATATAATTTTGTCACATTTATGCATTATTTTTTTTAAACAAAAAAAATAAAAATTAAAAAATAAATAAATTATATTCGAGTGGAATTTTGGTGCCAAAATAATTAAAATTATGGTGGAATTTAAATTAAGATAAATAAAAAACAAAAGATGATTCCAACGAGCGTTTTATGCGGGAATACCTGCTGGAATTTTTAAAGAAATATTAAAAATTTATAAAAAAAAAGTAAATAATTCCCGCCAGAAATGAACCGTAGGAATAATCGCTGGAATTTCAAAAAGTTCCCGCGGAAAACGAGCCTGCTGTAATTTTTTCGCTGGAATATCTGATTTTTCTTATAGTGAGATCTGTTAGATACACACCGAATAGAAGAATTGCACTAATTATTTCACGAGCTTTAACTGTTTTGAGCCACTTAGTTTTGGTTGTGATTTAGACTAAAAGTTAGTGTTCTAATCATCATGTATTGGAACACCTTTTCATACATTGTCGAAAAGAGCATCGAGAGAGATTTCCTGTGGAAACTAGATAGGTTAGACATGTAGGTTGTGAGGGGATCTCACGATTCAATTCAATGAAAGAGGGTGTACGGATAGAAAAAGTTTCGAGTGATCGGAGGCCAACTTCGTGTAATAGCCTAAGTAAACGTGACACCGGAGTAGTGAATTATTTTTCACGGACTTGACAAGTCCTCTTGACGTAGATCAAGTTGATCGAACATGGTTACCAATATGTTGTGTGCTTTATATTCTGTAATTTACATTAAGTTCACTACAACGTTCCTGAACATTATTGTGAACCTTATTCTACAGCGTTCATGTGCTTTTATGTGAATGTTTTACAGACAGATACATATCACACGGGGTGTGCACTTTCAATATATTTTATAGAAACAACTAGCTGATTAATTCTTTTCATATGACAAACTAAGAATTTTCAATATAGTAACAAATATATCTCATTAGAGAAACTAATACATTTCATTATAAAAATAAATAAATTTACCTCGAATTCAGTTTTCATTATTTATGTTTTGTGATTGGATCTATCCATAATCCGTCCAACGGAACAAGATACAAGTTTTGTACAATTGTTAATTACGGTCTTTGAGGTAAAAACTAATGTGTCTTCTAAATTGATGCAACACTTCTAATTGTTATAATTGACAAACATACAACATATTGAATCATTTGTGATGTTAATGTGTACGTATTTAAGCAATATATATATATATATATATATATAGGGGCATTCACATATGAACATAGACCTTGTGTGTAAATTGTGGATGAATCGCATTCAGATTAGATTTCCGCCCGTGCATAATATTTGTTTACTTTGATGGATAATGACGGATTAATAAATTATCCTATGTTTACTTTGCATGATATTAAGATGATGAATAATCCAAGGGCCGTGATAAAATGAGCTTTGAGTGCTTATTTATGGGATATGTGTCCCACCTAAAGAGGTGGGACATAATTTTATTGGAAAATTGGATGTAATAAATTGAGTCGTGACTCATTTTATCCGTTTTTTGATGACCAAGTTATTTAATTTTGGAGGAATTAAATAACGTACGATTTATCTATATTTGTAGTAGATAATCGTAGTATTTTTATTTTTTCAAATCTGATTTTTAGTGAGTGAGAAATTAATTATTGAAACTGATCACACGATTGGGCATTTATGGTGTGTGGAGAAATATGTTTAAGACACATTTAATGATCCCACATTAATTTCTTAACCTAGTTAAGAAGTGTATTTAAGTGTTTTAAGACTTAAGTGTAATATCTAAAGTGCACAAGGATGTGGGCCATGAACCCACACGTGCACACGCGCATGCTCGCCCGTGCCTGGTCTTGTCTCGGACTGGGATCTTGATAATTGAACTTTGGACATACATGAGCTTCCGGGGCCTCGCCATCACGACGGGTCAATCATCCGAAATGCGTGTGCGCTTGATGGCTCACGAGGACATTCAAATCCGTAACTCCCACCTAGAGTTGGAGGAGTTAGTGGGTTGGAGGGTAACTGCTCTTACCTAGCCACCTTGCAACTCCTAGATGAGTCAATTTACAACATTGGTGAACACCCGGTCTCAATGTTACAGAGTGGTGTAACCGACACCTGGTCTCAATGCTCTGGAGTAGTGGAAATTTGCACTTGGAGGAGTCAATGTACAACATTGGTGGAGTGTGATAAATCTATGATTTTCATGTGTTTTGAGGGTTATTTCATTGGTAATTGATGAGCAATGCATGCATAAGTTGACAAGTCGCGTTTAGTTTTTCATATTTTGTGTAGTGTCACGTTTTTACTCATTTTGAAAGAATTTGATTCCAATTATTGTATGAAACTCATTTGAGCTTTGCAAGTGCCTAAAAAGATATGAAATCAAGTTAGGAGCACATTGTAAAAAGAATCAAGTCAATCGGATGAGAAATGAGCGAGAATGAAGCAAAACAGTGATGAGTGTCGGGCGTCAGAAGTTTCTGCACGGACTATGCGGTGGACAAAGCCTAGCGCATGAACCGTGCGGGAAATCAACTTCAACAAAGGGGATTCATTCCAAAACATCCCGCACGGACTGTGTGGTGGTGTATCCTGAGCGCGTGGGTCGTGCTCCTTTCGATGATCAGCGGTGAATTTTCCTTTGGACCGGGGCTCTCCTTTCTTCTGTGGTCTTCCACTCCCTTTATTATATAAGGATTTCTTTTGCACGAAAATTGGAGAACTTTTGACCCTATAGTAGAGTAGAGAAAAGCACGAGATGGCGGAGAATGACAGAGACAATTGAGATTGAAGATTCTACTCGGCATAAGTTGCATTTACAATTTTTAATTTATGTTTATCATGTTAACTTTGATTATTACTTTATTTTCTATGGATTGTAATTTGATGATGAGTGGCTAAATACTTAGAGATTCTATGATTTAAACATAAATATGGATTTTTGTGATTTCAGTTAATATTATTGTTCATTTACTTTATCTGCTTATGCTTCCTTGTTTTAATTGTCTGGTGTAATTGTTTGGCCAACAAATGCGCTTGAGTAGTTAATTGGTTATTGTTCAATATTTATTTAACCTAACTGCAAGTGCACAGTGAGATCTATAGTATAGTGGTGAACCAGAGTATTGTATCTACATAGATTTAATATTTAACTAAGTACTAGAACTTAACTCCTAAATGATATCTAGATAACTAATTAAAGTTCTTGAACTAATTAAAGTACTTAAATATATAATATAAATGGAAACATAGAGAAGAAAGAGTAAAGAAGAAACAACGGAGAAAGACGAATTCTAGAGTTGGAGAATCCTTATCTAATCCATTTATTTAATTGTTTCATCATACACCCATGTAGGGACTTAAATCTAGCTAGAACAACCACAATTATACTTTAAACCTTCTCTTGAAGTGCATAAAGCGTGGATCACACAACTAGTATTAACGTCTCCGTTCAATGTCTAGCATGCAACTCCTAATGGCTTCTAAGGTCTATTGTTCTCTCAATTAACCTCAACCCTCTCGAGTGCTATTGATTAATGAGTTAATTACTCCAGATCATGTGTTAAAACTTCTCTCTCGATTTATGAATTAACACATCAAATTGTATCATTTAGTGATCAGTTAAACAATACAGATAAAAACAAGAGTAATCAAAGATCAAGATAAAGTCATAGGAAATATGATAAAACCAATAAAATAAACTTCATAAATAATTCATCTTCCAACCCTAGAAAACTAAGATTTAACTATCCATACAAATATAGAAAACTAAAATCCAACAAGAAATCATGTCTAACATAAATAAAGATAAATAAAATTCGAAAGTAATTATTCTGTCTCTATTCTTGCTTGGCTTGAATCTCTTGGTCTTGCTCTCTGTGTTCTTCTCTGCAGCTCTAGCTTTGTGTTTAGGGGGTGAATATGGTGTGTGTTGTTGTGGTTTTTGATGTTATAGTAGGATTTTTTATGCCTAATTTTCGTGCTTGAGAAGATATATATAGTGTAGGAAGTATCCTAGTCGAAAAAAGAAAGAAAGCGGGCAAAAATAGGCCAAAATCGAACTTCCAGGGCTCGATTCGCGACCTCGCCCGTGACCAGGTCGGTCGCGGGTTCACATGGCACTTTTCTGCCCACTTGCGACTGGGAGGGGGGGTCCAAAGAACAAAACCCGTATTTCATCGGTCGCGGGTCCACGTGGCAGTCTGGCATCCTTTCACTATTTTGCTTCGTTCTCACTCGTTTCTCATCCGATTGACCCGATTCTTTTTGCAACGCATTCCTAACTTGATTTCCTATCTTTCTAGGATATTCCCAGGCTCATTTTAAGTTTACACAAAAATGGCATTAAATTTCTTCACAACGAACAAACACGTGATATTGCGCAAAATATAAAAAACTATGCAAAACTTATCACTTCATGCATGCAATGCCCATCAAATACCACTCAAATGAACCTCAAAACACATGTAAAAATACGAGGTTATCAGTTATCACTTGAGAGAGGTTAATTAGTTGACGGATTAGTTGAAAGTCAATCCATTTTTTTCTTGTTTATTTCCACAAGTGATTATGCGGAAGATTTTTTTTTAAAAAAAAGAAAAATTTGGGAGATTAAATTTGTTTCCAATGTGACACATTTTGGTAGTTAGGTTGTAGTTTCTTGCATTAAAATCTACAACCAGTGTTAAAAAAAGAACGTATGCATTTTCAACGAATTGAAGAGAAGAAAATTTTCAGCGTTTGCAATTTTGTTGGAGAAACAACATATCCCCAAGAAATTTAAGGTGAGTTTTTTTTTTCTCACCATGAAGTTGTTCGAATTTGTTTGGTTTAATGTCCTTCTAAAATTTTAAGCAATTTATTCGTAATTTATATAATTTCATAATATTTATGTTAATAGTTATTGAAGTTCTAAGATCTTTATTTGTGTGATTTTTAAAGAATATATATGCATATATGGCTGTAGATTTGGATATTTTGTGCTAGATTAACATGAATTTGTAGATTTGGATATTTTGTGGATATTTTGTGAAGATTAGCATAAACGTATAATTTTTTGGATATTCAGCATTTTCGTGACAATAGTCACAGTTCAGGTGATTTCGTGACAAGATTATCATGAAATCACATGAATTCGTGACAATATTATCACGAATTCATTGTGCCGTGACAATAATATTATCTCAAAATTATTGTCACAAATTAAATTCGTTCGTGACAACGAATTGTATGCTTTTTATGACCATATTTTAAAAAATCTCAAATATTGTCACGAAAGATTATATTTCGTGACAATATTGTCACGAATTCTGTGCTTATGTGACAATATTCTCCCGATATTATTTATTTTTTAAATATTTTAATTACTCTTTATTGTTGATTTGCAGATGCTTGACAGCGTATTGTTGTCCGACATAGTGGTAAATGGGAGAGATCTGAGACAATAAAATAACATAATCCAGATGACAAATTCACAATCATGACAATAAATTTCCGACAATAAAGCATATTTCCAGCGTTAATTAACAAAATTACACAACACAAATGCCATATATCGATTTAGAGATGAATCATGCCAATATAATCAAAACAATACAAATATGAATTTTAGATTCTAACCCGTTGATAATCAGCAATTGATGCGTCGAGGTTATCCACGGGTCTGTGATTTTTTCACGAGGAAATTGAGATCTTTCATGACTGTGTTAAGGGATTTGGGGAGATTTTCATGAGAAAAAAAATGTGAGAGAGAATTCGTAACTTTCTTCAATTCGTGAGAAAAAAATTGGGAGAAAATAATTGATTGTTTTCGTGAGAAAGCTGTTTCGTAAGAATTTTCAATGAACCGTGAGTTTGCTGCTATTTTCGTGAATTTGGCAGTTTAGTTCTATTGTTTTTAGGTTTTATGTTGACATTAAATTTGAAATAAAGGAGTCAAAAGGAATAATTGACTGGGTCCATCATTTAGTAAGAATATTTGAGAGATTGAGAAAAATTTTAAATAAAAAAGAATGAGTTATACAAATGGGCTAAAAAAGAATTTGTTATCTCAACTTTAATTAGTTGAAGTCATTTACACATAATTAAATGTCACGCTATTGAAAAAAAAAATCCTCAAAAGAACAAATGAAATCCTTTATCCCACTTTTCTCTATCCCATTTGGTGTCCCATTTTGATTTTTATTTGATTTTCATCAATTTTTTTCTTCAATTTTAATTTGTTATGGTTTAGTTTAATTTTATAATTATTATTTAGGGTTCATTCCACCCAATTAGGGTTTAAATTTATTTTTTAATATTTATTCCTTATTTTTTAGTTAATATAATTGATTAATATGGTTGATTATTCCAAAAGTAAGATATAATTTTTAAATTTTTTAATTTTTAGCAATAAATGTTGATTGTGACTTGTAATATTATAATAAAATTTATTTTTATAATAAATATTTTTAAAATATTAAAATTTATAATGAGACACAATAATTTAACATGAAAAGTGAAATTGAGGATTTTATCCCCCCAAAAGAAAGAAAGAAAAAGAAAAGAAAATTAAGAAAAGAAGAACAAGGAAGTATAATTCATTTTAATTTGAAGGACCTGTTATTGTTGTTCCCAAAGTAATACGGATAGGTTCGACAGTTTCGGGTATCTGACAGCATATGGTATACATGTATAATAATAAAAAAATATCAATAAAATTAATTTCTTAATTATAATACACTCGTACTTATAAAGTATTAAATATTTCAAAATGGCCCTTTAATTAATTATTAGATATTTCACAACGGTCTTTTTAGTTGATCATTGATAGATTTAATAATATATATATATATATATATATATATAATCAGTTTTCAAACTGTAAATATTTAAACATCAGAAAATTCATGTACTTTATTTTTTTTGACAACCAAATAAGATATCCATATTCTTGTTAAAAGTTTAAAAGTCGAGCACTGAACTTCAAGTTACCCAAACATAATTCTATCGTTTGGCGGTTGAGTTGTATGTTATTTAAATATAAAAATAATTCCTATACTTGAGCATTTAATTCAAAAAGTTTTGGAGTATATTCATGGCTGACATGTACGATATTTAATCCGCCTCCTCGTTTTTCGGTTTGTGAATTCTCTTATGTATATATTTATTATTTACAAATAAAATAACAATGTTATATCATTACAATATAAGACATATTCGGTAAAATGATCTCAAAAAAGGACACCGTTTTATTTCTTATAGCAAAACAATTTAATACATTTTGAGTCTTACACGTTTGCTAATCCCAAGAAACTAAATTCCCAAAAGAACCTTTGATAAAATAAACTAGGAAAAAGGGCCAAATTGACCACTAAACTTATTTGGGGGCTGAATTGGGTCACTGGAACTTTTTTGGGCTCAATTGGGCCACTCCGTATCCAAAATTGGCTCAATTGGGCCACTGACTGACGGAAATTTAACGGGCCCGTTAAATGGCCATGAAACGACGTCGTTTTGGCCCTTTTTCTGCCCGATCCATTGAATGCCAACCCGTCCGACCCGATATGAAATGGAAAACCCGCCCTTTTTCCTTAATCTATTTTGCATTGCGATTTTTTCCCCAAATACACAAATTGACAGAAGTGAAGAACTAGGGTTCTTGTAAGCAAATCCAAGATTCCAAGATTTACCCCACAGCTCCAAATCTCCAGCCTCTAAACCATACGTTCAACTCTCATCCATTTGTAAAATGGATTCAATTTCTTCATCTTCGAGCACGACAAGTTATAGGAGGCAGCAAGGTTCGAATTGGCAAGAGGGTCGAAATGTTTGTGAGTGTGGTGTTACGGAGGTGATATGGACCTCATGGACAAATGAGAATCCAGGTCGGAGGTTTTTTGGTTGTCGTAATTACAGGGTAAGGTAGAATTCACATTAATTTTGCATTTTATGAACTAAGTTGTTTATTTGGATGTTTCATACTTATACCTTGCAAATTTCAGCCCGGCAGATGTGTAATTCCCAAAGCAGGATGCAATCATTTTAGGTGGTGCGATGTAGAACTCAGTGATAGAGTGAAGGAGGTGATCAACACCTTGAAGATGGAGAAGGCTGCATTGTTGAAGGAGAACAAGAAATTGGCAGCTGAGAATGCAGTTCACTCAATAGCCAATTCAGAGATGCTTATTATGAAGAAGAGATTGAAAAGAGTGAAATTTGCTTTGCTTGTAACTTGGTTGTTGTTAGTCTGTATATTGGTTGGGAAAATATGATCTTATGGTGTGTATTTGGGCTATGAAGAATCAATTGGATGTTTGCTTTATGTATCTATTAATGAAGAAGATTATTTGGTATTTGGTATTGTATTTTGTATTGATGCAGTTGGTTTTTGTTTGAATTTTTCCACTTTTTTGTTTAGCCACCGCAGTAGACTTACAAAATATTTGGGCTATGAAGAATGAATTGGATGTGTACAAAACAGAGATTTTTAGCATTGATTTTTGGCATTAAAGATTTGTTTAGTTTCTGCAGAGGTTTTTGACATTTTTTAGCATTGGTTGTTGGCATAACTAGACATACACATATTAAACAGAATTTAAGCCAATGATAATGGTCATATGTTCACTGAATTCTTAAGGAAAAAAACGTATAACATGACAATGATGAAAGGTGATTCTCATTTAAGCAGCCCCCAAAAAAGTTGCCATGAAGGCAGATTTACAAAAAATGAGCAGTAATGTAATATGCTCATTGCATGAGCTCTGAAATGAGTGCAAAAAATCAGAGACTATACATGATGATTAGAGTCACTGCTCTAATGTGAAGAGTCACAGCTCACAAAATGAAATGAAGCCAAAAAAAATAAACATTCATATCCAACTATTTCTTTAGCTTCTTCTTCTTAGCATCCCTCTGTTTCTCAAGAGCACCTCTACTTGTGCAAGGCAAGCCCTTCCAATTTGGCCCAGGTGGTTTGAAAGGCAGGTTGCTTGGCAGGATAGCTTGGTTTCCAGTTGCAGCAAATGCAATTCTTCTACTTGCACCACTCCTAGAGGCTCTCTGTTCTTGCCTTAGCTCTCTCTGGTTTGGGACTGGAAACCTTGTAACTGGATCTGGATCTGAACTCAAGCTTTGGCTTGCAATTGGATCAGTTTGGTGGATCATTGTCTCTGAGCTCATTCCAGGCTGCATGTCAAGATAACAAATGGGAGTTAATATTGTTAACACAAGACTCTAATGAAACAGTAAGATCACATGTATACTCACATTCAAAGTTGAATTTCCAGTGACATCATCAACATGTAGCCCTATCCCAACCACTCTCCTTGTCTTTCTGATGCACTTAGGCACATCTGTGGCCTTTCTTTTCCCTTTGCCTTCACTTGAGGCCTCTTTCAGCTTGCTCTTCCCTTTGGCATCTGTGACCTTGCCATTTCCTTTGCCCTCACTGGCCTTGGAACTCTTGCCCTGTGGTGAATGATTAAAAAGTGAATAATTAAACTACCTTGTCTGCAAGAATGATTGAAAAATGTAGTGAATAATTGTACTACCTTGTCTGGACATGTAACTGCATTGTGCCCTGCTACATGACAAATGGAGCATTTTATCACCACCCCTCTCTTGGTTAGATTTCCAGCAGGCTTCCCCTTCATCTTCTCTTTGCCACTTCTCATTCTCTTCACTCTTGGTCTCCCACTCAACCTCACAGTAGGAGGTGGCTCACATCTTGCAAATTCATCAATATGTGGTCAGTACATAAGACATCAATATGTTAGAATGAAATGAATAATAAACAAGCTTAAGGTGATGAATCAGAATACCTTGCAAAGTCATTAACTCTGAGTCCACAATATCATTAATCCCATCATCTGAGTCCAAAATCATTAAAGCATTATCACTCAATTTTTTCCCAGGTTTTAAATAAACTAACTTATTCACTTCAGTCATCCCAAATTCATCTTTATACTTCTTGATCATATGTGGAAAAGATAAGAAATCAATATCTCCATTTTCAACTAGTTTTTTCTCTCCTACATACTGTGGATTCTTAGACAAAACCTATTTGCCCCGATTATGATAAGCCAGCTTGATTAAACTCACCTCCATGATTTGAATCTAGTTGTTAAACAAAAAAAATTAAAATCAATCAAAATCCAACTGCACACCACAAATTTGAAGAACAGAACCGAGAACCGTCCTTACCTTTCTGCGCCGACGTGTGCGAATCCAATGGTTGACCAGCCACGTGGCTTCAAGACTGCCTACTTGGACCAACCACGTCTGACCGAGCCCTTGACACGTTGGCGGAGGAGCTGAGGTGGAAATGCCACGTAGATTTCTATGCTATGTAGATGTGGGTTTTGTGGTATAGGTATGGAGGCTCAAAATTCTGGGTTTGAAGATCGATTTTTCTCAATAGAAGAACCCTAACTCACTATGAATCAAAGAAATTGATTTGCTTAGGAGAACCCTAGGTTTCAATTTGTGTATTTGGGGAAAAAATCGCAATGCAAAATAGATTAAGGGAAAAGAGCGGGTTTTCCATTTCATATCGGGTCGGGCAGGTCGGCATTCAATGGATCGGGCAGAAAAAGGGCCAAAACGACGTCGTTTCATGGCCATTTAACGGGCCCGTTAAATTTCCGTCAGTCAGTGGCCCAATTGAGCCAATTTTGGACACGGAGTGGCCCAATTGAGTCCAAAAAAATTCCAGTGACCCAATTGAACCCCCAAATAAGTTTAGTGGCCAATTTGGCCCTTTTCCCAATAAACTAAAGCGTCAGTTGCGATAAGATGAATGAAAATTTTAAGGTTTTTTTTAGCAATTTAACTCAAAGTGATTAATATTAGAAATTCCATCCATAGATTTTACGGCGTTAGCATATTTATATACAAACAAACTGTATTCATACACATTAGAGTTTATTATTCCTGATATGATTTACAATTATTTTTAGTTAACAAATGTAAATCATAATTAAATTCTTAAGAAACTTTTATAAAAATCATTATCAAACCATTATAAAGCAGCAAACGAAGTAGAGGCGTCTAAAACATCAACAATAATTAAAAAAAAACATACAAGTTCTTATCAATTCAGTTAGTTAGCCATCAATTTAATTAGATACCGTGAGATAGGACACGAATTATTCAAACTATCAGTTTTAAAACTCCACAAATCATATACTTTGTTTTTTCAATTATTCATATATCTATTAAATTTCATTAAAAAAGATTTAAAAAAAATCAAAATACATAATTTTTGGAGTCTTAGATTAATAGTTTCCATCATTCACGTCATAAATAAATAATTCTATTTTTTCGGATCCTACCTATTTCTCACGGAACCAATAAAAAAATGTATGACATGATGTTACGAGTGAAGAATATATTAGATAAATAAACATTAAAATTAAAATTAATGTTGAGTGACATATGGAATTATAAATTGATAAAAGTCGAAAGAAACAGAGAAAAGAAGGAAGAATATGGAAGCAGACAAAATGAAAAAAGGGCAGAGAATAGAATAGAATAGAATAGGTGGGAGAAGGAGAAGAAGAGGGAGTTGGGGCTATATCTAATCTTTTTGCAGTGACAACATTTTCTGGTGGTGGAGAAGTTCAAAAGCGCAATCATTTTCCGGCGCAGACTCGATATGACAGCAGAAGAAAATTTCTCAACATTTTCTTTGTTTTTTGGGGTTGGGGTGGGCCCCAATCACATTTCGTCTTTTCGATTTAATTATTTGTACATTGCTCTCATCTGACTCCCTCACTCCCTTCCTTCAATAAAAAACACACACTCAGGGACCATTCTGTCTTTTTACCAAGGTTACTTTCTTATCATGCTGTAAAAGTTCATTGTAAATTCATCATTGTTCAAGGGTCCAAACACTTTTTTGGCCTTTTTAATAAAATAATAATTAAATGTTTACGGAGTCTTTTTCCAATCAAATTTTGTTTTAGCCACAAACTTCAAATAGTAAAATGGATTGAATCGAGTAACACGAAAAAAATTAAATTGTTTAGTTAATTAAAGATGTTTTATCCTGTTAATTAAAAGTGATGAATAAAAATATATTTTTATTTTTGTGTTTAAAAAATATTTTACTAGATCAAATTACTTACTTTTTCTCCCGGTTGATTCCTTTTTATTATTTCAAGGGTTCAGATAAGCTTGGATTACAAGAAGAGAATCAAAGAACGGTATGAATTGACCATCATGTGGAATATCTCAATAAAAAATTAATTAAATTATGTAAATGTCACATGTAGTCTTTATACATAATATGTAGGTACTTGTTGATAATTTAAATACACAAATTACAAGAGAGTTGATTAATTAATTTTACAAAATTACAAATATAAAATCAATAATGTGATGAGCTGGATTTGGGGAAAAATTATGTCTAATTTTGTTTGCATTTGTGGAATCTAATGTTTTGGTAATTGGTTAAGTCTAAAGGGGTTGCTCTTTTAGTCTTTTACGTACCCATCCTAATCACTTATCATGTTGTCCAACACATTTTTTTTTCTACGTAAAGATTGTTCGTTAATCAGATCTCATTCATTTCACGTTCACATAGCGTCATGAATTATTAAAATTAATTACCTAAAGTAATACACACACACACACACATATGTACAAGTTTCCAAATTTATTCAATTATACCAACTCATAAAAATATTTGGAGTTAATCATAAAATTCAAAATCAATATGATTAACTCCAAATATTATGTTGATTTGTTGTCGAAGAAAAAGTAAATGGATTGTACCCCAAAACATTAAACTATTTTTTCTCCATTTTTAATTTATGGGCAAGTCTCCTGTACATAAGATGTACATCAGACGGTCAACGCGTGTTGACCTGGTCAATGTTTTGACCAAAAAATCCGTCAAAATTAATATCATTCATAACATTGAAAAGTATCATTTCAAAGACCCAAAAGTATCATTTGTATCAATAAAAAGTATTGGCTAGAAAAAAAAAAAAAAAAAAACTGTTAAGATCAGTATCAATGAAAACACTAAAAAATATCATTCAAAATTAAAAAAAATATCAGTTGTATCCCTAAAAAGTATCGCCTGTTTTCAAGATTTTTTTGGTCAACGCGTTGACCGTCTGATGTACATCTTATGTACAGGAGTTTTTGCATTAATTTATTAATGTTATTTTGGTTTAGCTACATGACAAATTGGTCTGAAATTAGCTAGTTTCTTGACAAAGAGGCACCACAACACGACGGTTATTGTTTTTGTTTTTCTTTTTTATTTTTTTACAAGGGTAGATCCACAACAACTATATATATACTTATGTGAGAACGAACACATAAGATCTAGGTAAATTAACCTCATTAATTAGACCTAACAGATTGATCGAATCATTGTTATTTATTCCCCACCCGCAAATATAAATATATAATACAATGATGTAGAAACTTTATTTGGGGGAGGGGGTAGAGCGACGACTGTCCGAACTTTCTATTTACTTGTACGTCTAAGAAGAATAGTGAAGGATTGACGATTGTTAATATTCATCCATTCATTTAATTTTTATTTTTTTTTTATTTTATAAAAGTATTAGTGAAACGACATCATTTACAATTTTTTTTTTCTTTAGTGAAATGATGTTATTTTGATTTGTCTTTCGGTCATCTTTACCAAGTTCAATAAAAAAATGTTGTTTATTAAAATAAATAATTTAAAATAATAACTAGAATAAAATAATTTTTGAATGACTTTTTCTAAACTTTTTTTATTAATCAAAATTAAATTGGCTATGCCTAGCAATAAAATTTAGAATTATAAATTCGTACATATCATTTGATGTACAAAGTATAATTTAACGTTTTTAAGAGTGACAAAATAATAAAAAATAACTTCACAATAGATATTTTATAAAATAATTAAATTACTTGAATATCATATATTACTAATTTCAAATAAAAAACAAAAATAAATAGATAAATAAGTAAATTCAATTACAATTCACTATTAATTTAAATTTGTGATCTATTTAATACATATATGATTGGGCTATATTTACATACATATTTTTGGTCATGTTTGGTATTGTTTTGATATGTTAATTGCCTCACGATCGTGTTTTGTGGAAGAAAATGTGTTTTGGGAATGATTGCAGGTGATTAACACATATATGAAAGAATTGGCCAAGATTGCGGAGAGTTTGCAGTCGAGAAGAGTAAAGTAAATCTGGAAAGCACGCCGTATGGGCATACTGCAGGAAGGACCATGCCGTATGGGCATACCGCAAGAAGGGGTGCCGAGAATTTACCTGCTGGGCCTGTGTGCGCGAATTTGGGCTGGAGCACGGGATTTACTAAAGCCCATGGCCTGGACACGGAATTGAGAGTCCCACCGCCTCTAGAAGTCTTTGTTTTGGCAATTACCTAGTTTAGATAGATTAGGATGTTATTTCCATGTTGGATACTATTTTAGTTAAGGATATTAAGATAGATTAGGATTTATCCAATTATATATTCCAGATATTAAAGCCGCAACGCAGCAGCAGAGACGGGAGAGAGCAGATTATTTTCATCTTCTTCATTATTTTTCATCGTGTTCTTCTTTTACAATATTTCAAGGTTCAAATTCAATTATGAATTCGAGCTAGACTCGTTCTTATTCCGGTGAAGATTAACGAAGCCTTGACGTAATTATACTGTGAGATCTAATTGTTCTTTTTATTTTGATTAATTACATGTATCTGTTGTTCTCGGTAATTCGAGTCGTTAATTGTTTCGATATTTCTAGGTAGGTGCACATATTTAGTAATTCGGAATTAATTAGTAGCCAATTAAACTGGCCATTCGTAATTGTGGTTTAAGTTTAATTAGTTGGTAAAACGGTACTTCAGAGCTAGGGGAATAACAGTCTTAATTCAACGGTCCTGTGTCAGAGTCTGTTGGTTTTGAATCGGGTTTCTCTAGTTCTTAATGTTGTCGGCTCATTAAATCTATAGAGTGTCTTTTACGATTGTCAGTCGATTAGGGAAATAATTAGTGAAGTGTCTTCCTGATTATCGAGAAACTATGGAGAAATTAGGTTGCGTCAGTAAGTGTTTTCGGTAGCTATAACTGATTTGCATGTGTTGATTGAAATTATCTTTGTATCAATGATCGGTTTAGTTAAGCTAGGGTGGAGTTAATTGGAAACCGGAATGCTTTTTATAATCTGTTAAACCCGTTTTCTCTATTTATTTATTATTTTCGTTCAGTTTATTTTACAACCACAAAAATCGTTTGGAAAAGTTAAGTTCTGCAGATTGAAGATTTAGAATAATTCTCGCCGGTCCCTTGGGAGACGATCTTGCTCGCCGCTGTACTCTGCAGTAAGGGCTTACCGACTGGTTTGTCGGGACATTTATTTTTGGTGAAAAACGACGCACCAATATATAATCTATATTAAAAACTAATCTTGATTTAAAATTTTAACTAGTAAAAATACTAATTTAATTAATATGCAATCATAAATTATAACTTAAATTCCAAACTTCTAATTTTATTAGTGTTAATATGAGAAAATAACCAATTATTACTCAGTAAATAATTCAAATAGCCATTTTATTTTATTTTTTTAAATGTTTCTACCCCTTTAGGATGTGAACATTCATCAACACCTTTAGTAGTATAAATAATTTTTAACATTAATTATTTTCTAAAATAAAAACACGCTAATATATTAACAAAAACAATCATGAACAACGATTTTAGAATCTATCTTTCGCACCCTAAAAAATATTTAACTTTCACTGTTGTTCTACGTCAAAGTCTCAGAAGTCACAACTGTCGGGTTTTTTGTTGCTGTCTTCTGCCGTTGTTGTTGCCGTCTTCTGTCACTGTTATTGGCGGAGATGAAAACTACAAGATTCAACCGCCGTCACTGTCAAGGTTCAAACACCCTCCGACCCTCGTCGCTGAACAATCATGGATATGATTTCGAACATGCAACGACACGAGTAGTCCTAAAATTATTGATAAAACATAGATTTAAAAATGAGAGAGGAGAGAGAACGGCATTGCAGAGGGGAGAGAGAGAGATAAAATCAGATATTTTTCCTAATATTTTTGAGATTTGAATATAAATATATATATATATATATATATATATATAATTCTTAATAATGGATATGAAACTAAGAGTATTGTAGGACTTTTTTATGATAATTACTAAAAGTATTATTTTAAAACAAAATTGACTATTTATATGATTTACTAGCTAATTAAGTAACGAGTGTTATTTAAAACATTTCCTCATTTAATTATATGATTCAAGTTTTTTAATCTACAAAATTCCTAACTATTTAAAAAAAAAGAAAAAAGAAAAGAGAAATGCAAATCTTTAGTATCGGCCCTTTCTCTTCTTCTCTCACCTCCATTATAATACGCATCATCAGCACTTACAAAATGCTGGCAGCTCTTCTCTTCTTGTTCTCCGACGACTACCGAAACTTCTAATATATATATATATATAATATGCATGTTTATACTCGTAGATAAAATATATATATTTGTACAGTAATGAAATAAAGGTGAGAATGAATAAAGTGGGAACATGATGAATAAACATATTAGTACTCAAAGCATGAATAGTTTGAGCAGTCCACACTAAGCAGACAAAAGGCAGTAAGATCATTGTCTGTTCCAAAATGTGTTTTCTGTATTTTTGACCAAAACAAATCAATACCTCTCTTCACCTTAAAGTGTAAAAGGGTATACAAAAGTCTTATATAAGTGGCCAGGAACAAATTTCATTTATTTATTTTTCTTCTGCAAAAGGGGACATTTCCCTTTGTATTTTTCTACGTTTTCCTCATTCTTTTTCAAATCATCATGTGTACGTAGCTCTTAGGTTTTTCTCCACTTTCCTTAGTAATCATTTCAAATTTAATTCATGTAATAAACTTTGTCCCACGTCAGATTCACAAGGGATCGATCTATATATATCTTTGGGTTTATGGTAAAAACATTAATTAATCGTTGTGAATATATTATACATTTTCAATAATATATCTTGAAAACTAAAAGCTTACTTTGAGTTAATGGGTCGAAATAGTATCATCCCCGAAGCCGAACTCAAGTAGGTATATATTTGCTAGGACTAAATCAATTAATAAAATACATAGAAGCATAAATAGGAGAAAAGGAAACTATACATTAATATGTGGAAATGGATCACGTGTCCATTTTCAGATTGGGCTGAACCTCACGATAGAAGAGTAATAACCCTTGTAAGATCCAATTCTTACACGACTACTGAGTTTTGGGCATTTCTAGGCGGCCCACAAACTTTTTAAGTAATCGAATCACGAAATTTTTTTAAATGACCATTATTACTTAGTAAATCGTATAAATAACCACTTTTTAAAAAATTAATATTTCTAGCTATTATCAGAAAAAATTACTACAATACCCTTAGTTCTATATTTGTTATTAAGAATTATATATATATATATATATATATATGAATAATATTAGGAAAAATATATAAATTTCTCTCCCCACATTTGTGAGCGTCATTATGTCGTCCTTCCTCATTCTTCAATCCATGTTTTATCAATTGTAACAAAACTACCATCGAGAAAGAGCACGAAGCAATAATTTTTGAAGATTATCACTATTCTTCCTCTATTTAATCACCGTTTCAACCATAAATTATCTGATGCAATATCAAAAATTAGGGATTCATTTCTCATTGAGAAGTTTTTGAAGTTTTGTTGACATCGAGCGTGTTATTTTTTACGGCAATAAGGTATGATATGTACGTATTTTCACTCTTTTTATCAATCAATATATTCAATTTTTTTGAATCTTTCGTTGGAATTGGTTGGAAAAAAATTGAATATTCTTTGGTGCACGAATCGATTCCGTTCGGTACATGAGTATATGAGTTTATTCGTGCATTAATTTATTTGTGTATTTGTGTAATATATTTCAATTTTAATTGTTGCACGAGAGATCACGAATTATCAGAGTCATGCACTTGTGTAACTATGCATTTTTAAATAGTACACGATTACACGAATATACATACTCATGCAGCCGTGTATCAATGTATTGATCAACTGTTGCACATGTACATGAATGATCTTAATCTTATTTTCGTGTATAATTTTTTTCTGAACTGCCACAATAAAGTAATCGTGTACTCGTGTATTAATTCTTTATTGATCTCATGCATGATAACACGAGTTGGACTATTCATGCTCGTGTACTTGTGTTGCATTATAATTATATAGTTTTTTTTTCTGAACTGCCACAATAAAGTAATCGTGTACTCGTGTATTAATTCTTTATTGATCTCATGCATGATAACACGAGTTGGACTATTCATGCTCGTGTACTTGTGTTGCATTATAATTATAACTACTACACTATCACATAATTATCTTACTCGTGTAAGGTGAGATGACGGTTGAAGGTGGTGACAGAGATGACGGTTGAAGGCGGACACAGAGATGGCGGTTGAAGGCAGCCAATGACTCTGACATAGAAGACGGTGAAAGACTTGCGAAAGACTTGATGTAGAAAGCGGAGAAATATAGATTCATCACATAATTGCAATTATTTTTGGAAGGTGGCAAAATATAGATTCACGTAATCATAATTATTTTTGTGACGCCTGGGGCCGAAGTGTGGAGTGATCGTTGGTGCAAGGCACGGATAAAGAGCGGCTCCTATAAGACTTCCAAGCGAAGGGGCACATGAATGAACCAAATCCACCCGAAAGAGAGGGATTCTTAGGCTATACATGAATGAGACTGTATATTCGAAGAGAGCATAAAAGGATTTGATTGATGCTACTCATATGATAAGGTGCATCTTCTTTTCTGGCTCTCGTTCCACCAAAACTCCAAAGTTAAGCATGTTTGACCTGGAGCAATGGTGGGATGGGTGAGCCCCTATGAAGTTTCTTAAGGAGTATGTGAGTGAGGACAAAACACGCTGGAAAGACTCGTGTTGGTTTGTGGAGACAGCCGTCAGTTCGGTAGCCGGGTCGTTACATGTGGTATCAGAGCTGAACCTCTCGTAGTAAGGTGTGGTTCGGGGACGAACCAAGAGAAAGCCGGTGGGCATGTGACGCCCGGGGTCGAAGCATGGAGTGATCGCCGGTGCAAGACACGAATAAAGAGCGGCTCCTATAAGACTTCCAAGCGAAGGGGCACATGAATGAACCGAATCCACCCGAAAGAGAGAGATTTTTAGGCTATATAGAAATGAGATTGTATAGTCGAGGAGAGCTTAAAAGGATTTGATTGGTGCTACTCATACCACAATGTGCATCTTCTTTTCTGGCGCTCGTTCTACCAGAACTCCAAAGTTAAGCATGCTTGACCTGGAGCAATGGTGGGATGAGTGACCCCCTGGGAAGTTTCTCAGGGAGCGTGTGAGTGAGGACCTTGACCTGGAGCAATGGTGGGATGAGTGACCCCCTGGGAAGTTTCTCAGGGAGCGTGTGAGTGAGGACAAAACACGCTGGAAAGACTCGTGTTGGTTTGTGTAGCCGGGTCGTTACAGTTTTTGTCTGTTGATATATTAGGATTATGATGTTATTTTGAGGAAATTATTAATGTTTAAAATTATTTATGATATAATTTTTTTTTATATTATTAGTAAGGGTATTGTTGTATATTCCAATCCTAAAAGACTAAAAATATTATTTTTTTAAAAAGTGGCTATTTACATTAATCACTAAGTCATACTGACTATTTTCTCATTTTAACATTAATGGAATTATGTTTTGGAAAATTCTATTCACAACCCTCATTTTTCTCCGTATAGCCCCATATTTAATTATAATATAAATATTTGTTATGTAGACTATTTTATTCTTATAATTCCCAAATATTTAAAAATCCTAAAAAATTATAGCCTCCTACAGCCCCACCTTTCTCCATTATTAAAAAAATAAAAACAAAATTTAAAAAACATATAGCACAACATAAGCACAAGAATGAGTTCATTCATTAATGGCTCTTTGGCCACACCCTCCCATGTCAATAGTTCAAAGGCATGCATTCAACTTCTATTTATTCCATGAGTGATAGACAACAGTTTTAATATATAGCTAGCTTCTGATTTTGTTGTTACAATATGCAACATTATAAAGAAAATGTATTAATTGCTACAATATGCAACATTATTTTTTTATATCCAAAGCAAACATGCGAAGCTTTTGTAGGTGATTCACGATTAATAATAAAATATTATTTAATGGATTGACATTAATAATAAAAAATAATTTTCAAAATTAGCAATGATTTTTGGAGAGAGAATTATTTTTTAACAATAATTTTATTATTAAATAGAAAAAGATATGCATGCATTTTTTGTATTGTTTCAGCCTTCAATTCACACGATGCTTAATTGCATCAACATTCAACATCCTTGTGCATGCGTAGTGGTTTCTAAGTCTGTCAAAAATAGGGTGGTTCATGGGTAGGGTAGGGTACGGGTATGCCTTTCCCATACCCTATCCTATGGAATTTTATTCTATCCATACCCTACCCTATTACCCTATTTTTCAAAGCGGGTAGGGTAAGGGTATTACCCTACGGGTAAATGGGTCACCCTTTAATAAAGTAAAATTTATCCTTTTTTACCCTACCCTATAAAATATAATTTCATAAAACTTAGAAAACTAATATAAATTAGACTGTTTTTGGAATTAGGTCATTAGGATTTAGATTGTTAGTATATATTTGTACTTTAAAAAATTAATATTAGTTTAATTGTTGATGAATTTATATTTTTTAATATATTTAATATATAATATATACTATTAATGTATTTTTAAATATATAGGGTAATAGGGTAGGGTAACAGGGTAGGGTAATAGGGTAATATGCTAATTCCATATCCTACCCTTACCCTTACAAATTTTAGCGGGTACGGGTAGTACCCTACCCTTTACCCGAAAATTCGAGTACTACCATGTCCTTTTACCCGTTTACCCTGCGGGTAAAATTACCCGCGGGTAAAATGAACCACCCTAGTCAAAAAACTTATTTATGCATGAAACTCAATTTGATCCAATAATAATACATATTGATTTAATTTACCATCATGACTTGTTGATCCGCTCCATTTTCCTTCTTTTTTGTGTTGTCCAATTAAGCATGATCACTTACGGATCCAGGACCATGCATTGAATTAATTATTTCTTGAGTTTCTGTCTTCATCTTGACTGACTGAGTCGTGTTTAATTTCTTCGATAAAGAATTTATTTCACTTTTGGTCCCATTAGAATAGAGTCAAAATACTTTTAGTTTTAAAAATTACTTTTTTGGTCTCAAATGTTTTTTTTTTATAATTTTAGCCCCATAAGATATTTTTCCGATAATTTTAGTCCCATAAGATATTATTCCGACAATCTTAGTCCCATATCTAACGGAGAAAGATAATTGTCGTTAAAAGTCAAGGTCACTTGTACATTTCTGTATTTTATCGTTGAACAACAGAGAAGAGTGAAAACCCAAATCTCAAAATAAAAAACCCTAAAATCAAAACCCAAATCAAGTAAAAATCACCACAAAATGGGGAAGACGGCAATCTCAAAATCGACACGGCCCGATGATGAAAGAGGTGATTTTTCTTCATTTTTATCATAAGCACAAAATCGACGCAACTCTATGAAATTCTTTGTTCTAATCTTTTAATTTTCAAGAGTTTGAAAATGTTTTTGGAGAGTAATATGTTCAATGATTTAAAATTCTATGTTCTAATCCCTAAAAAGATCCAAACCACTAATTATATTCTAGGTTATCAATTCTTCAAGTTTAATTAGCTTTTGATAGAAATTGTTGAAGTTTATTTAGTTTTTGATAAAGTTTCTAATAGTATCCTTGTTCAATTCGGTCTATCAATGTTCCTTTTATTTTATGGATTCAAGCACGCAACGTAGGGCATCAATTACACTATTTTGACATCCAAATTAGTTCATAATATTCACACCTACAACATGTTTGACAAGAGATTATCCACATATAGGGATAAAGCTGAAAGAAAGTGGGAGGGAAAACTTTTGTGTAGAAGGATTGCTAAAATGCTAGATAAAAGAAAGAACAAGGCAGCTAATTGTATTCCACTCAAAAGTGATGATTAGAACTATGAGATTGAGTGTTTTGATGGTGAAAGTGTTACGGTGGAATTGAAGGCCCACACTTGCTCATGTAGGAACTGGAATGTTAATTAGTGGCATCCTTTGCAAACATGATGTTAGTGCAATGTATGCTCAAAGTCTCAATCCCGAAGACTTTGTAGATAAATGCTACACAGTAAAGAAATATGGAGTTGTATATAAGCGCAGTATAAGACCTGTGGATGGGCCGCTGATGTGGAATAAAACTAGTTACATTGCTCCACTCCCATTTAATTTTGGAAGGAGAGCTGAAAGACCTAC
Source organism: Perilla frutescens (assembly GCA_026008535.1). Lineage (NCBI taxonomy): Eukaryota > Viridiplantae > Streptophyta > Magnoliopsida > Lamiales > Lamiaceae > Perilla > Perilla frutescens. The sequence goes on along the minus strand of BRKX01000008.1, from coordinate 7,694,774 downwards.
AAAAGTAAGGAGACACGAGCCTGATGATTTCCTAAAAGAGGAAGAAAAAGACAAACTGAAATGGAGAGAGAGAGAGAGAGAGAGAGAGAGAGAGTTTAGATTAGGAAAACAAAAATATTCGGTGCATTGCAAATATTGTGGAGAAAATGGTCACAATCAAAGAATATGTGTGGAAAAAAACATCTAAGGAATTGGTATTGATCACACAATGGAAGAAATCAATCATGAGCCACTAGTGAATAATCATGAAGCTGCAGTAATCCATTTTCATTGTCTTAAAATTATAGTCTTTGTATCTATTTTCATTACTTTAAAATTATAGTTTATGTATTTATTTTCATTATCTTAGGTTGATGAAGAGATGGTACAAGTTGAGCAGTTGAATCAAGCTGATGAGATGACACAAGAAGAAAATCATCCTTCATTTGGTGCTGCAAGTGTTTCACAAGAAGAACCACACTCATAATCAGTCTTTCCTAAACAATCATCACGGAAAAAAGTGAATATCAGAGCACATGCTCCAATGACACACCACGCTTATGAGTTCACTTCTAAAATAATAGTTTCTTCATCCCAAGACTATAAAGTCATAACTAAAGGGGGTAAGAAATTTGTTACACTGTTTGAGTTAGTTGTTGTGGACAAGAGTTCAACAAGCATGCAAAAAAAAATGTGGTGGGAATATGAAAAAACAGGTTGGTGATATTAGTTGGTATTATGGCTCATGATCTGTAGTTTGCTGGATATTTGCCCAATGTTTTTTACTGGATATTTTCCCTGTTTATTTGACGCGCGGTCGTTTCGCGCTCAAAAATATATTTGTAAACTCCTGTGCCCACAGCGAGCGTAGCTAGCCAATGAGTACGGGTCGATCCCACAGAGAGCTATTGCGATTCTATCTTCAAGTAGCCAATCACAAAGGGGGTTTGGGTGTTGTCTCTAAACTGAATGTAAATCTGCAAAAGAAACTAAAGAAAATATCAAATAACAAAAGGTTCTGGCATTTGAATTAGAATTTGATTTAACATAAAACAACTCGATCATGGGCACACCGATTTTCATACATGATATGTCATCTAGTTATGGTGACCGGATTCCTCTCTGCGTCTCCTCATCCATCCTTTCATTTTAGGTTTAAAAGTGATTCCTCTTCGATTAAACCCCTAACCAGTTACCCACCTCCCGATTCCTCTAAGAGATGTAAGAAAACAAGCAGCAGTGTGCCCTAGACGGACCCAGATCTGTTGTGTTCAACTGATTCCTCTTGTGCCCACAACACCCCATTAATTCCCTTATTACTACATGAACCGACACACAGTCACGATTCGCCAATTCAATTAATAGTGGTGTGCCCTCTTTCCCTAACGAGTGATCAGCCACATTGGGCACTTCAGACACACACTCACATGGAACAAGGCACAAGAATTAACGGAAACTAATCATGCATTACTATGCCTATTTTAGCCTCACGAGTCCAGATTTATGCTTAATCCAATTTCATTATTCAAACGCCAGAATTAAAGATCTAGCCGAGAAGGCTAGACATAATTAAAACTGCAAAATTTAAAGACATAAAAATAAAGAGAACGTACTGAATTAATTAAGCAAAAACTCGACTCCAACGTCGATGAACTTGAACATAACCTAAGTCCCGAAGGTTTAAGACCTTTCGGATTGTTTGGCTGCCCAAGCAGCGTGTGAAAATTAAAGATGCAGAAATGTAAAAATGTAAAATGTTTCAGAGTGTCTCAAAACTTGTTTTTCCAGAAACTAAACTTGTTTAAATAACTACATTCCCGAGTAGAGTTTCCCCCACAGGCGGGGGTCTTCTGCTGAAAATCCGGAACGGTGTGCCCTCGCTGACTTTGACTGGATGAGCTTCATCTTCAACAAATCCCTATTTTTTAGAGATTGTTCTTATCTCCTCAGATTGAGCTTTATCTCCTCGTCTGAGCTTATCCTTTTGTTGCAGCACCTTCCAGGAGTCCAGCTTAGCTCCAACTCTCCTGCGGATATGTAGCTATCCTTCCACCAGCTATCCTTCAACTGAATCCTGAATTTCACTGGAATGCCCATTCTACCCTGTGGTCGAGTCTGTGCGAGTACTGTGGGCACGGCATCATCTGTCAGCTCCATCCGTATCTGATATGCCCACTTCACCGACCGAATGTGGGATGGATACTGAAGAAGTCCCCTGTGCCTCTAATGAACATATGTGTGAGATATACGTGAATAACTGGGCATAAAATGCCCCTTCCACCAGACTCGACTCTTGGAATGCCCTTTGATCGCAACCTGGTTCTTTTCGACTCAAAACACACTAAAAAAGACATTTATAGAGGATAAAATGCCCATAAAAACACGAAATAAATGGACTTATCACACCCACACACTTTAAGCATGATTGTCCTCAAGCATGGGGTGCAACGCATCCAAAAAAACAAAAGAAAAGAAAGGAGAAAAGAAACAGACACAAGACACAAGCATACAAACTGTTACTCAGTGTGGGCACATTAGAAATAATCCAACAAAAATGCAAAGTTTCAGCATACCTAAAATAGATCAAAAATGAGTTTTAGCTTGGTGTTCCTCACAGACTCTCTTCACTTAGTGTATACTCTCATTTCGGCTGTAATTCTATGCAAATTCGTTCCATAAGTTTGCCAAAGTTCTGCTGTTCATTCTCCAGAAACCATGATGCATTAGTATCAATAGGGCTTTTTTAGGCTACAGTTGGGCATTTTAAGTTGGAGGGGTTTTTATTGACTGAACAGACCCCTCCCCAGCTCCTTTCTATTCTCTACCCTCCTATGTCCTGTTGAGACACTGAATTTTTCTATATTGGGCATTCTAAACACTTAGAACATCGGGGGATTTTTATTCAGACTTTTTTTTTCTTTTTCTTTTTATTCCCCCTTTTTTTTCTAATCACTCTTTTTTTCTTTTTTTTTTATTTTATTTTATTCTTCCCCCTCTTTTTCCTGGCCCTTTCATATTTATGCCTTCCCAGAAACAGCTCTCCTGCCCCATTTTCTTTTCAGGTTTTATAATGCCCTGGTTAAGAATAAACCATCCCAGAACAAAATTGACCAGGGCATTTTATAGGCTCAAAGGGGCTGCAAGGGCTATGTCATTGGTGGGAGTTATTTTATTTCAGTAGCTTAGCAAAACATGGCCTACCTCATCTACATATGCATCAATAATTCCTAGAATTAAACACAGAACAGAGGCAAATTCTAGAACATCTTAAGCACAACATTATTCACACTCATGAATGAAAGAAAACTGTAAATTTGAAGCATACAGCATATAGGCTCAAGTCTCACAGGGCATGCTAAAACTCGTTCGTCATCCCTATCTTAATTGGGCATGCTGATTTTTCTGTAAAGCAATTAAAGTTGGATCATCACGTGAAATGCCCACACAGACTCACAAAATAGCATGCTTTAACTCAACTACCCACCTACACACTTTGCAACTTGCAAAGTGTGGACACAGACTCAAACAACAAAAACAAAGAAAACAGAGAAACAACAAAAACAAAACAAAAACAAAACCTAAACTAAAGGACAGAAAGAACCAGGTCAATCGGTTGCGGGCGTTGGGTAGGAGAACCCAACATGTTTGAAATAGGCCTTCAGGGCTGCTTCTATTCGGGTCAGCTTTTCATTGGTTTGGAACTGGGCATTCTCAATCAGCTCAAGTCTCCTTGTGATCACTGCGACTGGGTGCTCCCTCTGCGGTGCCTTCCCTACTGGTGGTTTCTTCGATGTACCTGCAATAGCTAGAAGCATGCTCGAGGGGTCTGCTCCCGGCACAAAGAAAACAGGCTTCCCATCCTCATCGTCAACCACATCTTGCATTCTCCTCAGGCAATTCAGATCAAAATACTCACGGGGAAGGGGGGGTCAAATCAGTTTCATGCAAGTCAAGGAGCCTATATCTAACTGCAATCTGGGTGATCAATTGGGCACAAGAGATACGATGCCTGGGGTGTGTTTTAATTTCCCGAAAATGTGCAATGACCACAGAACCAAAATTTATTTTAATTTTATGAACCATGCACCACAAAATATACAGCTCCTGATTGGTGATTGAATTAGAGCTATCCTTACGGCCGAAAAAATTGTAGGCCAACACCCTATGGCAGAATCTCAAAGCATCATTGTTTAAGCAATATCCTTTTGTGGATCCGCTTTGAAAAACAGATCCGTCCCCAATATCTACCCATTTTGCGTCGACTCCTTCTACAGACTCGGGCACTACAGTCACGGCATCGACATACTCCTCCCCCTGGAGGTCCAAGTATGTCATGATGCCCAGTAACATATTCAGGTCATCAGCAGACACAGAATAATTCCTACCCATTAATTTAAAAGTTAAAACCCTAGTGGAAGTAGCAGGCTTGTTCACATCTTTAATTTTCAAGTTCTGGATAAAATCACGAGACAACGATGGAAAAATAAAACACTCCATATCTAAAAAGCATTCCCAACCAATTGCAGAAAATAAATCTCTTACCTCCTGCTCTATACCAAGAGCTGCAAGCGTCTCACGGTGGACTCCTTTTGAGTTGATGATGCCCCTTACTGGTAGCAGGCCACTGTTAGGCTTACTTAGTGTAGGGCTCCCCACCCCTCTGCCTCTTTTAGGCGCAGGGGCTGAAATGCCCTCTTCAGCTTTGCTCTTCTGTGAAGAGGCCTCTCCAGCCAGCTTGGCTCCGGCTTTCATTCCAACAGATTTCCCCACCCTTCGCTTGGGTGAGGAGTCCTCCGAGGGCTCTTCAGAGCCTGCTTGCGTTTGGGAGGGCACACTGGGCTCCTGCTGCTCCTTTTCTTCGTCAGTATCCCCTTGCTGGGACGTCTCTGGCTCAGTTGGCTCTGGAGTGGGCTCTCCAAATTTTCTTTTTCCCTTCGCTTTCTCCAGTGCCAGCTTTTTTATGTCAGCGGGTGCCTCTTCCTCCTCTTCAAACAGCGGTACCTTTTCCGGTTGGGGCTCAGCCTCAATGTCTTCAATCTCAGTCAGATATTTGTCCAGCTCACTATCTTTATCTCCTTCATCTTCTGCTCCTCCCTCTACTTCCTCTCATTCTTCTTCATCCTCCAAGTCTTCGATCTCCACCGACGGCACAGGAGTCGGAACCTTAACGGGCTTCTTAGCTTTCTTCTTTTTAGCCCCTTTTTTAGGCTTTGGCACAGGCTCTTCAGTCGCTTCTTCCTCCTGCATGCCCTCTGCAGTCGCATCATCATCTTGCTGCTCCGTTTGAGTTGGAGTAGCGGAGCTCTCTTCCGTCGCCTTGACTTCAGGCACAGCTTCTTTTTCTGCAGGAGTTTCCTTGGTATGTTTGCTCGACATGGCTGCCTCAGACGCAGCTTTCCCCTTGGGTTTCGCAGAAGCACTACCAAAAAAACTCTCATACATAACGAATATTTTAAATATCCGTTATGTATGAGCGCATTTTTGGTATAGATAACGCATATTTCAAAAATCCGTTACGAGAGAAGTGTTATCTCCGATCATATATAACATTTTCGAGTCTTGCGTTATCTGTGAGTGTTACATATTGTTCACAATTATAACGCTCATTTGGTACTGTTATGCGTTGTGTTATGTTTAAACACATTATATATCGGTAACTTTGACCGTTATGAATATCTGTTATGTATATGTGTTAATTATTATTTTTTTTAAGTCAAAATTAAATTATTAATCCAAAATTTTTAGGCGGAAAGTTTCCCACCAATGATTTGATTTTTTCATTTTGACAAAATTAAAAATCTAACACAAAAAAAACTCTTCTCACTTCATCTCTCTCGATCATTTCCTCAAACTTCCAGCCCTGATTCTTTCCCCTTTCCTCTTACCTAATGGCTACCATGCCTGAACCTCCACAAAGTACTGTACAAAGGCAACCTCCACAAAGTTCCCGACGAACCCCATCGATGGCTGCGCCCCTTCCCTAAATTTCACTCAAAGACTTCAAAATCCTCCTCCGCCGCCGCACCAGAGCCCTTCTCCGCCTAACCACCTCCGCCTCCGATGTGCCCACGACTTCAAAACCTAATCCTGCTCCCGACCCAAATTCCAACCCTAATTGTGGCGATTTTGATTGACAATAATCTCATCCGTTCATTTTCAATTTCAACTCCTCCGTTCGATTAGGGTTTATCAAGGGCTGCTCCGATGGCCAAACCTGCTCGCGGCCGCCCGGTGTTGCCGTCGGGATCAGATTCTCACTCTTCATCCCGCTCTCGCTCTACTTCTTGCTCCCTCTCACGCTCTCGTTCTTACTACAGGCTCAGACTCTCACTCTACTTCAAGGTCGCGCTCCCGCTCTCGCTCTAGATCCTCCTCGTCTTTCTCTCCTTCTCGTAGCGGAACCTTGCGCAGCCGTAGCTCTACTTCTCCACAACAACTTTCTATAAATTTTAAAAATAATTTATGGGCCCATTGAGATGAGTTTTCTAGCTGCATTTCAATTTTGATTTCTTGGTTTCTTTTACTGGGTGAATTGTATTTCCACTGCAGAATTTGAAATGACCGGAGGTTGGGAGTTTCTTTACTTTTTTAATGGTCGATAAGATGTTTGATGAAATGCCTGAATGAATGCTACATTTGTTTTTTTCAGGATTGTTGGTGTAAATATCAATTCCGATTTGTCGAAAATGTGGCACAGGCTCCGTGATGGATGGTTAGAAATTCTGAGCATTCAGAAGTTTCAGAGAATTGTTTCTTACACTGGATTTTACTGTTTTACTGCGCTGATCAGATACGCTTACTGTAATAATACGTAAGTGTTTATGGCCTTGTTTTATTTTCGTGCAAAACGTAAAGTTTGGGGTAAAAAAGCATTGTCTTTACAAGTTATTGGACTGGGATTCCATATTTACTGTCATTGGTTCTGTAATTTGGCCATCTTAGAGTGTAGAGCTAGTTACGGACACCCTTTTGCACTTGTTTTTCCATTCCTTCAAGCTTTCAGAAACTTTTTCTTTACGCGAAACTAATTCATAAGATAGAATTATGTTCATTTTTATTTTTGATCGATAGTGGAAATGAGATTTTGTTGGATTTACTACCCAAAGAAGAAGCAAATTTGGTGAAGTTGGTTGTTTACTTTCCTTCTTATTCTAGAATTTTATAGACTAATATGAACAATTTTTTTATTTAGTTTTCATAAATTTCAATAGTTTGTTACTCCTATTCCTTTGTACAGGCCCCCACCTGTGAAAGTTGGTGCATGTCGAGCTCTATCTCAACTTCTTCTTGATGCTACAGGAGGAATTATCCAAAATCACGCGTTGGATTTATTCTCTTCCTCTTCTTAAAAATGTGAGAGGACACCTAACATTTTCAGCTTGAAGGTTTTCTTGTTGTTCATAGTTTTTTTATATTTCTATCCTGCTTTGTAGGCATCTGAAGAGACTATGCACCTAGTACTTGAAACTTTACAAGCAACTATTAAAGCTGGTCAGTTCAATTGGAATAATATTTAACTTCATATTGATGTTGAGTTAATTTTCAGTTGGATGCCTATGACGTTTTCTTATCTCATTCTCCTTCATTATGAACTGAGGTCTGGTTTTGTCTTGTAGGTCATGAAAGTAATTGGCTTCCTTCAGGTTCTGGGCTGAATATCTGGTTTTTGAGTTTTACAAAGTCAAAAATATTCAGTTTCTTCATCTCTGATCTATCCAATCTATTGCCTATCTAAAGATCACTATTGTCATCCTATCCCACAATAACAAATAAGTTGACATTCATCTACTAAATGAAAAAATGATAAAAGTAAAGGGTAGAGATATAACTTGATCAAGTAGTATTGCTTCACAAAGGCCACTAAGTACTTTTACTTAGAACCTTTTGGAAGTGAAAGGGATTTTTTGTTGTTAACTTTGTTTATATTTGTCTTCCTCTTATTTGCTTTTTTGCTTCACCTCTTTGTGTGTTTCCATAGTATAGTGACTAGTTGTAGGAGTGCTAGCATGAATCATGGTCTATGTGAACATATTTCTAATATCCCAAGAAAAGATTTATTTTGATAACATTCCTTCTTGTTTTCTCTTCCTACTTTTACCCAGGGGTGATTTTGACTTGAGTAACTTTGAGGATGGAGTTATATCATCTGTTTTCATGGTTGGACTCCTTATGGCATCTCTGATATTTGCATCTTCAGCCAATATGTAATAAACCTTCATGTTTGTGACTACATTCAGTTGTCTTAGGCTGTTTGAGTTCTTACATAGTGGGAAATACTGAAATGGTGCTTGTGTTATATGAAGTGAAAGTGTGATGGCTCCGAAGGGATTCTTTATACTGAAATGTTCATAGTTTTACCTTGCCAAAGAATACAAAAGAAATACTGATTAGCGGAGCTACTCAGATGAGATATTTCTAGTTGTACATTCAAACATGTCATTAGATCTACTGCATTTAGCAGATTCAGTCAGTTTTTACCACAGCAGTTTTGAATATGATAAATTAATGCTTCATGTAATCATGGATTTTTTGGGGTCACTGTTAGTTTCATTTTTTTTAAGCGACACTTTTATTATTTATATTACTGCTGATGTGTGCTTTGATGTGAGGATCAATAGTCTTTTAGAACGTGAAAAATGTTGCAGGCACTTGATTTCTGAAACCATTTAACATATGGCAATTCTGTTAAGGAGAATTGTCTGCTTGAGATGGCCAACCATACAAGAAATAGACCAGAAATTATTAGTTGGCAGAATAGACCAGAAAGGCTATCTGTTGGAATATTGGTACTGACGCCTGCAATTTATATCCATATTTACCTTAGCTCCTATGTTGTCATGGAAGATATATTCATAGTCTATTTCTCATGTCTGTGTTGAAAAGCTGCTTTAGTCATCTTTCCCTTTGATTTCTTTATTTAATGGCTTTTGTTGTTGTCTTTCCATGGTGTATATCTGGTATTTGATCCCATCGATGCGAATGATGCAATCATGGAATATTTATTTTATCTTCTTATTGAAAATATACATAACGACAGTCATTATCCCTATCAGATCTTTTTACTCTGAAGGATGGAACTGTAACACCCGTACTTAAGGTAATGTAAAGACATTGACATTGAAGTAATTTTTTGAAGAAGTCACTTGTACTTTTCTAACTGGATCATAATTATTTTCCTTAATGCAGGCTGCAGATCCCCCAGTGCGAGCAAATGTATTACATTTAAGTACTGAGTTCTCTATTCCAATCTCGTGAGTTGTTGTACTTATTCTGCGTGATTACTATGTTCCATAGAGTACAAAGAAATACTTGTGCATATGTTTACCTGTAATATTTTTGTACCAGTACATTATAAGCTTTGTCACTCTTCCTGTGTTATGTAAAAAATACTAAATTCTAGGTAAATAAGTATTATATTCATTGTCCTGTTGCCAGATGTTTGAGTTACACGTAAAAATGATTATTCTAATTGAGCTTTCTCATTTTACCTGACACAATTGAATCAGAGCATAGATATTGACATATATGTTTTTAGGTATGAATGCTTTATATTCATTTATCGCTTGTTATTGATGCAGAGAGGCTGTGAAGAACATTCTTTTGCCGTATTTTGAAAAAGGTAAGATTCTAAGTTCATCCACTCTGGGCATGAATATATAAAACTTTGGCACCTTGAATAATAAACTTTTTACTATAAAATGTACAACTAAAATGTAATGCATGTGCATTTCTGTAAAACTTGAGGATATTGATTAGATGTTTGCTTAGCTATCTGGTTTCAGAACTCAAGTATGTACCACTTTAGCATGTTCCATGCTTCACATCACATAGCTCCTGTCCCTACTACAGAAACAGAGGTACTTATATTTTTTGCCCTAATCTGTAGATATTCCTTCTTCTTCTCATATTAGATCTCATATCTTGTTCTAACCTCTTGATTTCCAGATTGAAGCTGAAGCTCATGCTGTACAAGCTGCTTCAAAGTCCATCTGCCCAATGCATATTGTCCTAGATAGGATTATTTTGACCCCCACTGGTGTATTACTAGGTTGCTGGCAGGTATTCTTTTTATATGTTTTCTTAGATTTCGATTATTTTGACCACTATGTGCCCTATTTTGGAGGTTTTATCTATGTAATGGCTCTGTTACATGGAAACTTCATTAACTGTCTTAGTTGGGAGTAGTTTTAATACATTACCTGAAATTTTTAACGAGCTGTTTGTTTCTTTCTGCTCATTTATATTTCTCGTCCTTGTCACTATTTTGTGGTTTCCATGTGCTCCCTCTTAATAAAGTAAAACACTGTTGATCATACAGTGTCTGCCAGCTTTTCTGAGTATGCAGCCAATGACCTATTGTGGATGACCCAATAACTCTGGTGGAACGTGTATATATGTATGAGAAAATTGCAGCAAGTTTAGATATATCTATAAGTAAGTGATCATCTCATTTGCTTACTAATGGTTATAACCCATGCTTATTCTGCTCAGGTGGTCTCTGGTGCAGATCCCGTAACCATTCGTACTAAATTAAAAGATGCTCTTTCACGTGCTCCACAGAAGCAGCTTGTAAGGAGCAAATTAACAACTTTGGCTGTATTATCTTTCTTTGTATGATGTTAATATAGCAAGGGAGCAATGTTATGCAAACGTCTGTCTTGTGAACTACATGTGAAGATAGAAAATGATTATTGGTAAAAATTAACAAATAATTCATGTCAAGGTTGGTTTTTTTGTTTTGTTTGAGGTTGTGAATTATTGGAATAGGTGTTATTTTGAATTGTCATCGAAAATATACATAACGACAGTGAAACTATAAGACCGTTATGTATAATGCCTAAAGATAACCAAAACTAAAAATATTTAATAACGGTAAAAATCTGTTATGTATCAAAACATACATAACGTAAAAAAAGTGTTATCTAAATTACAAACAACGTTATGTATTAATCCATGTGGTATATTTCATAACGGAGAAAAATGAATTTTCATAACGGTACAAACCGTTATATATAACAGTAATAGATCACGCAATGAAGAGTGTTATGTATGAAAAAGAAACCGTTATTTAAAAGTGCATAGATAACGGAGAAAAATGAATTTTCAAAATGGTAAAAACCGTTATATATAACAGTAATAGATAACGCAATGAAGAGTGTTATGTATGAAAAAAAACCCGTTATGTAAACATTCATAGATAACGGAGATAATTAAACTTTCATAACGGAAGAAACCGTTATGTATGAGAGTTATAGATAACGTAATATCCGATGTTATGTTTGTTGCTACAACCGTTATGTTTAATAATATAGATAACGGATATTTTTCCGTTATGTATGAGCGCAGCATAGATAACACCAGTATACATAACAGAGCTTTTTTCACATAGATAACGGATAAAATCTATTATCTATGAGCGTTTTTTTGGTAGTGAAGGTCTCTTCACGACCTTGGTCGGAGAGGGCTCTTCAGAGACCGCGGGGGTCTCGAAGTCCAGGCGTGCCTTTGGCCCAGCTTTTGGTGCGACCTTCTTGCCTCTTGTCTTCGCCATTGTTGAAAGTTGGAGAGTTTTCAGGAACTAGGGTTTCAGAGAAAAGTCGAGAGAGAAAAGTATCTGAATTTTGTAGGAGGCGAGTGAAAGTGATAGTAGAGATTTTGTGGGGTAAGGCTTTTATATTAAGGGATTACTATTCATGATTTGACTTGTGACTCTTCAAATTCCTTAGGAGTCTCTCGGATCAGTATGACCTATGCTAATGGATAAGCCTTATCTCCTGAAAAATCGGAACAAACTCTCTCTCTCCAGAGTGCCTCACTTCAGAATCCCTATTTCTAAGGGATTTATTTTTATCTTCATCTTTCTCTCTCCTTATCCCAACCTGCAACCACCATGCTTATCCAAAACAAGCGTAAAATTGCTCCCTAAACTAGTTTAATTAACTAGAAGACTTATTAAAAGAAAATAAAAACGGATAAAGATAAGAAAACACTTGGGTTGCCTCCCAGTAGCGCCTCAGTTATTGTCGTGGGCACGACATCACCTTAGATCAGGCGTAAGTGGGCTCCGCGAGCCAGATCACTATGACATCTTCATCAAAATGCCCCAGGTAAGCTTTCACACGGTGGCCATTCACTTTGAAACGCCTTCCAGTATCGGGGTTTATCAGCTCAATTACCCTATTCGGGCATTCTGCATACACTTGAAATGGACCAACCCACTTGGTCCTCAGTCCTCCTCCCATAAGCTTGAACCTTGAGTGGTACAAAAGTACTTTCTGTCCTGGAGGAAATCTCTTCCTTCGAATTACTTGATCATGGAGCCTTTTCATTTTTTCCTTGTACAACACCGAATTATCATAGGCCTCCATTCTCATCTCCTCAAGTTCTTGAATTTGAAATTTCCTAAGATGCCCAGCGGCGTCAGGATCCATATTCAGCTTTTGAAGTGCCCATCGTGCTTTGTGTTCCAACTCGACTGGCAGATGGCAACACTTCCCAAATAACATCCTGTATGGGGACATCCCAATTAGAGTCTTGAATGCAGTTCGGTATGCCCACAGGGCATCTTCCAGATGAATACTCCAATCTTTTCGGTTTGGAGCCACAACCTTTCCAAGAATGGCTTTAATTTCTCGATTTGAGATTTCAGCTTGGCCATTTCCTTGAGGATGGTAAGGTGTGGTTACCCTATGGTGGACCCCATATTTTTTTAACAATCTTTCCAGCGTTTGGTTGCAGAAATGGGTTCCTTGATCACTGATGATGGACCTGGGCACACCAAACCGACTGAAAATGTGGGATTTCAGAAATGCGGCTACTACTCTTGCATCATTGGTAGGGGTAGCCTTTGCTTCCACCCATTTGGACACATAATCAACTGCCAGGATAATGTATTGGTTCCCCCTTGAATTTGGAAGGGGTCCCATAACATCCATTCCCCAAATGTCAAAGATCTCCACTGGCATGATTGGTGTCATGGGCATTTCATTTCTTCTTGTAATGTTCCCTACCCTCTGGCATTGGTCACACCTTCTGCAGACGTTGTGGGCATCTTTGAATATTGTGGGCCAAAAGAACCCACAATCCAAAATTCTTCTTGCTGTTCGGTTTGGTCCGAAATGCCCTCCGCAAGCATAATTGTGACAATGCGTTAGAATTTCATCTATCTTCTCATCAGGGACACATCTTCTGATGATTTGATCAGCGCATCTTCTCCATAGAATAGGGCAATCCCATGCATAGAACCTGCTCTCATACCTTAGTTTATTTCTCTGGTACCGTGAGTACCTAATAGGCATTTCACCAGATTCGAGATAGTTCACTATGTCTGCATACCAAGGTGCTAGTGTGTCCCTTGCTGAATATAAATGCTCATCAGGAAAATGATCGGCAATGGGCATTTCGTCACCTTTCTCATTCAGCACCCGGCTCAAATGGTCAGCTACCAAGTTCTGTGCCCCACTCTTATCTTTTATCTCGACATCAAACTCTTGTAGCAGCAGGATCCACCTAATTAGTCTTGGTTTCGTCTCCTTCTTGGCCATCAAGTGCCTTAGTGCAACATGATCTGTATAGACAATGCTCTTTGCTCCCAAGAGATAGGATCGAAATTTCTCAAATGCAAACACTAGTGCCAATAGCTCCTTTTCAGTAGTGGTGTAATTACACTGTGCCCTATTCAGAGTCTTGGAGGCATAGTAAATTACATGGCTTTTTTTTCCTCTCTTTTGACCCAGTACAGCGCCCACGGCGTAGCCACTGGCGTCACACATAATCTCAAAGGGCATTCCCCAATCTGGTGGTTGAATGACTGGTGCCGTGACCAGTTGCTTCTTCAAAACATTGAATGCCTTCTTACACTCTTCATCAAATTCAAATGGGACATCTTGCTGTAATAAGTGAGTAATAGGTTGGGCAATTTTTGCAAAATCCTTTATGAACCTCCTGTAGAATCCAGCGTGCCCCAGAAAGCCTCTCACTTGTTTTACTGAAGTGGGGTATGGCAATTTCTCAATTATGTCCACTTTGGCTTTATCAACCTCAATGTCCCTCTCAGAAATCACATGTCCCAGTACAATGCCCTCTCTGACATGAAATGACATTTTTCATAGTTCAGCACTAGGCATTTGTCCACAAAATGCTGCAACACCTTTTCCAGATTATCTAAACATCGATCAAAGCAGCTCCCATATACTGTGAAGTCATCCATGAACACTTCAATGCAGTTCTCGAGTAGATCAGAGAATATGCTCATCATACATCGCTGAAATGTGCCAGGAGCATTGCAGAGGCCAAAGGGCATTCTGCGATAGGCAAATGTGCCGAATGGGCACGTGAATGTTGTTTTCTCCTGGTCCTCTTGACTTACTGCAATCTGCATGTATCCTGAGTATCCATCCAAGAAACAAAAGAACTTGTTTCCTGCGAGTCTTTCCAGCATCTGGTCAATGAACGGAAGTGGGAAATGATCCTTCCGCGTGACCGTGTTCAGCTTCCGGTAATCAATGCAAACTCTCTAGCCAGTTTGCAGTCGTGTGGGCACAAGCTCTCCTTTCTCATTTTTCACAACTTGAATGCCCGACTTCTTGGGCACAACATGGATTGGACTGACCCACTTGCTATCTGAAATTGGGTATATAATGCCCTGGTCCAGAAGCTTAATTATCTCTTTTAGCACCACATCCTTCATCACTGGATTAAGCTTTCTTTGTGGATCACGAACAGGTTTTGCATCATCTTCCAACAATATTTTGTGCATGCAAACCACAGGGCTAATGCCCTTTATATCTGCTAAAGTCCATCCAAGTGCCTCTTTGTATATTCTCAACAATCTCAAAAGGCGGTCCTCATTAGCTTGATTTAAACCTGCACTTATGATTACATGGAGTGTCTCGTTATCTCCCAATTAGGCATACTTCAAATGCCTTGGCAATGCCTTCAACTCCAGCGTGGGCGCTTTGACAATAGAAGGCATCAACTTGTCATCATTTCTCTGAATGGGCACACCATAGTCCACACATCCGTGTGGCATTTCTTCTAATGAATACAGCATCATAATTCCATCCCTTATTTCTTCATCCTCGTCCAGGGCATCTTGGTCATTCAGTCCATCCCACAATGCCCATTCCAGTGGTTCTCTATTGCTCACTATGGATAAAGTAGGATGGCTTGGGGAATGAAATGTATTCACAAAGTTACAATTTTCTGTATCCGGAGGATGCTTCATGGCTTCAAAAATGTTGAACGTCACTTTCTCCCCATCAAACTCACAGGTCAGTGTGCCCTTGTCCACATCAATTTTGGTTCGAGCTGTCTTTATGAAGGGCCTTCCCAGCAACAAAACTGAAGATTTTGAAGTCGCTGTGCCCATGTCAAGCACATAAAAATCTGCTGGGAAGATAAGCTCGTCCACCTTAACCAATACATCTTCAATGAGGCCTTCTGGATATACATTGGACCTGTCAGCTAGCTGAATGACCACACGGGTCTCCTTCAATGGTCCAATCTTCAAGTCTTTGAACACCGACAGGGGCATTACATTGATAGATGCCCCCAAGTCCAGCATGGCCTTTTCGACTTTTCTGTCTCCAATTATGCAAGGGTTCATGAACATCCCTGGATCATCACACTTCTTGGGTAACTTCCTTTGTATCACAGCTGATACATTCTCCCCAACTAGGAACCTTGCATCGTCATTGAATCGTACCTTTATGGTACAAAGCTCCTTTAGAAACCGGGCATACCGCGGCACTTGTTTGATTGCCTCGATCAGTGGAATGTTGATCTCTACTTTGCTAAATACTTTTAGCATCTCCCTGGTTTCCTCTTCTTTTCTATTCTGTGCCAATCTCCCTGGAAAGGGAGGTTTCCGTCTTTCTGGAGTGGGTAACTTGGCAGATTGCTTCACTTCCGGGATGGGCACAGTATCAATCGGCTCAGTCTCTTGTGTCTTGTCTTTTGTGGGAATTTTTTCCACTTCTTCCTCCAAGGACACATCGTCCTTCTCTCCTCTCGGCCCGACCATCTCCGGAAGCTCTTTTCCACTCCTCAAGGCTACTGCATTCACTTGTTCTCTTGGATTCTCGACCTGGGAAGGTAGCTTCCCATTTTTCTCTTCCATCTTGTGCATGGCTTGAGCCAGCTGATTGATTTGCTTGCTCATATGCGAGAGACCAGCTCGAGTCTCTTGCTTAAACTTCTCATTCTCCTCAGCCATAGCAAACACAAGATCTTCCAGCCTACTTGGCTTCCTTTTCTCCTCGGGTGGTGGCAATGGGCGTGCAGGATGCCCATCCTCCGGCCTTCTCCATCTAAAATTTTCATGGTCTCTCCAGCCAGGATTATAGGTCTGGAAATGGGGATCATATCTTCTGGAATGCCCATTCTGGCCACCTATAGCATTCACTTCTTCCATTTCGTCTTGTAGAGTAGGGCATTCATCCGTGAAATGAGATATGCTTTTGCACACCCCACAAGGTCTGGGCTTCCTCACCATGCTTGCACCAGACAAGATTTTTTCGATCTTTTCGCACAATCTATCAATCCTGCTGTCCTGGTCCGGTACCCTCTCTGTTTCACTAACAACCCGAATGCCCTCTCCACCGAAGTCTCGGTTGTCTTCAGCCATTTTTGTGAGAATTCTGAATGCTTCAACAGGCTGTTTGTTCAAAATAGATCCTCCACATGAGGCATTCACGATCGTCCTCTCATGTGGTCTCAATCCTCCGATGAAATACTGAATTAAATCGTGTTCAGTAATCTGGTGCTGTGGGCATTTTACCAGCATCGCCTAGAATCTTCCCCAATAGTCATAGAAACTTTCGTTAGTTCCCATCTTCAGGCTCCCTATTATTCTTCTCATTTCTTGCACTCTGGATGCTGGGAAATACTTCTCCAAAAACTTCTGTTGAAGTTGTCTCCATGTGGTCACAGCGCCAGTGGGTAGTGTATATAGCCAGTCACGTGCGCCATCCTGAAGGGTGAAAGAAAACGAGACCAATCGAACATACTCTTCTCGTCCATGGTTGGATGGTTGAGTTTGGCAAACCATCTCAAAATCTTGCAAATGCCTTTGTGGATCCTCTCCAGGCATTCCGTGGAACTTCGACAAGATCTGGATAAAGTTTGCGTGAATATCCCAGTTCTGAGTTACAGCTGGGAGTGTAATGCCCATTGGGCGCAGATTCATGTTGGTCGGGAAGACCAACTGCCTTAAAGTTCTGTTATCATCCGCATTGCCATTCGCGGCATTTCTATTTGCGGCCATGTTGATGTTGTGGCCGTTCTCAAACTTTCTTTCCTCCTCGTGCCCTTCGTCTCCTTGATCTTCTTGATCCTCTGGTGGTGGTGTGGACTCACGAGGTCTATTTGCTGCTCGGCGTGCCCTCTTTACAGCTGCCCTGTTTTTCCTCGAAGTCTTCTCTATCTCCGGATCATACAATAGAGTCTCCTCCAAAGAGCCCCTGGGCATCAACTTCTAGGCTCGCCAATTATGGAAGATAAAATCACTAAAAAACAACTCCCCAGCAACGGCGCCAATTTTGACGCGCGGTCGTTTCGCGCTTAAAAATATATTTGTAAACTCCTGTGCCCACAGCGAGCGTAGCTAGCCAATGAGTACGGGTCGATCCCACAGAGAGCTGTTGCGATTCTATCTTCAAGTAGCCAATCACAAAGGGGGTTTGGGTGTTGTCTCTAAACTGAATGTAAATCTGCAAAAGAAACTAAAGAAAATATCAAATAATAAAAGGTTCTGGCATTTGAATTAGAATTGATTTAAACATAAAACAACTCGATCATGGGCACACCGATTTTCATACATGATATGTCATCTAGTTATGGTGACCGGATTCCTCTCTGCGTCTCCTCATCCATCCTTTCATTTTAGGTTTAAAAGTGATTCTTCTTCGATTAAACCCCTAACCAGTTACCCACCTCCCGATTCCTCTAAGAGATGTAAGCAAACAAGCAGCAGTGTGCCCTAGACGGACCCAGATCTGTTGTGTTCAACTGATTCCTCTTGTGCCCACAACACCCCATTAATTCCTTTATTACTATATGAACCGACACACAGTCGCGATTCGCCAATTCAATTAATAGTGGTGTGCCCTCTTTACCTAACGAGTGATCAGCCACATTGGGCACTTCAGACACACACTCACGTGGAACAAGGTACAAGAATTAACAGAAACTAATCATGCATTACTATGCCCAATTTGGCCTCACGAGTCCAGATTAATGCTTAATCCAATTTCATCATTCAAACGCCAAAATTAAAGATCTAGCCGAGAAGGCTAGACATAATTAAAACTGCAGAATTTAAAGACATAAAAATAAAGAGAACGTACTGAATTAATTAAGCAAAAACTCGACTCCAATGTCGATGAACTTGAACATAACCTAAGTCCCGAAGGTTTAAGACCTTTCGGATTGTTTGGCTGCCCAAGCAGCGTGCGGAAATTAAAGATGTCGAAATGTAAAAATGTAAAATGTTTCAGAGTGTCTCAAAACTTGTTTTTCCAGAAACTAAACTTGTTTAAATAACTACATTCCCGAGTAGAGTTTCCCCCACAGGCGGGGGTCTTCTGCTGAAAATCCGGAACGGTGTGCCCTCGCTGACTTTGACTGGATAAGCTTCATCTTCAACAAATCCCTATTTTTTAGGGATTATTCTTATCTCCTCAGATTGAGCTTTATCTCCTCGTCTGAGCTTATCCTTTTGTTGCAGCACCTTCCAGGAGTCCAGCTTAGCTCCAACTCTCCTGCGGATATATAGCTATCCTTCCACCAGCTGTCCTTCAATTGAATCCTGAATTTCACTGGAATGTCCATTCTGCCCTGTGGTCGAGTCTGTGCGAGTACTGTGGGCACGACATCATCTGTCAGCTCCATCCGTATCTGATATGCCTACTTCACCGACCGAATGTGAGATGGATACTGAAGAAGTCCCCTGTGCCTCTAATGAACATATGTGTGAGATATACATGAATAACTGGGCATAAAATGCCCCTTCCGCCGGACTCGACTCTTGGAATGCCCTTTGATCGCAACCTGGTTCTTTTCGACTCAAAAACACACTAAAAAGGACATTTATAGAGGATAAAATGTCCATAAAAATACGAAATAAATGGACTTATCACACCCACACACTTTAAGCATGATTGTCCTCAAGCATGGGGTGCAACGCATCCAAAAAAACAAAAGAAAAGAAAGAAGAAAAGAAACAGACACAAGACACAAGCATGCAAACTGTTACTCAGTGTGGGCACATTAGAAATAATCCAACAAAAATGCAAAGTTTCAGCATACCTTAAATAGGTCAAAAATGAGTTTTAGCTTGGTGTTCCTCACAGACTCTCTTCACTTAGTGTATACTCTCATTTCGGCTGTAATTCTATGCAAATTCGTTCCATAAGTTTGCCAAAGTTCTGCTGTTCATTCTCCAGAAACCATGATGCATTAGTATCAATAGGGCTTTTTTAGGCTACAGTTGGGCATTTTAAGTGGGAGGGGTTTTTATTGACTGAACAGACCCCTCCCCAGCTCCTTTCTATTCTCTACCCTCCTGTGTCCTGTTCAGGCACTGAATTTTTCTATATTGGGCATTCGAAACACTTAGAACATCGGGGGATTTTTATTCAGACTTTTTTTTTCTTTTTCTTTTTCTTCCCCCTTTTTTTTCTAATCACTCTTTTTTTCTTTTTTTGTTTTTTTATTTTATTCTTCCCCCTCTCTTTCCTGGCCCTTTCATATTTATGCCTTCCCAGAAGCAGCTCTCCTGCCCCATTTTCTTTTCAGGTTTTATAATGCCCTGGTTAAGAATAAACCATCCCAGAACAAAATTGACCAGGGCATTTTATAGGCTCAAAGGGGCTGCAAGGGCTATGTCATTGGTGGGAGTTATTTTATTTCAGTAGCTTAGCAAAACATGGCCTACCTCATCTACATGTGCATTAATAATTCCTAGAATTAAACATAGAACATAGGCAAATTCTAGAACATCTTAAGCACAACATTATTCACACTCATGAATGAAAGAAAACTGTAAATTTGAAGCATACATCATATAGGCTCAAGTCTCACAGGGCATGCTAAAACTCGTTCGTCATCCCTATCTTAATTGGGCATGCTGATTTTTCTGTAAAGCAATTAAAGTTGGATCATCACGTGAAATGCCCACACAGACTCACAGAATAGCATGCTTTGACTCAACTACCCACCTACACACTTTGCAACTTGCAAAGTGTGGACACAGACTCAAACAACAAAAACAAAGAAAACAGAGAAACAACAAAAACAAAACAAAAACAAAACCTAAACTAAAGGACAGAAAGAACCAGGTCAATCGGTTGCGGGCGTTGGGTAGGAGAACCCAACATGTTTGAAATAGGCCTTCAGGGCTGCTTCTATTCGGGTCAGCTTTTCATTGGTTTGGAACTGGGCATTCTCAATCAGCTCAAGTCTCCTTGTGATCACTGCGACTGGGTGCTCCCTCTGCGGTGCCTTCCCTGTTGGTGGTTTCTTCGATGTACCTGCAATAGCTAGAAGAATGCTCGAGGTGTCTGCCCCCGGCACAAAGAAAACAGGCTTTCCATCCTCATCGTCAACCACATCTTGCATTCTCCTCAGGCAATTCAGATCAAAATACTCACGGGGAAGGGAGGTCAAATCAGTTTCATGCAAGTCAATGAGCCTATATCTAACTGCAATCTGAGTGATCAATTGGGCACAAGAGATACGATGCCTGGGGTGTGTTTTAATTTCCTGAAAATGTGCAATGGCCACAGAACGAAAATTGATTTTAATTTTATGAACCATGCACCAAAAAATATACAGCTCCTGATTGGTGATTGAATTAGAGCTATTCTTACGGCCGAAAAAATTGTAGGCCAACACCCTATGGCAGAATCTCAAATCATCATTGTTTAAGCAATATCTTTTTGTGGATCCGCTTTGAAAAACAGATCCATCCCCAATATCTACCCATTTTGCGTCGACTCCTTCTGCAGAGTCGGGCACTATAGTCACGGCATCGACATACTCCTCCCTCTAGAGGTCCAAGTATGTCACGATGCCCAGTAACATATTCAGGTCATCAGCAGACACAGAATAATTCCTACCCATTAATTTAAAAGTTAAAACCCTAGTGGAAGTAGCAGGCTTGTTCACAGCTTTAATTTTCAAGTTCTGGACAAAATCATGAGACAACGACGGAAAAATAACACACTCCATATCTAAAAAGCATTCCCAACCAATTGCAGAAAATAAATCTCTTACCTCCTGCTCTATACCAAGAGCTGCAAGCGTCTCACGGTGGACTCCTTTTGAGTTGATGATGCCCCTTACTGGTGGCGGGCCACTGCTAGGCTTACTCGGTGTAAGGCTCCCCACCCCTCTACCTCTTTTAGGTGCAGGGGCTAAAATGCCCTCTTCAGCTTTCCTCTTTTGTGAAGAGGCCTCTCCAGCCAGCTTGGCTCCGGCTTTCATTCCAACAAATTTCCCCACCCTTCGATTGGGTGAGTAGTCCTCCGAGGGCTCTTCAGAGCCTGCTTGCGTTTGGGAGGGCACACTGGGCTCCTGCTGCTCCTTTTCTTCGTCAGTATCCCCTTGCTGGGACGCCTCTGGCTCGGTTGGCTCTGGAGTGGGCTCTCCAACTTTTCTTTTTACCTTCGATTTCTCTAGTGCTCGTTTTTTTATGTCAGCGGGTGCCTCTTCCTCCTCTTCAAACAACGGTACCTTTTTCGATTGGGGCTCAGCCTCAATGTCTTCAATCTCAGTCAGATATTTGTCCAACTCACTATCTTTATCTCCTTCATCTTCTGCTCTTCCCTCTACTTCCTCTCCTTCTTCTTCATCCTCAAAGTCTTCGATCTCCACCGACGGTACAGGAGTCGGAACCTTAACGGGCTTCTTAGCTTTCTTCTTTTCTGCCCTTTTTTTAGGCTTTGGCGCAGGCTCTTCAGTCGCTTCTTCCTCCTGCATGCCCTCTACAGCCGCATCATCATCTTGCTGCTCCGTTTGAGTTGGAATAGCGGAGCTCTCTTCCGTCGCCTCGACTTCAGAAACAGCTTCTTTTTCTGACGGAGTTTTCTTGGTATGTTTACTCGACATGGCTGCCTCAGACGTAGCTTTCCCCTTGGCTTTCGCAGAAGGTCTCTTCACGACCTTGGTCGGAGAGGGCTCTTCAGAGACCGCGGGGGTCTCGAAGTCCAGGCGTGCCTTTGGCCCAGCTTTTGGTGCGACCTTCTTGCCTCTTGTCTTCGCCATTGTTGAAAGTAGGAGAGTTTTCAAGAACTAGGGTTTCAGAGAAAAGTCGAGAGAGAAAAGTATCTGAATTTTGTAGGAGGCGAGTGAAAGTGAAAGTAGAGATTTTGTGGGGTAAGACTTTTATATTAAGGGATTACTATTCATGATTTGACTTGTGACTCTTCAAATTCCTTAGGAGTCTCTCGGATCAGTATGCCCTATGCTAATGGATAAGCCTTATCCCCTGAAAAATCGGAACAAACTCTCTCTCTCCAGAGTGCCTCACTTCAGAATCCCTATTTTTAAGGGATTTATTTTTATCTTCATCTTTCTGTCTCCTTATCTCAACCTGCAACCACCATGCTTATCCAAAACAAGCGTAAAATTGCTCCCTAAACTAGTTTAATTAACTGGAAAACTTATTAAAAGAAAATAAAAACGGATAAAGATAAGAAAACACCTGGGTTGCCTCCCAGTAGCGCCCCAGTTATTGTCGTGGGCACGACATCACCTTAGATCAGGCGTAAGTGGGCTCCGCGAGCCAGATCACTGTGACATCTTTATCAAAATACCCCAGGTAAGCTTTCACACGGTGGCCATTCACTTTGAAACGCCCTCCAGTATCGGGGTTTATCAGCTCAATTGCCCCATTCGGGCATTCTGCATACACTTGAAATGGACCAACCCACTTGGTCCTCAGTCTTCCTCCCATAAGCTTGAACCTTGAGTGGTACAAAAGTACCTTCTGTCCTGGAGTGAATCTCTTCCTTCGAATTACTTGATCATGGAGCCTTTTCATTTTTTCCTTGTACAGCACCGAATTATCATAGGCCTCCATTCTCATCTCCTCAAGTTCTTGAATTTGAAATTTCCTGAGATGCCCACCGGCGTCAGGATCCATATTCAGCTTTTGAAGTGCCCATCGTGCTTTGTGTTCCAACTCGACTGGCAGATGATAACACTTCCCAAATAACATCCTGTATGGGGACATCCCAATTAGAGTCTTGAATGCAGTTCGGTATGCCCACAGGGCATCTTCCAGATGAATACTCCAATCTTTTCGGTTTGGAGCCACAGCCTTTCCAAGAATGGCTTTAATTTCTCGATTTGAGATTTCAGCTTGGCCATTTCCTTGAGAATGGTAAGGTGTGGTTACCCTATGGTGGACCCCATATTTTTTTAACAATCTTTCCAGCGTTTGGTTACAGAAATGGGTTCCTTGATCACTGATGATGGACCTGGGAACACCAAACCGATTGAAAATGTGGGATTTCAGAAATGCGGCTACTACTCTTGCATCATTGGTAGGGGTAGCCTTTGCTTCCACCCATTTGGACACATAATCAACTGCCAGGATAATGTATTGGTTCCCCCTTGAATTTGGAAGGGGTCCCATAAAATCCATTCCCCAAATGTCAAAGATCTCCACTGGCATGATTGGTGTCATAGGCATTTCATTTCTTCTTGTAATGTTCCCTACCCTCTGGCATTGGTCACACCTTCTGCAGACGTTGTGGGCATCTTTGAATATTGTGGGCCAAAAGAACCCACAATCCAAAATTCTTCTTGCTGTTCGGTTTGGTCCGAAATGCCCTCCGCAAGCATAATTGTGACAATGCTTTAGAATTTCATCTATCTTCTCATCAGGGACACATCTTCTGATGATTTGATCAGCGCATCTTCTCCATAGAATAGGGCAATCCCATGCATAGAACCTGCTCTCATACCTTAGTTTATTTCTCTGGTACCGTGAGTACCTAATAGGCATTTCACCAGATTCGAGATAGTTCACTATGTCTGCATACCAAGGTGCTAGTGTGTCCCTTGCTGAATATAAATGCTCATCAGGAAAATGATCGACAATGGGCATTTCGTCACCTTTCTCATTCAGCACCCGGCTCAAATGGGCAACTACCAAGTTCTATGCCCCACTCTTATCTTTTATCTCGACATCAAACTCTTGTAGCAGCAGGATCCACCTAATTAGTCTTTGTTTCGTCTCCTTCTTGGCCATAAAGTGCCTTAGTGCACCATGATCTGTATAGACAATGCTTTTTGCTCCCAAGAGATAGGATAGAAATTTCTCAAATGCAAACACTACTGCCAATAGCTCCTTTTCAGTAGTGGTGTAATTACACTGTGCCCCATTCAGAGTCTTTTAGGTATAGTAAATTACATGGCTTTTTTGTCCTCTCTTTTGACCCAGTACAGCGCCCACGGCGTAGCCACTGGCGTCACACATAATCTCAAAGGGCATTCCCCAATCTGGTGGTTGAATGACTGGTGCCGTGACCAGTTGCTTCTTCAAAACATTGAATGCCTTCTTACACTCTTCATCAAATTCAAATGGGACATCTTGCTGTAATAAGTGAGTAATAGGTTGGGCAATTTTTGCAAAATCCTTTATGAACCTCGTGTAGAATCCAGCGTGCCCCAGAAAGCCTCTCACTTGTTTTACTGAAGTGGGGTATGGCAATTTCTCAATTATGTCCACTTTGGCTTTATCAACCTCAATGCCCCTATCAGAAATCACATGTCCCAGTACAATGCCCTCTCTGACATGAAATGACATTTTTCATAGTTCAGCACCAGGCATTTGTCCACAGAACACTGCAACACCTTTTCCAGATTATCTAAACATCGATCAAAGCAGCTCCCATATACTGCGAAATCATCCATGAACACTTCAATGCAGTTCTCGAGTAGATCAGAGAATATGCTCATCATACATCGCTGAAATGTGCCAGGAGCATTGCAGAGGCCAAAGGGCATTCTGCGATAGGCAAATGTGCTGAATGGGCACGTGAATGTTGTTTTCTCCTAGTCCTCTTGACTTACTGCAATCTGCATGTATCCTGAGTATCCATCCAAGAAACAAAAGAACTTGTTTCCTGCGAGTCTTTCCAGCATCTGGTCAATGAACGGAAGTGGGAAATGATCCTTCCGTGTGACCGTGTTCAGCTTCCGGTAATCAATGCAAACTCTCCAGCCAGTTTGCAGTCGTGCGGGCACAAGCTCTCCTTTCTCATTTTTCACAACTTGAATGCCCGACTTCTTGGGCACAACATGGATTGGACTGGCCCACTTGCTATCTGAAATTGGGTATATAATGCCCTGGTCCAGAAGCTTAATTATCTCTTTTAGCACCACATCCTTCATCACTGGATTAAGCTTTCTTTGTGGATCACGAACAGGTTTTGCATCATCTTCCAACAATATTTTGTCTATGCAAACCACTGGGCTAATGCCCTTTATATCTGCTAAAGTCCATCCAAGTGCCTCTTTGTATATTCTCAACAATCTCAAAAGGCGGTCATCATCAGCTTGATTTAAACCTGCACTTATGATTACATGGAGTGTCTCGTTATCTCCCAAGTAGGCATACTTCAAATGCCTTGGCAATGCCTTCAACTCTAGCGTGGGCGCTTTGACAATAGAAGGCATAAGCTTGTCATCATTTCTCCGAATGGGCACACCATAGTCCACACATCCGTGTGGCATTTCTTCTAATGAATACAACATCATAATTCCATCCCTTATGTCTTCATCCTCGTCCAGGGCATCTTGGTCATTCAGTCCATCCCACAATACCCATTCCAGTGGTTCTCTATAGCTCACCATGGATAAAGTAGGATGGCTTGGGGAATGAAATGTATTCACAAAGTTACAATTTTCTATATCCGGAGGATGCTTCATGGCTTCAAAAATGTTGAACGTCACTTTCCCCCCATCAAACTCACAGGTCAGTGTGCCCTTGTCCACATCCATTTTGGTTCGAGCTGTCTTCATGAAGGGCCTTCCCAGCAACAAAACTGAAGATTTTGAAGTCGCTGTGCCCATGTCAAGCACATAAAAATCTGCGGGGAAGATAAGCTCGTCCACCTTGACCAATACATCTTCAATGAGGCCTTCTGGATATACATTGGACCTGTCAGCTAGCTGAATGACCACACGGGTCTCCTTCAAAGGTCCAATCTTCAAGTCTTTGAACATCGACAGAGGCATTACATTGATAGATGCCCCCAAGTCCAGCATGGCCTTTTCGACTTTTTTCTGTCTCCAATTATGCAAGGGATCATGAACATCCCTGGATCATCACACTTCTTCTGGAAATGCCCATTCTGGCCACCTATAGCATTCACTTCTTTCATTTCATCTTGTAGAGTAGAGCATTCATCCGTGAAATGAGATATGCTTTTGCACACCCCACAAGGTCTGGGCTTCCTCACCATGCTTGCACCAGACAAGATTTTTTCGATCTTGTCGCACAATCTATCAATCCTGCTGTCCTGGTCCGGTGCCCTCTCTATTTCACTTACAACCCGAATGCCCTCTCCACCGAAGTCTCGGTTGTCTTCAGCCATTTATGTGAGAATTCTGAATGCTTCAATAGGCTATTTGTTCAAAATGGATCCTCCACATAAGGCATTCACGATCGTCCTCTCATGTGGTCTCAATCCTCCGACGAAATACTGAATTAAATCGTGTTCAGTAATCTGGTGCTGTGGGCATTTTGCCAGCATCGCCTGGAATCTTCCTCAATAGTCATAGAAACTTTCGTTAGTTCCCATCTTCAGGCTCCCTATTCTTTTTCTCATTTCTTGCACTCTGGATGCTGGGAGATACTTCTCCAAAAACTTCTGTTGAAGTTGTCTCCATGTGGTCACAGCGCCAGTGGGTAGTGTGTATAGCCAGTCATGTGCCCCATCCTGAAGGGTGAAAGCAAACGAGACCAATCGAACATACTCCTCTCGTCCATGGTCGGATGGTTGAGTTTGGCAAACCATCTCAAAATCTTGCAAATGCCTTTGTAGATCCTCTCCAGGCATTCCGTGGAACTTCGACAAGATCTGGATAAAGTTTGCGTGAATATCCCAGTTCTGAGTTACAGCTGGGAGTGTAATGCCCATTGGGCGCAGATTCATGTTGGTCGGGAAGACCAACTGCCTTAAAGTTCTGTTATCATCCGCATTGCCATTCGCGGCATTTCCATTTACGGCCATGTTGATGTTGTGGCCGTTCTCAAACTGTCTTTCCTCCTCGTGCCCTTCGTCTCCTTAATCTTCTTGATCTTCTGGTGGTGGTGTGGGCTCACGAGGTCTATTTCCTGCTTGGCGTGCCCCTGGGCATCAACTTCTAGGCTCACCAATTGTGGAAGATAAAATCACTAGAAACCATCTCCCCGGCAACGGCGCCAATTTTGACGCGCGGTCGTTTCCCGCTCAAAAATATATTTGTAAACTCCTGTGCCCACAGCGAGCGTAGCTAGCCAATGAGTACGGGTCGATCCCACAGAGAGTTGTTGCGATTCTATCTTCAAGTAGCCAATCACAAAGGGGGTTTGGGTGTTGTCTCTAAACTGAATGTAAATCTGCAAAAGAAACTAAAGAAAATATCAAATAACAAAAGGTTCTGGCATTTGAATTAGAATTTGATTTAAACATAAAACAACTCGATCATGGGCACACCGATTTTCATACATGATATGTCATCTAATTATGGTGACCGGATTCCTCTCTCCGTCTCCTCATCCATCCTTTCATTTTAGGTTTAAAAGTGATTCCTTTTCGATTAAACCCCTAACCAGTTATCCACCTCCCTATTCCTCTAAGAGATGTAAGCAAACAAGCAGCAGTGTGCCCTAGACGGACCCAGATCTATTGTGTTCAACTGATTCCTCTTGTGCCCACAACACCCCATTAATTTCCTTATTACTACATGAACCGATAGAGTCACGATTCGCCAATTCAATTAATAGTGGTGTGCCCTCTTTACCTAACGAGTGATCAGCCACATTGGGCACTTCAGACACACACTCACGTGGAACAAGGCACAAGAATTAACGGAAACTAATCATGCATTACTATGCCCATTTTGGCCTCACGAGTCCAGATTTATGCTTAATCCAATTTCATCATTCAAACGCCAGAATTAAAGATCTAGCCGAGAAGGCTAGACATAATTAAAACTGCAGAATTTAAAGACATAAAAATAAAGAGAACGTACTGAATTAATTAAGCAAAAACTCGACTCCAACGTCGATGAACTTGAACATAACCTAAGTCCCGAAGGTTTAAGACCTTTCGGATTGTTTGGCTGCCCAAGGAGCGTGCGAAAATTAAAGATGTCGAAATGTAAAAATGTAAAATGTTTCAGAGTGTCTCAAAACTTGTTTTTCCAGAAACTAAACTTGTTTAAATAACTACATTCCCGAGTAGAGTTTCCCCCACAGGCGGGGGTCTTCTGCTGAAAATCTGGAACGGTGTGCCCTCGCTGACTTTGACTGGATAAGCTTCATCTTGAACAAATCCCTATTTTTTAGGGATTGTTCTTATCTCCTCAGATTGAGCTTTATCTCCTCGTCTGAGCTTATCCTTTTGTTGCAGCACCTTCCAGGAGTCCAGCTTAGCTCCAACTCTCCTGTGGATATGTAGCTATCCTTTCATCAGTTGTCCTTCAACTGAATCCCAAATTTCACTGGAATGCCCATTCTGCCTTGTGGTCGAGTCTGTGCGAGTACTGTGGGCACGACATCATCTGTCAGCTCCATCCGTATCTGATATGCCCACTTCACCGACCGAATGTGGGATGGATACTGAAGAAGTCCCCTGTGCCTCTAATGAACATATGTGTGAGATATACGTGAATAACTGGGCATAAAATGCCCCTTCCGCCAGACTCGACTCTTGGAATGCCCTTTGATCGCAACCTGGTTCTTTTCGACTCAAAACACACTAAAAAGGACATTTATAGAGGATAAAATGCCCATAAAAAACGAAATAAATGGACTTATCATTATTGAACTAGGAAGATGGAATTGTTGTTTTTGGCATTTCTTTTGTTATTTGATGCCCCTTTCATTTTGCAGAACGTTTCCCTTGTGAAATGATTGTTTTGTTTGGCATTTCTTTTGTATCTATTGATATGGTTTAGTATTAGTTCAATATTAGTGTTGAAAATACTTCGCACTTTTTTGTTGATATTTATTTTGATATTGTTGATGTGCTTGAGGTGCCATTTTTTTTCTTATTTTTTTCTTAATGATTTGCTGAAAAAATGAAGGTAAAAATGTCATCTGTGACTATATATAACCGTAGCTGAAAAATGGCATGAATTAAGTGAATTCCCCCCCCCCCAAAAGGCTTGTAATAGGCATTTCACGTAAGTGGCCTTGACGTTTAACGACAGTTATCTGTCTCCGTTAGGTTTGAGACTAAAATTATCAGAATAATATCTTATTGGACTAAAATTGTCTAAAAAATATCTTATGGGACCAAAATTATAGAAAAAAAAATCATTTGGGACCAAAAAAGTAACTTTTGGGACTAAAAGTGTTTTGATCCTATTCTAATGGGACCAAAAGTGAAATTTACTCATTCGATGAGGCATTGCTAGCTTGTTGTATATAAATATAATCGATCTTAGATAGATGTTCATCAGGGCCGTCTCAAATATTTAGGGGTCCATGTGCTTATTTTAAAAATTGGGCCCCTAATATTAAAAAAAAACACTAAATTTTAAATTTAGTAATAAAATATTAGCATATTACAATTATATTTTGACAAGGTTAAAGTATATTTTGATGTCTAATTTTTGGGCACTTTTTCAAAAATAGCCAACGTTTACAAAATTAATAAAATTGAACCCATCCTTTAAAAAAAATTGCAAAACTTGCATCAACATATGAATATTGAGAACTGTTAGTTGTTTTTTTTTACTATACATGTTAATTCATTTATTTTATTATCTTTATATTGAGATGATTGTTATGAATTGATGGAACTTTTACAAGTTTTTCAACTTGCAATAAAAAATTTATCCGGTGTTTATTACTCTACTGTGTGCAACTTCATGTATTGTTGCTGCTAAATTTAATTCTTGCAGTCATAAACCAGATTTGGTATGCATGTTTTAAGCTATGATACAAAAATGGTTTAAATATTTTGATCATAATCATAATATATTTTTGGTTGCTAAAATCTTAAATGCCACATTTAAACTTGCTGAAACTAATGACATGATTGATTTGTATTACATTATTTTATCTTCTATGAGTTTTTCAAGTGCTGGTGGTGTTAATTTATATTTACCAACAGTTGATGAAGTTAAATTAGATGTTTTTGAATCTTTACTATCACTTTATAAAGAATATGAACAAAAATATGGGGATACTATACTAGCTAATCAAACTCGTCTTCCCTCTGGTAGTAATTTTTCATTAGGATTAAATGCTTCACAAGGTAGTGCTTTACAGGAATTTAAAAAAAATCCAAAGTAGAGGAAGTGCGAAACATAATCAAAATGAATTAGAAATATATTTGCAAAACCCTGTTGTGCCAAATATTGAAAATGCAATTGCAAATAATTTTGATGTTCTCAAGTGGTGGTCCCAAAATCAAGAGTGGAATCATTTGCTTGCGATTATGGCAAAAGAGATTTTTACAGTTTCGACATTAACAATTGACATTGAACAAGCTTTCAGTAAATCCGATATATGTTGGACAAGTGGAGATCAAACTTGACACCGGATCATCTTGAAGCACAAATGATATTGAAGGACGAATCAACAGTCGGCCTAAGAGAGCAAGAGAACCGCTGGGATGATTTGATGGATAACCCGCTGATCCTAGTTGGCTTGGAGACTAGAGAGTTAAGCTGAAGGAGGAGGGAGTGGGAGCCAAACCAACGACGAATGGGACGACGACCTCGACTTCTAGACTCGATAAGGAAAAAAGGTAAAATGAACTACGAAAGCTTTGATTCCAAGGTAAATGATAAATAGGCAGCTTCATTTGAAGTGCAAGCCAAATTTTCAATCTTTTCCCCCTCAATCAGTCAAATTATAAATTTTAATTTACTGTTAAGTTGTAACTTGTAAGTTTG
Source organism: Perilla frutescens (assembly GCA_026008535.1). Lineage (NCBI taxonomy): Eukaryota > Viridiplantae > Streptophyta > Magnoliopsida > Lamiales > Lamiaceae > Perilla > Perilla frutescens. The sequence continues at coordinate 7,663,667 of BRKX01000008.1, read as the reverse complement.
TAATTTCATAAGTTTGATTTGTAATTTATAATTTTATAATATCATATTATTTATCAAATAAACTTGTATTCTTGTAAGATGTAAATTATAATGTCATCATATAATAATATTAAATAAACTTGTCATTGTCATCATTTTTAGTTTTTAAATTGTAAATTTGTAATTTAGTTAAATTATGAAAATTATAATGTAATAATATTTAATAGTTCATAAGTTCGAAACAAAAAAAAAAAAGAAATCGTCGGTTAACCGAGTAACCGTCGGTTAACTGGCATAAACTGGCGACGATACAAACTGCCGATTACGATTTGAAAACCATAACCAAGAAACTCTACCGGATGGTATGATTCCGGTTTGTGCTATCCAGAACCGGCTAACCGCTGGTTTGTAATAAAAACTGGTAAAAAAGAAACCATGGGCATCTCTAGTCTTCATCTCAACACTTATATTCGTTGTTCATTATTATTCACGCCATCATCATCACATGTAACACCCTAGTTTTTAGATAATTAATACAATATTCATTTCAGTAAATTAACCATAAATCATATTCTTCATTTTAAATGCAGCGGAAGACTTAACATTAACAGCTCTTTAATTTAACTGTCACTATACGTCTCCACACACATTACTCGAGTAATCAACAACCTCAAAAATATAATAACTTTGTTGAACTTAATAATTTAAATTACTTGATTGAACCAATATTTTCATAAATCATGCTTGTGTACATTTCATAGATAATATCATAATTGGAAACATAACGGATGATATTATTTTAGTAAACCCCGCTCCCTCCCTTTTTTATAGCAAGTCTACAAAATATGGACCCGCTTTATACAAACTGTAATGCCTTGTTTTTAAAAACTGAGGCATTACACTACCTATATATGATTGTCGAGTGGATTACTTTTTACAACTGTGGAGCAAATGATTTTTTTAAAAAACAACCTTGTACATTGTGTATCAAATAATATATAATTTGTGTTGGAGTGAATTGAGTGAATCCATCCGCAACCTAAAAATTCATTTTCTAACTCAAAATGTAATAAGTGAAATATCAAAGGGTAATTTACATACCAACCAATAAACTCATTTTTCATGCCATTTTTTATAATTTTTTCATTAACACTCATACATTTATCAAATTTACAAATTGTGTCTCTTTATTTTTTTTAATCAGGATGTATCAAATAAAAATAATCATCTATCAATAATTTCATACAAATGGGTTGTCATGTATTTTAATTTTAGTTTTCCAAATTTGATTTTTATATTAGGTAATATTGTGGTATGTCATGTATATATTCCTATTTTCATTATACATGTGTATTTTAATACCATTGTTATGATTTTTAATTTATAAGTCAATGTTGTTCTTTAATTTTTGAAACTATAAATTAAATTATTCTCTTATTAAAAAAATTAATTGCATAAAATTAAAACATATAAATAATAATAAAATTATTAATACAAAATGATACTAGTAACTATTGCAAATTTTTAATACATGAAGGACCAAATTGTAATTTTTACTGAACAAATATCAGTTTTGCATAATTTGCGTTTATAGGAGAGAGAGAAAAATCAATTTGCACCATTTTGTGTTTGCGGCTCGGTTGGAGAGAAAGAAACTACATATATTTCAGGTTATAAGATTTACTACTTTGAAAATACTTTTTTTACTTTGAAGTCTGTGATGAGTGGTATTTTGGTATAATATTTTGAGGTTTAAATGAAGTGAATTGAAGAGTTTTACATGTGTTTTAACACAAATTGCGCTCTTAACCTTCCTACTTGAGAGTTTTGTTTCTTGTTTGAGTTTTGCAGAAAATTGTAGATGAATAAATGAATTTTTGAGTGATTCAATGCCATGGGAAGATAGAGAATCGAATTGGAAGCACGATGCAAGTTGAATCACCTTAATCGGATAAGAATCAAGAGACAATGAAGTAAAACCGTGAAAGGTATCGGAGCAGGGCTGTAGGCGCGACCCGACCCAGAAGTGACAGCTGCGAGTGGCGTCACGAGTCCGCGGCTGATTTTCCGCCACCTGCAACCCGGCCCGAGCCACCTTGTGCCGTGCAGGTCACGCCTCCTGGCATGACGCGAGCCAGACAGGGCGCGACCATCCCCGTGTTGCGCCCTTGTGTCACGTTTTCAGATTTTTCATCTTTTTTCCCCCATTTTTGATTTTATTTTAATTCTTTTATTCCTCCACTATATAAACTCACCCCAATTCAAAATTAGGTTATTCCATTCCACCATTAGCCACTTTTAGAGAGAGAAATACTTGGAGAAGAAGAGAGATGAAAGGGAATTGAAGATTGGGCAAGAAGAACAAAGTTGAAGCAAGATTTGAAGGCCAAAACATCCATCCGGGTTTTTTTGTTCTTTAATTTTTGTTAAAATCATGTTCCTTCTTATAGAGATTTTGGTTACCCATGTAATTATGAGAAGCTAAATCTTTGATACTCTTGGGTGTTGGTTTTGTTTGGATTATGAGACATAAATGATGTTTATTTTGGATGTTTAATGGTTCTTGATTATGCTTTGGATTCTTGTTATGTATGGGTGTTATGTATTGTTGATTGGTGAGAACTAATTGATAATTAATTAGCATGATTATGTATGTTGATTCAAAATTCGAGAGATGAGCTTCAAATATGATCCTAGAATTCAAAGAGCAATTATCAACAAAATCGAGAGGTTTGAGATAGTTGTTAAGGCATAGATTATTGGTGCTCTTGGTAAGCAAACTTAGGTATTAATTGGAGACAATAATCCTATGCATGTGCCCCATATTCTATATGCTTTGAGAGGAGATATAGAATAAATTTGTGATCGCCTTGGTAATCTTAAATTGGAAATTAAGCATCCATTAATAAGACAAACTCAGAGAGTGTTTCTTTCCTTAATTGCCCAATTTATTTGTTAATTGTAATTATTTACTTTGCTTTATTGTTTAGTTAGTTTTAAATCAAATAATTATCCATTTCGTCGTCTAGAAAACAAATAGGAGCCGATGTCATAGTACTTGCTTATTTAATTCATTTCACCCTGTGCTACATTTACTTGTTCACTTGCAAGTTGATTCGAGTTTTAAAACTAAAATTTCACACATTAAGATTTTGGCACCGTTGCCGGAGAATTAGTGTTTTAATTTGTGCTATTGTGATAAGGTTGTTATTGTTAATTTAGACATTATTTGTTTATTTTTGTTTTTCACTTTTTATTATTGGTGCTTTGAAGGTGGTGCATGATCACACTGTATAGGAGAACACTTCTTGAACGTAGGGTTATTATTTCTCGTGGATAAAGGGAGATTGAAAAAAGAGAAATAGTCATGGGAGATAAAAATGAAGGTCTTGTCCATCGTCTACAAAGACAATTTGAGGAGATGCAACAAAGATTGAATGAGCAACGAGATGTCCGGGTTCAAGTGGAGCAACCGTCCATTAGAAACATGTTCCAACCCATTGTAAATGAAAGAGTGATGAATGGGCCAAGAATTGAAGCTGATAACTTTGAATTGAAGCCCGAATTAATCTCAATGATACAACAAAACCAATTTGGTGGAGAAGCCGATGAAGATCCAAATGAGCACATTGATCAATTTCTACAAGTGTGTGGGACCGTGAAGCTCAATGGAGCCCTGGATGACGCAATATGCCTCAAACTTTTTCAATTTTCTCTTAAAGAAAAAGCACGAACATGGTATCAAGGTTTGAGAGTTGGATCTATTGAAACATGGGCTGATTTGGTTTCAAAATTTCTACGTAAATTTTTCCCACCGAGTATGATGTTGAAGTTGAAAGGTAAGATCACACAATTTTGCCAATGGGATGATGAGATTTTTAATGATGCATGGGAATGATTTCGTGAAATGTTGAGAAAGTGCCCTACTTATGGGTTTGGTATTGACCACCAAGTGTGCATATTTTATAATGGAACCAATCAAGATATGAAGAGACTATTGGATGCCGCATCGGGTGGCTCATTGTTAGGAAAAGGGCCCGATTATGCCATGAAAGTTATCGAGGACATGGCCATGAATTCCTATCAATGGCCCGGGAAGAGACAACAAGTGCAACACTTGAAGAATGTGACTTCTACATCCGAAGTTGAACCTTTATCAATCTTGGCGGCCCAAATGACAATTCTCAATAAAAAGATTGAAGTCATCACTCATTCTTCATTGAGCTCAAGGAATGAGCAAATCCAAGGAGTTGAAGCGATGAAATATATCGAGCAATGGAGTAACAATGGCCGCCCAAACCAAAGTTTTCAAGGAAAAAATCACTACAATCAAGGAGTCCGACAACATTATTCAAATGTTCCTTATGGTAATCCTAATGGTGCTTGCCAATCTCCACCCAACTTTACCATAACAAATGACATGGTTGATGATAAAAATAATCCCAAGATGGATGATCTTTTGATAACATTCATGGGTAAAATGGAGATATATATGGGAGAGTCCCAAGTTCGCTTTGAGAAGCTTGAAAGTAAGATGGACATGATTGGAGCACAAGTGGATACCATTGGAACAAGAATGGATGTGATTGAGAAGAGGATGTATAGATTGGAGGTTGTAGTAGGAAAACGACCGCAACAAAGCCCGGAGCAATGCAAAGCTATATCCGTGATGAGTTTGAAAACTTTTAATGGGGTAAAAATGCCATGTGAGGAATTTTTGGAAGTTAAATGTGAAAATTCCCAAAGTGAAGAAGATGATGAAAAAGGAGAAGCAAAGGAATTGGTTGAGGATGCTTCAAATAAGCCGCCATTGGCACCCCTAGCTCCCATTCCTATTGTCATACCTTACCCTCAAAGATTGAAGAAGGATATCATGATGGAATAATTTACTGAATTTTTGAAGATGTTTCGAAAAATTCACATCAATACCCCACTTGTGAAAGTCTTGAAAAGGATGCCAAATTATGCCAAGTTTTTCAAAGAAATGCTAGCAAATAAGAAGAAGTTAAAAGATCATGAGATTGTGAGCCTCGCGGAGGAATGTAGTGCAATCATTCAAAGGAAGTTGCCACCAAATCTCAAGGATCCGGGGAGTTTCATCATTCCTTGTGGTTTTGGGGAGAAATTCTTTGGGAATGCCTTGTGTGACTTGGGAGCAAGCATAAATATCATGCCCCTTTCTTTCTTCAAGAAACTCAGCATTGAGAAAAGCTTAAGCCAACGAGTATTTGCTTACAAATGACGGATCACACTTTTACCTATCCAAAAGGAATCTTAGAAGATGTGCTAGTAAAGATGGATAAATTCATCTTCCTAATTGATTCTTGGTTCTTAATATGGAAGAGGACACAAATGTGACTCTTATCTTGGGGAGGCCATTTTTGAGCACCGGGAGAGCATTGATAGATATGGAGAAATGTGAGCTTATCCTTCGAGTGCATGAGTCAAGAGCCATGTTCCCTATTTCCATGAGGAGGGAAGCTATAAAAGATGATGAGCTTAAGAGCATTGAAGAATCTAAGGTGGTCCAAGAGATAAAGCCACGAATTGAGAACATGAAAGCAAGGAAAGAAGAGGAGATGCCCAAGGAGTATTATAGAATCTTTGATTCGGATTTGACTTCTAAGCCTCAAAGAAAGAAAGAAAAGAGTTCTAAGGTGGTGTCAAGTGCCACCAAACCCGCCTTGACAGTTGTAAGTCCGTCCAAAATAAACCACTTCTTCTTTTTTAAACTTATTGGTACTTTGTTCCGAATAAGTTTGGGGGAGGGAGAAGTGTGGTTATTTTGGACTCCTTTTTGTTTGTTTTTTATTTTGCATTGCATGTAGTTTTCATTAAAATTTTGGTAAAATTTTAAAATTTTTAGTTTGTTTGCACGTTTACTTGCTTTTAAAAACCAGTGGTCTTTGATTTGGTTGTTGATCTTGTGGAGACTTGTGGTTGAAAATGGTTGAAGTGTAGATTAGGTTGTTATGTTGCTTATGATGAGATGGTTTTATTTGAAAAAATGACATGAAAAAATGACATGAAAGCATGTTATGATTTGTTGATATTTGCCTTGATAAATTATTAAATGTATTACCTTTTGATCTTGGTTGAGCCCACGTGAGATTTTGAGCCAAAGATTGCTTTATTTTTACAATCTTTTCCTTACTTGTGTGGTAATCATGCATACTTGAATTATCTCTAGAACTTGCATTGTGTCTAACTCGAAATTACAATAGTGTGCTTGATGACTCGAAAATGATTTAAGGCCATCTTTTGTTTAGCCTACTCTACCCAAATTTTACCATTCCAACACTAAATCCCTTGTTAGCCCCTTTGAGCCATGAAACCATATTTCATTATTTTACCTTGGGTTGGGAATAATTAGTAATGAGGAATTAATGATTATGAGAAATTTGGAGTGCTTGAAATGAAAATTGCATTCTAGAGTATTTGAGACGAAAATGTCAAATAACCCTTCTTAGCTCTTACGAAAAAAAAAAGAGAGAAATAAACACCTTGAAAAAAAAAAGAGAGAAAAGTTGAAAAAAAAAGAGAGAAATTGAAATGAAAGAGCAAGAAAGGAGAGTAATATTGTTTATCATGACAAAATTTCTAGACTTTGAGATTTTGTGAAAGCTTGAAAGGTGGAAGAGTGCTTGTGTAGTTCTACTTGGTTAGTATGAAAATTTGGATTATTGAGGATTAATTTTTAATTGAGTCACTTAGCCAAAAAATCCCCACCTTACCAAAAAGCCTTCATTACAACCTTGAAAAAGCCCTTAATGATTCTTGTTTGAAAGCACACATAGGTGGTGGAGAGAATAGACACATTACAAGCCTATGGTAGACTTCTCGTATGACTTGATTTTGAGTGTATACACTTATAGCCTAAACATTTGATTGATGAGTGATCTTATATCATAGAGAGGTTACAAGTTCTTTTGGCCATGCATTGTATAATTTGTCAAGGCTTGTTGATTTTGAATATCATGCTTGAATGTACAAAGTGTGTTTTGAATCTCTGAAGCAAATTCCATCCTTTTATCCGCATTTAATCATTTAAACCTTATTTCTCTTTTCTTCATTGTTTGGGGACAAACAATCTTTTAAGTTTTGGGGAGTTGATGAGTGGTATTTTGGCACCATATTTTGAAGTTTAAATGAAGTGAATTTGTTTTGCATGTGTTTTAACCCAAATTGCACTCTTAACCTTCCTACTTGAGAGTTTTGTTTCTTGTTTGAATTTTGCAGAAAATTATGGATGAATAAATGAATTTTTGAGTGATTCAATGCCATGGGAAGATAAAGAATCAAATTGGGAGCACGGTACAAGTTGAATCACTTCAATCGGACAAGAAATAAGAGAGAACGAAGTAAAACCGTGAAAGGTATCGGAGCAGGGCTGTAGGCGCGACCCGACCCAGGAGTGACAGCTGCGAGTGGCGTCACGAGTCTGCGGCTGATATTCCGCCACCTACAACCCGGCCTGAGCCACCTTGTGCTGTGCAGGTCGTGCCTCCTGGCATGACGCGAGCCAGACAGGGCGCGACCAACCCCGTGTCGCGCCCCTGTGTCACGTTTTCAGATTTTTCATCTTTTTTCCCCCATTTTTGATTTTATTTTAATTCTTTTATTCCTCCACTATATAAACTCACCCCAATTCAAAATTAGGTTATTCCATTCCACCCTTAGCCACTTTTAGAGAGAGAAATACGTGGAGAAGAAGAGAGATGAAAGGGAATTGAAGATTGGGCAAGAAGAACAAAGTTGAAACAAGATTTGAAGGCCAAAACATCCATCCGGGTTCTTTTGTTCTTTAATTTTTGTTAAAATCATGTTCCTTCTTGTAGAGATTTTGGTTACCCATGTAATTATGAGAAGCTAAATCTTTGATACTCTTGGGTGTTGATTTTGTTTGGATTATGAGACATAAATGATGTTTATTTTAGATGTTTAATGGTTCTTGATTATGCTTTGGATTCTTGTTATGTATGGGTGTTATGTATTGTTGATTGGTGAGAACTAATTGATAATTAATTAGCATGATTATGTATGTTGATTCAAAATTCGAGAGATGAGCTTCAAATATGATCCTGGAATTCAAAGAGCAATTATCAACAAAATCGAGAGGTTTGAGATAGTTGTTAAGGCATAGATCATTGGTGCTCTTGGTAAGCACACTTAGGCATTAATTGGAGACAATAATCCTATACATGTGACCCATATTCTATATGCTTCGAGAGGAGATATAGAATAAATTTTTGATCGTCTTGGTAATCTTAAATTGGAAATTAAGCATCCATTATAATTAGATTTTATGTTAATTAATCCAATAAAACCAATCCCGAAAGTGTTCCTTTCCTTAATTGCCCAATTTATTTGTTAATTGCAATTATTTACTTTGCTTTATTGTTTAGTTAGTTTTAAATCAAACAATTATTCATTTCGTCATCTAGATAACAAATAGGAGCCGATGTCATAGTACGCGCTTATTTAATTTTCTTTTTCCCTGTGGATTCGACCTCGTTTCACCCTGTGCTACATTTACTTATTCACTTGCAAGTTGATTCGAGTTTTAAAACTAAAATTTCACACATCAGTCTGATTGTTGATTGAATCATTATTGTCGATTTTTTTTATGTTGAGAATCTTCTTTGAGTTTATGTGAATATTTTTCTTATCCATAGCTTTCCATTCAAAATAATTTACAATTTTGAAAATCAAAACTAAATTTTCCTCGAAAAGTACTAAAATTTTATGAAAATTATATAAAATTTCAAAATAATTAAGATAATTTGAACTAATGCTATCAAAAAGTTATGAATTTGAATTCGACGATGTCTTTCTGTTGAGTCCGCTGCATATACTTGTTTAGTGCGGCTTGCTTCTCTCTATGATTTTGGAATCATTGCAAATGAACGTTTATATTCATATAAAAAAGCACTAACGTCTTATAAATCGAAGTTGTTGTAGAGGGTCTGTCAATTAAGTGGCATGTAATTATTGTGTGTGAACCAAGTTTATTAACAAAATTCTGATATACAGTGACACTAGATTTTTTTTGGAGAAAAATAATAAAAAAAATTGTGAGGAATAAAAATTAGGGGAACAAAAGTAGGCTATATATATCATATCTAAGTACTTTCGTTGTCGTTAGGCAACGTTGAACTGATCACTGTTTTTTCCTCATGGAATTGTACTTGGAATATCTTCTCAAGATTTTCTCTCCATCTTTATATCCATCCACTCATTTTTTTTTTATTTTTTTTTGTTGCCACCCTAAATTGCAACCCTACCGTACATTTTTAATATTTTTTTTGTTTTGTTGTGATGGGTATTAAAGATAGATGTGACATAATTATTTTTCTTATTGGTTTTGCCTGTCAAATAATATTTTTATTTTAAGTTTATTGTGAATGAGAAATTATTTACACATTTTATATCTTGTTTTGTTTCAGCTGGAAGTAGAACTACGAATGCTAGCTCAAATTCCTTCATTAGTCCACATAATTCACCAATGTACAAAAATATTTTTAATGAATGATTTTAGGTCATTTGAATTGCTTTTTTTCTCCGATGGTATAGTGCTTCCAATGATTTTTTTGAACATGTGTAGACCATTATTTTCCATAATCATATATGTGGTGCTGGTTTTGGAGCGAAGTTGTATTGTGTGTGTGTGTGTGTGTGTTTTTACAATTACATGAAGCTTTTTTTGATTAGTGTATTGCATGTAAATAAATTAAATAGTAACGGTTTATGATCATAACGCTTATTAAATTTGTCATATTAAATCCCATTCAAACCTTTGCTATCAAATTACAATTTTAACTTTGATTGCATATGAAATTGAAAAAATAACATTCTTGTATCTTTCACCAATGATTAATAGTGTTCATTGATATCTTAAAATATTAATGGATAGGAAGATTTGTTCATAAATTACACAATGAGACATGTGTTCATAAATGAATAAAACTCTCTCTCACACACAATCTCTCTGTGTGTGTGTGTGTGTGTGTGTGTGTGTGTGTGTGTGTGTAGGGTTAGGTTCTGGTGAGAAAGAAGTTTTCATGTGAGAAATGAGAATAAATCTGATCCATTTAATTTCGAATGATCAATGGTTTATATTTCAATTATGGATGGTGGCTAATTTGATGTGTCATTATACATGAGAGATGTAGATTAATTCATAATGGTTATTATTGTAAATTGCCATAAAACCATTAAGGAAATATTTTATTAGATGGATGAAATATGGGATAAGTTACATATAACATATTTAATGATTTGAATTCCCAAGGATTTTCTCCTTTAAAAACAATGGCTATGGGAATTTGGGTGGATTTAATTAATTTGTTGATTATTTATCTAGGGTATATGAATTTATTACTTAATGTACTTGTTGGTTATTTGTTATATTGTAAATTTTTAATTTATTACTTAATTGCTCATATTTTCTTGCATTATTACTTTACTAGTTAATTGATTATATCAATTAAGCAGTAAAGAATTTTAAGTAATAAAATAATAACAATTAAACAGTAAAATACATTAAGATAAGCGATGTCATTATTTATCACATGAATGTTATTTCTCATATGAACTGAATGTATTTAATATATGTATTAACAAAATCACTTAATTAATGTATATAATTTTTTTGCTTAATGTATAGGAATTTGTTTCTTAATGTATATGGATTTAGTGCTTAATGTATTTGTTAGTGCGAGAAATGAGAAAATATTTATATTATTATAATTTAATGCTTAATTGCTAATATTTTATTATTTAATTACTTTGTCTCACATATGCAAAGAAATTACAGTAATTAAGCGCTAAATATATTACAATAAGATAATGCATGTAAGCAACAACAAACAACTATATTTGAGCAACAATTTACTGTGCATTAAGCAATGAATGCAACACAAATAAGCAATATAATATATGTGAAATAAAAAACATATACATAAATGCAAAGAAGCAACAACTTAATATAAATTAAGCAACAAAATACTATATAATTAAGCAATAAAAAATGCATGTAAACAAATGTCATAAATATGATTCATCTCTTATTTTTTTTATAGTACTCTTTTGAAGGTTTGTGGGTATAATGCAATGTCTAATACCTAACTAATGTCATAATTAAGGTTTGTGGACATGTAATTAATGTCATAATTTTCTGATGAAGAACTTCATCGAGTATATAAAAATCCAGAAATACTGATGAAACTGTAATTAGAAAAAATGATTAAAGAGATGGAAGAAATGAAAAATTGGAAATGGTAATCAAAGAAACCTTTGAAATTAAATGAAGAATAAAGATTGAGATAAGAAAATTAAGAATAGAAATGAAGAAAAGAGGGAAAAAAATGACGCATATAAAATAACTCTATCATGTAAATATGGAATATCATTTTTAAGGGATTCAATTAGAAAAATTACTATCAAGACCTTGACTACCAAATTAAGAACATATAGCAAACTAATCTGAACCGTTAATTTTGTTAGATCTAACATCCACTATATATTCTCATTTCTCATATGAACCAAAACCTACATATATATATATATAGGTTTTGGTTCAGGTGAGAAATTTTAGATGGTGTGAGAAATGAGAATGATTATTGACTGTTAGATCTGACAAAATTAATGGTGGAGATTGATTTTCTCATTTTAATTAAATGGTGATGAAATTAGACTACTGAGGGCAACTTTGTAATTTTAGTTGAAGGACCCATAATAATCGTTAATACCTTATCTAATGTGATCTTTATTTGGTAGTTTACATATTATAATATTCCTTTCTAATCTAACATGGTCTTTGATTTTTTTTTTATCTTATTTGTTTCTTCGGTAGTTCATAATTTTTAATTTTATAATTTTTTTTTGTTCGTATCGTATCTTTGTCGATTTGTTTTTAGATTTATAATTTCATTGCTCTAAATACTTTATTACTTAATTGCATACTAGTATTTATGTTTTTCTAAATTTGTAATATTATGATTATTTTGAATTCTCCATATTGTGTTTAACTTTTAAAAATTAATAAAACGATATAATATGCACTGATTAATTAGATTAGAAGATAAATTGTGTAGTTAGGACAAACAAAAATTAAATTAAATTATAGGAACTGAATGAAAATTCATAGTTGAAAAAATTAAATTAATTATCGTTGTCTATCACACAATTTTACCTTTATATATGCATGAATATAGATGTTATATGTACAAAGTAATTTTGCAATTAAATCATAGCAATTAAGCAGTAAATGAACTTTGTGGGAAGAGATGAGAACAATGCTTATCTTATTGTATTTCACTGCTTAATTGCTATTATTTTATTGCTAAACATACTTTACTACTTAATTGTTATAAATTTCATTACATATGTGATACAAATTAATTATGCAATAAAATCATATCAATTAATCAGTAAAATACAATAGGATAAGCATTTTATAATACCACCAAATACATTAAGCAACAAATCCATATAAATTAAGAAATAAATTACTATACATTACGAAATAAATTCATATACACTAATAAATAATCAACAAATTTCTACCCATTAATGTAATTAGTGCTTGCGCATTATTTAAGTGATTTTTTTAATACATATATTATATACAGGATTGAGATTAGGTAAGAAATAACCTTTGTCCGACAAATGAGAACATTGCTTAATTATCTTATTGTATTTCACCGCGTATTTGCTATAGCTTTATTGATCTAAATACTTTACTAATTAATTGCTGTAATTTAATTACATATATTATACAAAGTAATTATGCAACAAAATCCCAGTAATTAAGCGGTAAATTACAATAATTTAAGCATTTTCTCATTTATTGCACCACCAAATACATTAAGCAATAAATCCAAATACACTAAAAAATAAATTTCACTACTTAATTGCTATAATTTTATTGCTAAATATATTTTACTGCAAAATTGCTATAATTTCATTGCAAATGTGAGACAAATTAGTTATGCAATAAAATCATAGAAATTAAGCAATAAATTATAATAAGATAAGCATTTTCTCATTTCCCGCACCACCAAATACATTAAGCAATAAATTGATCTAATTGACTGTCATGAAAAGGAATCAAAAGTTATTCAGTAATTAATTTCATAAAAATATATACTCAATCAGTCATCGAATTCAAAATAAAAATGCCTCTACTCATGAAAAATATGAAAGATAACAAGAAGTCATAAGTTGTCATCCAGAAACATTGTAATAATAATGGTTCATTTATTTCCTCAGAGTCGGTTCGCATTATCTTCGTCTACTGTTTCTTCAAACTCGTCTGGTCATTTTTCTTAAGTGTGGGAGGTTTGAAATATTTGGCAATTATAATCTTTCAAGATATAACGCATTCCATAAATTATGAATGTATCTCTTATCTAATGTAAGTAATAAAAGCTTTCCATAATAGTGTTATGATAATTTTACAATTATAACCCTGTATGAGTCCATCTATGTGCCTCACGTCAATTGCACACCAATTACTCATCATCACTAATTTAAATACTAACCGTTGATCAAGGAAAATAGATGTATCAGATTTATTCTCATTTCTCACAAGAAGGTTCTTTCTCACCAGAACCTAACCCTATATATATATATGAGAGTGGTTATAGTGCAAACTAATGCTAATGTGAGAACTAGAAACTCATCTTACACAATATAATCAACAAAAATCTAACACCTAGATTTGCTTAAAAGAGGTGGTGACACTTCTGTAATATTTGATAAGTTTTCTAAGAGTAAGCATTAACGTAATACGGTAATATTTATAAAAAGGGTAAATTAATTTAAAATACATAAATTTTGGAGTGTTTTTGGGTTTTCACACATTTTAAAAAACGTTGTTTTAATAATATGAACGTAACACTTGTTTGGTTTTTCACATAATTTTCAAATTTCAGTCCACTGAAATGACATAGTTGTCGGAGATTTCCACCTGTAGATCTATATTTACACCAAATTGTCTTAAACCAGATGAATTTTCGAATGATTTTGGTCAGATTAGAGTGTTCGAACTTGAAAATCATGTGAAAAATTAAACAAGTTCTAAGTTCATGTTATTAAAACTACGTTTTTTAAAAAGTATGAAAAAATAAAAACACCTCAAAATTTATGTATTTTAAGGCAATTAACATAAAGGCGTTGGGTAGCTGATAACCATATGGTAATGTTAACGAAGCATTACTGTCATTCTAACGAAACATCATCATAATGCTAATGAATGTTTGCTCATATTGTTAACGAAAAATTAAATTCCAAAAAGTAATTATAAATCATAATTGGATGGAATAAACCATAATTCGGATGTAATAAACTCCAATGATCTAAAAAGATGAAATTAAATTCTAAAAAAATTATGAACCCTAACTGGATGGAATAAACCACAATAACAATATAAGTATACAATGTTAGCTTTATGATATTGTTTTATCAATACTTTGGATAAACTATGTTAGCATATAACAATGATTTATTAACATAAGCTATAAACCCTAATTGGATGAAATAACTCTAATTAATATATTCTAATTTGATTAAATAAACCAAATATAATAATCAATTAGTAACTAAAAAATAAAAATCAAATCATAAAAAATAATTATAGATCCCAATTGAAATGAAATAAATCATAATAAGAATATAAGCATGTGTACTAACTTAACATTATGATAATGTTTCATCAACACAGTAAATACAGTGTACAAGCATATAACAAATGTTTCGTTAACATACGTAATGCTGACGAACTATTATTAAAGCTAACAAAATAATTTTTGCGCCATACATGTAAAAATATATATGTTGTATTTTTCGTCCATATTTATTTGCACAAACATATCCATGATTGATCTTGAATTAAAGAGCATGAAAATAGCATTAGTTTGTAATATTATTTGCGTCGATCCAAATAAAAATGAGCAAGTTATGATCATTTGAAGGTTTTAACAATTTTTTTAAAAAGTGATGACATTATCATTTTTATAAAAATTGGACGATTATATCTGCCTCGTTTTTTGCATTGACTTTGATATTAAATCTAACTCATTAGATCATTTAGTTGGATGTTGTAAGATAGGTTCTTAGTTACTATACAAAGAAAATGTATATTTTTTTTATCTATTCCCTATATAGATTTTGGTTCAAATGTTAACCCTCTTATCCTGTAGAAACTAGAATCCAATCTTAGTCATTCATCTATTTGATTTTCATGGTCCAGATTAATCTAAAATTGATGGGGTCAAAAGATCCAATGGATTAAGAGTTTTATAAATTGATGAATTGGAATATGAAATCCCACATTTCATGGCATATATATCTTCATATTATATATTCAATTATTTACTTTCTTATAATATAAAAAAAAAATCCGTCTTTAAATCTACAAAAATATAGATAATTAGCTAATTGAATCAAAGTGTGTTAATTAATGGAATTTCCTATCTTGATGCAATATATTATGATTTTATCTTTTTTACTTAACTGAAAAGTTCATCAATCTTTGCAAGAAAATCATTAATTTCATTTATTTATTTATTTATTCTATACTAATAATTTAGTTATTTTTTATTTTTCAAAAAACAACAAGAAAGAGTTTGTATATATTAGTATTTGTTACATACTATCAATATTTATAATATTAGTACATCATTATTATAATATTAGCTGTAATATTAACACATATTTTTATTGACCAATATTTTCCACACACAATTTCAAGTTATTAGCAATATTTATATATCATATTAGCACATCATTATTATGAATGTGAAACAAATAACCCATGCGATTTTAAAAAAATAATTTTGTAATAATAATAATAATAATAATAATAATAATAATAATAATGTAAGAAATAGTTGCTAATTTGATCAAATTTAGTTGCTAGCATGCAATTAAATTTTTTTCTACTATAAACTTGTCATAAAATCTGAATACGAACCAATCAGATATAGTTAATTTTGCAAAGCTAATACGAAGATAAAATACTACTAATATGAAATAATTTAGATGCTATCAAATCATATAAATTTTGATATTATGAAAACACGAATTACGTCACAAATTTAAATTGATTTACTTACAAAATTAATTAACGTAATTTGATTCAATTAGCTAATTATCTATGTTTTTATGGATGTAAAGACATAAATTTATTTATATTATGAGAAAGTAAATAATTAAATGTATAATATGAAGATATACGTGCCATAAATGTGGGATTTGATATTATATATCCTCAATTTATAAACCTCTTAATTAATTGCATCTTTAACCTTATCAATTTTAGATTAATCTGGACCTAGGGGTGTAAACGAGCCGAGCCGAGTATTACCGAGCTCGAGCTCGGCTCATTTAAGTATTCGTGAGCTTGAGCTCGATAGGAAAAACTTGAGCTCGAGTTTGGCTAGAGTTCGACTCTCGCTCGGTTCGTTTATTTAAAATTCGAGCCCGAACTCGAGTCCGGCTCGGGCTCGAGCTCGACTCGTTTATTTTTTGTCATTATTGATATTTTTTCATTCCTCTGATTTTTTATATATTTATAAATTTATACTATATGTCTATTAGTTATATAATATATATATATATATATATTATGTGTGTGTATTAGTTATTGAGTGTGAGTCGTAAGATTCATAAATCATGAATCACAACTCATAAGTCATATCCTATTACAATATATTAAGATAATTTGTAAATTAATAATTCTATATTATTTAAAAGATTATTAATTCTTAACTTTTTAAATTATTATTCTTAGTTTAGCTTATTTAATGTTAGTCTTAATTTTTGTTAATTTTTTTATTTGTTATGTGCATATTAACTAATATAAACTATAGTTCTATAAACTATGTACTATAATGCAAATAGTATATATAACTAAGAATTTAAAATTAACTATACGACGGTGCTAACTGATAAGAAATAAGAATATTGTTACTCTTGAACTTGATTTCTTAATTTTGATAAAAATTCTTGAGAAATTATTATGTTTTCAATATCATTTATTTCATTTCATTCGTATTTAATGAATTGAAATTGATTATTTTGTCTATATTAGTATTAATTTTCTTTTATTGTTATGTACAGTTTAACTAATATTGACTATACACTAGAATACTAATTGATGTCTGATGGACAATAGTATATATGACTCAGAGTTTAAGATTAACTATATAACATTGGTGCTAAGAATATTGTTACTCTTGAACATTTAATTAATTTTAATTTTTGTTAATTTTCCTTTTTCATTATTATTTTATTACTTTCGATAATATTAGTTTAATATCATTGATTACATTTCATGCATTAATATTTAATGATGAGTATTATTTTATCAAATTGTTAATATTAATCATATTTTTTTTAATTTATTTTCCTTTATTACTTTACACGCATTATAAATTTATAATTTATAACTTATAACTTATATTCTTGTAAGTTTTAACTAATAATCTAAGATGGAATATAATGTATATATTATAGATTATATACTGTTGATTCTCCTTTTTCTTTATTTTCTTTTATTATTCATCTACTCTTGTGTTAAACACCATATTTCTTAATATCGATAATGTGGAATTTTGGCCCAATGATCCTTAATGGGCTCATTAATTTATTTGATAGCCCAATCTCCCTAATCAGCCCAAATCACCTAATCAAGCCCTAATCTCTCCTTCTTCACGATATAACCATCTCCGCGCCTCTACTGTTCGATTAAGCTTGAGAGAAAAACACACTGAAATTGGGCTCTGCTATTCCCGATCAATCTCATCGTCGGATTCCCTGTTCACTGGTTTCCTGATTGGCGTTGAAAGTGTGAGAAGCTTCGTGAGGGAGAGTGGCAATTGACTTGGCCGATTTCTGCCCCTTTTCTCCACCCTTCGTTCGTGACCTATCCTTGGTCTTGCTCGACTGATCGTTGATGTTGCCGGAAGAAGTCGACGCCGCCACTTTAGATCCCTGAGCCAAATCCTTCTTCAAATCTCCTATCTTTCCTTTATTCTATACATATATTTTTCTGTTCATCTCTATATATTTAATTTACAGTAATATATATATATATCTAATATAACCTGGAATAAATACATATATTCAATCGATTCATATAATCGATATATATATATATATATAATCAATTCATATTTGTGAGAGTCTGCTTATGCTCCGTTTTTCATTGATAGAATACTGAATATATAACTTGTTTGCAGCTTCACAGCAAGTCTCCGGCGACCTTCAACTCACATCAATTGTGAAGTAAGACACCTCTGCATTGCCGCTGCACTGCTCGCACTAGAGAAGACAAGCCGAGTCTCTGCCGTGACTGCCATAATCTGTGAAATAGCTACAGCCTGCTGGAGATCAATTTTCGATGCTGCTGTTATGAACCTCGATAGCTGAAGTTGCTGTCATTATAGCTGGTGCATTTCCAGTCATAGGTTGAAGGTGCTGATTGTTGCAGCCTGTATTGAATAAATTAAGAACTCTTGAGAAGCTATCATTGAACTCGTCGAAGCCCAGGCGACCGTGTGGCTGACCCGTTGAGTCGGGAACCAAGTTGGTAAACCCTGGCAAGGCACGGATACTCCACAGTGGTATCAGAGCCACGGAGACTTTGCCGGGGCACCCTCCGACTCGCACCAGCCCACCCCACCGCCATTGGCTGCGCCGTTTCACTCCTGACGAACAAGGAATATGGTAGGTCATATTTTTCCCCTTCCTGGGAGGATCTACTCTGGTAAAGTGGTGAAACTCTAAGCTCCTAGATCTTAGGCTTGGGTTATTTGCTATTTGCGCTAAATATTGGTGATTTGTGAAGATTTGGGAAAATATTTGTAGCGCCCCGGTCCCGAAAGACCGTGGAAATGGACGCCACGGGGGTTGGAATTAAGAAGCGGGAAAGAAAAAGGGGTAACCTGAATAATAAAATCTCAACAGAAGACTCAAAATAGTCAAACATGCTGTATAATAATATATACATATTCATAACACCAAGATCAGAGTTCTTAGTGTTTAACAAAAGGATATTACAAGCGCGGAGACTTCATTATCAACATAATATTTAACAAAAAGAGACAATGGGAAAATACATAAACAACAAAAGCCCATCTCTCAGCATCGTCACCTCCACACACCAGCCTACTGACCTGAAAAATATTTAAAAATATTTGGGCTGAGTACTAGTGCACTTAGTGGGCAAATTTTTACAATTCAAGTTATGCAAATCATTTTGTTAAAGTAATCTATCTGTGTTCATGCAGGTAGTGAAGCTTAGGAGGTTTCAATATTTAAAGCAACCTAAGTTCACCAAAACATTTTATCGTGAAGCGCTTAAGAGTGTAACTAGTCACTGCCTGCAACCCGTACTACATCACCACGTGTAAAGTTGAGTATGGCCAAGTATACCCAATGAGTATAACCCATAAGTGTTTCATTTTGGTCTCACCGACAAGGAGTAGGGCAGGACAAATAATGCATGCATACTGTAGCTACTCACATTGACATTGCGCTGGTTTATGAGATTCCGACAGCATACAGTAGCATGTAAATATTTAACACAGACAGTCACATATGCAATTTTAACAAAGCAGAGCTTAATAGCTCGAAAGATACAATTTGCAAAAATATAATAGCCCACCTGGATAAAAATCTGTAACACAGATAAGCTTTCAGATTCAAGACTGGTCTAGCTCAGGTTCTTTTACTTCTTCCGAGCCTACAATAACCAAGCTTCGCTTAGTTTAACTAAAGAATTCCTATTAAACTTAATCCCTAACTTATTTTTAAGTTAAGCTTGTGTTACTATGTTATACTAATATTTCCAGTTAATACCATTACTTACTATGATCAATTTAGAATTATTAAAGCATAACAAAATTAATTAAAAATTTACACAATAGAGTTGTAAATTATAGAATTCTAAAAGTAATATTTACATATACTTGGGAATATTTATACATTATTAGAAAATATTACAACTTTAAATAATCTAAAACTAATAACATATATACAGTTTTCTTAATTAATGAAAATGGTGATTAAAAATTCTAATATATCATTTATCATTAATTAGCATAAAAAATTTCGTTAAATATAACTAATAGAAAATTACAGGATATGTTCACTTATAATTCCTTTTGTCCCCTACCCTTAATTACTCGATAATAAAACCAAAATTAATAGCTAATATATTAAGATTACGATTTCCTACACATGTCACAATAGAAGAAACAAATTTTATTACTCAAATACCTACACAATATTATTTCTCTAAAAAAAATCAATCATTACGTAACATTCCTAAAATATGGTAGTTTAGAATGGTTTAGAGACAAACCTTTTGCTGCAAGTGTCTCTCGATTTATGCAAATTAATTTTGGTTTACTCTTATTCTTCTTTATTAACAACCGAATGTATATATATATATATATATATATAAGAAGTGATATAATGAGATCAATTGAAGCTATTCAGTACATGACTCATTCCATCCATTAATATGACACGTATTCTTGTCTACAAATTCACATATTTTAAAGTCTTCCACCTAGCAACCCTATGTACCTATGTATGATCTAGCATAGGGATTGATTTATTATGTCATTTTTTTATTATTTCCACCAACCTAATTAACATTTCCGTAAGGGTACCTATAGAAATCTATAACTTACTTAGGTATATATATATATATATACACGAAATAATATATATATATATATATATATATATATATATTGTTATGATTATATATATAAAATAAATGACATACATACATCTATATATATATATATTAATTTATTATTATTATTTTTTTATGCGAAGTGTATCATAATAATCTGTTACACTTAGTACATAATTTTTAATTAATCAAATTAAGTGTATATCTAGGGTTCTAAATTAAATACGGGAATGTTCTAAGGTTATTTTTAAAACACTCAATTGGCACACATCACCTAAAAATGTGACCTAGACAGGTCCGTTTTCTTTCCTAGAATGTCTTATGGTTAGCATATGATATATATATATATATATTTAATACCAAAAATTTTTGGATATTTTACTTATTCTAAATTTAAATAATAAAATTTTTGGGGTATTACACTCCTCCTCCCTTAAAAGAATTTCGTCCCGAAATTCACGTACCTTCCAATAACTCAGGATATTGCTGTCTCATTTTGCTTTCTAGTTCCCACGTTGCTTCGGTTCGATCATGGTGATTCCATTGCACAAACACCAATGGAATTTGCTTGTTTCTTAGGACTTTAACTTTCCTATCAAGAATTTCGTGGGGTTTCTCCTCATACGTCATATCAGAACGTAAAATCAACTCACTTTCTTTGACAACGTGTTCTGGGTCAAACACGTATTTCCTGAGCATTGAAACATGATATACATCATGAACTTGTGACAAGTCTGGCGGTAGAGCTAATCGGTAAGCTACCTCACCAATTCTTTCTAATATCTCGAATGGACCAATAAATCTTGGTCTCAGTTTGCCTTGTTTTCCGAATCTCACAACACCCCGTGTTGGAGATACTTTTAAGAAAACCTTTTCACCAACTTAGAACTGTAGGTTCGTCCTGCGCTTGTTTGCATAAGCCTTCTGTCTGTCTTGTGCTTCTTTCATTCTTACTTGAATTTGGTCGATCATCTTGACAGTGGTTTGCACGATCTCTGGACCCAAAATTTTTCTTTCTCCAACTTCATCCCAGTATAGGGACGATCTGCATTTGCGACCATACAAGGCTTCATATGGTGCCATTTTTATAGTTGATTGGTAGTTGTTGTTATAAGCGAACTCTACCAAGGGTAAAACATCTTCCCAGCTTGTGTTTCCATCCAACACAACTCCTCGTAGCATGTCTTCCAGAATTTGTATCGTCCTCTCTGATTGACCATCTGTTTGTGGATGAAAAGCAGTGCTGAAGTTCAGCTTCGTTCCCATTACTTCTTGAAGACACTTCCAAAACCTTGATGTGAAGCGAGTATCACGATCTGACGTGATAGAAACTGGAATTCCATGTAGTCGAACAATCTCCTTCACATAAATTTGTGCCAACTTGCTTAATTCCGTTGTTGTTTTGATTGGCACAAAATGTGCTGATTTGGTCAATCGATCTACAATGACCCACACTGAAGAGTTTCCTTTCGCTGATCGCGGTAAGCCTACCACAAAATCCATCGTTATATGCTCCCATTTCCACTCTGGAATTTCCAACGGCTGCAATAACCCCGAAGGTCGTTGATGTACCGCTTTCACTTGCAGGCATGTTAAACATCTCTCCACAAATGTGGCTATCTCCCTTTTCATATTATTCCACCAGAAATATTGCTTCAGGTCCTTGTATAGCTTTGTGCTGCCTGGATGTGCCATGTAGGGAGTATTATGAGCTTCTCTCATAATTTCTTGCTTCAATGTGTCATCTCTGGGAACACATAATCTGTCACGGAACATTAAAGCTCCGTCATTATCTTCCCTAAATTCTTTCGGTTCTCCCGCTTTGACTCTTTATCTTATCTTCTCCAATCGTTCATCTTTTTGCTGAGCTTCTATGATTCTCGATCGTAGTTCTGGCTTAGCTACCACTGCGGCTATCACACTTGCTGTAGAGCTTGGTGCAAACACCAATTCTAATTCCATCTTTTCTATTTCTCTCACAAGTTCCTCCTTATTTGTGAGCAGACATCCCACCACTCCTTGTTTCTTTCTGCTCAATGCGTCAGCTACTACATTTGCTTTCCCGGGATGGTAGTGTATCGTGCAGTCATAATCTTTCACTAACTCTAACCATCTTCTCTGCCTCATATTAAGCTCCTTCTGTTCAAAGATACACTTCAAACTCTTATGGTCAGTGTAAATCTCGCATTTCACCCCATAAAGATAATGTCTCCAAATCTTGAGTGCATGTATGATGGCGGCAAGCTCTAAATCGTGGGTTGGGTAGTTCAGTTCATGAGGTCTTAATTGTCGCAAAGCATATGCTACTACCTTCCCATTTTGCATCAGTACGCATCCTAAACCCAATTTAGACGCGTCAGTGTATATCACGAATCCTTCTACTCTTTCTGGCAAAGTTAAGACTGGTGCAGTTGTTAATCTTGTCTTTAGTTCCTGAAAACTCTGTTCACATGCATCAGTCCACTCAAACTTAACCTTCTTCCTCAAAAGTTGTGTCATTGGCCTTGCTATCTTTGAAAAATCTTTAATGAACTTCCAGTAATATCCTGCTAAATCGAGGAAACTTCTTATCTCATGAATGTTGGTCGGTGATTTCCATTTCTTCACTGTCTCAACCTTTGCAGGATCCACCTTGATCCCATTCGCTGACACAATGTGCCCGAGAAACATTACTTCATTTAGCCAAAATTCACACTTGCTGAATTTGGCATATAACTTTTCTCTCCTTAGTGTTTCTAACACTAGTCTCAAATGTTTCTCATGTTCTTCTTCATTTCTCGAGTAGATCAGTATGTCGTCAATAAAGACCAACACAAACTTATCTAAATATTCATGGAAAACTCGATTCATTAAATCCATAAAGACTGCAGGTGCATTTGTTAACCCAAAAGGCAACACTAGAAACTCATAGTGGCCATATCTTGTTCGGAATGCAGTTTTGGGTATGTCATCTTTTCTTACTTTAACTTGATGATACCCAGATCGTAGATCAATCTTGGAAAAGATTTTTGCACCAGTCAACTGATCAAAAAGATCATCTATCCTCGGAAGTGGATACTTGTTCTTCACCGTCAATTTGTTCAACTCCCGATAGTTGATGCACATTCTCATAGTACCATCCTTCTTTTTGACGAATAGAATCGGTGCTCCCCAAGGCGATACACTGGGTCTTATAAAACCTAATTCCAATAATCCCTCCAGTTGCACTTTTAACTCTTGTAACTCACTCGGTGCTAACCGATATGGGGCTTTGGATACCGGTGCTGCTCCCGGTTCTAGGTCTATGGTGAACTCTACTTGTCTGTCTGGCGGCAGACCTGGCAAATCGTTTGGAAATACATCTTCATATTCCCGTACCACTGGTACCTGACCCACTGTTAAACCTTCTTCTTTCTTGCTTACAAGGTTTACTAAAAACGCCTGACAGTCTCCTTTTTGTAACAACTTTACAGCCTTTAATGCTGAAATGATGGGAGTTATATTTCCCATTTTTGCTCCATAAAACTTCACTTCTTCCTCGCCTAGCTTCTGAAATATTATCTCTCTCTCGTGGCAGCGTATTGTTGCACTCTCCTTTGTTAGCCAATCCATCCCAAGTATAATGTCAAAGTCCCACATCTCAAGAGCATAGAGATCAGTTGTGAAATTCTTTTCACCTACTACCAAGTCTAAGTTCTTACAAACACAATCGGCTAAAAGTGTTTGCCCTGAAGGAATGCTTACTGCTAGGGCTTCTCCTGCTAATTCTAGCTCTAGATTAAGACGTTTACATACATCTCTAGATATAAAAGAATGTGAAGCTCCAGTATCAAATAAAGCAAGCACAGGTATATCGCTCAAACTAATCATACCTGCCAAATTTCCAGGATTTCCAGCTGCCTCTTGCTGGTTGAGAGCATACGCTCTGGCTTGTTGTGGTGCACGAGGACCTTGATTTTGATTTTGCTGAGGTCTGGGATTACTTCTATTGTTGTTGTTATTCACTCGACCTCCTCCACTTTGTGGTTTCATATTTCTCATGTCCTGTCTGAACTGTGGCCTTTGTTGCTGCTGATCTTGCATTCCCAAATTTTGTTGACATTTATTAGCATAATGCCCCTGTCGACCACATCGATAGCATTGGACATATGGCCCAAAGTGATATCTGTTACAAGTTGTACACAACGGTGAATTCCCTTGATAGCCCTGAGGTTTTGGCGCAACATTCATTTGCCCCGCAGGCCTTGGTCCAAAGTTCCTTCCTCCTTGATAGTTATGCTGAAAATTCTTCCCTTGATAACCTCGTTGTGGTCCATCCCACTTCCATTTTCCCTTCTGATCCCCAGCTACTGGTTGAGATGCTGAAGTCTTTGATGTTCCTTGCATTGCCTCAATACTAAGTGCCCAACTTAGTATTTGACCATAGTTTACTTCATCCTTTCCGACCAGTGCGGTGCCTATTTCCGGTTTCAAACCCATGCGAAATTTTTCAATCCTCTTTGCTTCTATGTCTACGGTCTGTGGTGCGTATCGAGATAACCTATTAAACTACAAATCATATTCTGCGACTGATTTGCTCCCCTGTTTGAGATTTCAGAATTCATTAGCCTTCTGATGCTGATAATGAGCCGGTATGTACTTTTGATATAAGATTGTCTTAAAGTTCTCCCATGTGAACACTTCCCAATCTGCATCAGATATTGTTCTTCGAACTGACTCCCACTAGAAATCTGCATCATCCACAAGTTGATACAGGGCACAAGCCACCATTTCTTTATCACTACAATGCAAAAACCCAAATATCTTTTCAAGTGCTCGAACCCAATGTTCGGCTGTGAGTGGATCCTCTTCTCTATTGAAAGTTGGGGGGTTATGGCGTCTGAACTCCATTTCAATTTGTGGTCCCTGACCCTGCGGAATATTCGGTACTTCCGGTACCGCCAAGTTCACATTTCTTGGTCTTCCTCTTGGCATTCTGCAACTAGTCAAATCTCCAATCGATCAACACTTGCGTAAAGATTCGAAAAGAAAATAAAAATAATAACCACTTATCTCGTAAAGAAAATGAAATATATATATGCAAAGCCTTCCAAAAATATATACACGATATATATATATAAATCCAAAAGATATCCTGAAACAGAACTTTTATATAAAAGAGTGGAGTACCACACATACATCATCTATACATCAAAAATATAATATACCGTCTAGTCCACTAAGTCAAAAGGAGGCTAACTACCGAATGCCTCATGTCGGAACGGTCTTATAACAACGACAACGTTTCCGACTAACAAAAGCTACTGAGCTAATGATACAACAAAATGTCAGCGTCAGTATATACTAAACTACTCAAACTACTACAACTATACATCTATCTATGGGGACGACAGAATATACCAGTGCCTAGGACGCCCCTCCGCATCGAAATCACATCGAAAGTGGAGCGTCGTACTTCCATCAGTTACTTCCATTGGCTCCTCATCGGGATCCTCCTCCAGGTCCTCCTCTGCAATGGGCTCTAACTGGGTCCCAGATGGACCAGCCTCATCATCATGTGATGCTATCGTGATAAGTGGCGGCTTTGGTGCAGGTGGTGCCGAACGATCCATCTCGATCGTCCTCTCCTCTGGTAAGACCGATGTAAATGGTACTCTAAACATATCCATATCCTCCTCCACTATGGGTAATTGTGAAGCCACACATCGTCTATCTGCCCAAGTCCGTAGCACATACGTGAAAAATCTCGAGAAATAGACTTTCTCTACAAAAGTAGACGGAGATCTCTCTGAGAAAATATCAGCAACTCTTGCAGCCCATGGCCTCCAGGCTTGAGGTAGTCTAATAATATATCTCGCCGTAGCCTCTACCTCTGTAATACCACCGATACCCGAGACAGTCATCCACAAAGTCACAAAACGTGCAATGAACTCTGGCACATCCTCCCCTGGTCTACTGATACATGCACGGAACCTCTCTATCCGCTCATCCATCGTAACACGAGTACGACACCTCTTTCGAGGTCTCACCTGCCATCCCGCCATCTAATTAGCACAACTTCTCAATCAGTCTACGTTCAAACATTTTCACAAATTCTTACAAGTTCAGCCTAAGTTTAGCAACTACAGGCTAAGTTCATCCTAAACTCTCAAATTCCAAGTCAAAGTACTCATCTAGAGCACAAACATTAAACACAAATCAACTATCAATGTGTGCAATCAACATATGTCAATCATTCATAAGTATGCCCACAGGCATATTTCATTCTCAAAACCAGTAAGTAATCAGTATAAGACTCAATCTTTCAAGGCATTCCCGCTAACATAGCAAATCACAATCTTTTATTTCCAAACGAACTTAACATTTCACCAATTAATGTAAACTTTTAAAATCTAAAAACAGCATAAAAACATGCGTACCTTTTGGCTATTGCGTAAGTGACGAGCTGAGGGCTTATATATTATCACACGGGAATTTAATGAAAAAGAAAAATAAAATAAGTTGACCCAACAGGTTTGCAGAGTTGCAAAACCTGCTCTGATACCACTCTGTAGCGCTCCGGTCCCAAAAGACCATGGAAATGGACGCCACGAGGGTTGGAATTAAGAAGCGGGAAAGAAAAAGGGGTAACCTGAATAATAAAATCTCAACAGAAGACTCAAAATAGTCAAACATGTTGTATAATAATATATACATATTCATAACACCAAGATCAGAGTTCTTAGTGTTTAACAAAAGGATATTACAAGCGCGGAGACTTCATTATCAACATAATATTTAACAAAAAGAGACAATGGAAAAAATACATAAACAACAAAAGCCCATCTCTCAGCATCGCCACCTCCACGCACCAGCCTACTGACCTGAAAAATATTTGAAAATATTTGGGCTGAGTACTAGTGCACTCAGTGGGCAAATTTTTACAATTCAAGTTATGCAAATTATTTTGTTAAAGTAATCTATCTGTGTTCATGCAGGTAGTGAAGCTTAGGAGGTTTCAATATTTAAAGCAACCTAAGTTCACCAAAACATTTTATCGTGAAGTGCTTAAGAGTGTAACTAGTCACTGCCCGCAACCCGTACTACATCACCACGTGTAAAGTTGAGTATGGCCAAGTATACCCAATGAGTATAACCCATAAGTATTTCATTTTTGTCTCACCGACAAGGAGTTGGGTAGGACAAATAATGCATGCATACTGTAGCTACTCACATTAACACAGCACTGGTTTATGAGACTCCGACAACATACAGTAGCATGTAAATATTTAACACAGACAGTCACATATGCAATTTTAACAAAGCAGAGCTTAATAGCTCGAAAGATACAATTTGCAAAAATATAATAGCCCACCTGGATAAAAATCTGTAACACAGATAAGCTTTCAGATTCAAGACTGGTCTAGCTCAGGTTCTTTTACTTCTTCCGAGCCTACAATAACCAAGCTTCGCTTAGTTTAACTAAAGAATTCCTATTAAACTTAATCCCTAACTTATTTTTAAGTTAAGCTTGTGTTACTATGTTATACTAATATTTCCAGTTAATACCATTACTTACTATGATCAATTTAGAATTATTAAAGCATAACAAAATTAATTAAAAATTTACACAATAGAGTTGTAAATTATAGAATTCTAAAAGTAATATTTACATATACTTGGGAATATTTATACATTATTAGAAAATATTATAACTTTAAATAATCTAAAACTAATAACATATATACAGTTTTCTTAATTAATGAAAATGGTGATTAAAAATTCTAATATATCATTTATCATTAATTAGCATAAAAAATTTCGTTAAATATAACTAATAGAAAATTACAGGATATGTTCACTTATAATTCCTTTTGTCCCCTACCCTTAATTACTCGATAATAAAACCAAAATTAATAGCTAATATATTAAGATTACGATTTCCTACACATGTCACAATAGAAGATACAAATTTTATTACTCAAATACCTACACAATATTATTTCTCTAAAAAAAATCAATCATTACGTAACATTCCTAAAATATGGTAGTTTAGAATAGTTTAGAGACAAACCTTTTGCTGCAAGTGTCTCTCGATTTATGCAAATTAATTTTGGTTTACTCTTATTCTTCTTTATTAACAACCGAATGTATATATATATATAAGAAGTGATATAATGAGATCAATTGAAGCTATTCAGTACATGACTCATTCCATCCATTAATATGACACGTATTTTTGTCTACAAATTCACATATTTTAAAGTCTTCCACCTAGCAACCCTATGTACCTATGTATGACCTAGCATAGGGATTGATTTATTATGTCATTTTTTTATTATTTCCACCAACCTAATTAACATTTCCGTAAGGGTACCTATAGAAATCTATAACTTACTTAGGTATATATATATACACGAAATAATATATATATATATATATTGTTATGATTATATATATAAATATAAATGACATACATACATCTATATATATATATATATTAATTTATTATTATTATTTTTTTATGCGAAGTGTATCATAATAATCTGTTACACTTAGTAAATAATTTTTAATTAATCAAATTAAGTGTATATCTAGGGTTCTAAATTAAATACGGGAATGTTCTAAGGGTATTTTTAAAACACTCAATTGGCACATATCACCTAAAAATGTGACCTAGACAGGTCCGTTTTCTTTCCTAGAATATCTTATGGTTAGCATATGATATATATATATATATTTTTAATACTAAAATTTTTTGGATATTTCACTTATTCTAACTATTAGATATATATATATATATATTCCTAATTAAATTTAAATAATAAAATTTTCGGGGTATTACAATATTGGTGATTTGTGTTGTGTTTTGGGAGAATATTGGAGGCTTTGTAGTGATTTGTGATAATATTGTTAATTTGTGTTGATTTGGGAGAATATGTGATTTTTGTTGAATTTTTTGGTAAAGTTTGAGATATTCTGCTTTGAAAATACATATTTGTTGTATCTCTGCTATTTGTTCGGTATCTTGCGATCCTATACCTTGCTTTCGCGTTCTTTTGTGTTTCTGTGATATCTCTTGAGTGTTTTACCTTCTTGCAAATCCTAGCATTCCACGTTTGAGAGCTTTGTGCTCTAACTGCCTTGCTTACGCTCAAGTTCGTCTGGATTCCCCTGTGGGTCTCCTCGTGCGAGTAGCCTGGATAGCAAGTTTAGTGAA
The DNA here is from genome assembly GCA_026008535.1 of Perilla frutescens. Taxonomy (NCBI): domain Eukaryota; kingdom Viridiplantae; phylum Streptophyta; class Magnoliopsida; order Lamiales; family Lamiaceae; genus Perilla; species Perilla frutescens. The sequence goes on along the minus strand of BRKX01000008.1, from coordinate 7,633,797 downwards.
GGATTCGCCGGAAGTTTTGAGTTGTTGATTGGATCTGTCTTGATTCTCTTGTGTTTTTTCATATTCTGTGAGATTTGTTGACTGTGTTTGGTGTTGAAACTCCAAGTTTTGTGAGTTTCTGAGAAACTGACTCTGGTAATTGAGTGAATTACTGTTGAAACAAGTTTTAAGGTTGTCCTGAGTGAATCCTTGCTTCACAGATAAATCTGTGCTGAGAACTGGGCTAGCCTCATCACTTTATCCCCCGGGTGTACTTGTTTATGTGTGTTGGAGGAGTTTCCTCCATGTTCTGTGATCTTTCTGTTATGTTCTCTAATTTTCTGGTGATTATTTGCCTTCCTGCTGCTTCTGTGACTGCATATAATCATGAACAATCTTCATATGGCACACTTTAATGGTAGAGATGATTTTCAAGATTGGAAAACTAAAATCGAATGCATTTTGGTTAAAGAAAAGCTTAATAAGGCCATTTCTACTAAAATAGATAAATCTGTGGATGATGAGAAATTGCATGAAATGAATGATAGTGCTAGGGCCACTATTTTATTGAATCTATGCAGTACTGTGGTTAGAAAAGTGTCTCATCATAAATATGCCAAAGATCTGTGGGATAATTTGATATCTTTATATACTGCTGCTTCTGAAGAGTCTATGTGGTCTTTGCAAAATCAATTTATGTCTTTTCAAATGGATGCTTCTAAGGATATTGATGCCAATATGGATGAGTTTAATAAATTGTTACAAGATCTGAAACTTGGTGGTGATGATTCCCTTGAAAAGTATGCTTATCAAGTGTTGCTTGGTTCTATTCCTGAATCTTTTGCTGAAGTTAAATCTGCTCTTAAATATGGTGGTTCTAAGGCGAATTGTGATATGATTGTCACTCGTTTAAAAGCAAAAGAAAGTAAAATGAGGAAAATAAAATCACAACCTTTGCATAATGAAATCATGTATGTGAACAGGAATAATAATAGAAACTCTCCTCATGGCTTTAATAAACCTTTGAATCCTGAGAATCCTAGTGTGCTTGCTGCTGAAAGACATAGAAGGGATATGCAATTAGGGCAAAACCAAAATCAAAATCAGAATTATGTCCAAAATCATAATCATGCTCATAATCATGCTCAGACTCATGCTCAGAATCATACTTTTGACCAGAAGCCTAGGAAAACATGTTGGAATTGTGGTAAACCTGGTCACTTCTCAAATAAATGTAAGCAACCTAAAAGAAATAAGGGTTATGGGAATTATGAGCCTAAACATCATGCTAATAAGGTGTATGAGGATGGTGGTATTTATATGGTACATGATGCATATGATTTTTAGTTCATCAATTACACTAATGTTGTGTCAAAATCTGTTTCAAATAATGAATGGCTCATTGATTCTGGTTGCACTTTTCACGTCAATCCATTTAAGCATCTATTTCATAACTTGCATTATATGAATTTTGGACATGTAGCTCTTGCGGATGGTCAAAATTGTGATATTCAAGGAAAAGGTGATATGTGCTTGAGATTTGAAAATGGGAGCATGCTTACGTTAAGTGATGTCAAATATGTGCCTCAATTGAAATTCAATTTGTTATCTGTGTCCAAAATTGCTGATAAGATGCTTGATGGTTCTGTGAATTCTTTGAGATTCAAATTTGAGAAAGATTCAGTGCTTTATTTTATTGCTCCCCGAAATGGTGATTTGTATGATGTCCAAGCTGAGTCTGTGCCTCTGCCTGTTGTTAATGTGATTCAAAAAGATAAGACTGCATTATGGCATGCTAGACTAGGACATATGAGCAATAAAGTTCTTGCAATTTTACATAAAAATGGTGCATTTGGTAAAGATAAAGTGTCTGCTATTCCTTTCTGTGAACCATGTGTTATGGGCAAGCATCATAAAGTTTCTTTACCTGTCACTATGCCTTATCCTAGGAAGCATGTTAGTTCTGAAATTCTTGAATATTTGCATGCGGATGTTTGGGGCCCAGCCAAAGAGCCCACCCATGGTGGAAACAGTTTTTTCCTGTCTATTATTGATGATTTTTCGAGGAAAACATGGGTGTTTTTAATGAAGAACAAATATGATGTGTTTATGCATTTTTCTAAATAGGCTGCTGAAATTCAAAATCAAACAAAAAGGAAAATTAAATGCATTAGAACTGAGAATGGGCTTGAATTATGTTATAATGCTATGGATAATTGGTGTTTTGATCAAGGTATTAAAAGACATAAAATTGTGCCCTACACTCCTCAGCAAAATGGAATGGCAGAGAGAATTAATAGAACTCTTCTTGAGAGAGTTAGGAGCTTACTTGTAGCATCTGGTCTATCTAAACATTTTTGGGGTGAAGCTCTCATGGCAGTGACTTATTTGATTAATAGATCTCTATCTGTGCCTCTGCTTGGTAAAATGCCTGAATCTGTCTTCTTGAATAAGTCTGTTTGTTTGTCTAATTTGAGAGTCTTTGGGTGTGCTGCATATATTCATCAAAAAGTGAGCAAACTTGATCTTAGAGCTATAAAGTGTGTGTTTCTAGGATATCCTGAAGGTGTGAAAGATTATAGATTATGGGATAGAAGTGTGCCTGGTTTTAAAACATGTGTTAGTCGTGCTGTAATATTTAATGAGCATTATTTTCCCTATTTACCTGAATCCTCACCTTATGTTGCTCCAAGTGAGGTGAAGAATTTGAAACACTTGGATAATAATTTGTTTGATCTTATGCATGCCCCTCCTGTTGCTCCAAGTGAGGTGGAGGATAATGTGGAGAATGTGACTCCTATTCCGTCTGAATCTGAAAATGTGTCTCATGATTTACCTGTCACTGAGCATGCGCATGAGTCTAATAATCATAATATGGATGACTTTGTGTCTGAGCATGAGGCTAATGATGAGCCAATTAATAATATGCATGTGTCTGATTCTGAATCTAGTTCTAGCTCTGATAATGAACCTGAGACTATTCCTGAACCTGAGAATCTGAACAATTATCAACTTGCTAGAGATAGGGTAAGAAGGAATGTGAGATTACCTGCTAAATATGAAGATTATAATCTGTCTTTACATGGATTTAATGTATTTAGCAATGTTAACCAATTTGAGCCTAGAACTTATAATGAAGCTGTAAAATCTGATGAATCTGATAAATGGCTTGCTGCAATGAATTGTGAGATGAAATCGTTGCATGACAACAATACTTGGATACTTGTTGAAAAGCCTGATGATTGTTCTATTGTTGAATGCAAATGGTTATTTAAAATCAAGCATGAAATTGATAACGTGAGATATAAAGCAAGATTGGTAGCAAAAGGCTTTACACAAAAGGAAGGAATTGATTATAATGAGATATTTGCTCATGTTGTTAAGTTTACTACTGTGCGAATAATGCTTGCGCTTGTTGCTCACTTTAACTAGGAACTTCAGCAAATGGACGTCACGACTGCTTTCTTGCATGGTGAACTTGAAAACAACATTTACATGAAACAGCCCGAGGGCTTTGTTGATAAAAACAAACTTGAGCATGTGTATCTGCTAAAGAAGTCTCTATATGGTTTGAAACAATCCTCTAGACAGTGGAATATTAAGTTTGATCAATGCATGAAAAGCATGAACTTGACTCGTAGCAAATTTGATCATTGCTTATACTTTATGGAGACTGATACTCCCATGTTTTGCTATTATATGTGGATGATATGTTGTTCATTAGTCCTTGCATTAAAACTGTGAAACATGTTCAAAAATGCCTCTGTGATAATTTTGATATGAAAGACCTAGGTGACGCTAGGAAAATTCTTGGCATGAATATTGATAGAAATAGAGAGAAATCCACTCTTGTGTTGCATCAATCTGCTTATGTGGAACAAGTTCTCAAGAAATTTAATATGGAAGATTGTAAGCCTGTTAACGTGCCTCTTGCTTCTCATTTTGTGTTAAGTAAGGATCAGTCCCCAAAGACTGACTCTGAAATGTTTGAAATGCAAAATGTGCCTTATGCCAATGCTATTGGCTCTGTGATGTACTTGATGATTAGCACGAGGCCTGATATTGCTTATGCCGTATCTTGTTTGAGTAGATACATGGCCAATCCTGGATTACCTCACTGGAAAGCACTTAAGTGGCTTCTCCGATATTTAAAATCCACTTTGAAGAGTGGTCTGACTTTTGACAAGTCAGCAAATGGTGTTAAATGTGTGGGTTACGTGGATTCAAACTATGCGAATGATAGAGATAATCGGAAATTCACAACATCTTATGTGTTTACCTTATGTGATTCGTGCATTAGTTAGAAATCTCAGCTTCAATCTATTGTTGCTTTATCTACAACTGAATCTGAATATATTGCTGCAACTGAAGCTATGAAAGAGGCTATATGGCTAAATGGTGTGTTGTCAGAGATTAAATTTATTGATGATAAGCCTATGGTCTATTCTAACAGTCAATCTGCTATTCAATTGTGCAAAAATCCTGTGTTTCATGATCGAGCTAAGCATATTGATGTGAGATTCCATTTTATTCGGGATGTTGTTGAAAAAGGGGAACTTTTGCTTGATAAGACCCCCTCTGAATTTAACCCTACGGATATGGGCACTAAATGCCTTCCAGTTGCAAAGCTGACATCCTGCAAGAGATCACTGAACTTTGATCTTGGCTGAATTCTTTTATGTGAGCTTTATGTGATGGTATTCTAGTCTTGGGGCTGGATACCTTATTTATTTTCTGTGATTTTTTACTTGTTTTTATGTGTTGGTTAGCCTTTCTCATTGGTAATATGCTAGGTTGCATATCAGTCAAGGATAGTCATCAATTGACTTGAGATGATTTGCAAAAGGGTTGGTCTCTAGTGTTGAGATTAAGTTCAATACGCATAGTATTGTTCTCTCCCTCTCTTGTCTTGTCTTCATGATAGACGGGAGTAAAAATAGGCGATGATGATATCCATGTTAAGGTATGCAGTGCTCTTCTTCCTTGGCGACTTAATGATCAGTGGGCCAAAGGTGGAAATGTGGAATTTTGGCCCAATGATCCTTAATGGGCTCATTAATTTATTTGATAGCCCAATCTCCCTAATCAGCCCAAATCACCTAATCAAGCCTTAATCTCTCCTTCTTCACGATATAACCATCTCTGCGCATCTACTGTTCGATTAAGCTTGAGAGAAAAACACACTAAAATTGGGCTCTGCTATTCCCGATCAATCTCATCGCCGGATTCCCTGTTCACTGGTTTCCTGATTAGTGTTTAAAGTGTGAGAAGCTTCGTGAGGGAGAGTGGCGATTGACTTGGCTGATTTTAGCCCCTTTTTTCCACCCCTCGTTCATGACCTATCCTTGGTCTTGCTCGACTGATCGTTGATGTTGCCGAAAGAAGTCGACGCCGCCACTTTGGATCCCTGAGCCAAATCCTTCTTCAAATCTCCTATTTTTCCTTTATTCTATACATATATTTTTCTGTTCATCTCTATATATTTAATTTATAGTCATATATATATATAACCTGGAATAGATACATCTATTCAATCGATTCATATAATTGACATATATATATAATCGATTAATATTTGTGAGAGTCTGCTTATGCTCCGTTTTTCATTGATAGAATACTGAATATATAACTTGTTTGCAGCTTCACAGCAAGTCTCCAGCGACCTCCAACTCACGTCAACTGTGAAGTAGGACACCTCTGCCTTGTCGCTGCACCGCTCGTCACCGGAGAAGATGACCCGAGTCTCTGCCATGAGTGCCATAATCTGCGGAATAGCTGCAGCCTGCCGGAGATCGATTTTCACTACTGCTGCTATGAACCTCGATAGTTGAAGTTGTTGTCATTACAGCTGGTGTATTTCCAGTCATAGGTTGAAGGTGCTGATTGTTGCAGCCTGTATTGAAGCTATCATTGAACTCGTCGAAGCCCAGGCGACCGTGTGGCTGACCCGTTGAGTCGGGAACCAAGTTGGTGAACCCTGGCAAGACAAGGAATACCCCACAGATAATATTAAATTAATATTATTGATTTCATTTCATATTTATTATTTAATGAATTGAGAAATATTATTTTGTAAATATCAGTCTTAATTTCTCTTTTTACTTAGTATTATTATTAAGAGTTTAATTTTTTAAGTTCGACAATATTAATATAATATATATAATTTCATATTTCATATTATTATTTATCATACTAATATACTATGTAGAATTGTAAATAAGATGACTATATTATATATATATATAGTTCATTAGTTTATATGTTTGTGTATATAATCGTTACTCTTGATTATTGATTTCTTAACTTTAATAATATTAGTTCAATAGTTAATACCATTAATTTCATTTTATTTTTAATGAGAAGTATTAATTTCAAAATAAATAAATAATATTTTAAAAATTACAAAAATAGTATATGTTTGGAGTTCTAAATCGAATAGCTCGCGAGCCCAGCTCGTTTAAGTACTAGGAACCAGGCTCGAGCTCGGCTCGTTTAACTACTCGCGAGCCGGCTCGCGAGACAGTTCGTGAGACAACTCGTTAAAAAGGTAGAGAACCTCATGAGCCGAGTTAGCTCACGAGCTAGACGAGCCAAGCTCGAGCTCAGTTCGTTTAACAAACGAGCCAGTCTCAAGCGAGATATTTTTGAGCCGATATCCGAATATCTCGCGAGTAGTTTGGCTCATGCAACCCTATCTGGACCATAAAAACCAATTAGATGAATGACTAAGATTGAATCCTAGTTTTCACAAGAGAAGAGTATTAACATTTGAAACAAAGCATATATATATATATATATATATATATATATATCTTTTCTAATTACATTCGACCTTAAAGATCATATATGATGTAATATTTTGGCACATCAGACCTTAATGTTCACGTATGATGTAAATATTTTGGCACATCAGGTCAACTGTTACATTTTCTGTGCCAAACTTTTAGTGTTTTTTTTTAATATATATTTTTTTAATTTATTATAATTTAATTTAATTTAATTTAATTTTTTTATTTAGGATTCATACATCCCAATTAGAATATATTTAAAAAAAATAATTATGGCATACCAAGTTAAACATAAATGAAAATAGAGGATCTTATCCAATATTTTGGGACTCATGTGCTAATTATAAAAATTTAGCCTTTGATATTAGATAAAACAATATATTTTAATTTATTAATAAAATATGGCTCCTAACATTAACAAAATAAATGAACTTTTTCAGAAATCATGTGCGAAAGCTCTCCTCGCACACCCCTGACACTGGCTAAGCATTCAAGTATAGTAGAACATGTCGTTTCAACAAATTGATATAATCAATTAACAAAATCAATTTACATTGTAATTAAATTAAAAAAATAATTATGCCTTGGGTGGTGGAACTGTGGAAATAATGGTTGACTGTGTGACTAAAAGCTAGATTGTGATTTGTGAGTTTGAATTTCACTAAGATAATTATATATATTGTAGTAGATCGGTTGTATTCTCGGTATTAACATGGCCATTGACCATAGTTTAATTCGATAACAAATTTCCTTTCTCCCAAGTCCCAACTCACAAGTAGGAATTACAATAATGCTTTTAAGATCGCATAACACACATGCCTAATACAACTTTACGGTTCACTCGATGCTAGGACCGAACCCAGTGCATACCACCGGCGGATTAGCGACACGTGGACCGCACTATTGGTCAAAAAAAAAAGTGAAATATCACTGTTTCTGTGTTTGCTGTAGTTAACTCCTTGAGTTAAGCAATGTAGACGGCAATTTTTACATTTATTTTTTATATCCACATTTTAAAGCTGCACACGAAACGAGGAAAAAAATTATAATCATAGGGAAGCTTTTATTAAGTTATTAAATTTTCTGTATCTTAGATTATATTTCTCCGTGTAAAGATTAAAATCTAACAATACAAATTTCGTGCTGTTTAGGTGCATTTATGAGGGGAGAGGAGACTAGAGAGATCGTTTCCTTCATCTGTAGGCAAAAGGGGAATACCTTGTAAAAAGATTGACATAGGAGAAGGTTAAAGGCCCTGCAGAAGTGTGAGTGAGCCGGCAGGTTATACGAGCGCTTTCTCCGGCCGGTCGGCTGTCGCAGGTCTTCGTTATCGTTCCTGGTGCTATTTATGTTAAATTTGATTTTTTTTTTAATATTTTTTGTTTATTTTTTATGCCGACGTGTAGAGTTGTACACATTAGCATTCTTAGTTTTTTTGGTGGGCTTTTGATATTGTATTGTTGATCCCGCCGCTCCTCCTGATTTTTTGTAGATCGTTGATTGTGCTCTCATTGACTGCGAAGGGTTTGTATGGCCTCTATGGCAAAGTTTAAGGGCAAAGGTATCAAATGCTCTGGCCAAGGTAATATTTGGATTCGGAAAAAATGCTGTACTTAAATTCGGAAATTCTGTATTCATTTCGTTCATCTCCTAAGCAACCCTATGTTCAATTAGGTTTTTGTTTTCATTGATTTGTAATCAGGATAGATGTTGTTGTTGACTTTATGCACGAAATGTGTCCCTATATAAATCTTTTCATAATCTAGGAATTGAATTAGAGTTAGTCAAGGGTGTTCTGAATATATGTAAAATTCCGAAATTATTGATTACGTTAGTGATGTTTTGGGGAAATTGTTATCGATGATGCTGTTGTCACTCTGAGGAGCCGCATTTGATTTATTTGATGATCCGTGGGAGGGAAAAAAGTGTACTCTGTTATGACAATATTCATGATTGAATCCTTAATTCAATGTTTTTGTTATATGGTTTGTTGGGTATGCACTTAGGCGCCAACGTAGGTATCAGATGTCATTTGGAATGGCTGCAGCAGGTGACAGACCTGTTGTCTGCGGCTAATCTGAGTCGATTGAGGGAGTCTTGTTTCGGTCATTTGCTCGGTGTAGCCGACATCCAATTTCAGGGTCAAGTGTATCATATTCTTCTGAGGAATCATCTTTTGGTCGATAATCCGAACCGTCTGCGTTTCCTTATTCATGATAAGGTTCACGAGTTTGGGCCGGCTGAATTTGGCTTGATCACTGGGCTTAAATTCAGTGGAGATTATGATCTGCCTAAGTCCTCCGGCATGTATGATGTTTGCTTCCCAAATAAGAGATCACTGAAGTTCGTAGACATTTTGGCTGCATTCAAGCAAGAGTGTGAGATTTCTGGCGGTGATTCTGAACTATCCTTGAAGCTGGCCTTTCTCTTTTTGTTATATGGTGTTATATTGATGAGGGACAGAAATGATACCAACATTCAAATGCAATTTGTGCATCTCGTGGATGATATTGAGAAGTTCAATGACTATCCATGGGGGCGTGTCTCCTATGAATATCTGGTTAAAGCTACCTTGTCAAGGAAAGAAGTTCTTGAGAAACAGTCAAGGCAAGGGAAGAAAGCTGCCTATGATGCGTTCGGGTTTCTTATGGCCCTTCAAGTTTGGGCTTACGAAGTGATCCCAGACTTGGCTCTTCACTGTGCTCACAAAATTGAAGGCAAGGAGCAGGTGTTCCCGAGAATCTTACGCTGGACTACGCCGGAGTTCTTTCAATACGATTATCTCATGCGGTTTTTCCTTGCTGAACCCGTTCAGCCTCGAGTAAGTTATAATGTATTTAGCGCATAATGTATTGTTTATTTAATTAGAAACCTTTCGGAGTTATTGAAGGATGAAGTCCAGGCCTGTAGTTGTGAAGTTTTCACCAATTTATTATTTCCAAATTAAGTAATGATTTAGTAGAGAGTTGTTTTAATTCATACTAGTAGTCTGTTCCCTATGTTGAATTTGTAAATTTTGTAGGGACTTTTACCTCCAACTGAGGAAGAATTGAGGCATCTTCAAAGGCTGGGTTTGCAGCAAATACATGTTTCTCCTCCGAAGTTGTACCCTGAGGTTGTGGGTACGGCGGCTCGAAAGCGGAAGGCTCGTGGGGGGGACAGAGAGGGTGAGAAGAAGAACAGGAAGCCGACAACGACCCCTCTGCGTCGGTCTTCAAGAAAGGCCGTCCAGCCGCCTCCTGAATCCATTCTTCAGTCCAAGACTCGTCCTTTGAAGGATTCAGATAGTGGCAGGTATTTAGCTAGGGACAGAGAGGGTGAGAAGAAGAACAGGAAGCCGACAACGACCCCTCTGCGTCGGTCTTCAAGAAAGGCCATCCAGCCGCCTCCTGATTCCATTCCTGAGTCCAAGACTCGTCCTTTGAAGGGTTCAGATAGTGGCAGGCTTTTGGCTAGGGACATCTGCAGCAATGTATGGTACACAATATACTACTGACTATATATGTAATATACCTTATTATACATTTTATGAGACCTGCAAATGACAAGTAGTAGTGATACACTTGTATTCAGGTCACCTTGACTGAGATTAGCTCTTCTATTAAAGAGTTGCTTGTGAGGGTTGGTTGTATTGAGACGGTCATGCGTTCATGCAAGTGTTTAGTGAACGTAGATACGGTTGCAGGAGTGAAACCGGGTCCATCGGTTCATCTTTCGGACTTGCAGAGCCCACTTCCCTCGCGAAAGGATTCTGATTTGCCGAAGGATGTTGACATAAGCCCATCTGAATATGAGGCTGATGGTAGTCAGAAGGAGGAAGGTGAGTTAGTCGATGCCTCGCTGTGGAAGGGGTTGTCTAGTGTACCCCCCAAATCGTTAAAATCTTCTACACGGAAGTTGTTCACACATAATGCTGTGTTGTATGATCCGCTTCACCTTTCCTTCATGCCCTGTGATGTACAGCGCTTCAAAGATTGGCACGACAATGCAAGAAAGAGTGGAATGTATGTGTTTTTTATGACAGTTTGTCCCCTTTTTTATATATTGTGTTGTTCTGTTAATGCAAATTTGACTAAAAAATTGGTTGTGATTGTGTGAACTGTTAGGCCATGTGAGACTCCTCTACCAATCACGAGCCTGCCGAGGGTAAACTGGGAGTGGTTCAACCCTCTTATGAGGCCTCGAGGGTGGCTAGGTTCGGAGGTATTTTATATCATAAATGTTTTAATACCTCATGTAGAAGTAGATGATTAATTTAAATGCAAATTGGCAGCATATCGATGCCCTGACGAACCTCCTCCTGTTGAAGTACAAGCAAAATAAACAGCGCTTTTTGAGTGGATGGACTCTGATGGAGCAGCTGGGCACGGTAATGTTTTCTGAACCCGGGTGGTTGCGCTTGAAAATGTGGTCACTACATGCCTCGACAGTCATTAAGCTGAACAAGTCTTTGTGATTGTTTCAGGGCCTACTCATGAGGGGTGATCCCCAGAATGTGTCTGGAACCCTAATGGATTACGTGTTGGGGAAATTGCCAAGAGAAGCTGGGTTGCCATGGGCTGAGGCAAGGCATGTCATCGGTACTGCCAATGTGAATGGAAATCATTGGGTATGTTTTTTGATATCACTGGCCAATCAAAGTATAGTTGTGTATGACTCGACATCCAGAAGCTGTGACTGGCCACGTTTAGCTGAACAGTTTGAAAGCATGTCCCGACTGCTTCCACTGTTATGCCAGAGCGCGGGCGTATGTGCCGGTAAGCAAATGAAGGAAGCCCTGAAGCCTGTTTGGGAAGTTTTTCAGTTCCGACATCCTCCCCAGCAGTTGAACAACAATGACTGCGGCTTGATGGCCATAAAATTCATGGAGTGCCTTGTTTCTGGCTATGCCTTGAGTGATGTGGACCCAGTGAGGTGCCATACTTTCCGGCTCAGCTACTGCGCCCAACTGTTTGAATTGGGCTTAAGACTTCAAGGGTCCTGAACATGCACTGCCCCTCTGCTGGTTATTTGAAAAATGATCTTATCCTCAGTGACATGTAATTATATGCTGCTTCTCTAACTATGTTGTAAACATTTAACCATAATCTTTTGTGTAGTCTTAGTGATTCCCGAAGGCCGAAAGGGACGAGTCTGGCCTGGCCACCGTTAATGAACTAGTTTATATCTAGTTGTTTATGCATTGTTCTCCCTACCCCTTGTATCATGTTTTACATTGGACCACTGAGGGGAGTTCGTTATTCGTAGGGTGATCATGTCTAATGTTAATCACATCCTATGTGTTTCTTGGCTGAACGTATTTTTCCTTGTACTTCTGAGACGAATTCATTACGAGGCATAATTCGGTGACCGATTTACCTAGCCGTGACAGTAAATGTTAGAATTAGGAATGAAAGTTGTTTAAATTGTTTACGGACTGTAGTTTTACATGGCGGACGCAGTGAAAAATCACGAAAAGAATATCATCATAGAAAAAGTTGAATTACATAATTTTACGCATCACTAACTCTCATGCTTAGGGCCGCAACCCAATCGAAGCAAATCTCATGAAGTTCGAGTTCGAATTCGTTTAGGAATATCGAGATCGAAATCGGCTTCGAGTAAACCTCAAACTTCGAAACGTGCACAGAACTGGAGTTCACTATAGAAGAATTAGGCTCGAATTATATTCGAGTTGTAATCGAGTTCGATCCGATAAGAAACTCGACGAACTATACGATTAATATTCGACAACAAATTCGTGCCAAATTTCAGAAATAATTCGATACGCATTATATGGATAAAATTCGATAAATATTCGAGGGAAGTGTGATAAAAAGTACGAATAATATTAGACAAAAGTTCGATAGGTCATAGTAATCTCCTGTTCGAAAGTTTAATAGGAATAAAACAACAAAACAATGAAGATCAATATAAGTTCTTGATTTCCATGCACATACACAATTTAAAGAGAATATACAAATTAGTGACGATAAAGTATTTTAAATGAACTTATCTAATATATAAAATTAGAGAAATACGAAATTTACCTCATCATCTTGATAAAACTGTCAAGTCAAAGTAATCACCTTAATGTTATATTTATCCTATAATATAGAAATATGTCTTGCTTATAAGTTATACCCGTGGACAATATGCATTATATTTAGACAATTTATTCTATCATAACTCAGTATTATTTTTATATGCAAAATAATAGTCTATAGATATTATAAATAAAACATAATGAAAATAATAATTTTATTTATCTAATATTATTGTTAAATTGTGAAATTGATTATAAAGTCGTATTTAAATTTAATTTAATGCAAAATTATAATTATGTTGTCTTGTTTTTGTAAGAAATTTGGTATTGGTTTTAGATATATATGTTGTGTTTTGAAACATGCTAATAAATGTAGAAAAATGTATATGTATGTCGAACATTAGTAATTTACTTGCACACTTGTAAGACAGTAGTTATAGGTATTATTATTAGAGTAATTATTTAATCATAACTTAGTATTATGACACTACTATGATAACTTAGTATTATCATACTATGTGAAATAGTATTATAAGTTATATCAATGGACAATATGTAATAATAATGTTAAATTGTGAAATTGATTATAAAGTCCTATTAAAATTTGATTTCTATTTCAATTATACGATATTTCTAATAATCTTCGAATGTATGTTTAAGATACATTTATTTTTAAACATGATAATAAAGTAAAAGATGTACATATATGTTAAAAATTGGACATTCAATTAAGTACTTCTATGAGTATATCAATAGACTATAGACATCAATTTTAGTTGAATCATTGACTTTAGCGTATTTTTTATTTATTTTGATATTTTGTAAAAGAATAGTGTAGTATGTATAAATAAAAGATAATAAAAAGAAAGTAATTTTTTATCCAGTGCGCACCACGGTATCGGCTGCGGGGTACCCTCGACATCCAAAAAATAAGAAAGTAATTTATAGTATCGAGTATTAACGTGAAATTCTGAGAATTGATTACAAAATCCTTTTAACTTTTATTGTAATGCAATATTTACAGTAATTTTGTTTAATTATATGGGAAAATTTGTAGATATATATATATATATACATAACTATATATATACATATATGAGTATAGCTATGTATACATATATTAGGTTTATTAATAACACTGTAGTTTATATTATAATTTATAAATAAAATAAAATAGAAATAATTTACGTTATATTATATATATTTGGTATTCAAATTTGATTTTACGGGAGTATACAATATTTTATTCTCTGTAGATCAATTATATGTAACTTTGATTACAAGTTCGCTAAGGAGTTGGTGTACGAACGCCCGTGCTACACGTAAGTTTGATTACATGTGAATATGTAAATCCCAGCTGAAATAATATTTCTGAATGAATTAGATGGCAAAATGGAAAGGAGAAGTAGCGCACGTGCTACGCGTTCTTGACGGGACGTGTAACACGTGGTTGGCAATCCTTATGAACTTACGTGCTACACTTGCTGCCTTCGACCGTGCTACACGTTCTTAACAGCTCTGTATTCTACGCTGGAGAATTGTTTTTTTGTTTTGTTTTTTTTTTGTGGTGGATGAAAGGCTGGGAGTGACCAATTAAAAAATTATAATATCGGTATGCATTTGTTTTGAAACTGAAGCGGTGCGCTTTGAAATTTGTTTTCTTTTTTATCTGTGATATTTGAAATTCTAAATTTAAGAAAATGTAGTTTCTTATGAAGTTGAAACTCATGTTGTTTTTTTTTAAAATATTCTTATTCTTACCGAACATTTTCGAATCCGGAGTTGCTAAATGATTGTGACCTTAAATGTATTTTATACACCGATGTATTTAACTTCATAAGTTAATTTTCATTTTATTGAAAGCGATCTGTAAATTAATAACGTTGTCGTTATTAATTGGTTACATTTCACAATTATTTTCATTTAGGAAAGTCTTCACTTTTTAAAATATTTAAAATTATTATATAGTTTGTCCGTACTTTCCACGAAATGTATAATATAAATATTGGGGAATTATTTATTGCTCCGTGATTATAAGTTTTAATCTTTTATAATTCATTACATTTTTTTTGTTTAAAAAACTGATTATCGTTTTGTTAAGTGAAGCCTAAAAATTATTGTTACTTCCTCATTTAAGAATTAAATGCCCAATCCCAGAACCATGTTAGTAAGGTAGAATTGACGTTATTGGGCCAGAAAATACGAGCCCACAAAGCCAAAAAAAGAATTATACGGGAATTGCAAACATGCGTGCTACCCGTTAATTATGCAACGTGTAGCACGTCTTTAACATGCACAGGTGCAAAATATGACTTTCTGTATGACTTATTTCTTTTTTTAACACGATTACTTGAAAATAAATCTCTTTAATATTCTGAATTTTGAAATAATTTGACATTATTTAAAAATATAGCTCCTCTTTTTTTTTCGAATCAGTAATAAAACATGAGATTAAATTATAATTTATTTATTTATTAGTTTGTCGCTACGATTGTATAAATTTCGTATCTCCTTATACAAATATTTATTTATTTGTATTATTTATAATATTTTCGGGTTAGCTCGGCTCGTTCCCTCCTTAAAATCTTTTAGGCACTATGATACATAATTAATATAACACATTAGGTTGGGGAAAAATGAAACTTTAATTTGGAGTTTGGTTGAGTGAATCACACCATTTCACTTATTTTTCCCAGTTGTCATGATGACTTGGGTACTACACTAAAAGTGTTATCTACTGTTCCCAATTGCACACCCAACGACGAAACAACGTGTAATCATATCGAAGATTTGTTTGCATGCATGTATTTTGCCCTTCACCTCATTACTTTAATTTTAATATGAAGGTACAGGGTTCATTATTACGTATTAGTAAGTTGTTACATGTTCTATATCTCAATTCATATTCCTTTTTTAAAGGCTCACTTGCTACTGGGAGAAATTTTCAATGAACCAAATTCAAGTTGTAATATTCTTTTCTAACCAAGGATTTTGAAGTCTTCTTTTTTAACCAAATAAATATGTAAAAGTCTAATTTGCCCTTTGTAAATGTTTCAAAAAGTCAAAAATGACATGTTTCCCACACGGTGGGTCCAAAAATAAAAAAAGTACACGTTCATGGAAAGATATACACGTTGAATGATATATGAATTATGCACGGTGGGTCCAAAAAATAATATACACGAATGATATATGAATTACACGGTGAATGATATATGAATTGTACACGGTGTGTCCAAAAAAAATCTACATGGTGGATCCAAAAAAAATGTACACGTTCATTTTTTTTTTGTAACAGTTTTAAAAAAAAAAAATATATATATATATATATATATATATATATATATAAAATAAACTGTACACATTCATTTTAGAAAAATTGTACACGTTCATTTTAGAAAAAAAAAATATACACGTTCATTGAATTATATACACGGCTAAATTTTAGTACACGGCCAAATTTTTGTATACGGTGAAATTATACACGGCCAAATTTATTGCATTTTTTAAAATTTCTACACGGCCAAATTTTTGTACACGACCAATCTGCACAGTGGATTGGTGGCGGCGGATCTGCATGACGGCGGCGGACCTTCACAGTGGCGGCAGCGTCGGGCCGCGTCGGCGTCGGCTCAGCGTCGCCGGAAGCGTGGCAGCGTCGGAACAGCGTCTCCATCGTCGGGGCGCGACAACGATCGTGTACAAATTTGAAGCAGTCGTGTAGAATTTTGGGAGTAGTTTTTGGGAGCAAGCCCGTGTATAAATTTTGGGGAAAGGCGTGTAGAATTCTTGGGGGAGCCGTGTAGAATTTCTGGGAAGGGAAAGGCCGTGTAGAATTTTTTGGGGGAGCCGTGTAAAATTTATCTAGTTTACAATTCAGCCGTGTAATTATTTATTGCAGTGTAAACTATTTTTTAGATTTTGGGTACCGGGCCCACAATTTAGTAAGGGTAACATGGGTACTAAAAATTTGTTTGGTTAGAAAAGAATAGTCTGTAACATTTGGTTAGAAAAACATTTTACAAGTTGAATTTGGCTAGAAACATATATTCCACTTGCTGAAATGTAATAAACTATGAGCGATTTTTTAGCCGAAAAATTGATTAAATGTTCGATCTGTAAATAAGGGGTATATTTTTGTTTTGTTTTTTTTTACGTAGGGTTTATTTTTTAACCGTAGTAGAGTAAAAGCACAATTTAGCAACGGATTATAATTCCTTTTAAAATACAGAAATATTAACAGCGGATTAAGATTAAGATAAACGTTTAATGACGGATTTGTTTTGTCTGAAACTTAACAAAGTACACACATCGTATTTGTAATTTAAATATTAAAATACTTTAATGTTAACGATGTAATAACGACAGATTTTCCTAATATTTCTTATTATGGTGTATAATTGTTTTGGCAATTTCTGATTAATTACCCATGTAAGTTATCTTTTGATGTTCCATGGTAATTTTTGATTTTGTTCATGTTATGAAAGGTTTAATTACTATACAATTACGAGATTTTAAATCATTCTTTTGTAATATTTTTATTTTTTTCGTGTTTTATGTTTTACAAATTATTTCACTTGTAATTTTTTGATAGTATATACAATTTTTCAATATTATTTATGTTTCAAATACCAATTAATTACGAATATAAATTTTGTAATAATTAATTTTATTTAACTTTATAAATTTCCACATTTTTAATATGAATCATTCAAATTAATCTCTTTACTATTATTAATGTATGATTAATTTTTCATTATTTAATATTATATATGATTAATTTTTCATTATTTAAAATTATATCTCTTCTTTATTTAGCAAGTAGTAATAAATTATGAGAATAAATTATTATTATTTTGTTTATTAGTTTTATTTACGATTTTATATATTTCGTATCTCCTAATTCTATTTAAATGGGTGATAAATATGGTGGGACCGTAAAAGGTTATGTATGTACCATACGTATAGTGGCTGATTTGAAGGGAATCGAAATTTAAAAAAGTAGGTATATAACTTTTGATGTGGCGGTGATGTGGCAGAGTTATGTACCAAAGTTTGGATACAGTAGTAGAGATGCTCTTATAATGAACTAATAAATTACATTATACTGTTCATTTCTTTTCAAAATATAATATATTATACTATATAAGTTCACTTGAACTTAGATTACATAAGTTAAATTTTGTTGAAATTATAAGAAGTTACAAGTTCATTTTATTTAAAAAAACAAGAAATCTAAAAATGATTTCAATATAAAAACCATCATCTGTGTATTTCCAATTTACAATTAAGTGATCGCCTTTATTTTCAATGGTAAAACGGACCCACAAAACAATTAATTGAATAACTCCCTTTCCTATGCAGTATGATTTACCAGAAACAAGGAATACTCAGCATATCTATTGTAGTATTCATCATTGAATCATCGAATTTAAAAATTCAAAATAATTTTATAAATGAACTCGATATATATATATATATATATATATATATATATATTCAAATTTGTATACTATATTACTATTACTAGAATGACCCTTCGTGCGATGCACGAATAATATATTTACAGTTAGTGTTATTTTATTAGAAATTGTACAAATGAAATTAATATTATACAACTAAAATCTATACAATAAATTTCAAAGAACTGGGAATCTCAAAGATATGCGAGCTTTGGTCGCTTGACTCTTCACGAAGACCCAAATTGTAGAAATGATGTGTAAAGTGAGACATCTCGAATCAAAATCTACCGGTTTCCAGTTACCCCAGTTCAAAAATAAAAAGAAAATGATTGGTTTTATTGTATGTTTAGTTTTTCATTATAATTTTATAAAAAATATAAGATATTCTGTCACGTTGGTTTTAAATTTTTTAGTTTTTAAATTATGTAAATTTAAATATCTTAAATTTATATTTTTCTTCAACGTAATGAATGGGTACACTGTTGTAATTATTATTAGATAATTAATAAGAAAATATTTTCAATTCATCAATTTCAAGGATCATTTTATTGTATATGAAATTTGTTATTTTTGCATTGATACATAATTTAATTTGCAATTTGTGACATTATTATTTATTATAAGAAAAAATGATTTGTGTTTGATTAAATTAAAAAATATACATACATCAAAATTATATAGAAATATGACCAAAAAATATAAATTTAAACTTTTTGAAGGAATCTAAAATAACTAATAATGTGATGAGAGTAAATAAATATTCAAAAAACAATATAAAAAGACAAAGGAAAGTGTAATTAGACCAAATAAAAATGATTTAAGAGATGAGACGTTGTTTCAAAAAAATATGTTTTTTTCTTCAAAAATTGGGATGATAGGTAGATTAGTACAATCATTTATTTTTATACATACATTATATGTGTATGTTGAAAGTATCAAAATTAAATGAAATAAAATGTGATGATGCATAATTTTATATATTACTATAATGCCCATATAATGTTAAATAAAATATCTACAATATCCTTTTGCAAATGAGAGGGAAAATAAAAGTGTATTATAATATATATATATATATATATATATATATATACACACACACAAATATATAGATGGCCATTTTGAATGTAAAAAACGTTGAGATAAATGTATAATAATATAATTTAACAATATTTTAATATATTTACCTTTTCAATAGTTAAAGTGAAAAGTGTTTTTTTCTTAGTAAAAGTGTTTCTCTTGAAACAACATTTTTTTAAATTAAAAAAAAATCTGACACTTTTCCACTCTTCTAAATTTCTCAAACGTATAATATTAATTTTTATCACAATTATTATTTTCATTTTGACTTTATTTTATCTTGTTATTGCTATATTTAATATAATTAATTATGGGAAGACTTTTAATAGATAATTGAATTCCCATTTCTATAATAATTAAAATTTTACATTTTCATAAATAAATTTTGCAATGGGAGGGAAAAAAATTGGTTACATTAGTGTGTTATTATCTTAGTTATTATTAACCATAATTTATTAATTTGTAATAATTTTGGTTTATTGTAAAATTATGTGTAAAAATATATGAAAAAAATCTTTGCGTGTGAGTAGACTGTGTGTTAGTGTGCGTTTGTTAATTGTGTTAATGCATCCATCCATGGAAGGGGTAATGTGAGCCATTTTAAAGAGTTGAGGGTGCTAAATGTACTAAATGGTCAAAGAGGGGGCAACGTGACCCTTGTAGAATAGTCTAGGGGGCTATGTGGCCCTTAACCCTAAATAATCTAGTAGTTAAATGTAAGTGAGAAATATTCAATTATTCTATTACAACTATTTTATTAGTAATTGGACTATGTTCATTCTCAGTCACATGATTATGGGTAGTCAACATAATCCATATTCCAAAAAATTGTGCAATATTCATTCCTTCCCCCACATATTTAATTAACAATTCTTAATTAACTGAATAATCTAATATAAAATATGTTATATATAACTATCAAACCAACCAATATTCTAATTTTCTCAAATTATAAATTAATAAGCTAGAAAAACATAACATTTGAACCAAATTTTAAAATTTATTTTTTCAATCAATCATTTATTATTTTAAAAGCAATGTATAAAATTTAAATTCGTTTAAAGTTGGTGATTTTTTTTTTACAATTAACCATATTTTTTAAAACTTTGTCTAGAAACTTTCAAAAAAGAGATCCCAAAATTTGCTACATTAATCAATTCTTATATTTATCTTCACCATTGACTTTTTTTACGTGTTCTTCACCTTAATAGATATATTTTTTTAATAATTCAGCATATATCATCTACATGTCTTGTTGGTGCAGTCAACATTATCTGAGATAGACAATAAATAAAAAGTTGAAATTTAGTTTCAATAAATTAAATTGAAACTACTTTTAATCATATGAACGAGAATGAACACATACATTTCAAGGAATAAATTAAAACTTAGTATTTTTGTTGTATACAGTATGAAACCATTTTTTTTCCAATTTTCTTTCATATCATATAATATGATTCATAACACACACACACACACACCCACACACGTGCCGATTAAGGTGACGAATTCCATAAATATTTTAATTCCCTAAATATTTTAAGGTTAAAAATGCCATAAATATTTTAAATTCTCTTGATAAGTAATAGATAGTCATAGATCAATATTCCGAATGATGGAATTATTTATGAGATAAATATTTCTGAAAGTAAAGATAAGCCAGTACACGTGCCGATTTTTTGCGATATGCCATTACACGTTTTTGGAAGGTAATTTGAAAATTATTGCCATTACGATTTGAACACGTTAATGTGGAGCGTGTAGAATGATGTTTTCCTTTGTGTAAGTAGAATATAAATAGTGGACCCGAGTTGACCATTGACCATGAACCCGCCTATAGCTCGAATTATTTCATTAGTCTCATTCCACCGCCGTCGCCGACGATAGCGAACGGTGAATTTCCGTTCAACTAATTTCCAATCCACCCCTATGCGAAGGTATAGCTCACTCCTCGATAGAATGCTCCTTCTTCAGGGCAATTTAATCATATTCCCTGAAAATGATTAAATTATCTTGTTGGTACCTCTCACATATTTTTATATTCGTTGTTCTTGTAGGCCCTTAACTGCCGACGCTCTTCGGTCGAGATATTCATCAGAATATTGAAGCTGATTCCTGGCCGCGACCAAGGACCCACGGCATTGGGTGGGTGTTTTAATTTTTTGTGTGGCGCATTTTCAACGGAATTATAACTAATTTCATAACCCTAGGTATGAAGTTGTGCAATTTTTTTTGTGATTGCAGCTCCTTCATACATGTTTCTTATTTTCTGGGAGCATTTGGAAGCAGTCTGAGTGAAGGGACAGTGCCTGCGGAGGTTTTCCACAAGAAGGTATGCCTTTGATTCTCTTCATTTCAAGTTTTAGATTTCCCCAATTTTATCAGTTGAAATCCTAGGTTTAGGCTGTCTCTTGTGTGAGTAGTTAGATTGCGAATAAGCGATTTTATACTATGAATTCAATATGTTATGTGATTGCTGCGGTAATAGCGAAACTCTGCCACAATAAATGTTTTGGGTGAAAATGTTAAGTTTCATGTGTTGGGGTGTTTCTAATTTAAGGTGTATGCTATTGCATACCTCGTGTTCTAGCTATTTTGGTTTTCAAACATGGCATTCGACCTTAATCGGTCAGCCTCCATCTCTCGTGATGATGGGTCTCACAACTCAGAAAACGAGCACAAGTCCCCCTCAACAGGGGATAGGGTTTCAGTTGAATCGGATGAAGACGGTATTCGAAGCGCGGCTGTAATGGCTCATGAGCTCGAGAGTAGATTGGAGCCCGGTTCTAAGCTTGATAGCCTCGATCAAGTTTATCTGATATATTGTGAGTATGCATGGCTGGTTGGATTCAGCGTACGGAAGGGATCTCAAAGATATTTCGATAAGTCAACTGACGTTCGAATGAAAGTGTTTAACTGCTCATGTGAAAGAGACCCAGATAATAAGCGATCGAATGGAAGGATGCCAGTATATAGGAAACAGGTCACCAGAAGCCAATGCAAAGCCAGGCTTCGTGTTTTACGTGATCGTGATGGTCCGTGGACAGTAAGTGTATTTGAGAGAAATCACAATCATGAATTGCTCCACCCAGGTGAAAGCTACCTCCTGCGCTCTGCAAGAGTTATGTCGCATGCCAAGGTATCCATGTTGGAAGCGTTGCACGCCGCTGGTATACCGGTTACTCGTGCTTGTAAATTTATGGAGAAAGAGAGTGGTGGAAGAGAGAATGTTGGTTTCACTCGGACAGATGTATATATGCATTTCAGGCACAAGAAATCTGAGACGAAGGTGGAGAATGGTGACTCTAAGGCGTTACTTGAATTTTTCAATGAGATGTCGAACAAGGAGCCTTTTTTCTACTGGAAGGTAAAACTTGATGACGCCGGCAACCTCAAGCATTTCTTCTTTTGTGACTCACGAGCTGCTGTGGATTACGAATATTTTGGGGACGTTATTTCTTTCAACACTACATACAAGACGAATAAATACAACATGATTTGTGCTCCCTTCATTGGAGTTAATCACCATCTGCAGAACGTTATGTTCGGTCTTGCGTTCTTGTCGGATGAGACGACCGAGACCTTTGAGTGGTTGTTTCGTGTGTTTCTTGACGCGATGTATGGCAAGGAACCAGCAGTTATCTTCTCAGATCAGTGCCAGGCGCTAATGAATGGTGTCGACTACACATTTGAAAATACTGCACATCGCCTTTGTCAATGGCACATCAATCAAAATGCACCTTCGCAATTTGGAGCACTGAATGGAGATAAGGAGTTCAAGAAATTATGGCATAATTGTATGAATGGGTGTGAGACGGAAGATGAGTTTGAAGAGCTTTGGCAGGGTATGATTGCCAAATACGAGCTAGAAAGGAATAGATGGTTTAGTAATATGTACAACCTGAGAAGGCGATGGTGTTCGGTTTTCACCAATGATAAATTCTGCGCCGGTCTTCATGCAACTTCTAGGAGCGAGGTAACGAATAGGATTCTGAAAGATCTGGGCAGGCACACCAACACCCTCTACGAGTTTGTGGTTCGATATATGGATATCCAGAGTGAATGGCGTGCGCAGGAGACTGCCGAGGATGCTCTGTGTCGAGGAATGCCGGGACATTTCGTCGCAGATAACCCCTTTTTAATGGACGCGGCCAAGATATACACCCGTAATGTTTTCCACATAATTGAGTATGAGGCCACACAGTCTCTCGGTATTCGTATAATTGAGCATCCTACAGATTACGCGTCTAATCAGCTTGAGTTTCGGGTGAGTAGCTATGCATCAGGTGATCGTCTGCGGCTTGTCTCGTTTAATAGAAGTTCTTTGGAAATAAACTGCAGCTGTCGAATGTGGGAGTGTCGCGGCGTTTTCTGTCGACATACGCTGAAGATAATCATCCTAATGGGGGTTGAATACGTGCCAGAACGATATGTACTCCAAAGATTACGTCGCGATTGCAAGCGACGGCGTTCTGTTATCAGACGAACAGATGGCGCTAGCCCAAATGGCCTGGAAGGAAACGTTTTTGCGTCTCATATTATGCGTATTATATATGACATGGTTTACGATGCTAAGTCCAATGCAGCAAGCCGGACGCGAATTCATTCAACCATCAATAAACGCCGAGAGGATCTGCTGAGAGGTCGGCCGACTCATAAGCAAACAACCTGTGAAGGGAAGGACTCGAGTTTCGCCAGGGTCCGCAATCCGAAACCTGTTAAGAGTCGCGTGAAGCGTGGTTTCCGGCGGAGATGGAGGAACGCAAGAGGCCTAAAAAATTCTGGTTGTGTTCCATCTTGCCAGTTTTATGACAATACCTTATTTAAATGGTCCTAGCAAGCCTTAACGTCCAGTTACTAATTAATCATTCTCTTATGTGCAGCTTGCAAGGATGAAAAGGAAGAAAATGAGGACTCCAGTGATGCTACAAAGTCGCTTAACTGGACAAATGATTACTGGCCCAATGTTAATGGAGTTATTTTTTTTGTTTCCTTAGAGATCGAGATAAACATTTTTCTTTATTTAAACACACTTCAAATATTCCATTTGCAGGAGCTGGGGACACAGAATTCAATATACGACTCCAACACCCACCAATTAACTAATGCGACGGGATCCCAAAAGGTAGGACTTTGCTGTGATTTGCTTCTGGCTGTAAACAATGGTAACTGATGTAAACTTTTAACCGCATATGCGTAACAGGGAAAGCGAAAAGGACGAGATGACAACTCCCTGCCCTATGTATGGATCTGAATTGGTCACGGGCCTGATGGTGTATTCTTTAGATTTTTGTATCCTATTATTTGATTCGACATAAGATACTTGCACTGTGCATGTGTGATGCTACAGTTCCGACCACGATAATTTGTATAGTATTATAAGTAGGCCGACTACTTAGTGAGCCAACAGCGCTCATAAATTTCGACTTATAATTACCAAAATGTCAAGGCCGCAACCCAGGTCCCAAGATGAAGTGTTCTACGTTGGTGGATGGACTCGCGAGATTGAGCGATCTGTCCTAATGAAGTTAGAATTTGAACAATGGAGTGGTAATTGGGTTGTTGGAGACACTGGGAATAATAAACAATGCCTTCGCCTTGTCCGTCAGGATGTTAATGCAGAAATGGGCGTGGATATCCCTATAGATTTGTATTTTGCAAAGCTGAATGAGTGGATTCAGCGGACAAATCATTTTGGGGGGCTCATCGCGCGTCCAAACTTCCAATATGACATTCCAACTAACACGGTTGAAGCCCCCGATAGCGTGTGGATAGATATAGCGAGGGTAATTTATATCGCATCTAACCAATTTTCAAACTTATACATAGGTGTGTGTCCCAACATTCATTTATTTATATTCCAACTTACGTTGTCTGTGTAATTCAGCGGAGGCCTGATTTGCTAGTGTACATGGATCGTGGTGAAGAATGTTGGAGTCAGCTGAGGTCTCTTTTCCGACAACTCATTGACCTTAGCAGCTCCTCTTCATCAGCTAGGCAGCGAAGCCGATCTGGTCAAACCCGGCCAATAGAGATCTCCTCCAGAAGCACCTATCCACCTCACCGAGGAAACAGGCCAATAGAGAACTCCTCCAGAAGCACTTATCCACAGCACGCAGCAAACAGGCCAGACATCGTGAGCATTAGCGATGGATCTGATAGCCAATGCGAAAGCGATGTTGTTGATAAGCCTTGAGCTATTACATATTTCCAAAGCACTATAAAATAAGCCCTGGAGCTTGCTCCAGGGCTAACCTGTCCCTAGTTGTGTACCCGGGCAAACAATATCTATATCTGAAATAATGTTCACCCCCCCCTCCCACTCCCCTCATGCTGCACTTGTCTTTTTCAGTATTGTCGTTTTATATGTAAGGGAATGCTGAATTTTATATATAATATGGTACTCCATCTTGCTACTCTACGAGATCTTAATATTACACACAAGCAAACAACGGCCTCAAATATGTCCTTCTACGACAGTGTTTGGACTCCGGCAATGGAGACCCGATTCATTGCCGAAGCTATCGACCAAGCTGATGATGGTGTGTGGAGGAAAGAGCCATGTGCCTGGCGTAATGAAGCTTTCATAAATTACGTATGCTCTCGGATGAACGAGCATTTCAACCTGCATATGCCGGCTAGGTATTATGCTGATAAGTTACAGTCACTTTTTGACCGCCGGCACTTCTTCGCTTTCGTAATCGGTCACGCCGAGGTGCAATGGGATAGTGCAACAAACCAAATCAGGATGTCAGCAGAAGCATTTACATTTCTTGCAACGGTGCGTTCATGACCTCGTTCCCTATTTTCCTCGTTATTTCTCCGACTACTTTTCAATAAATCCATGGTCATCTTTAATGTGCACAGCTATGCCCACTGGCTCACTCATACAAGGTGAGAGGGGAACCACATTATGCCACACTACTGATGTTGTTCCCAGCTTGAGCTTCGACGGAAAGGACGCGAATGAGGGAGGGGCTTCAAGTGGAAAATGGGTGTGAAATTATGTTTTATAAAATGGGTCAAATTGTGTGTCGAAAAAATGGTGTAAGTGGGGACCGGATATTAGTGTTTAAATACTCCTGCCTGCAGTCTTGTAAACCTAACAAGGTAAAATCTCTATTTCCTAATCCTTTCTGCTATATGTGACCGCATTTATCCCTATCAAACTATTACAGAGCCGTTCTAAATTAGAAGCTGCACCGGTCACCAAATGGATATAAATATATATCTTTTTTCGATTGAAACTCGTTTGTTTACTAAACGAGCCCAATTCGAGCTTTTTTCTGAGCTCGATAATTTTCTCGACCCGAACTCGAGCTACTCGCGAGCTTCTCACGAGTAGCTCGAGTTCGACTATAAACGAGCTTTCATCGAGTAGTTCGCGAGCTTCTAATCGAGCTTTTAATCGAGCTTGTAATCGAGCTTAATCGAGCTTGTAATCGAGCTTTGACAAATAAGCTAAAAAAATTTAAATTTTCACCCCCAACCAGATTCAAACATTAGTCAAGGCGGATTTCAATTTGTTATTATAGTCACTCGACCAAATTATTAACAATTACGTTAATTGAATCAAATAACGTTTTTATAACAATTCTCCAAAACTTAAATATATGCAAATATTTATATATTATATTTATATAAACATATATAATAGCATATTGTCAATTTATCAGATAAATATATTCAACTAATAATAATAGACTATATGAACTCTACGAAATCTAACAATTAGTATTATCATAAAAAAAGGGAATCAATTAATGAGATTTACAAACATGAAGTTAAGCTTATTTTATTAAACAAAAAATAGGAATATGTAAATAGATTTATATGATAAAAATAATGTAATAAAATATTAATTATCCAACTTTAAGATATCCATTTAATAATTTATTTACTTAAAATATTAATATAAAATAGTATATTTGAATTTTGAAGAAGTCTAACAGAAAACTATCTAATTATGAGGTAATTAAAATTATAGTTTATAGTTATAATTAAGAATTGAGATTTGATAATGAAATAAACACAAATGAATTTGATTAAACCTATGATATCAAACAAATATCATTACATTGATCACAATTATTCATCAACAAACAATTAATAGTGTATGATAATTACTTAGTTCATTTAATGTGACAATATATATTATATCAATTTACTCAATTATTGTATAATAATTGAATATTATGTATACTTTAGCGTGCCTCATTGAAATATTTAATTTATATACCAATAAAATAAAATAAAGTTGAGATATAACGATAAAAATAAATTATGATTTATAAATCATATTATAAATAATTTTGAAAATTTTGTTCGAATTAAGATTATTATAAATATTTAATTATCAGTTGGAACATGTGTGAATGTGTAGTAAAAAATAATAAACTAACCAGAATAATGAACTATATCATCAATCAACTAATATAATTACAATTTATATAAAAATGAAACTGAATATTTCCATAAACTAGTAAGAAAATGAGATATGTTTGAATTATAATTTATAAATTGCATAATACAAAACACTTTGAAATTTGAATTTGAATTAAGATGATTGTAAAATATTTGTATATTGAAGTTTGAAAGAAAAATAATAAGCTATTATGGATAGTGAGATAAATTACTAATTAACTAATGAATACAGTTTTTAAATAAAAAGTGAAAATGAATGATTGATAAAATAAAAATAAAATGAGACATGAGTAAATTATGATTTATAAATTATATTAGAATTTTTTTTTTGGAAATTTTAATTCAAATGAAGGTAAATATACATTAAAATTTGAATACACCTATATTAATAATGAAAAATAATGAAATGAGTAATAAGCATGACCACAATTACATAATTAAGTAATTAGTTTAAAGAAAATAAAATTAAAATAAACATAATTAAAGAAAATCTATAAAAGAAAAGAAAAGGACTCGATCACAAATTTTATTATTATCGCTCTTTAATCGAGCTTTTTATCGAGTTTTTTTAATCGAACTTGAACCTATCCCTATCGAGCCGAACTCGAGCCCAGCTCGAATCGAACTCGATCACGAATTTTCTAATTCGAGCTCGAGCTCGAACCGAGTATAACTTAAATGAGCCGAACTCGAGCTTGAAGGTATTCGGCTGGATTCGGCTCGTTTATAGCCCTAGAGCCGAGTTCCTCATGCATTGCTCAAGTATTTATGCATCGGTTTTCATCAAATTCACTAATATTACCCACAATGCAATCATGCCATCACAAATTTCCTCATTCAATCCAAAAACAGTAAGCACTAAATTACTCGAACCAAACATATTGAGAAATATAATTAGATACTTCCAATTGTTATGATCCCCTGTCATTAATAAAAGGTGTTCAGCCATTCTACCAACAATCTCGACAGCATCCCTACTTAATTCTTTACAAAATAGAGTTCTACGAGCAGTTTTTGGGTCATTCTACCAAAATGCATCATTAATTTACATCCTCCATCTTACAAAAATAATCAGCGGTTTCATGAACATATAGACATTCCAATATATGCGATTAATTAGTCAACGGAGACATATCCATAATGAAGATTAGACCACAACAAAGAACCCAACGACGATAAGTAAGAGAACCACGATTCTGGTAAATATACCTTTCATTAGGCGTGACTCCCGACTACATTTCTTCACACGAGCCTCCAATTCGGCACATCTCCCCTGCAGCAGCATTATCTCCCGGTCCTTCACAGCAATCCTTTCGGTTAGATCCTTCACTACAGCCAATCTCCCATGGAGTTGATCCTCCAACGCCTCCTTTTGCAACTTAAGCCGTTCAACCCGGGTGGTCTGGTAATCAGGCATTGGGTCATCAACCCATTCAAAGAAAGAGCAACCACGAACCTTAGAAGACAAAATCAAAGCAATTTCACAAAGTCATAATGATGGCGGAAATATATCAATTGTATCTAAAAATTTAAGTACAGGGAATACCCTTTCAGGGCATTTCACAAATCGGCGGAAAGGGTTTGCGTCTGTCCTTGACATGAAAATATCGGCAAGGTTGTGCTTGTCACAAACCTTTCGCCGGTTCTTCGCCGGCGAATTGCCTGGGAGATGAGAAGTCGTGCTATCTCCAGAGGAAGTATCCATTCTCGGCGAAACCCGTGGACTAGTCTTGCAGACGATGCTAAGGAACCTTAAAAGGATTCGAAGAGGAACTGTATGAAGCTTCTGGAGAAAGCTTTATATTTCCCCCCTTTTTTTTCCACGTGCCAATAAGGGGGGTCAATTGAGGACGAAGGATAATTATAGAACATTGCTACACGTTTACACTACACGCCACACAAGGTTCGAATAACACGTTTACTATTTCGCGTGTAGTTATGCGGATTAGATTTTGAATTCGGAATAACAGTATTTTAATTATAATATTAGCGCGCAAACGCTAATATTAGTATTAGTAGTAGTATACGCATTCATAATATCACTAACTAGCATTTCTGCTGTGCAATGCACGGTACCAATGTACCTATTTAAGTTTAAATAATATGAACTGAAAACAGCTTTATAAATTAGGAATTATATCAAATAATAACAAAAACAAGTTCATTGAATTATAATACCATTTATGCAGAAATTGCTAAATTATAAGAATATTTGTGTGTATTTTTAAAATAGTATCAGACACAAAAAAATGTTTCTTTGGTAATGCGCAAAATTTAATTTGTAACTGTTTTTATTAATTATTAGTTCATTTTATTTAGGGGGTTCTCGAATGAATTAAATATTTCCTTGTACAAAATTTTCTTTCGTCATTCTTTTACAATACAAATAGCCATGTTTATCAATATGTAAAGCATTGTTCTATTCCAACATAAACCTTGTCGTAGAGTGACTTTATAGAACTAGATTTTCATGTACATTATATGTTTAAGAAGTTATAAATTCAATACTAACACTACAAAAAAAACATCTTCTTGTGACGACAATGCTAGTGACAAATGTAATTTTGTCACTAAAAATACCTCTACAGTGACAACAATTATTCTCGTCACATGATAAATATTAGTGATGACTTTTTCAGTGACAATCGTGATTTTGTCACTAAAATTGTCTCTACAGTGATAATATCTATTCTCGTCACAAAATAAGTCATTTGTGAAGACTATATCAGTGAGAATCGTGATTTTGTCACTAAAAATACTTCTACAGTGACAATAATTACTCTCGTCACAAAAACAAATAAAATAATTGATCAATAGTGTCAATTTAATAAGTTGTAGTATTTGTTGTCACTATATAGTTAGCGGGAAGCTAGTGACGATTAAATTTTGAGACAGAAAAGTACTATGTAGTGACGATAATTCTTCCCGTCGAAAAAAATAGAATTTATGACAAATGTATTTGTTGTCAATATATATTGTCACTATATATTTTGCACCAATTTATTATGTTAGGGAGGGAGTGAGTGATAATTTTATTTTTGTTACTAAAAACACCTCTACATTAATGATAATTATGTTTTTCACAAAATAAAATGTAATTTATGTGTCATTTATCGCCACTAAGGTTTTTATATTTTTTAATTAAAGACGAAAATAATCGTTGTCACTAATGTAATGCAAAATACTGATGACAAATTTTATCATCATTATTATGTAATACTTTATTTTAAATGTCAACATATCATTGTCACTAAATGATTAAATGTTTTTACGGATGTTATCATCATTATTATGTAATACTTTATTTTTCTTGGGGAAGAAAAATGTAGCTGACTACGTGCTTATGGAGATTGCTTGGAACCAGCTTCTAAAAGAGGAGAAAGAAATAATGTTGAACTACAAAAAGAGAATGGAGAGTTAAGAAAACAAAATGAAGTCATAACCTCCCAATTAGAGTCCATAGCATCTCAAGTCAACAACCAAAAAATGAATATACAAGCTTAAGTTAAAGCTCTTTTGAAAGTTCAACTCCCTGCTCTACTTCAAAGCTTCAGTCAAAATAGCCAAAATCTGAATTCTATCAAGTGTGAGTATGTTTATATATATTTAGTATCTATATACATGCTTTATAATTATAACTTAACCCTTTTTTATGAATTATTGCATCACTTATTATATATTAGTCATTTCTATTTTCTATTGATCAAATTACAGGTTTCACATCCACAAAGTGAATAAGTTCGAATTCATGAATGGATTTTATAATAGTTTAATTAGTTTGATTTATAACTCTTGTTTAATTGTACATTATTTTTTTTAGTTATTTCATTTCAGTTCATCTTAAATAAGAATAAAAAAATCTTAAGATATGAAAATAGTTTCAACATTTTCTCAATCCGTCTTCATTGCTTTTCAATTTATTTACTGAATTAATTGTTTACTCTACGTATAATAAATGATTCAATCAGTTATGTATGAAACATTGTTCTGTAAAGATAATATTTCCGAACCGCTTAATCTATATATTAAATTAACAATATTATTTACTAT
Organism: Perilla frutescens; assembly: GCA_026008535.1. NCBI lineage: Eukaryota > Viridiplantae > Streptophyta > Magnoliopsida > Lamiales > Lamiaceae > Perilla > Perilla frutescens. The sequence continues at coordinate 7,601,989 of BRKX01000008.1, read as the reverse complement.
GCATATATATGTAAATAGGTACACCGATTTTCGTTCTCCAAGCATCGTGTTTTCGAAATATTTTCGTGCCGGGTTATGCAGTTAAAAGAGTTGCTTTTTCTTTTAAATAATATGATTTTGATATTATATTTTAAAAAAATCATGATTCGAACACAAAAAACATTATATAATACTAATACAAAACATTATATAATTAATACTTCAAACATGTGAAATCCTAGTACATGGTTCTTTCGATATTATACAATTAGAAATTTTTGTTATGCTAATGCAGAAAAGCAAGTAACATTTGGGTGAGTTGGTCCCTTCTGTCTCGAATTATGTGACCCCAAATTTACTATATGAATCTCAATAAAGCTATTATATTGCGTAAAGATGTGAAATAATTATAAAATATGCTTACAAGATTCTTAGGAAATATACCATTGGGCCTGGACCTGCGTTATTTGATTAAGCCCATCCATAATTACATAATTGCTCATGCTTATCCATGAACCTCCATCCATGTGTTTAAACTAGTTGACCGCCGCGACTGCTTCCGGGTAGTCAAACAGTCGGGGAATTCCAACCGACGCAACCCCATAACATTTGAAGTGTTATATAAACACATCTTCAGAACAGCCAAGAAATAAAATATTTCTCGCCGTTTTCCAGTTAACAAAAACCGGCCCATTCCACAGGTAATTCGATGTCTCTTCCACAGCAGCGCTACAGCGATGACGAATGCCGCCACATTGACGGTGTTACGATGGAGAAACGGCTGCTCTCGCTTGTCCGCTTCGAGATTGATGCCGGCAGAATGTCGACAACGAAAGATGCTGTGATGGCGATGCTCCGTATCGCGGCATTCCTCACTTCGGTTCTGGGTAAGCAGATCACGGGGTTGCACGTTGCCCGCAAATTGGAACGGCTTCGGGAATGTTTCGAGAATTTCATGTGGTTCAAAGCGGTCCCAGGAGTGCACTTTGACGCAGATATCAACCGAGTGACAATCCTGCCGGAGTACTGGGACCGGTACGAATCCCGCCCGGTGAGTATGCCGCGACCCTGTTTTCATTCCCCCAAATATGACTGGTATTTTGTCGTTGTTATTCCATGGCTGCTGCTTGCAGGATGAGCCTGTCGATTTCCTCCTCTTCCGTCTGAATGGAGAGCCTAAATACCCGCTCCTGCACGAGGTTTTCACAAATGGTGGTGCAGGGAAGCTGGATATGCAGTGGATCATAGCCAGGCTGGACGGCGGTCATCCAAAATGGTTGCCGGAGCCATGCGTGAATTGGTGGTGGCAACCATAGTGTCGGCGTGCGCAATGTGGCTTTACTTTTTGCTCTCTTCGACTAATATGTGTTTTTAATATTTGGCCAAATATAGTTTTTGTTTTTGTGGGCCAATTTAGCTTGGTTTATGTGAACCCCTCTTCCGGTATGCGATCCAGATGTGAAATGATGGATCGTCTTTGTTTAAAATAATTTTGTTAATGTGCAAGTATTTTCTTAATATGTTATCGTATCTATAATTCATAACAGAGAATCGGGCATGAACCAAAACTTGTTCGGTCTGTAATGACGGTGACAGAGATGAGTAGGTGATACTGGAACCCCCTAGCACAGAACGTGTAACACGCACGTAAAAATTCAGGAATACACGCTGACCCCATGTTAATAATTACGTTTTAATAACAAATGTAGGTGGTTGAAATGGCACTGACGGTTCCCAATTTAAAAATTCATATGAAGTCGGTTAATTCATTTAGCTGTTATTTATTTAGGTTAAGTACATACTGAAGTACACGTGCCTGTATAAGGACTGGGTGACCGTGTAGTTGTTATTGGATTAGTATATTTTTATAATATTCAATCAGATCACACTTCAATATGATAATGACACAGTATACTTTCACATATGTTTACTCTTATTTTATATATTAATTAAGTTCAGAGGTTGCTTAAGTGGCATTTACACGCACACGTGCGTGTAAATGCAACATTATCATAATAATTGCTATTACGGAGTATTTTATACGGTAATAGTGCAATTGTGTAGTTATCATAATCAGGATATGAAAAAATATACATTTTTATATGTGTATATACATATATATATACGGTGAGGGACCCACGTAGATATATATATAGAGAAATTTTAAAGAAACCAAATTGAAGTTGCAATATTCTTCTCTAACCAAGAATTTTGAAGTCTTACAAATATGTACACGGCTAATTGGCCCTTTGTAAATGTTTGAAAAGTCAAAGATGACAGGCTTGCCACAATGTGGGTCAAAAAAAAATTGTATACGGCTCAATTAATTGTACACGGCCAAGGCGGATTTGTACACGGCCAAATTAATTGAACACGGCCAGGGCGGATTTATACACGGCCAAGGCAGATTTGTACACGGCCAAATTAATTGTACACGGCCAAGATGAAGTTATACACGGACAAGGCGGATTTGTACACGGCCAAATTAATTGTACAAGGCCAAGGCGGATTTATACACGGCCACGGCGGAATTGTACACGGCCAAATTAATTGTGCACGGCCAAGGCTCCACCAAAGTTAGTACACGGCGAAATCAATTAAAAAAAAACAATAGTTTTTCACGGCCAAATTAATTAAAAAAACTTAACATTTGTACACGGCCAAATTAGTACACGGCCATGTACTATATCCATGAAATCTATACACGACCAAATTTGTACACGGCCGTGTAATTTAATATTTCACATGGTCATTTGTACATGACCGTTTATATATATTTTTTAATTTATTTCATATTTTCAATTCAATGCTTGGTAGTTGGATTTCAATGTGAAAGTGTAATTTTTTTAATTTATTTCATATTTTCATTTCAATTATGATATAACTACCTTTTGGATTAACTTTCATATTTAATCTTTCAAATAATTTTCAGTCGATACTTAATATTTATTAATTAGGTTTATAATTTAACCTTAGCGTGTGAGAGGTTGAGCTAAAACGTTTCATTAAATTTTTAAATTCTCTTAAATTGGTGAAGATTTATTTCTTAATTTGCTTATTCACGGGCTAAATTAAGAGTTGCATGGACGTCGACGGGACACGTTGGCATCGGCACAGCGTCTCCGTTCGTAGGTTGCCCTCTCTATCGCGCTGTTCAACACGAGGATGCCGCTGTCTACGAATTTGAACCGAGCTGTGTACACATTTGAAGGGGCCGTGTACAATTTTGGGAGCAAAGCCGTGTTAAGGGCTGTTTACGAGCCGAGTCGAGTCGAGTATCACTGAGCTCGACCTCGACTCGTTTAACTGCTCATGAGCTCGAGCTCGAGCTCACGATCTCGAGCTTTATACTCGAGCTCGAGCTCAGCCCGATTTAGAAAATTATGTAGTCTAGCTCGACTCGAGCTCGACTCGTTTATTTGTTATTCGAGCCTAACTCGAGCTCGAGCTCGATACTTGACTCGAGTTTGAGCTCGAACATCAACTCGAGCTTGAACTCGATTACTCGACTTGAGTTTGGCTCGCTAATGATATATTCGAGTCCAACTCGAGCTCGACTTGTTTATACATTTGAGTCCGACTCGAAATTAAGCTCGGCTTGTTTATCTGGAACTAAAAAAAATCAACAATAATAACTCCACATATTAATAAAATTCCTAAAATATAATACACTCCAAATCAACACGAAATCCACAAAAAAAAAAATTGTGGCAAAGTTTCACAAATATATGACAGAAATATGAAGTAATGTTTCAACTTCAAGTCTTCAAGTCTCCACCAAAAATATCAAAAAGTCCACATTATATTAGTTAAAAATATAATTTTATTTTATATTTATTTCTTAATGGATTGAACAATGAAGAATATTAATTTGTGAATATTAGTCTTGATTTTGGTCATTTTAAATTTTTTTTTCATTATTACTTAAGAAGGTATAATAATTTAAAATGTAGTTAATAAATATTATATATATATATATAAATATTTTGAGTATATAGTATCTCGATTCTCGGATATATAAAATAGAGTAATATAAATATATAAATTACTACGTATTTACGAATTATTTGATATATTACTATTGACTTCGATACCTTAGTATTGTTAGTTGTTACTAACTTATATTGACTTTGATCAACTAATTGATTTTATTAATTTCATTTAATATTTCATGTAAAGTATTATTTTTCATAATATTTGGTTAATATTAATATTTATTTTGATAATATAGTATTAATTAAAACTATTATTTTATTTTATATTTATTATTTAATCCACCTTGATCGATGCACACATATCAAATTTTCAATGAATTGAAATATTATTTCATTTCATAGTTTTTATTTAATTAATTAAGAAGTTTTAAATCTAATACCAGTTATGTATATTAGTTACCATTGATTCCATTTTATTATTAATTAGAAATTTTAAGAAAAATAAATTTTATTTTAAAAACATTGGAAAAAGCTCGATTAACTGCTCGTGAGATAGCTCGATTAACTACTCGTGAGACAGCTCGTTTAACTACTCGCGAGACAGCTCGATTAACTACTCGTGAGACAGCTCGATTAATTACTCGCGAGACAGCTGGTTTAACTACTCGCGAGACAGCTCGTTTAACTACTCGTGAGACAGCTCGATTAACTACTCGCAAGCTTCTCGAACCGAGCACCCCCAAGCTCGAGCTCGGCTCGACAAAAAGCTCAAGCTCGGATCGACAAAAAGCTCGAGCTCGTTTAGCGAGCTCGAGCTCGACTCATTTACGAGCCGAGTCACGTTCGAGCGAGTTTTTTTCGAGTCGATCTCCGAGTATCTCATGAGTAGCTTGGCTCTTTTACAACCCTAGCCGTGTATAATTTTTGGGAGGAGGCCGTGTATAATTTTTGGGGGAAAGCCGTGTAGACTTTTTATGAGGAGGCCATGTATATTTCTTTGGAGGAAAGCCGTGTATAGGGTTTGTGGGAGTGTACAATCAATTTCTGATTATTTAGTCAGCCGGGCCCACAATTTATTAAGGGTAATATGGGTACTGAAAATTTGTTTGATTAGAAAAGAATAGTCGGCAGTGTTTGGTTAGAAAAGAATTTTACAAATTAGAATTGGTTAGAAACATATATTCACACTATATATACAGTGAGGGACCCACGTAGGGCCAAGGGGGAGTCACTGCGGCCCCTGAAATTTTTAAAAAAATTTGTACCGATATAGTAGTAATATATGATTTTAGCAATATTAGATAGTAAAATAATTGATTTATTTTCCCTATTAAGTTTGGCAAATTGGAAAACTAGTTACGGAATTTGAATGGTTCCTGTGTTCAACCCTTGACAAGGGCACCCGTTCAATGCAGGGAATTTTTTTTTTATTTTTGATGGTCTGCTCTATTTGATTTCTTCCCTAGGTGTTTGAATGGTTTATATTTTTTGCTCTACTAACCTGTTTTTTTTCCCTAGCTGTTGTAAGTATTTTGGTTAATTGAGAATTAGTATCTTCACAAGGGCATTGCAATTTTTGGCGATGTGTTTAATTTTTTCCTTTTGTTGAAGTGTAGATTTATTTTTAGTTATTTATTTTATTTTCAAAAAATCCCAATAGTTGTATTTTCATGTATGCAATTTTATCTAAAAATATGACTTTTTCTCAACAGAGTTACATCTTAATCATTTGCCCGAAATCCTTTCTAGAGTTCTCTATTTTGCTATTTTTATATATTTATGTTGTGTGATGATCTGCATAGTTTATGCATTTCATCTAGGTATGCCTAACATATGTATATATATAGTTTCTTTTTTTATGATATTGTCAATTAAACTCCCCGAGTATAATTCTTTGTGTATATGGTTATATGGTTATAATTTAATTATATAAGTATATTTTACAATTATACAAATATAACATTTTAATTTATTAGTACTACTAATTGGCACCCCTGAGAAAAATTACTACGTCCATCAATGTATATTGTGTATTTATATATATATAGGTATATCTATATATATATATATAGGTATATACGGGGAAAATCATGTGTCCTTTGAATTATATGTATTTCATATCAATGGAAAAAGTTGAAATCGACGTGTACATAAGTGTTAAAAAAGGGAAAAACGACGCCTAAATATTACTCCACATTGAACGTCTACAATATAATATAAAACGAATGTGTAAAAGTTCTCCTATCCTCAACATGTACGTAGTTTATAAAATGAGTGTGTGCAAGTCTTTTTTATTAATTTTTGTAATGTTACTCTGCCGAAGTATTATAAACATTTCCATTTGATGTGGTGGCTTCCTAGTTCTCCCAGGTACCTTCGTGGGCACAGATTCCCGTGTTCGAAACATGAAGCTAAGTAATGATTTTCCAAATGTGAACATTTTTTTTTTGGGATGCTCGATTATATTTCGTAGGTGTATGCTTTTCAATTTTCATAATTATATGATGTTCCTTCATGGAAACTTTGTGCTGATTGCCTGCTATATTTACTTCAGGAAAGAGCCATTTTGTTTTTTCTCTGGGGGGGGTTGCTGTTTTAACTATTGTGTATTAGAGTGGTGGATCATTGATTTTTCAATTAGTTGAGTTGAATAAAATTTACACCTGAAGTCAACCCCAATTTGTATGGTAATATGTATAGTCATTTTTCATGTGCGTAATACTTTTACGCAAATTGGAAAAATTTAGGAACATAACATTTTTTAAATCTACAAATCTGAATAGTATACAACAGAAATTTAATAGCATGAAGTCACTGTATATTAGCAAAATTGCCATCAATTTTGCCGCAATCAAAGAACTGCAATTGGAGTTTATGTGTTTCTGTATACAATATGGGTAGCTCAATTATTTATTATACATATGATAATTGAATATTGAAGTGAGTTAAACATATTTACACGAAAGATGTGTGCCAATGATTTTTCTAAGGGAAGATGGGAGTAATTAAACGATTCCAATTTATATGTTTCTGCAAATTATGTACGATATTATTAAAAATTATATAAATAATATCAACGTATTCCCATTTCATAATCGTGATTGGTGTGTGCGGAAATATATCTGGAGGGGTTCAAATCTATGTTTTCGACTTAAGATGTAATTGGTAATGAAATGAACAAATATATGTAATGTAAACTCTCATAATGCGAAGTTAATTGATCAGATGCTGTGCAATCTCTATGAACATACAAGGTCATAAACAACTAAGGCCAGACATAGCATATGATTCACTTAGATATGATCAATCAACATACGATTAAAGAAGCCGCCAGGATGCTTCAAAATGAAATATGCGCCGCCGGGTCAGACTGGGTCTGGTAATCATACAAAAAAAAACCCCTATATAGCCATTACTGACGGCCAAGAGTCCAGTCAGTAAGAGCCATATTGAGCGCCACGAGCGCTAATCGCCACAGGGGATTAGTATTCCCCTACAAAAAATCAGTGTTAGTAGTTTGTAGTGTTGTTAACTTAAGAACATATAATTACATCTAAATCAAAATGAGCTTGTTTCTTCAGGTGATGCACAGGGGAGGGACGTTGCATGGTAAGAAGGCTGGATATTTAAGGCCCAAGTCAAACAGCTCCGCGCAGTAGCTTCGCCTGAATATCCCGCACCTATCTGGGGTGAGCTGGCTCAGGTCGAAGAAACAAGGCATTCCATGTATTTTATTGCCATAACACCGCAGTCAGAGTCGTTACTCTGCTGGGGAGGATGTCTGAATTGCACCACATCCCAAACGGGCTTGAGCGGTTCCTTCCTCTGCTTCCCCACCCATAACCCAGCAATCTGGCACTGCAAGGGAACGAAGCGGGACATGTTCTTGAATTGTTGAGCTATGCGTGGCCAGTCAGACCTTTTCGATGTGGAGTCATAGACAACAATTCTTTGCTCATTCAATAATATCATATAACAGACCCAGTGATTTCCGTTGACGTTCGCAATGCCAATTACCTTGCTTGCCTCACCCCATGGCAAGCCACCTTCTCGGGACAATTTGCCCCGAACATAGTCCATCAGCGTCCCAGACACATTATGTGGATCTCCATTCAACAGCAGGCCCTGAAACAATAGCACAAACTTTTGACTATTTACGGAAAATAAACGCATTCTATAAACAACACAAATCTCAAAAGCTACAAATAGGGATTACGCCATATTACCGTGCCAAGCGCCTCGATCAAAGTCCACCCACTATCAAACTTATCTTTAGCGCGATTGTACTTGAACAGGAGGAGGTTTGTCAATGCATCGATGTGCTGGCACACACAGTCTAATAAATCATCCAATTCTACTTCAACTGTTTACAGAAATAACACTAAATCACATTCTCAAGTAAGAACACAAACTACCTCGGAAGAGAGCCAACCATCACGTTTTCTAAGTTGCGTGAACCAATCCCAGTCCACCCTAGACCTACTGGAGATTGGAAGTGGGGTCTCGCAAGGTCTGCGAGTGCACAACATCGGTAAATATTCATTCAGAGACATGGCAAGTGACAACTAGAAAAATGAGGAAAGTGTTTCAATGAGTAGTGAAAACATACATTCCAATATCTCGTGCGTGGTCGTACCAATCTTGGAAGGGCTTGGCATCTACGGCCATGTAAGAAGCGTGCATAGGATCATACAACGAAGGATTACGAATGAACAACTTCCGAGCGGAAGATCTGGCAGATTTCAACTCCCCAGTAGAAGAGCCCTTCCGCAATGAGGGCCTCCCTAAAAGCACGGTCGTATCCACCTTCTCAACATCATCTTCGTGATAATCCAACGGCGTACTGTCATCATTATTCTTCTTAAACTCGGGCACATGATAGCCCACACCCTTATTCGCTCCTACCTCCTCACCTACGTTCATAAGACACCTGCATGAACGCATAACCTTCTCAATGGAAGCCACCCTCACAAGCAGTTCTTTCAAATTAGCCGCTATTATCTCACTCAAAGTCACCTGCATGCAAAATCATCTTCACTTAATAATGACATTTCAAATAACAGCTTCAAGACAGCACTATGTATACATATTAATATGTATATTAATATATATATGTACATATTTACGGATTTTAATGTAAGAAATGCAATATGAAGCTTACATTTGTGCAGACGTCCTCATTCAGAAATCGTGCATCAGGTGAATCGTTGGCTGGACGACTCTTAGACTCTGCGGTGGAATCAAGAGGGGGAATAGATGCATTAATTCTTGCAGACCGGCATAGACGGGTCGTGGGACGCTTCTTCTTCTTCTTCTGACCCTCTATGTCAACCGCACGCCCCTTCCGCTTTGGAGGAGAAGCCATGCGCCCAACCTCGGGTAACAACTTGGCAGGGGAGAGATGCCATTGCTGCAGACCAAGCCGTTGAAGATGCCTCCATTCTGACTCAGTTGGAGGTGAGAGTCCCTGGCAAATATGAAAATTAGTTATTCTAAATTGCACAGATTAGTAAAACAACTTAACTCACATTCAAACTGAATCATGTATTACTTAAGAAGTAATAAATTATTGAAAACTTCAGAGGTACATCACTCGACTTCCTCACTGAATCATTAGGTGATCGTTCCAATTACAAAAACGTTAGACACTGCAGATTAGAAATAGAACCGTACTCGAGGTTCAACAGGGTCCGTAGGGAAAAATCGCATTATATCATCGTAATGACAGAACCCTGGCACTGCCCATCTAAGCATCCTCGGGAACACATGTTCTTTCCCTTTGATTTTTTTAGCACAGTGACGCCCCAGGTCGGGGATCACTTCATAAGCCCAAATCTGAAGCGCCACAAGAAACCCAAACGCTTCATAGGCAGGTTTCTTCCCTTGCCTTAACTGATTGTCAAGCACTTCTTTCCGTGACGATGTAGATTCTACCAGATATTCGAAGGAGACACGGCCCCATGGGTAGTCGTTGAACTTGTCAATATCATCGACCAAATGCAGAAATTGCATTTGAATGTTGTTGTCCCTCGTCAAAAGGACAGAATATAATACAAAAACATAGGCTAGCTTCAACGAAAGTTCTAAATCACCGCCGGATATTTCACACTCTTGCTTGAATGCGTTCGAAATGTCTTCGAACTTGAGAGTTTTCTTATTTGAGAAGCACAGAGCATGGACCAATGAAGAGGTGGGAGGCTCGTAATATCCACTCAATTTCAGTCCAGTAATTAAGGCAAACTCGGCCGGGCCAAACTCGTGAACCTTATCATATATTTGAAAATGAAGACGGCTGGGATTATCAGCCATGAGATGATTCCTTACGAGAATGTGATACAATTGGCCCTGAAATTGCATTTCCGTGATTTCCAGGAGAGGACCAAAGCAAGAATCACGAAAGCGACTCAGATTCGCCGCAGACAACAACTCAGGGACTTGTTGCAACAATTGCAAATGGCATCTGAAGGATACATTGCCACCTGCATGCATAATCAACAAACCATATAAATAAAACATTGAATCCAAGCTTAACGTTGAAACCAGCATGCACACACAACATTAAATATTAAGAAAAACATTGTATTCAATATTCATCCCAAAAACTTAATTTAACAGAATACACTGTCGGAACATATATCAAAATTAACCAAATAAAAATGGGAATGTTCGATTATGAGAGAAACGGTGACAACATAGGGATGTTTATGAAATTCACAGAAAACTAGAGTTTCTGGAGTTCGAATCATAGAAGAACATGTCAGTTGTTATATAAAAACTTACTATATCGACAAAGTTCGTACATAAAGTGAACAACAAAATAAATCCTCATTTCGAATCAAGAAACACCCCTAAATAAATATGTAGTTGCTGCAGAAATGAACATAACAATAATAAACTTTGCAAACATGAAGAACCATCATCATTGAATTTTTTTTTTACCTTGCCCAGACCGATTGCTACCTTTTCCCTTATACTTTGACCTCGTGGCCATAGCAAGGCTTGGCCGGAGAGAAGCGACCACCGAACAATAATCTATAAAAAAAAAAACGACACACATGTCCATATAAGGAAAAAAAGAAAATTTACACGAAATCGTTCTACACGTCCATATAAGAAAAAAAATTTAAAAAACCTTTTTAAAAATGGATATTAGAATGCCACAACATGGAAGGCTAACTAATACCTGCGCACAGAGAGCGGCCGGATCGAATACGATTACAGCTGCCGTCGACCTTGAGAATCCCTCAAGCCCTTCAAGCTTTATCTCTCAAATTTTTGGCACCAAAGTGTTAGCCTTTTGCTCACAAATAAAGTAAAAAACCCAAGGATGTTGTACAAAAAATACAACCACCCCTGCCTCGAGAGTACAAATATAAAACGGTTCATCTCCTCCTCTCCTCTCCTGTCCCGTCATAAACTCAGCTACATCTCACGAAATATGTATTCTTAGCATTCTAGACTTTAAAAAAAGGAATATGAACTAAGATAAAGAACATGTAACAGCTTAATAATACGTAATAATGAACCCTGCACTTTCATATTAAGATTAAATTAATAAGGTGAGGGGCCATATACATGCATTCAATGAAATCTTCGCGTAGATTTCATTTTTCATCATTGGATGTGCAATTGTGAACAGCAGATAACATATTTTTACTGTAGTAGCCAAGTCATCATGACAATTGGGGAAAAAAAGTGAACTGGTGTGCTTGACTCAACCCAACCTCCAAATTAAAATTACATATTTTTCACCAACCTAATGTGTTATATTAATTATGTATAACAGTGCCTAAAAGATTTTAACAAGGGAACGCGTCGAGCTAAGCCCAAAATAGTACATATAATATTTTGGATAAATAAATATATGTATAAGGAGATACGAAATTATAAATATGAAAGCGACAAACTAATAGATAAATAAATTATAATTTATTCTCATAATTTACAGCTGACTGGAAAAAAAAGAGGAGCTATATTTTTAAATAATGTCAAATTAGTCAAAAATTCAGAATATTAAAGAGATTGATTTCAATTAATCATGTTAAAAATTGCAAAAGTCATACAGTATGTGATATTTTGCACCCACACACATAGATATATTAAAACGTGCTACACGTTGCATAATTAACGTGTAGCACGCATGTTTGCAATTCCGTAATACGCAAATTTTTCGGCTTTGTGGGCTCGTATTTTCTGGCCCAATCAGATCAATGCTACCTTTGTAACATGGTTATGGGATGGGCCATTTATGGTCTCAATTAGGCAGTAACAAAATTTTCTAGGGTTCACTTAACAAAGCGATAATCACTTAATTAAAAAAATTTAATGAATTCTAAAAGATTAAAAATTAAAATCACGGAGCAATAAATAATTTTCCAATATTTATATTATACATTCACTAGAAAGTACGGGAAAAATATTGTTATATTTTTAAATATTTTAAACAGTGAAGAATTTCCTGAATGAAAATAATTGTCAAATGTAACACTTCAACGGCAGAATTAGTAATTTACATATCACTTTCAATGAAATTAAACGGCCAAATTATGAAGTTAAATACATCGGTGTATTTAAACAATTTATGGTCACAATTAATTAGCAATTCCAGATTCGAAAATAGTCCGTAAGATTAACAATATTATACAAAATACAACATGAGTTTCAACTTCGTAAATAACTACATTTTCTTAAATTTATTATTTCAAATATCACAGATAGGAAAAAAAAAATTCAATCCCCTACGGTTCAGTTTCAAAACAAATACATACCGATATCATAATTTTTTAATTGGTCACTTCCAACCTTGCATTCATTACAAAAAATTTTAAAAAATCACTTCTCCAGCGTATCAGTAAAGGCTGGTAAGAACATGTAACACGGTCGAAGGCGACAAGTGTAGCACGTAAGTTTATAAGAATTGCCAACAACGTGTTACACGCCCCGTTCAGAACGTGTAGCACGCGCGTTTGTTGTCTATTTCATATTTCCATATATTTCCTTCAGACAGTATTTAATATTATAAAATTAGAAAGTGTAATCATGAAAAGCAAACAGTCAAAAAGAAAACCCAAGAAATTCAGTTGTTGGTCAGAATTTACAAAAAAAAAAAAATCAACCACCGCTTATCGATCTCTTTCTATTTAAATAAGTTGTTTAATTATCGCACATCTACACATTTAACATTCAAACCGAACGTGTGCTACACGTTGGTGTATAACGTGTAACACGTTTGGCCAACCTGTACTATAAGTTTGAGGTCAAAGTGTAGTACACATTTTCAATTTTTTCTTTGGTAGTATATCACAATTATTAGTTAAAATATAGCATTTATTCTGTATCGTTTATTTATTTACCTTAAATAAGTTAATTTCATTTAAATTAAATGATTAGATTATATAAATTCATTTGATTTGAAATCATAAGAATACTAGTTCATTATAAACTAGATTATGTAAGTTCATTTCATATGAAACTAAAGAAATTACAATATACGTCTTCATTTTATTTACTATAACAAGAAATTAACAATGTAAGCAAAATGACATAAAAAGTTCATTTAATTTTAAATTATAAGAATATTAGTTCATTTATAGATATATTTTGGCAGTTCATTTCACCCCTAAACCCCGGAAAGACCTAAATCCCTAAACCCCCAAAAACCACAAAAATCCCCCACAAACCCCAAAACCCCCTAATACTCCTTAAACCCGACACCCTGAAACCCCTAAATCCTTAAACCCCCGGAAACCCCTAAAACCCATTTGAAACCACTAAACCCCCTAAAACCCCTTAAACTCGACACCCTTAAACTCCAAAAATCCCTAAACCCCCGGAAACCCCTAAAACACTCAAAACCCCTAAACCCCCTGAAGCCCTTGGAAACTCGTGAAAACCCGACACCCTTAAACCACTAAAACCCCTGAAACCCTCGAAACCCCTAAACCCTCTGAAAACCTTGAAAACTCGTCAAAACCCGACACCCTGTAACCCCTAAAACCCCCAAACCCCTGAACCCCGTGAACCCATAAACAACTAGTTCGTTTAATTTGAAATTATAGAAATCCATCGGAAATAAATCATAGGTGGAGAACCATAATGAGACAAACTCACAGTTAGAGGTATTAGTGAACTTTGAAAGTTTAAAACTCAAATCATTATATAATACAGTATGTTGTTACTTTATAATCTTATGATTTTCTTTTGCATCGTGTAATATAGTATGATATCACATCTTGATATTATTATTACTTATTGTATTTTGAAATGAAATGAACAGTATAATGTAATTTATTAGTTCATTATAAGAGAAGTAAAAAATGCTATTTCATTTCACTACAAATTACTTTATATAAGCTCATTTCGTTTCAAATGGTATAATACAATAATATATTATTGCATTTCATTATAAATCAGAAGAACATTATTTATATAAATAAATTTGGTTATAGTATAAATTCTTATAATTTCAAATGTAATGAATAGCTTGTATAATGTCATTTGTTATAACTTAAAATAAAATAAATGATATAATGTAATTTCACATAATTTGTAATGGAATTAGCTTATATATTATGTAAGTTCATTTCATCTTAAACTATAACAAATTACAATATATGAGTTCATTTTATTTTAAAGGCCTAATTACAATTTAATGTACGAGTTTGAAGGTTTTAATTGAATAATCAAATGTTTCAATAAAGACAATTTAATTCTCAAAGTGAATATATGTTATTAGACCGCATGTAACGTTCAATAATAACAATTCAATTCCCAATGTTTGAACATTTTTACTCAAATGGTCCGATGTTAAAGGCGAATAAAATCAATTTCATAATTTTTTCCGGCAAAAAATCATGTCTATTATATTACATAATTTAAATCAGTAGTAAACAAAAGGTAAAAGTTACTACAAGTTTATGGTGTTGTGGCAAATTAGTACACGCAGAAACACAACATGTCACCCGCACACACATAGTAGTCTAGCTACACGCAACCTACACATTGAATTTAGTTTTTGGGTTTTTAAAATAATAAATGATAAGGAAATAAAAAAAAGGAAAAATTTCATACAACTTGTGACACGCTCAGCTTCCAATTTTTCTCTTATTTGTTATAATTAAAAAAAATAAAAATGACCCAAAAATTAACTGAAACATGTGACGCCTTTTTTGGGAATGAAAAGCTTCTCTTATGTTATTTTTATTTTGTCACAAACACATGCATACAAACACACAATTTTACAACTACACGCACACAATTACATGTACACGCACGTGCACAGAAACACACAATCTTTTTTTGTTGAAAAAATTTGTAACTTAATTTTTTTTTTATAATCGTGACTTTTTTATTATAAAGTTTTCACTTCCAACAAAAAAATGAAAAATTGGAAAAAAAAAATACTAAAATCCAATTCATAGTAATTATTTTGACAATTTGTGGTAGAGAACACAAACGCAATACAACGAACAACTCGATTTTATAATCAACAACAGAATTCGTCATAAGTATCACTTTATCTTTGAATGGTTTCGACCAAATATATATATAAACACACTTTTGTAATTTTTGTGAAAAATTAATGTTATATTAGTTTATTGGATTGCATAATATAGTATGATGTCACGTCATATATTAGTTTATATTAGTTTAGATTCAAATCATTTTATGAATTATCTGAATGTATATAGAGAGATATATTATAAATAATGAATTTTACATATTATTATTATTATTATTATTATTATTATTATTAAGTGTTAATTAATTTATTAATAAATTTCATGGTATTTATTATGGTTATTAACTGATAACCATAATTTATTAATTTGTAGAACTTATGGTTGATTGCAAAATTATGTATATGTGTATGTGGAAAATCTTAGTGTGTGAGAAAAATGTGTGTTAGTGTGTGTTTGTTAATGATGTTAACTTTTCCATCCATAGAAGGGGCAATGTGAGCAATTTTAGAGAGTCGAGGGGGCTAAATAGACCAAATAGTCAAAGAGGGGGCAATGTGACCCTTGTAGAACAGTCGAGGGGGCTATGTGGGCCTTAGCCCAATTATTTAACATAAATTCCCAAACTATTTAGCTAAACATAATATAGAACAATAATATAATACATAGTTACATGTACAAGTGTTATACATTATGATTTTTTTATAGAATGATATGTATTATGTGTTGTGGTTGAATAAGATGATTAAACTCCTCGGGTGGAAGGAATGATATATATTGTACTACTAATTAAATTAGTTAGTCATTGAATCAAGAATTAAAACTGTCAAGAAAATTATATTTTTCTTAAAAAAATCGTAAACAGTACATAACATTTTGAAAAATAGATTGAACATGAAACCTTGAACACAATATATCACAACAAACTATTAACCAAACTTTGAACTTTTATCATTTCTTTATCATTGAGCAACACATGTTGCTATAATAATAATAATAATAATAATAATAATAATAATAATAATAATAATAATAATAATAATAATAATAATAAAAATATAAATAAATTAAAGGACTATAAATTCCGAGTTCGTTTTCGAATAGTTACAATTTAATTATAATTCATGTCTCTTATGTTTATATCATTTTTCTAATTATTGATTAATCTAGAATTTTTAGATATTATTATATTTATAAAATGATATACATATACATATACATATATTTATATATTGCAATGTAATTTTTTAATTCACTACTCAAATTTAGTATAGTAAAATTATTCAAACTTTAATAATTAATGTAAGCAAATTAGTTGTATTGCGTGCGATGCACGCTTTCTCTGCTAGTTAATATGGAAAGTGCCTATGTAATACAAAATAATTTTTTAACTTTTCATACTTCAAGGGAAAGACATGAGTACATACATATGTGTATATGTATATACACACATTTATTCCGTGCAATATTGCACGGGTGTTAGTGTAGTTATGTAATACAGTCATGAATATTCAACTATACGATATTCATTCACAATTAACATAGTCCAAATGTAGCTCTGCAGTGTTGTTTTCAATATATAAAGCAGGCTACACATAAGAAATTTGTATTTATGAGGTTACTGACACATTTGTTTATAATTGTGTGTGATATTTCATTAAACTTATAATATGAAAACCACATCATTGTTTTGAATTGAGTGACAACTAATCATCAACAGACGTATAATTGTGTCATAGTTACTTATTTCATAGTTGGTTTCGACATTATATAATATATCAATTTACAAAGTTATTATTTGACACACGAATGTTAATGATAATTTAACGTGCCTCCTCCAAATATTTTACACACATACCAATAAATTAAAAGAAAATGACAAATAGCAATTCAATACATTTATGGCTTCTAAATCATAGTATGAACTACTTCTAAATAGGGTTCGAATTCAGATTATTAAGAATGTAAGCTTATCAAGTTCAAATATGTGTGAATGTGCGGAAAAAAACAAATTGCGCGCAATTTGACTAGACATTAAATTTGGACTGTGGATGGATTTTTGGCCGAAAGCACACAACTATTCCACAAATGTGGAAAAAGATCTAAATTTCCAGTATTAAAAATTTGTACCCATTTTTTTCCAAAAAACAATAGTGGAAATGAATGTCACATAATATAGAAGCGCACTAAATTCTGCTATGGCTTATGATACTTTTGTAAGTTAAAAATAATTCATTTTCTGTTCAAAATGAGGTCAATGTATATTCACATTGGGAGCGGCGACAATTGATAGTGAATAATAGTTAAATGAACAATATGCAATATTAGAACAACACGATTTGGAAATTTGTTCTCCCAGAATAAAAAAAAACAAAAGAAAGGTAAAAGGGAAATGGAGTTGGAAATAAAAGGCCTTACACAGCCAATTTTATTATTATCAAACATCACTGAAGCTTCTTAAGAACTCTTTGTATCCGAACTTGAACATATACTTATCCAGCGAAAGTGAAGGTTAACTCGAATCGAACTCCGTGAAGATATTTATAATTCGAGCAAAAATGGGAGCAAAAGTCGAAGCTCGAGCTCGAACTGCAGCTCCACCTCGAACCGAGTATAAGTACTACCACCCGCCATCGAAGCTGAATGTATTCAACTCCATTCGGCCCGGTTACATCCCTTATTACGAGGTTAGTCGAGTTACGTGTCCGATTTAAAATTAGGAATTCAGCATACAAAACCAATCAACAACTATTAAATTGGATTAAACCCATCGTATAAAACTAACATGCGTCCATTGAATGATGTAGACATGTTGCTTACAAAATGGCCACCGTCCCTGTATTCGAATTCAAATTGAAGCCACAGCAATCCAATTTGAAATTCAAATTTCAGATATGTAAGTGTTATTCACTTAGAGAGACCTAGGCCACGTCTCTACAGTAACGATAAATCATGAGCGCCAGTAGATGCCGAAACCGTGTAACAATGTCCAACGATGATTCTAGGGGAACAACCTTCTGATAAATCCTCCGATGGACCTGCATCACCGCAAATGGACCACAGCTAGCATTATCATCCTGACGGTACTGATACTCAAGAAATGGTCGATCGTAGAAGAGCTTCTTATCGATCATTGATCGAGCCTAATGACCCCAGTATCCGCTCACCTGCAGGAGTGGAGGCAGCATATTCATAAGTGGCCAAAGCTGCCGCTGCCGTCGATGAAAGGACTCCGTATCCAAAATATTGTTCGTCTTATGGTACAACGAATCGTATACGAAGACAGTCCATCGGTTCAAGTCGATCACTGCAGTCACCCAGTGCTCAGAGACCAAACAGCAAGTGATCACCTGAAGGTTCGAAAGAAATTGATTAACGCATAGTACAAACAATATTAGGTAGATTTGTCATTCACACTTCAGATTGAGCAACTATTTACTTACGCGGTTGGCCTTCCACCAGGGGCGAGAGAATTTCGTCCTCCCCTGTACTAAGCGTATCAAGTCCTCTTTCCACACCCAGTTTGCATAATGACTAACACCGTAATAGTCTTTGGAACCGTCCAGCGAATCGGGATGACATTTTCGCCACTCGGCCTCCAACTGATACTAACAAACCCAGCAACAAGGATTAAGATAATACATTTAAGAAAAAAATTAAACAAGTACAAACACTTACAAAGAAGGTTGATTGTAAGATGATCGTATTGTGTGCGCCTACTCCGGGCTTCAAAAATTGGCCCTTTTCCAATCGACACTGAAATGACCAAAGGACCAGGTCCATCACACCAATATCAAACCAGCCATTTGGGTCCTCTAGGTTCTCAAACCAAGTCCCGCGCAGCGTCAGATTCTGACCCCCGCCGACCTTCGTCAATGCATCCGGACCCCTAGCTCGAAAGGCCGCGTAGAACTGCTCAGTTCGCGGAGCGCTACCACCAACGGCTGACGGAGTATGAGCACTCCGTGATGCTTTAGTAGTGCATGCCGGACGAGACACCTCCCTCATCATAGAAGTTACCTCAGAATCCACTAAGCTACCGGGCTGCACAGACTGGCTAAGGGCATTCCCAACAACACTTCCATATTCAAACGATGCCCAGCTAGCTGAATTAATATCACAGTCATCCTCTACCGAATTTCCCCCCTGCCCGCTCATCAGTGCTGCATCCTGAAGCTGATAACCATTGAGTGTTAGGATTTCTCCGTACATGCTATTAGAAATACGGCAACAATTCCCTCCTCATTACGGATATTCATATCTAGTTTGACCACAATTAAAAAGTGAAAGCGAGCATAAGAGACAGAAGTCCAGTAAAATGTGGTCATTCTACGAGAAATTTGGTGTGAACGAAGGTAAATATTTATTTGAATGCTGAGAGAGAGGATAGCAGTCCATCAAAATAAGTAATGAATGTCAGTCTCATACATACGATAGCAGGGGAGTACAGATTAATGGATAAGGAGGTCAGAGTTGCTCGAATTTGCAATATTTCACGCGCAGAGAGCCTCAGATTTGGGAAAATTATATCTTTAAATATATCGATACTAATTATGCATTAAAGTACAAACATAGATACGTGTCTTAAACGACCCTTAGAGGTTCAGCTTTGTTTGCAAACAACCAAACTGCCAAGCAACGAGATAGTCACGGTGATATCTTCTCACAGATTTACTTACATATAAAGAATCTAACTCACCGGCTCGTCGGTGTGACCCTCCGGACCGCGGCTAATCTGTCTCTCCCCAGACTGCTCAGACACCAACACTATCTCCTGACTTCTTCCGGGACATGTGCTCCCACTCTTTTTAACCTGTAATTATTACAATCACATATTAGTAAACTCCAACTACAGGTTCGCACACACAGAATTAAGTATGAAGATTGGTACATGCAAGCAGGTAATAGGCCTAGCAGTGGGGCGCCCACTGTCGCAGCCACGCATTCGACCCACTCTTTTGGTCAAAACATCCACTTTTTCAACCATCTTGGCCATGAGCTCCTCAAATAGTCGGCTTCTTCTGTCCAACTCAACTTCAAACCGAGCAGCGGTCACGCGAGCAGCCTCCTCTGCAGCCTCACGAGCAATCTCTCTATACTTGTCCACGTGCTGACAACAGATGTGGCCGTCACCGGTACCTTCTGATGGCGATCCCGGCCTCACCCTTTTTCGAGAATGGCCACCACCACTAGTACCTTCCACAGTGTCTACTTCAACCGTATCTCCACAGCCAGGGGGGAAACAATCGAGCAACGTCCTTGGTGTACGCAGATCATCAAATGTAGGAATTGTTGGCATGGTGCATTCCAAACCAACTGGCACAGCGATAGGATGGGTAGATACTCCGGGCTCAATCATTCTTGCTGGAGGCGTACATGCTGTAGAATGGGTAGACACTCTCACAGGGGTGGACAGTCCAGGCTCAAGGTTTAATTCTGTAGGGGAAGAGGCTCTACCAGGGGTAGACGCTCTAGGAGAGGTGGAGAATACTGGCTCAATGATTAATGTTGGAGGGGAAGACGCACCGGGAAGGGTACAAGCACTAGAAAACATGGCCGCTGGTTCATCGACGATAAATGCTGTAGGGGAAGAGGCTCTGGGGGGGTAGAAGATGTACGAGAGGTGGAGGCTACTGCCTCATTGATTAATGCTGGAAGGGACGAGTCTCTGGGAGGGGTAGAAGACCTATGAGAGGTGGATGGTGCAGCCTCAGTGATTAATGCTACAGGGGAAGAGGGTCTACGAGGGGTGGAGGCCCTAGGAGGGGTGGACGATCCAGGAGGAATGAAAACCGTTGGAGGGGTAGATGCTCTGGGAGGAGTAAACGCTCTACCAGGGGTGGACGCTCCAGACCGAATGGTAACTGCTGGACGGGTAGATGCTATAGCAGGAGTACCCACTCCACGAGAGGGGCAAATGCCATGTGATGTGCTGTCTCTGGGCGGAGTCAATGCTCCATCGTCGCATGCCAGGCTAAGTGCTTTAGAATGGGTTAACTTGCTTGCTCTCTTCCTCTCCTTATCTTTCACCAGATATCGCACACCAACTGGGTCTGGACACTGTGTACTCCTAAAGTATGGCAATTCCATCTCAGACTCTTGCGGCTCTAGAAATACATGGCATACCAGCTGCAAACAGAGAACGATATATAGCTAGAAATACGATAAAAAATAATTCCAAAGTTTAGACCAACAGCTAACCGCACGCACCACTTCATCGGTGAATAATGTACCGATACGGATAGTCTTATCGCGGAACTTCCACTTCAAACACCTCGGACGTGCATCGTCAGACAATAGTATGGCACAGTGATGCCCGACACGATGGATGGCCTCGTAAGCCCAAATCTACAAATTTGGACACATGATTGAACTATTACTTATGTACTAAATTGTTATCTCAATTAAGCTGAAAAAAAACTGTGAAGAAACTTTAGTTGTAGAGCCCAAACAGGGCCGTAGAAATGGTAAGTTCTTCTATTCGACATGGTAGCAAAATCAGCGTCTGTCAATGGAATCCGTCTCATATAATTTAGCAGCAAACCAAAGATATAAGAACCCCATGGGAAAGACTGCCAACTATCTTTATCCTCGACCAAAACCCACACCCAATCTTCAATAACATGAGACTGGTCATATCCAAACAACATGTTGTAAACAAACAACACGTTTGCCACCTTCACATAATCACTGACATCATCTCCGAGCAAAAAATGCTTATACCTATCAAACAGATCACATAACTTAATAGATTTCCGTTTCAACACCCGACTATAAAAACTGTCGGCAGGAATATCGTGCTTCGCATTTGGATCAAAATCACTCCCTCCAAATAACAGACCAGTCACCAATGCATACTCAGCAGGGGAAAATCTAATATTCGTCCCTCCAACATGGAACCAAGTCTCGTGATCGAGTGCACCATCTAATGAAATCTCTCGGGCCATCAATGAGTGTAAACCAGTATTGCAGTTAGTCCCTCCAACAAATTTCATAACTTCGCCAAAAGGCCCATTCCGAAACTCTTCAACAAGATCAACATCTCCAACCGTCTTCAATATTTCTATAATACTATTGGAGTAATTCTTCCAGTATAAATTTATGGAACATGAAATCTTCTGCAATGCCTCTCTCCTCCAAGACCAAGGACGCTATAAATTACAAAAAATTGTAACTAAGAATTTAGCAATTAGTGAAAATCATAATTATTTGTATGTAAACAAACTTTATACACAGGCAACGAGTAAATATGAATCTGTAATAGTAATACATATATATATATATATATATATATATATATATATTTCACTCTAAATCTAGATTACTGAGTCACACTAACACGACAACTGGCCCTAATATTAACAATAAAGGAAAAAGGAACATTAGAATTTGCTGGCATAAAAGCAAAAAAATCAGAATCTTCGCCTCAAGTAAGTGGACGTTACAGTAAAAACATAATCATGAATACTCAACCATTGAGGAGAAGCGGGTGTGACAATCGTTTCAGAAAAATTAATAACATATCAATGATGAAAATTAACAGTTTAAGTTACACTGATTTATTGCAGCCTCAGTCTGAGATTACCGACGATCTACGCAGTCATTTTCACAACACATGGCTATATCAGAAGACTACTTGGAACCAAGATCTAACAAAACAAGGCATTGTGATTCAACATTTGCAGATTTATTTGAAATTAGTACATGCTAGTACGTAGTTAATTTCAATGTTCTTTGGCCTTGCATCATTAATTAGTGTTTCAAAGAGAGTACACACATTTGGTGTTTAAATTAAAGCTAACAGTGCAGCTTTTAATTGATACCTTATTTTTTCACCGCCAATGATCTATTGAAATTTAGATGAACCTCACATGCTAGTAAACTTTTTAGAACAGCACGGATTCAAATTCAGTGATAGTTACATACATTACTCACTTTAATTTAAACTGAATGAGAGGGTCTACGGTTTAAATCAGCATTCTGTTATGATTCATTGTTACCGACGAAAAATGTACCAGCCAACGCACAAATAGAATCACAGGAGGAGGAATTTAAAAAAACATAACAAATTCCAGAAACGATCAACCATTGCAGAATCAGACTCAACTTACCAAAATTACAAAGACGTACGAATTGTAAGAAGTAAAAAATCGCCAAGCACGGTTAAACCCTTTTGCAGTGTGTAAATTGGGGTAATAGACCAAATAGATAATAAAATAAATAAATGCAGATAACACTACACGTTCAAATCGTACGTGTAGACACGCTCAGTTCAAACGTGCCGTAATTATGTAAACCCTAATTGCCCAAATTGCGAGTTATAATTTGCCGCCAACGACAGAAATTGAATTTACGTGTAACGCTCCATGAATAAAATAATGAATTACACAAATGCACACCTTAATTCACAACCACATTAGACTCAAATTTAGCCCCTTTAACAGATAATTGAAGGGAATGGGAATCAAACCTCTGTGGTATCCTCCATCGCCCAATTACGTCCGAGAAACACAGTAGGGGGGTTTCCGCCGTCGTATTGATCTCCACCTTCGAAGTGTCACCGACGACGGAGAATGATAGAAAATAACCCGCGCTTCAATTTTGGGAGTCCAATCTGGCTGCGTGTACTGCGTCTAACGTTTTCTGGAAACGACGGGTTTCTGCGTGTAAAAAATTACATGTATAGATTTCACAGATAGGGCTTGCCGCGTGTACAAGATGTAAAGAAATAAAATAAAAAAGAGGAAAAAATGAAAACCACATAAATAAAATATTTCTTACTATTAATTCAAATACATTTCGATTTAAAGGTCAGCACCAATTTAATTACAGAAAAATACATATTGTATACCAAGTATACAATATAAAGCCCTTTGTCTTCGAGTATATTTCTTATTATTAATTGAACTCGATTCCGATTTAAGGAAGTTGGTCAAATTGATGCGTGTAAAGTGTTTGCAGCTCTCGGAAAATGAAAACCTCACCTAGATATTATAATAATACAAAATAAACATATAGTCCTTATTATTAATTCAAAAATCTCTCGGTGTTAACTTATACACCTTTCGGATAATATACTGCGTCTATGATTTATACAATTTCGATTAATAAATTTAAATTCAGAAAAACACGACATAAAAATATTAAAATTCCAGATTAAGATAACATATTTTTAATTTAACGATTGCACCGCATTTCCACTGTAGGTGCAAACCAAATTAACATGACCACAAAAACGCGCTAATTAGAACAAAAAAAACATTTGTTATGTAAACCTCACATGTAGGCTTTAGGGAAAATTTAGATTAATCGTCGAAAATTTAAATGAATCGGGCCAAGTTTTCAATCGTCGAAAATTTACATGAAGTGCGTGTATTATCAGTAGAATTTTTAAGGGGAATATTTAATTAGATTAGGTTCATTATATTTGATTTCTATATCCTCAACCCAATATTAGGTTATAGATACCATTCTCATTTAATATTTTATATATTAAATCCTAATATGAATATATACAGTGTGTGTGTATATAATCAAATTTAGCCATATATAATATAAATATATACATAAATTCCTACTACTAATATTAATATTTCACGGATGAGAGTTGTTCATCCCTAATATTAATATTCATATATTAATTCCTAATATAAATAGATATGGAGTCTATGTATATATATAATGAGATTTATCTATCCAAATATATAGCACTAATATTATATGTACGTCATGTATATATTAAGAGAAAATATTAGCTTCTCAATTAGTGTAAATAGATAAGGTGTCTATGTAAATATATAATGAAAGTTATCTATTATAATATCTATCACTAAATTATACATACGTAATCTATATAGTAAGGGAAAATATTAGCTGCTCCATTAGGAATAGTGATTTAGGCGGGAAAACTTGTTATTTCTATTTCCGATAACTATCTTACTTTTAGATAATATATATATATATATATATATATATATATATATATTATTTTAAATCTATGTGATCACGTTTCAATTTAATCATAGCAATCATGAAATTAATCAGGGGAAATTAAAAATCATTCGTGGCAATATTTAAAATTCTTTCTTAGAGGCCAAACTCCGATACATGC
This sequence comes from Perilla frutescens, assembly GCA_026008535.1. Classification (NCBI taxonomy): domain Eukaryota; kingdom Viridiplantae; phylum Streptophyta; class Magnoliopsida; order Lamiales; family Lamiaceae; genus Perilla; species Perilla frutescens. The sequence goes on along the minus strand of BRKX01000008.1, from coordinate 7,576,505 downwards.
TACACACTACTGTATAAGGAAATGAATTCTTTATCAAAAGAGTTGAAAAACAAGCTATACACCACCTTATAATCAATTTGATGATTATAACATGTCAAATCCTGATAATTCTAAACACTATAGTATTATCATATGTATTCTCGCATATGAAGTCGGAACTAGCTATTAATTAAAGAAAATAATCAAATGGATTGACATAAGTGAAATCCCGATACAATTTGCACGGTAAACTATAATAAATTGGATTCTCACATATAAAGTCCTGATACACTCTATGCACTATAGTGTAATAAAATGGGTTCTTCTTTACAAAAAATCCAAACAATCATAACACTATAGTACAACCAATTTCATTCTCGGAACTGAAAATACGATACAACCTATAAATTACAGTAGAATCAACTTCATTCTCACAGGTTTCACATTTCATACAAAATGAACTTATATAAAGTGGTGTTGTTATTTTAGACCAAGTGCTCTAATATATTGCTATTTCTTTTTAACATTTAACAAAATAGATTAATATTGCTTAACATTATTTCTAATTTTTTACAAAGATATTATATAAGCTAGCTAATTTAATTTTTCATTATAAGAATATTAGACCAGGGAATCCTCTCACTATGAACTCGTTCGGTGGACAACGAATCGGTTCTTCGGGCGTAATCTGAATAAAACCAACGACATAAATACAACATCCATGGATTAGAACTGGTATTGTAACTATTTCAATTTGTTATCACGATATTTGTTTTATTCAATTTTATTATTTAATTTTCATATATAATAAAAAATTTTACAAAAATTAAGTTTTATAAAATTAAAGAAAAATTTGACGTATTCGAATACCAATTTCAATCTTCCTCTTTTTTTTTGGGGGGGGGGGGTTATTATTATTAATATTTCACTTCCGACAAAAAACCGATCAATATAAGAATACTTCTCTACATTTCGACTATCTTATAAATTTTTCCCATAATTTCTGGTAGAGAAGACAAACACAAAACGAACAAGTAATCGCCGACCCCATACAATCAATTAATAACACAATTTCACATAACTTACATCTTAACAGAGATAAATACATATATATAGATGTATATGTAAATACACTATCGTAGCTTAATGTCATTTGTATAAATCACTTTTATACAATTTTAAATTGAATATACATATATATATATATATATATATTTATATAGAAAATTATTCATTTTTTAAATTCACGATATGTACAATTTTTACTTATATATACATATATATATATATGTATATACTAAATTGTTTACTTATCTATATTTAAGTGCAACGTGTTATAATTAAGAAATAAATATGCTATAAAAAATTAACTCACATAAATACAACGTGTAATATGTGTGCAATTTTATACACGCACCAGTAGAACGTGTAGAGTTTCTGCAAATTCTTGCGCTATTTCATAAATAATAAAATGTAAACATTGTTGGAGTTAGATTTTTTCGTTTCCGTCTCCTCAATCAGGGGAGAAATCCCAATTAAAAGAGAATAATCTGCCAACGATTCTTCTACACCTACAAATCCGATCCTTCATCGTCTACAAATTTATTTAATCCGTCAACAACATTTCTCAGTCTTCTTCTCAAATTTTCCGACCTTATTCCGACGACTGCGTCCAACACCGGCCACAGAACCTTCACAGGGCTTATGACTTTAGAGCAAAATGTAAATGGGTCATCGCCGCCGGCGAGGGAACCTTCCACCGAGGCCAAGCCCCTCCTCGATCCACCGGAACATCCTCCAACTCGGCCGGACGCCTGAACAATCAATCACTCGCAGATCTCTCCAAAACCTACGCAAGTGTACTCTCTCTCCTTCTCGTAACCCTATACACGGTTGTGGCATCGTCACCGGAATTTTTAAATCTGGTGCCGAACAAAAATGGCCCACTGTTTTCCGGCAGTAATTTCACCGTCGAAACCGTACATACTCGGTTTATTATAATTAATTAAAGGGCAAACAGTACTTACACTTTTTCATTTTTTATTATTATTATTTCAGGGGCAAACAGTACTTTTTAACCATGGTTAACTTTTGGCGGAAATTATAAAATTTATAATGGATTCCATGTGGCAAACATCGAGCGGTGGTATGCAGCATGGCTGGTTCTAGCATCGAAAAAACCCAACTTTACCGTATATAACTTACATATCATTACAGAATTAAAATTCATTTATTCAAAGAATACCTACAAAATAATTGTTGTAAAATTGAATTGATTGACGTACCCACTAAACCAATCCATTATCTGAAAAAGTAAGCTAAACATTACTCACCTAAAAGTAGGTGTCAGTGCAAAGGAGTAAATCTTGGCCAATTTGACGTACAATTTTGTCCATGATTTGCTTCAAATTCAATGCTTGCATCATTTAATTTAAGCAGTTTCGAAAATAATTGATGCACGGCTTTACTTGTTGCCAGTTTGCGATCTCCAAATTCTCTCTCTCTCTATACGTATACATATACATATACATATACACAGAATGAATTTAATAAAGTCTTTTTACTAGTGTGAGAATTAGGATCATATTTCCACTATCCAATTTAATGAATTAATGGTTCATATTTAATAAAAAAAATTGGTGATAATTTCGTAAATAATAAAATAAAAAATAAAGCAAGTTGAACTATTTTGTGTAAATAGATAAAAATGAGCAAAAGTAAATAAAGATTGAGAAAAAAAACAACTTATAAGAATCACAAATTCTCTTGTCAGATTTTGGAAACCCAAAATGCATAAAATCAGACCGTCAAGCGGTTGGGTCACGCGGGTCAATCCTGACCCAATCCGTCCCGCCCAAAAAAAAAAACATCACCAGAAACAGTATCATTCTTAACACTAAAAAGTATCAGTCCCAAGTACAAAACGTATCTCTCGTAACCATAAAAAGTATTGGGCCTGCAACTTGTCGTATGAGAGTTTCTTTAATTCAAATTATAATTTATTTCATCTCAATCAATGTTTAGAGCTTAGAGGTTTTTTAGGGTTTAGTGTTTTTTAGGTTTTTTTAGGATTTTTTTGGAGGGGGTTTAGGGTTTAATATTTTTTTGGGGGGGAGGGATTTAGGGGTTTATTTTGTGTTTTTTAAGTTTTTTTTTTTTAGGGGGGGGGGGGGGGGTTAGGGGGTTTATTTTTTATTTTTTAGGATTTATTTATTCCATTTTAGGATATAAATTTTTGGTGAAAAAAAGAAAAAAAATTAAAATTACACCCAGAAAAAGAAAAAAAGACGGGTGCGTGATGCGCACGCGCCTGCCTGACCATAACAAAAGGTGCACAAGGTCTGGTAAGAGACCATCCCATTAAGAATAGGAATTTTGTAGCAAATTTGTTTGTTTAGTTGTATAAATATCATAGATAGGAGAATAGAATCGAATAATATTGCTATATATTCAACAATGATAGTTACACCCTCTCTTATTGAGAGATTTATGCTTCTACAAGGAAATAGAATAAACTTATTTTGGGACAAATATTCTTGATTTTATTTTCCTTCTAACACTCCCCCTCGAGTTTAGTAAAGGGATCACCGATACTCAACTTGCCAAGAACTTCAGCAAAGCTTGTGGTATTGATTGCTTTAGTCAATATATCTGCCAATTGGTCCTTAGAGTTAACAAACGAAAGCTTGATAATGCCATCTTCAATCTTCTCTTTGATGAAATGTCGATCCACCTCCACATGCTTTGTCCGGTCATGTTCAACAGGGTTCTCAGATATGCTAATAGCTGCTTTATTATCACAGTACAACTGACATGTTTGCTTCAGAGGGAACCCTATTTCGGTTAACAACTTTCGTAACCACAGGATTTCGGTCAACCCACTTTTGATCCCACGAAATTCAGCTTCAGCACTTGACAAAGCTACCATCTTCTGCTTCTTACTCCTTCATGTGCCAAGATTTCCCCCTACAAAGGTGAAATATCCTCCCGTAGACCTTCTGTCCATTGTACTTCCAGCCCAGTCTGCATCTGTATATCCATGGATTTCCAAGTGTCCCTGTTTTTTAAGGAGGACACCGAATCCAACTGTACCTTTCAAGTACCGAACGATACGCAGTGCCGCCTCCATGTGTTCTTTCTGAGGTTGGTGCGTGAATTGACTCACAACTCCTACTGCATATGCGATATCTGGTCGAGTATGGGACAAGTAGATCAACTTTCCCACAAGACGCTGATATTTTCCTTTTTCTACTGACTCAGCTCCTTCCACAATGCTCAATCCATGATTCAAGATGATCGGGGTACTGGCTGGTTTGCAGTCGAGTAAGCCAGTTTCTGCCAAGAGGTCTAACGTATATTTCCTTTGTCGAAGGAATATACTGGTTTTTGACCTCAACACCTCAACTCCTAGGAAGTATTTCAAATGCCCCAGATCCTTCATCTCGAATTCTTTGAACAGATTCACCTTCAGGTTATCAATCTCTTCATTATCATCCCCAGTAATAATCATGTCATCTACATAGATGATAAGGCAGGTAACCCTATTGTTTCTCCTCTTCAGAAATAGAGTATGATCTGAATTACTCTGTCTGTACCCATATCGAATCATGGCTTCTGTAAACCTTCCAAACCAAGCACGTGGGGACTGCTTCAAGTCGTACAGTGTTTTCTTCAATCGACACCCTTCACCTTCCCCAAATTCTTCTGAGAACCCCGGTGGTGCTTCAATATAGACCTTCTTCTTTAGTTCCCCGTGTAGGAAAGCGTTCGTCACATCAAATTGATGAAGTGACTAATCGCGATTAGCAGCAATTGACAGAAGAACTCGTACGGTATTCATTTTGCCAACTGGAGAGAAGGTTTCGGCATAATCAACTCCATAGACTTGAGTGTACCCTTTTGCCACTAGCCGTGCTTTATACCTCTCTATTGTGCCATCGGGTCGCCATTTGATGGTAAACACCCACCTACACCCAACAGGTTTCTTGTCTTCTGGAAGTCTACATTTGTCCCATGTGTTATTTCAGGCCAAAGCATCCATTTCTTTCTTCATTGCCTCTCTCCACTGACTTTGTTCCATAGCCTCTTCGACTGATCGAGGTGTCTCTTCTTCCCCCAGTAAGGCTACCTTGAATGCCTGCGCAGTCTCCGTTAGGTTTCCTTTAGCATAGCTTTTGATAGGATACTTCGTGTTTCGCCCAGAATGTTCAGGAGAGAACCTTTTTGGCGGGACGCCTCTTGTACTTCGTGGTGGAAGAACATATCTGCATGTCTCCTCAGTCGAACCCAGTTCTGTATCACTATCTTCCTCTATATTTTGATCTTCAGAATAGGACCGGATTCAATAGTGTCAGGAGTAGAAGGTACCTCAGATATCAGGAGTGGAGGGGATGTCTCGGCATTGGTCTCAAGCTTAGTGGACTGTATAGTTTCAGGAGTTGGCTCAGCGGTGCTGCTAACTTCGTCTGTTGGACCCGCTGACTGAACAGGACTTGGCATTGGCATGGACAACCAGCTTAAGGAGTCAATATCATTTCCCCTAGTATTCTCCCCCTGACGACTAAGATGGTGATAAAAATATTCACTCTCGAGGAAGTCACAATTCATAGTGGTGTATATATGTCGGGTGTTGGGATCATAGCAACGATACCCTTTTTGGTGGACACCATAGCCAAGAAAGACACACTTGACTGCACACGAAGAAAGCTTGTCTCGGTTGGTTTTAGGGGTGTGAATGTAGACAGAACAGCCAAAAACTCGAGGTGGAAGAGTGAGGGCGACGGGTATTTGAGCTTGAGTGGAGAAAAACTATAGTGGGGTTTTGAGTTGCAAGGCTTTTGTGGGAAGGCGATTTAATAGATACACGGAAGTAGCCAGAACTTCAGGCCAAAAAACAGCAGGAGCATGGGATTCAATTAGCATAGCCCTGGCCATTTCGAGAAGGATCCTATTGTTGCGCTCAGCAACACCGTTTTGTTCAGGGGTATGAGGACAAGAGGTTTGATGGATCATTCCTGTAGTCGCACAAAAGTTTTTCATACGGGTGTTGACATATTCCCCCCCATTATCAAACCTTAAGATCTTAATTGTTTTCTGGTACTGGGTTTGAATTAAGGCATGAAAGTGAGTGAATTTATCAAAAACTTCAGATTTATTTTTTAAAAAATAAATTCACGCCATTCGAGAACAATCATCAACAAACAGGAGAAAATATTTAAACCCTTGTCCCCCAATCACAGGTGCAGGACCCCAAACATCAAAGTGAACCAATGAAAAAATATCATCAACCCGAGTATTGTTTAACTTATAAGAATGTCTATGACTTTTAGCTAAAAAACATGTCTCACAACACAAATCTTTAGAAATGACTAACTTAGGGAAAAGCAATTTTAAATAACCCGTGGAAGGATGTCCCAGTCGGCGGTGCCAAAGCCAAGCAGTCCGGTTTTCAGGTTCATGAGTCAGCATCAGAGCACCTTTTTGAGCTATCTCATCCACGTAGTACAGTCCATTTCGCTCAGTGCCACGCCCAATAATCGCCCCCGTCCTGATATCCTGCAAAATACAAAAATGTGGTTGCATGAGAAGGGTACAATTAAGTTCTTTTGTGACATGACTGATAGACAGGAGCTTATGTGACAAAGACGGAACAAAAAGACAATTAGACAGTTGCAAGGTGGGAGATAAAGCAATTGTGTCGGCTCCTTCAACAGGAGCTAATTCACCATTCGCCGTTTGAACATGAGTGCGCCGAGACGTTCTGGATTGTAAAATATCCATTTTGTCAAAAGTCATGGTGTCGGTCGCACCACAGTCAAAAATCCACTGATGATTTTTGGATATATCATCATTAGAGGCTGCACAAACAGTTGAAATATCTCCAAGTACTTGAAATTGATTTTGCAACTTGACAGGGGTCAAGGAGCAAATATCTTGTTGCAGCTTTTTAAAGAGGGCCATTTTGCAATTTCCAATTCTTTGAATTGGATATAGATCTCCAATTTCAGATTTACCTTCTTCGCTCCTTAAATCCCTAGCCGCCTCTCCCAGTTTGTCCGCCGCCACTGCCCGACAATCTCTGTCGCCAGCCTCCGCCCGATCGCCGCCGTTGCCCGTCGCTCCGGTGCTGGTAGCACGGTGGTCACCGGTCGTCGCTGCCACGGCAAGACCTCCTTTATTCTTCGGCAGTTTCATTTTCTTTGTTTCATCCCACCATTTGGGATAGCCGACTAACTGGAAACATGTTTCTCATGTATGTTTCTTCATTCCACAATGCGAACACACGAGCTTGGCCTTGTCTTCCTCCTTCCGCGGCCATGGTTTCCGATTCCGATCTCTGTCCCGCACAGCAAGTCCATCCCCTACGCCCAATGATGTGCCACTGTCATCGATGACTACCAGCTGTAAAATACGGTCCCTGGCAGTCTCCCGTCTCACCATTGTGTAGGCGAAATCCACTAAGGGCAGGAGATCTCGTTTCAGCAACTCCTTCTTCACCGGTTCATGAACATCATTCAAAGCGGTAAGAAACTGGAACAATCTTTGGTTTTGAACAATCTGGTTGAATGTCTCGATGTCTTTTGAGCATGTCATTGGGTTTGGCTTTCTGCGGTCGATAGTCATCCAGATTTCTTGAAATTTGGCCCACGTTTCTTCAATTGTATGCTCTCCCTGTTTTAATGTATTGGCCTTCCTGTGTAGATCAAAAATTTGTAGAGAATCGGTGCCGCTACCGTAAGTGATAGCTAATCCGTCCCAGACGGCTTTGGCCGTAGGGTATTTGGAAACACTGTTGATTAAATTTGCTTCTACATTCTGTATTAACCAAGTAAACACACACTGATCTTCTTGCTCCCATGTTTTGTATGTGGATTCTGTGGCTGCCGGTGGATCTTTGGTGATGTACTCCGACTTTCCTCGTCCACCAATCGCTTTTCTCATGAGGATTGCCCATAATGGGTAATTATCTCCGTTCAACTTGAAGCCGATCAATAGAGATTCATTGTTGGTATTTTGTTGGAGGCCGAGGTTGTTTCTGAGTAGATTTGCCAATTGAATGGTTAATTCATTGGAGGTTTCACTGGTTTCTGTCATGATTGATAAAAAACCAGAGGGGTCGAGATAGGGAGACGATGATGAAGTTTTTCTGAGTCTATATCATCCTGCTCTTGATACCATGTTTGTTTAGTTTTATGAATATCATAGATAGGAGAATAGAATCGAATAATATTGCTATATATTCAACAATGATAGTTACACCCTCTCTTATTGAGAGATTTATGCTTCTACAAGGAAATAGAATAAACTTATTTTGGGACAAATATTCTTGATTTTATTTTCCTTCTAACAAAATTTGGATTGTAAAGGTCTCAAATACCTCGATAATACACTTGGTCCCCACACCCAATCATTGAGTAAATGTACTTTAACATTTATTACTCACTACACAATATATATATATGTATATATATATATATATATTACATTGTGTGTGAGTCCAAATCAATTGTATTTATAATGAGTACGATTATTTATAAGTTTGAAATACGATTAATTAATTGTGGCAATATTTATATTAATCGTAGCATTTTAAAATATTATGGTAACATTTTTTTAATAATCATAGCATTTTAAAATATAATCATTGCTTTTTTTTAAATAATCGTAGCATTTTAAAATATTATCATAACATTTTTAAATATAATCGAACCATTTTTTTAATTAATCATGACATTATTTTTAAATTAATCGTAACTTTAATCAATTGTCAATTTACGATTTTAAATTAGCAAATCAATCGTATAAATACTATTTTCTTAAATGGCCTACGATAAAATTATAAATTTAATTGTATGCCTACGATTAGTATTGAAAATCAAAAGTCAATGGACGCAATGCTTGAAATGTAATTGTATGTCTATAATTAATTTTAGAAATTAATCGTAAGGCTACAATTAATTTCTAAAACTAATTGTAGGATACGATTAATTATATACAATAGATATACATAAGCTTTAGGTACAAAATTAAAATTAAATGTAAGTGTTAGGTATTTTATTTGACTAAAAATTAACCTTGAAGTGTACATGGTAGTCTATAGTAACTACAGTGAACAAGGTCCTATCCTCGGAGACTAGCAAAATAATATCCGCTAGTTATTTTATTCACTTACCAAATTTTATCTAGAGAAATCGAAGTGAAATGTTTGTATACGAAATATCAAATCAAACAGAACAATAATTCGAAATAAATAAACACAAAATCAATTTAAACTTTTAATCAAAGATGGAAGAAGATTCTAGAATTTGCAATACATGTGGACAACTCTTGAATAGATACATTAAACCCGATTTAATTCTACAAATTATACGACAATCTCTAAATTACTTAGATTTTCCCTCTCGCATAAACTCTAAGTGTAGATTAGGTTCCAATTTTAATCTCTCAATGTCAAATTGTATCCTAACTCCTATTTCTCTCTAAATCAAATAATCCTCATCGATTTACCAATCTCTCAATTTGCTAAATTGTATGTTACACGTGTACTCCAATTCATTAATTATCAAACCTTTATCAAGTGATCAATAATTAACTACCCAATTGCATTCAATGGCCAATCAAACACAATAGACAAACTGAAGCAAAAAAAATGTGTAAATAATTCAAGAAATGAACAATGTTTCAATTCAATCAGAAATCCCTAAATACTTAGCAAACCCTAGAAATGAAGAACTTAGAAATCCATTACAACCATACAATCCATAGTAAAAACATTTATAGCAAATCTAAATACGATAAAGTTTAGAACAACTTATTCTTCTAATGGCGATAAATTTGTTGTGTCCTAGTTCTCATCTTTTCTCCCAATTCTTCTTCTTCTTCTAATGGTCCCCTCTTCTAAATGTCCAAAAACTAGGTTAAAATTCGTCCACCAAAGTCTATTTATACCACTGCAAAATAATGGTAAAAATCATACTCCAGTAGCTAATTCACGAGTTCGCTCGTGACCACGTTGGACGCGAATGAGGTCACGAATCCAACGTGGCACCAACTGACACTCCATTCGCGACCATGTCAGTACTCGTGAACCGGGTCGTGAAAAAATCACATAATACCCCTTTCCCAATCGTGACCTTTACAGGGTTGATGCCAAGTGATTCGCGATCTCGCCTCTTGCGAGCAAAGACACTAATCATCCATGTGGCATTTTCTATCTTTTCTCGACTTTTAAACTTCTGACACTCTCGAGACTTCACCAATTGTTCCTTGATGCTATTTTCATCATATACAAAATAAAACCTGCAAACCTAACAAAAAAAAAAACTAGAAGAACAAGTGAAAATTGAATAAACTAAGACATAAAACATAAATAAATTCTAGACAAAACACAATTAACTAGTACATTTATTAGTATAAAATCTCAGTTTATCAACTCCCCCAAACTCAAAGCTTTTTTTGTCCCCAAACAAAATTAAAGACCAACTATAAAATTCAAACCAACATATGCAATTACAATTCATGACTTAGTACATACAACCTCAATGAATTACTTAAGAGTTGAAAAAAGCAAATACTTAACTCAAATCCAAAAACATATGCTATAGATTTTAATGAGCACACCAAACCAATGTTCCTCACAGGTGTATGTTTCACTCAAACACTCAAAGTGTAATTTTCTAAAGGTGAACACTCATCGATATATTGAATTACATAGATGCTTTACTGTATGCTTGCATAAAATCTACACTCTAAAAAAACACGTATATTTGAGACGAAGATCAATTAGGACTTCTCAAGGCTGTAATGTTGGCTTCAGGTTAAGGTAGAAAAAATATGTGGCTAAAGTAACTCCAAATATTTAAAACTCAAATCCTTCTACCCAACCACAGCAAAATCAATCACATCTTCTAATTTTTTTTTCTAATCATGGACCTTTGATCTCTTTACTCAATTTTTCCTTCTTATTGACACTTTTCCACCATTTTTATGTGCTCTTTTTTTTTTCTACTTTAGTTTGAAGTATATTTCAACACTAGCACAATTCGCCAATAAAATATCACCCCAATCTTTATTAAAAGAATATTTTTCATTCTCATTTCCAATATCCTCCTAGCCTTCACCTAATTTTTCATCACATAATCCATTTTTTTTTCAAGTAAGGATGCAAAAAAATAGGCACAGTAGTAGGCTCAAACAGGCTGCAAAAGACAATTATAAAAATAAGGACAGTGTATGGACTCATGAGGTTTAACTATAATGGCCTAATATCATTTCTTAACACAAATCAATCTCAAGTAAGATTTAAAGCAAGTTCTAGAGATACATATGCATAATCAATCAATCACACCCTAAAGAAAAAAGACAATTTATCATCTTATAAGCTCAAATCCTCACAAGATAACATTGAACATGATATCTCTTGAAAGTTTCTACAACACATGCTTTTGTTTTCAAATCAAAATAATTGTTCAAAACAAACTTAATCGCATCATTTCCATCATAAGTACATACTCATAAACTATGACACGCTATTTATTAACAAATAAATTATACCACAAGTGCACGGTGTTATTGTAATATCTAGGTGAGCAAGAGTATTGTATCTCATAGAGACCGTATTTACTCGTTCTTAAATACAAACACTTAATTAATATCTAGACTCAAAACACTCGAATAAAGAGAATTAAAAATAACAAGCATAAAATAAAGACACAAAGCAATAAAATACTAAAACATACAAATAGACGAAAACACTAGGTTTCAGGAAAGTTGGATTTACTATATCATTCTACTATATTCATTGATTCTCTCAATCTGACTAATTATCTTGTCTTTAATCTATCAATGGTGAGGGATCACTAAACTGTTATCGGGCTGCTATTTAAGGCATATACCATAACATAGATATAATGAGCATGCATTTCACTGCGGTCGGTTCTTCACACATGTCATTACTCATAATCAAGTACTCGAAGATCTGTTCAACCATATATGATACCTGTTCACTTGGTCGGTCCTTCCAAGCACACATAATCTGATTTCTATCTTTTTATCATTAATCCTTCTCTGGTCAGTGCTTCAGATTAACCACTAACATGCATAAATGGTGATCAAGCATTCATACGCGATATAAAATAAATCACAGAAATCAAACCCTGAAAGATAGCAGGAAGAAAAAGTAATCAATTCATATACTAAAATCCGTAGGTTCCAATCTCTAAAACCTAGCTACAAATTTACCTAGACATAATAAAATAAAAAAACAACATCAGAGTTTCAGTACTTATGATAGAAAAAAATAAAGAAAACCGAAGAACAAGATGTAATCCAAAGACTTCGTCTTTTCTGCAATGGTACTTTATCTCAAACAACCTTGACATCTCCTCTTGAGTAGACGACACACACTCTCTCTCTCTTCTCGGACGTGTATGAAACGTATGTCACTTGTGTTGTGTGGCTCTAATGTGTCTCTCCTTGTGTATCAAAATGGAGGTTTTTATATGTAGGTTAGAAACCCTAAATTTGAGTAAGAAAATCACATTCCCGCGGATCCGTAGCACATGGGTCCACCAAGCCATCCGGATCTACCCAGAGCCCTATTTTAACATAAGGTTGACCCAGGCCAGCTGAGCTAGGTCGACCCACCTCTTCACAAATTACACTGGGTCGGGTTGACCGAGGTCGATCTCCCGTGTCGACCCATCCCTACTTCGAGTTGGGCTTCAGATTTTTTTGGGTTTTGATAACTTAATCTAGTCAGTTAGGCTTCCATTAAGCATTTAATTAAGTCCAAGAGCCTAATTAAACACTCATTTAACTCCTCTTATCTATATTCACTAATTTGGCTTCGAATATGCAATGGCATCATAACAATTACTGCAAAACTAGCAAAAACATCAAAAACTCCAAATGATAGCAAAATGAGCACATAAGCTGTATAAAATACACAACTTCACATAATATAGTGCATCAATTCATATCCAAAAATTGTGTAAAATACACAGCTGTCAAACCATAACACAAACATTATCTAAATTCCACAGACAATCTTCCAAACAAATCCAACAAAATCCAAATAAACAAGAACATAACAACGAACACAAAAGCTAGAAACCTAGATACACCCCAGTATACATCCCCCCACCCCAAACTTATTCAAAACACAAGGTTAGAATAAGTTTGTAAAAAAAATGCATGGAGGTGTCATGAACCACTCACAAGATTCTCAAGAAGACGGAGGCCGATAATAGTTCGGATATTCATATAGAAAAAATGGATAAAATTGTAGAGGAAATTGAGACTGCTGTATAGAAGATAAATCTTGAGGGTGTCCAAAAGTGAAAGGGTGAGCAACAGGTCCTCTCCTAAAATTGGGCCCAGAAAAATATGCCCCAACTACCGGTTGCATCTCTTGAACCATGCCCATGATGCTATGGACTTCTCCTCGAATAGTATGAACATCCACTTGCATGTGCTGAAACGCCTCTTCCATAGTACCAAAATTATTGTTAAATGTTCCCATATTTGTATTCATTTGCGCCATCATTGCTGAAATAGAATCAAGCCGATCATTCGCCCTATCCTCATACATCCGAACCCGTGCCCGTCTCTCTTCTTTATGGGAAGATTCTGCATGAGGCTCAACATACTCATCGACTACTTCTTGCATAGCCACCAAATGAGTTGGCGTATTCAAAAGACAATTTACTCGATCGTGAAAATCAGTCACTTGTGTTAATTCAGAGTTTGGCAATGGAAATAATCTATTTCGAGCAACTTTATAGAAGAAACTTTTTTGATTTGATGACCCGAAATGGGCGAAATGGGGTAAAAATGTGAACTGATTGACACCCTTTATTTCTCACATTTTCTGGCGATTTGACCAGTTTTCGGCTACCGAATGGAAAAATGTTCAACATATGAAACATAGAACACATTTAAATATACGACATACTAAAATTTCAGATTAAAAGGATGAGAAATGGACCGAAATGAGGCCGCGCAAGGTGGTTGTTACGTCACTATTTTTCGGTGACCCGGAGGCTACTCCGACGATGGCGGCAGGGTGGTAGTGGTGGTGGTGGCTCCTCCCTCCTCTCTCACTCTCTTTCTCTCTCTCTAAATTCATATAAATGAATTAGAATGAAAAACAAAGTGTGGGAGGGGCTGTATATATAGGAAAAAATTAGAAATACCCGGTAGAAAATTTCGGTTATAAACTACTGATAAAGTAATTTCCCGATTCGACTAAAAGTTATTTTATTCAATGGTGAGGTTCAAATGACCTCGAACACAAAATCTGAAAATACCAGGAGACTCGTTGGCTCGAGTACTATTGAACCAACCCATTATCGAAAAATGAGAAGGTCATTTAAGGAAAATCGAAGAAAGATTCTATTTTCAAAAATAGATTTACTATTCATTTTGGATGACAGATAACACTCCTGAGCATTCGATTGACCTCAAATTGAAAATCCGTAATTGCCAACAGATTCCTTGAGTCAATTTCTATAAAATAGACTTGATGAGGCAATCTTTGGATCATCGAGGAGGATTTCACAAATTTTTAAAAATCACGCCATTACATAAAAATACTATTCACTGTGTTTTTCTTTATATTTTTCAATAACGGGACTCCCATAGACTTCAGATTAAAATTCTAAAAACACTGACAGCTTTCTTTAGGTCGTTACATTTCAGAAAAGACCAATATTGACTATCTTCCGACGATAATTACAAAATCTCATAATCAACTTTCACAAAAAAAGACACAAAATTTCGCGACTTACATCTATTTAGAAAACTTTCTGAAATTTTGGGATGTTACAGACTACACCTCTTAAAAAAAATTCGTCCTGAAATTTACTTCCCATCAACGGGAGATCTGGATACTTTTTCAAGAATCCACACCGTTACTGGAACCATAATGGTTTAAAACCTTTACTAGGTTTACAACTCTAGACCTTACGGTCAAGAATAGCCTGGGGCCTTTCTTTATGGATTAGTCCTCACCCAGAACTATCTATTTGACTTTGGTAACATGTGCTTATCTCAAGCACATATTTCCATAGCATTAGGATGTGAGACACGTCATGCACAACAATAAGGTCTGTCATTAAAGCCGACCTACGGTCTATGTATTTATCCTCTTCGAGGATTTCAAATAGGTTCATCGAACCTTTAGCTTTAATCTCTTAGTGAAACGAACCCTTCCATTAGTTGGAAATACCTTTAAGAAAACCTTGTCTCCAGCCTGAAACTGTAAATCCTTCATTCGATCTTTTCCTTGGTACGGGGACTATCTTGAGGAACTTTAATCGATTCTTTATCTTGGCTCGATTTTCTTTACTTGCAATCGTACATATAACTATCATTTACCCGCATACTATACATTTTGAGTCTTTATTCACCTTGATCGAACTTTTCCCATTGCCTTGATGATTTTTAATTGATCGATAGCTCACGGATTTACTTATACCATCTTTATCTCGTACATCTTCACTTTAACTGTCATATGAGACTCCTTATCACATCTTTTGAAACTCGTGATTCACTACTGCTCGAATGACTCGCAACTATAAGAAAGGGGATTACTTATTCAGTCTAAGTTCAAAGTGATACTTACCAAATGATAACTTAAAGTTTACCCTATGTTAAAGCTTCTATTGACTATGTTCTTTCTAAGTTCAAAGCCTAAAAATGTATTTAACTTCTATAACGCTTTCTCGGGTGATCTGGGATTTTGTCGGGCATTCACCGGCTGGTTGGGATGTTTTGACCATATTTACACTTCTATAACGCATCCTTGATGATTCACAATTAAGATGAGCATCCCCCACTACTTGGAACTTCTTTAGCTCTAGGTGCTTATCTCTAGTGAAACTCTTTCTTTTCTTCCGGGTTGCACATGACTCGTCTTGTGTCAACAGGCCTAGAGGACCTGAAATTACAATGATGCATCTTTGATGATTGCTTCCTTCATTGCACCAGCTTGCCTGAGATGACTATACTCTTCTGGTCTGATAGGCTGACTTCTTGCGATCAATCTTTACAATTTGTAAGATTTTCTTGAAATGATGAAGCTTCTTCTCTCTAGCATGATTCCCACGCAGGATGAAGCTCGCCCAACCACACACCTCTTGAGATCTCTAGCTATGGAACTTAATTCATAAAGCTCTTTTAATCACACAGGGAAAACTTAGAATTGTTCTAAGTTCAAGCATCTATAGTCTATGTTCTCGATTAAGCTCTATCTTTAAATTATCTATCCTTGATCGTCTATCTTAGTCATTCTCTATCCTCAGAATCACAATACTTTCTAGCAGTAGATAGTCTTTTTTCCCAAAGAGAGAAGCCTTTTAAATCAAAATTTAGGTTTCAACAATGACCAAAAGATTTCGATATCAAAATGATTATATCTTTAAAATCTTTTTTTTAAAAAGGAATAACTATAAATTAACTTTTGTCTTTTAAAACAACTTTAGACTATCTTTTGGATTCATCCAAAATTACTTTTACTCTTTAAACTTTTAGATCTATGACTTACCTGAAAACAACATTCTTTAATTTTCCTTGCCTTGCTCAAAGCTCACTTATGAATGACTTACCATTCACCTGTACTTTAAAAAGTTATAACACAATATAACCAAAGCTTTTGAAACTTTTCATACCTTTGAACTTTGTTGAGGATGTGGGGTGATGATGTATTATGGGTTGTTGTATAGGAATCCTTTTAAGAATATAACTCGAATTCACATAATCACTTTAAGCAAACAACTTAAGAGATAGGTCGCAGAGTTGCAACGTACTCTGATACCATTATGTAACACCCCGGTCCCGAAAATTAGGACAGGGATATTACAGGAATAATAGAACGAAAAAGGTAACATAATCCAAAATTCAGGGGGTCCTCAGTAATATCCCGGTCTTGAAAAGAAAATAAATGAGGGACGGAGTGTCACTTAAAAAGGAATATGATATAGAATAATTAAATGAAATGGCTTTTAGAACAATAATATGTTATATTCTCCCAAAAATTTGGAAAGCATAACCTCTGTAACTGGAAGAAAGCCACGTCATTCAACGTATCAACGAAGTCAAAAGATTCAACCAGGTCAAAAGAATGTCTATTCATAGGCCAATCGAACTTAAGCAGAATCCAATAATTAATTAATAAATAGGATTCTGGCTCCTCAAATAAACAAGACCTCTTCGTAGGTCACACCATCTAAGACCCATCAATAGGTCAGAGGTAAATAAACTATTTTATGTCTCTTTCATAGGACAGAAGCAAATAATCAAGTTAAGACTAATTCATAGGTCAACTAGAAAATAACAGAATCAAAGACTCAACCAAATATGACCTATACAAAGGTTGAAAACTGTAAAAAGACATGCTTGGATTTATGGAAAAGAAATGGTTCATTATTTATCATGATTCAAATAAGGAATATAATTCAGATAAGCCCAATAATAAAACATAGCATGCAATCATACTATGGGACAACTGTATCAGAGTTTAAGCGGAAAACAATGGAGTAATATTGTATCACATAACAACATACTCATGAGCAATAAATTAGTCTGAACGAGACATCAAGGCATGATCAACCCACAACAGTACACAAGCTATCAACTCCAGCATCTCAACCTATGAAAAATATTTTGAAAATATTTTGGGCGTGAGTACTAAAACACTCAGTGGGTTAAACTTTTAACTCAAACTTTAATAAAAACTGTAGCAGAATATCCAAAATATAAATACAGATAATGGAAAGCAAAACATGAAAGCCCTTCCCATTTCTGGAAATCTTTACTTCTCTTTGGTACCCTGTAACTCCTTATGTCGTCTAATGCAGTCTATGACATGTCACTGATAGGAAAAGAGAGGGGTTACTCGTTAATCCGAGAAGAGTGTACCAGGGATCACCTAGCATTGACCCTGAGTATATTAGGGGCTACCTAGTGTTGACTCATTATAGTGATGTCCAGATCACGTGTATGTGCATGGGTTACCTCAGAGTGACACCTTTAATGATTAACATCACAACTACAAGAATCACAGTTCCTGTCTATCCTTTATTTTATGTTCTCTATAAAACGCAATATGGCATAAGCATAAAAACTATGTCATCCTCTTAATATAGTAACTATGTTAACCTTTAAGTCCTCTATCAAACTTAGTTCAATTATGTTTTATATTCCTTAAACGGAAATCATTCTATAACTTGAGTTTAATATTAAAAGCACAAGCTAAAAATTATAACTCATTATACACAAGTATAATCAATACACAATAAACATTTAATTTACTATAACTTTAAACTATGATTTTAGACTTTAAATATAAACTCTAACCTTAACCTATATACTATGAACTTTAAAACTCCAACTTTAACTTTTAAACCACAAGCTTTAATTATGACTAGGCATAATCTATTCTATTTAATTATATTGAAGCATAATCTATATTCGTTTATTGTGATAAATCAGAATTTGCAGTATCAATAATTATGATAAAGCATAATCTATGTTCTCAATAATTATGGCAAAGCATAATCTATGTTCTCAATAACTATACAACAATATAATACTATTAATCTAGCAGAGACTTGAGCAGATAATTCCTCAAATATTTAATTTGGATATTCTTACTATGACTATCACATTTATGAATTAATAACTCAAATATAGAAAATTTTTTGCAAATAAACCCACCTTGATTAGATCAAATCAGGTGATCAAACTTCTCGATACTCATCCGTCAGCTTTTCTGACTAGCTCAACAAGTCCTACAAGGTCAAACCTTACTTTTCAGAACTCGACATTAATTTAATTGGAGCTTTTATTTATTTTAATTATATTTTGACTAAGAATGCACGACTCTAGAGACCTCGAATAATTCCGCTATAGAAGGAAATAAATTCCAAATTAATATTTCTGATTTAATAGGACTAAAAGATTTGACAGAGGTCACTTTCCAAAATCTATTATTTTACTCAATTTTTCTCAGCTAACCTCGATTGCACTTTTCACTTGTTCAAAAATTATGAAAATAATCAAGCATAATCCCACATATATCTTTATTAAAGTATACAATTTTTGAAATTTTCTGAAATCACATGCTTTAGTTATAAAAATAACCGCCGGATTAAAATAATCGACTTTTATCAAATCTTAACGGAAAATTACGAAACTTGACAGTCATATAGAAAATAATATTTCGAGCAACTTTACAAACTTTTTCGATTTGACGAACCGAAATGGACGAAACGGGGAAAAAACGTGAACTGATCGGCTCCCTTTATTTCTCACATTTTCAAGCGATTTGGCAGGTTTCCGGCCACCGGATGGAAAAGTGTTCAATATATGAAACGTAGAACACATTTTAAATATACGACATACTAAAATTTCAGATTAAAAGGACGAGAAATGGACCGAAATAAGACCGCGCAAGGTGGCTGTTACGTCTCCATTTTCCGGTGACCTGGAGGCTGCTCCGATGGCGGCGGCAGGGTGGTGGTGGTGGTGGCTCCTCCCTTCTCTCTCTCTCAATCTATCCCTCTTTCCCAATCTCTAATCTCTCTCTAAATTCATATAAATGAATTGGAATGAAAAACAAAGGGTGGGAGGGGCTGTATATATAGACAAAAATTGGAAATACCTGGGTAGGAAATTCCGGGTATAAAATACTGATAAAGTAATTTACGGATTCGATTAAAAATTGCTTTATTTAATGGCGAGGTACAAATAACCTCCAACACAAAATCTGAAAATACCGGGAGACTCGTTGGCTTAAGTACTATTGAACCAACCCATTATCGAAAAATGAGGAGGTCGTTTGAAGAAAATCAAAGAAAGATTCTCTTTTCAAAAATAAATTTACTATTCATTTTGGATGACAGATAACACTCTCGAGCGTTCGATTGACCTTAGATTGGAAATTTGTAAACACCAACGGATTTCTTGAGTCGATTTCTATAAAATAAACTTGACGAGGCAATCCTTGGATTATCGAGGAGGATTTCATGTTTCCACCAAAAAAATATATTTCAAGAGTAACAGGTTAAAAAACCTTTACCAGAATAAGTAGTGAAATTGTTTTTCAACTCAACTCAATAGCTAAGATGGTATACACCAGCCAAATAAGATATATACAGTTGCAAAAAATTAAATTATAATATAAAACACACATGACTATCAATAACATTATATTACTTGTTAGAAGATACTGGCTTACCAAGGGTTCCATGTATACTTTAATCTCAATAATTGGATCTGCAGCTGCTCATATAGGGAGTCTTTACAAACGAGATCTTCTTTATCATGTTACTTTTGCTTTCCTATAATTCCAGACAAAAGAGAGAGAAGCAGATCATTCATAAAAATCGACAAAGAATTTCATATGAAAAATTAGACTTGTAGATGGTAACCTAATTACTCATCAATGAGAAAACATCACAAAAAAGAATACAGAACTCTTGCCAATATCAGAATTAAACAGAAGTAAAATTCATAGTGGCAAAAAATATAAAGTAATCTCATAAACAAAATGTATTGCAGCATATGACCAAATTTATTTTATATATGATACGATGTAACACTTTATATTATCACCTAACATAATATAATAATTAGAACCGTAAGAACTGAAAATAGTCAATTACAATATAGCTAAGATACTACAACAATAATGCTCCCACATGGAACAAAATCTTATTGTCCTCCCAAGTCCCAAAGTTTTATAGTAACATTTCCTTTGTAACTTTCTGCATATTAAACACCAACTGCAATCTCAAACAAAACAAAAACAAAAAAAAAGTTTCTGTTAAGTATAGTAATAGGCAGAATATAGCAATTTAAGCTATATTAACAAGTCAATAATACACATACAGTTGGAATCAAATTCTTGCTAGTCGCTAAAACCTCCTGCTTGAAGGAAAATAATATTAATAGTCTATGTAAAAATGGTATCACTAATAAACACAACTTATCTACAAATAAACAAATCTTGAACTTACTTAATGAGACTTGAATGTGTCTTCCTCGTTGATTTTTATTTCTATAAGACATTTCAAAGCTAAACAGTCATCTTCTCAAAATACATATGCTGTTATATTGAAAAGATAAAACAGGGGTACATAATTTTTATGAAACTTCACATGAAGAGAGTACATAAGAAGCTTATTAAAAAGAATAAAAAATGAGTTATGAGAAACCTACCAAAATATTTAAAAAAAACAAAGTCATGTGGCGGCAACCATGGTCCTGAAAATAAAGCTATGAGAATAGTTTTAACTAAGATCAAGATAACTGGTGATCAATATAAACCATGCTGATAAAACTATTCATAACCAATAATTTCAAACATAAACATAACTTTATGCTCAAATTTCAAGTAAAGGCAAATGAAGTAAATAGATTGTTGTACATAAGCATTTATGCCCAACAAATACACAATATAATTTACTTGCAATAATTATAAAAATCAAGAGAAGAAAAGAGATGGTAGCCAATTATGAGTCAGGATTTGGCTCAACATAAGGCTTTTGCATATTGCAGCATAGGAATACGAATCTGCCACTAAATTAAATAGGCAAAGAACAATGGAAATATTGTTAAGGTATCAAAATAATGCATTCAAAGTGTTCAATGAAATGCAGACTATTCAATGAAACAGTATTTTCTTATTATTCAAGTGCCGTGAACAATAACTGCTTCAAGCCTTATTTATATAGTAAGCTCAACTAATATCTAGGAGCGAAAATAGAAAAAATCTAGACTAAAATATCTATTGCCGTATATCACGAGCTGCTGCCACGTCAGATGATGCTGGACTATTATTTATGTGACTGAAATATCTACATGTTAACACCCCCCGCAAGCTTGAGCTGGTGAAGATCACCAAGAGAAAGCTTGGAAATGAGCTCACGGAATCGAGGGCCATGCAATGCCTTGGTAAATACATCGGCAAGCTACAAATCTGTGGAAACAAATCGAGGAACAATAAAACCACGACGATAATGCAATCTAGAGAAATGACAGTCGAGATCGAGGTGCTTAGTGCGCTCGTGAAATACATGGTTCTTTGTGATTTGAATTGCCGCCTGATTATCGCAAAAAACAGGAATGGGAGTAGAATAAGTGATCAGAAGATCCTTAAGCATGTAGGAAACCCAAAGGAGCTCACGGACAACATAGCTGAGACTACGATACTCAGCTTCAGTCGAGGAGAGAGACACGGTGGTCTGCTTCTTGCACTTCCAAGAAATGAGACAATCACCTAGAAATATGCAATACCTAGAAATAGAACACCGGATGTCTGTACAAGCACCCCAATCAGCGTCGCAATAAGCAATAGGAGAAAAGTTAGATGAAACTTTGTAGTAAAGACCAAGAGAAGGACACCCTTTAAGATACTTGAGAACATGTAAAGCAGCCATCCAATGAGTATGAGTAGGACGATTAAGGAATTGACTGAGTTGCTGGACGGCGAAAGAAATATCAGGGCGAGTAAGGTTTAGATAAAGTAATTTGCCTATAAGCCTTCTATAAGCATCAGCTTGAGGAAATAAATCATCATCACATTGGGACAGAGATTGGCCCGGAGGAAGAGGAGTAGATACAGCCTTACACCCAAGTAAACCAGCAGAAGAAAGGAGATCAAGGACATATTTTCTTTGGCAAAGGAATGTACCAGCTGCGGACCTAGCAATTTCCATGCCAAGAAAATATTTGGCTTCCCCAAGATCCTTTATAGTAAAGGCATCATGAAGGGCTGCCTTGACTTTAGTGATAATCGAAATAGAAGGACTGAGTAGCAATATATCATCGACGTACACAAGAAGAGCTATGAAGGTATCCCCATCTCCTTTGGTGAACAAACATGAATCAGATTTAGATTGAGTAAACTGTAGATGAGCAAGACACTTACAGAATTCCAAGTTCCACTCTCGAGAGGCTTGCTTAAGCCCATATAGGCTCTTGAGAAGTTTCCAAACTACATTAGATGATCCTTTGCTATATCCAGGAGGGAGCTGCATATAGATTTCATCAGAAAGATAGTCGTGAAGAAATGTGTTGTTAATATCAATTTGATGTAATAACCAACAATGTTGTGTTGCAAGAGCAATTAACAACTGCATGGACACCAATTTAGCAACTGGAGCAAATACCTCCTGATAATTGATTCCATATTCTTGATTATAGCCCTTGGCTACAAGTCGGGCTTTGTACCGTTCAATTGAACCATCAGCATTTAACTTGACCTTATAGACCCATTTACACCCAATCACTTGTTTACCAGTAGGCAGAGGTACAATTTCCCAAGTTTTATTATCCTCTAAAGCCTTCAATTCCTTCTGCATAGCATCTATCCATTCTGGATATATACATGCATCTTTATAGTGAACAGGCTCTTGAACAGAGTTCACATTTAAAAGGAATGATGTATAGGAAGAAGTAAGGGAATCAGAAATCGAGTAAGGAAAAGTAGGAGGATGGAGTGAAGTAGAACATGAAGGTACAGATATAGGAATAGAAAAATTACAGATGTAATCATCTAAATATGATGGAGGTTTAGAGATTCTCTGACTAACCCTTCTAGGCATAGGTATGAGCTGGGAATCAGGGACTGTGCTAGAAGGATCAGGTGCTGTATTAGAAGATTGAGAAGGTGTGTTTGGAGAATTATTCTTCAGAGTAGAAGAAGACTGCTCAGAAATCAAAGGGAGCAAAGAAGGTGTGGTGAAATCTGGAAATGATGAAAAAGGTAAAGAGACAGAAGGTTGTTGTGTTTGCAAAGGGAATATTGTGGGAAACACTTCAACATCCCTAGCAACACTAAGTGTCTGAGTGATTAAATCATATAACAAATGACCTTTATTATGCGATGCAGGACCAAGATAGACACATTGCAAACTCCTAGTGGTAAACTTAGTTTTGGAAGACAGAAGATTTACCTTATAAACCAAGCAGCCAAAAGGATGAATGTCATGGAGAGAAGCACTCTTCCCAAAAAGCAACTCATATGGAGTGTGCCACTGCAACACTGCAGAAGGTAATCTATTTATCAGAAAAGTGGCAAACAAAATAGAATATAGCCAGAAAATTACTGGTAGCTTGCTTTGAAACATCACTGATCTGGCAACCTGTAATAAATGCCTATGCTTCCTCTCAACAATACCATTTTGTTGAGGGGAATATGCACAGGACCTTTGATGGATGATGTCATGATCACCTAACAAATTCTGCATCTTCTGGTTCACAAACTCTGTCCCATTGTCAGATCTCAAAATGTGAACATTTGCTTGAAATTAGGTCTTGACAAAGGAGAGAAATTTATGAATAATATGCCACACTTGAACTGTGTTGGTAAATAAAAAAGTCCAAGTAGCACGTGAGAAATCATCAACTACTGTCAAGAAGTAAGGAGTTTTAGTAAGACTCTCACCTGAGTAAAGACCCCATACATCAACATGGAGAAGCTGGAATAACATTTCACTTCTTCGGCCAAGAGTAGGAAAGGGCTTCCTCTGTTGTTTAGCCCTGTGACAGATGTCACAAGACTCCAAAATGCTATAATCAGTATCTCTATATCTCTTTTTAAACATCTCCATGTGTTTCATTGTAGTGATGGAGGGATGTCCAATCAGGGAATGCATCTCCTTAAGGCTAGGAAGGCTGGTACTGGTTGCAACAAAATGACTGTCATCATGTTTGAAAACATATAAAATCCCTCTCATTTTTCCAATACCAAGTGTAGAGCCTGTATCCTTATGCTGCACTATGCAATGAGATTCCAGGAATATGATTCTTCCATTCAAGGATTTGGTGAGTTGTCCCACTAAAAGCAGATTATGAGTGAATTCAGGAGCAAACAGTATATTGGTCAGCTTAATGGTGGATGTTATCTGTGCATCTCCTGCCATGAAGGCCCATAAACTAGTTCCATCTGGCAAGAAAATTCTGAGTGGGTGATCAAGCTTTTTGAGGTTTGTGAGAAGATGAGCTTGGCAACACATATGTATGCTAGCCCCGGAGTCTATGATCCACTCATCCTTTCTAATTTCTCCAGAAATACCAAATGCATAGTGACCAGTATACTCAATTGAATTTATACCAAAGTATAACTCAGCTACATTAACTGCCTCTGAAGTATTCTTAATTCCAGAGGAATTACCCTTATTTGGAATTCCTCTGTTCTGTGGCAAATATGTGGTCAAATATCTTGCTAACTCTGATTTGATCACTTGACCAATTTCTGAGTAAGGTTCTTGCACGCCTGCACCTTTAGAAGACACATCACTGCCGCATGTATCTTGTGTGTAGTGAGATTAACTCTATTTTTTCCTTTATCATCCTTAAATTTTCTATACCAGTCAGGAACTCCATTAATCTCAAAACAATCTGAAATCATGTGACCTGTCTTGCCACAGTGGTCACACTTCAGTTTTGATTTCTCCTCCTTGGTAAGTTTTCTTCTAAAACCATCCTTCTTAGGTGGTACTCTCTGGTTAAGATATAGTGCACTCTGTTCAATTCCTTCAGAGTATTGTGAAGACACCTGCAATTGCTCATCCACTTGGAGCACCATAGCGTACGCTTGACTGACATTAGGCAAAGGGTTCAAAATTAATATTTGTTGTTTTATTGGCTCAGAAACATCATTGAGCCCCATTAAGAATTGCATTAACCTTTCTTCCTCCATATCTACCTTAATGTCATCGGCTACTTCACAAATGCAAACCTTAGAATTCTTAAGAAGTGCCAATTCGTCCCAAAGCGTACTAAGATTATTAAAATACACCAACACCGATTGAGTATTCTGAGTATAAGACGCAAGTTCCCTTCAAAGCTTATATAGACGTGGACCATTTCTTTTTCCAAAACGTTTATTAAGTTCATCCCAAAACTGCCTAGAATTGGCTAAGTGTTGAAGACCTCTAGACAGTTCCTTAATGATAGAGTTACACAGCCAATTGAACACCAGGTAATCTGCCTTAATCCATTGTCTATGATCAATTGAATTTTGATTAGGCTCTATCACACTTCCATCAATAAAACCTAGCTTGTTCCTAGCGAACAAAGCTCTTTTTACAGCTCGGCACCAGCTGTGAAAATTTTTGCCGTCGAACAAATCCGTGGTCAAAATCATTCCAGGATTTTCATTTGGAGCTATATAAAGCTCATCATTAGCTAGCATGCGGTTTTGTGTAATCTCATTCCGAGTTAAAGGCAGAACTTCCATACCTCTACCACCAGAAGTAGTCGCAGCATTCTACATAATCGGCGGATCTGAATTCAATGCACCATCGGAGGAATTCTGCAGCAGTTCGCTAGATACACCATGCTCCAGTGTAAAACCAAGCTCTTCATCGCGAATGTTTCTCCATTCGAATTTCCGATTGCCTTTCGCCATATTTGATGCAATGAAGCAGATTCAGAGTACAAATCGATTGATGACGGAAAAATCGATCAACAATCTAGCATTAACCTCGCTCTTGATACCATGTTAAGATATCAAAATAACGCATTCAAAGTGTTCGATGAAATGCAGACTATTCAATGAAACAGTATTTTCTTATTATTCAAGTGCCGTGAACAATAAGTGCTTCAAGCCTTATTTATACAGTAAGCTCAACTAATATCTAGGAGCAAAAATAGAAAAAATCTAGACTAAAATATCTACTGCTGTATATCACGAGTTGCTGCCACGTCAGATGATGCAGGACTATTATTTATGTGACTGAAATATCTATTGAAAATCTTGCTTTACAAACACTACGAGACATTAATTAAGATTTAACAATTAATGAACTTACTAGAAATAATCACCAAACTCTACATGAAGTTCGACCTGTAGGAAGCAATTCAGAGATCTAATAACAAAGTAGCACAAAAGATACAAATATACAATGGTGAGAAGAAGAAAAAAAATTGATAATTGTAAATAACATTAACGCAGACAAAAATCACATGAATGAGTGCTCATAAAAATTCACTAACATCTCTTCCATAAACTTTTATCCCAAAAATCATGCAAAAATAGCATTACCGCATAGAACAATCACATGAATCTAGAATAAAGTACAAAATAGGAATTTCAAGGTAAAAAATTGATATATATATATATATATATATATTGTGTTGTCTAATATTATTACTAACATCGTTGGTTATTGATGTGTTAATACAGAAGGAGTTTAGGTGGTCATTCCCTGATGAGGAGGTCATTCCGCTCTTCTGGAAGAAGTTCCAGGACCAGTACAGGGACATGGTGTACCACATGAAGAAGGATGACTACCAGATGGGCAAGAAGCCCGATTTTGTCCGTCAGGAGGACTGGCCTGCCTGGATAGCATATTGGCAGGTGGAGGAGACTCAGGAGAAAGCTCGCCTAGTTAAGAGAAACCGCAACATCGAGCCCGATGGACCAGGATCATCTAGCCAGACTCACCACGGAGGTGCCAGATCTGTCGTGGATCATATGCGTGATCTGGTACGAGT
The DNA here is from genome assembly GCA_026008535.1 of Perilla frutescens. NCBI lineage: Eukaryota > Viridiplantae > Streptophyta > Magnoliopsida > Lamiales > Lamiaceae > Perilla > Perilla frutescens. Next base: position 7,549,019 of record BRKX01000008.1, on the reverse strand, counting down.
TATAATAATTCAAGTTTATAGTATAATAAATTAACATTTTCTAATGGATTTCATTTTATTTTATTGAATCAGGCTATAGAACAGCATTTGTCTAAGTGGGAGGCGCGCTACCAGACCTATCTCAAGCTCCACTGTCCGGATGGCCTTTGGACCACAGCCAAGGCGAGGGAGAACAAGGTAAATTTTTACTAATATTTTAATATATATATATATACATATATATAAATAATTTATATTGAAAAATGAATTACATTTATCCTGATAAATACAGGATAAATGTGACGTCTTGGTTGCTGAGTGGATAGCGGATGGCAGAGAACCGGACATGGACGAGATTTTCTGCCAAGTGGTGGCGCTTGACAGGAAGGGGTGCGCTATCGGGCTGGGGAAAATGGCCCCTGCCATTCGTCGCCCGTCTACTGCAGCTGGAGGATCCTCCTCGTCATTGAGCCTAGACTCCGGGTCGCTGTATACCCGGGCAGAGCTCGATTCTCGTCCGGCTGAGATGCAGGCTCAGATGGATGAGAGGTTGAGTGCCCAGCAGGCATCCATGGAGCAAATGTTGGAGAAGCAGGCCAGGATAGAGTCCCTACTTGAGCGCATTCTCAGACAGTAGCTGCCGGGTGGTGCTGGTGATGGATCTGGAGGGTCTGGTAGCGGTTCCAGACAACCGGATAGTGATGAGAGCTTGTAGTTGTACTATATATGTATTTATGCTACAATTTTGATATTTATTTATATATATTATACATTTTTGTAATAAATTATGTACAATTTTATATATAGATATATATATAGATATATTAGTTTTATGATCTTTTATTATAGTTGGGTACAAATAAATATTTAAAAAGCAAAAGGAATTAAAAAATCGAATAAAAAAAACCGAATTAAAAATAAAAAAATTAAAAAAACAAAAATGGCGACGAAAATGTTCTGTCGCTCGATTTTTTTTATTTTATGAATTAAATTATTTTTTTATGTGGCGACGGAATACGTCCGTCACCTTATTGATTGTCCCCAATTTCACGATAATTTACGATGACACTTTAAGGCGATAGACTATACCGTCGCTAAGTCCCTTGCCATATTTGGCGACAGAATATTCCGTCGCCTTCCTTTTTTAGCGACTGAATTTATGAGACGGACAGTAAAACATCCTCCTATCCACGGGCACCTTCTTCCAAACGAAGCCCGTAGGATGCATATACCTCTTGAAGATAGAGGTAATTGCCCTCGAACAGGCGTTCGAGAAAATGCAAATTAAATTCAATTATAATATACATAAAGTAAATTAATTAAATATATTGATATATAGATCAACATATCTCTCCCTGTCCACGGTCTGGAGCTCGAGCTCCTGTCTCGAGTCAACTGTGCGGGACTCCTCTCCCTGAGCATCTATCACATCCTGACCGACACTATCATTAATGGTACCGCTAACAGATCCCATAGATGATAGACCTCGTGACCTAGCCCCATGAGATCCACCTCCTCTAGTCATCTGATAAAAACAGCTCATATAGATATCTATACACATGATTTTAATTAAACAAAAACATAAAATTCAAAATTAAAATTAATTAGGAAAAAATTCGGCAGCATAACGACGTGAAACCTATATTTTGACCAAGTCATCAATGTAACTTAACTAGGTTTAGGGATTAACTAGTAAAAACCAAACACCAGAGGGATCCAGGGGCCCTCGTCACATTATAAATACGTACAACTAATATAGAGGGATCCAGGGGCCCTCGTCCCATTCTAACTACAGACAATTAATTCAAATTAACACTTTATATTCATTAGGCTTACAATCTTTATTTTTTAATCATAGACTTATGATTATTTTTTAAAATTAATCGTTGCCCCCAAATATAAAAATGAAATTTTTTAAAATTGATCTTTATTTATGTACGTGCACTACTCGACTTAATTTCTCTTTCATCTAGCTTTTCGAATATAACTAGTTGATCGAAAATAAAATTTATCCAAATTAAAACTCACTTAATTAGGGATATTTGCGACTTTCTAAGGTTTATAATCTAATTAAATGTTCCCAATAGTAGTAATTAAGGATGTTTGCTACTTTATGAGGTTTATATATAATCAGAAACTAGTTTATAATTTTTGGGAAATTTGATTTAACTTAGTTGTAGATACTTGTCTGCCTACATTTAGTTTAGCCCATTTTGTCACAATTGATTTTCTTTTACTAGTTTATTTAATTGTTTATTTTTTAAAATTATAATTATAATATTGAGAGACAAGTTTGAAAATATTAAATGTGGATTGATTATATATGGGATTCAACTATATAAATTAAATGTTATCATTTATTGGGTCAAAAATGAAATTTAAAAAAATAATAAATGCAAAAAATAATATAGAGGCCTCACAGATTTTTGATTGTGCAAAAAATGTGTAAATTCAATCACCACCATCACAGATTCTTGAAATAGTCATTCACAGATTTCTTATGAAAAAAATATCCATCAATATTGTTCAATTTGTAGAAATTATTGCAGAATGCCATAACTACAATTGTTGCAACATTCTTAAACACAGTTCTTATCTTATAACATAATAAATTAAGAAAAATTAAGCAAATAAATATAGATACGAAATCTAACCTTGTTCATAGGAGGCGGAGGAGGCAGGCGGCGTCAGCGGCGGAGGCTGAGGCGGGCTGGGCGGTGGAGGTGGGCTTCCGGCGTGGAGGCGAGATAGGGAAAGAGTGAGCGAGAGAGAGGGGGGGGGACGGCGGCGGGGGGAAGGCGGAGGTCGGCGGGGGTGGAGAGGGAGAGGGAGGGAGTCGGCGGCTGGGGGAGGAATCGCCGGTGGGGGGGGAATTCGCTGGGGGATCGCCGGTGGGGGGAGTTCGATTAGGGTTAGGGTGGGGGGAAAATGGGGAAGAAGGGCTCTGTGCCCGAATATTACAGAACGGGGCGACGGACCATTCCATCGCTCGTTCTTATTAAATTAAAATTTAAATTAAAAACAAATAAGGCTATGGAACTAATCCGTCGCCTTATTATTCGGTATTAAAAAAATAAGGCGACGGAATAGTTCCGCCGCCTTATTTTCCCGTTATTAAAAAAAATAAAAAATAAAAAAATAACATAAGGCGATGGAATAAGTCCGTCGTCTTATGTGGCGACGGTAAGTCCGTCGCTAGTGCCGTCGCCACACGTGGCGATCGCTACATCCGTCGCCCGTGTTGACGGAATCTATATCGTCACCATTTTCATCGCTATAATGCTGTATTCTTATAGTGTTAGTTCGATTATCAAGTTTCCTAACAAAAAATAAGTTGCGGCAATTGGAATTTCTCTTTCTTCATTGTGTAATACATTGTTGATGATTGGAGGGGGTTGATTCAAATCAATTATAAACCTTGAATTCATGTATGTCAATGTGAAAATCTGACTCTCCACTTCTCATATTTGTAGAACCAAAGGAGGCCAAATTTGATCGAGAAAAGTGTAAAATTTGATAAAATTTGTTTCGTACATATATCCCTCCTTGTTTGTTTTGGCTCCAAATCAAAATTTTGGTAGATGATTGATCGACAATTGAGATTTCTCAGCAGAGGAAACAGGTTGAAAAAGAAGATAATGAGTTTGTTCTATTTTTCACCGAATATACCTAGAATGTTATTAAATATAAATTATAATTAATGAAGGTTAATTAGGTAAAAAAACTATTTATTAAAACTTGTGCAACAACTCAAACGTCTTATATTTAGAATATGAGGGAATAATGATTAGCAATGTTTTTAATTGTTATTGTGCAGTATTCTTTATAGTTAAAATCAATATTTAAGATTAATTGACATTTAATTATATATTTTCTCAAAATCTAGTATTTGATGTTCAATTTTAATTTTTATAAATATTATATTTTTAACTACTTAACTTATGAAATAACTATTGATAAATTAAACACTTTATTTCTTTGCATTGATATAAATTTGGTGTATTTTTTAAACTTATTTAATATATTTATCATGATACTTGTTTGTATAGTTTTATTATATTTTATTGCATATATATACATATAAATATCATATATTTAATTTTTTCAAAACGGTTCAACCGGTTGAACCACTAATCCGGTTCGATTTTAAAAAATATTGATTTTAAAAATTAACCAAAATGAATATTTACTTTTATCATTTTTTGACCTAATCTCTAAATGCAATTACGGCAACCTGCTTCACCATTTTGTTCCGATGGGGATGGCCTATTGGTGGAGTGAGGTTACTCGGAGGTCAAAGGTCACGGGTTCGAACCTCCTCAATGTCACAGGTCGGGTGTGTGAGTAAAAAAAAAAAAAAACATCCTCAATACCACAGGTCGGATGTGTGAGTAAAAAAAAAAAAACCGTGCTTCACCATTTTTTTTATTTTCCATTTCCACTGTTTAGATTATGACACCTCTCTCTCTCTCTCTCTCTCTCTCTCACACACACACACACACACGCACACACGCACACCCCACACACACTTCTCTCCTCGATCGCATTCATTCATTGGTGACCTTTGAGCCAACATGATAACAATAAGGTCTTGGGTTTCCCCAAAAACTAATGCCCAACAGTTGAGACTGAAAAAATCCGAGCTAGCTAGAGAGAGAAACAGGCACACAGAGAGAATAGAGACTTCAACCTCCCCGATCCGGTAAAAGCAGTAAATTCTCTTGCAACCAATGCTTTATTTCTTTCCCACTCTATCCTCCTTTATATCCTTTAACATTTTCTCCGAAGGGCCCCCCATCTCTCTCTCTCTCTCTCTCTCTCTCTCTCTCTCTCTCTCTCTCTCATAAAAGTCAGTCATAACCTGGATCTGTATCAAACAAAGGCCTTGGGGAGAAGTGCGTGTCTCTCTCATATCTCTCTTTAATCTCGGAGCATATCTTTATTATTTCCTTTTTCTCCGTTTGCTGTCTTTAGGGTTTATTTTTTGTTCCCATGTTCCCCTCTAAAAATGGCAAAATGCCGTCATTCATATCTCTCTCTCTCTCTCCTAACCTGCACTCCGCCAGGAGTCACTAATTAAACACCATTTCTAGAAACCCTCTTTCTATCAACCCATTTCATTGTATGCTGGTTTATTCCGTGTATTCTTGACTGAGTTGAAAACCACACGATTCTGGTGAAATAAATTAAAAATGGCTAGAGAGAAGATTCAGATCAAGAAAATCGACAACGTCACAGCTCGACAGGTGACTTTCTCCAAGAGAAGAAGAGGGCTTTTCAAGAAAGCTGAAGAGCTCTCCGTTCTCTGCGACGCCGATGTCGGTCTCATCATCTTCTCCTCCACCGGAAAGCTTTTCGAGTATGCCAGCTCCAGGTCTCTCTCTCTCTCTCTCTCTCTCTCTCGAAGTGGGCCGGGTTCTTTAAACAGCTGTAATTAGAAATGAGGATTAATTGTGGTGAGGTTTTCTGGGGTCCTAACCTAAAAGTGAAGACCCATTCAAAATCTAAATATTCTTGAATCTTCTGTTTTTACTGTTACCTAACATGTCTTAAAACATTTCTTCTTCCATCTTTTCAGTTGAAATAGTAGGTGTTTGCTTTGTGGGGTTTTTTTTTTTTAATTTTTTTTTCTCGGGAGTGTACAATTTGGAATATTTTATGCTTTTTGCCTCTTCGCAAACAGTTTGTTGTTTGTCCCGGCCCTTAATTTTACAACACTTATTCATGCACCATTGTTGCATCAAATACAAAGTAACAAATATCAATAAATGATACGAGCGATGTCATCACTATATAAACATTGACCTCGCGTAATATAGCTAATCATATATTGAGGCCATTTTAAGTGAAAACTTAGTTTAATTTCCAGACCTAATATGTTTGTTTAATGACTGTATTATTTAAATGAATTTTTTGTTTTCGTAGTGTGGGATAAATAAATTAAGCTTGAAAAGATATGAGTTTCGAGGGAAAGACTGAGTCTGAGAATTGATCCATAATCGCCTTAATTAAAATAAAATAAAATAAAATAAAATTGGAGTGCAAAATCAATAATTCGTTAAAAAGATTTTATAAAAAATTAAAAAAAAAATCATTGGGGTGCAAGTCCCCCTCACCCTGCGTACATCCGCCTCTGGAGAGAGAGAGAGAGAGAGAGAGACCTCATCATAACCCCCGCAAACTCTTCCTGATCTGTTGACCCAGTTTTAAATATTTTTATTTTGGATTTAAGTGTAGATTGAGCATATCGTCATATATATATATATATATATATATATATATATATTACACCTGCCTTAATTGGCTAGTGGCTTGCAATCTTATAATTAGTCTTAGGAAAACGATGTGTTGCATGCATTTGTTTGAGTTACATGGATTATGGCAAAGTAGGAATATGGGAAAAAGGTAAGAAACTTGTTAAATATCTGCATGATAGATTGTTTGATTCTTAGAGAAAAAAAGTTATTCATGGAAATGCATCGTGGGGTTTATCATACTATATACTCCAGTAACTTCTCATTTCTTCTTTCAATATATGAATCGTTGAAATTTCATCTACTTTGCTGTAATCTATCAAGTTAATTTAGTTAATATTCGACATGAATAAATGATGCTCGATCATATAATTAATAACACTTGAATTGATTATCCAAGCTCAGCTTTGATAATAACTTTAAACTTATAATATTGTTTCTCTCCCACATAATCATATCATACATATTATGATGCTATTGAAAGCGATAAATTATATTAAATGATACCACAGTTTAAACTTTTAGATGATATATGATGACCCACTACACATGATCAAGGCCTGAGGTGGTCATTAAATATTTATTGGAAAATCAAACAATTTTCTAAAAATGAGATTTAAATTTTCATCACACAACAAATGTTTTAGAGATATGGAATAAAATGTGTATTTTTTTATTTGTAATGGGAAAATCCTTGAAACCACTATAAAAAAAATAATGGTCTTTAGAGACAAGATTATTAGCGACGACAAATGTCGTCACTAATACTAGATTTTTTGTAACGACATGTCATTTTTAATTATCACATGTCATCTCTAATAAAAATTTTGTGATGACTGATGACATTGTTGTCACTTAAAAATATTTTTTGCGACGACATCATGTCATCGCAAATAGAGCATCCCTAAAAGTTTGTCCCAAATAAATTAAAAATTATTTTAAGTGATAACATTGTTGTCACAAAAAGCGTCATTAGAAATGATATGTAATTATTAGAGACAACATGTTGTTACTTGAGTCTATTATTAGTGACGACATTTGTCGTCGCTAATAATATTGTCACTAAAAGACCGTTTTTTAGTAGTAAATTACTAATGTGCAATAACCTGCAAATTATCACACATGAGTGACAATTAATTGCATTGTGAAGTCCTATTAGAAAGTACACATTGATTTATACTCATTACCTCTATAAGTTACAAGTTCTCGACTCCACTCATTAACTCAAATGAAAGTATAATTTTATAGAATTTGTGTAATTCCTTAGAAATTAGAATAGAGGAGCGCTCATGGCTGGTTAAGAAAAACCTGCTCTTCAATTCTCTCTATTGCTCCTTCAAAAAAAAATATCTCTACTGCATAATTATGATACATCTTATATATATTGTTGATTATGAAAAGTAAATAAATTTTCTACTTTATTCTTCATGTCTAGACTCTAGATCAGGCTGCTACCAAATATGAACGATGTTTCTTTTTCTGTTTTTCTTTTTAAATTTTGTTTTCCTGACTTTGCTTGAGTTATGAAGTATGAAGGAAATACTCGGAAGGCATAATTTGCACTCCAAGAACCTTGATAAGATGGAGCAGCCATGCCTCGAGCTGCAGGTACATACCCTAGCTAGTCTATTTCCCTTCATGTTTTACAACATTCAAAAGACAACGGTTTAAATAAAAATTGACGAATTATAATGTGATGCAGCTAGTAGAGGATGGAAACCACTCTAGGCTAAGCAAAGAAGTGGCTGAGAGAACCCATCAGCTTAGGTAATGTGCTTAAATTAATATTACAAATATAGATAGCTAGCTAGCTCTTCAAGAATCAGCATTAATTTGTGTGAAAAAATTAACCATATTTTTTTGGAATTATTAAAAAAAGGCGAATGAGAGGAGAGGAACTTCAAGGGTTAAGTGTTCAAGAGTTGCAGCAGCTGGAGAAGTCGCTTGAAGTTGGACTGAGCCGCGTCATAGAGAAGAAGGTTGGATGTTAACATTTGAAGATTCAAATAAAAAAAAAAAAAAAAAATTCAAATGATATTTCTCTATGTTAGCTTAAATTTTAGACGAGATGTTAATTAATCATCAACACCCTTGGCTTGATCTAATATTTTTGTGGTGTTGGCAGGGAGAGAAAATCATGAAAGAGATCAGTCAACTTCAAGAAAAGGTATGCATGCATCCAAGCTTGATTATATATATATATATATATTCTTACACTAGTATTAAATTATAACATGGTGTCCAAACAAATAGTTTCTATACTCTGCAACACACACACACACACACACACTTTGATTTGTATGAGAAGAAGCCATGCTCGAGCTTACGATAAATTTGGTCAAGGTTGATGAATCCTAATATCAATCACTTGCATTATTTAGTGAAAAATGTTACTTATTCGATCTTTATTTAGTTTTTTTGTCTTAAGCCTATGCAACGTGCAGGGAATGCAACTCATGGAAGAGAACAAACGACTACGACTGCAGGTACGAGGCTGATCATCTCTAAGTGTGTTTTCTCTCTCTCTCTCTCTCTCTCTCTCTCTCTGGGAATTAATCGATCTTTGACTACTTAAGGTGATAGATTTATCAAATGGGAAGAAGAGATCAATGGCAACAGTTGCAGAGTCAGAGATGGTAGTGTATGAGGAAGGGCAGTCGTCGGAATCCGTCACAAATGCCTGCAACTCCGCCGGCCCTCCACAAGATTATGACAGCTCAGATACATCCCTTAAGCTCGGGTCAGTCTGTTTAATGCCTTTCATTACGTTCTCACTTTTTTTCTTTTTGCGAACATTATTTCATTTTTATATGTACAACATGTCTTGTGCATTATTAGTATAAATGTGATCTACTAGCATGTTAAAATAAAATATTTTTTTTAGACTAGCATGTCTTGCTATATACTAGATGATTATATGGTTGTTAGGGAGGGGTATTTTTTAAAATTAATAAATCAAAATTAGTTTATAGTAATTAGTAGTAAAAAGTTTTAGAAAACATTATTCATTTTTTTTAGGATTATGTCATTGAGAAAAATGCATGAGTAGCTACTGCAGTTCTACTATTGGTTACAAAAATATTATTTTAGCCATCATAAAAAAAAAAAAAAAAAAAAAAAGTTTAGTGAAGGAGACAAAATATCCTTAGTTAAGGTCTTGCTGCTTCATTTTGAAAACCGATTAAAAGTTTTACCCGATCAGGTGATGAGGTAAACTGTTACCCAACTGGATAATCAATTCCCCCCATTATCTTACTAATTTCTCATTATGTGTTCAGTTATCAAATTTATTATTTTAATTATAGTTATTACAAAAAATTTAATTAATTATAATAAAATAAACCATATATACTATTATGGAAGAAATAATGTATATATATATATATATAATTATGAAATAATCAATCTTGATAATTAATTATTTACTAAAAACTAAAAATAATTATACACTTTAATCGGCAATATTCAATTTTCAGTAATATTCCCTCCGTTTCAAATTGTTTATTGTTTTAAGAGTTTTATTTTGTATCAAAATATTTGTTGTTTTAGATATTTTTACAACCCCAGTCTAAAACCTACAAATTCTCTTATCTAAATTAAGATTTAATGTCATATGGAGGGAGGGAAATATTAGTTAATAAAATGATTTCTTAATTTTAATTAATCATCTAAACCAACAAACATTGTGAAATAGATGAAGTAATGATTATAAAAATAAATCCAAACATAAGAAATTATAATTGAAGAAAATGGGAAGAAATGCTATTATGTTTGAAATTTCTTGGTTTTGATTTCAAGAAGAATGGGAAAGCAAGCAAAAATAGTAAAAAGAAAAAAAAAAACTATGAATGAAGAAGAAAAGGTAAAAAAAATATCGGAAGAGAAATAATAAAATTAAAAAGTTTAAGAAAATTTTAGATTTTAATCCCAAACCTTGATTTAAAACTAATTTTTATATGAAGATAATGACTATAATACTTTTTTTTTGTATCATGCATAAATGGTCATATGCATATTTACACAAAAAAAATTCTTTTCACAAGTTGCTATACGGGCTTAATCACAAATTGTTGTGATTTTCGTATGGTAAGTTATGCAATGTTTAATACTTTAATTTATCTTCATATATCGTGTATCTTTATGGATTTTCTCTTAAAAAGTTATATTTTCAAAAATTGTCCTTTTCAATATTATTTTAGTATTTTCTAAATTATAAAACAGATTTATCTATAATAGTTTTTTTATTTGGATTATCCATGATTTTTGTGGATGGCTGACTCTTAATCGAAAAATTGACATATCTTGTAGAGTGTCTTCTATTATATTAAAAACTTCTATACGATCAGAGAAAAATATTATTATACTGATGTTATTTTTAAATTGAGTACTAAAATTTCTATACAGTAATATCATTAGAATCAGAGAAAAATATTACTATATGGATATTATTCTTAAATAAAGATTTGCATATAAAAATTCTATATAATTTTTTTAAAAAAAATAATATACATTATACGACACTTGGAAATATATCCTTACATATTTTAACATCACGAATTTAAAAGATACATATAAACCATGAATTTAAAAAACAAATAATGTACATATATCCTGCATTACATTGTGCATGAATTAGATTTTGAAGATTCAATGTTGTACTGTGAATAATACGCAAGTTAAAAGATACAATATTAACCCAAAAATTAAATCATTGTCACGAACAACTTTATATAAGCACTTGATCATATCATTTAAGTTTAATATAACATGATTAATAATTCTAGAAATTTTATATAGATATATAATTTGAAATTTAATATCATTTTATTATTATATAGAGGTACATTTGTTAAAGATGAACCTAAAAAATATGTGGAATATTACAATGTATAGTTTATTTTTATTTATAATTGGTCCTGATTTAGGACCATAATTTTTAATTATTATAAAAATATTATTCTTATATGGAGTATTCTTGTATAGAGATTTTAATATACTTTAAAGTTTAAACTTCTAATAAAAAAATGTAAGAGAAAATAAAAGTCAGGATACACTATACACTAGTATATTTTATATGACACGACATGCACGATGTTAGAAGTTGGTGATGCAAACTTGAAGATACATTATTATCTTGGAGGTATCCTAAAAAATCTTGCTCGCAAATAAAATATGATTAAAATAATGCTAATTATATTCATTAAGTATTAAGCTTTTATAATGACTGCAAGAATAATTGGGGAGAAGTGGTGCTTTTTTTTTTCTTAATTATTGCTCAGTTAGAGCCATGTGTAATGACACGTATCTCATGACAAATTTATCACTATTAAACACGTGTCATTAATGATTGAAAGTGACGAATTATATGCAAATATTTGGCTATTGATTATTTAGTGAATTCATGAATTCGTTTAGAATACCGTTTCTATTCCAAAAGCTCTGTATATATATATATATATATATATATATATATATATATATATATATATATATATATAATTTTTTTTTAATTAGGAAATAATGTGATGAAATCATATTAATTCGTTGCAGGCTGCCTTACACTGGCTGATGAAAACTGAAGGAGTTGGTGGTCAGTTTACTGGGCGAGATAACTTATTTAATTTAATCGAATTTTAAAGCTAACTCCGATGACTTGCACGAGGCACATACTTCTTATTTGAGGGACATTTTGTGTGTGTTTTGTATATACCTATATACATATGACATATCTATATAAATATTGCATTGGAGATCTTCTAAATTCTATAATGAATGCAGACATCATTCATATATATTTTGCATAAACACGCGGCCACTTATCTAGATGCAAGGGCGGCCTTGAGGGCGTGCTTGAAGTGCGCCGCACAGGGTCTCACGAAATATAGAGGCACCAAAATTTTTATAAACATGTATATATATAGTATTATTAATATAATTTTAATTTTTAATAAAAAAAAATTAAGAGCCTCACGAAATATAGGAGCACCAAAATTTTTATATACCTTTATATATATAGTATTATTAATATAGTTTTAATTTTTAATAAACAAATTATGTATATTAAGTCTAGCATAAAATTAAAACTTTAACCCATTAGTTTTATAAAAAAAAAGTTAATCCTATTAATGATAAGCCCATTATTTAATACTTTTAGGGTATTAAATGATTTTGATGAAAAAGAAATGATGGAGAATAAGCAAACACATGAAGAATTTTGGATTTTTATTTTCTTCTGATAAATTGAATTCAATGGATGCCACTTTAAAATCAATTGTGAAAACTTTGAGAATATTCTAAAGCACGAACGAAGATCATAGTGATATTGATGGCCAAGAGTTGTTTCAAGAGCTAAACGCATTGCGATATCTTTTTAAAAAAAAAAAAAAATACAGCACTAGATATATTAACCTATTTGAAGAGGTTAAATAGTTGTCATAATGCATATATTGCTCATAGAATTTTATTAACAATACCTATTATAGTTGCATGTGCTCAAAGAAGTTTTTCAAAATTGAAAATATTTAAATCTTATTTACAGTCCACCATGTCACAAGAAAGATTGAATGGACTTACTTTCATATCCATTGAGTACGAATTGTTAGAAAATACTAATTATGAAAAATTTATAAATAAGTTTTTTCAAAAAATGCTAGAAGACATATCTTTAAATAATATTATTTAAATAACTTTATTTACTTTGTTTTAGGGTTGTTCGAAGATCATAGTGACTCAGGGATGATTTTGAAATTTTCAAAAATTGAGCATATTAAACATATTTCAAGCATTTTTTATTTATCATATGTATGAGAGTTTTATAGCCAAAATGATTGTGCTATTTATTATGTAGCAATTTTATATTTCAATAAATAGGGACATCATTTTTAAGTTTGAACAGGGCACTTCAAATCTCAGGACCGGCCCTGTCTAGATGGGTAACTGGTCGATAAATGTTGCAACTTGAATACAATTATGTAGTACTAATGTCAAGAATTTTGTTTGAAATTCAATAAAGGAGCTCTCTCCTTTTGTTACATTGATTGTGCTGCATTTTGCAACCAAGTGATAAGTTTTTTATTTCTTTTCAAATAAGACAAACTAAAATAATCTAATATTTGAAATTCGGATCTTTAGTAATATGAAGTTTAATTAAGTTAATAAACAGTTGTAAAAATGCATGTGTGTCAGGATGGCCGAGTGGTCTAAGGCGCCAGACTCAAGTTCTGGTCTTCGTATGAAGGCGTGGGTTCAAATCCCACTTCTGACAAAAATGTTTTGAAATTTTAATTAGTGCAATGCAAGTGTGCTACACCTTAAGAAGGCTCGCTAGTGGCTACAAAAGCGAAAAACCATATCCTTTCAAGGTTTAATAGATTTTTATTCTTTCTTGGCTTAATTGCATGTAAAATCACATCTTTTCACTATTCTTTTTTAGACATGACTTTTAAATATTTGAAATAATATCATAATTATACATATTTTTGTAATTAAAACATCAGTTTTTTTGGTGTTTAACTAACTGCTAATTATTTTTGGGTTGTGAAATAATATGCTTTTTTTTGTTGCTTAGGTAGAAAAATGATTTGGTTTATGCTTGTTTAGGATTGTAAACGAGCAGGGGCACTCGTGAGCTATTTAGAGTTCAGTTAGAAAAAAGCTCGTTCAATTTTATTCATTTTCTCAATGAGTCAAGCTCGAGTCCCGAATCAAGCTAGAACATAGTAGTATTTAGCTCAACTAGCTCGTGAACATATTTCAGTTCGAGCTTAATCAAACATATTCGCAAACATGTTCATGAATATTATAAATGTTTTGAACGAGTAAATTAAACAAGCATCTTTTGGAGCTCAAGCGCAAATATGTAAATTAAATAAGTTTTTTTTTTCGTGCATTCGATCTTGGGCTCGATTAGTAAGTTTTTGAGCATTTCATGAGCCGAATTCGAGCATGATAAATATTTGTTGAGTCGAATTTGAATCAGAGAAAAAAAGTTTGGATAAAGCTCAAGCCGAACTTGAGCACTACTATGCCTTTACAAGCCAAGCTCGAACATCAGGTGTTCTGCTAGCTTAAATTCATTTACATCCCCATGCTTGTTTGAGGGGTCTGGCAACATTTACACTAGGGTGCGAAAATTATGAAATTTGTTGAACTTTAGGGATATATATGAACATAATATGTTATTCAAGATTTGTCTAATTTCATGTTATTGTCCTTAAATTTCAGATGCTTAAGTGATCAAAGGGTTCAATTTTTCAGTTCTACGAGTTTGAGTACACTGACATTTTCAAAGAATGATGAGATGCTCCTTTTTTATCCAAATCCTATCAATTAGTGAACATTTAGACAAAAATTGTGATGAACAACTCCTAATTTAACATGGGCAACAACATATTCACGATCTAAATCAAGGAGGAACAAGCCACATTGAGTCCACCACATAATGTTGAAGTTCAATTTTAAAAAAAAAAGTGAGAATTTTTGCTGAAATTACGTCGTCCTGTGAACTCAAACATATCGTCATTTTAAATAGACAACCAATGTTATACGTGGAACAATCAGCCAACCACATCAACACAAATCTTCCCCAAATACTGTTTGATGTTTTAATTGCAAAAATATGTGAAGTTGTGGTATTGTTGCTAAAATTTAAAAGTCATGTTCAAAACCAAAAATTGGCGAAAGTTCCGATGGAGATGACCTAATAGTGGAATGAGGTTGATTGAAGACTAAAGGTCACGAATTCGAATCTCCTCAATACCGCAGTCCACAGATCAGGTGTAAAGAAAATGGTTTTCTTAATATATATATATTAGTTTATTGGTGAAGAAATAGAGAACTCATGATATTATGGGCTTTGATGGCGCACTGGCCCATTATTATGAACCGACAAAAAAAAACTAGCTGTCTTTTTTCTTTTCCTTTTTTTTTTCTCACTCACCATTTTTACCCCCGACATTTTGGGGATTAAAAAAAGTAGTTATATTTCATACTCCACCTAAGTGTAATTGAAGTTTCAGGTCATTTATATCTAACTAAAAGTGGAATGGTAAATTATTGGACAGTGTAAACAAGAATGATATTAGCTAGGACAAATGTGCCACTTTTCTAGTCTTTAATGTGGATAACGATGATTCTTAAGGATTTGGAACCTATTACTTGATTAATTTGGTTGGAGATTTTTTTCATATACATATTCATTTGTATAAATGTTTACATTAGTTTCATTTGAAAACTTAAATTAATAAGTTAAGCATAGCTATAGAAGATTAAAGGATCTCTAACCCACAACTTGATTAATTTGGTTGGAGATTTTTTTTCGTGTACATATTAATTTGTACTAGTTTCATTTGAAAACTTAAAATTAATATAAGTTGAGCATAAATATAGAAGATTATGCCATGTTACGGTAGACCTAATGTGATACTTTCATATGTCACAATAGGTTTATTGTGACACATGAAAGTGTCATATGAAATTTATTGTGACACAGGAGACACTACGTGTTACAATATCATAGAATTTCCCCCAAGTAGGGATAAGGAATAATTTTGAATTTTTTAATTTTAAAAAAATAACAAATTTCAACTCGTTTAATACCTTTAAAATCCATTCACTTAGTTGCAGAGTTGCAATGCATAGTTCATTTTCTTGATTTATGGCTATAGAATATTAGTACTAAATAGGGTTTGAAGAAAAGAACTAAATGAAATAAATATTTGAATATTAATCTAAACAAAACAAGATCATACGTCATGGGGTGGTGCCTAGAGTTAGGTAAAAAATGACAAGAACAATAAATAGCATATTTCATAATATTTTGGGATGGCTGCTTCATAAATGCATTATAGATATATAAATAATTAGTAGTTAGCACATCATTTTCCATCAATTTTTTTTACTAGGAACAAATGCTCTAAACTGAAAATAAATAATTCTAACTATAATTTTATGCACTTTTTGGGGGAAATTTTTCATTCCTTTATCTATTGCTTTGCTTGCAATCGTTGATTAGAATATTCATTTTGTATCTCCAAAGGAAAACATATTTTTCAATGGAATCATTACTTATTCACTTTGGGCAATAAATTTGGTATCTAATGACCGTTTGAAGCTAAATGGAATTTTTTTTTTTCTTATGTAAGTTTATATAACGACTTTATTGCTCGAACTGAGTTTCATAGACTAATTATTAATTAGTACTAATTTGAATATACCATCAAAACTCAATTATAAACCACCATCGATTAAATCAATATATTAGCTAGTTAGCTTGTATTTGAAGGTTGCTATTTCGAATTCTATCAACATCTTTTAGTAAGGATGGGTCTTTAATTTGGTCTATTGGGTTCGATTTTACTAAATTTGCATTAGAACTTTATGAAGTTAATAACTGAATTATGTTTGTAATAATGGGAAAAAAAGGTTTTAATAGTAATATATCGATTGATTCGATTTTCTTTAAACATTTACAATGGTATAATTCATTTGATTTGGTATATATTCGTTTATAAATAAGAAAATTTGAATTTTATAAATTTTAAAAACCGAACGAGTCTTATATAGGAGTAAATACTGAACTGAAATTGAAATGAATTTTATGTGAAACCGTTTAAAATTTGATTTTTGCATGAATGTATAAATGGGATCGAGTAGGGGAAGGAACAGATTTGTAATAGGTTTTGCGACGTATGAGTTTGTCGTTTTTAATTAGGGAGTTTGGAAATTAATATTTCAAACATTCCAAAAAAATGAAAAGAAATAAAGAGCAGTATGGAAAGAGAAACTGCATCATCCAAGTTTTGACCATGGCTGACAGCAAGCTGTCGGTGGCGCGATGTCCCCATCAAAACACAAAGACACCCAATATATATAAAATTATTGTTTATTCCATTAAATCATTAAAACTGCGCCATTTCTGTTAAAAAATAAAAAATACAAATGAGAGAGAATTTCACACAAAACCTGCACATTACAGGAAGCCATTTGATTGTTCGACACGTACAACCTTACAAAGCGGTGCCCGATAAAATCTACGCCGTCAGCTGTCTGAAAAGACATCCCAACCAATTATATTAGCTCCCCCTTTTACATAAACAACAGCGTTTGGCATCGCTGAAGCTGTTTCTTGTCCTCTTCTTGTGAGTGTGTGAGTCTGTGTTTTTGCTCTTTAAACGTCATTTCTTTATTTTTGCCTTCTTTTTCACTGCATTATTGGTCAATTATTGTGATATGTGGTTTGCGTTTGATTTATAAGAAAAAAATATCGCCCTTTTATTCTGGTAAAGTGACTAGTTTGGGGGATAGTGATTCTGTTAGCGAGAACCCATCAAAGCAAAGGGGTGTGTGCATATCTGATTATAATTTGTGAAAAACATTGTATCTTTGCATGAATTTGTGTATTTTGGTATGTATTTTTGTTTTTTGTTTTTTGTTTTTTGGTGGTGAATTAGCATACTGTGTGTATGTCAGTGTGTGTAATAAATAAGCGTGTGAACTGATAATGAAAATGGCCCTTCTTTAATTGTAGTCCATCTCTCTCTCTCTCTCTCTCTCTCTCTCTCTCTCTCTCTCTGTGGCTCTCTCACATGAAAGTTACTTTAGTTTAGTGTTCCAAGGTTCGGAGTTGAAATTCATTGACTAAACAATTATAAAAATACATGTGCAGTTCTGCTGCAATAAAGATCAAGGGCCATTATTATTAGTACGAGGGAGAGTTGTAATTCTCATCGTCACAACCACAGAGGAGGAACCATGGCTGGAGCCCTTGTGTTGCTGCTGCCCTTTCTATTTCCCAGTCTTTTCACTCCTTTCACCCATGCCTTACCCTCTCTTCTCTCGGTATTTTTCGATATTTTTGCTGTCATTTTTATGTTGATCCATACGTAGTATGTGCATTCCGTGTCTTACTGTTTGGGAATTTTGCCCTTTTTGTTTCTGTTGCTTTTTTATATCTATGTGTTGTTCAGTTATAGGACAGATGGTTGCAAAAGGGGTGAGATTCGAACAAGAAACCTTTTTCCTTTGATGTGAAATGGCATTTTGTGGAAGGTTGGAATAGTTAATTAGAGAAAGGTTTGATCTTGATTGGAATTTTGGGAATCTGGATTCTTGGTTAGTTATTCGGATTTCCTTTGATTTGGTGGCAGTTTTTTTTATAATTGAAATAGTATTCATATGTCGGTGTATGGAGGAGGTATATTTATGTAGAAACTGAACAGTTGGGAACTTGGCTTGAGTTTCCGAAAATGGAATGGTGAAATAGTTCGGTTTTTCTAGCAAATTGGTTGAGCGTAGAAGTATTTGGTCAAATCATTTGTTTATTATGTATGTTAGTTATATGATAATAGGAAACTCAAATTCAAATAGTCAAGGGTTCAATTAAGTTCATATGGAATGTTGACCTCACGATGGATCTGTATTTGCGTATGTAAAATTCATATTTTAGTTGTTCCCCTGGACAAGCATGTGTTTGGTGCTGGCTGGATTTATGGAGATTTGCATTAATCTCTTCTGGATCTCTGCATCGTCGAAGGATTGAAGAGGAAACAGAGTAAAAGAGATTTAAATAGAACTCTGGAGGCTGAATAGCTAATATGAATGTGGATGTTTGGTGTCATTTTTATCAATACTTGCAATGGAGGCTGAATAGCCATCTGAATGAGTGGCTCATTTTCCCTGGTTATTAAAGTTTTAGGAGATGAGTCTTATATGAGTTTCCCGGGTTAATGTATGTGTATGCTTTGTTTTACCAGAAAAGTTAAATCTTGTCATTTAGAACTTGTCATTCAGTCTGCCCATTATCATTCTCATAGGCTAATTATCTGGTGCAGGAGTGGAATGCTCCAAAACCGAGACATTCTCGTTTATTTATGAGTGCTCTGGAACGCCAAACTGTGAGTAAGAGCTCACTAAACAGGCTCGTTTACTTAGGAGTGCATGTCTTTATCAATATCCACTTGGTTCGTTCTTCAGGTCACTGATCTATACTTGCTTTTGTTGTCTCCTTTTTGCCCAGTGTGCTGAGCAACAGGCTGAACTTTGGAAGCCTTTGGCCAACCAAGGATGGAAACCTTATATCCGCCAAGACAGTATCTCCAGTAAGTAGAATATTTTTCTGTTTTGAATTTTTTTCTCTCATCTTTTAGAGTAATAATTACAAAAATGGATAACTGAACCGTTGCTTGTCTGTATCCGCAAGTAATGAGTTCTAAAATTGATGTGCAAGTGATCTGATTCGTCTGTTTTAAATGACTGGCCATCTTTCTTGAGCAGCTCTGCCCGAGAAATCTCAAGGCTATATTCAGGTGTTCCTTGATGGAGGACTGAACCAGCAGAGAATGGGTGTGAGTGCTTCATTTATTATTAGGCAGCCCATGCGCAAGCTGTGTTTTCTTTTGAACTCTTTAATATTAGTTATATTTATTTACTAATATATATATAATCCGTTTATAAAGATTTGTGATGCAGTTGCTCTTGCTAAAATTTTGAATGCAACACTCATAATTCCGCATCTTGAAGTAAATCCTGTTTGGAAAGATTCAAGGTCCTCTTTATTGAGTTCTTACACTTCAAATGAATTTTGTTGGGACGAGAGTTCTAGTTCTTCTTTTTTGTTTGTCCTATAACTTTAACCTGAACGAGAAAAATGCTCCTTTTTCTTTTCCTTGCAGCACATTCGAGGATATTTTTGATGTGGATCACTTCATTAATGTATTGAAAGATGACATATCTATTGTTAAAGGGTTGCCTGATGACTACTTTTGGAGCACTCGGGAGTATTATGCTGAAGCAATTCGAGCTACCAGAGTTAAAACAGCACCCGTTCATGCTTCAGCAAACTGGTATCTGGAAAATGTCTCGCCTGTCCTGCAGAGGTTGGTGTCGTAGAGATTTCTTTCAGTTTCTAGATTTGAAATTATGATTTCACTTGTCATATACTCAATTGAGCTGCTTTGCTTCTATTATTTGACTTGGTTTAGTTTTCGTTTCCTTATGCAAATTTTGTTTTTGTTATTTGCCATGTCCTGGGAATGATTCATATTTCCATGGCTTGTTTTCTGAAATTTTACGTGTTTCACGACCTTCTAGTGTAGCTTGTTCTGAACTCAAGTTCAAGGATCTTATTACTTGTCTGAAGAAAATCATTCTTACCTGAATAAAATCTTCAAATTGGCTGTATAACTCAAAACACTTCAATCTGTCAGCATCTTATGTAGCTGGCGTCTTATTTAATAGAAACATCTTCTCTAGTTCGGAGCTTCAATTTACTTTTGGGTTTAATCATCATATTTTGGTTTTCCAGTTACGGAATTGCTGCGATTGCACCTTTTTCTCATCGTCTGGCTTTTGACAATATGCCCGAGGAAATCCAAAGATTACGGTGTAAGGTCAACTTCCAGGCTCTAGATTTTGTTCCTCACATTAGGGATCTGGGCAATGCTCTTGTTAGTCGTCTCAGATATCCTCCTACAACAAGCGAAGTGGACAGCAGTAACTACCTAAAAAAAGTAACTGATTCTAAAGGCAAACAAGGGAGTGGAAAGTTCGTTGTCCTCCACCTTCGTTTTGACAAGGTGTGCTTGCATGTAGTGTTGATAATATCCATGCCCCAAACAAAGTCTTATTTCTTTTTCATCCATCCTAATACTCCACATTTCTTGTTAGCTGTAGGATAAAAGACGATTAGTCACTTAATGTTTATTGGAAGTAACCATTTCCTTTTTGGGTTATTTATTTTAATGAATTTATAACAGCGTGATAGGTAATTTTTGGGTTAAATTTACTTTTCCAAGTACATTAAATATATTTTCTTAATATGTGTGAAAAATGAAGATAGACTATTTTTGTGGGACGGAGGCAGTATCTTATAATCTAATTCGACTATTTTCTGTTGAGATTTGTTCTTGTAGTATATTATCACCCTTTAATGAGACTCCTACATTGTTTAGCCCTTTTGGATGATATAAACATCTTTACCAAATGAAGGGGCTGTTCCGGGACTACTTTGACTTTCCTTTGTAACTTCACACAATAATACTCTAGTTTCATTTACTGTTCAGGATATGGCTGCCCACTCAGCTTGCGACTTCGGTGGAGGTAAGGCTGAAAATTTGGCTCTTGCCAAGTATCGACAAGTTATTTGGCAGGGACGGGTGTTAAATTCTCAATTTACTGACGAGGAGTTGAGGAGTCAAGGACGATGTCCATTGACACCAGAAGAAATTGGATTGCTGCTAGCAGCTCTGGGGTTCGACAACACCACTCGCTTGTATCTTGCTTCTCACAAGGTATATTGTGCAAACTTCCATGTTTTTACGCATATAAACTGTTATAGTTAAACCTGTGGCTTTGTATTCTGAAGTTGCTGTTTTTTGTGATTCTATTTCAGGTATATGGTGGGGAAGCTAGGATCTCGACCTTACGCAGTTTATTTCCTCTTATGGAAGATAAAAAGAGCCTTGCCTCTTCAGAGGAAAGAGCTCAAATTAAAGGAAAGGCTTCCCTATTAGCTGCAGTTGATTACTATGTAAGCATGCACAGTGATATCTTCATCTCCGCATCGCCAGGAAACATGCACAATGCAGTGGTAAGTAATTCTCTGTATGGATCTTTTCTATATCTACAATGTCAATACATAAACCAGATATCAAACTGAATTAGAACATAGGTGTTTGAACTTCAAGATTGTGATTTCATGTCCAAATTCCAGGTTGGTCATCGAACATACGAAAACATGAAGACTATACGGCCTAACATGGCCCTATTAGGGCAGCTTTTCTTGAACAAGAGCTTGGATTGGCCGGAGTTCCAAGAGGCGGTTGTTGAAGGGCATAAAAACCGGCAAGGGCTACTCAGACTACGCAAGTCCCAACAGTCTATTTATACGTATCCAGCTCCTGATTGTATGTGCAGTGCTTGAGGTTGCTCGTGTGGTTGTCGTGTCAATGCCTTATATAAATTTAGCCAGCATATAGTATGTGTGGCTTTGGAAAATAAATGGTTCTCCTTCGTTCATGGTTGTGGAAGGGGTGAGATATCTTTGTAAAATTGAGGTCGTGATCATTTATACAATTATCTTGAACAGGATTTAGGATATATGTGTAATGTTATATGCTACTCATTTCCACTGTCTTAGATTATTTTGTTTGATGTAATGCATTTCATTTTTTTATTGAACAGATGTAGTAGTAATTTATAATTATCATGTACTAGCATTATCATACTTCTTTATGAAAAACTGAGATGAATTTTACTGTAAAGTGGAGGATTTTTATCCCTTTCTGTTCATAAAGTTTGTTCTTCCATCTGTAAAACGGATGGTTTCCAAAGTCGAATTGAGGCTCAGCAGCTCCTTTTCAGACCTAGGGTGTTCTGAAATTATAGGGATATCGAATAAAGTTCAAATAAAAAGCTATTGTGTTCCTTGCCTACTTTTAAAAAGCATGTCCAATTTTTAAGGCAATGTGCCTTTTATAAAATAATATATGCTTCCGATTTTCTATTTGTGTGTTATTAATGTCTAAATCTTCTAGTGATAAAGCTGTGTGTGTGTGTGTGTGTCATCGAAGGCCCATGTGGTTGCAAAAACTCACAGCACAAACGGATTTATTGAAGAAAGAGAAACAAAATCCACATTCCCAAAAAATATAGGAGAAAAGGATTTATGCCCCAGTATCCATCACAAAAATTAGAACTTAGAAGCGATACCTACTCAAAAAAACTGAAGCAGAGCTTCTTTTCGTTGATCTCTGACAATCAATCAATGGAAGATGTGCCTAGATCCCCAAGTTACCTTATAAGATATGTACAGTGTCAACTATACGTCCAATTTGTGCAGTGCAGGAGGCCAGATGCTCCTACTCTTGCTGATCCGATTGATCGTTGCTCGGAGAACCAGGGGTGTTAGATCTCTTACCATCATTTTTCTCCTCAGCTACTGCTGGCCCGTTACCACTACGCAACGTAGCCAACTCCTTTGTCTCTTCTGGATTTGGTGGGGTAACCATTTCTTCCTCAATGGGAAGAGTCCTCTTTGAGCCATCCAGAGCAACCCCAAGAACTATATTCTCTTCAAGAGAAGGCTTAGTCGGAGGTGTCTGTGCAACTTGTCTTACATCTTGTTTCGAATGTGAAGTTGAATAGGCATTGTCTGATCTTCTGGTCCCCAACTCCGGTGACGAGACTGAGCTAGTATCTTTCCCCACCTTTTGCGGTTGCTTAGAAGAACTATCAGCCGTGGGACTTGGTTCTTCAACAGACTTGTTATCAGTTTTTCCACTGCTACTCAGCTTAGGATCAGATGAGGATTTTGAAGTCGTCTTCAGATCGTCCTTGGTCTCGACTTTGAGAATTTTTCCTGCCTCAGAATCTGATTTCAGCCCATCTTTTGCCTTATCATCAGATGTTGGTCTGGATTTAGAATCAGTGCTTAAATTTGTTTCACCTTTAGCTTCTACTTTATTATCTGGTACTGACTTAGCAGTTCCCTTGACCTCTTCCTCCCCATTTGCTCGTGCTGATCGAGCTTGATTCTTACTCTTATCCTCCCCATTGACTTTATACGATGGTTCAATCAATAACATGGGGCGATTTGACACTCCTCCTCCACTATACATAGAATCTGAAAATGGCACATTATCCAAGTCCGCATCAGTAAATATTTTCTGAACTGTGCGAATGGGAGTGGCTAATCGAGCACGATGATGCCTGATGACTCTGAGTAGATCAAGAAGAATGGCTTCCTGTTCAAATAAAAAATATAAAAATCAAAAATCAATTACAATGTTCATAATGAGTTTTATCTAAACTGAATTCCAGTAGAAAAAATCCGGTGTCATGTCAATACGAGTAGAAATACGTTATAGAAAAAAATCTCCGAGGTTTTTGCATTCGCTGCCATTTCTATCAACTTCTGAAGAAACATTCAAATGGTAATAGTAATAGACATTGGAGGATTCTATTTGCACCAATTTGTACCACTAGCAACAGTTTAAATTCAGTATTTCCCCATACTTATTTAAGCTTGGACTTCTAAAGAATGCATCATTTAAAGGTAATATTGAGCAGTCTTCGACTCTTTATTGACAGAGAGCAATGGCAAAGAAAGGAATTCCCACCTTAACACATAAATATTCTTCAAAATGTGAGGTCTTCACAAAGCAGGACACCATAATCTGTATCATGAATGTAAATCATATAAACATAAGTGTTGAGTTAAAACTGCATCATGAATGCATATTTGAGATCAAACTCGATTCAAAAAATTATGTAACTCTCCAGTTGGGTTTTTGGTAGGTGCAGGAACGCCAGCTGTTTTTCTTTAATTTCGACAGAAATTATTCCCTTCAATGTGCTGTAATGAATTAAATCTCACCATGAGGGCCTGATTTTCAGGATTAATATTATCCAAGAATACTCTTCTGTGCAATTTCTGTTGTTCCACTTGTGGATTCTTCGCTAAAACCTTGCGCATATCAGCTACAATGTTCTGCAGAGGGGCAAGGACATTTTGAGATGATCAAATGAGAAAGAACCAATTCATTTCTTTGCTGCAGAATTTATCAACTACACAATTACAACAATGCTCACATTAATTTTGCTGACATCTAAGTGACTGATGGCTAGGTGGGTTTTAATACGCCAATGAGTTTTTTGAGTGAGATTTCTCACAACATTCACAGTAAACTTGTGGTTTGGAATGTGAACAGCTTCACGGTCTTCACCTCTTACAATTGTTGGTGACCACCATCCTACATGCTGAAACCCAGAAACATCAGCAATGACATACACATAATACAATTACAAGATAAAGGAGATAGGTACATTCACTCTGAAACTAGACAACTTGCAACTTACAGTTCATGCGCATTGCAGGGCATGAACAGTAGTACAGGCCAGGCAGAAATACAGACCTGACAACATATTTAAATGACTAATGCACAATTTTGATGACTTAAACCGAACTATGTTACACAGCTATTGTTTTCAGCAACCATGTTAATGAATGCCAAAAGAAGACATGATACAAACCTCAACTGTCCCAGAGACTTCATAGCCTTCAATCTTGGTCTGAATCCACTCATTCACAACGAATGGCCGGGTTGCATGAATCATTGCACTTGAAAGGAAATTTGTGAAAATCTGAATAAGAAAAACAAAGAACTCTGAGCAGATTTCACAAGCAGTCCTAATTTACAAACAGAACACTTCTGAAAATAGGCAAGCTACCTAAAAATAGATTGAGATATACTCAAGCAAACAAACTGAAATTTTATTTAAACCCTGTGAGCAGATTTTACTAGTCTTAATTTACAAACAAAAAATACTTCTTAAAATAGGCAAGTAATCTAAAAATAGATTAAGATGTACTGAGGCAAACAAACTGAAATTTATTTACACCTCGCGTCCAGCTAGTGTGAGCAGGACTGTCCCAAGACCCCCAGCAGTGAGCCATTTTTGGGTGGAGAAACCTAACAGCTCCATAAACAATGATACAGCTGCAACCCACACAGCTGAATATACCGCTTTGCCAGCAAACTGGAAACCCATCTGTCAAGAAGCAACAAAAGATTGTTTAGAGTGAATCTAATTTCAGTATCAGATGGAGCACAGAGTATTCTGCTTTCTCCACTCAAAACACTTGGGTATCTTCTTCCATTTTATAGTATTGACTAGTCTAGTTGAATAATGTAGCTAAGAATGTGTAACGCAGCTAAGGAGCTACTGTTGATGTACGATGGAAGAACGTAGCTTCCGATTCAGCCGGCATGGTATGCAGATATCCGGACTAGAATAGAAGAATGGTTTATTTAGATCTACTTACAACGACTACTTAAAAGCTTTATCTTTATTTTCCACTCCTTTGCCGAACATCGGCCATCGATCAACTCAACCAGAGGTTGACACGCTTGGTGGTACTGGACTGGCGGTACTCATCTATTGCTATGCCCCTTAGGCTATTCTGGAATACCAGATAGAATCGAAAATCTAGGTTTCACTATATGCATGCAACTTCGTTGAGCAGCCAATCAAATTTCAACTTGACCTTAGGATCATGAACTTATCATTTACAATTACGGCGAATGGATGGAATCATCTATGGTATCAGACAGAGTGGGAACATACATTTCTAGTATCTGTAGGGTCATTTGTCTCTATGAAGAATTTCTGTGCTTGTTGAATCAGACTGCACAAAATAATTAAAAGGAAGATTAGTTCTCCAAAAGTAAACATACTTACAGATAAAAAAATATAATACACATAAAACATTACAAGACACGTAGCTCCTTTGTATAAAAGATGGGTGTACAGTGGAGACAACTACAGAGGATGAAAATGGCTACGTGAAATTACAAATCAAAGTTAACAAATTATACACATATCACGGTTGATAATATAGGAAGCACCAACGCAAGTTGTCTAAGGTAATTTAGCCAGGCTACTTTCTGAAAAAGTATAAAAGGTGTTATGAATACCGATAAGTCCAAAATCCAACTTAATTTATTTGCATATTTTATGTTATATTTGGACATAAGTACATAACTATTGTGTTTTGTGCTAAATAAATAGATTCACAAAGAAGGAACAAAGAAGGCAGAAAAATCACAGGAGATAAATTGGGAAGAATTCTACTCAAGCAAGGAAAGGAGATATCATATCTACCAGGGATAGGAAAGAATCTTCAAATACATAAATCATAAATGTATCTGGATGCATCACATGTGCATGAACACATACAGATCAACGCTGCATTGAACCAGCAGGAAGCTCAAAGGAACATACATGAATACATATGACGGTATGAGGACATTTGCAAGTTCAATGATAAAATTCTACAAAATAAAATATAAACAAAAGCCTATAGCTATTTCGGCTATATCCAGCTGCCAGCACACATAAAAACAATAGTGGGAACCCAACATCTATTAATTTCAATGTCTGAGCAAACAGGAGGTATCAACAGAATGCAAAAATAACAATTTCAGAAATTAAGACATGTCAGTAAAAAGATAACAACACTGACCTTGACAGACAATATGCAAAGCCCAACACTGTTGACAAAGATCTGATAAAATTTAAGAGCCTCTGTTTAACAAGCTGACCAGCTTCTGTTGGAATAGCTACTGGATCCAATGCTCTGTGAGATACTAATTCTCGTTCAGTAATTTATGAGATCTAATTTTCTATCTTTTGTTAATAGACAATTAGACATACTAACCTGCAAATAAAGATTGCTCCTGCCCATAGCAGCAATGGTTGAATGTAAGATGTTGTGATTTGATATGTACTACTCTTTTTCCATGTATTATCACCTTTCTGCATGATGTGATGATTTATTGTACTTGATTAGTATGTGATTTACAAAGTCAAGTACTCAACTAAGTCTCAAAGAAGAAGAAGAAGAAGAAGAATACAATACATGCGAGAGTATGTTTCTGCTAAGTCGCACAAGAGGCCCAAGTCCCCATACAGCAAAGAGAATAATACCAATAGCTGAAGCCAATTTAATCACAAGAGGACTTCCTTGCAAATGATTAATTGATCTGCAAGACAAACTTTTGACTTGAGAAAATTGATCAAGAAAATATTCAGAGATGTTCAGCCAAAAATTATATGATACCCAAATCTTACGGAGTCCCACACACTTCACATTCAGATCAATATTTCATGTGCACAGCCAACCTACTGACACTTTAACAGGGATTGATGACCTCTAGTTTATCTTTCCTTGAAATCGACTCTCTCTTGAAGATATTTGTTCTCCATAGAGGTGGCCAGATGATGTTTTAGAGACTATATAGGTTTCCTAAAGTATATTCTCAAAAACATTCATCCAACATATAATAAGATGTAAAGAGTTAGTTCATTTACACATCCTCAAAAGTTTGCTAAAGTTTACAGGAGAGGAGCTTTAAAGCTCGCATGATTAACTCTAATCAACACTACGGCAAAGAAATAAGGATGTTAACAAACTCCTTCAGTTTTGGATGTATTATTTATAAAATTTTATAGTTACATTTTCTAGGCTCCATGATCTTATTTAACCAGAACACAAAATAAAATCTAACATCTTATAAGCACACAAAAAAATATTTAATTCATTTGGGACTTAGTAAGATCTAAATAAACATACCAAACATCCTCTAAATACCCATTAGTAGGGCCTTCCACGTGCCATATCCTTAATATAAACCAGAGATTTAATATATATGCAAAGTAACCTTTCAAAGCACAAAGGTGGACGATTGAAACTATAACAGTTATAGAACGAATTCTGTGAGTGAAAAATGGAACTTAGAGCAAGATAAAGCTCCTCTAAGTATTATAAACAAAATACGAATGAGAAGCCTTCATATAAGGTATTTAACCAGTGACTAGTCGACTACCCTGTTTGTTTTAGATACTTGACCACGATATATATATTACAACCTACTACACCAGCAATCTTGATTAGTGTTTAGGCTACTGAACCTTTATTTCATGAGCAGCGAGTAAAATCAGCTAGTTATATACTGGCTACCAACTCAATGATTCTTGAAATATACATAATCAATATTTTTCTAGGACTATATCAAACCAAAAAAAGACACTTAAAAGGAGAAATTACCTTGCTAAAGTCAAGGTTGCATTCTTTACAGTGTTAGTGTCCAAAGGTGCGCCTGGATTTAAAAAACAATGGCACCTAAGCCGGTTATTTCTACAAGGAATGGTGCATACTCTTCTATTTATTCTCTTCGAAACATTTGAACTCCAAGAATACTGTTGCTGAAAATGTAATTAAGTAATGGTGTCAAGCGTTGTTCTTTAGCATGGCCAAGAACTGATAACCAACATGCTGAAACAATGTCCAAGTTAAACAGGAATTGAAAGAAGCAACGGGACAAAATTTCACGAATGGCAAAGTAATAAGAATAGATGCAATAATCAAATTCTTAGTACATTTAAAATTATTTATACTCAAATTAACCAAAAAAAGGAACTATATCCAGAATAATTTGTTTATTTTAAGAAATCACAAAGCCCCGCAAAATTACAGTAAGTAAAGAAAGGCATTCCCATCATGAAGAATAATCCCGAAAATCCGAGAAAAAAAATCCCCCTTCCAGGAAAATTATCTGAACTAGGGCAAAAAAATATAAAATCAAGAAACATACCAGTGAAATTGATGGCAGATTAGCGGTCAATATACATAATCTGCCTTCTGTATTCAGATTCTGCAGCTGGAAAATCGTTACAATTAGAAAACTACGAGAGGAAAAATAACTGGCTTCAAAGAGAAAACTGCACAAATCAATTCGTAGATGGCAGTTACCCGAAATCTCTTACTGCGCCCATGGTTCCTGCATATTCCGAGCTGAAGGGAGAGCTGCAGAGAACCAGATACAGCCATTATTTCTCTCTCCTCGCTTTCCCCTTTGTCTCTCTCTCTCTCTCTCTCTCTCTCTCCTCAGCCTTCTCTCTCTACATGTACATTTTTATGTATGTGAAGTATTCGTAGTGTTTATTTTCTTGTGTGAAAAAGATAAAAAAAATGAAAATAACGAGAACAAGGCACAACTCTAGCCAGGTGAGCCCGGGTCCAATTGTCAAGTTTCCAAAATAGGGGCGAAGGTTTTTGTTTTTTGTTTTTTAATTAAGCAAATGTATTTTTTTCTCTCATAAAAAAAAAATCAATCACATATTCAGATTACTCTTCACAATAGTTGGACACATACATTTTTCCGATTAATGATTCCCTATCTAGATTTGAAAACATTATCCAATAATAGTGAATATTTTGCGGTCTTTGGAGTTTGAAGTCCCAAATTTGCATGACTTGTTTAGTATATTTATATATATTATGAAACTTGTGTCTATATAAAAGTACTCATTTAAATGGTAGTTTGTTCCTTTATTTAAAAATCACAATAATACGTTATTTGGCCCATTATGTAAATTTGTCACAATATCTTATCATATATGCTCATGATTAAATGTAAATATTTTGATTTCAAAATTATATAAGAGTGCATTTGTTCATTCTTTAAAGGTATTCCAGATCAATTTCGTTGGACCAAGGCCAACAGTTATAAGATTGGAATATCCAATTAATAATAATAATAATAATAATAATAATAATATAAAGATGGAGTATTATTGTATTAGATAATTAAACCTCGTAAGTATTTTTCTCGTGCTTTGAATTTTCGTTATTGGGCCTTTCCTGGTCGTTGGCGGCGGCGCAATAAAACTACAAATGTCTCCGAATACTTTTGGATTTTATATGTTTGTTTGTTTGTTTTCTTGGTTCTCTCTCTCTCTCTCATCTCTTAGAGCAGAGGTTGTTCATATTAAATATATCCATGAAATTGTTTTGAGCTTTATTTAAAAAATTCTGACCTTTTAACTTGTACTCTATTTCGTAAATAATTTATCCTAAATATATTACATTAAAAAAACTAAAAATTGATTATTTACCGGAACATTCTTTCTTTTCTGCATCATTAAAATTTAAAAGTAAGCATATATAGTTTTACTATTTATGATTTTATGTACTGCAGTAAGTAAATGCAAGTAAGTTTACTATTATGATTTAGATAAATAGATGCAAGCATGTTAGACATTTTTTATTAAACATGCTTTAGCATTCAAATGTTTGTATAAATGGTTTTTATTTTGGGTTAATTGTAATTTTAATCATTATATTTGACCAAATTTGTAATTTTGACATCACCTTTGAAATGTTGAAGTAATAACTTCATCTTTCGATTTGTATCAACTTCAGCCTTCAGGAATCAGGACCCTATATTTTTACGATAGTCAGAAATTCGATGTGACTCAAATAGAACAGGTTCATCGACATCTTATAAGAGTTTTGCACTTCTAGAAGAAGAAGAAAAAATCCGAGTTGGATTTTTTACCATCGAAAAATTTGAGGGTGTTACAAATCGAAATTAGTGTTATTATTACAATGTTTTAAAAGTAGTGCCGAAATTACAAATCAAATCAATTGTGGTGATTAAAGACAAAAAAAAAATGCTACATGCACCATATAGTGCTTGACTATGGTGTTTTCAATTATTAGTAAGAACTCACTAAATGGTTCTGATCCGATGCACAACCTGCAAAGACATTCTTATGACGTCAACTATAAACTATAATGTTTAATTACAAACTTTTCAATGCTTGCATATTACAACCTACATGCATTTCATCGTTTTCATTGTAGTGCAAACAGTGAGGTTTATTAAATTAAAGCAACACACATATCATCTACAAAATTATTCATAAGCCCTAAAATCAACTCACCCAAATTCTACAGTGAACAATAATCATAATTTTTTCATATAGTGTTGCCTATTAACAGTCTCTATGGTGATAAATAAATTATTTAAAACTACACACACAAGCATGTGATGGATGAAAATCAGTAAAAGCTGAATCATCCATTTGCGATGATGGCGACGACATAACCGAATCCAACTGATTGAATTTTAAAATATATCGAACAATATACCGAGATTAAATATAGCAAAATCGCTTGAAGTGTGCTACATATGTATCATTCTGAGACGGCAATAATCGAACTCTGTTAATAGATATATCACTTGAAATATCACATCTTACGATTTGTGGAAAAATCTCAGCGAACGGTTTCTGACTATTGAAATTATGTGAGTAGTGGGATATTTACCTATAAATAATCCACAATATATGGAATATATAAAATCTATATATAAATAAATATTTAGAGTTTTTGTCAAAATATCTTCAATGCCCTAACCCTTTAGAATAGTTAAACCTACCGAAAATATAAGGGAGAAGATTCTTGCATCTCATCCGCTATTTCATCTAAATTTGTGTGCTATAATATATATATATATATATATATATATATATATATTGTAAATCAGTAATTATTAATTATTATAAGATTAATATTGATATTAAATAAATTCGTGTACTAGAATGTATATATATATATATACTAATTAATAATTATATTGTAAATAAGTAATTATTAATAATTAGATTGTAAATCCTTCCGTAAATGTACATAAATATATATAATCTTAATCTTAATATATATAAAAGTCAAAAAAATATACCTTTATTAGAAACTCTCATTTTTCCGTTCATTTACGCTTACCTGAAATGGAAATATATTATACACAACACAATAAATATTTATAAATTAGATACAATATAAATAATATAATAAAACTGTCATATAATATAATATCATTCCATAGTTAATTAATGTTAATACAATATTATTATGCTTTCTAAACATAATCAATTTATGATTAAATTAATAATAAATGTGTAGATTCTAGCCGATTGATCAGCCCATCAATCTTATCATATAATATTTCAGTTTAGTCAATTATAAATCAATTTTGTTGTGTAATTATCTAGACCTTATATTAGTCACGTGTTTCTATAATTAACCATGTCCAAATAAGTATATATCACACATATATAAAAATTGCAATTGATTTGTGAATTAGTAATGATATATTTTTCGTATTTACTATGTATAATTAATAATTAGTATATCATGTTTATATATTAAGATGTTGTCCTTAGTACAATTATACATGTGTGTACTATATATATGTATGTGGGAAATTACATGATCAACTAAATTGAATATTAATTAGGCTCTTAGATTACCTCAAATTTGGATGAACTAATTAACTCATTTTCACAACTTCATTTTTGTACCATTTAATTTAATGCTAGTGTGGTTTAATGAATTTGTATAAATAGTTGTGTTATAGTCTTACATTTTTACCAAATTTCTCATTATCATTCTAATTATTCCTATTTCAATTCAAGTTTTTTTTTAGGTTTTTTTTTGTAATACGCTTTATGAGCGAAGGTATATTTGTATTTCATAATTTTTTTTATTCTCATTAGAAGAAAAAAAAATATAAAATAGATATATATGATGAATTGGTGATGAAGATACTCTTCGTTTGTGTGTACGATGTTCTTGTATATGAAAAGAAGATAAAATTATTAATTAGTTTTGATTGCATTGTTCATAATGGTTTAGCAAATCTTTTGCATATTAAATTTATTGTAATGTCAATTGCAGGTTTATTACAAATAAGAAATAGATAGGTGGCTCCATTTTCAGTTTGGTGAAATAAGTTGGTCGCTCCGGGGCACCAGTTGGTTCCTCCATTTCAATACATTTTTGGTACGGTGAAATATGATATTTTTTTATCATGAACATCAACTTCATAAATCTATGTTGTTTTTTAATTTCATCAAAAGGATGAATTTTATCTGATTTTTTTTTTAGGAACCTAACAAGTTCATCAATTATGCTGAGCAAGAGATCAAAGATATCGCAAGATCAGATTGGTATTTTTGTTTGCATAAAATTCTTTTTTTTTTTAGTTTGTGTAACGTTCCAATTTCACTTTTAATAGAAAAAGGGCGCGTTACTCGTGCTTTTCATTAATAAAATAATTACTCGAAATACAGCGGAAGTTTCATATCATAAATTGACATTTATTACATAAATAAAGTCAAAAATAAAATAAAAATCTTATTTAATCATGCTTGACCTTTTGACCACCACCATCTCATCTTGTCCGCTCACACGCCGCCCGAGCTCTTGCCTGAAAGGAAAATAAAAGATTGGGATGAGTTCTTTTAAACTTAGTGGGAGTGACCGTTATCCAAACTATAAATTCAATAGAGAAGCATGTGAAAAACTTGATTCATATAACCTGTACTTTTGCATCAGCCGTTAGGCTCGGTACTTTATAGTTTAAAAGACTCTGTACTTTATAGTCCAGAAGACTCCGTATTTATTGAAACTTCACATAACTCATGTACAAATATATAGAGAAGATAACAATACAATTTTCAACATAAAACACCACCTTAACATTGTCTTGAAATAAAGAATTAATTAGATCCACATGCCGCCTAACATAATATTAATTATAAGTTAACATGCAATTCTAATATTACTTAATTTGTCAAATACACCATAGCTTTGAAAAAAAATATGTATGTGCGTGAGATTCCAAAATATATAAGTTAAAAATTTAATGTGTGGGTATAGAGAAATGTACATGCATGTGTTATAATATTTTGAAATAAATAAAGGTTTTTAACTTGAAAAATAAATTAAATACATTAAAAAGAGAGAAAACATCTTATTTCCTCTCTCAGTATTATATGCTATAAGAATGCTAAAAGAAATAATAAATCATGAAAGCAAAACTGAAAAGGTTTTACTTTCAAAACTTGAAGATTGCATACTTTAAAAAAAATGCTTTTATTTTTTGGTGTAAAAAATAGTGACGATTAACCCTCTATTTATACTAGAATTTGAGATTTATTTATGGTAAGGGGAAAATATTTGATTGATTTCTTTCCAAAACATGAATTACTTGGATATGAAAATTAGGTTTAGGGTTTATGGTGTCATGGGCTCAACTAAAGGGCTTACAAACTGGGCTTAGGAAAATAAAATAATTATCATGGCATTGGACCAAAATAAAAATATCCATAAAATAGAACTTTAATTATTTGGCGCGACTTATAGGATTCGATAACATAATATTTAAGAATCAATTAAAACTAATAAAATGTTTTAAAATTTATGGGGCACTATAGTTTGGTTATTATATATTCCATGACTACATATAGGAAAGTTCGTTCATGTTGATCGAATCACATTATTCAATTTCCTATGTATGTATGCCTTATAAAGTATTGTTTTCAAACATGCACATATATAAAAAATTGTAACATAGTGGTGTACCTCACTTTCCTTTTTATTACTTATATATTATTTGTCTTCATATCCACTTTGAATCCATAACAATTGAAATTATTAACAAAAATTCAGTTATATCATGATATTATATCCCCACGATTATATATTTAACTATTTATGTATGTATATATGTAAATAAATATCTTAGTGTAATTTTCTTTAATATCTAACATTACAAACTCAATAAAAAAATGAATTCATGATATATCAAACATGGATAAATATTTTAATTGCAATTGGTGTTATTAAAAATTGAAACAAAATCAATTTTTCGCCCAATAATACAAGAAATTTGTGCCCATTCACTTTTAACTATAAAATAATTAAAAATATATATATATTTTATAAAAGAAATCCACATTATCATCACATTATTTATGATTCGAATTTGTTTACTGCTTGTTTCCATTCATTAACTATTATTTTAAATCAATCATCATTAGCGTAGGCATGTTGCGGCCTTGGCTCATTTTTTTTCTTATATAATTGGTTGTTTACAATCGTGTAAAAAAGAATATTTTTAATTATATATTTATAATTATTTGTTTATGATCTAAAATCAAATTAAATAATTTGTATGACAAACAAAAATCATTTATTACATAATACAAAATTTGTTAATTAATTATTCACACTTAGTGTTGATTCAATAAATATTTTTATTTTTATATAAAAAATCCATGATCAATTCTAATCAATCCCTATATCCATACTATCTAGTTTTAAACTCATGGGTATGGGAGCCTTTTTTTTCAGAGGTGCCTTTTAATTTTGTCTATAAATAGGAATAGGGTGTTATTTTGACATTTATATTCCTTTTTTGTACTCATCTTATGTGAAAAGCTTTGAGAGTACGTTAGTTTTTCTCATTGCATTTAAAATAAATTGTTGCTGCTGATATTATTTTTTTGATTTTTTTTCCCTTTTTCTTATAATTCAAGAAATGGTTCAAGATGAAGACGATTCAAATGGCGAACTTCTAATTGAAAAGTAAGATGAAACGTAAATTCAGAATTTTTGGTGTGGCTTCTAAAATGGAGAAACATAATCTCTAAAGAAGAGGTTCTGATGTGGTTTCTAAAATGGAGAAACATGAAAGTAATTGGAATGCTAAAAAAATAGAATTGTATAGTTATTTTGGACACTCAATTCAATTTGATTGCAATTAAATGTGTGGGCCTTTAGTATAGTTATTTTAGAAAATTTAATTATTGCAACTAAAATATGTTGTTATGAGGGTCTGGATTTTTTTTTTTTTTTTCCGGATTATTGGGATATCGACAATTATCTCATGTGGTTTTTTTACGAAGAAATTTATTTACAAGCATGGTTAATATGTTGTTATTTCCAATCGTAATTATTTAAAGTTTTAATATGTGATAAAGATAATAATAATAATAATATAATTCACGTACCACTAATATTGTGTATAAGAAAGTGTTTCATTTATCATCATCATCATCATCATCATCATCATCATCATTATTATTATATTGACGTATATGTTTTTTTATTACAATTTTGAAATCAAAATATAATTTAATTTTATTAAAATTAGATCAATATAATTATATATTTTTCTATTTATGATCAAATCTTATATTATATACACGAATACAATATATAATATCCGTGTGATAAATAAAACCATATATTATACACATGAATACATGATCTAATATTCGTGCATCGCACGGAAGATGTGCTAGTTAAAAACAACATAAAAAAGACGCTTAATTAATTACTACTTCCACATGCACATACCAATAATCAATGGCCAACATAATGCGTGGTCTTTCCCCGCAAAACAAGCCAATGAAAAAATTGAGTAACAACCTTAGAAATTTCTAAATTCTCGTATCATCTTTATTCACCATAAATAAAGAAATTAAGAAGCATGCATGTGTTTGTGCCCAACAATAGTATAATTTAATTTGGATCAAAAACTGAGCTCATGCACGTACGTGTCCTAGCTGCCCATGTAGTGGCATTGGACATGTCTTAGGCGTCGAGTATCTAAGCATCACCATTTCCAGCGAGTACAAATTAATTAATATAATAAGAAGATAAATGAGAACTAGGCTATTCAAACATAATAGTGTTGGATCTTCAATTTGGGAGAAGATCCTTAAGAAGTTAACCAACTTCTATCACAAGATCTCTCATGTGGATTATCAAGATCATAACACGAAAGCGGAAGCATACCTGAGTCCATGCTTCGAAGATTCTTGAGATGGTTTGGATCTTTCAAGTGAGTGGCTCTCTTAGTTTGCCTTAGTGAGAGCTAATGAAGGAATATAGCCTCAAGAGTGTGTGTGAGACCTCACTTGGGGACCAAACCCTATTAATACATATAGTAGTCCTTTATTTGCAATTTGGTCCCTCAACAAATTGCAAATCACCTTATGGATTGGGTTCCACACATTTTAATTTCATGATCATATGATATCCCCTTTAGTCCAAATTAAAACTTTATTTAGATCACTTTAATTGGACAACCTTAAGACAACTTGTGCACATTTAATTTAACATATGTGAGTCCACATTAGATTATTTCCAACAATCTCCCACTTGGACTACATATGTTACCGAACAAATATGCAATACCTTATGAGCTCAAACTGTGTTGTCATATATAGGGTATCCCGAAACAATCTCGTCCATTGATCATACAAGCATAGGACTAAAGAGGTTGTCATCACTTTATGCGTGAATAAACCCAACAGTAATCACATATACAAGTATAACCAAATGACATAGATCAATCATGGATGTGTGGCATGGAAATTACATGTAATGTAATCTAACATGCCTATTTCCAACTGGTCCACCTTAATCCTTAGTGAGATCAACCTTAACCAAAATAAAGAGACAGAGTGTTATAACCGAATACTTTATTTCTGTACAGAAAACTGAATACACAAAATGTGTCTGAAGTACATTATAGAGCAATAGCATATCACAGACTCTCACTGAACCAAAGTATCCTAAAATTATGTAACACCCATACAAGCAGTATGCTCATGAAAGACCTTGGGTGTTAATCCCTTAGTTAGCGGATCCGCAATCATTAAGTCTGTACCGATAAGCTCTATAATAATTTGTTTACTCTGTACTCTTTTCTTCACAATCAGGAACTTAATGTCAATGTGTTTTGACTTACAAGAGCTCCTATTGTTATTGGAATATAGCACCGCTGAGTTATTGTCACAATATAACCTTAATGGTCTTTCCACATTCTCAATAATGCGCAGTCTAGTGACAAAATTTTGCAGCCATATTCCATGATTGGATGCCTCAAAACATGCTACAAATTCAGCTGCCATGGTAGAAGATGCTATGAGAGTCTGCTTAGCACTTCTCCATGAAATGGCTCCCCAGCCAATAAAAAAATGTAGCCTGAAGTGGATCTCCTACTATCTTGGCATCTAGCAAAATCAGAATCAGAATACCAAATGATCTCCAACTGATCTGATTTTCTGTATGTGAGCATGTAATCTTTCGTTCTCTGTAAGTACCTCATAACCCTTTTGGCTCCTTTCTAGTGATCCATTCGTGGATTGCTTAAATATCTGCCTAACATACCAATCACAAACACTATATCCGATCTTGTACAGACCTGAGCATTGATAAATCCATTTATTTCGCGTTTTTATGGGCATTTTATCCTCTATAAATGTCCTTTTAGTGTGTTTTGAGTCGAAAAGAACCAGGTTGCGATCAAAGGGCATTCCAAGAGTCGAGTCTGGCGAAAGGTGCATTTTATGCCCAAATATTCATGATTATCTCGCACATATGTTCATTAGAGGCACAGGAGACTTCTCCAGTATCCATCCCACATTCGGTCGGCGAAGTGGGCATATCAGATACGGATGGAACTGACAGATGATGTCGTGCCCACAGTACTCGCGCAGACTCGACCATAGGTCAGAATGGGCATTCCCGTGAAATTCAAAAATCAGTTGAAGGAAAGCTGGTGGAAAATAGCTACATATCCGAATGAGAGTTGGAGCTAAGCTGGACTCTTAGGAGGCGCTGCAACGAAGAGATAAGCTCAATCGTAGGAGATAAGAGCAATCCCTAAAAAATAGGGATTTGATAGAGCTAAAGCTTATCCGGTTAAGATCAGAGAGGGCATGCCGTTCTGGAATTGCAGCAGAAGACCCCGCCTGTGGGGGAAACTCCACTCGAAAATGTAGTTATTTAAACAAGTTTAGTCTCTGGAAAATGAGCTTTTAGACACTCTGAAACATTTCTATATTTTATATTTCTGCATTTCATTTTCAGTACGTTGCTTAGGCAGCCAAAAACAATCCGAAAGGTATTAAACCTGCGGGACTTAGGTTATGTTTATGCTTCTCAACGTTGGAGTTGAGATTTTGCTTAATTAATTCAGTAAGTTTTTCTTTATAATTATGTCTTTAATTTATGCTATTTCAATTATGTCTAGCCTTCTCGGCTAGATCTTTAATTCTGGCAT
Source organism: Perilla frutescens (assembly GCA_026008535.1). Lineage (NCBI taxonomy): Eukaryota > Viridiplantae > Streptophyta > Magnoliopsida > Lamiales > Lamiaceae > Perilla > Perilla frutescens. The sequence continues at coordinate 7,509,520 of BRKX01000008.1, read as the reverse complement.
TTGAATAATGGAATTGGTTTGAGCATAAATCTAGACTCGTGAGGCCAAAATGGGCATAATAATGCATGATAAGTTTCTGTTAATTCTTGAGCCTTGTTCCACGTGAGTGTGTGTCTGAAATGCCCAATGTGGCTGATCACTCGTTAGGTAAAGAGGGCAAACCACTATTAATTGAATTGGCGAATCGTGACTGTGTGTCAGTTCATATAGTAATAAGGGAATTAATGGGGTGTTGTGGGCACAAGAGAAATCAGTGGAACACAACAAATCTGGTCCGTCTAGGGCACACTGCTGCTTGTTTTCTTACATCTCTTAGAGAAATCGGGAGGTGGGTAACTGGTTAGGGGTTTAATAGAAGAGGAATCACTTTTAAACCTAAAATAAAAGGATGGATGAGGAGACGCAGAAAGGAATCCGGTCACCATAACTAGATGATCTATCATGTATAAAAATCGGTGTGCCCATGATCGAGTTGATTTATGTTTAAATCAAATTCTAGTTGAAATGCCAGAACCTTTTGTTATTTGATATTTTCTTTAGTTCCTTTTGAAGATTTAAATACAGTTTAGTGACAACACCAAACCCCCATTTGTGATTGGTTACTTGAAGATAGAATCGCAACAGCTCTATGTGGGATCGACCCGTACTCATTGGCTAGCTATGCTCGCTGTGGGCACAGGAGTTTACAAATATATTTTTTTGAGCGTGAAACGACCGCGCGTCAGCATACATTAGACTTCCAACGGCCGAAGCATATGGAATCTTCTACATCTCCTTAATTTCTATATCACTTTTAGGGCACTGATTGAGACTAAACTTGTCTCCTTTTGATATAGGGGTATCACATGGTTTGCAGTTCTGCATGCCAAATCTTTGCCACACTTTCTCAATGTAGCTCTTTTGTGATAATCCAATAATACCCTGAGAATGATCTCGATGTATCTGGATCCCTAATACAAAAGATGCTTTTCCAAGATCTTTCATTTCAAAATTCTTTGATGAAATTTCTTAGTTTTGTGTAGCAAACTTGAGTCATTAGTGGCAAGCAGAATGTCATCCACATACAAAACCATAAAAATATATTTACTCCCACTAAACTTGTGATACACACAATCATCAATAGTGTTTGCCTCAAAACTGAACGAGACTATCACTTGATGAAACTTGTGGTTCCACTGACGAGAAGCCTGCTTGAGCCCATAGATGGATTTCCTTAGTTTGCAAACTATAGACTTTGGGTCTTCGGCCACAAAGTTTTCTCGTTGCACCATATATATCATCTCATTAATGTCACCGTTATGAAACGTTGTCTTTACATCCATCTGATGCAGCTCAAGATCAAAATGTGCAACTAATGCCATAATTATCCTGAAAGAGTCTTTCGAAGAAACCGGAGAGAAAGTCTCTTTAAAATCAATGCATTTCCTTTGAGTAAAGCCTTTTACTACAAGACGGGCCTTATATCTTTCCACATTACCATTCGAATCCCTCTTGGTCTTAAAAATCCATTTACAACCGATGGATTTCGCACCTTCTAGTAATGGGATAAGATCTCAAACTTGATTGTCTTGCATCAACTTATACTCCTCATTCATGGCATTAATCCACTTTAGAGACTTTGGATCCTTCATGGCTTGATGGAAGTTGATAGGATCATTTTCCATCAATCCATTATTTTCCTCATTTTCTTGGAGATATACTTTAAAATCATCCGAAATAGCATTTCTCATCTCTCTAGTGGGCCTCCTTAATGGCATTAGCTCTTTAGGTTGTTGAGTTTGTTCTTCTTGAATTTTTGCATCAACCTGAGTAGGGAGATTTTCAACATCACCCTGTTGAGGTTCTAAACCCACTTCTCGAGTAATGATAGGTAAAGAAACCTAAACATCACCAGAAGCAGTAGTAGGAATCGAAACTGATTCCTCCTCAAAAGTGATGTCTCTAACCTCATTTCTCCCCCCAAACTCAACTTCCTCAAAGAATACTGCATTTTCCGTCTCAAAAATAGACTTTCTAGTGGGATCGTAAAACTTAAAACTCCTTGATTTTTCCGAATAACCAATAAAGTAGCTGCTAACTATTTTGGAGTCTAATTTCTTCTCATTTGGCCTATAAGGCCTAGTCTCAGCTGGACATCCCCATATATAAAAGTGCTTCAAACTAGGCTTTCGCCCAATCCAAAGCTCAAAAGGTGTTTTAGCAGCTGCTTTAGTTGGTACCCTATTGAGAATATAAGCTGCAGTCTTTAGTGCTTCTCCCCAGAGTGATACTGGCAAGGATGAATGACTAATCATACTCCTCATCATATCCTTTAGAGTCCTGTTTCGTCTTTCAGCAACACTATTCATGCTAGGTGTCCCCGACATGGTGTACTGTTGGACGATTCCACATTCCTCTAGAAAGACAGCAAAAGGTCCTGGACGTTATTCTCCTGAACCATCATATCTGCCGTAGTACTCACCACCACAATCAGATCTGATAGACTTAATTCTTTTGTTGAGTTGATTCTCAACTTTAGCCTTAAAAACTTCGAACATGTCCAGTGCCTCTGATTTTTCATGAATTAGATATAGGTAGCCAAATCGTGAGTAATCGTCTATAAATGATACAAAAAATCGTTGACCATTCCAAGAAGCCGAAGGGAATAGTCCACAAATATCTATATGTATCATTTGTAAGACGTCATTAGTTCTATTGGCACCTAATCTCTTTATTTTGGTCTATTTTTCTTTGATACACTCAACACAAACATCAAAATCTGAAAAGTCAAGTGTATCCAAAATACCTTCTGACACAAGTCTCTGAATTCTGGGTTTTGAGATATGACCTAAGCGCTTGTGCCATAATTTTGCCGAATTTTTCTTATTTAATTTTCGCTTAGTACCTCTAGATTCAACATGCAAGGTTTCATTATATGAAGCAATAGTATCAAGCATATATAGATTATCATAAACACTTAATGAACCGGTACCAACCGAATTTGAATTTATAGAAAGACTAAACTGGCTATTTCCAAATGAATAAGAGAAACCGTATTTGTCCAACAAGGAAATAGATACCAAATTTCGTCTAAATGGTGGTACAACAAAAGTGTCTTTCAAATCCAAAAAGTAGTCGGTTCTTAACAATAATCTAAAATGCCTTATTGTCTCCACTTCTACCGACTTGGCATTGCCCACATAGATGTATTTTTCACCATCAATTGGCTTTCGGTAGCTCAGGCAACCCTGCATTGAAACACTAATATGAGTGGTAGCACCAGAATCTAACCACCAAGTGTTTCTAGGTACTGAAGCTAAATTAACCTCAGAACATACCAAAGTATGAAATGTGCCCTTTTTAGCACGCCAAGCGTGATATTTGGCACAATCATTCTTCATGTGTCCAGGTTTGTCACAAAAGAAACAATCATCTGAATTTTTATCTTTATGTTTCTTTTGTGTTGGACCCTTATCCTTAGTAGCTTTCTCAAATTCTTTCTTTCTTTTGCCCTTGTCTTTAGATATACTGGTCAGTTGAGCAACCTCAGTTCTTTCTCGCTTCAACCTTTCTTCCTCTTGCACACAGTATGAGATGAGCTCATTAAGAGTCCATTTCTCCTTTTGATAGTTATAACTGACCTTAAATTGACCGAATTGTGCAGGAAGTGATATTAGCACTAAATGCACGAGTAAGTCCTCAGACACCTCGAGCTTTAGTGCCCTTAATTTTGAAACGATATGAGACATCTGCATGATGTACTCCCTTATATTTCCCTTGCCCTCATACTTTAGTGAGATCAAGTTAGCCAAAAGCGTACTTGTCTCGGCCTTATCGTTTTTCACAAAACACTTTTCAATTAGTTCACTTCCAATGTTAGACCAAACAAATAGGAACGTGAAATGTACCAAACAAATTGAATAATTAATGATCAAAAACATGTATTTGCACATAATACATGTATAACTTAATTATGAGGGGTCTAAAATATTTTCAGAAAACACGGGACATTAAACTAAATTCTGAAAATTAATTTAGGAAGAATCCTAAATCCTTACAGTGAATCCTAAGTTCGATACGAGCTCTAGGTTCACTAAACACTTCAATTGACCCCCAAAATGTCGATGAATCCCAAAATCGAGAACACCATTAGAAAGCTCACTCCGAGCCCATTAATTTCAAGTGTTCGTTGTCTTAAATTCGTCACCAAAAAGTCCTGAAATCTCAGCTGCAAGATTGCTGATCGGTGCACAGGGCAGTCTCTGTTCTCGCCTGATCTGTGTCTGAATCGGCTACCAAATGCTGCAAAACCGAAGCCTAATGTGTTCTATACTCAAAGCGCTTTCCAACGGTAGGTCTCATATCAAAATCAGACATCTGGAGTGGCGGGAATCGCGTCTGCAAGTTGACCCTGTTGCTGTTGCACGAACAGCGCGATTTCTCAACTTCACCATTGAAATTCATCGGCTACAAGCTGAATCGGTGGTCGTGTCATACATCAAAACGTTCGTCTCTTTGAGAAGAACAAAGTCCAACCTTCAATTGCCCAAGATGTTAACTTGAATGGCCGGAATCTGACCAGAAATGCGACTGATGTCGCCTGCGCCGAAGAGCAACAAACTCCGTTTTGCATGTTCAAAAAACTCTATCTTCGACCTTCGATTCACATCGATCCACATACCAAAACACTCGTCTCAGCGAGATCGACATTTTCCCTCAACCAATTGACTGATTCCAATACCATAATTGACCGAAATTTCACTTAGAACCTCACAGCCCCAAAACCCCAATATTTTTTGGATTTTCCAGATTTAACAACAACAAAAACATAGATCCGAAAATAATTCCAGAAATTCAAAAAATAATAAACCATAACAGATCCAAATCAACAAATCCCAAAGCATAATCCAAAGATCGAGAACATAAATCGATACTCGATAATCCAACATGATAGGCTCTGATGCCACTTGTTGGATCTTCAATTTGGGAGAAGATCCTTAAGAAGCTAATCAACTTCTATCTCAAGACCTCTCATGTGGATTATCAAGATCATAACACGAAAGCAGAAGCATACCTGAGTCCATGCTTCGGAGATTCTTGAGATGGTTTGGATCTTCCAAGTGAGTGGCTCCCTTAGTTTGCCTTAGTGAGAGCTAATAAAGGAATATAGTCTCAAGAGTGTGTGTGAGCCCTCACTTGGGGACCAAACCCTACTAATATATATATATATATAGTAGTCCTTTATTTGCAATTTGGTCCCTCAACAAATTGCAAATCACCTTATGGGTTGGGTTCCACACATTTTAATTCCATGATCATATGATATCCCATTTAGTCCAAATTAAAATTTTATTTAGATCACTTTAATTGGACAACCTTAAGACAACTTATGCACATTTAATATAACATATGTGAGTCCACATTAGATTATTTCCAACAAATAGATCTTATTTCATATTTCTTATAATGAATTATAGATCAACTTATATACTCAATTATATTAGTTATCGATCGACTTTGAATTATAACCCTCTCTTGTAAACATCCATTAAATAATAAACTAAGATTATATCGACTGAGATAATATTAATTATCTAATGATACGACCCTAAGAAGTGGATATAAGATGTTCACCGTTTTTTTAATTTCACACACACATGACATATATAGTTAAAATACATATTTAGAATGTTCCTACTTCCTATACATATTACATCGCACTTAAATTAATTCTTTACTTTTTGGATTTTTTTTCAAAAAAAAAAACAAATAGAGAAAGGAATCATTCGTATTAATAATAGAGAATTAGAAGTAGGTCTGGCGAGAGGGAATTTCTTCTTCCCGAAAAAGAATACTCGAGGAAGAAAACAAAACATATATATAAAAAATAAATCAAAAGTTGTACACGAATCTTGAGAAAGAAATGGACGACTAAATGCTCAAAGTCTTACGAACAAATTCTAAATTATACTGCATAATTTTTAAGAGAATCTAATTTTTTTAATTGTCCGAATTTTCTACTAAATGGTGATTTGAGAATAATAATAATAATGATGATGATGATGATGGAAAAGACAAATCATAGATAGGAAAATCAGAAGAAATATAATAGAGGTGATTGCGGCTGGGTGCGGGTGCGGGACTTTAAAAAGCCACTCGCTTCAAGGTCTACTCAAACGCTTTTATTTAAATATTAAAGGCTAATCGAAATCATGTTTAGAGCAAAAACAATGTTTTCATAGTCTAATCAAACTGTGGAGATATCATCTCATATGTGATTCATTGAATATCAAATTGTAAACAGGGACAATTTTATTGAAAGACCAAACGTTGAAGTATGAAAATGTAATTGTTCCTTTTGTATATTAGGTTTCTCATTTCTTAGTACGTATTTCATATATTCTTTGGGAGATGACGATTCACGGTGCAAATGGAAATTATGTTGAGACTGAAAATTGTCTCATAAAATTTTGCGCACATATTTTATTTTTTTCATCGTACTCATAACTCACTCTATATTCGAAGACTACACATAGCACACGTACATATACTTTAATTTGATATTTCACTATAAAAACTGCAAATTTTAGTACTCAATAAAGTTCTAGTTAAAAGTGAGATAGAACTTGTCGCGGTGGGGATGATCTAGTGATGAGGTTAGACTGATTTGAGATCAGAGGTCACGGATTCGAATCTCCTCAAAATCACAGTCGGGTGTGTGAATTAAAAAAAAAAGAAAAAAAAAGGGAGATAGTACTTTTTAAATTTGGATTTCTTGAAATAAATAGGTTTGAAATAATAAATATATCTATATAGGTTCATTTTAGGATGATAACGAAAAAAATCAATTCTTCAAGAAATAAAAATAAAAAGACAAAAACTTGTGTGAGACTGTTTTATAGATCAAATTTTGTATGACGGGTAAAGATCTGGATTCAAACTCATATCTGATGACACATTTATAATTTTATTGATGTTTGATTTTATTTGGATCTGATTCTTATTCCGTAAGACGATCTCACACAAGATTTTCCCGAATAAAATATCCAAAGAATATAATATTAATAAATGTGTTTTCAATCTACACGTAAGAAAATTAACAGTTACAAATTTTTTATTTTTTTTTATTATATTTTTTTAGTTTGGAGAAGGAGTAAACTACTCTTACTCGTGGTATTTTTTACAGGGTCGAATGTCAAATATATATATATATATGGGTGGGTTCAAATAGAAACCAATCCCCCGTGAGAACCTAAGAACCAATCAAATTCAAGAATTTTGATGACATGGCAGATAAAAAGGCGGTGACATAGTTGTAAATTTGTAAAATTCAAAATATAAAGGGTAATTCCAGATTTTTTTTATAAAGTGATGTCATCATCTTTTAAAAAATTCTTAAAAACTTTAAATAATCATAACTTACTCGTTTTTTATCCAATTTATGCAAAAAATATATCAAATTAAAGATTTTTTCATACTCTTTCATTTAAGATCCATAGTGCATATGTTTATTTGGGAAAAAATTGATAAAAAACACAAAAAACTTTTTTTCACGTATATTCAACTTGTAACTGTCAGATATTGCTAATATGATATCACAATATTGCTCATATCTTGTGTTTATGTTGCTAACATGAAATTTTTTATGCACGACTTTGAATCTTAAGTTGCTTTCATGAAAAAACAGTCAAAGTATGAGTTATATATAGTTAAGTTCATAAATAATTATAACTTTATCAATGCTTAATATTATTTTGAAAACTTGTAATATTTGAGAATTTAAGTCATACTAGCATATCATTATTCACATATTAGCAACATGTTACTAACATATTAGCAAATTATTAGTCGCATATTAGCAGTGTGTATATTTCTAACATATTAGCAATATGTTGTATGTATGAATGATGTTACACGTGTTACATAGTATTATTTTAAATGTGGTCCAATATTATATGTGTGGTGTTTAATATATGTCAATTTAATATTATGATCTCGTCAAGTTAGCAATATGAGTCTACCTCATGTTAGCAACAGAATCTCTTGATGTTAGCAATATAAATCTCTCATGTTAACATATTAATTCAACACGAGAAAAAGATAACGGTTTTAAAGTGCTGTCCATTTAATTCCGGGAATTGGACCCAAAATTTGAAAAAACATAACCTAATTTCTAAATTACGAAAATAACCTCGCCTTCATTAAGTTCTCAAATATTACAAATTTGCCACCTTGCTTTGACTAAAACTTTGACTAAATTATAGTCATTAGATCTAATCAAATCTAAGGTTAGGATTAGTTCCTAAGTTCTCACAGAAGGATTGAGTTCCTATTTGAACCATTCCCTATATATATATATATATATATACACACACACACACACACACATATTTATATATAGGGGAAAGATTAGGTGAAAATCAATCCTAGTGTGACCACATCTCACACCACACAATCCTCAAAAATCAAAGGCCCAGATTTGATGAAAAAGACAGTGGCAATTCTGTAATATTTGAAAAGTTTTTCGTGCGGGGGTATTAACGTAATTTGGTAATTCTCATAAAAATCGCGGAGGATTTGATAACCGATCGTCATGCTAACGAAGTATTATCATCATACTAACGAAACGTTATAGTTATGCTAATTAAAGTTTTCAAATATTGTTAGTGAAAAATATATTCTAAAAATTAATTATAAACCTAATTTGATTTAATAAATCCTAATTAAATAGAAAAAATCATAATTGGATGAAATAAACCTAATTACATGAAATAAACACTGATTGAATGTGGTAAACCCTAAATGAGTTGGAACAAATCATAATAATAATATATTTGTACTACGATAGCATTATGGTTTTGTTTCGTCAACATTGTGAACACACTATATTAGCATATGATAATACTCTGTCAACATACGTTATAAACCATAATTGGATGAATTAAACCATACTAATCAATTAGGAACTATAAATGAAAAATTAAATTAAAAAAAATCATAATTAGATGGAATAAACCATAATTGAGATGAAATAAACCATAATTGAGATTGAATAAACTCTAATAAATTTGTACTACGCTAGCATTATAATAATTCTTTGTTAACATAGTGAATACATTATGTTAGCATATGACAAATGTTTCGTTAGCATACGTTATCGCATGTTATCATATTGCTGACGAAGAATTATTATATGCTAACGAAAGCATTTACAACTTGGGCACGCGTAAAAAATTATCTTTTTATTTTTCGTTCATATTTTTTCATCTAAACATAGCATTTCGACATTTTAAATGAAAGAGTACGAAGAGAGCCTTAATTTGATATATTTTTTATGTGTATTGGATTAAAAATGAGCAAACTATGATCGTTTAAAATTTTTAAGATTTTTTTTTAATTGCCGACATCATCATTTTTAATGAGTTTAGATGAAAATAACTCTTCTTCCTTTATTTTTTGTCCTATTATTTACGAAATTGTCACCATCTCTACATTAAATATCAACCATTACTCTCACATCAGAAAAATGATCTCATATTTGATACATATCCTGTATATATATATATATATATATATATATATAAAATGTTGAGGCATTTTGTGGGCCGAATGATAAATATCCGTAGACGTTGGGCAGCAAGTGAAAATAATTTTTTAAAAGAGTCATGCAGTTCATAGTCACAGGCTTGAAAATTGAAATCCTATCTTATCCACGAATGATGCTTTTTTCATTCGGACTTTCTTCCTCTTCGCAACCACAAAACTACTCTCTCTCTCTCTCTCTCTCTCTCTCTCTCTCTTCTCTCTCTCTCTCTCTCTCATAATTTTAGTAATTACGTAATTTTGGCCTACTGATTTGTGATTAGTAGTAGTTTGATTAGAATAATATGATGTGTAAGCAAAGTTTTTTTCTCCTATATATATTATTGAGATAAAAGTGAAGTCTAATCAAAATGAATCAATCGCCATTACCCAAGGTTGATTGTATATTGGTGATCTGTTATTATACTTATATTTCATAATTGTGTGTGCGTTGAAGGCGTGGAATGCTAATAAATTTGATGATACAAATAAAACGAATGTGTTTCTCAATGAAAACAAATATAATAACAATTTTTTTTTGTTTTAATTACTTTTATCACTATTCCAATTTCCGAAGTTTCGAAATTAATTGGTAATTGGCATTCAAATATCTTTATAATCGAATAAATATTAATGGGTTATTAATTATAATTATAACAGATATAATTTAATTTATTTTAATCAAAGTCTTGTAGACTCGAAGAATTATTCCTTACAACCGTATAGCACACGAAATGGATGGGACAAGTGTTGACTCCCTGTCGCTTATTGAGAAAAATGTAACCAAACAGAATAAGAAATGGTAAATTGGACTTTAATGCTTACATTTTTTGTTATTTTTTAAAAATAACTTACTTTTTTCAAATTTAATAAAATAATATTTAATTTTTCAAAAAATTAACAATATAATATTTGATCAATTTTTCGACCCGAAAATCTTACGTAATTAATTGCATTTTAAGATTTTTTATTTCTCAAATTGTGTAAACAAATCATCAAAACAAGAAACCTTAACATACAATCAAATGTGTATGATTTTCGGGTCATAACATTCATCAAATGTTATATTTGTAATTTTTTTGAAAAAGTGAATAATGTTTTATTAATTTTAAAAAAATAAGCTATTTTTTTAAAAAGAACTAAAAATGTAAATGCAGAAGCTATTTTCCGTAGAAGCCCAATACGAACTAGAGGTCAATTCCTACGAAGTCAAATGCCAGAGGTCGTATCATGGCGATCGGCAACTGCGGACTCCGTGAGCAATAATAAAGCCCTAACATTTCCTTTCACTGAATCAGGTCAAAAACCCCATTGCAGATAATGAGCAGACTAGGTCAAAACTCTAGTGGGGATAAGAGGGTAATCCCGAAGAAATCTTCGGATGTGGCTAAGAATTCAGAATAAATAGAAGGTAAAGGAGTTATTGCGGATCATCGGTAATCAAAGAGAAAAAACGACTGAGTAAAATAATCATAGATCCACAAATCATATTCTACGGAATCCTTAAAAGCTTCTAAATATCTTTATAATAGTGTTATCAGTTCGTTACTACTTGAATTCTGACTTGAATGTCGGAGACCGATCGATCGTCAACCCACTAACGATCCTTCGGCTTCACGTAGTTTTGTTCTTATTTTATAGATTGCCGGAATCCAGATCCAAATTTCATTAATTGTAGAATTCAAGTTCTACAGTAAGAATTAAAGTGCAGTTTACCCAAAAAGAATAAAAAAATAAAAATGTTGGGAACCATTACTTTTGTGTTGCAAAATTAATAACATTATAACAATACACACACACACACACATATACAGATTAAAAGATAGACTTAAAATATTTGAACTATATAATTAAAAAACTTATAATAATAATAATAATAATAATAATAATAATAATAATAATAATAATTACTATAGGCTGATGTGTCGGACACACGCCTGGATAAGCTTTGATCTCAACTTGTAAGTTGTAACAAAGGCAAATGATTGGTTCAATAAATATCCACGTCAGCAATAAATTATTCAATCAACGGCGCAAACTATTCAATCTGTTTTGTTTTGATTATTGTTTTAATTTTTTTATCTAGAATTAATAATTAATTTTATGCACCAATTTACCCATTCATCATATGTAATATAAAATCTTATTCAATTATATTTTATTAAAATAGGATTTGTGATTGGATTAAATTAGAGAAAGTATGTGTAAAAATATATAAAACATCCAATAATAAATATTTTGACATAAAATAAAAAAAAAATTAAAATAACAATCATAATGAATCAGAGGAGTATATTTTAGTTTGCAATCTATGTGTGCTCTTCTCTAGTGGAAGTTTGTTTCTTTTATCTTCTTAACTGAAAATATTTTCCCTCTTATTTAATGATTTATTTTTTCAACCGATATTTGGAGATTTTGTTTCTTAAGATTTGTCTGGCCATTTAGGAGCTTTTTTATATGAGAATAATTTCATCAAATTTGTTGATTAGGATGGATTTTCTACATCTTATTGGTGTTTTCTTTTAAACGTTGCAGACTTGGAGGAGACTATACAATATAACTTCAAAAGTCTAGTTAAATGCAATATGTTTAATTTGATTTTCTCATATTTCCTTGTAGTTTGATGAGGCTTTCTTTTCAATTTGGAGATGATATTAAATTCATGATAAAAATCTGTGTGACTGTGAGCCAATCTTACGGGTTAAATTCCATAAGACGTGTTAAAATTCAGATTCAAACATATATTTAGTGGCATATTTATAATTTATTAGTGTTTAATTATATTTGGATTTGAATTTTGATCTGTCTTACAAATTTTAACCTGTAAAACGATCTCACATAAAACTTCCTCTAAAGTCTAAAATCTAAACTCATACATGGTGTTATCCAGAATGATTGAAGCTACGAATCCAATAACATTGTACCTTTAATTGAGGAACTTAACATTCTTTCAATAAACCTACACTAACCCCAATCAAATAATTTAAATTCATGCATTTGAAATCGTTCAAATTATAAATCTATCGAGCCAAACACCCCTTCATTTTTTATTTTTCCCTTTTCCTTTAAGAAATCATGTTCAAAATCTGCCAAGCACAGCACAAATTAAACATACTATGTAAGATATTTGTATTTTTCGCTAATAAATGATTATAAAATAATATTGTCACAAACATACTTATTGCTGAATATATAATTTGTCGGTGCCTCACAAGTCACAACCGACAGCAAATGTGTCCTAATCACATAGAATTTATAACTATCCACAACCAAGATTTTAGGGATTTATTCGGAGTAGCCATTAAGTTTTAAAAAAAAAAATTAAAAAAAAAATATCTTTTTGGGAAGCGAACCAAAATAATATCATATGGGGAATGTGAATTATATTTTTAGTTTTTGGAAAAAAATCCCATTCTTTTGTTTTTATGTAATTATGAATGACAAGAATCAAAAGTATATTATTATTTTCTTAAATACAAGGATATGGCAATGCTATCTATCCGTACTCATATCGATAATATACCGACTGTTGATGTGGCATAATCATATCATATAGCAGGAGTAACTTGGAATGATTTTCTAATATTAATATTAAATAAGATTATTGATAACTAAATATTAGAAATTGAAAACAATGATGAACCCTGATGATAAAAATATTATCGAGCCTAGTTAGCAATTATTAACTAATTATGACTACAACTTAACAACTAAAAATAATTATAATCTCTAATAATAAAATAACCAATTACTACTTACAAAAATAAAATAATTATAAATTATGAAGAAAATTAATAAATGCTACTTTAATTTAAAACTAAACACTAAACATAAAATTAAAAAAGAAAAAATGACAGACACAAACAGTACTCCTTGGTTTATTCAAGGACATGTCATTATCATGTCATGTCTAATTAATGTATCTTTATACAATGTAATACTATCACGTAAATCATAATACGCATATTATATATATGTGTGTGTGTGTATTTTTTTACTAAATATATATATATATATATATATATTATCATGATAATTACATATATCTAGTATCTATATATGCCTCACGTTTTCCTCGGGCTCAAATCTCTGATTATGTCTCCTTCCGTATTGCGTACACGAATCAAACGCTGTAGAGTTTGTTTGATAGAAATAGACCGTCGGAACCATAAACAAAGATGACACATGTATTATTGATGTATTGATATTATATATATATATATATATATATATAATATCAATACATCAATAATATTTTATTTTACAGTATATGAATATTTTGCTCAAAAATATTCAACAAACGATAAAATTATACGAATATAAATTATCTTATAACAAGACCAGTCGATCATCGAAATCTCTCATACATAGTAGAATTAACTTTGCAAAATAAAAAAGAACATACTATTATATCATATCACATGTCTATCATAAAATAACAAAAAGTCATAAATATTAAATAACTAAAACAATATAAAAAAATAATGTTCAATAATTTTATTATGTTTTTGCATTTTAAGTTATTCATGTTGCTTCTTCATCCCATCAAACATATCAATGATTGATTCAACATAATAAAAATACTTAGTAACTTATTTGAGTTAGCAAAAAAATCATCAATCATAAATGAGATAAAAGAAACTAATTTTTTCATTTAATTAATTATCTAAGTGATAAATAGAGAATTCATCTATTTATTTTCATTTTGGGCTTTAGCCCAACCTACACTACTTCACTAATTAATTTTGAAGGGGGGCAAAATAAAACATAATAAAAAATTTATATCCTATATATATATATATATATATATATATATATAGTAGGTATCTCAAAAAATTTGGGGAGGGGGCGCCGCCACCAGCCCCCTAGCTCCGTCTCTGATATGCATGTTCGTCATGCTATTATACAAAAGTGAAGTTTGCTTAGTGTATGCTCTTGGATACACATAAAAGAAAAAAAAAAGATGACCTTGTACATGTCCCTTAGAGTTGCACAAGAGCGGGGATTAATCGGTGCATCTCACCAACAGCGTCCGGTGGGTTATATACCCCGTCATTAAAAAAAAAACCCAGCTAGTCACATATATCTGGTGGGTTATATACCCTCATCACAAAAAAAAAAATGTTATGTTTTCCAAATACGATTTAATCTATTTTTTTATATATGACTAATTATAATTTAATCCTCAACGTTTGAAGGTTTTAATAAAAATAACCCAATTTTTAATAATTACAATTTAATTCATAATGTTTGGATATTGTAACAGAAATACTCAACGTTTAATATTAATAATTTAATTCCCAATAAATATTTTAGCAGAAATAATTCGATATTTTAGGTTAAAAAACCATATTGGTCATTTTCGGCAAAAAGGTCAATCCGTTATATGAGTTCTCTAGCTCACTTGAGAGTAAATATGATCAAAATCGACTAAAATAATATTTTTATTGAAAATGTTGGGTCATTTCTGTTAAAATGTTTAAACGTTAGGAATTAAATTGTTAATATTAAACGTTGAGTTATTTCTATTACAATATTCAAATGTTGGGAATTAAATTGTAATTATTAAAATGTTCGATTATTTTTATTAAAACATTCAAACATTAGAAATTAAATTATATTTAGCCTTTATATATATATATATATATATATATATATACTCATATGAGGCTGGACTAACATTTGTGCATTATGAAATGATGGAGTGAATGGAATGGAATGATTGTTCTCGTTCATTTATTTATCACAAATAATAAGGCATGAATAAAATTTACATATATGAATTGTTTTTATTATAACAATCTGTAATTAGTAAATATAATACATGACTTTGCTTAAAGTTATTTCTAAATGCAAATTACTCTTCCTTCGAGAGGTATTACTATATTTATAAAACATATTATTGAATATTATGCAATTGTCCTTTACTACTAAAAAAAAAGGTTTTTAGAGACAAGATTATTAGTTATGACAAATGTCGTCACTAATACTATACTTTTAGTAACGACTTGTCGTTTCTAATTATTACACGTCATCTCTAATAATTTTTTTGTGATGACATTGTTGTCGCTTAAAAATATTTTTCGCGACGACATGAGCATCTCTAAAAGTTCGTCTCAAATAAATTAAAACTTGTTTTAAGTGACAATATTATCGTCGTAAAAAATATCATTAGAAATGATATGTAATTATTAGAGACGACATGTCGATACTTAAGTTTATTATTAGTAACGACATTTATCGTTGCTAATAATATTATCACTAAAGGCCCTTTTTTGGTAGTGTTTATTAACGTTTGTGAAAAAATTAAGTATCATTTTAGTAATTATTTCACTAATTATTAGTGAGTTTGAATATATTTTATATAGTGTTTTTCCTATAATATCATTAGTAATTTTTTTAAATATTACAAAATTTTATGAATTGATAATAAATTATCAATGAGCTTTTAAAAAATAATAAATTTATCAAATTAAAATATTTTATATTATTTATCGTCAAATAATTTTGAAATTATTCATACTTTGTGTCGTATCAATTTTTAAAAATGGTTGACAACTTTTGAGTTTTTGAATAATTTTCTATAATTTTTTTTTCAATTTAATTTATTTAAAGTTTTCCAGACAAAATATTAAATTTATCGTAATTATTTTTTTAGTAAAATATTTTATAAAGATATGAGATTTCATTTGTCAATACAAAAAATAAACAAGTATAATTTTGTAAAATATAAAATAAAATTTATTTTGATAATAATGAATACATAATATCATGGGGGAGGGGATGAAAAGGCTAGTCCCATGTTCGTGGGATGGGGATTCCTTGTGGGGGTGACCAATCCTAACTGGAAAATCATTCCAGCCATATGATTGGAAATGTGTAACGTGATTTCTATAATACATCATCACTATTACTAAAATATAGAAGCTTCTGCTTTCCATCTCCACCAGTCTGTACTACAATTCAACACCAAAAGAGAATATTTCATAATATTCCATTTATAATTATTATTTTTATAATTGCTAACATATAATAATATATGCAATTCATTTAATGGATATCTATCAATCAATAATTAAATTCAACATTTCATAATAATTATTGAAACACTTTTTAGGAACAAATATATTTGAATTAATATAAAATAAAGAATACGATTCATTAAAATATTACAAAACAAAACTAAAGTTTTTTGTAATTTTATCTATTTTAGTATTTTTATGTAGTTTTTATTGTTGCTAAAATTTTTATCTAATTTAATTTTGCATTTCAACAATTGCATTTAATTAAATTTATCATATATAATAAATTTTAATATTAATTTACAACACATTATTTAAAATACAAAATAAATTTCAAACAACATGAAAAACAAAATACAAATAACAAATAATATAAAAAAAATTTACCATGGCGTGCATCTCTCCTCTACCCCATTTTATCGTTCTGTTTTGTTGTGCCACTAGAGCATATTTTCACTCCATTTTGGTGTTTTGGCGTCTCCACCAAATGTTATAAACTTATAATTACTAATACCAATGCCCCTCCTTACCATTAATTGTCACTCCCAAATAACTTTGTGACAAAATTTATTCTATTTAATTTAAATTTTAAGCATTAACAAGAATAACTAACTATAATTTATCGATCTTTTTTTTAAGTTCATACTTTCTTTCATTTCCTTCTACTTTGTTGTATAAAAAATGTCAAAAACATTATTATTATAATAAATGTTTTTTCAAATATCCTTAGCTTAAAAAATTAACTAAGCACTATCATCATCAGTAGTAGTAATAATAATAATAATAATAATAATAATAATAATAATAATAATAATAATGCTTGAAATTTTTTATGAAACAAAATATAGAGAAATGGGAAATAACCCTAAGTTTAAAAAAATAAGATGGTAAATTATAGTTAGTTGTTTTTTTTAATGTTTCAAAAATTAAAATAAAAAATAAATGTTGGCATAAAGTTATTTTGGAGGGGTAATAATAATTACAATACTAATGATTTATTTGTACTTAAAAATACTTTAAGATTTTATTTGATCCTAGATGAAAGCATTAATGATATATTTCACTCTTTTCCCTTCAGTTTTTGGACCGAGATTTGTTGGTTGCTATATTATAATATAATCATAAAGTTAGAGATTAATTTTCAAACTCCATTCTATCATTCATTTTAGTTAAAAAAATATCAAATACTATATTTTAATTAGTCATTCATAGAAAATAAAAAATAAACACTCTTCAGAGTTGGTGATTCAGAAGCCATAATTTTTTTTTTAACTCACACACCCGACCTGTGGTATTGAGGAGATTCGAACCCGTGACCTTTGGTCTTCAAGCAATCTCACTCCAACACTAGGCCATCCCCACCGGGACTTTTTTTATTTTTTTTTATTTTTCTTTACTCACACACGACCTGTGATATTGAGGAGATTTGAACCCATGACCTTTGGTCACCAAGCAACCTCACTCCACCACAAGGCCATCTCCATCAGGACGATTCAAAAGCCATAACTGAAACCACCAAAATGATATAAGTTTAATTTCATAAAGAATAAATTTGAACTAAGTTGTCCTATTTCCAAATGTTTCATAATCATCGTTAAGGTTGCAGAAGGCGCTAGGTGCTAGTCGAGCGGCATAGTGTCTGGCGCGCTTAGACGGGTCCTAGCGGATTGTAGGCGTTTTATTTTATTTTATTATTTTATATATTTCTTAACAAATATAAAAAAAATTCATGTATAAATTCATAAATCTTAACATTCCAAATAATATCAAATCATCCAAAATCCAAAATGAAACAAACATTGAAAGTTCAAATTATTCAAAGTTCATAACAAAATAACATTCAAAGTTCAAATGAAAGCAAATTTGAAAGATAATTAATATATTAAAAAATAATTTTTTAATAAATTATATATTAAAAAATAATTTTTTTCTTAAAAAAAAAAGAAATTCGGCCACCTAGATGGAACTCAGCCGCGTAATCGCCAAACAATTCCGCCTAGGCGGCTCGTCCGCACAAGAGTACTAATTACATGATTTCCGCCACGGTAGGGTGGCCCCTAGCGTCTAGACGGCTATCTAAACCGCATTCTGAAATACTAATCATGATATTAATTTGATATGAACTAGCTGCAAAAATAACTTGCATAATTTCCAAATGAAATGAAAGTATGGAGAAAAAAACAAACATTACTTTGGAAATGAAATTTCGCAAGCCCAAATCAGAGTTTATATTATTGGTGATTAAATTATCAACACAACAAAAATGATGATGATAAGAATGCCTTCTAATATTTCTTAATATATTTGTTTCCACTTAACAACTCGATTGAAAAAGATAAGATCAAGCCCAAAGGAGTCAAGTGCAAACAAAGAAAAGGGTATTGCCTTAATTGTTATTTATTCAAACAGTAAGCACCTAATTTTTAATAACAGAAAGTTTGGTGGCCAAATGGAAATTTAATCTGAATACAAAGTATAAATAGCCACTACCCGTCGGACTCGGTTGATTACTTTAAGAAACTCTGGTTGTTCATTGATGCGTGTGAGATAACATCACAGAGAGAGAGAGAGAGAGAGAGAGAGAGAGAGAGAGAGGCAAGGGTTCATTGGCAACCGTAAAAACCATGGATTTCTTTGAAAGATAGCTTAACTCTTTTGCCCCTTTGGCATTTTAATCGATTTCTGTATTTTTTCGTTATTTTCCTGAAATCTTCGGGGTTTTACGGTGCTATATCCATTTTTTTCCCCTTAATTTCGGTTTCTCCGAGGATTTTATCCTTTTGATTTTACCAAAAAACTCAATAAAGTTGCAATCTTGATGAGTTGGCACAGAAGGGTCTTCCCCTAATTATCTTCTTCAATTGTTATCTGAATTTCTCCCCCCAAAATATTTGATTTTGTGGTTAAACTGTTGGTGATATTATTTGTCATCTGAGACCGATCTTATTTTTATTTATCGGTTACTTAGTCACCTCTTCGAAAATGATGGCATGCTCTTGAACTAAATTGTATTAAACTGCTCAGAAATTCTTTGAGACGCTTCAAAATTTTATGTGAAGATGAGTATTTGAAGGGCTATTGTTCAATTATTTGATGCCACTCTAGCACAATTAGATCAGATCATCAGAAGCTTTTGACTTTTTTAAATCTTGAGTTGGTGGTTTGCTGCTGTCTGATGGATTATTTTTAGACGGTTTGATTGGGTTCATTTGGTATTTTACTCAGATTTTTGTTGTGACGTGTGAAATTGCTATCATTCTTGAACCTCAATTCAATTTATTGATATGTGCCACAGTTAGATATATGTATATTTGTCTCTGAAAAATAAAAAGAGAAACCATGGCTCTTTATTTCCCTAGATTTTCATGGTTGTGGTTGGGTGGGAAAGAAAAGGAGCAAAATGGATCATTGATGAATCCAATAAATTCGTTGGGGGATTGGGGATTAGGATTGAGAGGAGAGGGGGAAAGTCTGAAGTTTAATTCGATGAAGGAGGGTGATCGAAGAGTGCCCTCTTCGAGCTCGAATAGGAAGGTGAAGAAGAAATGGAAGAGTAGGGAAGAGAGGAGCAGGAGGATTGATAAAGAATATGATGTGGTTTTGGTGCCTTCGGATGGGGTTTGTTTATCGGGGTCTGAATCCGATGACTCTGACTGGTCTATTGGGTGGCTGGAGCCCCACGCCCCCGATTTCCAGAGTGATGATGAGGCTGATGACAGTTTTGCTGTTTTAGTCCCTTGCTATAGGCATGACTCTAAACAAGTAAAGGAATATGAGGAGGAGCCAACTAATCCGTTCTTCAATGCTGTTAGAAACCTTCCACTTGGTAATACTTCTGCTCTATGTGAAGAAATTGGATAATCTTGAGCTTCTCTGTGCTGTTTAGATTTCAACAATGATGCCTTGGTATTCTAATTGTGCCATTGTTATCTAAGCATTTTGTTACATGTTTTGTCTTGGTTCGATCCTATTTAATTTGGCGTGTCAACATTGTATGCTTTGTTTAGGCATTATTGCATTACGTGACCTGGAAAAGACTAGACTGGTTTTTTCGTGTTTCATTTGTTTTGCTGTTTGCTTGGGCTTAAACTTTGCATTCTTATTCTGTAAGGAAGTTAGACGTCACAGGCTGGTCTTTGATGTGTGGAAAGGAGAAATCTTGAATGCGGTTAGATCATTATTGTGTGATGTTGTAACTTCTACGGTAGACTATTCATCGATAATCCTTAAAAAGTTCTTTCTTTCTTTCCTTCGTTGTTGATGGGGATACTCCTAAGATGGTAATAACGCGATTATTGTGTGGCAGATGGCACCAAGTACATGGAGAAGTGGCTCTCCTCACTCCAGAATTTTTGAAGTCGCAACATCGCTCGCTCAGATGTGCAAGTTTTGCTGCTGCATTTGCCTTTCTTGAACCTCAAGAGAGGCGGTGGAGCTGAACTTGTTTAAGATGCAGCTTTTAAAATAATTCGTAGTCACTCAGACCATGACAACAGTGTTAGAAGATGCATGAGTCATGGTACGATTTTGAGGTTACGATGTTACTCCCGTGTCTACCATGGCTGGGAGGAACTTCTGACATATAATGCTGATATGTCTAGTGTGTAAATACTGCCATCCTTCTGAGTATGTATGTGTAAAATGTTCATATCTTCGACTTGTGGCTGCCCCGGGGGCATTCCAACTCATGTAAACACATCTGTACATAATGGTTTCGCTACTATTTCAAGAGTCTCCTACTTGGCATCTTCACTCTTTGGCTGCCTAGCTTCTTGAAGTTTTGGCAAAACCTATGACAAGAACTCTGCAGTTTTAATGAAGTTTTTGTTGTCTGACTGAAAATGAAAGTGAAAGTGAAAATGCAATGTGTGGCATATGTAGCTTTGATATAAGTGGCTATGATGATGTATTGTTGTCAAGATTTTTCCTTTCTTCTTCTTCTTCTTCTTCTTCTTCTTCTTCTTCTTATAGGTCAATTCTACTAAAATAATCAATCTTAGACCCCACTGTCTAGCCTATGTTGGCATCCTAACCCAAATTGCTCCAATTTTGTGGCTGATACCCTCATGTTTCTTCAACATACACTAGTTTACAACTGTCCAATTTTTATATGATAGGGAAGTTTATCAAAATGTCCAAGTGGAGATCTTTTTACTTGCGTTTTTATTTAATCTAATACAAAGATAAGATTCTCTTTAAATGTCTTAAGTGTATACTACCACCACCTCCTTGAGTTTATGACTGTAAAATGTGCCCAACTCTCTTGTACAATATTATTAAAATTGTGAGCCAAATTCTCTTAGACTACTCATAACGGTTACCTTTGCTCAAAGGTCACCACAAAAGGACAAATTTTATTAAAAAATAAATAAATCAAAAGTCACGTTGGAGCGTGACTTGAGGGGGCCGGACGACTTGAGTCATCATTCGCATGACTTGTCATGTGACACCCTCTAATTGGATGTCACGTGTATATAGTGTAATGTAAATTATAAATATTTTATATAATTATAAAAAATTAAAAAAAATAAAATTATATCAAAATTCATAAAAAAAATTATCTATAAAATAGAGCCTGATATTGATATGTATTTACACACAACCTAAAACTATCTTTTCCTCACACAATTTCTCTCTATAAATTCTCAATCTCATATTTCTTCTTCATTTTAAGTTATGGATCCAAATCACCCAAATTATTATAATGACTCCCAAAATTTGCCAAACTTTGGATCATACTTTCAGCCACAACGTTTTTCAAATTCAGAAGATCAATTAAAAAAATTCTAATAAATTAATTAATATTTTTTTAAATGCAAGAGAAAAATTTTATTTTTATAACATATTCTTATTAAAAAAAAATAAAAATGATAAATATTTTATGTAGGTTGGAAGAAAAGGAAAAAATAATATTTTATTTGAAGGTTGGGTTGGATGAAGTCACTGATGGGAATATAAATTATATAAAGTTGGAGGTTGTGGATGTGGAGGAGAGAGAAATTAATACTCCATCCGTCCCGATTATATAGTCCATTTTCTACTTGCACGTAAATTAAAAATATTTATAAAAATAAGAAACGAAAACTAAACTTCCAACTTTAACCTTATTTAATGAAAATTAATAAAACTTAAATTTTAGCTCAACTTTAATGTATTAATTTTTTGAAATAAAGAAAATATATAATTAATGAAATGCAAATACAATGAATATCAATAGAATTGATCAAATTCAAGTACATGCAAATTAATTAAGTTGGTCAATTTTAATTAATGTTTCTCTTTTTTTGAAAAAATAACATTTAAGATTTATAATTTTCACAAACTTAAATATTTAATTTTTTTAATTTCCAAAAGCTAATAAGGGTATAATTGTAAATTCCTATTAAAAATAACACTACTTATAGTAATGAGACTATAAAATCGGGACACCTCAAAAAAGAAATATAGACTATATAATCGGGACACTTTTGGACACTTTTCAAAAAATGATCCACTTTATTACTATTAGCAAAATAGTACCCACTTTTTCAAAATTTTTGTAAATCTGACATCGATCAAATTTTCAGCCTAGAATATCTATGTGGCACGCCGAAATTCTTGCGTGACTTTTTTGCTCCAATAAAAAATATTACCTGGATATTCCATGTAAATTATGAACTAAAAATAAAATAAATCTATTGGACATGGCACATAGATATTCTAGGCTGAAAATTTGATCGATGTCAGATTTGCAAAAATTTTAATAAAGTGAGTACTGTTTTGCTAATAGTAATAAAGTGTGTCATTTTTTAAAAAATGTCCAAAATGCAGATATCAAAATGTAAATTTCCCTTTAAATTTTTGTGTATGGTTTAATTTTTTAGAATTTTGAAAATTAATCAGAATTCTCAAAACAATGAAACTAATATAATTTTTCTGGATATTCTGATTACTTGCCTATAAGAATATTGTGTTAGACCATTTTAATTATTCAATTTTTTCATTCATTATTTTTATAAATTATTATTAAAATTGTATCTGTGGTGGTCATTTTTCATCAGTTTGCTACGCTGGCCCAAGAAGGTTGAACGTCGTCGTTCAATTAGTTTTCAAACAGATAACCGTTCAAATGAAATTGAATGAGCATTGGCAGTTCCGATTTATCCGGAAGGGTTGACGGGTTCAAAGAAGGCAGCTCACTCCTCAACCGCTCCCGCGATTCATGTGAACTCTAGTTGCAACCTCTGTCTATAAAAGGAGGTCTTCCTTCCCATTTAGCGACTATGCAAACATATCCATGAATTTTGCTTCTACCCTAGAACACACTGAGTATCCTATTTTCCTAGTTTGATCCATCACTGTTGATCTAACCACACAGCGAAACTCCTAAGTTTTGCTGTGATACGCGATGTTCTACAAGATATCCATTCATGTTTTAATTAAAGATCATTGTTTCAAAATTCTTTAATTATTCTACCTTCATTCTTTTCCTGACTTGATCGTCGGAGGCCCAACGACTGTCACCCACCCGACGGTCCTTGGCTCTAACGATGTTTTTCTTGTTTCTGTTTCACAGATAGACGGCTGCTCCGGACTAAATCGATAATTGTAGATTTCTGGATTTACAGTATTTATAATTTTTCAATAAAAAATTTGATTTTTTTAAAAATGTATAAATCTTTTTTTTTTTTTTGTGGATTATTGTTTGTTTTTTATTATAAAGTTTAAGACTTTTAACAAAAAAATTAAAAATTGAAAATCCTACTAAAATTCGATTATCATATTTTTATATTTTTATTTTTTACAATCGGTGGTAGAGAAATGCCAAACTCAAAATAATAAACAACCCGACTTTAGAATCAACAATGAAATTCAACATAAATAATAAATTTATCTTCGAATGATGTCGACCATATATATATAATTATTAATTTATTTGTTTTTTTAATAATTAATTTATTATTATTTTTAATTGGCGGAGGAGAAAGATGATTGAACTCCGGTCAAATGGTCAAGAATACTCCTTGACTATAAATCTACAATATTATTAATTTATCTTAATAAACATACTCGATTAATTTAAATATATAATTTTCTTGTTATATTCTAAACACGAGATAAATAATATGTAACATTCATTTTTCTAAAAATCACATTCTTATAAATCATATTCTCAAGCAACTTTACTTTCTTACCAACCAAACAAACCCTTAATGTTATAGAAAAACATGCACAACTTTTATTTTTAATTAATTTTTTCCCAATCCTGATTTTCAAGTAAAAATTGAAGACAGAAAATTAAAAATAAAAATATAAGAGTATTTTAGTTGAAAATTTGAAAAGGGGAAGTTTTGCATACCTTTTATTTTAAGAAAAAAAGGAAAGTTTATACAATTTATAAAATACAAGGAAATTTGATGTAGAATTCTAATAAGACAAGAGAGTTGGACGTATTTAACGCGATGAATGACCTATCAAGATCAATAGTTGGTTCATGTGCTAATTCAACAACTTGATGATAAGTAAAATTTAAAGAATTCAATGATTGAAAAAGTGCGGTCCCATCCTCCAATTTGCATTTGTAGTTTGCATTTGATTATCATACATTCATAACTGTAAAAATAGCAATAATAATAATATCATCTCGAGATCGAACCATTTCAATTGTTTTTAAGGGTAAAATGAGTAGCAAATGTTTTAAAAAGATATTAAGTTTTACATATTAAATATGCTCATCAAACAATAAGGGGGGAAATTTACATATTAAATATGTTCATTTTTTTAAGAAGAAAGATGTTAAGTTTATATATATATCTATATATAAAACAGCTAATCCAAAATTGATTTATGGGTCGATTTGATCAGATGGAAAGTTTGTGATCAAACAGGGGGAAATACATATTAAATATTTGTAAAAAAATACCAGAAAAAAAAAACAGATTAAATATTTTTTAAAAAATACCAGAAATTAAAAAAAAATGACAGCTGTGGGATTTGAACCCAGCCCTTTCGGACCAGAGCCTAAATCTGGCGCCTTAGACCACTCAGCCAAACTGTCGATTTTGATGTTTAATTTTATAAATATTTAAATACTTGCCAAACTGTCACTTTTGAATTTTGATGTTTAGTTTCATATATATTATAACATTTAAATATTTTTAAGATCGTGAACTCATGAACTTAAAATTATGCTTTTTAAAATACAAATTTAATATTGTTTTCAATTTGAACCAAAAACTAAAACTAACATGAAATTTCGAAAAAATAAGTATCAACCATTAAAAACATAAGTTAAGTTCGATTTCAATTTCGACCAAATTAAAATTAACATAAATTTCGGAAAAATACATGACAACCATCAAAAACACAAGTTAACTTATGTAAAATCATGAACTTTACACATTCTTTTCTTTTAGATTACAATCGATATTAAATTTGCCAAAAAAAATATTGTATTCTAAAAGCACAATTTTAAGTTCATGTTAAAACCAAAACCGTGTGAGGTTTATTATTTTAATAGCAATTAACCTAAAATATAAATCCAAATAAATCACATTATTTCAAATTTTTTCTCCAAGTTTTAATGTGTTATTACTACGCTTTTTTTCTAATAGGATTTCCCTTCGAATTATCGTCCCCATTTTAGGGAATTGTCAAAGAGAACAACTATCTTAATTCCATTAGGTTCCATAAAGAAAAAGAAAATGATTTAGGGGAGCAATTGCACCTCAAATTACAATAAAAATTTATCCCTACCATGATGAAAAAACTACAATGCATTTTAGCATCAGACCTTGATCATACAGGCCCTCTCATGCAGCTATGCATTTCGGAATGCACCTTGCTAGACCGAATCCCTCCGACGGATCGTACGACGAAAAAAATTCCGGGTCTTGCCCGAGTGACTTCGAGTAGCTCTTGAGTATGCTCACGATCAATCAAGTTTAAATATTAATTAACAAAAAAAAAATGTGAAACTGTCTGATGGGTCAAAATTTGTTAGACCAGTCAATATTCGAATTAAAGCTCATATTCGTAATTCATTGACACATTTGTAATTTATAGGAATTTTGTTTGATTATATTTATATTGCCGTTTTGACCCGTTTTATGAATTTTGATCAAATAATTTCACACTTGATTCTCTCATTGAAATTTGACTACACACATATATATGCTACTTAAGGGTTTTAGTTAGTAAAAGTTAAAAAAATATACGTGGCTTAATTTTAAACTTTAGACACAAATAGAAGTAAGAAAACACCTTTAAAAAACTATAGACAGACTAATACTTTAGTTACTAGTTCGAAGTGGCAAAAAATAACAAGTAACCCATATTTAGGCCATATAGCTTATAAGTGGTACACCTCAACCTCGTGAAGGTGAGAAACCGGGCTAGATCTCTAATTACTCCTCAACAAAAGAAAAAAAAACAAAAACAACAACAACAACAACAAGAGGCAAAAGATCGAATAGCTAATTACACACGCATATACAAAGTTGTTTCGAGCATCGATCTTACAACTAATTTAAGTTATCAGATAATTTGATAATGATTCATAACAATCAACAAATAAGAAAAATGAATTAATTAATTTAAAATACAAAA
The DNA here is from genome assembly GCA_026008535.1 of Perilla frutescens. Taxonomy (NCBI): domain Eukaryota; kingdom Viridiplantae; phylum Streptophyta; class Magnoliopsida; order Lamiales; family Lamiaceae; genus Perilla; species Perilla frutescens. The sequence goes on along the minus strand of BRKX01000008.1, from coordinate 7,482,350 downwards.
AATCACTAATTATTTTTAGCACAACAAAAAAATACAAAAAATGACAAAAATATATATTAAATGAATCATAAAAAATAAAAAAAAAAACATATAAGTAGTGTTGGTGGATGATAAAGATTGTGGAGAATGAAACCAAAAAATGAAAAACTCCGATAAAAACCGCAGAGAAGATAAAACAGATAAAAAAAATTATACATAATAAACATATATAAAATCACGTTGTAGTGGGAAAGAACCATATTGTAGTGGGAGAGAGAAATAAATAAATAAAAATAAATGTAGATGTGACAATACCTATTATAAGATTGAATTATCAAAATATTGTAATACTCGTGTCTATTTAAAAAATTATAATTAAAAAAAATATTAAATCTCAATATAAATCTATACCATTAAATTTGATAGATCTAAGTATCTAACGACGGTAAATAGTTCATATTTCTCACCTAAATATGCGTTCTCATTTGAACCAAATCACAAGCGCGCGCGCGCGCGCACACACACATATATATATATATTATTTTGACAAGCCATGCTAGTTTTATTTCTGAATTCGTAATGTGGTTGACATTTTTTCCGCAATGACTAACATCTATTGCCATTTCGGGCTCGTTTAGTTGGTAGGAAAGTAAAGTTTTTGGGAATATAATTTCTGAGAATGTGATTCTAAGAAAAATGATTACTAACAGAATCTTTATTTTGTGTTTGGAACACAACAAGGAAATTGTAATGATTCTCTTTTTATTATTGGATTAAATTTAAACAAGAATAGATAATTAAATATCTAAAATATATATTGTATCTTATTTCACACTACCAATATTTATAATTTTAAATTACGAACCATATAATGTGTAATTATTCAATTTGCATTAGTACTATAGATATTGAATGCAATTATGCAACATATTATTTCAATTTAAATAAAATGATATAACTAAAAAATAATCAATTAACGTAAATATTGTGTTGGTGATCCAAATATTTTTTATTGAATTGAAAATCAAAATTATCTATATAAATAGTTTTTTATTGAATTGGAAGTCAAAATTATATATATTGACAATGGTATGGTCGTCATTTAGTCCGCAACGTTGTCTCAAAAATGATATTATTGGAATTTTGATATAAATGCCAAAAAATTGATTGATAAAATAGTCGAATTTTGGTCGTAATTTCTTCAATAAAAAAGTATCACATTTTTTAATTTCTTTTTTTTCATTCATAAAATTTTCTATTTTTTATATTTTATTTATTTTACTATTTTTTTAATCCAAACTTAGTATTAATAATAAATCTTATTTTTTCAATTAAAAAAATCTATTCTTTTATTTTTTAGTTCAAAAATATGAATCCAAACATAATAATAATTTATAAAAATAAATAAATAATAATAAATGAAGAAATCGAACAATGAAATCATTTAACATTAGATTCTCAAAAACAAGGAAAAAGAATACCTACTTGGAGTAGGTATTCATAATCCAGGAAAGTTGCACAATTTTTCTTGTTTTGAGGAATGTGATTCCTTTTTATATTGCATAAAAAATGTACTAAACACAGTAATGTTAAAATAGGGAATCAGATTATTTTTTCAAGTCAAATTCCGTGCCAACCAAACCGGGCCGAAAGGTATTTGACTCTTAATATCTATTTTGGTTTTTTTAATACCCAGATAAAATCCAACATTTAACTTGTAATAAATTAACAAGTTTACCAAGTATGAGGGGGCGGAAACGAATATTTCATAGTTGGGAGGGCAAAGCAAAATTATTATTATTATTATTTTACGGAAAAAGCAAAATTAGTTTTCCCCCAAATAAACCCAAATCGAAATCGCAGAACTAAGAATTCAAGATTTATAATTTGAAGAATAACCAACTTAATTAGACTATCAGAATCTTCCCCAGCCACAACTGACGATCTACGAGCTTCTCAGCTCTTTCAACTCCCATTCTAAAAAACCCTAAAAATTTCTGGGTTTTCATTTGTATTGCTTGCTGCGGAAGAATTTTTCATTTTCATTGGTACGAATTTACTTCGAGTTTCTCCGTTTTTTTTTTTCGTTTATTTGGTATGAATTTTGGGGTTATTTAATCGGTTTGTGCAAGTTACGAGGTTTATGCTGTTTGTTTTCGAGCCAGTCTGTGCTCGATCCTTTTCGGCATTCGCAGAATTCTGAGGGTTTTACCTCAAAAACCTTGACGGTTTTCCTCTTCCTTGTGCTTGTTTCTGTTTTTGATTTGTTGGATGTCCTGCACAATATTAGAATTTTGTCTTTTTCTGCACAACAAATTCGCAGGTCCCCAAATGCTTCTAGCCTCTAGGTATTGATCATTTAAATCTTTCTCAGAGAATGCATGTTTTTCAGTTGAGTGATGCTTGGATTAAGAAACATTGAAAATGGTGTTTAGGGACTTAATTGAAGGTAGCATGGTGTTGGAGAAATATCCCATGTGTTTGTATTTCTGAAATCTGAACCGTTCGGCTTAGGAACTTGTTGTCGAATTAGTTTTTCATGAATTAGAAAATGTAAAATATGCATAGTAAGTGAAACTTTGATCTCATAATAATGTCTCTAACACATACATTTATGTTTAAATATAAGACAACAGAGGCTGCTTTCATTATGAAATCTCATATTATCCCAGTTTATTTCTTCTTCTCATTTTCTTTTTTTGTTCCTTTTCTTCCTGAAACTTGTAGCGAGGGAAATTGACTTGAAATTCTTGGAGTCTGACCTCTGATCTTTGTCAAGCACTTGTAGAAATGGCAATGACAATTGAAGGTTTGTCCCTCTATGCCTTCGCTTGCTGGACTCGTGATGATTTGTTTGTCATTTTCTGCTGGAACGGGATTTTTGAATTAAAGGAGACAAATGTAATTATATTGTGTCTATATCATGTTCTTCCTGATAGCTGCTAAAAGAAGTACTGCGTCAACCTGGGGTATATACCCATTCCATAAATTGTTGCATTTGTCAACTTCCCCTCCTTCTAATTTTCTGTTACTTTAACCCGAGTAATTACTGTATATTTGTATAGCTTTAACCATCTCATTCCTCTTTACATATATTCTGCATGCGCCATTGGATCTTTATGTTGAAAATTAGTATCCCAGCATTCTGGTTTATTGCTGCTCAAAAAGTTGTTGTCCGTCAAATTACCTAACTAATGAATCTTTTTACATTTGACCTACCTATCTGGATTAGTTATTAGAGAACAAAGCATGTAAATTGTAGTTTGAGGGCTAGTTTACGTTTTTGTGCTAATTCCCTTTGTAGGTATTTTGTGGATGCATTTTCTTCCTAATATTGTGGATACATTTTCACTGCGAACCCTAATCTCTCTTTCATTGTGATTTTGATTTTACATTATACGTTGGTACGCTATTCGGCTACTGTGTGACTGCGCTGGCCGATGGATGCAGTGTAAGTGACCTACACGAATCTATGAAATTAGTCTTACTCCTTACATCTTCATTTATTTGTGATAGAATGCAGAAGGGAAGAAATGAACTGCAAAGATCAGCAGCTTTCAATATTTCCTGTCTTATTATTGGCCGTTAATCTTTCGGCATTTCATGTTCAGTCTTGCAGGTCTTGCATTCATGTTTTCATCCAGCATCCTGCTCCAGATCTTGGTAGGTTTTGACTCTTTTGACTACATGATCATTATGACCCAAGCTCCTTTTTTTTTTATTCTGCTTTCACAAACTTCTGATAGATTTATGTCCATCCATGTATTATTAGAAGGGTCTTTGTCCACACGCTTAAGTATATTCCATTCATAGTTCATTACTATGTCTAAATTGGTTTACATGACGAAAAAAGAAAGGTTTTTCGGTGTTACCTTTCCATAATTCCATGTGTGCATGTGCATTTGTTGATTGCTTCAGACCTTTTCTAAAATGGTGTGGTTAGGTTTTCATGTCAGAGCAGATCATATCTAGGAGACACGTGGCATTACACTCCTTTCCAGGATACCTCGTCCTGATAGATATTGTAGTTATTCTTTTCTCCCATTGTTTTCTGGTAGTGATATGTAATTTGTTTAATTTTCCTGTGACTGCATCATTGCATGAACGTATAAACATGCTGGTAGATATATGTAGATGTTTCACTCTTTAATGGTTCCTGTAATATTCCTGAATGCAGGCTTGTGCGATATATAACAACTGGTGGCCAATGTTATCAGGTTTTTATGGAGTCTTTCATTTTTTCGTAGGGAATATTTTAGTTAAAAAGATGTCTGTACAGCATTACATTATATCCCTGATCTTGGTGAAAATTTTACTCTCAGCTCTGATGTATGTTCTGGTGCCAATGCCTTGTCTTTTCTTTGGTGGTGGATCAACTCAATTCCTTATCAGTCGAGATGGTGGAGGGTGAGTAATTCTATAATAATTACTCCCGATGATCTTCCTTTGAGGCAATTAACAATGCATCTAGCAACTATGCACCAATGTTTGACATATTTTGTACATTTTGGTGAGAAATACTGTTTTGGCTCATTGTTTGTTATAGTCCGCTTTTCGAACCTTGTACACATGTGAGCTGTCTCTTCAGCTTAGTTAAATACTTAAATCTTGAGTTGAGTTTAAACTTTGATATGGTAATATTTCATGCCTGTTCTTAGTGCCACTCTGGAAGTCAATGATAAGTTCATTTACATAATCCATTTTCATATCCTATACCATGCGTTTTTTTGACACTTCGAATGTTGTTTTCTTGCAGTTGGGTAGATGCTGCTAAGTTTTTAACAGGTGCATCTGCTGTGGGAAGTATGGCCATTCCCATTATTCTGAGGCATGCAGGCTTGATTGGAACGGGAGCTATGTTCATCGAATTCACATCTTTTTTCATATTTGTCTGCACGGTCCTCTGCTTTCATCGTGCCAGTCTCGATGACGAGTGGTAACATTTCTAGCTATGAAAGAGATGCTTTCTGTAAATCTAATGCCTGTTTCGACTAGTTTGTTGTTAATTGTTTAAAAGATAAAAAAATAGCAAGAAAGGTGAAAAAGAGCGGAAGATATCCCAACATGTACAGAAAAATTATTGGTTGGCAGAGTTTTTCTATTGCTGAGGTTTTTGTTAAACTTTTTTATGTCCATATTACCCGTGACGAGTTTGACTCTTCTAATAATTTGATATCTTAGTTAATTCACGTATGTAATGTATCTGCTATCTTAATCTATTAGTTTGATATCTAAATTAATTCACGTATGTAGTGTATCTGCAATCCTAATATAATATGCCAATATTATTGCTTATTTATTTTAATGTTGTAAATAAGCCCGGTCGTGGAGCCCCTATTCTTGAATATGTCGGGTGCGAGCACTTGACAGCTCTTGTTTTTTTTTCATTCTTTAAATAATAGTAAAACCTTTATAGTAATATTAATTAATCATTTGGTTTCATCGACAAGAACTCTTTGCTGTGGTAAATAATATCGAAACATGTTATCTCGTAGCTTTGGCGAAATTTATGCAAAAATCCAATTTCACGTTGAAGAAAACGTAATTTCTTAATGTAGCTTACTATCAGAATTTTCAACTTTATCACCGACCTAGAAATTCCTTACTTGTTTAGGACAAAAGTTAGTAGGGAATGAGCTTGTGGCATTCATGATGGCCAAACTTTTCAAAGGACTATAATAGTAGTATAATATCAAAGTGGGTGATTGTAAAATGTTTGTTTAGTATCAATATTTTTGCAGGAGTAGATAATAATTACCCCAAAAGCTACATGAGAAAAGGCCCCAAACCAGGAGTACCAGCACATTAAAAATCTATAAATTATTGCATTAATTCAAACCATAAAACTCGAATAGAAACGTTATAATCTTGATACACATACTTTATTTATATGTGCAGTATCAATATTTTGCCAAATTTGTTTCTGGATTGTCAATTAATGGATATAATCAAAAACCATTACGTTATAAAATCATATTTCAATTTATATTTTGTTGTAACATAATGGTAGATATACAATGACAAAAACATCATTACCAATATAACATTCTACCGAAATACGAATAAAATATAAGGATTGTAAGAAAAGGATTTGATATTATTTTATTTTATCACGGGGTTAGTAAAATCCCATGAAGCATCTGGTTCAATTCAACCAAATTGGAGTCACCACTGAAATTCTTAATCACCAAAATGAGGTTCTAAAAATCTTCGATTTTTTTTTAAATAAAAAACAATTGGAATTGTATAACATTTGGTAGAAAGTAGAAGAGTAGTGTGTGTGTGTGTGTGTGTGTGTATATATTGGTGGGATGAGTTGTCTATATTGTTAGAAAGAATTGAAGTGTGTAATGGCGAAAAAGTGGCAGCTTATTTGGTTATGGTGGGAATGGTGATTGCCAAGCTGTTGATTGGCAATGGACGCCACGTTCACAATTTATATATTAGTATTAGCATTGGATGATTAGTTAGTTGAAAGGCCCAAAACAGATTTTGGAGCGAGAATTCCTCGCAGCCGATGATCCCATCATGTTGTCTTAACTCAAAATTCCATGATCTAATCTTAGATCAAACAAAAATAAAAAACAAAACAGAAGCTTTGTCCGATTCTTGATCCGTTCCATGTGAATCGTGTAAGGGAATTGAGGGTTCCGGGCCGGGCTATGAATTGATGTGTTCGGACGTAACAAGAAGAAAAAAGATCGGATTTTGAGATGTTGCAGAGAGCTGCGAACCATGCGTATTCATGGTGGTGGGCGAGCCACATTCGAACAAAGCAATCGAAATGGCTCGAACAGAGTCTACAAGGTTATATTATTTTGTCTATTCATTTTCTTTTATAGTTTTATAATTTACAAGTTTGATAATGATAATGATAATGTGCAGATATGGAAGAGAAGGTGCAAGGAATGCTTCAGCTAATAGAAGGAGACGGAGACTCGTTCGCGAAGAGGGCTGAGATGTACTACAGGAGGCGGCCGGAGCTGATATGCTCTGTGGAGGAAGCTTACAAGGTGTTCCGAGCATTGGCTGATCGATACGACCTCTTGTCTAAAGATTTTCAAAATGCCAATCACACAATTGCCACCGTGTTCCCTGAGCAGATGCAGTTTGGTATGAGCATGACAGACGACGACGACATCCCCAAGATCCCTGAGAATTTCGTCATCCCGGAGATGAATCTGGCCAAGATTCCTCAAGTTCCAAAGGCACCCGCCAAGGATCTCAAGAGCATCATCACCAAAGCCTCGAAGCAGTTTCAAGTGAAGAAGATGAAATCACAGTCACAGGGGCGTGTTGTGGTGAAATCTGGTCTGACCAAGGACGAAGCCCTTGATGAGATCAACAAGCTCCAGAAAGAGATTCTCTCTCTGCAGACTGTGAAGGAGTTTGTGAAGAGCTCTTACGAGAATGGGATAGCCAAATACTGGGGAATCGAGAGCCAGGTGATGGAAATGCATCAGAAGATATCGAGGTTGCAGGATGAGTTCAATATGGATTCTGTGATTGAGGATGAAGAGGCTCGCACCCTCATTGCTGAGGCTGCACTCAAGTCCTGCCAAGAGACCTTGGCTATGTTGCAGGAGAAGCAGGACAAGACCACCATGGAAGCCAGACAGGAGTACAACAGGATTCAAGCTGCCTGTGACCGCCTCCAATCTCTCCGCGACAAGTACATGCTCCAACAAACTCACAATATTGGATCAGGATCCCATAACTGGAGTGCAGATGTCGCTGATTTGCTGCAGGAGACCAAGGAAATCGAGGAGCTGCCTGAGAAACCCGAAGAGAACTTGGATGTCAGCTCCTTGGCTTGTTTATCAGTCACTCAGTTGGCAGAGAAGATTGATTTGCTGGTTAACAAAGTCATCACATTAGAAACTGCAGTCTCATCTCAGACTGTTCTTGTTAACACATTGAGGTCAGAAAATGATGATCTCAACTCACAGATTACGAATCTGGAACAAGGGAATCACAGCATCACTGATGATACTCAAAATATAAGCACCAAGGTGAAGGAAATGGAGGAGAAGCTCAACAAGGTCCAAGATCTCACCAAGAATGTCGAGATCCGCAACAACACTCTCGAGACCAACTTTGCTAGAACACGTACGAGTCTTGATCATCTCTCCGAGAAACTAACTAGTGTCAAGGAAGATGATGACCTAGAGGCGGATGAGGCACTCCGTAACCGTAGTAGTGCTAAGGCAGATGAGGAGGCCATTAATCTCGATCATCATACTTCACCACTGGAATTAAGCACCACTACTGTCAAGGAAGAAGATAAAGAGATGGAGGCTCGTACGAATCTTGATCCTGTAAAGCCAGATGGAGAGGTAGAGGGCAGTGCCAATCTTGATCCTGATTCAGAGAAAAGTGTGAAGGCAGCTGAAGAGGTAGAGACTCATGCAAAACTTGATCATGCTTCAAGAAAACTAAGCAGTGGAAATCCAGATGAAGAGGAAGATAGTCTCACTGCTCGCACGGATGCTTCAAAGGAAGATAGTCTCACTGCTCGAAAAGCAAGAGGAGGCGTAGAGGGTGCAGAGGAGGAGGAGGAGGTGAAAAAAGAATCCAATAAGGTTGGACGGTCGGAGCAAGAGCAACAGGTTGTTGAGAAAGTGATTCGAAAGACGGGTACATTCTTGAACCGCAGAACAGTGGAAGAGGTTCTGGAGGATGAATCCGAGGATTCTGTCCAAAGAAAAAGCAAAAGCAAAACACAAACAATCGCAGAGGCAGACGATGAAGACATCAGTTGGCAGCAGATTCTGCTGAGTGGAATGGAAGACAGAGAGAAGATTCTCCTCAAGGAATACACAACAATCCTGAGGAACTACAAGGAGGTGAAGAAGAAGCTGAACGGCGTGGAGAAGAAAGAAAGGGACAGCCAATTCGACATGACAATACAAATGAGAGAGCTGAAGAAAGCCATTTCGAAGAGGGATGAAGAAATAATGAATCTGAGGAGAAGGCTGATGAGCAGTAATGGTAATAGTCGTAGTGATGTGCAGGAAGGTGGTGGTAGCTTCCAACTATCGAGTCTGATGGAAGATGAGGGAGTCCAATCGGTAGCAAAGGAGGTTTTGGACATGACGCGTGACATCAAAGGACCCCCCATCACAGATGAAGATGACGAAGAGAGCAAGGTGATCTTCATCTCCAAAAGTCCATCCATGTCCAGAGAAGAAGAGAAGCTGCGGACTCACATCGATGCCATACTGGATGAGAACTTGGATTTCTGGTTCAGATTCAGCACCGCATTCCATCAGATTCAGAAGTTCAAGACTGAGGTGAGGGACCTAGAGGATGAGATATCGAGACACAGAGAGAAGCGTAAGCCGGAGATAAAATCGGAGGTGATGCCAATCTACAAGCACTTGGGAGAGATACAGAGAGAGCTAACGGTGTGGCTGGATCAAAGTGTGCCCCTCAAGGATGAACTAAAGAATAGATTTGCCTCTCTCTGCAACATTCAAGAGGAGATCACCAAAGCTCTCAAGGAAGGCATGGAGGAAGATGAGATCAAATTCAGCAGCCATCAAGCTGCAAAGCTGCAGGGAGAGGTGCTCAACATGAAGCAAGAAAATGATAAGGTCAGAGAAGAGCTGGAGGCAGGCCTAGATCATGTCTCCATGCTTCAGCTTCAAATCGAGAAGACGCTAACTCAACTTAATCAGGAGTTCGGCATCTCAACTGATCAATCCGAACATAGAAATCGAGTCCCTCTCCGCTCATTCATCTTTGGGAATAATAAGTCAAAGAAGCCCAAGAACTCTCTCTTCTCCTGCATGCATCCAAGTAGAAGGTTCCAGATCCTCAGAGCTGGTATTCGACTCTCCACTCACAATAGTAATACTTCTGCTGCTGCTGCTACAACTACTACTACTACTACTTCTTAGCCTTGCCTTCTTTTCTTCAAATGCTTTCTTCTTTGCAAAACTTCATGTTGTTTATCAATCAAACAATTTCTTAATTTGCTTTCAATACCAAAATGCCATAATCACTCTTCTCTTTTCTGCATCTTCTAATACATTGTCCTACTACGTACCGTCTCTTTTTCATCCAAACTAACTAACAAATTGGACCATCGTCTTGCTTCTCATAATATTCGCTCTAACTCCACTATTATAGACAAATAATAAAATAAAGACTAAATTATGTTTTGTTATGTTTTTGCCACAAATTTAAAATATGTAGCTTTTTAGCCATTTCATGCGTAAATAAATGGACAGAATTACCTTTCGCTAAAAGCAAGAGAGAGAGAGAAATACATTAAACCCACCCACCACCGTCGTCGAGTCGTGCATCTGCGGCCAGTCGTATACCGCCATCGTTCAGCCATGGTCGCCGATATCTTACTGTCATCCGCTTCCCAACTTCGTTTCTTAAAAATATAGATAAATAGAGAGAATTGCCATTCACTCAAAGGAAAAAACCCCACCACCATCCACCGTCGTCAGGTCGTGCACCACCGCCAGTCGTAGAACCATGATTGACGCTGTGTTAATGCGCCCCCCCGCCCCTTTTTTGGGTAAACTGTAATTTACATCTCAGACAAGCCAAACTTTCAGATTTTTCAAATCTAATCCCAAACAAAACTTTTATTAATTAAATAATTAAATTATTAAAAATTAATAAAATCTAATATTTATGTATTTTCCCGCACTTAAAAAATAATCGAGTTAGATCTTTATTTACATGAACTTTTAATAAAATAAATGAATTGACCTAGAATATTACACTTCATCAAAATGACATTGTTTTGACTGCTTAGAATAACTCTACTCGTTATGTTCCGTTTGAAGGAATCTTAGTTATTTTTGTTAAAACTAAAAAATCACTTAATAAAATACTTAGCTCAATTGTTTTTCAAGTGCCGAAAATATATTCGGGGTTAGCTTTCATTAATTTTTAGATAGCTTAGGTTTTGACAAAAGCGTGAATTTGAAATAATTTAAAAAAAAATAATAATTTGACATATAAATGACAGTTTATCCATTTTTTTTACAAGTTTTGGGGTATTTAGGTCAATTTAGCTAAAAGGTAAAGCCTATGGTTTTGAATTAGTGCTCATTTTTTTTCTCTATGTTAAAAATAATTTTGGCTCTTATATTTTTGCGCGCTGGGGTGTGCCGTAAGCTTAAAAATAACGGGTAATCTAGTAGTATTAGATATTTTGGCGGGTCAAAATTTATAAGATGGTTCTCATATTTGGATTCGATTCTTGATGCAGTCAATACATTCATACACTTGTGTGTAAAATACTAAATAAATTTATACATGAGTAACATTTAACAATTTTTTTTAATCCAAATAATTTACACAAATTTTATTCTTAAATCAACCACTCAATGAAGTATGAAAAATGAAAAATGTACAAATACACCCTTAAAAAAGATTCAACGACATGGTGAAGGCAGCGTCATAAATATTCAAAACACGACAACTTCAATGATAAAGGCCGCAAACTTCTCTTAAGAAGATTCAACGACATGATGAAGGCCGCATCAAAAATATTCAAAACTTGACAACTTCGATGAAAAAGGCCACAAACTTCTCTTAAGGAGATTCAACAACATCGGTGCACATTTTACGAAGATTCTGTTAGATTTCCAAACCAGATGTTTAACTCCATACAAAAGCTAGTTCAAGGATGAAGAATTGATTCCTAACTTGAGTATCAATCTCCATCCATATAAGAATCCGATTAGAGATCGTAACGGATTTCACCACCGTCTGGCAAGCGAGACCAACACTTGAAAATAAACTTTTGGAGATGTTCATAGTTGGGTAGAAATCTTAAGGGCACATTTTTTTCACGTGAAAAATGCTATTGCTCGATTGGATTTAGGTAGGGCAACATAGAATTTTATTTTATCTTAGAACTAAATTTTCACTCGTGCGATGCATGGGTTCATTCATAGGGGTGAGTATTAACTATAATCCGTCTATTTCGATCCAAAAATCATAAAACTGAATAGACTGAATTAAGAAATATTTAGGATCGAACCGAACCGAATTAAGGGTGAGGACCCAGCCAGACCGAACTGAATTTTATTCGGTTCGGTCCAATCTGATTTTTCTATTTCTTTTTTATTTATTTTTTCAATTTTGAATTGCTTGACTAACTGTGGAAATAATAGCTTAAATAATGAACAAATTTCATAAATCTATAACTAACATCATAAATAAATCTTTATAACTAATATATAAAACTAAAACCGACAAATAACAATACAAACATACAAAGTATCAAACAATTAAAAAAATAAATAAATTAATATTAACTAAAAAGGCTCGGTCTATTCAATTTGTTTGGTCCGTTGTCGAATCGAATCGGACCGAGAACCGACTTTTTTATTAAAAAAAGAACCAAATCGGACCGAAAAATCAAAAGAACTGGACCTAATGGACCGAAATTTGTTCGGTTCGGTTTCGGTTTTACGGTTTGAGATCATTCATGATCTCAAACTCAATTATTATATATTTAATGTAAGTGTCACATTTTCATATTTTATATAATTAATATTTTGCTTGATAAGCTCAAATAATTAATAAACTACTACAATCAAATATTATATTATAAATTGAGCAACACTTGTATGTATACAACGTTTATAGTAACATTTGTTACATTATCATCATTTTTACAAATAAAAACTTTCAAACCAAGACGACTTGTGATTTGTGAAACAACTACGTACAATTGATTGTGACTAAAAAAATTATGAAAAATATACGTGAACAAATATTATAACAATAACTTATGTTTCATTTTAAAGGTTTTTAGGGTTGTGTATTTATATAGATTTGTTAGATTTAACTCTTAAGAAATTGATAATTATATTGTTTGTAAAATAAATGTAATCAAGATAATGTTAATAGATATATATTGGAACATAAAAATTTCAATTTAAAAAATATAATAATGCAGCCTATATGCCTTCATTATATATCAATCTTCGTTTTATTTGCATTAAAATATGGTTGATTACATTTTAGTACCCAACGTTGAATACTTTTACACTTGTATTCCAAAATTTTAAAATTTACATATTGATAATAAACATTTGCACAAATTAACGCTTATAACATTAAAATAATTTTATAGTCTCACAAATGTAAATATGGACTGTTGAATATTGTGAAGAACAAAAAAAAACATTCAATATTTGTACAAATGGAATAAGCTAAAGACCGAGTTTGAAAGATTTTCAACAATTTAAGTCAACATTTGCGAAATTGAAAATTTGCTATAGTTCTATAAGTGTTCATTTGTGCAAACATTAAGTTATAATATGTAATTTTTTAAAATTTTGGGATAAAAGTGTAGAAACATCCATCGTTCGAGTATTAAAGTGTAACGAATCCTAAAGACTATACTTTCTAAAAAAATAATATAACAGACTATATAAACTAATAAATATTAATCTGTTTGATTTAGTTATTCATTTATTTAGAATGTTAAATTTTTAACTATTTCATGTTTAATAGTTAAAAAAATATTATAAATGTTATATCTACACATAATAAACCATGCTACCGATTATGATATTTTACCAGATAATTCACTTGATTTTTTTATTTAATATATTTAATATATGCTGGTAATTATTTAACATAATAAAATCTACTAAATGTTCCGAATCACTTCTTAATATGCAAAAACTCACATATTTATTCATTCATAAAAATATATTTTGAATGTCATATGTATATCGAAATATGATATTGAATATAGCACAAATTGATTATATAATAATAAAAAATGTGCAAATGTGTGTGTTTGAAAGAGAGAAGATGGTGAGACATTAAAAAAATAAAAAAGTTACTATAGATGGTTTGATGTAAATATGTGCAAATGTGTGTGTTTGAGAGAGAGAAAATAGTGAGACATTAAAAAAAAATTATTGTAGATAATTTGATGTTTTTGAGAGGGATTCCATTTTGTGCAAATGTTTACTATCAACATTAGGATTCCATTTTTGAAATTGATAATTATATATAGTATGTAAAATAAATATAATTAAAATAATGTTAATAAATATATATTGGAACATAAAAATTCCAATTTAAAAAATTATAATAATGCAGCCTATATGCCTTCATTATATATCAATCTTCGTTTTATTTGCATTAAAATATGATTGATTACATTTTAGTACCATCATTGAATACTTTTATACTTGTATTCCAAAATTTTAAAATTTACATATTGATAGTAAACATTTGCACAAATTAACACTTATAGGTAGCCGTTTTAGAATTCCACATGGAGTTTTCCAACTCCACGTAGAGTCTGGCGGATTTCGTGCATGGATTTCGGACCGATTTTGAATGATTTCAATGGATTTCAAATCCTTCTTGCCAGCGCTTGATGGAACACAACGATCGGTGGACCCGGAAAAAAATTGAATCCAGCGATCGCTTGAATTGAGCGGCTGCTGGGAAGTCGAGTCGAGAGAACCCAGCGACCGCTGGAATCCAGCGGCCGCTGGGAGGCTAGCCGAGAGAACCCACATACTACTCCAGTGGCCGCTGGATGCCAGCGGTCGCTGGGGTGCCCGAGTTCGGATTCCAGCGGCCGCTATCCTGCACTGGCCGCGGGGTTTTTCAAATCCATCAAACTCTCGTGCCTAGGGGTCGGATTTCATCCTTCACATTTTTAAGGTGAAATCGAGTTGAAATCCAACGAAGTCAATAACTTTTTAAAGTCCATAGTTTTTTGACTACCTCCAGATTTTAAAAGACTTTTAAAAGTCTGGAATGAATACCTCCAGATTTTAAAGAACTTTTAAAAGTCTGAATTGAATATACCTGGATTTTAAAAGTCCATTAAAATCCATCAAAATCTCAAACGAATACACCCCCTTAGTATAGATAGATGTCCGAGCATGTAAGGGCATTTATGTCAATCCGTGTCTAGCTATATATTTTCGTGATGTAGGAGTAGGAGGTTAGTTGGTGCCCCTCTTCTATCTCAGACAAAATCGAGGTACAACTCAACGAAGCCTGCAATACAGTACAACAATGTGCTACGGCAGCGACCGATTGCCGTCAAGAGACGACCTCGTCGAAGCCCCGCCGCCGCCGGAGATTGAAGAAAGGGTGGTGGTGGTGGAGAATCTGAGGGATCGGCTAGCGGAGACGGAGGCGCGGCTGGAGTTAGCCAGGGCGAGGGAAGCCGAGCTGAGCCGCCGCCTCGATGAGATGAAGAAGTTCGTGCGCGTTATGGAGATTCTCGAAACCTACCTCCGCCGCCGCTACGCCGACCAGCAAGACCGGCTCACGCGCCTCTACTCTTCTCCTTCTTCTTCGACGCTTTTGGTACCTTCGAAATAGTTCACGATTGCTCTTTCTTTTTATTTTATTTTATTTTTCTTGATTTTCTTCTCCTGTCTTTTATGAAATGTAGGAATTATTTAATAGTGGTGTCTTAATTGTATATCCAAGTGTACTGGCGCTGATAATGTGCAAATTATTTATGTATATTTTGGTTATGGTCTTTAATGATGTGATTCTGCTTCACTGATGGTGTGGATAAGCTCAGAATATTGGGAGTAGAACCAGTTTTTGTGGTTAAATTCGGGCATTGGTTGAATTGTGGAATGCACAGGTGCTGGTGTGAGCATTTCATGTGGTTTTGAAATAATTCTTATTCTTAGGTTTATCGGCATTGTTTGTGGTGCATTTGTGAAGAAAGAATAAAACGTGCCTGGTTACTGATCTATTTGTCGAAAAGAGAAATTTACTGATATTAATTAAAATGTAGCCTGCTTAAGGAGCTGTTTTAGAAGCTTCTCGAGTCAATAAAGGTTGTTTCATAGTATGATCATTTGAGAGGTGTTACTTCTTCAAGCATTGAATTAATTATTTTTCTTAGGCTCATCAGCATTGTTTGTGGTTTATCTATGAAGAACCACACAATTTCCTTTTTAAAAATTACTTGTATTAGTAGTAATACAATGTAACTTGCCTAAGAAGCTGTTTTAGAAGCTTTTTCGAGACATTAGGGGGTGCTTGATTGTGAGATCATTTGGAAGGCGAGACTTATGCAAGCATTGTTATCTTAGATGAATTAGGCCGCAGTTTATTGGTGGAATTTAGGATAGGGCTAGTGGCATTGGAGCGTGCCTACAATAGACTGTTTGCAGCTACTTGTATGATGCATCAAAATCTTACTAACCAGTGGCCTTCTCTATACTTGTGTAGTTGGGCTTCACAAATAATGCACTAGCTTACATGATTTCAGCTCATCCCTATGCAGGTTTTGGACTCATGTGACTATGTGAGTGTCTATGGATCATCCTGCTAGGTTTATTCCACTAGTATATTCCTGGAATTGACCTGATTCTAGGTGTTGAGATTTTTTTTCTTAAAATTAAAATTTTTGCCACAAATTAGAGACTGTGCTGTTGTGGCCTCACATAAACAATATGAGCTTCACCAATGGAACCGAACTTCATTAGTTCCCCTTCCATCCTGCATGATGACCGTCCCTTCTATTTATAAGTTACTGCTATTCCTTGAGCAAGAATAGTTAACATGCCTTAATATGTCATTATGTTGCTTGCACGGTTTCTTACTTGGCATGAAGAAGCCTGCAACTTTTTTTTTTTGGTTCCATATATTACATTAGCTTACTCTTTTGAAGGAAATTTGTCATTGAAGCGTGCTCCATATTTGTAGCCCCTTCAAGATTGCTCTCGTATGGGTGAACCTCAAATATCAATTTTGCATTTTAAAAGTTGTTTCGAATTCGCGAAAAAGGCAAAACTTGTGATTTTTTCAGCAACTGTCTCTCAGATTTAACAGATGAGATGTGATCGGTTTTGATGCATGCTATAATGCACATTGATGCATTCTGATGATCCAGTTGCATTTGATCAAAGTGACATATAAGGTCAGAATGGATTATTTTGAATTCTGTCAAAGTATGTAGTAATTTTATTAAGCGTTACAGAAATCTAGCATCAATTTTAAAACTATGAAAACCTTGCTTCAATGTTAATGCATCTAATGGGATTCAAAAAAGAATATCTTATGCCTAACTTTGCTTGTCATTCTCTCCAGTCTGCATGTACCTTTGGCTGTTTGTCTAATATACAGGTAGAGGCACGGTTCATTTTAATTGGAAAAAAAAAATGCAATGTAACAGTGGACTGTTAACACCTTCAGTTTCTAGCTTGATTTCTGATACGGATTATCCGGGAACAGATGCAGTTGATCTTTTGTTTCTCCAGTCCTCGATCAGAGACCGTAGAGTGTGATTTGGAATTAGGAGCTTGTGATTCAGCCTTAAGTTGGTCATGGGAGATGTATCACGTCCTGTTTTCAGCCACTCGTCTATGGCTTCCAACTCGTAAGAAAATCCATCAGCAGCAAGATGTGGATTCTGCATCACATCCTGCAGATGAAAAGCAGTGATAATAATGAAATAGTATGGTTTCTGTCAAAAATGGCGGAGCTGCTGAGATAGAAGGTGTATTACCTGATAGATTGGACAGAGAAAGGTACCAGGTACGTTGCTCGAGTCCTCTGCTCCGGCAGCCTCTTCATCAGGCACAGGTAATTCACTGTTGGAGACTAGCTGGTCAGCTATTTTCTTAACATCATTGATCTCTCTTACCAACATTGTTGTGATGGATTCCTCAGCTACTCTGTTTTTGGACAAACACCTAGTTGCAATGTCAGAAAGCTCCGTAGCCAAATCCATTGGCCACTCCCCAGCCGTGTGATCCAAATTCTTGATGGCTGAAGCAGTGTCCACTGTTGTAGTCCAGTTCTTGCCTGTCAGAAGTTGCAACACCAAATTCCCAAAAGCCCGGATATCTAATGTGACATCAGGTTCATTGTATGACCAAGGACCCTTGAGGCTGTAGATTTTTGCAACATTGAACCGACCAAGGAGAATCTTGGAGGGTTTCAAGTTAGCATGGATAATTGGTTTAGGCTTGACCTTATGAAGGAAGCCTAGAGCCGAGCAGATTTCTGCTGCAATGCGTATCCGAGCATGCCAGTTTAGAGGCTGATTCTTTTGTTTCCAGCTTCTTCCGGTTGATAATATTGCATCTTGTAGGGTACCGTTATGCATGTACTCATACACAATGCAACTCAGCTCGGAGCAGAAGCCTATCATACCTAGTATATTAGGGTGCTGTACTTGGCTAAGAAGTTTCACCTGCAAAATGAAGCTAATTTAGCCTCATTTTCAAAAAATATGATCATTTCATTTATTCATTACCTTGGCTGTGAAAGCATCCAGGGTTCGCTCATCTGCTGGATTATACATTTTAACTGCGACTGTTATGTGATTAATCCGGCCCCTATACACATTCTTCCAATGACAAACAGATTTCAGCCTAAAACGCTCCGAGAAGTCTTCAGTGGCAGCTATTATTTCTGCAGCAGAGAACTCTTTAAAATCAGAACCAAAACCATTCATCCTTGATACTTTGGCTATTGCATCCTTTTCTTTGCAGAAGTCAATCCTGCGCTGTAAGACATCCCTCTGCTTCCTCAATTCGTCGATTTCTGGAACCATATCGGCTCTTGTTCTCACTGCCTTCTCCAGCTGAAGCTCTGCACGCGCTCTAGCAGATGAGGACTGATGAAGTTTGTGGGAGAGCTCTTTCTGAAGTTCAAGAGTCGAGTTAAGCTTGCTTCTTTTCTCTTGCAGTTCGCTCTGAAGTTCGACTATTTCTTCCTTTGTGCTGTCTAGCATTTTGTTCAGTTCAACCTTTTTCAGAGTCTCCATGTCGAGGCAGGTTTGAAGGTCCTCAACCTGTTGAAAACATAGTAGTTTTGGTGCTGAATGATGGAGTGAACAAAAGCAATTTGCAGTTAGGGTTTGGAAGCACGAAATTTTTACCCTGGCGTTGCATAAATTAATCGCGCCTTGAGCTTTTCCTCGCCTTTCTTTAGCAGCATTTGCTTGCCTTCTGTTCAATTGGGTCGTTTCTTGTGCATTCTGTATTCTTTGTTTTAGAACCTGAATTCTCTCTGCAACATCCTGAATTGTGATTGAGTAAATGAAAAGTATTGAGTAATGATAGAAAAGGATCCCAGAATTTTACCATATTTTCTGGTATGCATAGCTCTGTTGACATCACATTTCCTCCATCCATCTCTCCTTCAACATTATGTAAAGACAACAATTCATCTGCATACTGCCCGATTTCTTCACTGCATTTCTGCCATTGATTAAGCGACTCAGGGGAGCTACTGGCGGAAGTTTCTGGAAACTTCCTCCCTAACCAATTCCTCAAACTATGACTCCTGTCTTTGAGCCCTTCATCGTTCTCCTCTCTCAAGAATATCCTCTGCCCTTCACATATGACGAACAACTCACACGTGTCGGGCTTGTGGCGAAGAACGTAGAATGTCCCACTGATGGCGCTTCTCGATTTCCTACATGCAACGACAGATCAGAGAAGATGAAAACAACATCAGACATAATTAAACAAGAGATGAGAAGAGATTGAATACAATGATGAAGCCTTCATGAACGCCAAAGACATGACTAGTTTGGATATGCCAAGATTTGATATCACCTCCACCATTTGCTTGTGCAAAGGCTGCTCACTTTTCTCAATTTGGATCACTTGTGCCTCAACCCTGCCACAAAAGGCTTTGTATTGAAGCATGATTCTCTCCCTTCTGGCTTCCTCGGATTTGTCGAGAAGTTGCAGCTTCTCCTCGCTCACTGAGCTGGTCGGAAGCTTACCAACTGCAACGACGACACGCATATTAAGATCAGTGCGTATGAAATATGAATATGATCCATCATGCACAAGGAGGAATTTGAAGCTCACGAGGTGTGAAAACGTAGTCTTTGCAGACGGCATTTGCTGCATGGAGAATCACTATTCTGATCCCATGATTACCCCATTTTCTGATCGCCCATTGCAGTGTTGAGAAGCCATCGTACCCCTCTGTTCCAATCGCAACGTAAACTTTCTCACCTTCAATCTCCATTTCTTTCCACCTCCGATCAAAGCATTATATTAACAAGACATGATTAACTTCTTGCAAGAATATGTGTTGTGTGTGAAAATTGTTGGAGAAAAGTAAAGGGAGTGTGAGAGGTTTTGAATTTGGGTACAAAAAGGGTTCTCCTAGATTGAAAAAGGAGAGATTAACAGCCATTATTTTTTTTGAGGTGGCAAATTAGGCCCCAAACCATGGACTTTTCTACCACCTTGTTTTAGCGGTGACGACTAACTTAAATGGGCCCTCTTGATTAGGTTATTAATTGTTTGATTTTAATGTTTGAAATTTTGCTAGTGTCATAAGTTAACCAAACATCTTTACATACAGCAGCAGTTAACTTAGATGACTAAATTTAATGTTTTTAGAATTTTGATGACTTAATCAGATGAGTTTTCTTGGTATATCCTAGTATATTCTCTCGATGAGAATTATTTTAGGAATTTTCAAATTAATATCTTGTAATAATTGACAACTACTAAATAGATATGAGGTTTTATCGATTTAGGACACCAAAAATAGATAATATTATAAATAAGGTGGGATCCCAAACAAAAAATAAAAAAACTACTCCATCTTGATGGTTGAAACTATTGAATAATTATAAATATTCACATATTTTGATTCGCTTTTTAGTAATAATTATTTTTAATATTTCTTGGCTATACTGGGATGGGACGCTCATATATCAATATCATTGAAATTAATTAATTTTAAAAATTAATTTAAAATAAAACCGAACTATATATATATATATATATATATATATATTTCTTTTTAAATAGAAAATCATAACTTTAAGAGCTAGTTTTCGGTGCACGAGCCTTCCCATGCGGCAGCCTTCAGACGGGCGCGTGGCGCCCACGCGCACCCCACGCACCGTCAGTTTTTTTTTCGATTTTCTTTAATTTTTTTTCCAACAAAATTTATACCACAAAATAAAATTAGTGAACCCTAAAATTAGAACGAATTGATATAATTTGTTTGTAATAAATATAAATTTATATCCTAAAATGAAATTAATAAATCCTAAAAAAAACACAAAATAAAACTCTAAAAACGCCCCCCAAAAAATCCTAAAAAACACAAAATAAAACCCTAAAAAACACAATAAAAAACCCTAAAAACACCCCCTAAAAATACAAAATAAACCCCTAAAAGCACCCCAAAAAAACCCTAAAATACACAAAATAAACCCTTAAAAACACCCCAAAATAAGTAGCAGAGGCCTTACTTTTTAATGATACAGGTAATACTTTTCAAATTTTAAGTGATACGTTTTAATGTTACTGTTGGTACTGATTTTGCCGGATTTTTTTTACGGGTTGACCCGCGTTGACCCGAATTAAAGCGGATTGACCCACAAATTTGACCCGCCCATCTCACATAAGGCTTATGTGCACCATATGCACTGAAACCTTTGCCTAACTTAAAATATTCCTTATAAAAAAATTCCGTAAAAAAATGAGGCGTTCATTCTTAATTGTGATTTGTGAAGGTGCCATTTGTGACGACGCGTGTATGATGACTGATGAGGCAGTCCTCCCTCCACCCCACCCCCCCCCCCCCCCCCCCCCCAGCAGCTGGACAACCTCCCTGTGAGAATTGCAAAATTTATTACGGTGTATAAAGAAAATTGAGGAAAAAAAAAAATGAAGCGCGTAATTAGAACTATAATAAATTGATCTCTCCCTATCTTTATAATCTTCTTCTCATTTACACACAAATGTTGAAAAATAAATTGAGATATAATTGTCTCGATATAATAGCAGGGTTTTATAATTATAACAAAATAAAAGTCGTGAAATCACTGCAATTAAAGTCATCTAAAATTTGAAAAATATAAAATATTTATAATTTTTACCACTATCAAGTCAAATATCAATTTATGTGAAGTTGGGTGTTTCTTTTAAGGCAAACACTTTCATGCACTTATTGTAAATAGTGCTATTTAAGACGGGTCGGGTCAACCCGCGCTTTGATCCGGTCAACGCGGTCAAACCCGCCCTTTGATCAAGTTTTTTTAGGGTATTTTTGGTTTTTTTAGATTTTTTTTGGGGGGGGGGTTTAGGGGTTTATTTTGTATTTTTTAGGGTTTTTTGAGGTGTTTTTAGGAGTTTATTTTGTGTTTTTTAGGATTATTTGGGGTGAAATCGGATAAAAAAATGAAAAAAAAGTCAAAAAACTGCCAGAAAAAAAAAAAAGAAAAAAAAAAAGATGGGCGTGTGGGCCCCATGCACCGTCTGAAATAGTGCTATATGCGACAGTGATGCATGGAATACCAACTCTTCTTTTAATTATATACTAATATAGAGATAGAGATCAAAGAAATGCTAAAATAGAATGGTAAACAAATATAACTCACGGAGAAAAGGTAGTAGTATAGATATAGATAGCCATGATACTGTGATGCGTGTGGCCGTTAGATTGTAATATACAACTCAACATGAGCATAGTTTATTCGATGTGCACCCTCAAATAATAATGACGTTCAAAAAATTGAAAAATAAACAAAAATATATTTGTCCACGTCTCAAATCAACACGTGATATCCCCAATTAATTCACCAAGTGTACTATGATCTTTTGAATTGGGAATAACCATTATTTGTCTTACTCCAAAAAAGTCTTGGAATTTATCTTTGTCATGTTTATCTTTTAAATAATAATGTGAATTTAACATCTTAATTTATAAAATTAGAGTATGTGTATCCCACACGAAAAATATTAGTTAAATTTAACGTAACAAAACTATTTACCCTACCCACAAGTGTGAAAGTGTTTATCAACACCGTTAAAGTATGATGCAATGTGGGTGGGAGAGTCAATCATTAATCATTATATTTTATTGAATTTAAATTATACTTTTCTAATCTTTATTCTATTAAAATATTATTTATTTAAGGCGAAACTGAATTTATTTTTCCATTTTGTCATTTCAATTTTAGATTTGTCCCTAGTCATGCACACATATAATAACCCACAAAAAAAAAATCCTTATTATATATATATATATATATATATATATATATCTCAAGTTCCATCATTGTTTTTTAGGGAGCGGCTATTTGCACTCTAAAAAATATTTTTTTCACTACAAAATAAATTAATTAAAAAATAATTAATTATAAAATTACTTAAATATACTTATTAAAAAAACACTCCCCTCTTTGGCGGAAAATTGACCATTTCTGCATCGGTTCTTCTCCCCATCTCCTCCATCCTCTTTCTCTCTCTTCATTCATCCCTATCCCGCAACCAACACCGCCGCCCACTGTATTGGTTAGCGTTGTCGCCGAAAATTGGAAATCACTGCGTTGAGAAGGGGACTGAGAGCTTCTCCAACAGCATAGCTCACGTCTCGGCAAACGGTAGAATTAAGTGTAAAAATGCTATTTGGCTTCTCCAACAGCATAGCTCACGTCTCTCTAGTCTGGTGAAATGTGAATAGTGTCTCGGTTAATTAACCGAGACACTATTCATCTCGGCAGCCAATTTTACTTTTTTTTTTATTTTCTTTCATTATTAATATGGTATGACAGATGGTTTTTTTCTTTTTCTTTTTCTTTTTTCTTTCTTTCTTTCATTATATAATTGTGGTAATATATTTGGTTGATTTTGTATATTTTGTATTAAATTTTTTATTTTATGTTTTTCTTTCAGAGATGTAATTGTTATGAGATGTAGTTTATGTGTTTTATTGAATGTTCTATTATGAAATGTTGAATTTTATTTTGAATAAGTTGATTGTTTTTACATAAACCTTTTAATTTTTGTAAAATAAAAATAAAAATTAATTATAAATTAATTAAAAATAAAAAATAATGAGCAAGAATATTAATATATGTATTATATATATATATATATAATCATATTCAATTAAATAATTCGTTAAAAAAATGAATTCAATAATAAAGAGTATAAAAAGGGAATATTCTATTGTAGGGTGAAATGTAGAGTGATGCTGTTGGAGATGAAAATTGAAAATCTATAACTTTAGCTGTAGTGTAGTGTAGAGTTAACTGTAGTCTGGTGAAAACTGTTGGAGATGGCCTAAGTTGAGAGCAGAATCTCCGCCAGTCGCCGCAAACAATGAGTGTAGAGGTGGAGGTTGCAGTTCAAATTGAATTTTTCAAATGATCGACTTTGGTTCAAAAAATATGTTTTGAATATGATTGATTGCTTTGAAAAAATATTTCCAACCGAATTCTCACCGATGTTAGACAATATTTCTTCGAACAAGTTTTCCATTTTCGAAAAATAATTTTATAACCAAACTCACATGTTCGAAATCCAAATTCCAACAACTTGCGAAGGAGACTGGCGATGGGGTGAGAGACTAGTGATGGTTGGTGATTGTGGTTGCAGTTGTGCCGGAGACGAGAAGAACGGTGCCAGTTTGAGCAGATGGGGAGAAGAACGACGCCATTTTTCTACCGGAGAAGAAGAGTTCTTTTTTATTGATTATTTTAAATTTTTATTTAATAAGGATATTTAAGTAATTTATAATTAATTATTTTTAAATGATTTCATTTTAGTACATAGAGTATTTTTTATAGTACAAATAGTCTTTCCCTTTTTATTTATTTGTACATAGACACACATATTGAAATTGATAATTTCATATAAGTGTAAATAGAGTTGTCAAAACGGGCAAAGCCCGCCGGGCTAGCCCGTACCCGCCATCGTTTTAGGCGGGTAGGACTTTAACTTTGAAACCCGTTTTTTTGGCGGGCCCGTCGGATAAAGCCCGCGGCGGGGCGGACTTTGGCGGGTAAAGCCCGCGGCGGGGCGGGTAACCCGCCAAGCCCGCCGATACATACATATATATTATTTTTTTTAGTTAAATGGTATTTATGATTAATATGAATTATAAGATAATATCCTCATTCCCCAAATGTTTGTAAATTGTAATTTGATTAAAATTTCTATGCTTGTTTAGTTGATTATTTCAATCTCATAAAAAAAGTAGATAGTTAAAAAATAAGAGTAATTTAAATTGAAAGAAAAAAAAAGGTAAATTAAATTGAAAGAAAAAAAAAAGACTAAAATTGCTACATACTAGATTACGAGTTGAAAACAACATTTCATGTACTAATTAATTAAACGTGAGAAACAAGGAGAATTGATATAATATTGTTGGAATAAAACACATAATTAGGAATATAATCTGAGTAGTGGTAGCTAAAACTACTATATGTGCTATCATCTTTGTTCTCGATCGCATTTGTCGTCGAAATTCTCCGGCGTCCGATCGGAGCTCTATTTAGTTCTAATATATATTTTGGGCACTAAGCTACATGTTCAATTAGCAAAATTCATCAAACATACCTATAGCAATTCAAGGTTAATAATATATTTTTCATTATTGAAGTTTAAAACTCAAATTGCATTAAAAAAAAAAAAAACTGAAAAGCCCGCGGGCCGGCCCGCCAACCCGCGGGCTTAGGCGGGGGCGGGTAGGACCCTGTCTTTTCGGGCCTGCCCCTCTGGCGGGCTTCCCCACCCCGCCTCACCCCGCCCCGCCGGCCCGTTTTGACATCTCTAAGTGTAAACGTTGCTATATACCTGATATAAAATCATATAATTATCAATAAGTAAATGTGCGGTGAGAATCGTGAGATGCTAATTTTGTACACTACATACTACATATTGTAAATTGTAATGCTCGTAAAGGGAAAGAATAATATATCGGTATATTTAATTACTTTCCACGTCCATAGAATTTCTTTTAAAATAATGAAATACATTATTATTATTATTATTATTATTATTATTATTATTATTATTAGATTTCCATCCGTGCGATGCATGAGATTATTCATTGTCTCAAGTTCAGTTATTACATTTTTAATATAAGTGTTACATTTTCGTGTTTTATAGATAATATTTTGGTTAGTAAGTTAAAACAGTTTTTTAGTTATTCTGTTATTTTTTTATGTCACACAATTATTATTACGAATATAAAAGTAGTTAAGTTGACAATATAATTGATAAAAAAATAATTACTCGAATACACACATACATATGTATATACACGTACATGTTATATTATAATATAATATATTTCAAATTACAAAAACAAAAATTATATGTATATGTATAATATTTCAAATAATTTCGTAACTATTACAATCAAAATATTATATTTTAAATTAGGAAATAATTGTTTGTATGCAACGTTTGTAATAGCATTTGTTGAATTTATAAATATCAATATTTGTTTGATTTAGTTATACATTTAATTAGAGTGTTAAATTATTAAATATTTCATATTCATTATAATTAAAAAATATTATAAATTATTATATTTATGTATAAAGTACACAAAGCATGCTACTGATCATGTTGTTTTGCCAAATAATTTATTTGATTATTTTATTTAATTATTTAATATATGTTGGTAATTATTTCACATAATAAAATATATACCAAATGTTATTCATTACTTCTCAATATGCGAAATTCACATATTTATTTATTCGTATAAATAAATTTGAATGACATGTACATAATAAAATATGGTATAGAATATAATATAAATGAATTCTATAATTAAAAATATGTTACATGTGTGATACACACACACACACACACACACACACAGAAGGTGAAGAGACAATAAAAAATGAAAAAAATAATTTTTAATTTATAGTAATTATTGGTGATGTGATGTTTTTGAGAGCAAAAATATTTTGGAGGAATTCCATTTTATTATATTAGATAAATTATTATTAGGAGAAATATCAATCAAAAGCCCGGAAGATGATTTATATATCGATATAGGGCCTAAAAGATAGATTCTATCAATTCAAGGCTTGAAAGATCTAAAACTATCGATTTAAGGCTTGAAGATTTAACGGTGTTAAAACTTCATCTAACAGAAGATGATGTGGCCTTTAAATATTCACATCATTTTGACACATCATTTTTATCCTGAATTAAATACAAAAAAAACATAACTTTACATTAATTAAATTAAATAGAGGATTTTATTATATTATGTAAATTCAATCTCCACTTAATTCAATCAGAGATCCTTATAAGTTTAAATTAAATTCAATGTTTAATTAAATTCAGTATGTAATTGTAATACCTTTTTTTCGATCACAATAATAAATTGATATAGTTATTTTTATTTTTATTTTCAATTTTAATGGAGAAATGATTACTTTAAAAAGAGATTTGGAGAGATAATAAAATTAATAATTTATTAAATATTTCAATAACATTTAATAGTTTGCGATGTAATTAAAATCATAATAACTAATTATAAATATAATAAGACGAAATTTAATAAAACCCAATGTTTAATTTAATTAAAATAATCAATGTAAATTATTTTTTGTTTAATTTAATATATGAAATTATGTGGATATTTAAAGGCCACATCACCTTTTATTGGATGGAATTTTAACACCGTTAAATCTACAAGCCTTAAATTTATAGTTTTAGATCTTTCAAGCCTTGAATCGATAGAATCTACATCTTTTAAACTCTATATTGATAGATAAACCATCTTTTGGGCTTTGAATTGATAATTCTCCATTATTATTATTATTATTATTATTATTATTATTATTATTATTATTATTATTTGGAGATAGAGTATATTTAAAATGAATGATTTGCTCAATAGAGGGTAGAGAGTAGAGACCAACTATTTGAGTCGGAAGAGATGCATATTTTGGAATAATTTTGAAAATCTTATCCGAAAATTTTATTATGCCGCTTTCGCATTGGGTTCGTAATTCGTAAATATCACACTTATTAATTAAATTATGAGAAAATTCCTTCCGATTTCCTCTAAATAATTGGGTTTGACTATTAGTATTAATAGCAACTATTTATGAACAAAAAAAATTGTTTTCATGGATAGATTCGTTTAGCATTCGGATAAATTTGTTTTCAACATATTATGCCCACGAATTTGTGCCATGTATATTTCAAGCCCAAAGATGGGCCCAATACTAAAAATCCAATGTTTTTTAAGTTTCACGTTTGGAAAATTCTAAACACAGCTCCTACTAATTTATAAAATACAAAAATAAATATAATAAGATCTTTTTACCCCCTAACCCCCTCTCCAAAAAAAAACCTAAAATTCTATCATAGCCCCTTGCACTGTTGCCCCCATGCTTTTTCATGTAACTAAAATAAGGAGAAACACTATAATAAGAAAATATATATAATCGTAGCCCCCTTCTACCTTTTTTTCATAATTAATAAAAGCTATAAAAATGTTCTTGATTGTGCAAGAGATGAAATAAATAGATTCTTGATTAATTTAATCCATCAAGTCAACGTGTACCATTTCTAATCTTTATATACACGTACAACAAGTAACTTAAAGAAAACTAAATGCTGCACAATTTCCAGAAAATTCAAAATTTATAAAACCTAACTTCCCGATATTCCGCTTTGCCATAGTTCTAAGGAGAGATTAGTCAACAAAATTTTACAATTAAATGCAACTACATTAAGACAACCCAACAATTCAATATGATTTCAAAAGAAAACACAAATGAACACTGACCAAAATTATTATTGCAGAAGAAGGATTCTGTATTTATCTTTCTATCTCTCTTTATAGTTATGAACTTGCGGATGTTATGATTTCTATTGCTGTTCTCTTGCCTTTTTTTTTTTTCTCTAGCCTTCATTATTTATAAAAAAAGTGTGGAAGGGGGCTATGATAAGGTTTTAAATTTTGGGGGCTAAGGGGTAAATGAGTCATATCATATTTATTTATATTTTATAAATTAGTGGGGGCTATAAAGAGAAAAATGAGGACTGCATTTAGAATCTCCCTTCACATTTTCTTTTTACGTAAATTAAAAGGACTGGATCTCCTCTCATATTTTGTGTTATATCTCATATGTCACTATCATATGTCGTACATTTATGATAACACTAAATACATAAATGTCGAAATTACTACACATGTCAAATAATAACGCGAAATATAATAGGAGGTTTGATTTTTAAATCGAAATACATAATCATAAGAGATTCACTTGAAATTTTATTCATGATCATATTTCAATCTTTTATTTCATTCATGCTATGGAAAAGTCATATATATAATATATATATGAAGTTTAAATATAATAGAAAATATAGAATTTCAATTATATATAGGATATCGTGCAAATTAAGAGGAGCAATGATAATTGATATAAAGAAATAGCAATTGTTAGGTTTAAATAGGGAATAGACAAAAAGAAAAAGGAAAACTTCTGAAATTCCGTTTTATTCAGTCTAGGAAAAATTGTCTCGTAAAAATTGAAAAGGAGATTGATAGCATGAAAAATGTTGGAATAAATTCACAATACTTTAAACATGCTGGTCGGCTTTTCATTAAAAAAATGAATACCATTAAACAACAATTTGTGTAATGCCAAAAACCTTATTTCTTTGTCCACCAGATATTAATAATTATTTTAATTTTGAAAACTTCAACTTTTTCCAAATAAAATTTTATTTTGGTATAGATAAAGTATTAGGACCAAAAATGTTATTACAACCATGCATAGCGTTCGATAGTCGAAGGATTTTATATTTAACTTATTTTTTATATAATTAAATAGGTTTGAAGTACCACTCGTTTAGTATGATTTGTGACTTAAAAGAAGGATTCCAAATCCATAAAAACTACTGTGTTTTAATTTGATTTGGATTATGATCTGGCTCCAACGGTCCAACATTTTCTTTGAATCTGAATGACATTTGTTTTTATAATTAAATAAAATTAATGATTCATGATAATCAAATTGCAAAATGTTTATATTATATATATATATATATATATTAAATAAAAAGTATTTCTTCATATTACCCTTCATTCGCGCCTTCAGCGGAAAACAACAAAAATAAAAAGAATGAAACAAAAAGGAAATTAAGATTCAAGATATTGGGTATACATTAAAATATATAATTCATGCGTTTCAAACTAAGTATAATTTTATATAAATGCACATTTATTAATAAAATAATCAAATTACTCAATACATTCTAATTTAATTTTCTTTATTTTTAATAAAGAGTCAACAAAGGGGCAGTTGATATTTCCTATTACACTCCGTGTTACATTTTTAAATTATGTGTTTTTTTAATATTTTTTTCTTTAATTACTTTTTTTGTGATTTAGTTTAATTTTAAGATTTTTTAGGGTTCACCACACCTAATTACGGCTTATAATTATTTTTTAATATTTTTTAATTAATAATTCATTATTATGATTGATTAATTCAAAACTAATTTTTTTAACTTTTTTAATTCATTTTTTGTTGATAAATATTGACTATGATTATTTATGTTAGAATTTATTTTATTTTATAATAAATATTATCAAAATCATAAATTTTATAGTAAAATGCGGAGTAAAACATGTAGAAGTGTAACATGAAATTTGAACTCATAAAGGAGTATTTCAATACATTAAATGTAGACAAATAGGAGTAAATTATAACCTCGAATGTGTAGAACGCGCGACGTTCCTTATGAAACAAAACTAAGTATTAAAATGACATTTATTCTAAAACGGGTGGCGTATATATTTAATATGAAGTCACATTTAATCTTGTATTATGATTTTTCTTTAATATGTATGAACATGAACTTTAGTACTAGATAAAAAGGTGAGAAAATAAATTAAAATAATAGATAACATTTAATTATTGAGTATATTGAACAATTAAAAGTATTAGTGTAGGGTGAGGGTGAGCAAATGATGAATGAAGAGTTCTGGCATGGATGCTGACATGGCAGAGATATATATAACAGCAAGCATGAGAGAATCCTAAATATGATGATAATCATATAATATTACAAACTAAACTTTAAAATAATAATCTTATAAATTATGCTAACAATAATTAATGCCAGAAGGAGACAGAACTGCACGTGCGCCTCTCCGCAATCGTCGAGATATTTGAGTCAAAAGATGCCGCGCACGTGCCTCTCAGTCAAAGGTCAAAAGGCAGTGATTGCCCTGCACGAGCCTATATTTCTTTTATTCTTTCTTTTCTTTTAATATTTACTTGTATATTTTTTATATATTGTGTGCATAAAATAAAATTAATTAATAAAGGGTAAGAGATTAGACTCCTAAGTCTAGGATAAGAACGATGAGCAGGATTCGTCTTTCAATTAAAAATACGCCCATGCATTCCCATTTATTTGTTTTACACTTCTAAGTTGATAATATTGACCATATATATATATATATATGAATATGAATATATCGTGCTTTGCATGTTCCTCCTTTATAGATACACATGAGTTACTTAAATAATAATAGTAATAGTAAAGGTTAGATTAAAAATATGACACTTAGTTGTTTTGTGATTTAATTATCCTTTTGTTTTGTAAGTATATCTGTAGCGAACGATGTAATTAATTAATCTGCGGTAATTTGATACATAATTCCTAAATCTAACGAGATTAACCTAAAAGGAGATTAACTAGTTAGACTTGTTAATTAGTTAAATTGTGAAATCAGGACACGTTCATAAACTTGTGGCAGATTAAAATTAAGTTCATTACTAATGTATATTGAACTTTTAGATATTATGTGAACTTAATAATTTAAAGAAACTATACTAATTGTAAAGTGGCGTGAGTTTTTCTTAAATGGTAATTAATAGTGTGAATAGAAAATTCACCTTTGGTTTGGAAGCTAATAAAAATCATGAAATTAATACTTTCGATTTATTAGAGAAAAAAAAAAAAGAAAAGTGAGAGAGAGAGAGGGAGGAGATAACGACCTATTCGTCAGCGCACATTCACACACTATAATATGTGATATATCTATCTGATTAATTATATGAGACTATGACAGTGTATACGTACTGTAAATTATATATTACTTGAATATAATTTACTTTTAAAATTGTTGTTTGTTATATATAAATATGAAGGTTTAAATTAATATTCAATGGTACTCCCATAAATAGATCATTATCCAAAAAATAGAGCAAATAATTATAAATTATTCTACATTTTTTCTTGATTTTTCGGCATTGGCTTCGTACGTACATGGATATTAAATAATATGAATTCTTATATTTTATAATATTTTTACGTCTATTCTCGTAATTAAATTGTATTCTTCTCTTTTTGACAAACTCCTATACATTATTTTTACATGCGTGCTTAAATCGTATTAATTAAGCCTTAATTTTTTTTTTCTATATATGTATATGTTACCCAGCTTATCTCTCATATATCGTTCTGTTTTTTAAAAGGATGCATACCGGCCCTTTTAAGTTATATATATACACTGTTTTTTTAAAAGTCATTTTACTTAATAATGCCATTCACATTTTATTTAGAGTAAAAAAAAAATTGACTAAGAGTAAATTAATCTCGTTATATTATCAGCTTCTATATAATATTTGTCTATAAATTATTCCATGCAATTAATTGATTTTCTGTTTTTTTTTTTCACAAATAGATGGATGGATGGATGGTATACAAACTACAGTACAGTAGTAATTAAGTAATACAATTTTTTAACACAATTCAAATATAATGTCTTAAAAATATAAATTGATTTTTTTAACAAATAATACTGCTTTTTTTTTCTTCTCCCCATAAATGCCTTAATTTTAAAAAACAATGCAGCACGATTTAATAATTATTACTTTCTAAAATCAACGCATATTAGGTCAAACTATAGACTTACGAAAATGGCCCATATAAGTATAATTAATTTTCGGGTGACATGTATGATTAATTTAGGGTTCGAAAACATTCCAGTCTGAACGAGATTATATTCTGTGGGCTAATATTAATTATTCTTTTAATTTTAATCAATTTCGATCAATTTTGCAATCACGCGAGAAGGGGAAAATAGGTATAAAATCACACCTACTACATAATTTTTTAAGATTTCCTGACTGTCCACTTCTTCTTAAAGTTGACATATATAGTCTGATTTTCAGCATTTCTTGTAACGGAATTATCAGATCATATATTTTAGTTTTATTATAAAAAATGATTTATTATTTGATTTTTATTGTTGAAAATGGCATATATATATATACACATTTATATACACACACACGACACGTATATAGGTATTTTATCTTTTTGTTGTACTGAGCCGGGGGGGGGGGGGGGGGGGGGGGGTTCATAGCAAGGCAACCACGACTTTTAATTAAATCAGTGTGATAATATTATTTTTTGAGTTCAATAATTCTAATATTTACTCAAACTCGTCACTCATTTAAAATATATATATTTTACATGCATAATGCAACGGATCTTAGTATGTGTAAATATGAAGAATTTTGTGGGATTTTGTTACGTGTTCAGCTCATGGAAAAACTTCATTCAATTTAATTAATATATATTCACATTATAACCTAATATATATATATATATATATATATATATATATAGGGATGGGATCTGGTGAGAATCGGTCGCTAGGTGAGAATCGGGAACCGATCTCATCCGTCCATCCTGCAAAATCGACGCCCCAGATCTATCCAGATTTTCGGTGGCATTTTTGTAATTATCGCGAAAATCTTCAATTCGCGTGTCCCATTAAGGGTAAAATCGGAACTGAACTCAAAAATTGCCCAGATTCAATTTTAGCATCCGACTCCGCACATTTTAGCCTCATGCATTTATCATTTTAGCATGTGTTGATAAACAAAAATAGAACGATGATTTCATTGGAATGAAATGCAATACACCCTATTTGGGGACAGTGAACCCTAATGGGAATCTCATAATTACTAGTTGGGATCAGGAACTTAATAAACCCTAATTGGGAACGGTGAACCCTAATGGAAAATGTCACATCAATTCTAGTATCCTACTTCGATAATTTTAGCATTATGGGATTCTCATTTTAGCCTCATGCGATTCTCATTTTAGCCTCAAAACAAAAGGGAAGAATTATTAAATTACTATATTACCCCTCCGTCCAGAAAGTTGCCGAAAATTACAGGAATGCCACCGTCCATCCACTTAAATCTGATTTAATCTGTACCGTCCAGATTGAGTCAAACAAGGACTAGGATTGGTTCCTAGTTCCCACCTGGGGGAAGGGTTCTCATTTGATCCTTTCCCTATATATATATATATATATATATATATATATATATATATAGGGAATGGATCAAATGTAAACCATTCCCTGGTGTGTAAACTGTAAACCAATCTATCACCACACATTCAATAACAATCGGCGCTCCAGATTTAATCAAACATGTGGTGGCATTTTTGTTATTTTCGCTACTTTTTTCAGCCTATAGGGGTATTTTTGTCTGTTTGTTGAAAAAAAGCTGATGTCATGCTGACTCAGCATCTAAAAAAATTCTTAAAAACTTCGAACGATCATAACTTGCTCGTTTTTCATCGGATTAATGCAAATAATATATCAAATTAAAGGTCTTTTAATCCTCTTTCATTTAAGATCAGTGAAGCATATGTTTATTTGGAAAAATATGGACGAAAAATACAAAAATTTCATTTTTCACGCGTATTCAAGCTCAGAATACTTCGTTAGCATACGGCATACGTTTAGTTAGCATATGACAATTTAAGCTCAGAATACTTCGTTAGCATACGACATATGTTTCGTTAGCATATGACAATTTAAGCTCAGAATACTTCGTTAGCATACGACATATATTTTGTTAGCATATGACAATTTAAGCTCAGATTACTTCGTTAGCATACGACACATGTTTCGTTAGCATATGACAATTTAAGCTCAGAATACTTTGTTAGCATACGATATATGTTTCGTTAGCATATGTCAAATGTTTCGTCAGCATCAGTTATATTGCGATAAAGATTTATTCAATTGTAATTAGGTATGCTTCGTTAGCATATAAAAAATGTTTCATTAGCATATGACAAATGCTTCATTAGCATATGCCAAATATTTCATTAGCACGACTATATTACTGTAAATATTTATTACATTTCAATTAATATATGTTTCACTGACATCAATTATATTGTTATAAATGTTTATTTAATCTCAATTAGGATGTGTTTCATTAGCATATAATAAATATTTCATCAGTAACAATTATATTCACAATGAACAATGCATTAATGCATTGCGAGATTTTTTATATGAGAATATTAATGCACTGCTAACGTTAGCATTGACATATGCAAACTAAAATATTATAATAATGCTAATGTAGTATAATTATATCTGATAATAGAATCATACGTGTTAATGTTGCATGTTTATTATTAATGTATAACATTCATCTTAATTAAACATGATTCATTAGCATATGGCAGATGATTCACTAGCATCATGATTAGTTATATTGCTATCACATCAATTTTAGAGTTTAAAAATTTAATTTTATTGAATTTTATCATTTGTTGTTGTTAGCATTGTCGTATGCTAACAGAAGTATTATGTAATGCTAAAGAAAAGTTATACGCAATGCTAACAAAAATAATAATGTTGTGGACTGAAGCCACATAATGCAACTAACAACCTTCAATCAAACAATCATAACTTTGTCCACGATTCATATTTTTTTGAAATTATTTTTTGTTGAAAATTAGGCTTGGCTAGCTTTCCAACCATATAAAAGTCGTCATTTAATAATTTCCTAACAAAATCAGTTTTGTGTTTAAAGTTAGGTATTGTGCATGAAATAATTCTACTTCGTTAGCATATGGTTATGTATTCGTCAGCATGTGATTGTGTCTCCGTTAGCCCGCGTCTTGGAAGTCCGATTTTTTTCTTTTTTTTTTTTTAAATTTTAACCCAAACGCAAAAATTACCAAAATGCCACCGCTTTTTTGAAGTTCCCTTTATTTACAGGAATGCCACCGCCTCTTTGACCAAATCTTGACCATTGGATTTTGATGGATGTGTGGTTGGAGATTGGTTTACAGTTTACACACCAGGGATGGTTTACACCAGAACCATCCCCTATATATATATATATAGGGATGGGATCTGGTGAAAACCGGTCACCAGGTGGGAACCGGGAACCGATCCCATCCGTCTATTCCGAAAAATGAACGCACTAAATGAAAGCAAATTTTCGGTGGCAATTTTATAATTAAAACGAAAATCTCCAATTCATGCGTCTCATTAAGGGTAGAATTGGAACAATTGATTTTTTAAAAAAGTGACATCATCATGTTTTGAAAAAAAATTTAAAAACTTTAAATGATCATAATTTATTCATTTTTAATCGGATTTACGCAAATCTTATATCAAATTAAAGCTCTTTTCATACTCTTTCATTTAAGATCCATATTGCATATGTTTATTTGAAAAAAATAGATGAAAAATATAAAAAATCATTTTTAGGCATAATTTTCACATAGAACAACCCCAGATTTATATTAGCATGATGTATACAACATTTTAGCATGACCTACATAACATTTTAGCATATTGTGTAATACATTTTAGCGGGTGATATTATGAATATATTTCTAACAGTTTTATATAAACACCTACACCTATATAGATACTATAAAATGAAACACACGAGTTGATAATAAAAAAGAAAAAAGAATGAGAAAATGAAACAACGAAAGAGATGACTGACAACTAAGAAAGAAAATGCGTAAATATTTTCCAAAATGAGATAAAGTTTATGAGAGCAAAATATATGTTGCAATTCTAAGTGCAGAAAGTAACATATAAATTTAGCCTCCTACTTCACTCATTTTAGCCTCATTAATTTCTCATTTTAGCATGTGTTGATAAACAAACTATGGAACGATGATTTCATTGGAATGAAACACAATACACCCAATTTGGGGACAGTGAACCCTAATGAAAATCTCATAATTATTAATTGAGATAAGATGAGCCATAATTGGAACGTACTAAACCCTAATTGAGAATGGTGAACCCTAGTGGAAAATGTCATATCAAATTTAGTCTCATACTTCGTTCATTTTAGCCTGATTCATTTCTCATTTTAGCATGTTCTGATAAATAAAATATGGAACAATGATTTCATTGAAATGAAACACAATACACCTATTTGAGGACAGTAAACCCTAATGAGAATCTGATAATTACTAATTGGGATCAGATGAACCCTAATTGGAACGTAATAAACCTTAATTAGGAACAGTGAACCCTAATGAAAAATGTCACATCAATTTTAGCCTCCAATTTCGCTCATTTTAGCCTCATGCATTTCTCATTTTAGTATGTGTTGATAAACAAAAATGGAACGATAATTTCATTGGAATGAAACGCAATATACCCTATTTGGGGACAATGAACCCTAATGTGAATCTCATAATTACTAGTTGGGATCAGATGAGCCCTAATCGGAACGTAATAAACCCTAATTGGGAACGGTGAACCCTAATAGAAAATGTCACATCAATTTTAGCCTCATACTTCGATCATTTTAGCCTCATACGATTCTCATTTTAGCATGTGTTGATAAACAAAATATGGAACGGTGATTTCATTGCAATGAAACACAATACACTCTTTATAGGGACAATGAACCCCTACTGGGAATCTCATAATTACTAGTTGGGATCAGATGAGCCCTAATTGGAACGTAATGAACCCTAATTGGGAACGGTGAATCCCAGTGGAAAATGTCACCATACAAAGACAGCGCCGTCGATGAACTCTACGAATCACAGGGTCGAATCTTCGCGATAAAAAGATGAAAGCAGATGCTGAAAAATAATGAAAAGAGAAGAAGAAGAAGAACGTAATCAGCGAGAGATGGAGAGAAAAGGGGAAAAAAATTTGAAGAAGGAAAGTTGAAGAACTGAATTACTATATTGTCCGCCCTTCATAAAACTTGCCAAATATTACAATTATGCCACTGTCCCCATTAACTTAATCTGGACCGTCCAGATTGAACCAATGAAAGGATATGATTGATTCCTAGTTCCCACCTAGGGGAAGGGTTCTCATTTGATCCCTTCCCTATATATATATATATATATATATATATATATATATATATATATATATATATATATATATATATATATATATATATATATATATATATATATATATATATATATATATATATAAATAAATCCAAACATGCAATTACAGTGTTTATTGCAATGTGAATTTATCTTTTAGTTTTTTTGGTCTACTTCTCTCCTTAACTTTAATATTATATACCGATGTTTCTAAAAACAATGTCGATGTAAATGTTTTAAACTTTTAACCTTATTTTAAATTAAATATTTGATATTTATTATTTTTCATACTTTCTCTCAATTTTATCAATATCAAAACACTATAAAATATAACTTATTAAAATTTGATATAGGTGGAGAGAGAGAGGGTATATATATTTATCACATTTATTAATTTACATCTTAATTTATGTGAAAAAATCTAAAACATTAAATATTATATAATGGATGGGTATAATATATTGTAAAATAATTAGTTTCTAAAAAGTCAACCTTATTGATCAATCAGTTAAAGCAAGAAAGTCGTGGGCACATTATTGAAACGAGAGAAATTCTTTGACGCATGCGTACCTAACGTACCTCTCTTATACATAATAAAATAATAAGTTAACTTATTATTTATTTATTTTTTTGAGAGAGGAACACACTATGTAAGCACATGTCATAGAATTTTCCGTTGAAAAAGAAGAAAATAAAAATAACTAATTAAGAATAAAAAAACATAGCAGCAATTTGTAAATACTCAAAGCCTCCAAAGTAGCTTAAAATATATATATATATATATATATATATACTTCATTCATTAATAGAAATATTTCACATATATACATATTGTAAATACTGATGTAATTAACAACACTACAACTATAAAATCTCTCACCAACTTCTTTAACAACATATCATGATTTTTCTGGACATTTAATTTAAAGTCATGTTTCTCCTCACATAATGCAAAGTTTTAGGAAAATATGATTTCTGATTGTACTAATATATAGTAAGATCAGCTTTTTTTTTTTTATGTCGAGGGTAACCCGCAGTCGCTACTGTGGTGCGCACTGGGTAAATTCCGCTCATATGTAATAGCCTGCAAACCTACACAGGGGAGATAAACCACACTTGACATGCCAGGTGTGAGCCTAGTGGTGTTGGTGGTGGGTCGAACTTGAGACCTTTGGCCTCAAGAAACACTAGTACTCCACCACTAGGGGTGTAAATGAGTCGAGCCGAGCCCGAACACACATATGTTCAAGCTTGTTTGAAATGATATCGAGTTTTAAATTTTATGTTTGAGCTTGTTTGATTATCTATCGAGTCGAGCTCAAACGAGCTTTAATCGAGTGGAACACGAGTCGAGCTCGAGAAGTTTAATATTTTTACACATGTTTGCTCATTTTTTACTTATCGAGCTCGAGTTCGAGCCGAGCTTTAAATTTTATTGAACATAAAATTATGTTCAATCTTGTTTGATATGCTTATCGAACCGAGCCCGAACGAACTTTTAATGAACGAACATGAGTCGAGTGTCGAGCTATTTGGCTTGATTTTCAGCCCTATCCACCACTAGACTATGCCCAAGGGGACAATACGATCAACCTTTGAGTGAGGTAGATGTCACCTACCCTTTTAACATAGATGAAGTATTTAATTAACGGTGAATTTTCCTAGAAAAGTTTAAAATGAATTAAGATGTGAATTAAGTAAGGGTTAATTGCTAAATAAATCACCAGGTTTACACATTTTTGTAAATTAGACACCACATTTAAATATAGTCAATTACAACACCACATTTTAATTTGTATGAGATTAAACATCCCCAATTTTTCTGATGAGTTAAATATGACGTATTTGGTCTAAAATTCACGTTGACAGCCACGTCAACATATACGTGTAACAAACGACATCGTTTTTATTAGTTTTCTCAATATATTTTCTATTTTATAAATAAATAATTATATAAAAATGATTTTTTTCAATAAAAAAAGAAGAGAAAGTAACAAAAACGTCATTTGTTACACGTGTGTGTTGACGTGACTACCAACGTGATTTTTAGGCCAAATAAGTCATATTTAACTCATCGAAAAAATTGAGAATGTTTAATCCCATACAAATTAAAATGTGGTGTTGTAATTAGCTAATTTAACGTGGTGTCTAATTTGTAAAAGGGTGGAAACGTGGTGATTTATTTGACAATTAACCCATTAAGTAATTATGTTGATGAAATTTTGTCCAATTTTTGTCCAACATAGTTAGGGGTATGCAAATGGTTGGTTCGGTGCAAAACCGAGCCCAACTAACAAAATCAACTAAAAAATTTCTTAAAAAAATTCAAGCCGAATCAACCAAAATAATATATATAACCGAACCAAACCAAACCATAATTCTTTAGTTAGTTTGGTTTGGTTTTCGGTTTAATCGAATTTTTAATGATTATTTTTATTTTTCCGAAACAATCATATCTAAGGAAAATAACATGCACTCAATAGATAATAAACAATATATCAAATAAGTAAATATTTTAAAAATTATAAAACTAGAAAATTGAAACTAAATATTAGAATTACTAATATTATTTAGGTATAATTACTATTAGAATTATAAATTATAAATATAGTATATTTATATTTTGGTTGATTCGGTTTTAACCAAAATACTTGTTACTTAAATCGAAACCGAACCATACTATATTTTGGTTTTAGTTTTCAAGATCAAACCAAAATTAAAGAAAAAATGACCAAACCAACCAAATAAAATAATTCGATTTGGTTCGGTTTTTAATTTTGGTTCGATTTTTAATTTTGGTTCGGTTTTACACACCCCCTAAACATAGTATTGGAATAATAAGAATATTATTATCATCATCATCATCATCATCATCATCTAGTTTTGGTCCGGTTCACAGGAACGTAAAACATAAAAGGCGCAAGTTGGTCCGGATCGGTCGGAATTTGGTCCCAAACGACATTGGATTCTCTACTCTAAATTACTTTTCTTTATCGAAATCCAATTTAATAACTACTACTTAGCTTAATTAATATTTTAATCCGTTAGCTCGAGTAAATCATACATTAATTTTTTTTTCTATTAGGGTGCACATTTCGACTTTCGAGTATTATTTACTTATTAATATACTTCATCCCGTCACATTTATATAGGTTTGTTTTTCTTTTTAAATATCCCAATACATGGGTTGATTTTTATATCATTTTTGCTCATTTATTAATATAAATTCCTATTTGATATGTCACATTTATATAGGTTTGTTTTTCTTTTTAAATATCCCAATACATGGGTTGATTTTTATATCATTTTTGCTCATTTATTAATATAAATTCCTATTTAATATGTTTTATTTAACTTTAATTCATTATTAAAGAAATAAATATGGATGTAATAAGAAACTTAGTTGTTTAATTATTATTTTTTTTTAGTGAAAAATCAAATCAACTTGTATGAATGAGAAGGGATAGAAAAATACATTAATTTGGACAGTGACGGCGACATTATCAAAATAGTTTAAAATAATTGTGTACTATTCTTTTTATGCGGAGGCATAAAATTGATGTCTATGACATTTACAAGCAACTCAATTTAATTTCCCATGTGGCACTTTACCATATTAGTGAGCCTTTACCGTATAGTGGCAGTTTTCCCGTGTGATGCACATATAGAATGTTATTGGTGTTATTGTCTCAAACACAATTACAACATTTCTGAAATTATTTACAAACTGAGGTACAAGAGGAAAAGAAAGAGTAGAACAAGATAGAATACAATAAACTGTAATGAAATGAGTTTAAACAAATTGGAATTGTAATGCAGATTCCGGCAAGCCGAGTCGAGGAGACCTCTATCCCTAAGACAAATACGCCCCGACTAGTGCTCACAGTTAGGCAAATTGTCTCTCAAAGATAAAAACGACTTTCGTCCTTCTGGCAGTATCACCACAAATCCGGCAAGGTTCCGGCGAACTAGGTAATGTCGAGAACTGGAAGCTTTAGACACAAATGATATACAGTGCAGTATGATATGATGCAGAGTGTAGCATGGTTTGCATGCTGGAATGTCCTGCCTCCAGCTTCTGCAGATCCCGACAGGTGTCATGTGTCCTCACAGATTCCGACACGTGTGCAGACTTTGACTCTCTCAGGAGTTACAATCGGTTACACTCCAGCCACTAACTCCAGGTGGAAGTTACACCCTTGAAGCTCACGTACGTCCAAAGTCCAAGTCCAAGTCCGAGGATGAGACGAGTCGGGCACAGGCATGGGTGGGCACACGCGTGTGTGCACGTGTGGGCTCACGGTCCACATCCTTGTGCACTTAGTTATTACAATTAATTGTTAATACACTTAAATACACCTCTTAATTAAGTTAAGAAATCAATGTGGGATAATTAAATGTACTTTAAACGCATTATCCCACACACCATAAATGTCCAATTGTGTGACCAATTTCAACCATTTATTTCTCACTCACCGAAAATCGGATTTGGGAAAATAAAAATACTACGATTATCTACTACAACTATAGATCAATCGTACACTATTTAATTCCTCCAAAATTAAATAATCCGATCACCAAAAATTAGATAAATGAGACACGGCTCAAATTATTACATCCAATTTTCCAACAATTCCCCGCATGAGTGGAAATAGCGCATGCATGAATGCAGACAAGCAATACAGTCCTCTCGAGACACAGCTGCAGCAGGATATGTAGCTTGTGACTTTAAACCTTCATTCTTTCAACACCATCGGATATACCGGCTGATTAGTGGACGCGATGCCTTGAATAAGTAGCTTGTGACTTTGAACCTTCATTCTTTCAATATCGTCGGACATACCGGTTGATTAGTGGACGTGATGCCTTGAACTATTCATCCTCAGTGTATACCGAGACAACAGTATTGACACAACTATATTTCAAACACCGTCGGACATACCGGTTGATTAGTGGACGCGATACCTTGAACTATTCATCTTCAGTGTATACCGAGACAACAGTATTGACACAACTATATTGTATTGACACAACTATATTTCAAACACCGTCGGACATACCGGTTGATTAGTGGACGCGATGCCTTGAACTATTCATCTTCAGTGTATACCGAGACAACAGTATTGACACAACTATATTTCAAACATTATCTGTTCTCACGTTTGTGTCCATTTCGGGCCATGGACATGTAGAACCTCTGCCGACCCGCTTCACAACCCGACCGTTTCTGAACCGTAAAACTGTAACGGTTAGGCCCCGGAAGCTCACGTATGCCCAAAGTCCATTTGCTAAGTCCGAGGATGAGGACGAGCCGAGCTGAGCACTGGCACATGCACGGGCGGGCACGAATGTGGGCTCACGGCCCACATCCTTGTGCACTTAGTTATTACACTTAAGTGTTAATACACTTAAATACACATCTTAACTAAGTTAAGAAATCAATATGGGATAATTAAATGTGCTTTAAACACATTATCCCACACACCATAAATGTCCAATCGTGTGACCGATTTCAGCCATTTATTTCTCACTCACCAAAAATTGGATTTGAGAAAATAAAAACAATACGATTATCTATTACAACCATAGATCAATCGTACACTATTTAATTCATGCAAAATTAAATAACCCGATCACCAAAAATCGGATAAAATGAGACACAACTCAATTTATTACATCCAATTTTCCAACATAAAATACGTAACATACTTAAAATTATTCATTAAATTATCAAAAGAATTAAATCTCAAGCCAAATATATTAAAAACAGTGTGCAATAACAAATGATGTTCCTTAATAGTATAAAATCCCAATAATCTAGCTATAAATTAAGGAAATTATTGTATGTAAAAGTATTATTCAATAAAAAAACTTATTTTCTTCTCAAATTTTTGAAACATAACCATGATAAATTTATCAAATAAATGAAATTTATTATATATAATTTTTTTATAATTTATAGTATGTAAAAAGTAGTATTTTGGAGTCCGATTTACAACGTAACAAAAACTAAAATTAAACGCTAAAAGAAGCTTCATGAATAATTAATTTAGGATTGGCTTTACTTGACATCATACCTATACTAGTATTTCTCCTGTGCGATACACAAATAATTATTATTTTTTTAGATATGTAATATTATAATTATTTTTGAATTCTATATGTTGTGTTCAATTTTTATAAATTAATAAAATGATATACATATAAATTAATTAATTAGATAAGAAGATCAATTTTGTGTAGTTACGACAAACAACAATTAAATTAAATTTTAGAATCTAAATAAAAATCAATGGTAGAAAGATCGAATTAGAATATTTTAAACGTCACGATTTTATAAATTGCAATGTATAATTGTCCACGATTAAATAACATTTTATTTTTTTGAATATATGACAAGTATAAAAAATATAATTAGTTAATTATTTCAAATGATGAAATTTAAATAGAAAAATAATAAATTATTGTAAATTATGGTATACCTCTATTTATTATTATTATTATTATTATTATTTAAGCGACAAATGTAGAGTACTACAAATCCTCCACCTATGCATAAAAAAATAAAAAATGTTACAAATCTCAAAATTCCAAGTAAAAAATAATAAATAAGATTTCAAAATTTTGATAAATACAAGGGTTGTAATCAAAACCCTCATGGAAAGTGCCAAAAAAAAAAAAAAAAATTACAACAATAAATGTCACCACAGTTATTTATTAACTAAAATTGTTGTTTATGATACAAAAACCATTGTTTAAAATATAATTATTAAGTAATAAATTGTTCTATTGTCTAAAATATAATTGTTAAGTATTAACTACAACAATTCTGGTATAAACTGTTGTCTATCACATGATTTTGCTTTAATATATGTATGTTGAAAATTAAACCGGTCCGAAACAATTTCGGGTCGAATAAAATCTGTCTTTTCGATCA
Organism: Perilla frutescens; assembly: GCA_026008535.1. NCBI lineage: Eukaryota > Viridiplantae > Streptophyta > Magnoliopsida > Lamiales > Lamiaceae > Perilla > Perilla frutescens. Next base: position 7,437,515 of record BRKX01000008.1, on the reverse strand, counting down.
AATCGAACGGGAGCGGAAACGGTACAAATCAGAATATAGATCATGATATAAGAATATAATATACATGCAAATTAAATTTATTTAAAACTAAAGAAGAGATAAAGAAAATACCCTTTTTTCTTAAATCTCCTTCGTCTTCTTTGATCAACCTTTGAATCTTGAATATCGTAAACACCACAATCTTCCGATTCGATCCTCACTTTGAACGGCAGTGAGTGGGCACCGGAATAAATTTATTAAGTTTCTAACTTAATTTTTCTATGATTATTTCAACATATAAAATCGTAGAATTGGGCTGTAGTATTGAGAGGATACTTGATCTGAATTAAATAACAAATCAAAAGAAGAAGAGATTAAATGGAATTAGCTTTTGATTGATAAACCATTCACGTCACACGTGAATCTCAAAAACCAAATCGGTGAAAATCAATTCTTGGGAAGAATCAATATTTGATTTCACAAAAATCAAATTAATGTGAGAATCAAATTCTAGGCGTGAAAAAATTCGTCCCATTTATCTCTTCTCTAGTGATATATTTATCTTCAAAATTTGGTCAAATCCCAATGCATATCAGTTTCTTATCTTAAGCAGATTTAGAATCATGAAGATAAGGAAATAAATTAATAATTATCTCTAATAATTATTAATTATTACTAATATGTAAATAATATAAATATCTTATATTTATTTAATTCCTAGCACAGTCAAACTATGGAATATCATATATTCTCGGAATTAATTAAAATTTACAATAAGCCCAAACTTTATGAAAACTTATTTTTCATAACACTTTAGGAACTTAAATATTATTATTAACCTGTCAATAATATAGGAAGACGAATCGGGGACCATGGACCTATAATCAAGAGCTCCAATAAATCGAATAAATAATTAAACTCTTTAATTAATTTATTTTATTTATTAATTCCGATATTACTCCACTAAAAATTCGGAATTGCACTCTCTTTAATTATAGAACATATTTACTCTACGAATTTGAGCAGTCCATTGATTTAATCATTTCATATGAATTAATCCTCCATAGATAATTCATAATTGAAGACATGTAATATCCGTTAACCTCTTCAATTATTTCTTTTCCTCATTTACCATTAATTCACTAGTGAGCGATTAATTTATAAACGATTTATAAATTAGAGATCTCTAATCACTCACGGGGGTGTATTGGATGTGGATTTCATTGGATTTTGATGGATTTTTAAATGTCTATGGATTTTATAAATCCATAGACTCCATATGGAGTCTCCCAACTCCACGCAGAGTCTGGTGAATTTCGTGTATGGATTTCGGACCGATTTCAATGGATTTCAAATCCATCTACCCAGCGCTCGTTGGAATACAACGATCGTGGGGTTTGGAAAAAATTAAACCCAGCGACCGTTAGAAGCCAACGGCCGCTGGATGGCGAGCCGAAAGACCCCAGCGATCGCTGGCCTCAACGACCGCTGGGGAACGAGACCAAAAAAGCCAACGACCGCTGGAACCCAGCGGCCGTTGGGAATAAATCGTATAAATGGGCAGAAAGCCCCAAATCGGGCAGAACAGCCCTAAAATTCATTTCACACGCGAAAATTTCTTCCTCACGCCGCTGCACTCCAGCCACCGCTCCACCGACCGTTGGAAGCCCACGACATACCACACTCAATTATGGTTCGCACGAAGAATCCCAACCTCGGGGCACACGAAGAAGCCGAAGAGGAGGACCTCACGAGTCTTTCATTAAACACAGTAAGTATTCTTTCTTCCACAGTGGCTTTGCTAAATATGCCACTATTATCACGCCATCCGCGACGCGCACCATCAACTATAAGTTCTAGCAGAAGGTTAGTCTCTTCCTTACTCCAAGGTTCATAAGATGTCCTCTTTTTCGAATCTGGTTGTGAGTCCCCCATGATAATACTAATATAATATGTTGTATACACTATTAATCATCTTATTATTAATAATAACAGCATATATACTAATTTTCTATGAATACACGAGTTAAAAATAATAATCATAATCGAATCTATAATGATTACACGAGTTAAAAATAATAATCATAAGCGAATCAATAATGAATACACGAGTTAAAAATAATAATCATAATCGAATAGTATGGAGAGTACCTGATGAAGATTGTAGTTGCCGCCGCTGCCGTTCGTGGAGAAATTGTGGAGGAAAAAAATACCGTGAACGAATATTTATAAGCGGATTATGCCAGGCCCAGCGGTCGCTCGACCCAACGGCCGCTGGGATATCACCGACTTAAACCCAGCGGTCGCTGGCAGCCAGCGGTCGCTGAGGTGCCATCCTCAGCGACTCCAGCGGCCGTTGGGTCGAGCGACCGCTGGGAGTCCCAAATCCGCATACCCACCGGCCGCTGGGTCACAACGCTCGCGGGATTTTCCAAATCCATCGAAATCTCGTGTCTGGAGGTCGGATTTCATCCTTCATAATTTTCACGTGAAATCCATCCGAATTCCAACGAAATCAATGACTTTTTAAAGTCTGTGGATTGTTGAATACCTCAAAATTTTGATGGACTTTTAAAAGTCGTGATTCAATACAGCAGGATTTCATTGGACTTTTAAAAGTCTGGATTGAATACACCAAAATTTCGTTGGACTTTTAAAAGTCTGGATTGAATACACCTGAATTTTAAAAGTCCAATGAAATCCAATGAAATCCACAACCAATACACCCCCCTCAGTTCCAGAATTAACGAATGAGAGAATTATCTTTCTGCTTCTCAAAAGGAGGAATGAATTCCATATCTGTAAATTACATTCCCAGCTATTTAATTCAAACGTGAATCTAAAATGCAAGTTTAGAGAATGTTGGCAAACAAACTTTAATGAGCAAATTAAGAATCACGTTGAAATAAACAGGAGTCTATAATCACTCAGGATTAAGATTATTCATATATGATCATCTTGTTATTTAATTTAATATTCCTTTTCTTTAACGGAATTTGAAGGAATAATTAAGTTAAATCGGTCCAAGTCCTATATGATCATATCATATATAAATGCACCCAACTGGATGTCTCCACATCAACGGTTTGGATAAAACAGTCACATTCATAATGTCATCAGGCTGCATTAGTGACATTTTAATTAAAGATCTCATACTTTAATTAAATTCGTCACGAACTTCATTTTTAGTTTATTTTCCATAATCTTAATCCTCTTGTATATAACACTTATATACTAAGATTATGGTAACATTAAATAAACTAGGGATTTTCTGTGATGTAAAATAAATGCATACAAGAAGCATATTAGTTCGAAAATAAATGTCGCTTTTATAAATAAGATAAAAACAATTCACAATTGCTTTAAGGGCACAATCCCCAACAACGTATAGATATATAAGGCTATAATAAATACATTTTAATTAATTGATTAATTTAAGCAATAAATGCAAATTTGAATAAGGAAATAACGTGATATGAATGAGTTTTTTTTTTTATTTCATAATTAAAATTTTTAGTCCAATATATACATAATTCCCTTGTGTACTATATGAGTCAAAAATAATTTTGCTCAAATATTTCTATAACATGGGTTAAAATTATAATAATATTTATGTGCATTTGATAAGTAATGAAACAATGTTTTTTAAGATATACTATATTTTGAAATTAAAGAGAATGTCATAAATTGAAATACATTAAAATATTTACACATGTGCATGGTTCATATTTATGTATGCAACTGGTTCACTTCAATAATATTGATGTAAAGACAGATTAATATTTTTGACTAAACAATCCTTATATATTAATTTATATTATAAATATTAAACAATAAGAATACTAAAATATACATGAAGCTATATAATAATTTAATTTTTTTTTCAGATTTTACATTTATTTTGTATAAAATACGAAACTATATATAATTAAATACAAAATCATGTAGATATATCATGATATAACTGATTTTTCTATCAACAATTTTAATTTTATGGAATCAAATTGTATAATGAAAATATAATATAGATGATATCCAAGGTATACAAAGAGCAAATAACATAAGATATATAGAGTTACCACGAACTATGAAACATGTTAAAGATTTGCATAGAGAATTTCATAATGTGATTCAACATGATTGAATGTCATATACTACATGTCGTTTGGTAAAACTGATAAACGAAATATGCAAACAAAATACCAATCGATCTTGTAAGATCATCAATGTCCTCCCCCAATATAACTAATGAATCTGTTAGCTAGCTTCTTCATATTGATTCAAATCCAAATTTTATTTTATCGATGTCTTACAACAATATAAGCTAATCTTGTTGTTGTCATGATAAAAGACATCGCATATCTTGATGGATGTAATACGAACAATGTCTTTTCACCAAATTGAAAAATAATGCCTATGGATTTTTTTATTATTTGTAAATCTTGCGAATGACGCCGATATAAATTACATAAGCAAAAGAAAAAATCACACAAATACACAAAAAATAGTAAAAAAAATGGAACATATATAATGATATATCGATATGTAATTATCACAAGAAACATTGTGTATCATCACATAACATGTATATAGTTTGTTCAATTATTATTGTTTTTATTGTTGTTATTGTTGTTGTTGTCAATTGATAAAATAGTCAAGGCGGGCAAAAAATAGTGTGTTATTATATATATATATATACTTAATTTGACTATAATATAATTTTAGGATATCAAGTATTTTTAGATATATGAAACAAATACTTTGGATATTAATATTATAGATATTTCAAGTTCTCATGACCAAAACTACATACTATCTTCGTCTCATTTATACAGGTTTTTTTAGATGTCATAACATATATGTTTGTTTCTGTATTTATTTATTAATATATTCATATTTATTGTTAAATTCATGTAGATGTACATTATGCATTAATTTAATATTGTCAAATATATTAATAAATATGGACATGCTATGAAGTTTATTTGTTTAATTATCTTTTCCAATAATTTTCTTAATCCTACTGAAAAATATTATCACCCTATATGAATGGTGCATAAAGAGTAATTAATAAAATGTAATGATAAACCAACTTAAGAGAATAAAAATGCGTGCTAAATATATATATATATATATATATATATATATTTCAAATCTATTTTATAAAATGTTAAAAAAATCAAGATCTATATAAAATGATAAATATATAGTGAAAAGTATTATTACCTTATATGAATGATAGAGAAGGAATAGTTAATACAATGTAATGATAAACCAACTTAAGAGAATTGAATAAAAGAGTGTGCTCAGTATATATTCCTTTCTAATCTATTTTATAAAATATTAAAAAAATCAAGATCCAGACAAAACGATAGATGATGTAGGTAAACAAGTTTAGATATTTTAAACATTAATTATCGGATTAATTCAAGAAAATATACGAGTCACATAAAGCCAATCTCCTTATAGTGTGTATTTTTTTAGAAAATATATGCATGTATCATAAAGTATTATGATGTTACAATACTTCCCATTTGTAATTAGCTACTGATCATCGATGAACATGTTAAATGAACTCAATAATGCAACAATACCACATAAATTGACAAGTTATAATTAGAATGAATATTTTTATATAGGATTAATGCACTGTTAAACTAAATCAAAGATAGTGAAACAAGCCATCGATGAAGAACAAGATAAAGATAGAATTGCATTAAATACAAGGAGTTTGCACAAAGCTTACAACAAAGATAAATTGTGAAGTAAGCCACCAAACAAATACAATCTAAGATTTAAAAAAAGGGAACTACGGTTAGAGGAAAAATACCAAAATACCCTAACAACTAATTGCATATTATTATTCTAGTATCCTTCTTCAAACTCAAGTTGTCGTTGCAAGGAGCATTGAGAGTTTGCCAACTAGAAAGCAGAAATGCGGAAGTGGAAGAGACTTGGTGAACAAATCAGCAATCTGTGACGTAAAGGTGATGAAAGGCAAGATAAGAATGCCAAGTTGCAGATGGTGACGAGTGAGATGGCAGTCAATCTCAATGTGTTTGGTCCGTTCATGAAAAAAGGAATTGTGAGCAATTTGTATAGCACTCTTATTGTCACTATACATGGGAGTGGGTTCAAGAATGGAGACCCCCCATATCAGTGAGTAACCATTGCAACCAAACAATCTCGGTAGTAGTAGAGGCCATTGCTCGATACTCATCTTCGGTAGAAGAACGAGAAACAACACTTTGTTTCTTGCTTCTCCAAGAGATGAGAGAATCACCGAGAAAAATGCATATACCGGTGGTAGATATACGATCAACGAGATCACTGACCCAATCAATATCGAAGAAGGCTCGAAGCTCAAAAGACGACATAGAAGAAAATATGAGACTCTGAAAAATGGTACCTTGAAGATACCGGAGAATACAAAGCATATAAACCCAATGGATTGTTGTAGGAGAAGAAACAAAATAATTAACAATATGAACCGAATAGGCAATATCTGGATGAGTGATAGTGAGATAAACAAAAATTCCAACAATAGTATGATATTAAGTAGGGTCAATCAAATGTGTACTATCCCAGGGAGAGTATCTAACATTGATTTCAAGAGGAGTATCAATAGTTCGAGTGTCGATCAGATGGGCAAGTGCAAGAATGTCGGTGACACATTTGGATTGTGAGGGAAGATAGCCTTTAGGAGACCAACAAACCTCAATACCCAAAAAGTATCGCAAATGAGCCAAATCTTTTATTTCAAAACGATAGGCTAATTCTGACTTCAATATTGAAATCACATGTAAGCCATCACTAGTAATAATCATATCATCAAGATACAAAGATAGGAGAATAATACCAGAAGACGAGTTCTTGATAAACAAAGCAAAGTCATAGTCACTTAAATGAAAACTAAGGAAGGTGAGAGCAATAGAGAATTTCTCATACCAAGCACGAGATACTTTCTTGAGACCGTACAGAGACTTCTTGAGTTTACAAACTTGCCCAGGCTTATGAGGTACCCCAGGAGGGAAAGTTATATAGACTTTGTCGATGAGATCTCCATTCAAGAAGGCATTCTTAATATCCATCTGAGGTAAGATACCATTAACGAACTGATGCAATAGCAATAAGAGTGCGAATGGTGGTTATATTAGCAACAAGAACAAATGTTTCTTCATAATCTAGACCGTATTGTTGGGAAAAACCTTTTGCCACTAATCGTGCTTTGTATTTCCCAACCAAACCATCTTATTTAGTTTTAATCTTGTACATCCAATGGGAACCAATGACATGTTTACCTCATGAGAGAGGTACCAAATTTCATGTACCAGTGTGAGATAAAACATCAAGCTCATCGCACATAGCTTGTTTCCATAAAGGACGGCTTCTTTATAAGAGATAGGTTCAGATAGCTTGTGAATAGAAAATAGAAAAGTGGTGAAAGCATGTGAATATGAAGAGAGTAAGCAAAATCAAGTAATTAAGTGGACTTATGAACATGTGTGGAACGACGAAGAGAGAGATCCACAATCTTAGAAAGTGGAGAGGATGTCATAGGAGTAAGGGGAGCCATAATGTCATTTGGATCATTACGATCAATATATGCATGGTCAGTTTCCGTGTCACTAGTAAAGAGGTCAATATGAACGAGATCAGATCTAGACACAGTATGAGATTTAGATGGAATGGAAAAGAATGAGATATGCTCAAGAAAGAAAATGTGACGAGACACATAAAGTTTGTAAGTTACAGAATCAAAACAATGATACCCTTTCTAACCATTCTCATATCCTAAGAAAACACATAAAGCCGAATGATAAGAGAGTTTACCACGCTTAACGTGAGGACGAAGAATGAAACAAGTGCAACAAAAAACTATCAACGAAGCATAGTCTGGAGCATGACCAAACAACTTCTCAAAGGGTGACACACCTGAGGTAAGAGCAGGTGTAATTCTATTAATCGAATGAATAGTTGTGAGAACACTTCTCCCAGAATTCACTAGGAACATAGGCAGACAGAAGAAGGGATCTAGCAGTTTACATGATGTACTGATGTTTTCTCTCAGTAACATCATTTTGTTCTGGAGTATCAATGCAAGATGATTGGTGAATGGTGCTATCTGTAGCAAGAATCTCATGAAATCTATTGGATGTATACTCCCCACCTAAATCACATCTAAAACCTTTTATAGTGGTAGAAAATTGAATTTTCACAAGGGCTCGAAATGAAGTATAAATACCTAAAAACTCATTACAGTGTTTCATAAGATAAACCCAATAATACCGAGTATGATCATCAATAAAGAAAACATAATATCGGGATCTTCCCTTTGTAATAACAAGAGAGGGTCCCAAACATCAGAATGAATCAAGTCAAAACGAGAAATAAAAACAAATATGTTTTTTACAAAAAGGTAAAGTTGAAAACTTAGAAAGTAAGCAAGTTTACAACCACTACAATCAGAGATATTATGACTTTGAAGTTTTCCTAAAGATCAAATGGATGCTAAATAGTTCAATCAAGAAGAAGAGACATGACCAAGACGAGAATGCCACCAATAAAAGTTGGATGAAGAAGAGCTTAAACGAAAAGAAGATAAATCAACACTAGAGGCAACAACATCAGATACATGAACTTGGAGATGGTCCACGATATACAACCCTCCATGTCTATGGCCTATCCCAATCTACTTCTGGGAGAGTGGATCTTGCATATGACAAGAATTAGCAGAGAATGAGACAAGATGAACAGAGTCACAAAGTTGACCAACAGAAGCTAAATTTAAGGGAAGTTAAGGAATGTGATAAACACTAGGGAGAGAAATGGCTGGTGATTTAACCGAATCAACACCGACTAATGGCATGGGAGTACCATTTGCAGTCATAACAGTCATAGAGGTCGAAGGAATAAGAGAAACAAACAATTCAAGATTGGGAGACATATGGTGAGATGCTCCAGAGTCCAAAAGCCAAGAGGATAGAGATGTACCCGTGGAACTCAAAGAGGACAAACCTGCTGTAGCAGACATAACATGTGGATGGAGATTAAGAAATTTATGAAATTGTTCAAGGAGGAGTGAATCTACTGCAGGGATGGAGGATGAAGATGATCGAGAGTTCACAACATAAGGTGGTGGCATGACAACAACAACAACAACAACAACAACATTAGGCAACTGGAATTGCCTAAGTCTGTGGAAAAATAGAACCACGTATAGGGATGAAAATAGGCTAGGCTATTCGACAATGGCCTTAGGCCTGGCCTGACCTACTTCGTAAAAAGGCTAGGTCAAGGCCATCATATAAGCCTTCTAAGATATAAAGGCCAGGCTTAGGCCTTGAACATATCTTGCAAAGCCTGATAGGCCGACCTATTTAGCTAATATATATATATATATATATATATAAAATAAAATATAATATGTTATTTAATATTTATATATATAATATACTAATTAATTTTTTTAATAATATATCTAGATTAAAAAATATTATTTTTTAAAGATCCAACCCTAATTCAATAATTCCCTAAACTATCAGACATCACAAGTATATTCACAACCTACCACTCTCTACTCTCTCGTCTCTGTCTCTCTTCTCTAGTTCACAAACACCGTCGGAACCAAAAGCTCCGATCACTAGGAAGCTGGAAGCTTCGCTGAGATAGAATTCCACCGGGAAGCTGTCCCAATTAATTTTTGATTCCTCGTAAAAACTAGGATCCATCCAAGGCTAGCTTATTATCAGAGTCATCTCGAGACAGTAGATGATTGACACAAGTTGCTCATCAAGTTAGTGAATAATAACCTCTAACTACATCGAACCTTGCTCATTTCATGTTTTGAAATTCAAGTTGTATAACATTTTCCTTTTCAAAATGTGTTGAGTTATATATTTTTTGAACGATAAAGGTAGTTAACTTTTAAACCTAAATCATTATATTATATTTTACACCAAACTTCAATCTACAACTTCAATGCTAATTTCTTTTGAAGTCCAAGTACCATTTTTTCTCCCTAATATTGATGTTGCATATCAACTCTATTGGTGTATTAATTATTTACTTTGAAGGTTATTACTTAGTCTATACTATATTAAGTAGAAGTCCTTTATTATGGATTTCTTGATTTGTTTAAGTAGCGATGAGTGAGAATATGAAGAAAACAAAAGAAATAAGTTGATTTTGGAAAAAATATATACGTCAGATTAATGTTAGTTATTATGCATATACATTTCTATTTTTTTTTTGAAGGAGTTTGATCAAGAACAAGAGATGGTTTGAAGATTTATGTTTTGTTTGTCGATCGTACATTTCTATGACATTTCTTAAGATTGGAGGATTTATGAATATTTTTAGTTTTATTTCTCTTTGTTATTGGCTTGCTTGAACAGATTTGAAGCTTATACATCTGTAAGAATTTGATGATGGTTTGTCATTTATGTGTTGTATGTGTTTTGAATCATGTTTCTTATTTAGATAAATTACATTTGATGATTTGCAAATTTTAATTTTAGTTTATTGAAAAATGAGACTTTGTTATATATATGCCTTAATGGGCTATTAACAGGCCTCAGGCCTAGCTCATATACTTAAAAATGTTAGGCCCAGACCCTAAATAAAGGTCTTTGACAGATAACAGGCCAGACTTAGGCCTATATTTAACGTGGCAGGCCCAGGACGCGCCCAGGCCAGCCTGATCAGGCCTATTTCCTTGCCTAACCACATGAACCTAATGATGCAGACTTGTTTATTAGAAGTGGGCATTGAGTCTTTCAATGGCCCGGTTGATGGCAAAAGTTACATTCATTTGGCATTGTGGGTTTTAAGTTCGTCTTATTTTGATTCTTGAGAGATGGATTGTGCGGAGGTCGAGAGTGAGCAACCAAAATAGACGGGTTTGGTGATTGAAGGTTGCCTTTCATCACCCTAAACTTATGTTGAACTTCCTCAGCAAGGAGCTCGCTAACCGCAAAATCAACAGAGGGAAGGGGGTTGCGATGCAAGATATTCCCTCACAGAGTTTCCAAATCATCACGAAGAGCCATAAGAAACTGAACCAAACGTTGCTCTACCATTCAAGCAATGTTTGCAGGGAAAGAGCTAAGTTCTGCAAATTTAGTAATAGCGACTTGATCCCAAAGGTTAGTCATAGCTCAGTAGAAATCTTGCACACTTGTGTCCTTTTGATGGAGAGACCTAATGCCAATCTCCAACTAGTACTGCTTGGCAAAATTGGACTGAGTGTACAATCGCTCTAAGTGATCCCATACTTCCTTAGCAGTATCATTCTTTTCCAGTTGCATACCAATCGAATTCACAACCAAATTGTTGATCCATGTAATAATTTTAGAATTATTAACCTCCCAAACATCTATCTGCTCAACATACTTCTCATTATCAATTTGAACCGTCTTCAACAGAGTTCCACATACATATCCCTACATCTTTTTACTCCTCAAGAAATTTTTCATAACATAATTCCAATAAGAATAATTCTTCCACATCTCGTTCAGTTGCCATATTTGAAAACCCAACAAATACCAATACTAGAAATCGAATCGAAATAGCAAATGAAGATCAAATAAGGGCTTGAGGGAACATGGAGTTATCCTGTAGGATTTATTAACCGAAAACCAACATATTAAGTGAAGATTGAGCATCCACTGATTTGCAGCGACGAACTAAGACGATGATGAACGGTGTTGACAAAATTTGGGTCTGCTACCATGTTAGACTAAATCAAAGATAAAGAAACAATACATCGTTGAAGAACAATATAAAGATAGAATTATATTAAACAAAAATGGATTTGCACAAAGCTTGCAATAAAGATAAATCGTGAAGTAAGCCACTTAACAAATACAATCCAAAAAAAAAAAAAAAAAAGAGAGAGAGAAATTAGAGTTAGAGAAAAAAGACCAAAATACCCCCAACAACTAATTACATTACATATTATTATTGTAACATGCACAAGGTTTGTAGAAAAAATCAAACCAATAAGTTAATTACCCGATTGATTTTACAATTTCTCCATGAATTTTAAATTTTTGCAATGGTGTCGTGACACTCAATTTCTTCCAATAAGAACACCGACTTTTATTTCATTTGAAGAGAGTGTACGTGGATGCGTGTCTGATTGACTCAGCCTGCCATTATTATCCATTAATATCAAGCAATGTTGATTTAAAGAGTTATTAAATATAGTATTGTTTTAGAATCAAAATTACTTTATAACTTACACCAATATCGAGTGTACTAAAAACTACTCTCTTCGTTTCGTTTTGTTTGTTATTTTAGATTTTTTGTGTCAAAATATTTGTTATTTTATATATTTTAACATCCTCTCTCTCAAATTTAACTTTACAAATATATGAAGAGGGAAAAAAATTTCAACTTTTTAGAAAAAATATAAGTGAATAGGATTTTATGTAATATAAAAGGGAAAGATATATTAGTTCAAAAATTAATTATTAATTCCAAATTAAAATTTTAAAATAACAAATAAAATGAAATGGACAAAGTACATATATTATAGCGATTTGAAGAAATATAGCGCTGCCTTTTATGACAGTTAAGAATTAAAAAACAAGAAAAGGGGAAAATAATGAAATCATGGCAAACTAATTTTTCTTTATTATGAATACACACACAAACAGGAGAGAGAGAGAGAGAGAGAGAGAGAGAGAGAGAGAGAGAGAGAGAGAGAGAGAGAGAGAGAGAGAGAGAGAGATGAATACTGATGATGGGATGTAGCAAGATAATAAGAGGAATAGATAGATAGATAGAATGAAGAAGGGGAAGTTGTAAATATTGTGGGTGGCATATGAAATGATGCAGACCACCTTAAAACATGGGGATGCACTGCTACTCCTCACCTCACCTCCGTCGCATTTATAATTTATTTTACTGTTTCTCCTGCTTCTTCGCCCGCTGGTCTCCCTACCTATACTTATTAATCAATCCTTAATTTATTACTCCTACTATTTTTTTAATCAAAATACCTTATTTGCACTAAATGATCCATTACCCTTTAAAGGACCTAAATATAATCACCAAAACTCCTCTGCATAAGGTGCATGGGTCGGCCCATCAGACGGACCCGCTCTGATCCGCAAAAAAAAAAAAAATCGCCACTCATAGTACCATTTCAAACACTAAATAGTACCATTTTGTGTTTTTTAGGGTTTTTTTTTGTTTATTTTGTGTTTTTTAGGGGTGTTTTTAGGGGTTTATTTAATTTTTTGGGATATTTTTAGGGGTTTATTTTGTATTTCTTAGATTTTTTGGGGGTGTTTTTAGGGGTTTATTTTGTTTTTTTAGGGTGTTTTGGAGGGTGTTTTTAGGGGTTTATTTTTTTTTTTAGGGTTTTTTGGGAGGTGTTTTTAGGGGTTTATTTTGTGTTTTTTATGATTTTTTTTTTGGTAGGGGGGGAGGTTTAGTGGTCTATTTGTGTTTTTTTAAGAAAAAAAAGGAAAGAAAAACAGAAAAAAGCAAAAAAAAAAAAAAAAAACCAAAATATATTACAGGCTAGGCTACCACTATCTCTAACTTTCCCATTTTATCACCATTTTCATGTACTTGAACCAAATTATTTTTAATATACGATTACATGCATATTTTTCTACTTAGTTTTTATTTTTGGAACGACGCCTCCACGCTTCAGTCTTCACATGTCTCATTTACAATTACATAATGAAAGTTTATTTAACCCTTAAACAAAAATACCTATCAAAATCATAAATAATTATTTCACTGCATCATCTAAATTTTGCAAATTTCCATCACTTTTGACTTCTATAACAAAACAACGGTTGGATATTCTACTGAAATGTCGGAATATTTTATTCTTCTTTTTTAATTTTGATTTTAGAATAAGAAATCTACTATACAAAGGAAAAGGAAGAAGAAGAATATATGGATGGAGATATAGATAATTAAAGTTAGTTTTTTTTTTCCCCACGGAATTCACCATTAATGTGTTTTCAGTTTAAAGTTAGTAAAGTTTCCCTTTCCCCCCCCCCCCCCCCCCCCCCCCCTTAAATACATAAGATTGTCATATTACCAAAACAAAGTGAAAGCCTGACATACTGTATATGATTGAAATTTCACTTAATGTTCCATTACTAATAGTAGACGTTGAATAGATTATTGCCTATAAATTCAAAATATGTACAGTTCAAATAACGGATAATTATATTAGTATATGACCTTTGAGGCCCATCACCAAAAAATATTTAAACCTTTAATAATTTTATTTTTGCACTGAACTCTCAACACTGTCACATATTTAGATTTTAGGTATGAGCAAAATTCCGACCATCTCATACAAGGTAGGTTAGTTTAAATGTGAGCTCAAACATAGTTTGTTGTTTGCGTAATGTTACAAATTGAAAAATTAGATATCAAAATTTTGCTCCGGAGCTAATTAAATTTGTGATAATGTTGAAAGGACGTGCACTAAATTGTAAATTATTTAAAGGTTAGGAAATTTGTGTGATAAACTTCAAAGCTAGGATACTAAAGTGTAATACCTTCAAACAACAAATTATTTCTAAGCATTGTAGTAATTTTTTAAAAGTTGAGAAATTCATTTTAATTTTAATTACCTCTTTTGATTGTATTTGTAATTTTTTTGTATCACTTCTACAATGTTGCAATACTAAATCCCCTTTCAATTCGTAGTAATTTTCACACCCCTAATTTATTTTGCAATCGGAAATTCAAACAAGATTGGTTCATTAATATCTTGTATGAGCTCACTATATGTTGGGGGGGGGGGGTAGGTATGTGTTGGATTTTCGACCGTCCAAAAAATTATGAGTGTCAAAATTGTTACACATATCGAAAGGTGGTGATTATTGCAATGTTTTAAAAGTGGTATAGCAATTATAAATTGGGTAAAAAATGGTGACTAAATTTATAATAACCATTTTTTAAAAACAATTTAATTATTTGTTATATAATTAACTAGCTCGTTTGAATATACATATTTCCATCATTTTCCAAATAGCTTCAATGTCATTTAAAACTTATATAGTCAATTTTAAAGATCATCAATATTACAAACATACAATTATATATAGATACAAGTCCACCCCTAATAAGAAATATAGTTAAATGCTTTTAAATAATGAACTTTATATGATTTTTTTATTTTTAACATGAACTATAAATTATGTATTACACTAAAATATAAACTTAACACATTTTGAAAATTTAACACCCAAAATTGGAACTGGCACGGATGTCGAAAAATACAGATAGACTCCTCGTCTGATAAATAAATGCAATACCCTTTTAAGAGATTTCTATTAAAGTTCAAACGATGTCGTTTTTAATAAATAAACGCCACTTTCAATTTTGACGAGATTGAAATCGGTGTTAAATTTACAAAATATGTCAAGTTAATTTGTGTTTTTAGTGGGCAAAAAAATAAAAATATATTTGGGTTCTTGCACTTATGATTTTTTGAATTGGGTCTATTTACTTTAGTTGGGTAAAATCAAGTTTATGTACTTATATTTTTGTTAAAATAAAGTCCCTGCATAACAATTTAAAATCACCACTTTATAATTACAAATATCACCTTTATTGTAACTATAAAAAATATCATTTAATAATATATATTTCCACAATGAATTAACAATTTAACAATGCAATTTAAAAGTAGTGAGAGTTAATTTTAACCCTAGGGAAATAGTAATGAAGTTGTAGATATGGTCCATGGAGGGATAGACCGCCAGCCCGTATCTTTCGCGAGCTTTGCCGCAGACACATTTTCCTCTGCTCAGAAGCCAACCCCCACCCCCCACAACACAAACCAACAAAGAAGAAAATTAAATAAATAAATAAATAGACAAAACCTCCAGTTTACTGTTTTTCTTATAACCTTTTTTTCTCATAATACCTTAAATAATTCAAATGTTATCACTTTTAATAAAATAAAAGGAAATGGAAAAGAAAAGGAAAAAACTCCTCGTTCCCCTCTGGTCTTACGCCGAATGGCAGATTGAACCGCCTTTCCCTCCCCATTATATTCCTCCATCTGCCCTCTCTCTCTCTCTCTCTCTCTCTCTATCTCTACTGCTCGCTTAACTTATTCAACTAGTTACCTAGCTACCTCCCATTTTTATTTTTTAATCGTTTCCTCTCTCTCACAAACGTTTTTAATATAAACACCAACGAGTCTCTCGCCAGTTTTACTTGCGTGTGATTGCTAGCTGTTGATTGAGTAATTTTTACTGCCTTTATTTCAACCTTTGCATGTGCTATACTCTCTCTCTCTCTCTCTCTCTCTCTCTCTCTCTCATTCTTGAATGTGATAAACCAAAAGACCTTTTTTTGGGCTGGTTTCGTTTCGTCGTTATTTTGATTCAAGTTTAAGGTGAAAACACACATGGCCGTTTTGATCCCACAATGTTTGATCCATTAGTATTTAATGGATATTGCTAATTAGGTACTTGGATTTCTACTCTTACTAGCTGCTTCGTATTTTGCTCTTAATCCCACCTTTCATTCTCACGATTCTTTCCTTTCTTTGTCGCATTTTCAAATTCCTAAGTTGTAATCCAAGTTCTATTCGAGATTTTTAAGGAAGAAATCGGAAACATGGCGCCCGACAGCAACTGGCTTTCCTTCTCTCTGTCTTCCATGGAAATGCTCAACTCATCCTCATCTTCTTCTCAGCCTAATGATTCCCACCCTTACTACTCCTTCGCCGATAACTTCTACTCCAGTACTGGTACTCTCTCTCTCTCTCTCTCTCTCTCTCTCTCTCTGCTGTATACATATATACAGGCGTGTGTATGTATATCAGTATATATGTGTGTGAGTTTTATGGAATCTTTGAATGGTCCCTGTTGGAAACACCTCGATGTCTCCGTTTTGTTTTGCAGAGATAAGCATGTTTGAAAAATAAATGAAGTCAATTTTTTTTCCTTCAAAATCACCATATTTCGGCCAGAATCCACTCTCATTCAGTTATCTTTTGGCATTTTTCCATTTAATATTTGGCGACGTCATATCTATATATCAATTAGTTGCTTCTCTCTCTCTCTCTCTCTCTAGTATAATTCTTGCTGAAACCATTCATTACTTGAGCCGAGTAACCTCAGTCACAACTCAGATCATTCTCATTTCTGGCAGGGTGGCCTAACCACAAAGCTACGATGTATGCAGAAGCCGATAACCATCAAGTGAAGGAACACAACGCCGCCATCTACACCACCTACATGCAGCACCCACCGCCGAAGCTGGAGGACTTCTTCGCCGGCGGAGGCGACTCCACGGAGACTCAGGACTCGTCCCTAACTCACATCTACGACCACCACCAGGCCGACGGCGCCGCCTACTTCAGCAACGGCGAGCAGCAAGATCTAAAGAGCATCATTGGGTTTCAGGCCTTCTCCGCCAACTCGGGCGTCGACGACTCGGCCTTCGCCGGGCAGACTCAGTCGCCGGTTGAGTCGGCCAGCGAGTTAGCCGCCTACTCTCACTGCCCCATTACTGCAACTAACAATGGTTTATCTCTCGATGTCAACATTAACCATAACAACAACAATAAATCGATTGTATCCGCTGATTCAGATAGCTGCAAGAAAATCGCTGATACATTTGGTCAGAGAACTTCGATTTACAGAGGCGTTACTAGGTAATATTTTTCTTAAAATTAAATAATGTTGGGATAAATTGTTACATGCATGGCTTGAAAGATTCAATTTTGTAGGGTTTTTATTTATTTACGTATTTTGATAATGGTTGATGCAGACATAGATGGACGGGAAGATATGAAGCGCATCTATGGGATAACAGCTGTAGAAGAGAGGGCCAAGCAAGAAAAGGGCGTCAAGGTACAACTCTGAAGCTTCTTTTCACGCTCTCTGAGGTTGTACTTTCTCGGGAGAATAATCAATATTTCCCTTAGGCCCTTAGCCTTGGGGAGAAATTAAATTAAAATAAATCGCAAAATGATTTCTTTCAATCAGGGTTTTATGATGATTGATTGACTGGAGAGATATGTACAAATTGTACCTGAATAATAAATTTCTTGTAAATTTAGTTCAAAGTCTTTCACTGATTTGATGATAGGGGCCGCCAATTTTGGTTGATTTTTGTTAAATAACGTGTATATACTTTTTTATGCGATTCTTGAAAAAATTGTACAGATGAGAAAAAAATGTTGTCCAAAAGTTAATGAAGTGTATGTCCAAAAATATTCTTGTTATACCTAGATTTGATTTGATTGTAATTGTAATAACACCACCGCACCTCCTGGTCCGTGAACATGCCCACATTACCTCAGCTAGTCTGAACTCTAGTGTCTGAAATTCTGAATTTTTGCTTTAGCTTTTGCTTTTTTATTTTTGTTACATGGGACAATGACTTTCAATGAGGTTTGACCAATGAACCCCCTCCCCACTTAGATGAAATTTGAATCAACAGCTGCCCACCTTATTTTCTGGAATTTGCTCACTTTCTGATTCTTTCTATTCTTTTTTTTTTTAGATGAGCATCATCTAAAATGTACTTATTTTCCTAAATCAGAAGGTCCCAATTTGAAGTTATCTACCCTACTGTCATTCATCCTTCAATAATGCGGTGTGATGATCGCATACATACACACATACATATGTCTATATTGGGAAATTGAGAAAATGGAGGGAGATGCATGTGTGTTGATGATTTAGTTAGTGATAGGAAACTTTGCTATATTAGGAAACTGGGTCATGGGAAACTTGTCCTTTTTTTGGGACCAAATGTTAACTAGTTCGGTTTTATGCCTTTGCTTAATTAGCTGGAATTTGCACTTGAAATGGAAGTTTGAAATGGAACATAATAAGTTCAAAATTTGAACATGATGGTGAAAAAATGAGCTTGTGTTGTGGTGAATGATTGGATTTACTTCTCTGAATTAAGTTTCTTGCTTTTGTGTCGATTTTGTTTTGTCTAACGCTATCTACTTCTGCTGCATGAATCACGGTCGTGTTGCTGGCAATGTGCACTATATGCTACAGTTTACCTGGGTGAGTAATATTATTTCCAACTCAATTGTTCAAAATATGCTCTTTATTCATCTGTTTTGAATGTGAGTGAGTATTTATCATGTGATGTGGGAATGCAGGTGGATATGATAAGGAAGACAAGGCAGCACGGGCTTACGATCTGGCTGCTCTGAAGTACTGGGGTCCTACTGCTACCACCAATTTCCCGGTAATATATACAGTCGTTGTAGTTCTATATTACCTTATCTTGCTTGAAATCGAATAGTTTTATGTTGCTATCATGTCGAGGATTGAATTATATTGGAGAATCTTACTTGCAGATCTCCAATTATACCAAAGA
This sequence comes from Perilla frutescens, assembly GCA_026008535.1. NCBI lineage: Eukaryota > Viridiplantae > Streptophyta > Magnoliopsida > Lamiales > Lamiaceae > Perilla > Perilla frutescens. The sequence goes on along the minus strand of BRKX01000008.1, from coordinate 7,418,189 downwards.
ACTGGAGGATATGAAGCATATGACTAAACAAGAGTTCATTGCCTCACTAAGAAGGTTTGCATACGTCCACTATTGAGGGAGAACTTGGTCTAATTAACCATGAAGTTTCCCTAATCATAGTTTTTCTCTGTTTTCTTAGGAAAAGTAGTGGTTTCTCTAGGGGCGCATCAATCTACAGGGGTGTTACAAGGTATGGTTTATTAACAGCAAAGTTTCGTAGTTTGATCATTAATTAAAAAGAAATGTGGTTACTCTTGAACTGTTCTGACGCACCATGAGATCCTCTGCAGGCATCATCAACAAGGACGATGGCAAGCAAGGATTGGTCGCGTTGCGGGGAACAAAGATCTCTACCTCGGAACATTTGGTATGCCCGGTTTCCTTTCTGTGTTGTTGATTACATTCGATTGATCGACTTCAATGAATAAGCGTTGTCTCAAGTAAATCAAGATGAAACACTCCCAAGATACAGTAATGACTAATGACTACTACTATATATCTTTGAGTTGGATTAAGAGTTGCAGAATTTTAAAGTTGTTGCTTGCATGATATAATTGTGGCAGCAACTGAGGAGGAAGCAGCAGAGGCATATGACATAGCTGCAATCAAATTCAGGGGACTAAACGCAGTCACGAATTTCGAGATGAACCGGTATGATGTTGAGGCCATAGCTAAGAGCCCTCTTCCCATCGGAGGAACAGCAAAGCGGTTGAAGCTGTCTCTTGAAGCCGAGGAGAAGCCGCCTTTGAGCGCCATACTTCAAACCCCGTGCAACAGCAGCAGCAGCAGCATTAGTTTTGCTGCGATCCAGCCGGCTTCCGCCATCCCTTGTGGAGTACCCTTGGACAACTCAACACCATACTACCATCACAACCTCTTCCACCACTTGTATTCCACCAACAACCATCCCGTTGTCTCCGACACTTCCAGCTCTGTCTCATCAATGGGAACCCCGATGACCCTGATGCCGACACCAGGGGAGTTCTTCGTCTGGCCTCACCAGTCCTATTAACAAACATGACATGTGCCCTTAGCTACTAGCTAGCTAGCTACATTAGCCAATACTGGTGTTGAACTAATGTTTTAACCGATAGCTGTTGCTCGTGGGATTCATTGTCGACTGACCATTGCCCGTTGTCTGACCAGCCAAGGTTTAGGATTAGTTTTCTGGAGGAGGATAAGAGAGAGATTTTAGTTTGTTAGGTAGAAGCTGGAAAATGTGGTGTAAGTAGCTTCTTCTCGATATTTAGCACAGCTAGTAGCTTTTGCTTAGATGTAATTTTGAATGATGCTGGAGCAGTGTGCGTGGATTAATTTTCAATCTGTTTTCCACTGCCAGAATCTGCTCCTGCAATCAGTCAAATTTTGCTGGAACTTTAACATATAAAAATGATACAAAATCAATCCATCCAGAAATTCTCTTTTGCATCTACATGTGGTTGTCTGATTGTTGAAAACAACCATGGTGGTTGTCTACTGATACAAACCTTTAAAAAAAAAAAAAGAAAAAGCTAAAAGAATGTACGCTCGCTCGCTCTCTGTACACAGTTGTTTTTGAGCAGCTGCCGCCATTTTCATGGCAGGGTAGCAACAACACTAAAAAAGAAAGAAAAAAAAAAACACAGAAAGTGATTGTGTGGGGTGATCTACTCCATAACTAGCTGCATATGGCGATTTAAGTCGGTGATGTAAGTATTGGAGGAGTAGTCCTCGACATCACAGGCCTTGATGTGCAATGTTCGTCCTCCCATGGACTTCTGCTTCATTTCTAATCCGTTGTCGCCTTTGAGAAGCTGGACTACTCGCTTCATGTTAGGGCGCATGTTGGGCAAGTGATGGATGCAGTTTGAAGCTGTGAACATGGCTCGCTTCATTTCTACAACGTCGTATTCTCCTCCTAATCGAGGATCTGCTATTTCTTTGACATTGTTGTTCTCCAGAAGAGGTTTTGCCTAGCACCAACACCATCATCATATCACCATACATTACAATATTAATGTGGAACATATATATACATGCATTATACATACATACCCACATGACTAGACTTTGGCTGGAGGAATCAACTGCGTGGCGCCCTGTAATGAGCTCGAGCAGAAGAACCCCGAAAGCAAATACGTCGGTCTTCTCGTTCACCAAGCCGTGCATGAAGTATTCTGGAGCCATATACCCAAAAGTGCCTTCAATTGGAGCAACAACAAGATGAGCCCAGTTCTCTGGAAGCCATTTTGCAAGTCCAAAATCTGATATCTGGAGGGGCAATTATATTGGAGATGAATATGAATATGAATATGAATATGAATATGAATATGAATATGAATATGATGAATATGACCTGAGCTTCATAATCTTGGGAGAGTAATATGTTAGAGGCAGTAATATCTCTGTGAATAGTTCTTCTTTGGCAGGTAGAATGCAGATAGTGCAATCCCTTGGCAACCCCAAGGGCCACCTTATAGCGGGTTCCCCATTGAAGAGCAGAGTGAGGTGGTGAAGCGTGCAGTACAGTGGCGAGGCTTCCATGAGGTAAATACTGGAGGACGAGGTGCAACCCCTGGTCGGCACTGAAGCCGATGAGCTTAGCTGCATTGGGGTGATCAATGTGAGCGATGATCCCCAGCTCTGCCAAGAATTCCCCATTTTTGTCCTCGCTCTCCTTCATGATCCTCTTCACAGCTACTACTTGACCATCTGATAACCTCCCTTTGTACACCTGAGCATGACCCCCTTTCCCAATCAACGTACTAAAACCTTCCGTAGCTTCATTCAGCTCCTCATAACTGAAATTCCTCCACGACGGTTTTGGCATTATAAAATCATCACCCGCATCCTCCGAGTTGCTCTTCCTCCCCATTCTCTTCCTCAGGGCCTTCTTCGACAGCCCGTTAGCCCCTCCCAGCAACGATATTGTCGACATCTTCCACACCGACGTCTTCTTCACCTGACCAAACATTTTCTTCCACTGCAGATTGCTCAGCTCCCCTGCAAATCCTTTCTCCTCCATCTCTCTTAAGCAATCCTCAACCCATACCCCCCTCGGACTCGGAGATGATTCCTCCTCACTTTCTTCCTCCTTCCCCATCCCCGGGGAATCTATTTCAACTCTGCTTTCCATATTATTATTATTATTATTCTTCTTTCTATTCATTCGGAGATGGTCTGGAAATATATCTTTGCGAAATTCTTGACTACAGAGTTTCTTTCCCCCTCCCGCCCAGCAAGAACGGAGGAGAGAGAGACAGAGAAAGTGATGGTGTTACTTGTGAAATGGTTGATGATCCTTGAGAGAGGTGAAGGAGAGGAAAAACGGAAAGTGCGTCTGTGGTGAAGAGAGTATAAATTAACGGTATATTTATGGGCCACAATTTAGTTAAGACAATAATGAGTTAGAGCTTGCGGAATAACTAATAATATTGATTTAATGTTTAATTGGGAGGTGAATTTGCCTTAAATCTGGGCGGTTCCTGACTGTGTGCGCAACTACCGCTTCGACGCTCACAATTAAAGCGCTATAACGAATCTTAACTTCCGACCATGACGTGTCTCCAATTTCCCGAGGGCCTTTTCGTAATCTCAAACCATTCCTCTACATAAATGTTACTTTAATGCCACCTATTATGTTCGCTACAATATACTGTACCTATCTATTACTCCTAGAATTAACCGTATTTATTTCTCCAAAATTATTAATCCATTTTTATTTTTGTCAAATGGTGTCACTCATATTGTATTTATGTCTGATGTATATCGTTAGATATTATTTTTTAAATATTGAGGGGTGTGAATGGACCGATCAACCGTTTCGAAATTCAACTTATGTAATACTCGACTCCTAGGCTCGATTTAAGCTCCCGACCTAAAATTTATAAAATATTTTACTAATAGTTTGGCTTTAAAATATGATATTTAAGTGATCTTTTATACTTATATTATATAAACATATTTAGTTCATTAAAACTATATTTCATAAATTATGTTATAATTTGTCTTTAAATAAGTCATATTAATTAAGTGACTATTAAATTAAAAATTTTAACTTTTGATCTATATTTTATAAATATTTTAAAGCTCACCTAGGTTGATGAGTCAATCTTGAGTTTTGAATTCAACTTAATGACTACTCAATCTTGAATTTGACGATAAGCGATCCACTCAATTTACGTCCCTAATTTACATGATTCTCCGAAACACTATTAATTGTAATGCTTATAGACATGCACGACTAAAATATAAGCATATACTTTCAAATATACATCTACAATCATAAATATCACTCACTAACTAACTAACTAGCATTAAAAATGTACAGTTGAATTTTATTGTTTTCTGATAAAGTATATACATTGTTACACGATTTCATTTCCAATACATTTTCTCTGAAAATATATTCAAACTAGTCGAAATGAATTCCAAAATGTTGCGAGCTTGGCTTCCTAGATCTAAGACATAATATTTGCCTATAATTTAAACAATTAAAAAGTACTTCCTTGAAATTAATTAAAATAACTTTAATTAAAATTAGTTTGAACCCATTTTCAATTTTTGAGTAAAACAACTGGCAGGAATAATTTCAAAGTCAAATTATTCCACATGCATGTTAAATCTTCAAATTGAAACCAAGTTTCATGTATAAGGGAAGTAACGGCTGCGTAATCGCGTGATTGCAAAAAAGTCCAAAATACTTTCCTACAAAGTACGCCATCTATTTTTCAGGATCATTATCAACATAGGGATTATATCAAATAACTATTTTTTTCATTACAAGGCCTCATTTTAAAATAATTGTGCAAGGTATTAAATTCGGTCGCAATGAGGTGGTGTAATGGATATCGTGGGGTGTGTGTGTTTAAAATGTATTTCTCAAGTTCAAATCCATTTATATAATATAATCCAGTTCGTCGCACAAGTGTGACTAATGCAATCATCTAATTAATTTCTTGTATAATAGTATTTGTGATGTTCAAATTTCAACTTTTCTTATATACATTTTCAACATGTATGACATATTTATATATGATCTGATTATATAAAATGAAATTGGATGATTTAAACTTGAAGAAGTTGGCCACAATATAGTAGTTGAGTCAGAGTAAATATGAAGAAGTCGATATTATTATGTCTTTTTATTTTACTTCATAAAATGGGTATGGGAATATTTTTATTATTTCAAAAATAGGTATAAAACATTTTATATGAATGCTTAAATTGTGAAAATAAAATAAAATTGAAACTGAAGCATGTTTCTATATAGTGTGAATCTTAATTAGGTCAACTAATAAATGTAATACTAATATTGATATGCTCCAATTATGGGACATTACTTTTTACATAATTCATTCATCACATAATATGAAACCCAATAATTTTGAGGCATTAAATAGCATGTGCAATTATTGTCAGATTAATTATAATACAGCATTTTCTCATGAATGAATATTTGAATTCAAGTAAGTCGGACTTATTTTCTCCATTTATAATACCACAATTCAAGATTATTTAAATTTTTATACTTGTGGATTTCTATTACATCCTTGAGCATGTGTGTTCCCATGCTATTTCAAAGAAAAAGAATCTCAACTTACTGCCCCAAGCAAAAAAAAAAAAAAAGCATAAAAGCTCAATTGTTAACAAACTTTAAAATTTTTTTTGAACTTTGATTAATGTTAAATCGAGCATGAACAAGGTTTTATAAAATTTAACATAAGTTGAGTTTTAATTAACCACCAAAATTCCTATACATCACCTCAGGTTCAATAAGTCCATACATCCATTAGACGGGTCGGGGTCAACGCAAGTCAACCCACGTTGATCAACGTTGACCCGACAAAAAAAAAACTGATAAAAATCAATATCAATCTTTACACTAAAAAGTATCATTTAAAGTTCAAAAAGTATCATTTGTATCATTAAAAAGTAACTGATTTGCTACTTATCTTATATGAGTTTATGTAGTTCAAATTGTGATTTTTTCCATTCTAATTAATGTTTAAAGTTTGGGAGGAGGGGGTTAGGTTTTTTTAGGGTTCATGATTTTTACGATTCATAGTTTTTTAGGATTTTTTAGGGTTTTTTTAGTATTTTTAGGGGGTTTTGTTGTGTTTTTTTAGGGTTCCTTTTTTTTTAGGTTTATTAATCTCAATTAGGGGTTATATTTATTTCAAAAAATAGTAAATCCGTTCACTTTTATTTTAGGGTTTACTAATTCCATTTAAGATATATATTTATTTCAAAATTATGTTTTTTTTTTCAATTACCAATTTATATTTGTTTTGAAAAAATAAATTAATTGTCGAGCGAAATGCACGAGTCCACACGTTAACGTCGGGCAAGTGCATTGCGCGAGTCACCGAATTAAAAAAAAAATCATTCACTTTAATTTGAGGGTCCATTAAATCAATTTTAGGATATATATTTATATTTATTTTTAAAAAATTAAATTAATTCATTTCAATTTTTAGGGTTCACTAATTATATTTTAGGGTATAAAATTTTGGGGGAAAAAAACAAAAAAAAAACAGAAAAATCGAAAAAAAAAATGAATAAAAAAATGAATAATAATAAAAAAAATTTGGCGTGTGTACCCCACGCGCTTGAAATGAGACAATGTTTTTTTTTTTTTTTTTTATCATTGGACCTTATTGGACCTGAGCCAGTCTGATGGACTCAGGCCCACACACTTTGTGCACAGAAGAGTATCCCTTAATTAACAGTTTCGTGAGCAGTTATATCTTCTTCTTAATTAGTTGTCCATTCTTGTGCACGGTCGAATGGAAGTTCAGATGTACGAAACAAAAAACAAATTAATATAAGTTTATACTAGTACACCACCTGTGCATCGCACAGGGAATTGAATGTTATTAAAAATATTTATGAACAATAATAAAATCATATTCAATCTTGAATTTAGTATTTAAATATATGAGTTAGATCAACTGAATTATAAACTATTTGTTAGATCGGCTGAATTATAAATTATTTATTTTTCAAGGTTGTAGAAATCGGCTTGGCCAGAAACATCAAAGTCGGGTGTAAAATCGGGGAGGCCAGATCCTCGTCATCCAGGCAATCTCGACGGCAATAAGATTATATATACTTATTTGTCTTTATATATTAAGATTAAGATTATGATTATGATTTTTAAAAAATTATGTTTTATATTTTTTTTAAAAAAAGATTGTTGATAAATATTATTGACTATGATTATTTATGTTATAACTAATTGTTATTTTATTATAAATATTATTAAAATCATAAATTTGATAATGAAATACGGAGTGAAATACAAGAAAGTGTAACAGGAAATTTCAATCCCGAAAAAAACCCCACAAAAAAAAAACCATACATAAATGCATTCACCAAGAGAAAACTATAATTATATTTTTAATATAAGTGAGTAGGAATTGAATAATGGGTCTTAAAATATCGATTTTCGACTCATAATAGGGAGTGCGTGTGTGTGTGTTATGTGTAATTTTATGGATTGATTAAAATTTCCTTGTAATCTTTATTACATGATCCCATCATATTTATTGGAGATCGAAAGACGAATAATTCTATCATATTTAACATGTAATTAAGAAAAAGCTAAAATTGAAATAAAAATATTTGTAGAAGAAATTAATATGTTTTTAGTTGTTGATAATAGTTTGCAGCAAAAAAACTGCAAAAGTAGTCAATTTCTTAAAAATAAATTATTTCTCCAAAATCTCAATAAAAAATATATTATTTAATGCAAAAAAAATTGTATATATACAATTTTTTTAAGTTGATGTTAAAATAAGATAGAAAATAAATTTTTTAATAGTCTTATAATGTTTCTTTCATGCATGATATTTCCAGTTACCCATGATTTAATAAAATTAAATTTATAAAATAGTTTGCATTTTTTTTTTATCTATATAACAGTGTGCAAATGCGCGCACCCAAATACACAGATACTAATTAAGAAAATTGCAATTATACTATTTTTCACCTATTTGTGATAAGTCTTTTTAAAAAATGTCATCAATATGAAAGAAAATATGTTGTATATATAGTTGTATGGGAAACCCACTATAATAACACGGGCGTGAAATTAGTCTAGTTTATATCAATTAGTATAATTAATTAATATTCTAAAAAATAAGTATAATTGATTTATTTCAACGCAATCAAATAAATGGAATTAAATATTAAAAGTTACTCTCTAGGTATGGCCATATCTTAACCACCTTCATGCGGTCATATTTATGAAACATGTTGCATACTTAATGTATGCCCAAAACTTTGATAATGTCGTCTTTCCTGCGGTGGATATACAATTGTTTGATTCTTCATTTTGCAGAAAATTTCTTACAAATTTGAGACAAATCTTAAATCGTCATCAATAATTTATGAATCAGAACATCTCTAGCTAATATCTGAAGAATATATATATATATATATATATATATTTGCACACAAAAATTAAGATTAATTAGGACAAAATGATCATATATTATTTACAATTAAACAAAACATATGTGTGCTTTCAAATATATTTATACAAAAAGAAAGAAAGAAAAAAAGAAGTCTCCAACAAAACAATGTAAACTAATATAACTTACAAAATTTGGAGAGAAAACTGGAAATGTAAAACAAAAGACAACTGGTATATCTATTTATATAAGAATAATTATTATTACATTATTACAAAAGATCATTACAAGTGAACAAAACTCACCTCAATGAAACATGCACCCAAAGCTAAAAAATATTTATTTTCATTCTAAATAATTTATTTCTAACTCTGAAACCATATTAGTCTTGGGACATTTGTTTTCCTTAGTCGTAATAGATCCATACGGTGACACTTGTTTCTGCAACAGGAAAAAAAAAAACCTTAGCGACAAACAATATAAGAGCATTCAAACTCATTTTAAGAAATTGAAATACAAAATCACATAAATTAGGAAACTAAAAAAAGAGTTGCAAGAAAGACATGTGTGCGTGATCTAAATTTAAATGAGAAAATAAAGTTAGAACAACATGATCATTCAACAACAAATTTGTCACAAACATTGGATAATTGTTGAGGAATATTCATAGTATGTGAGATATATCAACCTTCAATTCTGGCAAATCTTCTTCTTTCATATTAGTTTTCGACTGCTATTCCAATCTCCTTTGCAAATTGCAATAAATCTAGTTGTGTAAAAACTATGGAATAACAAATTTATATAATCGATCTATGATGATAATCAATCGTTGGTGTATGAATATTAATTAAAAATAACCGATTGAATATAATCATGCATGATTATTCGTTTATTACCTAATGAAATGCACATTAATTATTCTAATTAATAGGGATTGATTTTCAATTTAATTGTTATTAGTATATTGGTTGACTTTCCATTAATAGTTTTTCGAATCATTCTAATTAATAGTGACTTTTCAATAATTATTGAGTTTGTTGAATATCAGCATATATATACTTTCAGTAATATCGATGAAATAGTGATTACCCAAATAAAGAAATATATGGGTATATATTTTACCCTAAACATTATGGAAGTTCTGACTAAAAGAAAAAATAAAAATTGCGTTGAATAAAAACTAAAGAAAGGGTGTTTTAAAAAATAATAATAATTGAAGAAAATGTAAGTTATGCCAATCCACAATCATTATAAAACAAATTGAAAAGAAAAAATGAACATTGACAATGGCCTTGTTATATTGACGTAGTCCTTTTTCTTTTAAATCAAACTTAGTATTTAATTAATTTGATTCATTATAATTATTTAAAACTTATGTATATTATAGTACATATATTAATTATTATGTATATTATATATATGTATATATAAAACATCGTTATATTATATAAAGATATGATATATAATTAAATTAATGTATATTAAGTGAACTTACTAATTTGGGCAAGCGAGTTTAGGCGGGAAAACTGTAGTTACTAATTAAGGCATAACTACTTGTTTTTATATATATAAAGATATTATTAAATCAAGTTCAAAGAAAGTGTCAACCATCAATTTTAAATAGTTTTCGAGTAATTTGGTTTTATTTCATATATATAGATACTGATGAGGACACTACAACAAAAACGCTAATTTTTTTTTTTTTTTTATCGAAGGTAACCCGCAGCCGCTACCGAGGTGCGTACTGGGTAAACCTCGCCCCTGTGTACACCTAGTGGTGTTGGTGGGATTCGAATTTGAGACATTTGACCTCAAGATATCACCATTCCACCACTAGGTCATCCCCAAGGGGACAACAAAAAAGCTAATTTTATTTCATAGTTTAGTGGGTATACCATACACCAAATCAATCGCTCGCATTTTCAAACCAGAAAGGGTAAAGAAAAAAAATATTAATACGCCTAACTAGGAAAAATGTGTATGAAATTAATCTGAAATTAACCACCAACCTCACCAATTAATGTCAATACAGTTAGAGAAGTACGTTTAACTGAATTTTCAAAAAGTCAACATGCATGTCCTAAGTCAAAGGGGAACTGAAAATTACGAGACAAACAACAACAAATAGATAAATATCCCACACATATTTCTCTCTTTTTTTTTCAAAAATTTTTTACCCTCTTTCTATTCATCTGGCGATTGATTACTGTCCAAATATATATACACCATGTATACTACTAAAAAATAATTATTTTTGGCTTCCAACAAAAAATTATATAATTAAAATAAAAAAAATTAAAGGGCACCCAATTCTGTACGAAAAACAGATCATCTTTGACACTTTGTAATAATAACATAATTTACAATTTAGACACGAACTTTAAAACTCTGTAATAACACTACAATTTTACAATTTATTACATATTCAACACTCTCAAATGGATATATATTAAATATTATAAAATTGTATATATGTAAAGTAACCATGATTTGATTTTCATCAACACAATAAAGATCATTATAAAATATTGAGTTGTTATTGCAAAATTCCACAGTTCACATCTTATTAAATTATAAATTGTGTCACAATTCATATAATTTTTCATAACTAACTCCAAAAAAGCCATTACATTTTTAGATAAACTTGCCTCTAGTTGTAGCCTATTTCCTAACTCCCAAGTTCTAAGAATATAAAGCATAAATCTAAAAATTGACTTCAAGCTTCAACGCACAAAAATTGACTTAAAAAAAAACTAACCCAAAACTTTTCGTATCATATAATTTTAAGGAAAATTATAAACAAAATTCATTATAATTTATAGCTACAAGGTTAAGAAAAACAGTTCAATTACTTTAAAATACACGAACTATGCAGCGATTTTAGTTGTTTACACGATTTTAAAATCATACTTTCAACAATATGTACTTAATTAACAACTTTTACAATTACAACATTATTCACGTAATAAAAAGACTGGCATGTGTGCACAATATTTAAATTTGGGTTCCATGATACATTTGAGGAGCTGATTTTTACAACTAAATGAAAAATAATTAAGCAGCAAAGTCAATAGCTACTAATAGGATTTGGTAGTCCAAATTCAAAAGGTGGGACACCAAACTTTGAGAAGTAGGCAAATAGGAATGTGATGTGGTTTAACAATTATTTATTACTTGTAATAAGTTATTTGATTTTGGGATGGTTAAACCAATATCTTAGTATAGAAACCACAGAAACACACATTTTTCACTCTATTAAAGTCGAGTGACATCAATCGGCAATAAGATTTATGGACCTAAATATTCAACTATAACTCGAGATATTCTTTCATTAACTGCATTAGCTGAACCAAACAACCGTCCAATATAACTCTAAACAATATTTATATATTACATCCTATGAATTGCACAAAAGAATTATTTTCGAAAATTTTGAAATTTCCATCTTTAGATATTCAGCATATTTGCATCCGTATCTTCAATGATTGACACATGTTTTCGGGTCATTAAATTTAGTTATTTTTACTCTATTTTTTAGTTTATCTAATTACAAAAATTTCAGCATCAATTAATTTTTTTAGCATAATTTATCTTTAATATTACATACTTTGTAAATATTAAAAGTTTCGGACACCAATTTTTTTTTAACGACAATTGAAAATAGCACAGAAAAAAAGGATTGCACATAGTTAGCTAAGGTGGATACAATACACCTACTACATTACTATGGAGTTTACTATATTTATGCACGATCTTGTACATCAAAATATTGACACCTAGGACATCTATTTCGTAGGAAGTTTCTCTTCTTATTTAATTTATGTAGCACTGGACTTTCTTGAACAATAGTGTCAGGATAAATGATTCAATTCAACATAATTGCAGAAAACATGATTTCTTGAAACAACGGCAAATGAAAATGCTTCCACGCACACTAACGTCTAATATTGTTTGGATTATTGATTAATGTATATAGTTAGTTTGTAAAAGTCTCCCTCTCTCAGCGATAGTAAATATCTTGTAATGAGATGATGTAAATTTTAGGTATTTGGGACTAGTGGAGGAATGGGCAAAAAAATCTTATCGTATTTAATTTATATTTAAAAAAATAATGGGGCTCTAAAAAGTAAAATGGAGGGTTGTGTTAAGAATTTCCAATTTAATCATGTTCTTAAATTCTAAACCCGATAAAATTTATTATGGGCCAACATATTAAAAAGCAGGCCGGCCCAATAGTTATGGCACATTCATATAATTTTGATTTGTATTGTAAATTCAACAATCGTGAAAACTCAAGCTAAATTTCACTGAAAATGGCGTTGTTGGGCGACGACGGGCGCGGCTACGAGCTGGCGCGGAAGCTGGAGAGCCACGGCGTATGGAGGCCGTGGCTCGGCGACGCTCTCTACTCCACCTTCATTCCTTTCCTCTCGTCGCCGGCGGCCTGGGACGCCTTCATGCGCGCCGATGACTCCAAGTCTAAGCTGCAGATCTCCGTCCAGCTCCGAGCGCGCGCTCTCCTTTTCGACAAGGCCTCCGTCTCCCTCTTCGCACACCCCGCTCTTCCCACCACCGTCTCTAAGCTCAATCCTAACTGTGAGTCGAACTATTTGCTGATTTTTGTGTTTTCCCCAATTTTTGAAGCTCTGTTTGAATCGTGAGACTGCAAATTTAGTTTTAGAGACGACGAAGAAATTCTGGTTTTGTTATGTGATTTGGTTGTTAATTGTGAAATGCGAATGTTGGATTTTGTGGATTGAGGCGGTTTATATATTCTGCTCCTTTCCCCTTTCCTGGCTGCTAGGCCGTAAATTGAATTTCATGTTGCTTTCGCTGTAATGGAAGCATGGTGTTTATTCGTATCCTTTTATTGCAAGGTCTATGCTTGCATCGCATGCTTTTATATTTTCATTTATGTACTTTTCCAGATTTTTTTTTTTTTGCAAAAAATATTTCATTAATATACTGTGAAAATCGTCCAGATTTGGAGTTGCACGGCGATGATGTGTATTTTACGTTGGAAAATGGCGGACAAGATGTGGATCAACGCCAACCAGGCCTAGCTGCTTCAAACACTACGTCATCGAAGGTATTTAATTTTTTACTTTATCTGAATTCTCATGCTTTTTCAGCAGTAAGATTTTAAAAATTGAAGAGGAAAAGAAACTACATTGGATTAGAGAGAACTAGATACAGTTTGTTGACCTACCTTATTATCTTAAATGCTAGAAACTAGAAAGACCATTCCATTGAGAGAAATTTAACTTAAGTACCTTGAATTTGTGTTTAAGCTCTATTATCACTTACCACTAAACCCTTCCCATATGAGTTTTCCTCCATTTTTTTGTCAGCTGAACTTTCTTTTGATATATACCTATGCAAATACGGAATACTCAAGATGTAGAGGATGATAAACCCAACAATTTGATCACATGTCACATCATCATGATTGTGCTTTTCCCAGGGAAATTTGTTTTTCACTGATTCCGAGAAATAAGCATGTTGCCTGATGAGTATTATAATCTCTCTCTCTCTCTCTCTCTCTCTCTCTCTCTCTCTCTCTCTCTCTCTCTCTCCGCCATATCTTCTTTAAATTGAAGTTGCATTCTAAATTTGCAGTTAGAGCATTCAACTTCTGCTGTACTGCGGTTTTGCCCTAATAGACTCTAGTATTTTATATTCCTTCCTTCAGAAGTGAATGTAATTTCATGTTTGGTACATGTAGCATGCCTTTCTTTTATTGTGGATCATTAACCTAGCCATCTCTAATTAGGACAATTGGAGTGTGGTCATAGTTTCCGGAGGTGAGGTCAGAGAAATTCTCCGAATCTCCGTGTTCGCTATTTTCCCAATTGTGAAAGAAGAAAAATGAAAAAAAAAAACCAAGTTACAAACTTTCTTTCTACTAAATATTCAATATCTCCTTTCTGTAAAGCCATCTTATCATGTGGTTATTTAATTTATGATCTGACTGTGTAAGTTTATCCGTTACTCAGTGAACACGTTAACATGTAATTATGTTCTTTTTCATTCTTTTTTTATGCTGGTTTACATTATTATGGCATTGCACAGGGGCACTTGAAACCATCTATTGGAGTTGGATCAAGATTTAGTGAATCAGAAGTTGATGCTGTATCTCAAAGACTTAAGCTGGAAGAACTACCAGAAACATGGTACAATCAGTTCTTTGAGAAATATAGGGCTAGTAAATCTTATAGATTGATGTTTGAGGATAGAGAATCTGAAAAACGGACACCTGAACAAATGTCTACTTATCTTAGAGTGCTTGAGAATCACAAAAGAAGGAGAGCAGTCAATATGGACAATGTATCAAACTTGCGATCAAACTCAGTAATGGTTGACAGTAATGCGGCTGATGATGCACCTCTTTTCCCTGAAACAATGTTTCTTTTAAATTGTGTTCCTGATAGTGCAGTCCTTAAATCAAGGAGACTGGATAACAATCAGAAATTGCCGTTCAATGGGGTTTTAGACAACTTACCTCAGATCACGACCAAAAGCCCAGTGACGAGCCCCATTCTGATCGAGAGACTTGGTATCCGACCTGAGTATCTCAGCATGGAACAAGGACAAACTCGTGGAAAGAATGGTTCTCAAGGGAGCAGGAAACTTCTAAGTCAAGAACAAGCATCACAGATGTCACAGAAGGTGGTAGTACGGTTGCTAAACAATAAGGGGTTTGAATCTTCTTCAGACACCTCATTAGAAGTTATGGGACAGCTTTTGAGTTGTCATATCAGTAAATTAGGGCGCATTTTGAAGCTCCTTGCTGATAGTTACAGAAAGCAGTGTTCAGCCACTGAATTACTAAAGATGTTCCTTCAAACTGCTGGATATAGGTTAGTGATGGAATTTTCAGCATGCTTGATGGGAGTTGAATTTGTTTGCCGTTGCTTGTTGTGAATATACGACTCAATAGGGGTATTTGTTTATGATTGATGACATGCCCTTATATGAATTGCTTTTATATATTTTATCGGTGGCCTTCTCTCCTACATGTCCTGTAGCTTTAAATCATTATGAGTGTACAGTTTTTAGACAATTGTCATAAGCATAAGCTTTGTTTTCCAAGTCACCAAACATGTCTCTTCTTTGATTTACAGTAACCTGGGGACCCTGGTGGAACTTATGAAGGATAGCTCTAAGAATGTTGCTCAACAAACTCAGCAGCAAGTGCTGAGCATCCAGGGACAGATGCAATCGCAGCAGCAGCAGCCTTCTATTCAGCAGTCACAGCAGGTATATGCATTTTTCTTAATCTTGCTTCATAGCGGCTCTGTATTTTTTGGGGTTCTTGTGAATCTTCCATCTTTTTCGGCTCTGTTATCGAGTTTGGGCCGCATGCCACCTTAGAAATCCAAGCCAACAGCGATCAGCCTAGGAATATTATTGGGGATAGGGAGTACAAGGAACACTTGCACACACCAAAAAGGGATTGATATTACATAGTTTGGTAGGAGTACAACTATTCATAACTTTAAACTAACAGGAGCCATTTAACTGTTCTCTATTTCAGCCTTTTGGGTGTTCTTATAAGTTTCATTCCTTACATCTTTATTAATCTACTCTGGTCACTTCACAGATTCTAAGGCAAATGAGTCCACAGATGCAGCAGCAGATAAGTAATCCTCAATATCTGGCGTTTCAGCAGCAGCAGCAGCAGTGGATGAGGAGACGACAACAGCAGTCAACACCCCGTCCTGGCATGACTACGAATATGAACATGAATATGGACAAGGACAGACCTCTAGTGCAAGTGAAGATGGAGAGTCCATCTGAGTTTCCAATGGATGCAAATACCTTCACGGCAATGAACGCCAGACACCCCCAGTTGCGGCAGCAACAGCTAGCTGCGATATCAACTTTTCATGCTCAAGCCAACAACAATGCATTTAGGCCAATGACTTCTCTTCAAATTCCACAAATTCAATCACCGTAACTGTTTTTTAATCTTATTTCCATGTCTTTTAAGGACCCCGTTGGTTTGGTTGCGACGGACTAAACACTGATATTTCCTGTGTGCAGGACGATGTCAATGTCAAGGGCTCCGCCTGTAAAGGTTGAAGGTTTCCAGGAGCTGATGGGTGGTGATTCTTCCATGAAGCATGATTCAGAGGAAAATAAGCTACTTTCTCCTCAAAAGTAGTTTGAGGTAAATGCTTATCTTTCAACATCTTCCAATGTGAAATGCATAAATACAATACTCTCCTTTTTTTGTGAATCATCTTGTTTCATTATGTTTTGTCTTTGTAGCGCTACTAATTTAACATACATAATAACTAAATAATGGAATTCATCTAATCTTGCATGACCATGGCCCTTCCTCAATTGATCACTGTTTTCAAGGGTGTTTACAAATTACAATTGATGTATATATATTTCCATTAAATTAAAACGACGGAAATCAATTTTTAGTGGAACTTTCGTGTTAATGACTTGTCAAGTCAGGTAATGGTTGTCCTGTCACCGGTAAAAGTATAAATTACTGAATTCACATCATTCATAGCCAAAACGGGGGAAATCAAGTAAAATAAAATTTAATATATACTTTATCTAAAAGAAATTAAATTTCAATTCACAGCAAAAAAAAAAAAAAAATCCACACTTTACGTCTCTGCTCCTTTGGCTGTTGTTTTGGAGCTACGGGTAAGTTTTTTTTTTTTCTATCTTTATTCATATTAGTGTTTTATATTTTATATTTGCTTTAAGTTTACTTCACAATATATTTGAGGTTATATTTATGGATTTGATCATTTGAGAATGAATGATTCAAGATTTTAGTGCTAGGGTTTTATTTATTTTTTATAATTTCACAATTCACATATAATATAATAGTGCTTATCGTTAATCATTATGTTTAAACTATCCATTTAAATTTGATTTTTTATTAAGTTTTATATTCTTCTAATATGATTATATTCAATTTTCTTATAATTTTATACTTGTCCTATCATTTTTTTTGGCAAAAAAGTTAGAAGCATGATTGATGATTCTTTATGAATTTTTAAATAGGTTCAATAATCAACATAAAAGATGAAAAATTTTGTTCTTTCTTCCGAAAAAGTTGTTCGCATTAAATACATGGTTATTTATTTCACTTGTATTTGCATTATAATTATTTTCCAACCCCCAAGTTAAAATTCCTGCATCCGTCCCTGTTTATTTAGCTCATTTAATAATGTATTCTTATTTAATATGTTTACATTAAATATTAATTCATTGTCAAATGAAATAAATATGAGCATATTATGAAATTTTACTTATTTAATTATCTTTTTAAATAATTTTCTTAATCCAATCAACCTATATGAATTGGACAGAGTGAGTAAAATATCTCATGGTTTTCACGTTTTTAACCGAAATAATCTAATGATAATTATTGTAAAATACTGATTACCTTCTTACCCAAATTTCTTAACGTTCTTCAATCCTTTTTCCACCACTAAAACATTGTCTTTGTGACATAAAAGGTGGATCATTTTCCACGCAAAATCGAGCAAGTCCAATTTCAGTCATCGGATTTTAGATCTGAGGGTAGATCTGATAATATTTTTTTGACACTGATTATCGACAAGTTAGTCATTTCAGTTAGAACTTGTAGACGATGATATATTTACCAAAAAAATATTATACCATTGAAACTAGTATTGTAACTAATGGTTCGAATAAAATAAATAGATTATAATTTAATATTGACGAAAACGAAAATGAAAATAACACTATCGTAATAGGATGGACGAAGTATATAAACTAAACAAAGCAACAACGCGTCAGTGGTTAGTGGGACTGTGTGATATCCGAATGAAAATAAAATGGAACTTTGCTTAAATTCAATCTCTTATTTAACGAAGTTTTTAACCTTTTGTCAAATTCAACATGTAATGGGACTCGTGTGCTATAAGAATGAAAAATAAAATACTTTTAACTTTTTTTTTTAATCTAACACGATCTACTCGTCAATCAATTTGGACAAAAAAAAAGAAGAAACTATATGCTACATTTTAAAAAATGAATAATACGTGTAGATTGACTTCTTTTTTTTTAATTTAACACGATCTACTTATCAACCAATTTAAATATATATTACATTTTAAAAATGAATAACACGCAGATGATCTCATTTGCAATTCTAATACTTGGTGTGTGGGTTCTTGACTCATTGCGGATCGTACTATGACTAGTCTATTATAGAGCCCACCACCCATTGATTGGACTATCCTGTTTTATGTTGACCAAGGTGTGACTAGCAAGGTCCCCAAATTTTTAATCATTTAACGGTCTAATTATAAAGAAATTGGTATTTCCTCAATACATGTCCATATCGCGTGTTGAGTGTATAAGTAAAAAAATAATAATTATAATAATTTTATTTTAATTAAAAGTATTTTGAAAATTATTTCATAGAAAACATACGCAACAAATTAAAAAACACAATCAAACATTAGTAAAAATTTAATCATGACAACTCAATTGATTCAATAATAGAGTAGTAGTTGGGAAGTGAGCATGAGTTCATAGCCACACAATCATTATCTTTATGCATCTACAATCTATATAACACTAGTAGGTGAAGAAGGTAAAAAAGAAACCATTGCCATTGCCATTGGCAAAGCCTTGTTTTGAAGATCGAGGATTCAACGTCTCTTAACCTTGAAAAATGTCGGCGAAAAATGGCAAAAGCCTCCATATAGTAATGTTTCCATGGCTTGCCTTCGGACACATAATACCATACCTGGATCTCTCCAAAGCGATCGCCCAAAAAGGTCACAAAATCTCATTCATTTCCAGTCCAAGAAACATCGATCGCCTCCCCAAACTGCCTCCAAATTTAGCCTCTTCGATTTCATTCGTAAAAATCCCACTCCCAAAACTCGCCGAGCTGCCGGAAAATGCAGAGGCCACCACGGACCTCATTCACGCCTCCCAAATGGACTACCTCAAGAAGGCCTTCGACGGCATGGAACCCGGGCTCACCCGTTTCCTGGAGGAGGCCCGTCCCGACTGGATCGTTTACGATTTCCTTCCGCATTGGCTGCCTCCAATCACGGCCCGCCTCGGGATTTCGGGGGCCTTCTTCTTCATTATCAATGCCTGGCTTCTATCCTTTTACGGCCCCACCGACGCCATGATCAGCGGCTCGGACTACAGGTCCGAGCCCGAAGATTTCATGGTCCCTCCGAAATGGGTTAACTTCGACACCAAAGTGGCTTATCGCCGCTTTGAGGCCAACTGGATTCTGGGGTCGGTTCATGATACTGATTCCGGGTATTCGGATTCGTACCGTGGAGGTAAAATTATAGCTGGGACTGAAGCACTTGTTATTAGGCATTGTCGTGAGTTTGAACCGGAATGGCTGGATTTGCTCGGAGAGCTTCACCGCACGCGAATTATTCCCATTGGATTAATGCCGCCGCAAGATGGTGGCGGAGGAGTTGAAGTTGATGAAGGTTGGATTTCGATAAGGAGTTGGCTTGACGTTCGAGATAAGGGGTCAGTTGTTTATGTTGCGCTAGGGAGCGAGGTGACTCCGAGCGAAGATCAACTCAGCGAGTTGGCTCATGGGCTCGAGTTATCCGGAGTCCCTTTCATTTGGGTTCTGAGGAAGGCGACGGAGTGTGAGTTGCCGGAGGGGTTCGAGGAGAGAGTGAGGAGTAGAGGAATGGTGTGGAGGAGGTGGGCGCCGCAGTTGAAGATACTGAGTCATGACTCAGTGGGTGGGTTCTTGACTCACTGCGGGTGGAGTTCGATTGTGGAGGGACTTACGTTTGGTCGGCCACTAGTAACGTTGCCATTTTTAGTAGACCAAGGTTTGAATTCTAGGGTGGTTGTTGAGAAGGGAATAGGGGTAGAAGTTCCAAGAAACGAGGATGATGGGTCGTACACGAGTAACTCGGTTGCTGACTCAGTGAAGCTGGTGATGATCCACAATGATGGCCAGAAATTGAGAGAGAGAGCGAAAGAAATGGGTGCCTTATTCAGTGACAGAGCACTTCATGATGGATACATAAACAATTTCATCAATTTTCTCCAAGATCATCGTGCAACATCTTGAAATTTTCACTTCGATCTCTTCCCCTAATGTGTCCAATAAATCTATGTTTCGCCATCTTTAATTGCCCTAACTTGTATGCAAGTATTAAAATATCCTCATGTATTGCGGATATATGCAAATTTTGAAATTGCGTTATAGGTTATAATGTATTTTTTTTCCGGGTATCGATAAAATATAGCAATATATCGCTATTTTTATTTATATTTCTATAATATATTTTGCTCTTTATTTAATTTTTTTTATGTTCTTTTATTTATAAATTGGTACGCATGTTGTACGGGTTAGAGCATCTCCAGTTCAAGTATATTTTTTAAGTACAAATAGTTGTCACATCAAAAGTTACCAAATTTACTAAATTGTTATCCAAACTTCTCCAATACATCTAGGTACAATTACTACTTTTTGAGGACCCACTATTACATCACTTATTTTATTTACATAAAAAGTTACCAGATTTACTAAATTGCTACCCAAACCTCCCCAATACATCTAGGTACCTTTTTGAGGGCCCATTATTACATCACTCATTTTATTTACATATTATCAATTTATTAAAAATATTATTTATGATTTTCATTATATATATATATATATATGTTAAATTTAATATGATAACATTTTTTAGTAAATTTATTTTAAATACTAATTTGAAATTTTAATTTATTCAAATATGTTTTTTTTTTAAATTGTTTTTGGGAGAGGTTTTAATTTTATGTAGTTGATAGATTTTGTATGGTTTGATTGTTGGCTCCACTTTAAAGGAGAGAAAAAAAAAAAGAAAGAAAATAGAAGGGAAATGGGTTGGCTGACATATACTGCAACTTTGGCCCACGACCACAATAAAATTTCTCGCCATGCATATAACACGCTCTCTCTAAGACTAGCATTAACGGCGACCACTTTAAAAGTGGTCGCCCTCCACGTGTACAAAATAAAAAATAAAAAATAAAAAAAAAATCTGAAATTTCAACCACATTTGGTCGATCACCCCCAAATTCAACCACATGGATCTCTTCCCAACCTTTTGCTTTGGCCAATGGGATGGAGACATCCTATTGGCCAATTAATTTTATAGTGAAATATATATAAAATTGATATATTTTTTTATATAAAATATAATAAAAAAATATACCAAAATTCATATTTTTTTATTCTTTACAAATAGACATCAATTTTGCTATATTTCAATACATTTTAAAATTATCTATTTTTTTCTCTAGTTTTCTATATATCCAAATAATAAAAAAAATTCATGTAATTTTAGAAAGTAACATTTAATGAGTGCGATTTTTTTTTTAATTTTAGGAAATATTGTTTAATGAGTGTGATTTTATTTTCTGTAATTTTAGGAAATGTAATTTAATTGGTGTGAAGTATGTCGTAATTTATGTTATTAATTTAGTTTGGAATATTTTTATTTTCTTGTTATAATTATAAATTTTTATATTATTTTTATTGCAAAGAATATTTTAATTTAAATAAAATAAAATAAAATAAAATAAAATAAAATAATTATATATAATGGTGTGGTTGAGTGGTTGGGTGGTCATTGAAAAAACATGTAAAATAGATGTGGTTGGGTTGGATGAATATTGATGATGTGGAGAAGAGAGAAATTAATTAAATATTGAAGTGGTTGGATGGTTGGGTGGTTGGAGTGGTCGCTGATATTGGTAGTCTAAGGATGCTTTGCAAATTGCAGTTCACGGACTTCACCCAAGAGTGGTGCCACCGCTCTCCCTTTCCAATTGCTACATGTAGCAATATTGCTACTTGGTACAATTTAACTCAATGCTACCTCAATTCTCCATTGCAAATGTTACCTATTTATTGGGTAACATTTGCTTGCCATGTAAGAATGCTACCTAGCATTGGGGATGTCTTTAATGTGTAATTATATCTTATGAGATATTTTACTTGTAATTGTAAATTTGTAATTTAGTTGCAAACTCATTTTGGTTTTCTTATGATTTTCAATTAATTTGATTAATGATATTTACGGTTGGACTTGAAAAAATAACAAAATCTATACATATATTTGTTAGTTTTGTATACTGGAAGACTTGTCTTTGTATACTTTTCTGATGATATGATGATATGAAATGAAAGTTATTGCAGTCACTGTTTGCATTTAGATTATGTTCTATAATTGTTTTATGCAATGTTCCATATACTTACATTGTAGATGATATGGTGTGGGGAGTCACACGGTAAGATCATATCATTAGAACCTTGTAATGTATTAAAGAGCTCACGGCTTAGATGGTCCTGAACACACCATCGGTACACCGTAGAATAATCTGATAAGTTAGTTTATCTTGACTAACTGATTATTCTAGTACACTCGTTGTGTATTGAGGAGGATCACGATAGGATACTATTCTCTGTCTCTAACCCAGTTACTGAGAGAATAAAGATCCACAGAGTTCGGGTTCTGAACTCATGTGATATTGGCGAGCATATGTGTGCGTTGTTTATTACTTTGATTTATCAATGGGTGAGATCTTTTCGTAGATCGAATTCGATATCTTGGGTAATAACAATGTATACATGATGTCTCGAGCAGTATGCATGAGCACTGTGTCCTGGTGCGCCAGGTTGATGATGTTCTCTTGAGGAAGCACAAGTTCATGTTGAAACCCTGCAGGTGGAATTTATTCTGTACATGAATAAAGCTTGTGTGGTACTACTCAAGGTTTTAGATGTTAATTAATTATAGCTGTCAAAGACTTACATAATTAATTAATGAACATTATATCTTAAACACGGGGAATGACTGGACTAAAGGAGAAAGCATATTCGTAAATATGTATTAAATTGGTAGGTCAGTTTTACTTCTTTAGTGGAATAAAAGTAAAACTTAATTTATTTAATTATATCCTAGGTTTATTGGATATTGGATATTAAATAAATTAGTGGGCCAATTTAATATTCTTCTAGATCCCTGTTGTAGCCCAATTGACTGATAGTGGACTGGATATTGAACTTGAGATAGAGGCCCAAGCCCATTAGGGCTGGAACATGAAATTTCGCCCCTCCCTATATATAAGGGGAGGGGGGCACGAAATTTTATGAATTTATTCATAGGAAATCAGCCCCTCTTAGTCTCTCAAAGTTATCCACAAATTTCACAATTCTATCTAGTAAATTTCAGCCCACTCTGAATCTAGATACAGTCCGGGAATACAACAGAAGATCTTGGAGTGGAATACAGTGGTGGTCGAAATTTTGAGTGCTAGGTGGCGCCAACTACAGTTCATTCAACAGCAAGATTAGATCTTTAATCTTGTCCACAGACCGTCTATCGATTTGTAAGTAGATTCGTTTCTATGTCTTCCGCTTTATTAGATTCGAATCTGCTTTGCATGCTTTTTGATTAGACTGTGATAAACATGCATGTTACATAAAATTATAATTTGCATGAACATGGATTAATGAACAACCAAATGATCCTGCGGTGGTTTAATTCGAAAAAACCCCAACCATATTAAGAAATGAATTCGGTCAACTATTCTTCGCATGCAAAGTACCAACCATTTTAAAATAAATGGAACTCATCAGACATGCATATAGACGTTCTAGATAGAATATCCAACATGTAAAATAACACATAGCGTAAGTGTTATTTGTCATTATCCAACAAATAGATTTGACTTTAAATGCACTTGCCTTTGGATAGTTCAAATCCCAGATGTGTGTAACGGCACAGTTCAACACTTAAAATCAAAGAAATTACTATTATATGAACTATTATACTATTAAAATTATTTAATGGAATGTTATCTTACTATATAAATTTGTGCCTAGCTTGCCGATTAGGTCATCAGAAAGTTGAGCCTTGAACTGAAATGGATGCAAATGGCAAAGGAAAGATGCATGAGAAGAAGGGAGGTGGAAGAGTGGCGGTATTTTTTTTATTTTTTTTTTTAAAACCAGCTCTAATTGTTTGTCTCTAAAAAATAGTTGGAATATAAATAAATATTACCTTTTCAAGCAATGGTACAAGTCTTTCAACTGCGGATGCCCTTTCAATTGCAGATGAAGTTTAGCATAGATTTTGTAAAATCATCTGCCATAATTTGATCTTAGACTGAGAAAGGGTTCCATTCGTAGTGTTTCTGTTACCTAAAGCAAAATGCAAAATGCGCACTAGAAGATGAGTTTGCTGCAAAATCTAGAAAGAGTTTTACAAAGGGTACGTTTCTAGGAACTAAAATATGTGAGTGTACATATTAAGAGCTGAGAATAGGTTTGAATCAGGCTAAGAAGCGGTTAAATGAAGAACAATGTTAGTTTAATTGATGTTGAGAATTAGCCATGAGTGTGCAGCTGAGGAGATGAAGCTGAGCGGCGGAAATGAGATTTCGACGATTTTAAGAAAACACACGAAACCCTAGCAATTTTGTTGGGTTTGCTGGGCTTTTTTTATTTATTGCATTGTGTCTATAAATAACTAATTACATAAATTTATAAAATTCTGAAATATTGCATAGAAAATAGGCATTTAAAAATACAAATACAGACATATATATATATAACAAAATTAATAATTTTTTTTAAAAAAGCAAGTCACATTTTCTACAAAAATTATGTGATTTTTTCAATAGTTTCCTTTCATCAGTTTTTGAAAACAACAAAAATTTGTAGTTCTCTTAAAAGTTAGATATTATTATTGAAAATCATTCTCATTTGTTCTATGGTACAAAAAATTATGAAGAAAAAAAACCTATTAAATGAAAGTGTGTGTGTGTTACCATTTGAAAGCACATTACAATTTCTAAATTTCGAATAAAATAGAAAGCACATATTTTGATTTTTAATTTAAATTTAGTTAAAATGCATTCAAGAAAATATGTTACATCCTCTAAAAAACTGCTATAAAATTGAAAGGTAAAAGCCTATGAATTCATTTTCTTATCTCATTATTCGAAAAAATTAAGTAATTACAAGTCTTTAATCAATAATTATTTGTCAATTACCAACTCCTTGACGGAGTTTTTTTTTTTCCAATAATTGTTCTCAACCACCTCGTGCGTTGCACGAGATTTGTCCTCTTTTTTGTTTAGATATATTAATATAAGCTTTATAATATTTTAATGTTAAATATTTTATATAGCTCTAATCATAATAAGATTAATTGAGGTAGAATGAAAACAGTAAATATAACATAGAAAAGAGATAAGTGATATTATAGAGATAACAATAACAACTTATAATAATTCATAAATAAATATTATTGATGAAAAGAGAAATTTGAAAAAAAATATCATAGTGTTAATATGTCCGAATGATTTTAAACGAGAGTCTAAACTCGCATTATTTTTTTATTGTTTGATTTTGATGAGTGGAGAAGCTTTGTTTTTCTTCTTTTTGGTTTCAGAGATAAGTTTGTCCAATGTATCGTCTTCGCTTGTTATATCAATGCATTTTTGGAGCTTTTTTTTTTTAAGTTTTCTTTTTCTCTTTCCTTGCACTTCAGTTGGCAGCAATTCTGCTATCGATTCTTTGCTTCTTCTATTCACAGCTTGCTTGGTTTTTTTGAAGGATTGATTTTTTTGTTGACCTTGATTGGGCTTGGGTTCTTCAACTGATGCAATTTGTTTCTTTTGAATTGCACTGGCTACAATGCTCAAATTTCCTCTTTCATCGATTTTGGCATCCTTGAGTTTGGTCATAAAGCATATTTTGGTTGATGCTTGTAAGCTCAGACATTTATAGTATGGAGAATCATTTTCCCCCTAAGGAAATAAAATTGTAATTACAATTTGTAAATGTTAAATTTGACATCATGATTCTTAATGTAGTAATTGGTTTAGAAACAATTTTTTATAATAATAATTACCTCACTGATTGATTGAAGGTACTCATGTATGGAGCATCCTACGTATATTGCTGCAACATATTCAAACATTGTAACACGTGCACTGTAATTCCCTTCCACGACATTTAAGGTGATTATGTATCTGTAATTTTACAAAATAATATATAGTTAATCCATGTATCTTTGTATTTTTTTTGTAATGTGTATTTTTTAAAATTACCTTGGTGTAGTCTCAATGAGTTACTCCTTGCAACTTCTGCATATTGAAATTTCCTCATTCTTTGGACACGATGTTTTGCACTTTTTGCAAGAATCATACCATATATATGATTTATTTTCAACCCTATCTATAGTTCCCATAAAATAATATGAAGTGTCCTATAATATTAAAAGAATAATTAGTGTAACACCCTAAATTCTATAATTTAAAATGTTACTCTTTCTAAGATAATCATGCTAGAAATCCTAAGAAGAAAATAGAACCATGTATTTTCAGAAATATATGTACCTAGATCAAAATACCTGCATTTCATAAACACCAAGTTCATTTAAAAAAAAATAACTCATAAGTTCAAAAATATTAAATTTAAACTTGGAATATTGGTAAAACCGTAATATTCAACCATTACATTAAGTTAGTTCAAAAATAACTAAACATGCACATAATATCAAGTTCAAAATAGTTTACTTTCAGAAACTAGTGCAAAAGTTAAGGTCAAGCGTTGGAAACATTTTGAGAAAGTTCACCCCCATTTCCATCGCGCCGCTCCCAGCTCACTGACCTGAAAATATTTAAAAATGTGGGGTGAGCACTTTTAAAACGTACTCAGTGGTGGGGATTATGAACATATCTTTCTATTTTATCCAACTGAAATAAATCGCAGGAATCATGGATTTAGGGTACTCTTTTTCTGATTCTAGAATACATCTTGAACTATGCATAGGACATATTCTGATGCGTACGAAACGCTGTTATGATCTGATGCGTATAAAACGCTATCCACATTCCATTCACGATAATTCAAGTTGGATTAAAACATTTCTGACTCAAAGAGCATATAACATATACTTTTATTTCACAAATAATAATTTCACCCACCTGATAATAGAGAGCACGTCAAACCAAGCAGAGAATCACACAGACAAGGGTCCTAATTGCGCCACACCTAGTATTAAAATAATATCAATTAAATCATTTGGGCCTACAATGCTGCATGTAAGCTCGTCCAAAATCTTGATGTGAAACGGGGATCTCGATCTGATATTATGGACACTGGGACTCCGTGTAGTCGGACTACTTCTCGAATGTATAGCTGAGCGAGTTGATCCATAGTGAACGTCATTCGTACGGGTAAAAAGTGAGCTGATTTTGTCAGTCGATCAACTATAATCCAAATCGCATCATGATTCTTCACGGTCTTGGGAAGTCTGACCACAAAATCCATGGTAATATGCTCCCATTTCCATTCTGGTATTTCCAGAGGATTCAACAATCCTGACGGTCTTTGGTGCTCTGCTTTTACTTGCTGACATGCCAAACATCGTGCAACGTAGTTAGCAATCGATTTCTTCATACCATACCACCAAAAATTTCTTTTTAAGTCTTGATACATTTTAGTACTTCCAGGATGTGCTGTGTAAGGTGTTCGATGTGCCTCATCTAAAATTTCTCTCATTATCTCGTTGTTCGGCGCACAAATTCTGCCCTTAAAGAGTAGAGTTCCATCTGATGAGATCGTGAATCCTTTAGAATCGTCTGACACTTCTCTTGCTCGCATCTTTTCTAGGAAACCATCTTCCCTTTGTGCGACTCTAATTCTATCTCGTAGCGTCGGTTGCACTACTAATGCTACGATTATAGCATTAGCTTCTTCTGGTGTAGACACGACCTCGAGACTCAACTTCTCAAAATCCTTAATCAACTCTTCTTGTTGCGTGATTCCCTTAGTAGGATTCACTTTCTTTCGACTAAGTGCATCAACCACAATGTTGGCTTTTCCGGAGTGATACATGATCGTACAGTCATAGTCTTTAACTAATTCCAGCCACCTTCTTTGCCTCATATTTAATTCCTTCTGAGTGAAGAAATATTTAAGACTTTTATGATCCGTATAAATCTCACACTTACCTCCATAGAGATAATGTCTCCAAATCTTCAATGCATGCACAACAGCGGCCAACTCTAAATCATGAGTGGGATAATTTAACTCATGAGGCTTCAATTGTCTAGAAGTGTAAGCAACTACCTTTCCCTGTTGCATCAAGACGCATCCCAGTCCTTATTTTGATGCATCACTGTAAATCACAAATCCCTTTGATCCATCAGGGATGGTCAATACTGGGGCTGTTACCAGTCTTTGTTTTAGCTCCTGAAAACTCTTCTCACATTTTTCTGTCCATTCAAATGGTACCCCTTTTCGTGTCAGTTGCGTGAGTGGTCCGGCTATCTTGGAGAATCCTTCAATAAACCTCCGGTAGTATCCAGCCATTCCCAGAAAACTCCTCACTTCTCCCACATTTGTTGGTGGACTCCAATTGTTGACTGCTTCTACTTTTGTTGGATCAACCTCAATACCTTCAGCAGTCACTACATGCCCAAGGAATGCTATCCGATCTAACCAAAACTCACACTTTTTGAACTTAGCATACAATTTCTCCTTTCTTAGAGTTTCCAGCACAACTCTCAGGTGTGCTGCGTGTTGCTCCTTATCTTTTGAATAAATCAGGATGTCATCAATGAACACAATGACGAATTGATCTAAATATGGATGAAATACCCGATTCATTAGATCCATGAACACTCCTGGTGCATTAGACAATCCAAAAGGCATCACCACAAACTCATAATGACCATATCTTGTCCTGAAGGCCGTCTTAAGAATATCGTCTTCCTTCACCTTCAATTGGTGGTATCCTAATCTCAGATCTATCTTTGAGAATACACTTGCCCCTCTAAGTTGATCAAATAAATCATCAATTCTAGGCAAAGGGTACTTATTCTTTATTGTAAGACGATTTAGATCCCGATAATCTATGCACATTCTCATACTACCATCTTTCTTCTTTACAAATAGAACTGGCGCTCCCCATGGTGAAACACTTGGCCGAATATACCCTTTGTCAAGTAGCTCTTGAAGTTGGACCTTCAACTCTTGTAACTCCGATGGTGCCATTCGATATGGTGCTTTAGACATTGGTGCTGCTCCTGGCATTAAGTCAATCGTGAACTCCACTTGTCGATTTGGCGGTAACCCGGGTATCTCCTCGGGAAATACATCCACAAAATCTCTAACTATTGGCACATCATCCAATGTTGGGTTAGTTGGCGTAGTCCCAATAATACTTACCAAGAATCCTCGGCAGCCACATTTCTTCAACATCTTCATAGCTTTCATTGCTGATATGATTTTTGGTCTTCCACCTAACTTAGCTCCGTGGAAGATAAACTTTTCCACGTCTGGTTTTTGAAATACTACTTCTCGTTCACGACAACATATAGTTGCAAAACTTCTGCTTAACCAGTCCATTCCCAAGATTAAATCAAATTCTTGCATCTTGAGAACATGTAAATCAACTACAAGCTCTTTTCCCCCAAAATCCAATATAACATCTTTAGCAATCCTATCAGTTCTTAATGTTTCTCCAGCAGGGATTCTAACATTGAGGGCTAAGTTTTCTACTTCTAAACTTAGTCCTAATTTAGCACAAAGCTCAATTGAAATAAAGGAGTGTGAAGCACCAGAATCAAAAAGAGCTAAAGCTGGCATTCCAAGAATTGATATCATACCTGACATCGTGCCACTATTTTCCCCAGCTTCTTGTTGTGTGAAGGCAAAAAGTCGTGCGTTACCACCTTTCTTCGGCTCTTCACGTCGCTTCTTAGGACAATTTGTTGAGATGTGCCCTGGCTCATGACAATAATAGCAAACTCCTTTACCCCAATAACAAGGTCCTGAATGTGGCTTTTTGCATTATGGACATAGAGGAACTCCTGTAGGTGCTCTATTTGCAGGACGTGCTTCAGTTCTCTCCTTCTTTATGGGAAAATTCCCATTTCCCTTATTGCGATTGTCCCACTTCCTCTTTCCATGAAAATTCGTATTTTTTGGAAAAGCTTTATCTACTTCTAGTCCAGTAGCTACTTCGTGAGCTTGTTTAACAGCTTGCCCGTAGTCAACAATCATCTGTGCTGCTAAAATTCCACGTATCTCTGGTCGAAGACCTCTCATAAACCAGTCAGCCTTTTGATCTTCAGCGTCTAATAGACGTGCTGCGTAACGCGAGAGCTGATTAAATCTTCGCTCGTACTCTGTAACTGACAAGTTACCTTGCTTCAATTCCAAAAATTCAGTTTGCTTCTGCATGCGAAAAGCTCGAGAAAAGTACTTGTCCATAACGATCTCTTTAAACCTATCCCAAGTCAAGCCTTGACGTTCCTCTTCGGTCATGCCGGTTTTGTACGACTTCCACCAGTGGCCAGCATCCTCAGTGAATTGAAAGACTGCACATGAGACCTTATGTGCGTCATCGCACTCTATGTGTTTGAAGATCCGTTCGAGCTCCATTATCCATTCTTCGAGAACGAGTGGTCCACTCCTACCATTGAATCTAGGTGGAGTGTAACGACGAAATTGCTCGATCACTTGATTAGTGGTTGGCGGAACAGGTGCATTTGGTACTGCATTTTGATTCACTGTAGCATGTGTTTGTTGTTGTACGAATCCCTGTAGTGCTCTAATCAATTCTGGCACAAAGTTGCCACCGCCTGCATTTGGTGGTTGATTGCCCTCGGGATTCCGTGGTGGATTACGATTAAGAGGCGGTCGTCCACGTCTCATACTTCTGTAATACGCATAAATAAACGAAGAAGAACATACTACTAAGTTCAAGCCAAATGATAAGTATCTGAATGTTTTGAATCTAAAAAGGGAAACCATCTATTGAAAAATATTTCTATGTTCACTCTAAATTTCGAGGACTAAAATAATTTCTTTCTTATTCATCATATGCATTTAAACATAATAAAACTTTCCTGCATAAATCATTTCTCAAAATTTCTCATCATTCACAGAGTATCTAAAATTTTTCTTAATGCTCACCACATTAAACAACTTTGCAAATAAATAAATCAAACAAAGTACCTTGGAGCACGTGGCAGAAATGGGTGGTGTATCATAAAATCAAATAATTTAATTCTTTCGAACACATTGAGTCTACAGAAAGGTAAACCTGGCTCTGATACCACTAAATGTAACACCCTAAATTCTATAATTTAAAATGTTACTCTTTCTAAGATAATCATGCTAGAAATCCTAAGAAGAAAATAGAACCATGTATTTTCAGAAATATATGTACCTAGATCAAAATACCTGCATTTCATAAACACCAAGTTCATTTAAAAAAAAATAACTCATAAGTTCAAAAATATTAAATTTAAACTTGGAATATTGGTAAAACCGTAATATTCAACCATTACATTAAGTTAGTTCAAAAACAACTAAACATGCACATAATATCAAGTTCAAAATAGTTTACTTTCAGAAACTAGTGCAAAAGTTAAGGTCAAGCGTTGGAAACATTTTGAGAAAGTTCACCCCCATTTCCATCGCGCCGCTCCCAGCTCACTGACCTGAAAATATTTAAAAATGTGGGGTGAGCACTTTTAAAACGTACTCAGTGGTGGGGATTATGAACATATCTTTCTATTTTATCCAACTGAAATAAATCGCAGGAATCATGGATTTAGGGTACTCTTCTTCTGATTCTAGAATACATCTTGAACTATGCATAGGACATATTCTGATGCGTACGAAATGCTGTTCTGATCTGATGCGTATAAAACGCTATCCACATTCCATTCACGATAATTCAAGTTGGATTAAAACATTTCTGACTCAAAGAGCATATAACATATACTTTTATTTCACAAATAATAATTTCACCCACCTGATAATAGAGAGCACGTCAAACCAAGTAGAGAATCACACAGACAAGGGTCCTAATTGCGCCACACCTAGTATTAAAATAATATCAATTAAATCATTTGGGCCTACTATAATTTTAATAAATGTGAAAATAAGAAATTTATGAGCTCATTTAATCAATTTATGAAGTTTTGGGCTAACATTAATTTCTGAAAAGTTTATGGGATCAAAAATGTATTTTTATAAACTTTAGAGGGCCTTTTTCCAATTTCTGAAAGTTAATGATAATGGGCCACAGTGTAAATAACTTAGTTTGCAATTGAATTCTTTTCCTCTTTTTCTCAAATTCACGGCCAGACTCCAATTAGGAAAAGATCCCCAATTTGAAAAGCCAACAAAAATCCCTAATTCTAAATCCTCTTCTTCTATCTCTCTTTCCCGACGAACACCGCGTTGCCGACTAACGTCGCAGAGACGTTGAACCAAACATGCAGCTGTACTTGCTGTGACTCAGACCAACATCTCCAGCTCTAAAGTAGACTAGGCTCAACTCAACGAACTCGACTCCCCTCCCTCGACAACACAGACTCAACCAAACTCAGCGACGACATGACACGAGTTCAGCCGCAACAGCGATTCATCGATGACTCGACAGAGCCCGAGCCCAACTGACCGCCGGCACCCCAACTCAACTGACTCCACATGCTCCAAACCGTGACTCAGTTCCTCCTCTTTTTATTTTCTTTAATTTCTATCTATATATACATATATATATTGAAATCTTTTAGTTTAATTTCTATTTGTTCTTAAATGTAGAGTCTTGGGTGTGTGAGATGAAATTGAGTGATGAGGCTTGTGTTAGTATTTAAGAGCATTAGGTAATTAAAATTTGTTGCAATGAATTTAATCAGAGCCA
Organism: Perilla frutescens; assembly: GCA_026008535.1. NCBI lineage: Eukaryota > Viridiplantae > Streptophyta > Magnoliopsida > Lamiales > Lamiaceae > Perilla > Perilla frutescens. The sequence goes on along the minus strand of BRKX01000008.1, from coordinate 7,385,059 downwards.
TCATTTCTTGCTTTCTTTTACTTTACTGTGAGTTTCTAAAAAAAAATGCAACTAGATGTCACATAGTATACTAGTTGCAAAAAAAAAAAAAGAATTTATCAAACTCATTACTATTAAAATCGAATATGCAAGAAATACCTGAATTGTGTTTTGAATCTCTTGCTTGAAGGAGTCGAAATTCTTCCTTTTTTTTTAAAAAAAATATTAAAGGCAGTGTAGTGAGTTTTGAAGAAGAAAATCTGCTCCGTTTTTAAGTAAATGAGAGTAGGAAGCTTCTAGGACACATTCTAGGAGTATATAAAAAAAAAAAAAAACTAAGGATAAGAATAAATTTTCATGATAAACTTGTTGCATGAGGATTAGATTTTAAGGTAAGTTTTAAGGATAATATTTTTAATTTCATATTTATCCTTAAATTAAATAATTTCTTTGTATTTCAAAAGAACATAAAAAAAATTTGAAAATATTTAACAAGCTCACAAAATAATTCTAATGATCAAGTTTAATTTCTAAATTTTCTCTTCTAAACTAGGGGCGCAAGATCAGACCTCCTCAAGTTCATCTAATTCTATTGAACATTATCAAATAAAATAAAACTTGATTTTAAAGCAATCAATTACTTTAAATAATTTAAATCATGTAGAAGTGGGTTGTTACAATTAGTATAATAATCAAAAGTGTAATTATTAATCACAAAATGAAAGAAAAATCAAAGCGACTGTATATATATTTATTTCACACAAATAAACACCATTAACAAAAAAAATTCAAAATAAATACGTAAATTATGAGAATAAATATGGTATGATTCACAAATTATTATGAGAAAAATTTGGTCCCAATTTGAACCAAATTCTTTAACATCAGAAATTTTAGTTTGAAATTTGTTTAAATGTGTTAAATATATAAATATGAATGTAATTTAAATTTAAATTTAAATTAATAATTGGTATGTTACTTACCTCATTGTCCATCATGATCAATTTTCAAAACCTCTTATCACTATTAATCTCGCATGCTTCATGTCCAATTCGTATAATCCTCAACCTTAATATAAAGGACCTCTGATTTATTTCTAATGTTCTAATTAGTTATTTTGGAACACTCGACATATTCTGCAACAAAAATAAAACCGTAGAAGAGATATTAGATATAAAAATTTAGGTCACAAATAGATGATACTTAATGACAATATTGATCCATTAAAATAGACACGAAATTCATTTATAACAAATATTGCGATGAGATTATTCATCCTACCTCTTATAGGACTGCACAAGAATTTTAAAAAGGCCAAATTATGTTTGATGCCAGGGTCTTTTATTTTTAAATTTTTTTTACAAATATAATATTTGATCATTTTTTTTAACCAAAAACCCAAGTAATTAATTTTCTTTTAATATTTAAAGATCCGTTCACAAATAATGCCGTGAAAATTGGATTGTTGCAAGATTAAGAATAATGCAATTTATGGAAGATTTAAGAGAGAATAATTTAACACAAACAAATAAAATAAAAAAATCATAATGGGATCTACATTTTGTATCAATGAAACTTTATTCCCTTAAGAAGTAGAGACTCAAAACACAAATTTATCTTAATTATGATGCTACAACAACAATAAGCTATTTAATTTATGTTTAATATTTATTTTGATAGATAGAATATTACACCTATAAAATAGAAGCAAAATCACATAAAAAGAATAGTCTAACGTCCTTTTAGTTTGATATAAAAAAATCCCCAGAGCTTGTTGATCACAGAATAAATTTATGTGGCTATTGTAATGTGAAACTCGTAAACTGTGAAACGATCTTTGAACTATTATAACTAATGGCAAGATGAAAATCAATTTTAAATCACTTAAGTATGCATGCAATTAAGGTTTTGGACTTGGGGTAGCTAAACAATTGCAGCCTATTGTTAATTTTTTTTTTTCATTTTGCCCTATTATTTTCTAAGTTAGTTTATGCTCATTAGTAATTTAAAAGTTTTTTTAATAAAAAAATAATGAATGATGCACCTTCACTCCATGGTTAAAAAAATTAATATATGTACCTTGTTCTCTAGATATGACATCCTCTGCACTACTAATTCTTGACAGGGGGAAAGCATTATCAAGATCCATATTGGGAACTGAAACACATTTTAAGTATAAAAATAAACAAATAAATTAAATTTATAAATATGATTTTATTAAAAATAAAAAATTTTATTATTACAATGTAATAAATATAGAACATACCATTATTGGTGATAGACTTTCTGGAAGTAATCTTTTTAATATTTCAATGCCAACCTGTTTCGCCTCTTGGAAAAAGAAGTGGATACTGCAGTGGGTCATAACATCCATAATAATGTTTTATTGTATCTCTCGGTAGAATGAGCATGAACTACAATATCTCGCTCCAATGGAATGTTATTGTTATTTTCTTCAACCCATATAGCTGCAACTTGATCTGCATTTGGAGAATTGTATACCCGTTGATCTAAGTTCACGTCTTTTGAGATATGAAGTTGAACGTTATCCATTGAAGGATATTCCTTTAAACTTCAAAAAAATCTTGCATATGGATTGACCTCCATAATTTTTATCAATTTCTTCACAATTGCTTCTGATATATTTGAATTTTTCAATTTATTCATTCTATTCTCAACCTCAGTTCCCGTCTCAAAAAAGTATAATTGAAAAAAACCTGGACTTGTATTATTAGGGATCAATCTTGGAAGATCATGATAAACCATTCTCTGTGCTCGAAAAGAATACACTCCTCGTCTTGCAGATGCCAATTCTTTATCCAATGTTACACCGAATGAAGTAAATGAATATATACAGTTGTATGAGCGAATATTTCTTCAAAAATCTATAGCCTCTCGTGATTCAGAAGTAAACAATTCGTACAATTCATCAGGAACTTCAGAAGATGCAAGTTAAATTTTTCCACTATCATAACATAAAGTAGGAGGCTCATACTCAAATCTTATAGCACTACAATGACTGCAATCAGTCACTTTTTTTAATTCATGTAGTTGTGAAGTTAAAAATCCAGAATGTGATAAACCTAAAATGAGAAAAAATAGACATGCTTAATCAAAAAAAAATTTCATCATATATATATATAATATTTCGAATTAAGAAATTACTTACCATTTGATTTATGTGAAGCGACGTCATTTGTTAAAATAATTGTAGCATTTTATTTCTTCGATTTTTCTTAGCTTGATCTATCTTTTATTGCCTTTGTATGATATTTAAATTAGAATATTTTCTTTTCATTTGTAGATTTCTTCTTTGTCTGTAGACATCAGCAGCTGTACAAGAAAAAAATATTTAATCACATTCAAATTCATCTCATATAGTAAAAATAAAAGGATATACTATTAAGCAAGTAAAAACATAAAACACGTTGCATGCATTTCAATTCTGATGTTATTTGTAGAATAAAATATGACGCATAGTAATGGGACATAGAGCTGTTATTAAAACATATATAACGTATCAAAAAATTGTAATTCGCTAAGTCCAGGATATAATTTAAACTGATTATTTGGATAAATTCTAATTTATCCACATGGGAAACAAAATGATTTCTTTAGCATAAATGATAGAAATACTCCACAGAAAAAACAAAATAATATTTATACTCATTATAATTTGTTTAATTTTAAGGAAAAAATAAAAACATTAAATATTGAAATTTGAATGCAGTAAAATAAATATATTAGTGATATCATGAATTATTATTATTATTATTATTATTATTATTATTATTATTATTATTATTATTCAAAACTAAACGCAATCGATATTTGACCAAATGAGTATAAAAATAAATATAATATACTAAGGGCTTGTTTGCTAGGCAGTATAAGGTTGTATTAGATACCTATAATACCCTAATATCATGTTTGCTAGCAATAATAAAGCCCATGATTATGCAAGGGCCCGACATGTGTTAACCAATTATATGGTATAGCATATCACACCCTGCAGGTGGGAAATATAATACCATACATAATTATTATAAATTACAGACTAAAATAACCTTGCAGATATCAATATATGGTAACTAATTAAAGGATATTTTAGGAATTGAAATTTTATATAGAATCTACTACATCTAAGCAAACTATATATTATTACTACATATATTTTAATACACCAAAACAAACATGATATTGATATTTTATACGGTATAATACATCACATGTCAAACATATTCAACCTTATACCATACTGTCTAGCAAACAAGCCCTAAAGAAATAGCTTTGTTATTATTTTAAGATAATTTTATATAATAGAGTTCAATTATACCAAAGCTATTGAAGTAAATATAATATCTCGTAGTGTTCAATTACATCAACATAAGATTTTAATAATTATCTCGGAAAAAAGTATGATCTCTAAGATTATAAATAATTATCTCGAAAAAATAGAGTTCAATTATATCAAAATAAGATTTTAACAAATTTAAAAATTACTTGAAGGTGAACTTGATGTGGATGATGCATTATGAATATTCATAATTGTGAAAATATCAAAATAATGAATGTGTTATGTTGAAGTGGTTGAATTTTCGTAACAATTGGCAATGAAATTTGTAAAGTAATTAAGAATGAAATTCTGAACTATTGTTCGTAACAATTAGCAAGTTGAAATCTAATAATTTATATAGATAATTTTAGAGTCCTATTATAAATAGGAGAAAAATTATATTAACATAATATAATTGTTATGATACCGAACATGATGGGAATTCACTCCTGATCAACTTTATTGAAGAATACTTTTTTAAGTTAAATAATTATGCCTTCAATCAAGTTTTCAAAAAATTAAGATTTTTACTTGACTGATCATATTAACTTATATTGCTGTGACCTAACTCTCTGGCAATTGTACAGTTCTTTTTTGCTATTCCCAGAGTGGGAAGTGGATCTTCAAGTAATCTTGTCCTTTTCCTCTCTGAAATAATGGGAATGTATTTTGTTTCTTCCATATTATTAATTAGGAAAAGCTTGGCCACCGAATACAGGTATGACTGCTTCTCCTGTTAAGGGCGTGTATAAGACATGAAGAATAACTTATAAAACAGAAAATAATTTATTTTTAATATACTCATATTTATAAATTTAATTTAGTTGTTTATAAATAGTTAGATATATTATATTACTTTCTTATCCTTAAATTAAATGTAGATCATGGATATAATAGGCAAATCATATTTATAAATTTATTTTCTTTATTTATAAATAGTTAGATATATTATATTACTTTTTTACCCTTAAATTAAATGTAGATCATGGATATAATAGGCAAATCATATTTTGTAAGAAACATCCACACTTTTTATATAGGTATAGATTGATAAATGTGTTTAGGAAACTTAAAAAATTGAAGGATTTGTGAAGATCGTAACAAATCTCGAAACATACCAACTAAATTATTCTCGAACAATATTCTCAAGAAAGTTCGAGAATCATGGATGATTCTCCAAGTATATTTTTTTTAGATAAATAGAGATGATTCTACAGAGTTTAACTGATGGAGATATGAAATTTTGAAGGCTAAATGTACGATATTTTTTTATTTTATTTTTGTGGTGAGGCAGATAGGAGGAGTTGATGTGGTAGATAATGAAATGACTTTTCTTTATTATATATTGAGCAATGTTAGTACAAAATTTAAGGTGGGGCGAAAGTACCCACAATAAGTTATTAATTACTCCGAGAAATTATTTGTATTTTTTTTTTACAAAAAACTAATGATAATGAATGTGTATATTTACATACTATATAATTAGAATATCACGCTCTACATTTGGAAGAGGAGGTTCATACCGATCATAATTCAGGACACAAAGTATCAATGTATTCTAATAATATCATTGATACCATCAACTCCAATTTTTAACGAATATAGAATTTTTATTTATCAACAAATTAATAGACAACAATATTCAAGCTCTAACGTTTATGTATTTATCAAATTTTTTAGATATGTAGATCGAGAACTTTTAAATATAGAATGAGATATGAGATAAAATACCAATTATAAACTAAATGTCATCACCTTAAATTATACCGCGCAACGGCGGCGCGGTTGTAAGACTAGTTACTACATTCAAAATATTGTAACTTCTATTGGGGACCAGACCCAATTGACACCCCTTTCAAAATAAATGGAATAATATTATTAGTTAATTGTCGATTAATTCAAACGATATGATATTATAAATTAAACGAATTAAATATGTTGGCATTAAAAAATTGTTAATTTTACATAATATAATCGACAATCATTACATAATTGTTAAATTTATCTAATTTCAATTTATTTTATGTAAAATTAACTATTATTTAGTGACACCATAAGTTTATAACATTATATCATTTAGGGTGATCGACAATTAATGAAAAACATTATTTTATATAATTTGACGGGGGTGTCCATTGACTCTAGACGGGAAAGTCTACGCTACCCCCCAGGTTTTACCCGGAGGTGGTATCTTGTCGACACGTGTCCCATTTTTTTAAAAAGAATTTCGCTTTATTTTTAATGCCCCGAATTTCCAATATACGCTGTATTTTGGGGGAAATACGGAAAATAGCTATTGAGGCAGTTTTCAGAGAAATGCCTCGACACGTCACTGGGGCCCCACTGCTACAGTTCTCTGTCATCGGTGTGTGTCGATGCATTTTATGATTTCCGATGCCGGCGACGTTGCCGGAGCTTACTCACGTCGGCAAGTTGTCGATGTTGTTAAGCGGAGGGTGCTCTTCCAGATCCGCTAAGTTTAAGAATTTTTACAGATCGATTGTGCTAAATGAAGAGTGAATTTCTCAAGATCTTCCAAAAGTGAGTATTTTATTTTGAAAATTGGCGCCAGTTAGGATTTTGGTTAAAAATAAAGTATATTGTATTTTTAAGAAGAAATTTTACAAAAACTTGATGATGCTCACGCAAGGGCTTTCTGCTTCCGCTGAATCAATTTTTTTTCCAGAGAATCAGATTTTCTGAGACCACTTTGGCAAGCGGATTTGAACTCTCTCTTTATTTAATCTTCGAACTGTATTCTACTGTTACTTAAGATCATTTTTTTTTTCTGAAGGTGGGAGTGGCGAGGCACATTCACTACCCTGGAATTGTGATAATTAATCCGTTAACGTGAAAGAGGTACGTTCCTTATTTATTGATTTCTCAAATTTCAGTAAGTATTAGTGTGGTATTTACCCAATTAGGCTGTTTAACCCTAATGAAATCCACGATAAATGTTGTATTCTTTAGGTTGTAGTCAATTAGGCTGTACAATTGAATGCTTGAGTGATGCGAATTTGTAGTTTATGCCATTAGCTTTTGTTGCGTCAACTACTGGATGAGAGAAATTGGTGTCTGATTCTCTTAATTTTTTGATTGTATGACTGTATTTGAAGATTTGATAATAATTTTTTTATAGCAATGGATTTACTTGCACTTTTTGTCATACTTTTAGTGATGATATTATTGTTGTAGGTTTATAGATTTTGAAATGAATATTAATTTGAATGTTCCACTTGAGAATGATGTATCCGATGAGGATAATCATAATCAGAAAGATGATTCATACGAGTTCCGTGAAGCTGATGATGAATTCAGTTGTGATGATGAGTCTATAGCTTGTGTATTAGAGAAAAGGTTTGAAGTCGGGAATAATGTTGACAGTCCAGAGCAAGTTTACTTACTTTACTGTGAGTATGGTAGGCGTCGTGGGTTTGGTGTTAGGAAGGGAGATCAAACTTATTTCTCCGGAAGTAATATGCTGCGTATGAAGGAGTTTGATTGTTCTTGCGAAGGTCGGCATGATGATAAACGATCAAGGGTGAGATTAGCTGCTTATAAGAAGCAGGTAACTCGCACTGGTTGTAAAGCTGGTATACGTATTGTTAGGGAGAGGGATGGGCCTTGGAAAATACAAAAATTTATTCAGGATCACAACCATGAAATGCTTGCAGCAGATCAACGTTATTTGTTGCGAAGTTCACGTCATTTAACTGATGCACAACAATCACTTATTGAGGCTCTTAACTCAGCCGGAATAGGAGTTAGCCGGGCATGTAGGTTTCTACAGAAGGAAGCTGGTGGGCCACAAAATATTGGGTTCACGAAGAAGGATGCTTATAACCATTTGAACCGTTTGAAGCTTTCGACTAGTGTTGACAGTGTCGACGCAAATGCCCTTGTGCAATTCTTTGTGAAGAAATCGAATGAGGAGCCTTTCTTTTATTGGAATGTACAGGTTGACGATGAAGGTAGATTGATGAATTTTTTCTTCCGAGATTCGCGTGCACTAGTTGACTATGGGTATTTTGGTGATGTTTTATCGGTCGATACAACATACAAAACAAATATATATAATTTGGTATGTGCACCATTTGTAGGGGTAAACCATCATATGAGAAATGTTATGTTTGGGTTGGCCTTCCTATCGAATGAGACTACCACTTCATTTGAGTGAATGTTGTCAACCTTTCTGGAATCAATGCATGGGAGGGAACCCCGAGTGATATTTACTGATCAAAGTCAGCCTCTCATGAATGGAATTGATTTAATATTTCGAACTGCCTCGCATAGATTGTGTCAGTGGCATATTGCCCGGAATACCCCATCTCATTTTGGTGCTTTGAATTCGAACAGTGAGTTTAGGAAGAATTGGTATTATTGCATGAATGGTGTGGAGTCTAAAGTTGAGTTTGAGCAATGTTGGCAATCCATGATTCGAAAGTTTCAGCTCGTGGAAAATAGGTGGTTTGCTGGTATGTACAAGTTGAGGAGAAGATGGGCATCTGTCTTCACAAATGACACTTTCAGTGCTGGGCTCCTCGCCACATCTCGGAGTGAGGCCACAAATAGGGTCTTAAAAGATTTATGCAATGCAAGATGTTCACTGATTGAAATCGTGCAGAAATTTGAGCAAATCCAACTTGATTGGCGAACAAGAGAGCGTGCAGATGATGCTTCAAATGTTGGAACCCCCGGGCCATTTGTAAGTAACAGTCTTTTGTTATCCCAAGCCTCACAACTTTATACACGGAATGTATTTAAAATATTTGAGGCTCAGCTGGCTCTTACCGTAATTGTGGCTGTTATTGGCAATCCGATCTATCTCGATGACAATGAAATGCAATTTAGGGTTGCTTCTCAGCCCCTCATGATAAGGATTCGATGTGTGCACTTTAATAGGGTTTCTCATGAAGCCACGTGTTCTTGTCGTATGTGGGAGACAGAAGGAATATTGTGCCGACATATTTTTCGTGTGTATTTGGCTATGAATGTGATGAAGTTTCCCGAGTGCTATATTCTACCCAGGTGGACAAGAAAGGCAAAGGAGCGACATTTGAATGATGGGGGCCAGTTCTGTAATTCGAAGGTTGGTGATGTTGTTGGTGAGATGAGTTTTGTAAGCTACATCATACGGATGATGCTGGAGTTAGCTAATGATGTGAAATCACAACCTGCTGCTAGAAAACTTATCTGCAATCGTATTGCTGCATTAAAGAATGAACTAACATCACCACATAAGAGTGTTGACAAAGGTTCAACAGGTCAAGCATGGAATGATATTCATCCGCCACATGCAGGCAAACGATGTCGGAGTTCCTCTCCAACCTTACAGTCGCACTGGAGTAAGAAGAAAGGTAAAGCGCAGAGAAGAAGTGCCCAGCGGCCAAAGTGGCCAGGTCTGATCCTCAACATTGATGCTTTGTGCCCTTATATATACTATGAAATTAATATAGCTTGGTAACAAAGACACTTTTGGTGAACAGATGTAGAGTGCTCTCAGCAGACCGAATCAACTAGAGACCAATCAACCGACTCTAGATTGAGGAGTCCTTCAATCTCTGCGATTAACACCCATGAGAAGGAAAATGTATTTGGGAAATTTATAAAACGTTTCTCTATAATTTCCTTTTCGGTAGAAACTGTGGTTCTTTACTGGTTCGCTGCCTAACTCATCTTTATTGCTAGGAAAATTTTGCAACATACAGTCAGTTTTCCCAAAATCAAAACTTGGACAAGCCTATTGATGTAACATCTATATTCTAGGTATGCTTCCGCACTGTAATGAGTAATTCTTATGAGACTCGTATGAGTCGAAGGCGCTAATATTTTATCTGTTTCTATAGTCACAGGTGGGGGAGAATGCGGGCCCGTCCGTTTGGGTGTAGCAAGGCATTGGATGCTGATTATAGTTCCCCTGAACCCCTAGGGCAGCCAGCTTGTTGTTTTACCCTAGGGCAGTCTTCTTGTTTTACCCTAGGGACAGCCTTGGTTTTTTTAGACCATATGTGCTTGATTGTGACATTTCATATTTGAACCATTTATATTTAAACTACCAATTGTTACCCTTTTCACTATATGTGTGCTTTATTCACCCTATATATAGTAGATATAATCTGCAATCTCCCAAAATTTGTCGTGCGTTATTTGTGTGAAAAAATGGCTCCACTTTCAAGGAAACAGGATGATGTCTTCTACGTGGAGCCATGGACCCGTCACCTGGAATATGTTGTGTTGCACGAGCTTCAAGACGAGCATTGGTTCGGTACCTGGGTAGCTGGACAAGATGAAGAGAACCTGCGAGTTCTTCATCGTGTTCGTGAACGTGTTCAAAACAGACTGGGGAAGCCCTTTACCAACGCTGAGTTCGAGCTGAAGTTGGCGGAGTGGCGGCAGAGGTTTGAAATGTTTGCATGGTTGCTTGATCGAATTAATCCCATGCGCTATCATTCTAGCCTTAACACTCTTAACGTGGATGACAGTGAATGGGCACGCATTGAACAGGTAAGTACGCTCTCGTTAATCTCTAACTTAGAACTCAGCATTTGTAATTGGTTTTTAATGGATTAGTAAATATATTGGCAATCGTAGATATGGCCCGAGGTTCTAGTTTACAAGGATGAAGGAGAGGAAAATTGGTGGATTCTCAAATTGTTGTTCGAGGTGAATGAAGACATTGACGACGCAAAGGAAATCACCGACACGACGCCCCCTCCCTCCTCCGACGAGGTAGAGACTAATAGTCATGCTGATGATGCGGAATTTGATGACGTGGCTCCTGACAGTGAAGATGGGGATGATGCATAGAATGCAATGGAGGAGTAGTTTGTGTGCATTCACCCCATCGAACAACCCTCATGTCCCACATGACCTATAGAGGGTTAAATAAGTGGGTTTGTGCTATTTGTAGTGTGATTGTTAGTTATGTTTATCTGTGGTATGGTTTGACTGTAAGATCTTAGTCATTTGTAATATGTATGTGGTTTGTCGTGAGGCTTTCTATATGCTAGTGTAATTGTCGCACCTACTTTTAATGTTTATTCACTGCATTTGAATGGATTTGCTTCATCCTTATATAATATTACAACTACAACATAACTCATTTACACTTATAAGCTATTACCTTTTGAAACCATTCCAAATTAACTCTACACGTGGATTTTATATACCACATTTCAATTTATTCACTACAAATCGGCTAATGGGATAATGCACTGAATCTAAAGACCTACACATGGGGGTCCATTATGAAGTTATCTATCTTATATATAAATAACGGCTGCCTCTCAATTGTTACAAAACACATTCCCAACAGCAAACAATACTTACCGTGAAGATATGCAATTCTATGAACCTCCATGGTCACGAAAGGTTGACATGTTTTGTTTGGCGCACATCCATTTTTTAGCATTCATTAAACAATGGAAGCCTGGTCATGATGAACACAACCTCCGGTGTTTACCAACTGTTCAACGAGAACTAGCAAGTAAGAAGCAAATCGAAATTTCACTAGAGTTGTTTGAAGAAAGGGTTGCCACTTGGCGTATGAGATATGAAATGATGTCTTGGCTTGTCCATTTTGCTGGGTTTGAGAGCTTCTGCATGCACAAAAAAACAGTTGATATCACTGAAGAAGCATGGGCACGCATTGCGCAGGTCTGAGTTATAAATACAATTCTTATTTGGTCGTGCGTTATATTATAGATGATGATATTCGATGGCTAATTCCCCTTTTTTCTCCACTCATAGTTACGTCCTGATGCACTTGTATATAAAGAAGAAGGCGAGGAAGGTTGGCATATGCTCAAAGCCATGTTCGAGGCACCGCCCGGTAATGACGAGCCCGACGACTTTCCAGACCTCGATGGCCCTCCACTAGATGTTTCCGATGATGAGGGGCGAATGTAACCTAGATATAAATTCGTATTAATTCGTGTTTTTTTATTAAATGTTTCCGTCAATGTAAAAGTTGTTGTGGCTTGCGTGAATCAATGTAACATCCGTGAAGGCTGCATCCAATCAATGAGCTGTTGAATTTTACTTTGCTTATGTTTTGTTGGAAGCGTTTATCTATTCCAGATGAGGGAATATATTCGCTGCATGTTCTCAGCTTTATATAAAGCATGAAAGATTCGTCATAAATCTACATGCTACAATAATCAATAATTATCATCTGTAGCTGAACTATTTCGCAAATATATCCAACGTATAATTATATATTTATGGAATACATTATATGTGTGAGATATTCTGAGATAATATATATACCCACACATGTGTGTTCTCGTATTCTTATCTGAGTCACCATTGAATAACAAATAACAAACAGTATGTCTCCAATGTCCCAAGAAGATTACTTTTACGACGCCAGTTGGACACCTTCTCTAGAAGAGAGTTTCATCGGAGAGCTGTTGAAGCAAAAGGCTGCCGGCAAGTGGATTCCAGAACGGTGTTCAAACGACGACACAGTGCTAGCTGCCGCAAATGTCGTAAATGAAATGTTCACCCTGCGCTACGCGATTGAGTTCTACCATTCACATGTTTATGCACTAAGAGATCATTACGAGACTCACGCATGGCTTATGGTACAACCTTATGATGTGAGGTATGACCAAATCAACAATAAGTTCTCTCCTGTGTATCCATCCGCATGGGAGAACTTGGCTATGGTAAGGAACTACACTAGGTGTGTTAGATTCATGCGTTCACTAGTCAGGTTTTCCCATTAGATGTAACTGACACCTTTGTCATTTCAGACGCGCCATCTTGCCCTTTCTTATCAGACAGAAGGCGACCCACATTGGCAGGAGCTTCACGACTTGTTCTTCTATGACTCGGCGCCTGACTATGAGGAGCCTGAACTCATTTGTAAGGGCCACTGTTGTACCTCCTCAGATGAGGATTCATGGTGAAGTTGTACGGTACTGGAAATGAGGCTGCAGATGGTCGATGTCCTTCATCTAGTTCCTGTGATTGTATCTACGTGTTTGTTGTGATCTCATTTTGCTAAGGTGCCTAAATAATCGGTTGGTGATGTTCCATGTTCATACTTGTATTGAACCATCGGCTCTAGACGATGAAGGTCTTAGTATGATAAACTTGTAAGGAAAGTCATTAATCATAATGTGTTGTATGCCTTAACGATATATTTAATATATGAATATTTATCTTGAATGCATGAATAACAAGAACATATATTATGATTCGAATTTAACCATGGATTCAGTTTGAATTTTGCAATTTATTTGGCTATTACTTATAAGAGAATATATTTTCTATCATTATAATTCAAAAGAAAATATAGCAAAAACCGTATACAATGGGAGTAATTAATTATAACGAAGTATAATAAAATGAATCTATCATTTTAAATTTTATTATTTGCAATAATTAATATTAGAGAGAACACATAAAGTGTGTATGAATTATTGTTTCCTTTAAGTTTTTCAACATATGTATCACAAGTATGTACATATAAAAATTAAAGAACTGACTAACCTACTACAAAATTATTTACTATAGTCATCTTTTTTATTTATCTGTTAAAGATTGATGGGAAACTTATGTTTAAAGTAATACTTTAAATATAATATATTAACTTAACATTTGATAAAGCTAATGTTAAATAATCTCTAAAATAAAATAAAAAAAAGATGAACTTTATGTTTAGGTTATTTGTGTGTGTATATATAATATAAAAAACTGCACTTTAATTTTGTGAGATCCGTACGTAATATATTGTACATACTGTAATTATTATATTTTTTCTCTATTTTCTTTGATTTTAATTTTTGACGTTAATAATTAAAGTAAATAATATCACTATATACAGAATTATACAAAAATGAAGTAGATATATAGCTGAAAAATTGATTTATCCAAATTGTTCTTTAATAAGAACACACCCAAGCTTTGAAATATTAATAAGAAATATAACAATAAAATGAACTGACACAGGTAGTAAAGTAGCAATATATATAAACAAAATGAAAATACTTTTGAATTTTTAAATAAAATTGTTTATTTAGCATTATACTATTTTTGGCCTCTCACTACATCAATTTAATATTTATACGAACCATACTTAGATATTAATAAATTAAACGTCCAAAAATATTAATACTTGGGGGGTGCCAAAAATATTATATGTATATAATAATTATATAACATATATATATACTATTTTTTTTTTATAAAATTTGAGGGGGCGGCTGCCCCCACCAGTCCCCCCTAGGTCCGTTGTTGACAACCAAGTTAAAACTTGGTGTTTTAATTGTAGGTCTGCCTTTAAATTTATGTTAGATTCACAATTATGTCCAAAGTTCATGACTTTTAAGGAAATTAACCATTTTTAAAATATAACTACAAAATGAATTAATAGTGTTCTAATATTTTATTCATGCTTTATTTTGTGCACTTAATAATAATCATGTGTCAATTTTATTAGAAATTATCCAACAATCGATTAAAAATAAAATAACTTAATTACTATCCCACTTCATTATTTAGTATAATCTTCTTTTAATTTCAGTATTGTTTATTGATTAATGAGAAATTCAATATATAATATTAGCTCGACACTTTTGGTCCCAAGTGTTTTTTTTCGACACTTTTGGTCCCAAGTATTTTTTTTTCTACATTTTTAGTCCTCAAACTAATAGTATATATTTTGTTATATGTTTTTCAACGTTTATTCCGTATATTTTGTCGCGAATTTTAATGAAAAAAAAAACGTACATTGGCAAGAAGTTGAAATGATTTTTGTTAGGCATTTTTCCATCAACAATTAACTATTTTTAATTTTTATTGTAATCTAATTAATAATAATTATAAACTATTTTGACTAACAACACAAATAGTAAATGTTTGTTAACCATTAATAATTAATATTTATTAATTATTATTTATTTTATCTATTTATTAACAAAATGAAATCAAGAAAAAATATCTAGTAGAAATTGTCCTTTTAGTTTTATAATTACCTATACATGAAATAAATAATATGCCTAATAGTACAAAACAAAACAAAACAAAGCTTTGTATTTTTATTTTATTTTTTGAATTTTACTTATTTCTTTTAATATTGTCAATTTAACCATGTATTAGTCAATTGAGTAAAATTAAGTATAAATTAT
The DNA here is from genome assembly GCA_026008535.1 of Perilla frutescens. Taxonomy (NCBI): domain Eukaryota; kingdom Viridiplantae; phylum Streptophyta; class Magnoliopsida; order Lamiales; family Lamiaceae; genus Perilla; species Perilla frutescens. The sequence goes on along the minus strand of BRKX01000008.1, from coordinate 7,369,609 downwards.
AATTTTGATCAAAATTAAGTAATTAAATTTTTGTGACATTTTAAGGCAAGATCAACAAAACACTAATTATGCCATTAATCATTAATATTTTTCTTATTAATTAATTATTTCATCGATTTTGGAATCATTTGCGGATTCGGGTGTATCCAGTGGGATCAAAAGTTAAATTTAATCTTCCGTGCAACTCACGTGGAGGCCCCATCTATATTTTTTAATTTAGAGAATTCTGAAGAATTTTTTCTCAACTTTTATGCAAATTTGAATTCTATTTCACATATGATGAATTTGAACTTCAAATGATATGTAAAATATTCAACATGATATTTAGCACTGCAGATGGATTACATACTATTCATTTTATATCAAAGAACATATTTATTATTCTTAATATTTTATTATTCTAACTTATTATGTATTCAATAAGTATTTTCTAATTATAACAAACCTTATGACTTTGAATTTTACCCTTTTTTTAATTTAACAAAATGGAATATTTTTTAAGTGAAATCATACAAAGCCATCTCTGCTAGTCATGAACAAAATAGTCATAATCCTTACAATATAGATACTTACATATTCAATTCCACACAAATACCCTACCAGCTATGAGCAGGCCGAATCCATCGGCTAATCTAACAAAAAAATTTACAAAAAGGCCGAAGCATGTTTCTGTCTGCACAAATTACATATATAAAACATAATTACTTACACCAGGTTCAACAACTTCATATCTAACATCTAAACCCCAGCCCTAGCAACAGTCTGGCTCTTCACAAATAGCTCAACACAATATGCTCTCCTGTATGCAGAACATCTCATAGGGTCTATAGCAGAGAGGGGTTTTCCTGTCACCAGGCACTCCAAGGACTTCATACAAAGCACTCCGCAATCAGACAGGTTACATTGTTGTGGAGGATGCTCGTATCTCACCAAGTCCCACACCTTCTTAATTCTCGGCTTTGGCCTCTTCTCCCTGTACACATCAAGCAATTCTATCATTAAAGGCACATTTTTGCAAACATTTGCAAATGCTGCTTTGATGTCATCCCACAGGGCCTTCGTCGCAGACATTGAATCAAATACAACGACCCTCTGCTCAGCCAAATCTAGCCTATAGAGCACCCAGTGATCCTTCCCAACGTGTCCAACCCCATACACGACGTCCACCTTATGCCAGGGCTTGGCGCCTTGCTGCGGGAACTCGCCCTCAACATACGGCATGATCCTCTCCGGCACATCCGCCATGCTATCAAGCGCCAAGGTTTGCTGCAATATAAAATAATAATTAATGTACTCAACACATGAATTTGTATTGTAAAGACAACATGACCGTGAGCTATTAATAAGCTTACTGATCCGATGGACTCAATAACCGTCCAATTATGCAGAAACTGGGTAGGGAATTTCTGAGAATATATGATGACCAGATTCATCAACACATCGCAATGCTGAACTCAAGGCAAAATATTAGATATAGTGAGTCATTTTTTGACACATAAATGAACTACAAACTGGTATGGCAGGTGGGAGTGACACGTACCTCATCAGTTAGCCAACCTTTAGCCGTATAGAGATGCACAAACCAAGAAAAAGGGGCTTCACTCTTGCATTCAGTTGGTAATTGGATTGCCAAATCCCTGGGACAGAAGAAAAGTCACATTTGAGAAGTGGCAATTACAATAAAATAACTTACGATCGATGAGAAGCGGCATTCAGTTAGCAATTGCACTCATATCATTAGAAGGAGGATAACAAATTAACTCACGAATTCTCCCCCTTGGCATGGCTATACCAATGATGAAAATCTCTCTCTGTTGGCCAGTCGTACTCCCTGTGTGGATCAAAGGTCTCCCATTGCAATGAGGACAACTTCACGGGTTTCTTTTCAGCCATATTCTTCCCCCTAGTCTTCCTCTTCTTCGGGAGTGGCTCTCCGCATATAGTTCCATAGCATGGTTCAACACTTCCACTCACCTCCTCAAATAACCTCTTCTTTGCAGGGGGTTTTCTTGGTCCATCTTCTGTGGGGAGCAATCAGGCTCATATGCTTCTAGGTCAGAGATCTCATACTCTGGTGACTGCGCCTCAGTCATCTCCATCTCAGCATTTTCTGCAGCTCCACCTTCATGCACCTGAGTATGTGAGTATATCACCTCATCCGCAAACACCTGTTCAAGCAGATCCAACACCTTCTGACTCGGCATGCAGTCTGCACCCTGCCTCTCAGCATGACCAACTCTCTCAAAGCTCTCAGCATTCCCAACTCCATCAATGATCTCAGTGTTCCCAACATCCCTATCTTTCCTCTCAACACCAGACTCGACTTTCACAATACTCTCATTATTGAGTGCTATATCAACACAATCCATAACTCCATCCTCCCCACATTGCCTCTCAGGGTATGAAACAGCATTAAAGCTTTGGTTCGTGAAGCCTTTGTCCACAAAATCGACACCTCCAGCATCCCCAACGTGCTTCTCAGCAGACCTGCCCTCTACGAAGTCCTGACTAGGATGGCCAGATTTCATGGCCACTTCAGGGGGGTCTTCCTTATCCACACCGTCTGTAGCTTCATCATCTACAGAACGAAAGCCGTCAAGCCTTCTTTTCAGACCATGAACTAACTCCTCTACACCAGAAATTCTATCAACCACACTCTTCAACATCACATTCATACCCTGCCAGAAAAGAATAAGGGGAAGGATTTAGCTTGCTTAGCAAAACAATTAAAAGTGTATTATGCACTAAGTAGCATTTACCATTATCGTCTGCTCCATCTTCTGCATGCAGGAGGAGTCATTCTGCATCCTCACATTCATTTCCTGTCGTTGAACATGACAGAGAATATACTTATGTTAATTCACAATGCACACACCTACTACAGTTGCATAAAACTATGTCACTTACCAATATAGTCTTCGCAAGCTGGGCAAGTGACTGCTCAGACTTTGTTTCTTCTGGTCCACGACAAGACGATGAAGACACTGTGGCAGCTCTCAGCAAGTTCCCAATCTTGGAAGCATTTTCTCTACGCATCCTTCTTGATGCAGAACTGTGAGAAGCCTTTCTCAATCTGACTTCCTCCAACTCATCATCAGCATTTGCTTTTGATACATCCTCCATACCATCATCAAAGTTTGGTTTGATAGCATCCTCCTGGTTATCATCATCTTCGTCGACTAGCTTTAGATTGTTATAACTCCGGGGCTGCCTTGCATCACCCTCCGAGCCCCTCTGCAAAGCATCTTCATCCGACAGACCAGCTGCTCGCAGTCTACCTCTTTCATCATGGGAGAATTCAAAATGCATCTGTCACAATAAATTCAGACATGAACAGACAGTGAGAAGGGTAGTAATATAATCATGAGAATTCAACGGGCTCATACGTCAGAAACAAATGACCCTTAAACAGAGCATCACAATAATTGAAAGTTACAAATGATTCAAAGTAAGTCAATTACCATGCCACCGACATCATAACTCTGGAAATACCTCAGCAGAATTGTATATTTGAAGTATGCATCAGTGGTCCACCTACACATCCGTGGAAATGCCACTGAATCAATCCTTTCAGCGCAATGCTTTGCAAGCATCGGCATTATCTCGAACGCAAATATCTGCAGCGTCAGGTAGAATCCACACACATCTGTTGAAGGCCTATCAGAGTCAACAGTATGCCGAACTATTGTACTTCGAGCCCGATGTGTCCAATGCACCAAGTGGTCGTATGCAACCCTACTCCAGGGATATTTGTTAAAAGTAGATAGATCATCGACAAGATGCATATACTCGACCTCAATTTTCTTCCACACCTGGTCCCTATTGATAAGCAGCCCATATAGAACATACAGCAGAGCTAATTTCAACACAAGACTTCCACTACCCTTATGTGACTTGGTATAATTCTTAAATGCTTCGTCAATGTCTGCACATTTCAAATTTTGTTTGCCTCCGAAAATGTGTCCATGGATTTGTGAGGAAGAGGGCAACCTAACAGTCTCTGCAAAACTCAACCCTGAAATGCAGAAGAACTCCTGTCGTCCTAATTCAAAGATCCTATCAGTAATCCTAAAGGACATAACATTCCTATGTTCTGATTCCTCTATTAGTGAATTCAACATTAAGAATATTAACTGCATTTGAGGCTGAATGCGTGGCACATCAAGTAGGTGACCAAAGCAAGTACGTCTGAAAGCTTCAAGGTTCTTATCACTCAAGCGTGCACGCACTGTATTCATGATAACATGTAACTGCCCACGGGCTGACAATTTCCCGCCTACAACTGCGAAAAAACATTAAACACTCAGAACCCTATATTTGAAGGAAATCTGGATTCTGGAATATGTAATGTAAATTCTGAAAACCTCTTTTGCAACAAAATACAGGATATCTTATGTTATTAATCTTGCCCTCTGCCACAAAACACAAGTTTCAGATAATACATAATATGTAGTGCAATTACTAAACACATCTGACACAAAAGCAAGCTCCAGAGCATATAAAATCTATAATGCAAAATCTAAATACATGCATCTGCCACAAAACACAAGTTTCCGAAAATATACAATCTCTATTTTAATTACACAAACCCATTGCCACAAACCACAAGCTTCAGACAATATAGAAACCCTGATGAAATTACACACATAACATACTATGATATGCTCCACATAATTCACAAAAACTATAATCCATTATTTAATAACTCGAAGACTATGATTCAAGACACATCAGTCACCTAAACTACAATGTGTGAGATTTAATTACTACACTAAAATATTATAAAAAATAGATATTTCAGAAATTCAACTATCTTTAATGTAATTAATTAGACCAAAGCTTTGATACAAAACATGCCTTCCAGAGAATCTACAATATGTAATGTAATTACACAAAAAATATGTTACAGAAGAGCACTTTCAGAGAACAGCCAATACGAGCATATCATTCACAAATGTCATTCAACCTAGAACAAATAATGACAAATTCAAGGTAGGTTACAAACGGTTCACAGTACTGACCTTCCAACTCAGGAAGCTTCCTCTTCCCCTTCTCCTTCACCGATGATTTCCCCCCGCCTTCAGGAGAACCAACTGAGCGACGGTCGGAAGACATGACGTTACAATGTTCTATGCAAACTAATAGCTGTTATAGAGCAACGTTGCAGACAAAGATATCAATGAAACTAGGATTTATTAAAAGCGATTGACAGAACAAGAGCGACAAATATATAACAAAGAACTCACCGATACAAACAGACGCGAACCTTGTAAAGAGACTTGAGGCCGTCGCGATTCTCGCTTCTGGTAACCGTTTTTCACCTTTCAGAATGGAATGACAGAGCTTCGACACAAACTAACAGAGAGAAAGAAATGGGTGGAGATAAAGGGTCACTTTCTGTTTACAGTTTTTTGAACGTTCGCCGTCCTCAGCGATAGCCATTCTACAAGATAGAAACCGTTCTCGCCGGTGAGAATCAAACCAGCGCTATCGGAATTGAGAATGAGGAGAGAGAGAAGAGATGAGAAGAAATGAAAGGTCGCTTTCAGTTTTGTGTTTTTTTGAATTCAAGATTAGCGGTACCCGCGACTTCATAATCCTTAATTATTAATAATATATCATCTTAAGAGCATATCTTAAAACATTAACTTAGGGTTAAATAATATTTTAAAAAATACTCATCACCTAATAAACATAGATTAATGCTTTTTTATCTCGGTAACGACGCGGGAGATCTGCACGAGGTCCAATCATTGAAGGGCAGGGGAAAATTAGGTTTTGGAAAATCTTGAGAAATTCACTCTTTATTTAGCACAATCGATCTGTAAAAATTCTTAAACTTAGCGGATCTAGAAGAGCACCCTCCGCTTAACAACATCGACAACTTGCCGACGTGAGTAAGCTCCGGCAACGTCGCCGGCATCGAAAAGCATAAAATGCACCGACACACACCGACGACAGAGAACTGTAGTAGTGGGGCCCCAGTGACGTGTCGAGGCATTTCTCTGAAAACTGCCTCAATAGCTATTTTCCGTATTTCCCCCAAAATACAGCGTATATTGGAAATTCGGGGCATTAAAAATAAAGCGAAATTCTTTTTAAAAAAATGGGACACGTGTCGACAAGGTACCACCTCCGGGTAAAACCTGGGGGGTAGCGTAGACTTTCCCACTCTAGACCCATATTGGAATTACATCTTCTGTCACAAATTATTACTATGGATTAAGAGGTGAATTTCAGTCAGATCGAGTTCAAATGAAGTGTCCCTCCATCATAGTTACGCACCACGTGTTCAGTATCTATTAGAATGATTGGCATGTCCTCCCACTCCGGTTTTCCAAGTTGACCCGATTTAATCCCAATTTTTCACTTGCTTGTTGGACCGGAAGTTGCCTCGAGAAGCACGCTAACTGACGTGGCGGGTTCATGAAACTCCAGTGGTTAGAGCACCTCCAATATGGAGGTTTTTTCGTGGAGAGAGGTAGAAAGATTGGGTAGAGAGAAGAGAGAGAAAATTGGGAGAGAGAGTGTGCCTAGATAGAAAGAGGTGCCGCGAGTGGAGAAGGAGGAGAGTGAAGAAAACGACGCCTTGCGGGAGGCTACCAAGGAGCGTTTTCTGCAAACACATGTGAGGCGGGCCCTACCCATGCTGCAGTTGTCCCCCACTTCTTTCATTACTTTTTTTTTTATTTCTCCAAAGCTTCAGCGGCAAACTATTGTATATATCATATATGTATATATATTTTGGGGAACGGCTGTTGGGATGTTTGTATTTTTTGTATATAATGTTTTATGTGTAATTTTTTTATATAATGTTTATACGTATTTTTATATCATTTTTATATACATCGTTTTTTATTTGTGTTTTAGTTTTAATTATTATTCAATTTTTGGTTGATTATTTTTTAAATTAATTTATTAATTTAAATAAATATATATAAATAATTAATTAAATATGAAAATAAAATAAATGATATATATATAAAATAAAGAAATTAATAAGATATATTAAAAGACAAATGAGCGGATATGATAGCGGTACCCATTAATAGTTACTTTTTGGGGGTGTTTGGTTTGTGGGTTTAGGTGGGATTAGGGTATATTGATAAATTAATCTAGTCTAATCATATGTTTGGTTCAAGTGATAGGAGCCCGGTATTGATGATGAGCCCGGGCTTCAATCACCCATTTAGGGCATGTTTGGTTTGGTTGATTAGGGTAGTTTATGGGGGATTGATAAAATTATCCCCCCTTATCCTTTGTTTGGTTTGAAGGATTGGAGCTCGGGATTGATGACGGGCCCGGGCTCCAATCACTCAATTGGGTGATTGTTCATCACCCCATTTTTGGGGTGATTAAATTTATCACTTCTCATTCATTTGTAAAATTACTAATATAACCTTATTAAAAATAATTTTTATTTTGTTGTAATATTTTTTAATCTTTTTTTATAATTATAATTTCTTACAAATAAAATTATACATATCATATTTGTACATCGCACGTAAAATATTCTAGTTTTTAATTTATGTCGCATCAAATTAATAGTGAACACAAAGATATGTTATAAGTAAAAAAAATGAATAATTCAAAAATTTCTATAATTCAGAAAGTTATAAATTAATTTTATTTTGTTGAAATATTTTTATTAAATTTTTGTCCAATAATATATTTTTATTAAATTTTTGTCATTATTTCCCAATGTTTACTAAATTATTTTTGTGCATCAATTAGGTAGAATGATTGGAAAGAAATATGATAGGTAGATAATAGACAGATATTTTATGATATGGCAGTGATTTGGCAATACTAGCACTTGAAATTGGGTAAAACCATTGTAGATGCCCTTATGCAGGATCGGTTCAACTTTCGGTCTAGCGAGCAAGTAAAATACCAGAATTAAATCGGGTCAACTTAAAAAAAATCAAAGTTGAAAGACAAGGCGATCATTCTTATCAGTAAGAGACACACGAGACACAATTATAGTAGAGGGGCGCTGCTTTAAAACTCCATGTATGCATTAGCGAATTGGTTAATTGCAGAATTTAATACAACTTTTGCACCATTTTATAATTTTCACATAATGTTTAAAATTTTATAATTTATATTACAACATTTTAATATTTTTACAATTGTAACACACCCGATATTAATCAACATAAAATGAAGTTTTATAGAGATGAAACTGATGGAGGATCTTGCTGTATATAGTGAATCTATGTAACGACGTCGTTTAGATAGCCAAAAATTGCAATAAACTTGGATTAATGTTGAGAATGTTATAATTGTAAAAATATTAAAGGTTGTGGTATGAATTGTAAATTTTTAAACGATGTGCAAAAATTACAAAATGATGAAGATATTTTGACTTCACTTTTTTAATAGTTTCTCTTTCTTCTGGAGTTTATCATTCTAAATTGTAGAGGGTAATTTTAATTATTCTGAGTTTGATTGAACCCGTTAAAACTCTTGAATTATTATTATTATTATTATTATTATTATTATTATTATTATTATTATTATTAAAGTCTTTGAGTTTTGAGTGCTAATAACATAAGTGAGACTTGCGTTTGTTTTAAGAACTAAAAACAATATAATTAAAGCCCGAGAAATCAAATTAAAGTCAAATTTTAGAAGGAAAAACAATTGATTAGACTCCCAAATTTTAGAAAAAAGATAGAGAAAACAAACATCAAGAAGGAAAAAAAAAAGATTTATGGAATAGTTTTGGTATTAAAATAAATTGGTGCTATAATTTTCTTGCCTTTTTATTTGTAATCATTCATAAAGTAAAATTTTATTGATAAATTAATATTCAAAAGAGTTTATAAAGAAACACAGGTTTCAAAAAGTTAAAAGCGTTGAAAATTAATCCACAAGATTATTCTACATAACTGATTTGCTATGGGAAACAAAATGAAAGAATTCATCCGCTAATGATTTTTTAATTAAATGGGAGGAAAATTAAAAAGAAAATGAAATTCGGCAAATATTTCGTGTGTTTAGATTAGGGCTTTGATGAAGAAGGTGATATCTAATCTGGGAGTGAGAATATGGGTTAAATATTTATTTAATTTTTAATTAGAGATTATAATAAGAAAAGTAGAGAATGAGATAAGGGGCTATGTAAAGAATCTGCTCCTTGATCTTTTATTAATTAGGATTTTATGATGGGGTTATAGGTCCAAAATAGTATATTAACTAATATTTTTATTATTTTTTATAAATGAGAGGCTAGGTTGAGAAAAAGATTGGGCTATGACCAACAGTAATCCAACTTCAATTCATTCTCATCCCAGCCTTATTCTCGTTATATTGGAATTTGATAACAAATACGTACCTAAAGATAGGAAATAATTGTTTTATTTATATGAATGTCATATACTGTAAAAATATGGAAGCATGCATGAATTTGGGCTTATATGATGATAAGGGGAATGGGTAAGTTCAATATATAATAATTAATAAATATAATCTGTAAGTAGAAGCAAATTAATTAAAATTAAAAGGATTCATTATTGCAAGTTCCAACCTAGGTGATCAGAATGGCTTGCCTTGGCCTTCGGACACATAATCCCATACCTCGACCAAAGAGGTCGGAGTTGGCTGGCTTGATGATCGGAATAAAGGGTGCATTGGAGTTCATTAATTTCTTTTGATCGAGGAGACTGAGTCATGACTCAGTGAAGCAGGTGATGATCCAAGATGAAATATTTGAGAGAGAATGGTGAACAAGTTTCTGCAGTACTGCTGCTCGGTGGCTCATACTGTGATACTGATACAAACACAACTTCTTCATTCATTTCCTCTACTACTACTATTTGCTTTATATCCAATTATTTTATTAATTTCTCTCCATCCCATTAGAAAATAATCTTACGTAATTAATGTTTATTAACTACAAAACTTTAGACAAAAGGAATTTGACAATTTTTATGCTTCATCTCCAGTTGTAGTAGTATTTGATGCAATGGAATATTCACAATCTAAAACTTGACAGAAATAGTAAATTTTCTACAATGGGTTGAAATATATAATCCCCTCCAACTCTCCAAGAAACATCGATGGCCTGCCTCCACGCCTCTCTTCTTCCATTACTTCCCTCAAAATCCCACTTCCAAAACTTGCAGACCTCCCAGAAAATCAATGGCAGCCAAACGAGTCATCTCGAGAGAGCCTTCGACAGCATGGAAGCCGGGCTGACCTGTTCCTTCCCGACTGGATCATCTATCATTTTGTTCCATGTTGGCTCCCTCCTATCCATGAGATCCATCTGCTCCATGTGGCCTAGTATTTCTTCAGAGTGATTAACAGATGGAATCAGAAATTCAGGACACCGAGGGAAAAGATTGATACTGCAGAGAGCCCCCACAAGATCAATATACTCCAAGAAAGTTTACTTGATGGATTCGTGTATGGAATATGAAATGTTGTCAGAGTCGGAACTGATTTATCTTCTCATACAGAAGAGCTGCCTACATATAATTCCGTTCACACATACAGAGATGCTCATCAGTCCAAGCAATGAAAGGGCACTCTCTAATTCTCCTCCCAGAACCTGACATCGCAAGTTCAAGCATTTTATAGGTCCTGCTGACAAGAGGGTGGAAGGAATATTGTGAGTTTCAATTGAAAAGGAAAAGGTTGATTACCAGGTGAGAATTAATAACTATACATTCTTCCTCAACATATATAGGTTGAATGCATCATCTTCTATTATTACTAGCCTTCCATGTGCAGTGACATATGAATTTCAGATGTATAAACCAAGATGAAGATTTCATGTTAGTGTGCATACGTTATCCAAGGCACAAGCCAAAGGGGCCAGGAGTTATATGCAAATTACGGCTAATATGACAAGAACATAGTTATCTGTAATAACACACGAACCAAAATACATGCCGTAGAAAAACAAACGTGTGCAAGAGGATAAAAGACAAGAAAAAAAATTCAAGATACAAAACACAAATCAAAAGAATGAATTCACGTCTCCCTGCATCTGCAATGTTGAATAAGATCATTGAAATTTGTTTATGTTTTCCTATGCAAGACTACAGACATTTAACATATAAAAGTCTTAATTTTATGCAGAGCATGAATCAAAGGCTCAGTTTCAGGACTATTTATTCATTTTTAATACTCCATAAATTAACAAAAACCAAGGGAATTGTACAGGGACGATGACAATTTTAACCATTAGTAAGAACATGTCAAATAAGGTGATATGATGCCCATTAAAATGGGAAACAAAAGCAGGAAAGCAATGAAACTATAGGGACTATTCATAACAACTCCAATAAAAAAAAATGTTTTGAGAAAAGGCAAGTCACTTGACTTACATTTAGTTAAGATCCCTGGCAATTGTAGTAGCCTTGTCCTGAAACAAACGTCCATGAAGCAGGATGTAGCTCGGTAAACACAATAACCACACATCTCCAGGCAAAGGGCTTTGCCTGGTGCAACTAACATAACCGCCACAACTGTCTTGCGTGTTGTAAACCAATCCAGAAAAACACTTATATATCACACTATCTTCCATCTGCGCTATGTGCCCTCCTCTTTATGATCTCTGAACCCCTGAATTAACATGGAATGAGTTTGGGGATTGAGGGAGCAACCATTTATTTCCATAACACCAACTAGCTCAGAGCATTCTTTCACAAAGCCCCTCTTCAGCAAACCATCGATCAAAACCTTCCAAGCCACCTCATCATAATTGTAACCGCAATGAAGCAGCCTACAGAAAGTTGCCTTAGCTTTCTCATCACTTCCCTCATCATATAACCCGCAAACAAGCACCTTAAAGGATTCTAAATAAGGCGATAACCCATTCTTGAGCATAGCATCAATTAAATTCATAGCTTCCTCATACATTTTCAAGTTGCAGCAACAATCTACTAGTTTGTTATACATGTCTTCATTTGGAGAAAAGCCACATTGTTTCAAATGATCGACCAACCTCCAGGCTTCATTAAGACGCCTTTCTCTGCAAACTCCAGTAATGAGTGCATTATAAGTTTTTATATCTGGTGCACAGCCATATTTTTCCATATTCTCAAAGAGCTTAAGAGCTGTATCATGTTCCATTACTTTCCACACATCAGCAATATTAATGCAGCCATTAATTGGCTTTAAATCTAGCCATGCTCCACCACCTCTTTTGATTAGCTTTTCACGAGAAAGATGTTTTATCAAAACAGAATAGGTATAATCAGATGGTTCACATCCAGTAGCAATCATAGCCTTGAAGGTAACAAAAGCAAGATCCATAAACCCTGAACGTCCATATCCATCAATTAATACAGTGTAAGCCATCAAATCTGGTTGTACCCCTTCTACTTTCATTTTAGCCATCACGTCTTCCGCTTCTTTCAACATTCCTTGATTGCAATAAGCAAGAAGGAAAGAAGTATACGTGCAGACATCAGGTTTACATCCCAGAGCAACCATATGATTCAAAACTTTATAAGCTCTGTCAAAGTCAAATTCTTTTAGCATTTGCTCGATCACAATTGAGTAAGTAACTATTGATGGTTTCATGCCACTCTTTAACATGTTTTCCAAGCAATTTAAAGCTTCAGATAACTTATTTGCTTTGCACAATCCATTAATCAGCACATTGTAGGTGTATGAGTTTGGAAGACAACCCTCCGTGGACATTCTTTCAAAGAGTTGCAAAGCAAAGTCGACTCTCTGTACACTACAATATCCATCAATTAGAGCGGTATATATAACTTCATTCACCTTTATGCCCTTTACTTTGAGGGATTCAACTAAGTCAAAGGCCTTGTCAACACTTCCTTTTTCACACAAAGCAACAATGATAGGACCATATGTAAACTGATCAGGAACAACGTTATTCTCTTCCATCAGCCTGAGCAGGCGGAGTGCACTATCTATGTCTCTCTGCTTACATTGTCCACATACTAAAAGGTTAAAAGTGACAAGACTGGGAGTAAGATTTTGGTCTAGCATCTTACCAAGAAGAGCCATTGCATTATGCACTTCTTTGTGCTCAGTGAATCCAGAAATTAATTCATTGTATGTACGCACATTTGGACTACAATTTTCCGACTTCATCATGTCAAAGATCTCAAACGCTGCATCAACCATTCCCTTCTTACAATATCCATTGATCAAAGCATTATAAGTAACTACACTAGGAACCAACTTGTTTTCCAACATAGTTCCCAGTAGTTTCCTAGCTTCATCAAGCATACCATCTTTACATGCACCATCAATGAATGCAGTGTACGTATGAACATTTGGCTCATATCCTTTCTCCTTCATCTCCTCAAACAAGCGCAAAGCCTCCAACTTCCTATCTGAACCACACAAAGCATCAATAAGAATTGTGTAAGTTCGCACATTTGGAAAACAATCATCATCCTTCATTTGCAAAAACAGCACTTTCGCCTCATCCACCCTCCCAACTTCACACAAGCCGTGCATCAAATTATTATACGAAACCTCATTCCTCCGACATCCCTTTTGCCGCATAGTCATGAAAACTTTATTCGCACTATCTACATCCTTTTTTCTAGAGTGCCCTAAAATGAATGATGTGAAAGTATGCGTATCTGGCTTCAAACCGGCCTTCAGAATCAAACACAAATAAAGCTCCGCCTCCCTTACACTGCCCAATTTACAATAAGCATTAATCATCGTATTGAAAGTATATACATTTGGTGATATCCCATCCTCCACCATCTCCCTATAAACAGACCTCATCTCATTGATCATCAGAAATTGCGCCAGCGACATCAAAATCATGTTGTAACACCGAATTTCAATCCTAAACCTCAATTCACCACCATCACCATGATTCATCTCGCGCAAAATGCTCAATGCCAACCTCGCATCCTCCTCCGCCTCGCAAGACTTAACCATCAAAATCCGAATTTTTTCAGCATCAACAAACACTTTATTCCTAACCAAAATGCGCAAAAGCGAAGCGTAGGTTTGGACATTCATCTTGAAAGCGGGGGAGCGTGTGAGAAAATAGAAAAAATCTAGGGCAATCTGAGGACTGAGATGCGGATGCTGAGAAAGGAAAGAGGAGAAATGAGAAGATGATATAGTCAAAATCAATTTCCTGAAAGAAGGGTGTTTCTGCCAATTCGGTTGGCATAGCAGGGAAATCAGTTGAGGGTAGAGGTCTGCTGCAGGCGAGTCGGGCCGTGAAACGGGTACGGCTGATAATGCTCTGACGAATGAGAACATGACGGAAATGGAGGACCGACGACAGAGGAGAAATGGTGGCGCTGCGGCGGAGGTGGTGGCGGTGAATCGTATCATTCTGATGGGGGATCGGACGGCGGCGGATGAGCGGAAGACGCCATTCATGAATGAACTTTTTTGTGATTAGAAGCTGAGATTCATGGATCGGAGAAGGAGAAGGAGAAGAAGAAGAAGAAGAAGAAGAAGAAGAGGAAGAGGAAAATGGGAGGAGACGGAACGGAGAAGAGGTTTTTCTTGTCTGGATCACTGGCGGGTCGGATCTCTCCAACACGGGTGGGTAAAAGAAGAGGATTCCTTGTTATCACGGATATGCTTTTTGCACAATTGAATCTACTCTTTGGACCATAAATTAAAAAAATAAAAAAAATAATAATTTGAAATTTACTTAAATATCTTTATTAAAAAAATTAATAAATAAATAAAAAAAAAGAAAAAGAAAATGAAGTCATCTTCTCCAGCTATCATTCCGATCTGCCGCTGCCGCTGCAAAAAAAAAAAATTCTGATCAACACTCTGTCACAAACATTCATTTTCATTTATCCAGTACCTTTTCTTCCATCTTTCACTAACCACCAAATAAAATAACTTAAGCAAAATATTAAAAAAATAAATGTTGGGCATTTTCTTTTTCTCACCGATGCAGACACAATCACACAAATATTTCACAGGTTCCAACTGCAATGTCGTGTCAAACTTCGCCGGAATTGTTGAAATCCATTCGAAAATTCAAATTTTCGAACACCCCATCAAAGATAGAGAATCTATTTTCGAACATCTTTAAACACATTCGAAAACACATTTTCGAACTCCTTACGCACGTTCGAAATTCGACCATCTTAAGCACTAATCAAAAATCAATTTTCGAACCTCCTTAGGCGCCAGCGTAAATCATTTTTCGAACCCATTCATGTTGTTCGAAATTTACAGTTAGAACCACTTTAATAGAAGAATTCGGCAAGAAGAAGAAGAAGAAGATGGGGCTGCGGTTTGGGGGGAAGAGGACTGAGGGTGGGGGATTCTAATTTTTGGGAAAGGATGAAGGGGTGCGGTGGGATGGGGGGAAGGAGGGAGGCGGCTGGGAGGGAGGGCGGCGACGGGAATAAAGGGGTGATGGTGGGGAAGAGAGATTTCACTTTCTTTTTAATAAATAATTTTAGAGTAGAGGGTAATGTGAATGTGTGCGGTGCAAAGGGTAAAATTTATAGTGCATTGAGTAATCGAGGTGCAAAGAGTAAAACTAGTGGTGCAAATAGAAACTTCATATTATTATTAGGACAAATTACAATTTAATTCTCAACATTTGAAGGCTTTAATAAAAATAACCCAACATTTTAATAATTACAATTTAATTATCAACGTTTGGATATTCTATAAAAAATAACCCAACGTTTAATATTAACAATTTAATTCCCAACGTTTGAACATTTTAATAGAAATGATCCGATAATTTAGATGAAAAAAATCATTTTGGTCATTTTTTCGGCAAAAATGTTAGTCCGTTATATGAGTCTCTAGCTCACTTGAGAGTAATGTGATTGAAATCAACCTAAATATTTTTTTTAGCCAAAAATATTGGGTCATTTCTGTTAATATTTTCAAACGTTGGGAATTAAATTGTTAATATTAAACGTTGGGTTATTTCTGTTAGAATATTCAAATTTGGAAATTAAATTGTAATTATTAAAACGCTAGGTTATTTTTGTTAAAACTTTCAAATGTTGGGAATTAAATTGTAATTTACCCTTATTATTACTAGCAATTGACCCATTATTCGATTTATTGTTATGATGATGTATGTAATATAACAGTTGATTATAAGTAGTAATTAATTATATTGAACCGATATAATGTCATATAATTAGGAAAATAAAATATATAAAAAGAAAAATTAATATTTAAAAGTTTGTGTATATGTGAATAGTAAATACAAATGGAAAAATTAAATTTGATGCTTAAAAATTATATGACACGTGATTTATATTTTTTATTATTTGATCGCAATGAAATTAAATATTGGTTAGTTACAAATTATCGCAGAATGCGTTACAATAAAATTATTCATGATAGATTGCCAAATATTATAAATAGTAAACAAAATTACATATGCATAATATAATTAAATAATATTTTTTAAAACTTTAAACATCCATAACTTGATCATTTTTCATTAGATACACCAATTATATATACCAAATTAAAGTTTTTTCGTGCTCTTTCATTTAAGATCCATTATTCATGTTTATTCGAAAATATTTTTTTTTTGTACATAATAGCATGATAAAATATTCATTATAGCATGAAAGTATAAGCATAATAGCATGAAAAAATACGCATCAAACAAATATATTTTACTCATAATAGCAATAGTATTGTTCGTTAATAGTAAAATCATTATATGTTTATACTAGCATTTATATATATATTCATATTAGCATGTATATATATTCATAATAGCATGACATTATTTTCATTTTAGCATAGTGAAATTTATAAGAATAGACAATGATTTTAAAGTGTTGTCTATATGGTTCCGAAAATTATGCTTTTTTAGGTTTCTCAAATATTACAAGTTTGGCACCGCCTTTGATTGAAAATTGTCCAAATATTAGCCATCTAAATCAAACTAATTGATGGATTAGATGAGTTCACAGTTCTCACATTAGAGATAGGTTCTCATATGATCCACACTCTCTCTCTCTCTCTATATATATATATGTGGTAAAAAATACACATTTTTCTGGTGTAGGAATTAGAAACACATCTTATACCATCAAACTAGATGATCTAATGGTTGAGATTTGTTATCAAAGTTAAGGAAAAAAGAAGGGGGCGAGGTATAGTTGTCCAATCTTTATAAAAAAAGCTGATGTCATGCTTTTTAAAAAAAATCTTAAAAATTTTAAACGATCATATCTCACTCGTTTCTATGTGGACCACACAAATAATATATCAAATTAAAGCTTTTTTCATGCTTTTTTACCACTATTTTATTAGCAGTAAAGACCAACCACAAGTGTACGGTGCAAACCAAGATTTAGCACTAACACATTCATAATATAACATTTTAATTTGTTTAATCTAGCATGCATAAGTGGTGGCCAAACAATCATACATGAGAAACCAAAATCAAGATTTATAAACCACTATATGAAAGGAAGAATTGAAAGATTAATCAAAACACAAAATTCATCGTAGTTTTACATCCCTGGAATCCAAGGAAATTTACCTACACATAATTAAAGATAAAGAATAAAAATAAACATGGTAAATAAAATATTGTTCAACACCATAAAGAATCCCGGGTCTTCAATCTTGTTGTAGCCTCCAAAGACTCTGTTGTGCCTCCATAATTATGTTCACCTTTGTACTGTATTGAATTGTACAGGAGTGTGTTGGACTTTGTACGCCTCTTTTCTAATGAGTAGAGAGGGTATTTATAATGTTGAAGGGAACTCTAGGGTTAAAATGAAGCCCACGGTGGAAAAAAGTCTTGAAAATCCTGAATTGGGTCTGTCTGGGTCGACTAGTGGGTCGAGTGACTGGGTCGACCCGGCCATGTATAAAACAAGCCCTCTGGGTCGACTGGTGGGTCGGGTCGTCCATAGGCTGACCTTGTGCGTGCAGGCTTCACTAAAACGGGTTGTTCTCACTCATTTCTCGTTCGATTGAGCCGATTCAATTTGCACAATGCTTCTAACTCGATTCTCCATCTTCCTAGGCTCTACAATCAGCCATTTGGAGTATTTTGAATTATTTCCATCAATTCTACCAGACTTAGCTCTTCAAATTCGGTCTAAAGGCCTAATGGGTTCCTCTTTAAGCTCCCCAAGTACATACTTGATTATTTTGCATCAAATAATCATCAAATTCACCACTATTACTGCAAAACTCACAAAATACATAAAAAATACCAAATAATAGCATAATGAGCACAAAAGCTATGCAAATTACACCACTTATCAACTTAAACATCATCAATTCATATCCAAAAATTGTGTAAAATACACGCTGTCACTTTTTAATTCAAGATCGGTCATGACACATGTTTGTACAAATATAAATATAAACGAAAAATATAAAATATACATTTTTACTCTTGCCCAACGCGAAAATATTTTCGTTAGCTTTTAATAATGGTTCGTCAGTATTATATGATGTATGCTAACGAAGTATTAGTTATATGCTAACATATTATATTCATTATGCTAACGAAGGATTATCATAATATTAACGTAGTATACATACTTATATTGTTATTATGATTTATTACATTTCAATTAGGGCTTATAATTATTTTTTTGATTTATTTTTTATGTTTTAGTTACTAATTTACTATTATATATTGTTTATTTCATCAAATTAGAATATATTAATTAAGATTTTCTTAATCCATTTATGATTTATACATTATGCTAACGATAAATTATCATATGCTAACATAGGTTATTCCCAATGCTGATAAAACAATATCATAATGCGAACGTTGTATATTTATATTGCTATTATGATATATTCATCCAATTAGGGTTTATAATTATTTTTTAGAATTTAATTATATTTTTTAATATTATTGGAGTTTATTACATCTGAATTATGATTTATTCCATCCGATTAGAATTTATAATTACTTTTAAAAATTTAATTTTTCGTTAATAATATGAGAAAATTTTCATTAGCATTACGATAATATTTTGTTAGCATGATGGTATTATCATCAACTACCCAACATCTTTTTATAAATATTACCAAATTACGTTAATACCTCGCCTAGAAAACTTATCAAATATTACAGAATTGCCACCATCCCCTTTAAGCAAATATTGGTCTTAGATTTTTATTGATTATGTGGTGAAAAATGAGTTCCTAGTTCTCACATTAGTTTGCATTATAACCACCCCTATATATATTATATTGATAATATGTGATATTATATTTTCATTAGATTTTTTTGGATTAGGAAAGGTGATTTGGACGAGAAAAATTAGTATTACTATTAATGATGACTATCATGTTTTTAAATATAACTAGTATATCACCCGTGCGATGCACGGATAAGATACATAAACTTAGTGTTTTATTAAAATGTCATAATAAATTTTATTATTCTAATTATTAAAAGATTACTTGCACCAAATATGTTAAAAAAATATGAAATTATGCATGATATTCGCTCATATAACAAAATCTCAATAATCTAAAAAAATCAATCATGACTTTATATTGATTTTTCTATCACGACCTTTATAACTTCCCCATTATCCATTTCAAATATATATTAAATGATATTTAATAGAATCAGGTTAATTTTCAAACAAACTTAAAAATAATGGAGTTTGAAAATGTAAGCGTTGCATCGTTTAAGGCAATATTAGATTAGGATTGAAATGTAAGATATGCAAGATGTAAATAAAAATAAAAATAAAAATAAATAATATAAGGGTTACAAAAAAAAAAAAAACTAAATCATAGTCAAATGTAATTATTGGTAAAGCTGACTCGATCTACTGCCCATATGTCTTCGCCACAATAATGGTGAACACCTTAACTCATGCTTTGATACAAATAAATGTAATACAACAAATTTGAGACGAACTATGTAAAGAACTAAAGGAGCAATATGCAATAAAAACAACAATTGAATGATAGTGGTTTGTGAAATTAATAATTTATAATATTTGATTGCCTCTTCACTTATAGTATGAAAATGGTAAAGTATATAAATAAGCATTGTTATTTTCGTTTAAGGATAATAGAGAGAAAAAGATAATACCTTCTTTTGAGATAAAAAAAAAAAAAAGATAAATCTTTACTACATGAATTTTTAAAAAAATGTTGGATAGTATCATGAAATTATTGTTATATATGCATGATATTTTCTTATCTCTACTTGTGAATTTTTTTATGGAATGTGTCAATCAACTGTTTCGACTTTATAAAAGAAAAGATCATTGATGAATTTTATGATGCTTTTGTCTTTCTAAATGAATAGTTATGTTATTTGGTCGTAGTAATTTATTTCATTACCTATAACTACATGCACCCAACTATAAATTTAATATTATTTTTGTAAATAAATATTCAAAATCTTATAAATTATTTTTTAAATATTTATAAAACCTTTTAATATACTTTTACATTTGTTTGGATTTTCTTATTATAGATACTATTATATGATAAAAATATATCAATCTATGACTCAAAAAACTCGATCATGTACTTTGATTCTTGTAATATTTTTAATTATCATTTTTTAAAACATATTCTTTATTAAAATTAAAAAATAATCAATACAATAGTTTTTGATGAAAATTTATATGAATATAATTTTTTTAAAAATAAAATAAATAATTTTAGAGTCCTAAATTGATAATTTTCTTTTTTTTTTTTTCTGATTCTGAATTGATAAAAAAAAATATATTTTTTTTCTCTTTGAATTTTGCAGGTTATAACTCATAGACGTACCTAAGAACACATTTGGATTAATTAATAGGCTTAAACTATTTTATTATTAAGTGAAGTTGAAAGTATGATGCACCATATTTTATAATTACTAATCTTTGTGCTTCAAATCAATTGTCATTTTAGAATTTTTAGTTTGTTTCAAAATTTCACCATATTTTCTAGCACTTTCTCTCAATATTAACCCTTTATAAATAGAGAATATGCATTTTTTTAGAAAAATATATCTTAATAGGATTTGAAATCAATAGAGAGTATCATGCAATTATCTATTCATAATTACCAAAACTTATACAATCATGTACACTATCTAAATCTAAATTAAATTAAATCAAATAAGATATTAAAAGAAACATAAAAAGAACCTCGTGAAAGGATGAGGCCAGTCAATTTCACATATCTCAATAAAAAAATACAATTTATTTATATTTGAATTTAAAAAAAGAAATTCATTAATATAAGATACGCTAAAACAAAATGACCTAATTTTCCAAAACTTAAAATAACTTCATTTTATTTCTCCATTTTGCATTCCAGCTAATATATCAAAATGGCCTAATTTTCCGAAGCTTATAAAGAATCTCTACGTTGTTGTGCCAAATCTTGTATGAGTTGTTTTTTGGGTGGAAACTTGAATTCTATGTTGTTGATGTACGGTTACCAAATAAAGAAACGAGAAGTTATGATCAATACACACTCGGTAAAATTCACATCAACTTCAGAACATGAAAAAATTAAATGATAAATCTTCTTATTTTACTCCGAGGTCCACTCTCAATGGTCTAATACTAACATTTATGCATTGTTTTCGAAAGCTAAATTAAAAAATATCATTCAAACTTTTTGGAGTAGTAGCCCAATCGGAGGGGGGATTATGGTGAAGTTACGACATTACACGGATACCAATATCTTCAAAACTGGCAAATTGTATATATTTCTTGGGCAACTGATTAAATAATACAATGATGACAATTCACAATACATAAATAATCTTAAACCAATAAACTTGATAAAAAAACAGGCAATTTCGTAGAATCAAAACATAATGTACAATAGCCAATTAAATCAATTGCATATCATGTGTGCTTAAACTCAACAAATAAGAGAATTACTTAGCATCGCGAATAGGGTGCTGCTAGAGATTTTTCTATGAGCTTTCGGGTCCGAAATGCATGAGACTGCAATATGGACACAACAATGACATCCAAATAAACTCCATTAACCTAAATCATAGTAGAATAACAATTATACAAATCAACTTTGTACATGAACTAGTGCCTGCCTCCTGCAAAATCAACACCAACGAATTTATTGATTATAGATACAAAAATCAAATGAAATTTACAATTGATTAATAACAGAGAAAAAAATCACAAAACTCCGACAACATTTTGATTATCAATATAATCGAAGTGTAATTGAAGCTACCCCTTTTCTTTAGGGGCATATTGTCGTCGGATGTGACAGTGAAGTAAAAAAAAACCGCTCTTGAAATGAGTTTAAGAAGATACCAAGAATGAAGATGCATTTATAATCAACCGCTTCCATCTTTTTACACTATTTTTTCAATGACATATTATAGATATCACGGCTAAGGCAAAATTATATTTATGGGTTAACGCAATTATAGATTTACCCTATATAATATAATCTATATTTATGTAATTATAGAAACAATTAATTACCCTTCATTTAATTCGGCATTGATTTGAAAGTCAATATCAATATATATATATGTATATATATATATATATAAGTAACTGCATATTATATATGGATTTAATTAGCTTCGTATTATATATAGAGATTCAATATTGATATATATAATATAATTAGCTTCTTATATTATAGAATTGTTCTCCATGTAATCTGCTATTTCTGGAAATGTATAATAATATATTTGAAATATATTACTATTGACGGGTTTGCATGGAAAATAAATAATTAAAAAATATAGATAAGTTCGTATACTATATCACTTTTAGATATATATATATATATATTAAGATAAGATTAAGATTATTTAATTTTATATTTAGATAGATAATGATTTAGAGAAATATTGGCATATTTATTAAATATGGTAAATATGTATATAATGTAGCCTTGCAATATAATTCAAGATTCTAGCACATGAATTTTATGGAATTAGTGATTTAATTATATATATTGATTTACAATCTAAATATTAATATGTTAATTTAGGAAGCTATATGCAATTTTCGTATCATAGAAAGAGAATCGCACATTCCATTATTTTTGTAATACGATTAATTACTTTATAGTTTTTATTTTACTTAATTTCATAATTAATTGCATGTATAATTATATCACTATTATTAGAAAATTAATTTAGGCGGGAAAATTTATTATTTCTATTTGTGACGACTATCTTACTTTTAGATATATATAGATATAAACTATGTTTTTTAAAACGTATAAAAAAAACACCCCAAAATTTATGCATTTTAAGATAATTAACCCAATTAAAAATAAGTAAAAATTTTGAATAATAAAAATGAGAAATTTTCATTTGGAAATAAATACAAACGAGGTCTAAGTTTACTTAAACATTACATTTTTTAGGGAAGGTTGGAAACATAATGAAAGACCAAAATATAGGAGAAAATATTGCATATTATTGAATCCCTATTTTAATTATTCATAAATAATAAATTAGTAAAAAAAAAGGAGTGTTTTGATTGGGAGTTCCTTTAATTTTATTCCCGACGCATTTTGGTGTAAAGCAACATTCTTTACCTCCATCGTAAACAACGTAAAGCAACAAATCATTTGCTAATTTATGTTTATTTATCACTCCCTTAATCCAAACTACAAAGATAGATGCAAAATTTATCCCGGTTTTGTGTAAATCTGCATCCAAATACTCCCCATTCCCAACTCAGAAGAGCGCGTGGCACGTGACACGTTTAGTTTTAGCATCCACCGCGCAACTTAGCGGTGGCCCCTTCATCTCCTTCTCCAACAGCCGCCGAATTCATCCGCCGCCACCGCCGGCACAATTGAGATCCTTCCGTAGTAGAAGTTCATTTATGCATACACTTGTTAGAAATGGAGGAGGCTCCTTTTCCCTCTCAGAAAATCCCCAAATCAGCAACGAAGCAGCAGGCGAACAACCATCGGAGCTCCGTCGCCCGTGGCGGCGCCTCCACGAACACTAAGCTGCATCATCCAGACGCCCCTGCCGCCGGGCAGGTGGCGTTCCGCCTGCTATGCCACGTCCACACTGCCGGCGGCGTGATAGGGAACTCCGGCTCCATAATCAAGCAGCTGGAAACCCTAACCGGGGCGAAAATACGGTTCGAGGAGGGCCTCCCCAACTGCCATGAGCGCGTGGTGAACGTAGTCGGCGACGCCGCGTTGGAGAGGCAGATATCAGTGGGTGGAGGCGAAGATGACGAAACAGTGAACGCGTCGAAAGCGCAGGAGGGTTTGATGAGGGTTTTCGATAGGGTTTTGGAGGTGGAAGGGAATACTGGAGAAGTTGAGAACGGAAATGATAAGGAGCATCACGGTAATGGGTTGATCGGCTGTCGTTTATTGGCTCCAACGGTTCAGATCGGAGCACTGATGGGAAAAGGAGGGAAGATTGTCGACGCCATTCGGAAAAGCACGGGGGCCAAAATTCGGGTTTTCAAGAAGGAGCAGATTCCTCCTTGTGCTGCGCCCGAAGAGGAGCTGATTCAGGTGATTAATTATTTCCGTTGGATTTTTAATCAACAGTATTGCTATTTATGGCAATTCGTTATAATTACTTGAATTTATTCATTTTATATTATAGGTGAGCAAATAAATGATATTAATTGCATGTGCAGTGGACTCGTTTGTGAGTGCAAAAATGGTCGGAACATAGATTTCAAAAAATGTTAAATGTTGTTCAGTTAATCATTTGAATAACTCTGGTGCTTGAGTTAGGTGGTTCGCCAACTCTGAGTTTGGTCAATCTGAAATACCCTCTGTTTATCATGGAATAGAGTCAGAATCCATGCGCTGCCTTCGCCGGTAAATTTAACGACAATGCCTGCCTCCAGTCAGCTCTTTTCTCCTTTCTCTGTTTCATAATTTATTTGTTGTAATGTTGTGATTATAGCTAAATACATGCCCAATCAAGCACCTAAAGGTAAGCAATAGATAATTGGGGATATCTCCGAAGTCTTGCAATAAGATTTAGTCCACTTAGGTAATAGTAGTATCAAATGATTTTTACTACACATGTTGTTCTTCTGCTCTTGATTTTAGACATGTTGAATGCATTTTGTTCTCAAATGCACATTTATCGTAAATATGCAGCCCTTTGAAAATTGCAAGTTGTTTTCTTACTATGCTCTCTGGTAGTTGTGCATGGAAGTGTTAGTTAAATTGAATGTGAGACATGAAATCGAGTGTCTCTTTATCTAAATGCTTCTGCCTCTAAGGATATCTTATTAATTATGTGGCAGATTGTGGGTGGAGTTCTGGCTGTGAAGAAAGCACTGCTTGCTGTTTCTCGTCGCCTCCAGGATAGAACCCTTGGGGAAGGAGCTCCGGGCCACATATCTGCCCATGGGGCACCACACACTTTACATGCAGATTTCAGTCTGAAAAATAATACTTCCATGCTGCCCTTTTCTGATACTGCTGCTGAGCATTGTTCTGTTGGCCATTCTTTGTCAGCAGATTTTGAAAAAAATCTTAACGTAGATGAAAAAAGCTCCCTGAGAAAAGTTGTCTTCAGATTTCTTTGCTCTAATGGAATTGCTGGCGGCGTGATTGGAAAGGGTGCAAATATAGTCAAGTCTTTGGAAAAAGAAACTGGAGCTTCTATAAAGTTTGCATCTCCAGTGTCAGGGTCAAAGGAGCGTGTTGCCATTATCTCTTCTTTGGAGGTTACCCATCATGCTCTTAGATTTGGGTTCTTTAGATGACAAAGCGCCCTTTTCATTGCATCATATTTTCCCTTCATTTCTGTTCTAGTCCGGTCGCAAGAGTCTCATCTCAATTGTTCCAGTCAATTGTTTCTTTTTGTAAGTTTTTAGTGTCGTCTTTGCAGAATCCGAATCCATCGTGCTCTCCTGCACAAAATGCTATTGTTCGTGTTTTTGCCAGATGCATAGAAGTTTCCCTGAACCAGGGGGTGGTATTGAGCTTAGGTCATGGGGAGAGCGTAACAGCAAGAATTCTTGTTGTGTCGAGTCAGCTTAGCTGCATGCTGGATGGGGATGGAAGGCTTGCTTCGGATATATGTCTTGCATCAGGTGCTGAGATACAATTAATGGGAGCAGATTTTCCAGATGCTGGAGTCAGTGATAATGTGGTCCAGGTCTGAGCTTGAACTGCTACTGCTTCTCCATGTAAATATTGAAATCTCCTGGTTTTGCTCAACATAAACTAGAATAGTATGTGTTTCTTGCTGAGATATGGATGGCTGATGTTCAATGCATATGTGTGGTTAAGTGTTAATGAATTAACTAATAGAAATATTTCTGAATTTGATGATGCACGTCTACTCTAATAGTCTTACTATTAGATGATGACAAATCTTACTTTTTTTATTTGAAAGTCAAAAGAAAATTGAGCATTATTTGTTTCTGAAGTTGTATAAGCCTTATTTCACAGATTTCAGGTGATTATGAAAATGTTAAGAGTGCTCTATTTCAACTTGCTGGGAGACTTAGGGATAACTTCTTTTCTGGAATGGGATACAAAGGAGCAGGAAGCAGGCATAGTTCATACTCAGCAATTTCTAGCAGCAGTCCTAATGGTAGAGAGGCACCTTCTTCAACTCAGTCAATGCAACTGTCAAGACTCTCTCATATTGATGAACTGGATCACCTTGGATTTGTGCAGAAGTCGAGCAGTTCTTTACCAGGATTGCAGTGGGAACAGGTGATAGTTTTTTCTTTTATCTTTTTCCATGTAGCTTTGGCTGTCTTCATTTTGTTCGTCGTTGTCGTTCATGAAAACTAAGGTTTTCTTGATGTTGCTTTGGCTGCCTTCGTTTTGTTCATCGTTAATGAAAACTAATTTGTTTTACAGTTTTATATTGTTCTGACTGATTTCATGTACACAGGCAAACAATATAGAGAGTCTCCCAAGATCTGTAGATAGTTCTAAAGGCCTGGCAACTTTTCCAAGTGGGCTTAAGCATAGAAGGTATGCAGCAGCATGCCATGTAAAGATATTCATGGTTTCATTTTTAGTAGTATTATCATCACCAGAGTTGAGCAGTTAATTCAAGCTGCAAACAGAGCAGACTGCCCTGCCTAATCACAGTCCTCATATATTAACAACTAGTTGACTCGACCATCTGAAAATATGATTCGAAATTTGGATTATCTTTGATGTTCTTTCCTGGTTCTAAATTTCTAATTCACAATATGTTGGTAGATAATTTGAATGGATTTTGTAGTGATGTTGGAAATGAGCGGTCAAAACAAAAGGTGGAAGTTGAGGTCCCCAGGGAGGTGTTTGGTTCTGTTTATGGTGAGAAGGGAAGCAACCTGGCTCGCTTAAGAGAGGTATATATGCAGTATTTTGTGTAAACCCAACATCCAAAACAATCAAGGGCCTTCTATCCCCCCAATAAAAATAGATATGCATGCTTTTTGTATGAGGTTGTTCTAATGTGATTATGGTCGTATGTTATGGCAGATATCAAGCGCAAGTGTGATGGTGATAGATCCGTCTCCCGGGGAAAGCAGCGGGAAGGTGATCATCTCCGGGACACAGGAATGCGTTCGGATTGCTCAAAGCCTACTTCAAGCATTCATTTCATTTTAGATCACCATTATCATCAACTGATCATTCACGTCCAAATAGTGAGTGGTTAAGCTTTATAACCTCTGATTAAAAAGTTCAACTCCTTCCAGTCCAGTATGTTCTGTGTAATTCCCTAACTCGAGAGGTTTTTTGTTTGGTAGAGAGTAACGTGATTTCATGTAAATCCTTTGTAATTTAGAATCCACACACCGCACTTCAGCTGTAATTACTGTTGCGAGTCTCATGATATCAAACACTTCATTCTTCCACACCAAATATGAAAATATCTGCTTTGTTTTCTTAAATTTTCATTTATTCATTTGATCCTACACTTAGTAGAATACTTCCAATATAAATGGACAATTGTTTTGGGTTTTGAAATACAAAATTGGTAATCATTTTCGGGTTAAGACCGTTTAACATAAATAAACCATTAAAAAACTCGCATCTCTCTCTCTAACAAAAATGTTCTTCCATAACATAACTTATGGTCCACGAGGAAATGGGCAACTCGAGAAAAAGTTAAATTCTTCAAAAAGCGGTGGAGATCTATGAATTAAGGGTGATTCAATTCGCAATCCCCATTTTACTTTTTACAACTCCTAAATTAATTAAAATATAAATATTTATTTTTGTTATGGTTTCATAGTATTTCTATTTTGCTTGCTTTTTCCTTTACCTATTTTTAGGTGGATTATACTCGATTGTATGGATAATTATGATTTGTAGATTTATGGAGAAATAAGAGAATTAGAAATGGGTAGAGATAGAAAGAGAAGCGAGAGAAGAGATAGAAAGAGAGAGAATTGAGATTAATCTTTTTTCATATCTTACTTCTCCAGAATATGACATATTTTTTTTTTTGGATGTCGAGGATAACCCGCAGCCGCTACCGTGGTGCGCACTGGGTAAACCCCGCCCCTGTGTAATAGCCTGCAAACCTACACAGGGGAGGTAAACCACACTTGACAGGCTCACACCTAGTAGTGTTGGTGGTGGGTCGAACTTGAGACCTTTGGCCTCAAGAAACACCACTCCACCACTAGACCATCCCCAAGGGGACAGAATATGACATATTTAACAATACAATATTGGGACCACCTTGATTGGAATATCAAACCCTAATTATCTAAAATGGACCGAGTCCTTCTTGGAATGAAAATAAAACAAGGTAGCAAGCCCAATTAATAAAAGCGGCCCAACTATTCAATATAACCCAAAGTCTCGCCGTGTTTCGTATCTTCGACCCGACTCGTGTCTGCCTTCACAAAATTGGGTTGAAATCGGACTTCTCCTCACAAAACCCTAAAGTTTGAGTCTTGAGGAACCCACCGTGGCCAACTCCGTTGATTCCACCTCCGATCAATTCCCCGACCGATTCCAGTAGAGTTAGGGCCACAACATCACTCCCCTCTAATTTAGATCCTTGTTCGCAAGGATCAATGCCAGGAAACCGTCGCCTAATAAACTTGGTATCTTCCCAAGAAACAAGATCCAACCTTTCATCCCCCACTTCACTAGAATTTGATCGACGACCTCTCCTCTCCGTTGCAGAACCCGAGAACCCAGCACCGCCCCAGGATAAAGGCGAAAAAGTCCGTCTTCTGTTGCTTCGGGTAAGGTGGGTAAGGAAACTGCATTTTTCCCTAATTTCTTCTTGAGGAGGGACACGTGAAACACCGGGTGTACGCGTGAGCCCTCCGGTAATTCCAGTTTGTAGGCTACCGGACCAATCCGCTCTAGAATGGTGTAGGGACCGAAAAACTTGGAAGAAAGTTTTAGATTTTTTCGGAGTTGAACGGAACTTTGCATGTAGGGCTGAAGTTTCAAGTAGACTTGGTCTCCCACTTGGTACTGTTTTTCCTCCCTAGACTTGTTGGCATAGGCTCTCATAATCTCTTAAGCCACCCTCAGGTTCTCTTTTAGCTGCTGCAGCATAAGTTTCCTGTCGTGGATCGTCTCCTTCACTTCTTGGTTAGTAGTATCCAAATAGGGCCCAGTAGCTAAAAAGGGAGGGGCATAGCCATATAGTGCTTAAAACGGAGTGAGTTTCAAGGCTGTATGGTGATTGGTATTGTACCAATGCTCCGCAAGTGAGATCCACTTCAGCCACTGTTTAGGGTTTGCAGAAGTCATGGACCTCAAATAGTTTTCTAGGCACTGATTTAATCTTTTAGTTTGTCCATCGGTTTGAGGGTGGTATGCTGAAGAAAAATTGAGTGTCACCCCCAAAACTTTGAAAAGTTCCTTCCAAAAGTCACTTGTGAAAATCTTATCCCTATCAGTCACAATACTGACAGGTAATCCATGTAACTTGTATATGTGATCCAGAAACAGTTTAGCCACACTCTGAGCTGAAAAAGGGTGAGAGAGAGGTATAAAATGACCAAACTTGGTCAACCTGTCAATGACCACCAGAATAACATCCTTTCCCCCTGATTTAGGAAGTCCCTCAATGAAATCCATAGTTATGTGGCTCCAGGGTTGGTCTGGTATGGGTAGGGGCTGGAGTAGCCCTGGGGTAGCACCAATGCTAGGTTTGTTGAGAGAACAAATATCACATGCCTTCACCATGTCCACTACCTCAGTTTTCATACCTGGCTAGTAGAATGCTGTCTTGAGCCTCATATAAGTCCCATGAACCCCTGAATGCCCTCCATAAGGAGAGCTATGCATGGCAGATAAGATTCTGCCCCTAAGCTCTTGATTAGCCTCTACAGTGACCCTGCCCTTGTACCTTACTAGTCCTTGAGTCAAGGTATACTTAGATTCCCCTGTAGGGTTAGCTTTCAATGCCTTAATGAGTTTAGCTATAGTAGGATCTTTTTCATAGCTCTGTAGCACCTCTTGCACCCATAAGGGAGTAATGGTGCTTAGTATCTGGCATTCAACCCCATTGTTTTGAACCCTTGACAGAGCATCAGCAGCCCTGTTCTATACTCCTTTTTTGTATTGTATCTCATAGTCCAGCCCCAACAATTTGGTTATCCACTTTTGTTGAATAGGATTCACAATTTTCTGATCTAGTAGGTGTTTAAGGGCCTGCTGATCAATTTTAATAATGAATCTTTTGCCCTGTAAGTAGTGTTTCCACTTATTAATAGCCAGTAAGACAGCCAAGAACTCCCTCTCATATATAGATAAGGCCTGATTCCTGAGGCATAGAGCTTTGCTTAGGAATGCAATGGGCCTCCCCTTTTGCATCAACACAGCCTCTATGCCCACTCCACTAGCATCAGTCTCAATTGTAAAAGGCTGAGTGAAATCTGGGAGAGCTAACACTGGGGCCTGTGTCATAGCCCTCTTCAGGTGCTGGAATGCTTGTTCAGCACCTGAATTCCATTTGAAACCATTCTTCTTCAGTAAGGAAGTCAAAGGTTTACTGATAGTGCCATAATTCCTCATAAACTTCCTGTAGTAGCTTGTTAGGCCCAAGAAACCCCTTAGTTGTTTAACAGTCTAGGGTTGTGGCCAATTCTCCATACATTCAATCTTTTGAGGGTCTGTGGCAACCCCTTCCCCAGTAATAATATGGCCTAGGTACTCAATGCTTGTTTGTCCAAATGAGCATTTGGATCTCTTAGCAAATAGGGTGTGCTCCCTTAATAGAGTGAAGACCTCTCTTAAATGTGACAAATGGTCCTCCCAGGTTTTGCTATAGATCAGTATGTCATAAAAAAATACCAAGGTGTGTTTTTTTAAACAATCCCTGAAAACTTGATTCATCAATGACTGAAATGTTGCTGGGGCATTACAAAGGCCAAATGGCATCACCAGGAACTCATAGTGCCCATTGTGAGTTCTAAATGTTGTGAGGTGTCTGTATTCTGGCTCCACAAGAATCTGGAAGTACCCAGACCTGAGGTCTATCTTTGAAAAATAACTAGATCCTTGCAACTCATCCAACAGCTCATCAATGATAGGTATATGATAATCATGCTTAATAGTGTAGTTATTTAGATACCTGTAGTCCACACATAGTCTCCAGATTCCATCTTTCTTCTTGACCAGCAGCACAGGTGAAGCAAAAGGGCTTCTGCTATGCTGAATGACCGCAGCCTCTAACAGTTCCTTTACAATTCTTTCAATCTCATCCTTGTGTTGATGAGAATATCTATATGGAAATTGATGTCTAGGGATGGTTTCTGGCTTTAATAGGATCTGGTGCTCTACCCCCTAGCAGGAGGTAGTCCCTCTGGTTCTTGGAAGATGTCCTCAAACTCTGTAATAAGCCCCTCAAGCTGTTAATTCTTAGTGGGATTGTCAGCCTGGACAGCCACCACAAAGACTTCCTCCACTTCACTCTTCAGTTTGGTGTGCAGGAGTTTAAAAAGGGAATGGTGGGACATGAACTGACACTCACTGTGTGTTTTGTTAGCAAATAGCTTCAGTTTCTTTCCCATCCATCTAATAGTCACAACCATCAATTCATAGTCCAGCTCAATAGGGGAACATGCCTTGAGCCAGTCTCCCCCTAAAATCACATCACAACCCTCATGTTGAAGCAATCTGAGGGAGTGTTGCAGCTTGACACCTTGCATTTGCCACCCAAAATTCCCAGCCTTAGAAGAACTGACTAGCCTCTGTCCATTTGCTACCTTGATAAGTAGGGGTGTAGCTGCCTCCACTCGGCATCCTAATACCTGGGCTGTAGACTCCTTGATAAAACTCAAGGTACTCCCAGTATCTACCAATATCTGTAGCTTCTGCCCATTGCAGACCCCTATAAACTTCAGGGTAGTGATAGTGTCTTCTCCTTTGAGAGTATGTTGGGATATTTGAGTATCTTCTATAGGTGCCTCTGCGGTTGGCTCCCCTTCCAAACTGATGAGGGGTTGGAGATAAGCTATCTCTTCTTCCTCTGACATGATCATATAATGAATCCTGTGAGAACACCTATGGCCTTGAGTGTATTTTTCATCACAATTGTAACACAGACCCAATGTCCTCCTGTCAGCCATTTGAGCAGCTGTGAGTAATTTGATAGGATTCTTTGCTGTGTGTGAGTCCTTGTTGGATTGGGGAGAGAATTGAGGGGGTTGTGGTTTTGTAGCTGGAGTAGACCAGTTGCTGAGTGGTCTATTAGTTCCCTTGAGCCTCTTTGTGAGTGCTTCAAGGGTGATAAGTTGATTCCTACCCAGATCTATAGCTTGTTGAAGTGTAGTGGGATTGAACATAGCAACTGCAGCTCTTAACTCCTCACTCAATCCACTCAGGAAACTAGCAACAAAATAGGCCTCAGTATAGGTTCCTTTAGTGCACATGAGCATACACTCCTTCAGCTCCTCAAACTTGTCAACATAGTCCAAGTAATCCCCACTGTGCTTGAGTTTGTTAAACTCCACGACAATCTGGGATTCCTTGATATACCCAAACCTGGCTGCCACTACCTCTACAAATTGTTCCCAAGAGACATCACCATACTTAGAGCTGAAGCTCTGAAACCAGAGATCTGCCCTACCTTCAAAATTCATAGTAGCTAGGGTGACCTTTTGGTCATCTGGTAGGTTGGGAACCATCTTGAAGTAACCCATACATCGTAGCACCCAACCTCTAGGGTTAGAGCCATCAAACTTTGGGAAATCAACATGGGGCAGGGGTGTGTATACCTGATTTGCTTGGGGATCTGTAAGAGCTCTGCCTCTGTGAGTATACTGTGTGTACTGGGCTTTTGTTTGAGAAGCCTCTCCTGTGTATTGTTGTAGTAGGGGTGCCCTTAAGATGGATTCAGAATCTCCGATTCCCTTTTTTGGGGAGTTGCCGGATAACTGAACTTGTAAGACAGCTATTGACTTAGCGAGTTGATCAAGCTTACTAGTCACACCTTGCTGAATGTCCTCCATTTTTCCCTGTATGATCTCTATGTTTCCCTGTATATTTTCCATATTTTCCTGTATTTTCTGTTCTGAGGCATCGCGTTTCATTGTTTCAGTTTGCCAGATCTGTTGAAGCTTGTTCTGCCCCTCCTGGAGATCCTTCAATCGCGTCCCATCCGTCATGGCCAAGGAAGGAAGGCTCTGAATACCAATTGTTATGGTTTCAGTAGTATTCCTATTTTGCTTGCTTTTCCCTTTACCTATTTTTCGGTGGATTATACTCGATTGTATGGATAATTATGATTTTTAGATTTATGGAGAAATAAGAGAACCAGAAATGGGTAGAGATAGAAAGAGAAGCGAGAGAAGAGATAGAAAAAGAGAGAATTGAGATTAATCTTTTTTCATATCTTACTTCTCCAGAATATGACATATTTAACAATACAATATTGGGACCACCTTGATTGGAATATCAAACCCTAATTATCTAAAATGGACCGAGTCCTTCTTGGAATGAAAATAAAATAAGGCAGCAAGCCCAATTAATAAAAACGGCCCAACTATTCAATATAACCCAAAGTCTCTCCATGTTTGGTATCTTCGACCCGACCTGTGTCTGCCTTCACAAAATTGGGTTGAAATCGGACTCCTCCTCACAAAACCCTAAAGTTTGAGTCTTGAGGAACCCACCATGGCCAACTCCATTGATTCCACCTCCGATCAATTCCCCGACCGATTCCAGTAGAGTTAGGGCCACAACATCTATTTTCTAGATATTTTTTCTCTTACAACTCCCAACTAATTTAAAAATATAATAAAATACAATACAACCCCAAACTAATTTTGAAATACAACCCCTGTACTACTTTAATTAAAATCTCTACCAAACAAAAATACAGCCCCCAACCATCTTCACAATAAGGGAAAAAAATGAAACAAAAGAATAACATGAATGTTCTTCATTAATCAATTCATAAACATATTGTAATTACGTTTATTGCAGGCTTGCAGAGCCGTGCACAAAACAAATATATTTTCCAAAATCCAACGTATGAAAAAAAACATATGCTCAAACATGACATGTACCCATATTCGGATAATATAAAATATATAAAACTTGTTAGAATTTATTGTTGAGTATTTTTCTCATTTTAATAAAGGGGATTTCTTAGAGTTTGTTTGAAACCGTTTAAGCTAACATGATATGACATAAAATAATAACTTAATTGATAGAATGGATAAATTTATCTCATTAGCATATTCCATGTGGTCGAATTGCATTCACACAGGCTGTATAATTATTTGTAACAAGAAAAAATCACACGAGAAGAGAGAAGAATAGTTGACAGAGACCATGTCAAGAAATACATTGAAACTTGAAAGGGAGCAATAACAAGAAGTTACGAAAATGATAAACAATGGGTAATATAAAGTGATAAGTGGCAAGAAAAAAAAGGCTAATCTCCGTGCTCAAAAGTTGTATTTCAATCTATCTTTCATTAAGAATTGAAGATGATTGAGCATAAATTTATTAGTTGGTGTAGCTACATACGCTGAGTTGAGTTCACAATCTTTAAACTCTTCGCACTATCCTCTTCTCCTTCACATTCACCATCGATAAGGACTTGATTTTTTTTTTTTGAACATCGGTATTTGATGGAAAATAAGATATATATATTGTGTTTTAGTGTGTTGTTTGTTAAGCTCTCTCTCTCTCTCTCTCTCTCTCTCTCTCTCTCTTGGTTGTTTGTTGTTGTATTACTCAAGAGAACAATGAAATCTCGTTTATGGATTGTTTTGAGGTTTTTTTTTCTTTGGTTTCCTTTTGTATTATTTAAGATGGTGGCTATATATTTGAGGGTTGTATTTTAATTTGTTGGGACTTTAAGATAGGGGTTGTGAGGGCAAAAACTTATAAAAAATATATCTATATTTTAATTAATTTAGGGGATTGTGAAGAGAAAAATGAGAGTTGTAAATAGAATCACCCATGAATTAAAGGTGGAAGGGTTGGTCTCTTGTACATGCAGCCATACACCATGGGCGCCTATTATACCAGTCAAACCCATTAAAAAAAAAGTCAATTTGTCCAGCATGTGCACCCATGGCGCCAGCCGCCCACACACCTGATATATATTTTATTTTATTTTTGTGATTTTTTAGTTTTTATTTTTTCAAAAAATATACACACTAAAATAAAATTAGTGAATTCTAAAATTAAAGTGAATTATTTTAATTTGTTTGAAATAAATATAAATATACTCTAAACTGGAATTAATAAATCCTAAAATTAAAGTGAATTAATTTATTTATTTTTAAATTCGGCAACTCGCGCAATGTACTCGTCTAACGCTAACGCGTGAGCTAGTACATTGCGCTCGATAATTATTTTTTTCAAAATAAATATAAATGCTAATTGAAAATAAAAAACCAAATTTTTGAAATAAATATATATCTTAAAATGGAATTAGTGAACCATAAAGTTAAAGTGAATTAATTTAATCTTTTTAAAATCCAGCGACTTGCACAATGCATTCGTCTGATGTAATGCGTGGGCTCATGCATTGCGTTAGACACTTAATTTTTTCAACTTAAATATAACCTCTAATTGAGATTAATAAACCATAAAAAAACAGAAACACTAAAAATCATAAAATAATCCCCATAAAAAGCTAAAAAATTCTAAAAAAATCATAAAAAACCATGAACCATAATGAACCTCTAAACACCTAAACTCTAAACATAAATTGAAATGGAAAAAATCACAATTTAAACTAAATAAACTCGTATAAAATAACTATAGCTGTCAAATGTGTCGAGTCGGACCAGGCCGGCCTGAAGAAGAAGATAGCCGGCCAGATTTCTTGTTGTCGAAGAAAAAGATGATCGGATAATTGTTTATCTTCTGCATTCATTCCATCCGCATCGTGTTCTTTGTTTCGAGATATTGGGAAGGAAAATATTTGTTTTTTCTTTGGCTTGTTTATTGAAGATATTTGTTACTGCTATTAATTTCATCTTCATCGCGTGTTCTTACCCAGTATCATTTTTATTTTCCGAAGAATTATACTGGCATGGGGAATGGGGAAGAAGAAGCTCCAATGAAATTTCTTTTAATATTTTGTTTTGTTTAATGTTTTTAATATGTGGTGTGAAAAATAATTTATGTAATGTAGAAAACCAACTTAAATGTTATTTAAATAACTAGTTATTTCTCCTGTGTGATGCACAAATGATTATTATTTTTAAATTTGTAATATTATGATTATTTTTGAATTCTATATGTTGTGATTCATTTTTTAAAAATTGATAAAACGATATGAACATGTGTTAATTAATTAGATAAGAAGATCAATTTGTGTAGTTACGACAAACAAAAAGAAAATTAAATTTTAGGAACTAAATGAAAATTCATATTAGAAAGATCAAATTGAAATATTTCAAATGACACGATTTTATAAATAGTAATGTATAATTAATTGTCTACGATTAAAGAACATTTGATTTCTTTGAATATATGACAGATATAAAAAAAATATAATCTTTAATTATTTTAAATGATAAAATTGAAATAGAAAAATAATAAATCATTACAAATTATGTTATACTTATATGACATTAGTATTATTATTATTATTATTATTATTATTATTATTATTATTATTATTATAGCGCAATACAAATGAATTTTTTTTAGGCGACAAACGTTGAGTATTGCAAATCCTCCACCTATGCATAAAAAATAAAATAAAAAATATTACAAATCTCAAATTTTCAAGTAAAAAAAAATACTAAATAAGATTGCAAAAATGTGTTAAAAGACAACGGTTGTAATCTAAACCATTGTAAAAAATGAAAAAAGAATAAAGAAAATTTACAACAATAAATGTCATCAATGTTGTTTATTAATTCAAAACTGTTGTCTATTATATAAAAAGTGTTGTTTAAAGTATAATTATCAAATTGTGTGATAGACAACCTTTTATACCAGAACCGTTGTCTATCACACGATTTTGCTTTAATATATGTATGGATTTCAAAATTATTTCAATTCTTTTTTTTTTTAATTTATAGTGCAAAAAGTAAATTTTATAGTGCAAATAACAGCTCCCGAAAAAAAAAAAAGAATTTGAATTCCATTAAATATCTCATGAGTCCAGAGTCAACCCCATAATAATTTTCTAATACAATGTCTTTTTATATGGTTTACGAATATTCACATAAGATAGAGTTCACTCATATCATACCATGAAATAGCGGCTGGAAATTTTCCTCCTAATAATAATAATGATTTGCACTAATGTTGGTTTGAATTAGAATTGTTGGGTATTGAGAATCTAATTCAATTTGTTTACGTAAGGTACGTATATAATACATAAATACACAAATATAATTAATTAGTTACACGCTTTTCTTCACTAATTTAAATTGATCATGATTTCTTTTTATAGTTTTCCAGCAACTAATCTGATTATATATTCAAATTTAATACTTTTCATCTACTAAGTTGCACGTTATTCGGTGGAGATAGTGCAGCAGGAGTATTTATTCGCCTAGCTTTCATTTTCTCCGTTTATGTCGTATTTAGTTTTGAGAAATAGTACTCTCCCTCCTAATAAAATAAGTTGATTAAGATCTTTACATAGATTAAGAAAAAAATTTAGAAAAGACAATTAATCAAAAAAATTTCTAATATGCCCCTATTTATTTATTTAATAATAAATTAAGACTTAATGTAAATATATCAAATAAGGATATACATTAATAAATTAACTAAATATATATAGAAATCAATTTATATATTGTGATATTCAAAAAGGAAAAACAAATCTACCTTATTGGGACGGATAAAATAAATAATTTCAAGGGGTGAAAGCGTATTTTTCAAGGAAATTTTATTAATCCATACGTTGAAATATCATCATCCAAAAGGCCATAACAATCCAGTTAATCTAGTAAGGGCATTTCCAAGCTCACTCCACCTGCAACTTTGCAGCTAAGTTTTGCTCAAAAATCACCTACAACCATCCGCCACCTCTACATGTTTTTTTTAAGGAGGTGAAAGGGGTAGCATTCACTCCCCCTACCACTTTTTTTTTTTTTTTGCATTAATTTTATTCTTTATTTTTTTTTATTAATCTAACAATGTAAATTATGTTATTTTTGGGTTTAATATTATGTTTAATTTCACTTAATATAATAAAAAAAATCTTATGTAATCATAAAAAAATTTAAAACTTAAATTACACGAAATAACATAAAATATATTACATTAAATTAAAATTACCACAATAATACATAAAATACATTACATTAATATAAAACTACAATAATAATAAAGAAACATACAACTCAACGCATGCAATACAATATTTATTGATTGATCGATCATTTATGGGATGAATTTTCAAATTCTGAGGATTAATTGTTATTAAAATGTAATTTATGTTTTTGTTAATGTTAGTTCAATTTTATAATGTAATTGTTCTTTTATATTAGTAAATGTTGATTTTATGTTCAAATAAAATATAGTTTCGTAAATTAATTTAAATTGTATTTTTTTATTATTAAATAATATTAAATATCAAACATAAATATATTTGAAAAAAATGTATGCTACACAATAATTTGAAAAAAATATATTAGAAAGCATAAAAATGAAATATTCCATTATAGATTTGATGGTTAGAGATGTTTTTCTCCAACTCTACATTTTCTTTTAAAATAGAGGTAGTGGGGAAAAAATAGTTGGAAATGGTCTAAATCAAAATTGGATGAACAAAAAACAGAGAGGTGTTATCCCACAAAAGTCTATCAAAATATTCCTCAATCTGTTACAAATAGAATCGACAAACTAACACTGTATTTTCCATTTCCTCAAAAAAATAAAAGAAAGAAAAACGGGCATTTTCCAGAAAACTAAATGGAAAACATATAGCAGAAATGTCCACAATAGACATTTTTTTTTACCTGGCAAGCCGTATCCAACCTAAATCCTCGATATCGATACAAAAAAGAACTGCATAAGCTACACAATAAACGTACCCAGTGCCTACTTTTTCTCTTTTCAGATCCGGCAATTTAAAAATAGACGAACGAATGAACAAATCGCAACATAGAAGTAGTAATATACAAGTTTTCACAACTCACAGCAAGCAATAACTAGCCGTGTGTTAAGATGGAGTAGAGTGATTTAGAAGTTAGTACTTGATCACATGATGACGCAACCAGAGTTCATACATGACCATATGGAACGCGTCATGACTGACAGAAGGCGAGTTCCACTGGAAGTGCTTCTGGACCTGATAACAGAGCATCATAAATAATTAATTTAAGAACACGTGATCTCTGCTAAAAGTGCAAAACCAAAAATCGTATATGAATATTATGCATTAACCAATGCAGAGTGGGGTGGAGAAACTACAGTTGTGGAGTTTGCTGCAGTTAAAAGTAGAATTGTACCTTGACTAAATTGTTGTGCAACCTAACAAACTCTTCTTGTGTTATTTTCTTCAGAATCTGCTTAAGTTGATAGACGTCCTTCTCCTTCAGTACCACCGAGAATTTATGCCAATTTATTATGTCATTGAAAGGCAAATCGTAGTAATTAGAGAGTATCACTGCACAAAACAATCCACCGTCAAACTAGAGTTAAGAAGGAAATTGAATACTTGCAAATATCTTTTCGCATACACATCAAATAAAGTACTGCTGTGCACGCCAAATCACAGGTTTATATATATATATACTTCATATATTGTTCTAACATATCCATTTTTCTCCCCTTTTCTGAATATTTAGGCATAATTATTTCTTTTAACAACAATTTTGAGGAATCTGGAGGCTAGGTATCCTGGGAGTCATGGCATAGTTATTTTCCAACAGTACAATTAACACAAACCAACTTCTATGGTTAGATTTCCATTTCTGACAGTACGAAAAATAATCTATTCTTATACACTTTGAAAACAAACTGGAAAATATAGTGGCCTAGAGATTTGCTTTCTACAAGCACGGTCCAATTTGTCACGAGAAGGATTATTGCCTCTGCTTGTTACAAATAATTACAATTAAAACAAATGGACAGAAGCCATAGTGTGGGTTTAACTATTGAAACATCAAGGTCCAACCATAAAAACATATTATTGGGTATGTAAGAGAGGGATTAGTTCTCACCAGGTATGCATCCGTAATGTATAGAGTCTGTTATACGGGCACTATTGACCTGAGAGCCACCAGGGCAAATGCAGAACTTTGTTCTGTAAAACCTCTTTTGATAAACGAGATGCCCGGTGGCCCTGTTAATTCTGTTGTTTGAAATATCAAGTTCAGTATCATTTTCCCATACTCGTGCCAGTATGACCCGTATCTTGGAATTCCTATGCCCTGCCCAGAAACCAAGTGTTGTCCTGCAACAAATGATAATTAATTCTTCAGAAAATAAGATGGATGATAATCATGTGGTTCTTGGTGAGTAAATAGGATTAAAATAAACGGACATCATTACAGTAATATTAAATCCTACAAACTAGGTACGTTGATTGCTAAAGTTGAGACCCACTCTGATTTATTCAAAAATATATATAAGGAAATTGGCACAAATTCAATATTAAATATGGTGTTGAGTTCTGTGATATTATCTTTTTGTTTCTACGTGTTCGGGAAATATGTAACATCATTACTTTGTCCTTTCTAGCTTGCACAGAAACCTGTCTGCGAGAATTATTACCTCGAATTAATTATTCTGGGGTAGTCTAAAATATCTTTAACCCAAAGAAGGATTTACAACAACTTGACATGATATCATATATTAGGCTCTAGTAAACTATCTAAATATCAGGTCTTGAAACCATTTTCTGGCAGTAAGTTGCTGAGGAAATATATGAAATCTAATAAACTAACTACAAAATGGACTCTGGTATATTTCATTCCTTAGAAGGCAAGAACTTCCCCATGATCTATTTATATAGGAAACATTCACTTATATCCAGATTCCTCCAGCTTCTCAAAGAACTAGAGTACACGGCAATATCCCACTTATGATAAGAAAATACAATATATATCAACATCACCGTGCATAGAAGCTAGGAAAAATCAACAATTGCAAATCCATTTTTTAACCAAAAAATTAACACTATTCTTTCTCCATTCACTGACAGCTGAGAAGGCAATTAGCACTATTCTTTCTTTATATTTATAAGACTTCCTCAAGAATTGCAAGAGGTATCGATACCGTACTGACGTACCTATTTTCTACATCATTTCCTCCGGCTGGAAGGGCAAAGGGCTGAAGAATTTGAGGGAGTGCAACATCTTTGTGTGGTATAAACCCAACATCATAGCTGGGAGAGCAAACAACACGAATTGAGTTTTTTACAAGATTTGGAAGTCCTTCAGTGGCCCTCACACCAACATCATGACATGTAACAAAAAAATGATCTGCACCTAGAGTTCTATTCCAATATGGGTATTTGGACATCAAGCTCTCCACATAGTCCCGGACAATTATGGTCATGTTCTCATATGATATACCCTGCAAGTATTTTTAAGAAATTCATATATCATTAATCAAAACCTCAAATTCTAATATAAGTGAAACATTAGAACATCACTGCAGGCAGAGAACACTATTAGTAAAAAAAACACATACAACAAGAGAAGAATACGGGAAAACTCTTCAAACTTACAATTCCTAATAACTTAGAGTAAATGGCAGGTAACTGAACACAAACTTCACTCATTCGTTACAATGAGTGTGAATCTCTATATGTCACAACATTCTGCATAGACTGTAGGTAGCAGAGAGTATTTAGCAATGAGATATGGAGCAGAAAATGAGGGTGGTTACAGAGCTGGGTTTTTTATGTTTCTGCTGGCAGGCGACAAATATGTAAAAGAGAAGAATGAGTGGTGAGGGTAAATGGAGCAATAATGCATATGTACTTGTTAAGTGGACTCAATTAGGCATTCATGTAGATGGAGAATAAATTAGAACCAAAGACAATAATACAGAACCAGGAAAAAACTGCAGCTTACTGTACTTACTAGGTGTAGGATACATCAAGATGTGAAATTTGCATTACACCTCAGCTTTTAGTAGTGAAATAGCTCATGGTGATAAGTGGACAATTAAAGTGGAATGAGATGGTAGTTGAATCACGTATCACAATATCACTCTAATAACAAGGTCATTAGGCAGGGTGAGGAACATAAGATCATTGAAATTGATATTCTCTTGCAAGTTAAAAATAAGTGCGAACAATAACAGAAAGAAGGATTAGTACTTAATTGACTTATGCAACTGGGTAAAATGACTTCAGCTGCCCCTCCTAACTTCTCTAGCTTCTAAAGGGAAGTACACACCATGTCCAATATAGATCACGCCATTGGGCACTTCCTGATTATCTTCATAGGCCGAGAATTTATTGTTTATGCAGTCTTCATTTACCAAGCTGAAAACTTCCCTTCCACCTTCCAGTTAGGCAATTGTAACAAGATAGGCATGATTTATTCACAAGGCATCAAGATAAACAATTTGCATTACAAAAGGACAACTAGAAACAAAGCAAGAGAAAATAAATTGATAGCTCTTGAATACTAATTTCATCAGTATTTCTTTATGTGCCATGGCTTGTGAAATAACCATTAGAACAATATTAGCAACGTTCAACTCTCTATACAAACTACAGTATTATTAATGGCAGTCTTGTTAATGCATAAGTTCCTTCCACCCAAAAGTTAAAGATAAAGCATGGAGAGGCAAAACGCAACTTATTTAGCTGCATGCAGTAAGAATCCATTGAAATAACCCGTTTTTAAAGTACTTCGATAATTTAGACAAATGAAACCAATCCACATCACTAAAGATGCCAACTTATGCATACACTAACAGTTAACAGAAAGCAAAAGTCTCTCAAGAGTGAAGAACACTAATATTTACAATCTTTCACCATCAATGCAGTAGGAAATTCAACATCTGAAGCTGCAGCATCTACAGAGGATAAGCACTCAACAAACTCAAGGAGCTGGCTCTTGGAACAAGCAATGAGAAGAAACGCGCAAATTTTCTTTCTAAGTTCCATTCCATAATACACAATGTAAATTGCCCAGCATTCGATTTACAAGCACCAGAAGCAACCACATTTGCCATTAAAAATTCACGAATGGCGGCATACCTTTCCTCGCATCTTATGGCAAGAGATCGGGATAAAGAACAAGTCCGCCCGATCTGGATCATCCGTCACGAATTTACTATCCCTAAGATTCTGAAAGAAGTATCCCTCGCTCGAGTATTTTCCGGTCAGCTTCCGCGGCGTCTGGTAATAGGTTTTCGGATCCCCATCGGAGTAAACATACACCTTAAATCTCTTCAACATCTCCTGATAGTTCAACCTAAACACCTTCGGCGAATGGTAAACGTCGTCGTCCTCCACATCGTCACTCTCCTCTCTTTCCTTTTCCGAAACCACACCTCTCTCCGCATTATCACCGTCAGCGTAATCAACAATCTGAAAGGAAGGAAAAAAAATAGAGAGAAATCGATCAAATCAAACCAAAAATTAGTAAATTTAGGCAATTGCATAGACAAAGAGATGGAAGAGTAGTACCTCAGGCAGGGAGGATTGTATGGAGCGGGTGATAGTGGAGGAGGATGAGAGAGAAGGGGAGCGTAGGGATTTAAGGGAGAGATAAGAGAAGGAAACAAGTGTTAGAATAGCGACAGTGAGGACGGCGCGTCGGAGCGTGCAGGCAGCAGCGGAGAACAGTGGCTGCTGGAGTTTTACCGCCGACATTCCCGGGGCGGAGCTTGTGGCTGCCGGTGACCCTTAGCGGTGGTGGCTAGTCGTGGAGATTTATCTTCTGAAGCTAAACGCGTGAGTTTCAAAGAGAGTTCAGTTGATAGGGGCGGTAGCCGGAGCCAGGAGTGAGAAACTGAGTGTGCAAGATCGGAGAGAAACCTTTTTCTTTCTTTTTTGTTTCGTTTGGTTTATCATCTAAATATAGAAAGGAAAATTAGAACTCCAATTAAAACATCATCCTTACCTGCACATCACTCGATCCAGCGGACTCATGTTATTCAATCTTAATTCATTAAACTAATAATCTGACTTTCGAATGATAATAAATTAACTACACAAATATAAAAACTGATCAATTTAACAATAACCAACTATGCACAAACAAAAACTAAAACGGAACAATAAATTACGTTAAAACATAATCTTCATAAACATCCAACAACCCTAGGTACTCTAGAAATTTAGCTACTCATGTTGTATTCAAAATCCGAAGCAAATAAATACACATGGGTAATCTTAGTCTAGATAGTGCTTCTCGATCTCTGCGGTATCTTCTCTGTCTTCTCCACTGTATTCTCCACTCTCTTTATAGGGTAAAAGTTGTGATTTTCGTCCAAAAGCAGTGCTTAAGCCGTAGAGGAGAGATCGAATCTCCTATACGGAAGAAAAGTCTGGTCCAAAAAGAAACTCACCAAAATCGACCAAAGGAGCATGGGTCGTGCATTAGGGAGCACAGTTCGTGCCCTAAGTTAGGGAAAACTCACGGTTTCGTGCAGAAAGAAGAGCACGGACCGTGCTTACCTCTTTGTCACTTGACACGTTTCACTATTTTGCTTTGATTTTGCTCGTTTCTTGTCCGATTGACTGGATTCTTTTTGCAACGCACTGCTCACTTGATTATCTATATTCTTAGGACTT
The DNA here is from genome assembly GCA_026008535.1 of Perilla frutescens. Classification (NCBI taxonomy): domain Eukaryota; kingdom Viridiplantae; phylum Streptophyta; class Magnoliopsida; order Lamiales; family Lamiaceae; genus Perilla; species Perilla frutescens. The sequence goes on along the minus strand of BRKX01000008.1, from coordinate 7,324,617 downwards.
TTCAAGCACAATTTCATCTCATAAAATAATTGGTAATAAAACCTTCAAAATGAGCAAAAACGTAATACTGGACAAAATATGAAAAATTATGCGCAACTTGTCAATGTATGCATGTAATGCACATGAACTATCATCCAACTAGACCTCAAAATGCATGAAAGTCATGAAAATCAAGAGTTTATCAATTAATTTTTAGAAAGTATACTCTTAAGTTTATTGGATATATAATCATAATTGATATATTTTATAAGGTTCATTACACTTTAGTAACCCGAACGTTGGATGTTTCTACACTTTTATCCTGAAGTTTAAAATTTTTTACATATTAACACCTAATGTTTGCACAAATTAACACTTAACACTCATAGAACTAGAGCAATTTTTCAATCTCGCAAATGTTGACTTAACATTTAACACTGCTGGAAATCTTTCAAACTCAATCTTTAGTTTATTCCATTTATACAAATATTAGATGTTGTTGATCTTCACAATTTTCAGTAGTCCATGTTAATTTGTGCAAGCGTTCGGTATCAATATATAAATTTTGAAACTTTAGAACAATACAAGTGTAAAAGTGTTTAACGTTGGGTACTAAAGTGTAATCAACCATATTTTAGTACAAATAAAATTAAGATTGATATATAATGACTATATGTAGGCTGCAATATTATAATTTCTTAAATTGAAATTTTTATGTTTCGATATATATTTATTAACAATATTCTGGCTACATTTATTTTACATAATTACCAATTCTTGAGAGTTAAATACAACAAATCTATATAAATATACAATCTTAAAAACCTTTAAAACGAAATATATGTTATTGTTATCATCTTTGTTCACATATATTTTTCATAAGTTTTTAGTCACGGTCAATTGTCCATAGTAGTTTCACGAGTCACAAGTTGTGCTGGCTTGAAATTTTTTATTTGTAAACACGATGATAGTGTAAAAAATGTTACTGCAAACATTATATATAAACAAGTGCTGCATAATATATAATATAATATTTTAATTGTAGTAGTTTAATAATTATTTGAAATATATTATATTATATTATATTATTTATGTATGTGTGTGTGTAATGAACCAATTATTTCTTTTATTGATTGTCAATTAACTCTTTTTAGATTTAGAATAAGAATTGTCTGATATAACAAAAAAAGATTACCGGACAATAAAAAAAGAATATTAACTTATTAAGTAAAATATTAATTATCTATAAAAAAATGTGTCACTCACATTAAATATGTGATCATTGAGTTTGGGACCATGAATGAACTCGTGCATCGCACGGGTGGAAATCTAGTATTAAAATACAATAACTACATTCGATTTTCTAGCCGTAAAATTGATCAAATGTTAGATTTATAATTTTTTTGAAAAAGTGGGTTATTTTTTAAAAAGTATCTAAAAGGTAGGTATCAAAGTGTAATATATATATATATATATAGGGGATGGTTCTGGTGTAAACCATCCCCAGTGTGTAAACTGTAAACCAATCTTTAACCACACATCCATCAAAATCCAATAGTCAAGATTTGGTCAAAGAGACGGTGGCATTTTTGTAAATAAAAGGAACTTCAAAAAACGCGGTGGCAATTTGGTAATTTTCGCCTCAAGGTCAAAATTTAAAAAAAAAACACGGACTTCCGGACGTATGCTAACGAAGGCACACTCAAATGCTAACGAACACATAATCATATGCTAACGAAGCAGTATTATTGCATGCACAATACGTAACTTTAAATGCAAAACTGATTTCGTTATGAAATAATTAAATGAAGAATTTAGTATGGTTGGAAACCTAGTCAAACCTATTTCTCAACAAAAAAATAATTTAAAAAAAAATATTAATCGCGGACAAAGTTATGCTTGTTTTATTTAATGTTATTAGTTGAATAATTTGACTCCAATCTACTACATTATTGTTTTATTAGCATTATGAAATATATTCCTTCAGCATTATATATATAATGCTTCTATTAGCATATGACAATGTTAATAGAAGTAAATGATGAAATGCACAAAAATTAAATTATAAAATCCTGAAATTGATATGATAAACATTTATAGCAATATATAATACTTCTGTTAGCATACATCAATGCTAACATTATTATGATGTTGTCAAATATTTTACATTATTCTACTGCCATCATTATCATATGCTAACAGTGGCATATGACAATGCTAACAATAACATTAACATTTATTTATGAAAGCAAATATTTTAGCATTCACTATTATTAGTATTCGTTTATATTATCATCACATATAGTATGAAAAATACATGATTCTGTTAGCATTATTATAATATTTTCATTAGCATATAACAATGCTAACATTAACAATGCATTTTCACTCTTATACAAAAAATATCTTAATATATTAATGTATTGATCGTTGTCAATATATTATTTTTCTTTAGCAATATGTTATTATTTTGTTAGCAATATGTTATTATTTCGTTAGCATTGTATTAATAAACTATTAGTATATGAAAGCAAATATTTTAGTATTCACTATTATTAATATTCATTTATATTTTCATCACACATAGTATGGAAAATACATGATTCTGTTAGCATTATTATAATGTTTTCATTAGCATATGCCAATGTTAACCTTAGGAATGCATTTTCATTCGCATACAAAAAATATCTTAATATATTAATGTATTGATCGTTGTCAATATATTATTTTTCATTAGCAATATGTTCTTATTTCGTTAGCATTATATTAATAAGATATTAGTATTGGATATCCAATGTTAAAACATCTTAATACATTAATGTATATTGTTTTCTATCAATATATTGTTCTTCGTTAGCAATATATTATTACGTCATTAGCATTATAATAAATCAATATTAGCATTGAATAACTGTGTCAAACGAATACAACACAAAATATATTTTTAACGAAACTCGAACATGTGTTAACGAATAATAATAATTGTTCATTCTACATTAAATGTACAAACTACCTAGAAAAAAAATATATTACAACAAAAAACTAACAATATAAGCCAATTCAGCTTATTTCAAATTCAAATTTCTTCATCTAAAAAAAAAAGAGGCACATATGCCTCATAAAATTGAGTTGGAACCTGTATCATAATATTATAAGCTCAGCATTTAAAAATTGATTTTGTTTCACTAGCAAATTCTAAACATATGCAACAAAAACATAATGTTTACGACAAATCATAATGATATTAACAAATAAATCATATCATAATGCTAACGTTATAATACTATCATTTGACAAGAATGCTAACAATATCATTTGACAATGCTAACATTATAATACTATTGTCATATGCATTACGTAATTCTACTGTTAGCATTATCATATGCTAACAGTAACATATGACAATGCTAACAATAGAATTAACATTCATTTATACTAACATATTTGTTAGTATTTGTTATTATTAATATTCGTTTGTATTATCATCACATGTAATATGAAAGACACATGATTCTATTAGCATTATTGTAATATTTTCATTAACATATAACAATGCTAATCTTAGCAATGCACTTGCATTCTCATATAAAAAATATCTTGATGCACTAGTGCATTGTTTGTTGTCAAAATATTATCTTTTGTTAGCAATATGTTATTATTTCGTTAGCATTATAGTAATAAGATATTAACATTGATAGCCAATGCTAAAATGGTTTAATGCATTAATATATATTGTTCTCTCTCAATATATTATTCTTTGTTAGCGACATGCTATTACTTAATTAGCATTATAATATAACATTATTAGCATTGAATAACTGTGTCAGACAAATTCAACATATAATAGATTTCTAGCGTAATTCAAACAATATGCTAATGAAAATTAATATTAGCTCATGCTACATTAAAGGTACAAAAGTACCAAAAACATAAAAAATAAACAGAAAAAGACTAACAAAAATTAAAAATACAAGCCAATTTAGCCGATTTAAAGCGTAAATTCTTTCATCTGAAGAAAAAAATAGATGTCTTATAAATCTTTCAATGGCTTCATAGAAGATTTCACATCTTGGTATACCTATTTTAGTCTCCAAACCATGAGACCTTAAGTTGGCACCTGTCATCAAAATATTACAACATCAATATTTAAAAACATCATACTTAGCATATGTGATTATATTCGTTAGCACGAATATTAACATATACAACAAAAACACAATGCTAATAGAAAAATATAATGATGCTAACAGATAAACTGTATCATGTTAGCATCATACTACGCGAACAAAAATACTAAAAATATATGTACTAATTCTTCAACCAACAATTAATTAATTTTAAATCTGAAAACACAAACCATCAACAAAAACATCTTCTCTGAATAAAGAACACATAGACACAACAAGAAAAAGCTCAAAAAAAAAAATTCAGATGACTTCCAAATCTCATAAAAAAAATGTTAAATCGATCAAATCTACAAAAAATGAAACACTAAAACAACGATGGTATACACAAATATGAATTAGAAAAAAAATTGATCATGATTGTGTGAGAGGATCTAAACATAAAAAGCACAGTTCCAGACGAGTTTCAATCACCTGCGTTTTTTTCTCTTTTTTAGATCTTCATCGTCGCTACTATTGTTGGATTTCCTCATGTAGGTGGAAGACGTAGCGATGTCGACAGTGGAGAGAGAGATGATACATAAATAATTACTATACTATGTTTTTTATGGAAGAGATGGCGATAGTGGCGACGACAATGATGGTGACTGACGGTAGACACCAGCTGATACTACTTAGCATATTTAATGAAAAAACTAATAATACAAGACAAATTAGCCTATTCTAAGTTCAGATTTCTTCATTTGAAAAAAACACCCAGATGACATTTAGTGGCTTCATAGAAAACACACATCACACATAACTATTCTAGTCTTCAAACCATCAAAACTTGAGTTGGTACCTGTCATCATAATATTATATGGTCAGCATTTAAAATCATCTTACTTAGCATATAGATAAATATTCGTTAGCGCAAATATTTTCCCAAATGAATTCGTAACATATACAACAAAAACACAATGCTAACGACAAATCATAATGATACTAACAGATAAACTGCATCATGCTAACAATTTACAACGCAAACAAATATACCAAATATATATATATATATATACTGATTATTTAACCAACGATTAATCAACGTCAACTAAAGATTAATCAACGTCAAATTTGAAAAAATAAGCAAAAAGAACATATATTCAATATAAGCAAAAATCGAAACAAAAAATACGATAAATAGCTCAATTTTGATTTTTTTAATAGAAATTACAAAACCATTGGCAAGTCCATCAAATCCACGAAATAGTAACACATAATTAAGTGGCGGTATATTAAAAAAATGAATCGAAAAAAAACACCAAATTGCTCGATTATGTAACAGATCTAAAATACAAAAAACACGATGAAGATCTTCATGATATATTGAAGGGTTAGTGAGATAGAGAGAAGATACAGATCAATCGCTGCTACGCACCGTTGTTAGATTTCTTCATATGAGTGGAAGGGGCAACGACAGTGCCGGTGGAGAGAGAGTGAGAGTTGGAAGGGGTGACGATGGTAGCGGTGACAGTGGTGGTGGCGGTGGCGGTGGCGATGGAGAGAGAGAGCGCGCGGCGATGGTGGCGAAGAGAGAAAGGAGGGAGAGAGAGAATCCACTCACGGGAGAAATGGAGATGGAGAAGAAATCAATGACAAACCCTATAAAAATTACTAAATTACATAAATAACCCTCCACCCATAAAATAAGTTAAATATTACAAAAATGCCACCTTAAATTGGATTTAATCTGGGCCACTAATTTTTAATGGATGAATGGTGAGAGATGGGTTTACAGTTTATACGCTAGGGAATGGTTTACATTTGATCCATTCCCTATATATATATATATATATATATATATATATATATATATATAGTCTTTGTTCAATATATATTTAAGGTAAATTACATTTTGATACCTATATTTTAAGCTATTTTTCAAAATTAACAAAAAATTACTCACTTTTTCAAAAATTTTGCAAATCTAACATTTGATTAATTTTATGACCCGAAAAATGAACGTAGTAAATTGTATTTTAATAATTCCATTTTCCTAGCCATACAAAAAGAATCCTTCAATTAAGAAATATTTAAAATCAATCAACTACATATGATTCTCGGGCCATATAATTGAGTAAATGTTAGATGTGTATTTTTTTAAAAATAGGTATTGTTTTGTTAATTTTGAAAAAGTAAACTATTTTTAAAAAGTGGCCCAAAATGTAAGTATCTAAATATAATTTACCCATGTATTTATTAGTAGGGTGATTTTATTCCCAACCCCCAAATTTCTCTTTACAACCACCGTTATTTTTTAAAAATAAAAATATTAATAATTAGACTATTTTGTCCTTTAAAACTCCCTTAGTTAAAAACCCAACAACCCCCTGCGTACAACCCCCATCTATTTTATAACTAAATCCATTTTATGATTGTTGTTGAAACATTTATGACAAAACAAATTAAAATCTATGAAAGATTGGGATAAATAAACCACGAAAGTTTACAGAAAATGTGACAAACTTGAAATTGAGAACTGAGTGCAATTCAGCTTGCGTTTAACTGCGAGGCTATACAACGTTCGTCTTTTTTTTTTACGATTTTTTAATACTTTAAAATGTTTTAATACTTTAAATAGAAATAATTTTATGTTAATTATACACGGGGATTGTCCGGAGAAAATTAGAGGTTGAGAATAGAATTACCCTTATTAGTATATTTTTCAAAATTGATTGTAACTTCAACTGTAGCCCGTTGGATTAGTAGGGTGAACGATTTGATAGTGATATTGTATGTATGATAATTATCTTTATGTTGGGTAATAAATAAAATGTTATAAAATAAAATGTAATATAACAAAAAAAAAAAAACATATAGTGTGAATGTGATCGAGATTGTGTTATATTCAGATAGCTTGGTAATTCTTCTTCTAAAATAATCTTTGAAGTATATCAAGTTTGTAATCATTCATTCATTCATTACATTAAAAAAAAAAATCTAAACTTTTCAGAAAAAAAAAAATCTCAAAACAAAAGCAGCACATCCATTATTTTCTTGAAAGAACATTGCACAAATCCGATTATCTCTGTTTGGTTAGAGATTGTTCTCAGATAAGAGAGAATTGGTAGTGAGTACAATTCCCAAAGAGAATCTAAACAGAGTGATAGAATGGGGACTTACCAATCTGGCAATCTGCAAACTCATGTTATGTATATTCTCACTCATATATATATATATATATATATAGAGAGAGAGAGAGAGAGAGAGGAGAATGTATTAGTAAGAAATCAAGCAGGTTTATTGTTCTCATGCTGCAACGTATACATGAAAATTCCACCAGCTACAGAAACATTCAGAGACTCAAATTCTCCGGCCATTGGAATGCTTACAAGCTCACAAGCCCTCCGACTAAATTGGGAAAGGCCAGCACCTTCACTGCCTAAAACCAGACACAGAGGCCAACCTGCAACCGACTCTGCAAAATCTTTAGAAAGCTTCATCACTGGGTTCAGGTCATCACTCGTGGCAGGATGCCCAGCCAACATTTTCATTTCAAATTCTTCTCTGAGAGCTCCTATGTGTTCCCAGTTACCAGAAACAATCGGAATCTGAAAGCAGGCTCCTCGACAAGCTCGGAGTGCTTTGTCGTTGAATGGATCACAACAACCAGGAAGCAGGAAAACCCCATCCTGTTGAACAGAAAGGGTGAAAAAATAAATAAATAGTGATACTGATGATGAGTTTGAAATAGCGACTAAAAACTTTTAAGTATTAAACAAAAACAAATCTAAGAGCTTATCCTCTTCATGGAAGAATTACTCTCGTTACCTATATTTTATGTTTTCATTAATGGAAAGTGTAAAAACAGACGATTTGTAGATTGGAACAAAATGCATGTAATTGTAAGTGTGAAGAAGAAGAAGAAAAAAATCATGGTAGTGACAGCCCTTACCCATCTAAAAGCTGTAGCAGTTCTTACAAGTGTGCCTAGGTTTCCAGGATCCTGCCATAATAATGTAAATTGAATTCAGAACGACCATATTGAAACGTAAATGTAGGCATTTGTGAGTGAATCCAAGTAATTATTTTCCAGCAAATTTCCAACATTTTCCATTATTTCTAGAGAATACATAATGTTGGATCTCGGGTTAATTAAGGTGTCCAAGTCAAATTAACTGCATTACCTGGATCCCATCAAGAACTAGAATCCTATGTGGGAATGAAAACAATGCACGGCAATCTTCATCATGCAAGCTATTGTTGACTATCCGAAATGTTGAAGGAATTCTCATCAAAGCAATGACTTCAACAGAATCAACAGACTGGATGCCAGATATTTTTCTCATCACCTCCGAATTAACTTGAATAACATGAACAGCTTTATCATCCATTTCTTCAGGAATACAACAGTTATCGAGTACAAACAAGCACTCGATTATAGGCCTATCTGATTCTGATTTATGAAATCTGTAAATCTCCCTGCAACAATGTAATATCTCTCATTCAGTATATATTCTCACATTTTAGTCATTCCGAAAACATTTTGAGTTGTGCAAGATTCATACATATGCATCAAAAGAAGCCCAAAACTCTTTCATTGACATCAACATTGTTCAGCTACATCTAAGAACCCCCTTTCCCTACCTCTCAAGTCTCAACCCTTTCCGACTCACCCTATTGAAATAAGAACCAAACTCAATACATCCATATTCAAAAAGCTTCATTAAGAGAAGGAAACAACTCACTTCCAAAAGCTTGAAACTTGTGAATTCACACGGTTTCTTAGACGCGACACGTACTGAATTATAAACGAAGAATCAAATTTCAAATCTTGATTAAAAAAAAACAAACAAACACGAGAACAATTTCAGTGGGAAAGAAACTTCTGATAAGCACGAGAAAGAGAAGCAAGAAAATCAAGTTACCTTACAGGAGTAGTGCCGACAACGAGAACCGAGCCATGAAGATGGCGATACGAGGAGCTCTGTCGAAGCTTCACACAATGTTTAACAAATGGGTTTGACGTGCTTGTAATGCTTTCCACATTTGGAGGTAAAGGAAACGCTTTCTTTGACGCAATTTTACAAACAGTTTCGTCGTAAGGGCTCTCATGAGTTTTGTGGATTCTATTTCTACACGTGGGTCGAAAAGGTGGGTTCTTGGTCTGTGAATTTGGTGGGTTAGAGAGAGAAAGAGAAGCTGAAATGAAGAACTTGTTCAGACATTGCATTCTTGAACTGTAGTTTCGTTTCTTGTCTTCTTTTCGTTGGTAAGCTTTTTGAGCAATGAACTCAAAAAACGTTTGTATATGTTGATTTCTGTGGGAGCGATTATGTAATAGAAACCCCGAGATGTTCTCCTTTTGCATTTAGACCCCCAAATGTTTTTACATTTATCCTTAAATGCCACTCTGAATCTGAAATGATTCAGTTTAATATGGGAACACTACAGTCGACAATATGAAGGAATTATAGTAACAACTAACAAAAGAATGCTAATATTAGAGTTATATAGCAGGTTAATTTTAACAATGATAATTTTTTATACATATAATAGACTTATAGAATATTGTATGTATAGATTTTGGCTAGTCCAATAAAATAAAACTAATTACTTAATTACCAACATATTTTAGATTAAATTAATTCATCTAGTGTAGTTTTTATGAGGTTTACATGCAAATCCCTCATCATCAAAAAGGGCTTGTTAAGATCCAATGAAACAAATTAAATATTAAATAGAAATTGAAAGGCCAATCTTCATCTAATTACATAAAGTATGCATGTTCCTCAAAAACAGCAATTTGAGATAATAAAAAGCTTCAACACCTACTACTACTGGTTCATAATCCATCTAACTAAGATGTGGTTTTAAAAAGGAGCAACCACACCTTCAGATGATTATGCCAAAAATTATGAATTGAAAGACTCGGTTATCAAAGCTGACTAATAAAATAAAAAATAAAATAATGAGTCTATGGAAGAGTTCACGGCACTCCTTCACGATGATGTTTCTCCGTAGATATGCTTGGCATCTGAACATACATTTCTTGAGAAGTAGAAGGGATAGAAACCCTCTCTAATGATGCTGATGGCGACGACGATGCCCTGTCACTCCTCTGCTTTGCTGACGCCACATACATCGGCACTGCATCAGCTGTTTGAGGTGGCACCGCGTTTGGAGAATACGCAGTCGCAGAAGCTTGTTGTAGAGCCGCATGTTCGTTCATCCTTGTCAAGCCCATATCATCAGAAACGGCAGGCAAATAGAGACTATCAGAGGTTGATCTGAGGGATACTTCAGGTCTTTGTGATGCTGGGCTCTCAATTTCGTTCTGCTGAGATATCAGATGAACTTTCTCTGGAAATAGAGGGCTGTCATGCCTAAACGACATCATGGTCGTGTTCTCGTTTCTTGACATTGTAGGAAGGTAGAATCTTTCAGCAGTAGTAGGAGAAGGATCATTCATGGCCTCTCTTGGCACTGCAGAAGCTGCTGCATCGATCCTTCCAGAAATGGGTAGCGTATTTTCACTCATCTGCAATAATGCATGGCTCTCACTCCATTTAGATGTTTGAGAAGAAAACATTCCGTCAGATGATAAAGAAGGCATAGAAGTCAATACTCCATGGCTCGTTGCATCCACCGGTGTTACTGAGTGCATCCCTGTTGACTGATCTTCGTTCATCAGAGATGATGAGGGCAACAACGTCGATCCTTTATGCCTTGGTGGTTCTGTTTCAGGTGCCCACGAGGCAGAATGCAATGCCAGGGGGACTGACAAATCCTCTGAAGATGAAGGCATAGCTGTTGATCCTATACCACCAACCGAATCTCTCTCAGAACCATGAAATTGCATGGAAGACGTTCTTTGGCTACTCATCTGGATCTCAAATGTAGGTGGGTGTGGATGAGACGAAGGTGCGCGTCCTCTAGGAAATTCCTTCCAACGTTGAACAACTGTTTTTGACTGAGTATAGAAATGAACGTCTGCTTTCCCTACAAAAGAGAGTATGCAATTCTTGGTTCCTGGATATCGGAGGAGACTGTTCGTGTTTGTTGGGGGGGGGGGGGGAGAGAGAGAGAGAGAGAGAGAGAGAGAGAGAGAGAGAGAGAGAGAATGGCATACCACAGAAACTAAGATCTCCATCTACCGCAGAACAGTTGAACGTAGAAAGAGGCAATGAAAGCGAAAAGGGAACATTTATCCCAACCTAGCAGTTCGAATCAAATGTGAACATAGATAATAGAAAATCTACTAAGCGTATACGCCACAAAGAAGAAGCTTCGCCTTACCAGACTGGTATTGACTTCATTCTGAAACTTCCTAGCAGCAACATTTGAAGAAGTAAATATAGAAGCCCCACTTCTGAGCCTAAACAAAATGGGAAAAGAATCACGACATGGAAAATTGATTCAAGATCTAATGCTGAAATTAAACATGCTCTGAAAAATTATTGTCAAAGTTTGATATAGGATCATTAATTCCAAATAAAGCCTTTCTCAGCTCCATGGGTGGATTTACAAAGTTGCTACACCAGGGTCCATTCCAGTGCAACCCCCAAGGATAGTTCTATTTTGCATTGTAGTTTTTATTATTTTAATATTCAGTTCATCCCATTTAAAAACATACAGCGCAGTCCACTGCTAAAAAGTATATTTCAGCCCTTTCTCAACAACAAAATGCATTATTTTGTCTCGAAAATACTGTACATTTCAAATTCAAAATATTTCACACTAAAAATTTCCTATTGAAGAACTTATATTCCACACCACTGACAATTACAAAAATAGATCACTACTGGTAAGTAGCAAAAATGACCTAGAATTGCCAAGTTCTTATATGATTGTTTATTCCTGGATCCATCACTGGTCAGTTCTCTATATGATTTTTTTCCCTGAAAGTTAAAGTTCTTGCAAGCACAGAAAAAGAAGGGCACATAACCAGTAGTAGGTGGGATAAAAGACGGAAATTAAAGGAAAAAGGTTTCTGGAGAGTATTGATAAATAAGATTATCTCATAGCAACAGCCAAATATACTGACCACAGTTAATATGCTTACTTGCTACTGTTAACAATTGATATGGCACCGTCTAGGTTGTCAGCCTGGTGATTGTAGAGGAAGCAGCAAACATATCAGGGAGGTTCCTTAAAAAATTTACGACAATAAATAAATGTAAGCAAAGAATAAGCAAACCTGCATACATAGAAGAACTGGGCCGACCACATCTTCCTGCTAAGCCACAATAGAGAGAGTCACAACTTTGTGAATTGATTAAGTATTTAGTTTTTATAGTCTAGCATATTTCTCCCACTTTTTTTTTTCATAATCTATGTATTTGGGTACACAAAGTAAGCGTCCATGAAAGAATACCTTGTAACAATCCATGCTGGTTGTGACATCGCTCATGATAGTAGGACCGAGAAAGTTCCCTTCTCCATACCGCGGAACCTTCAGTGGTCAGGTCAGTAGAGAAACATTTGTAAGGATCTCTAAGAAAAGTTAGGGCACGCACACACACAGAAAACTGCTTGAGTATTATTGTGGCATAACATAAACCACGACAGTATATTCTTATGCTGACTTCAGTGTGGTGTTAACTTAGAATTATTTGATGTGGTAATATAAGTTCCATAGCTTTCCACGAGTATCATATCCAACAATAAAAGATAAATATCTCCGAATAATGAATGGAGAAGGGAAACATACCACAATGTATCTCCCATCTAGAACAAGTCTAGCGCCACTGCATATACCACTTTGAATTAATCTGCACATTCTATCCTTTGCCTGCAAATTTAGAAAATACAGATTGAAGAGCACAAACTTGGCAAGATCTCATGCCTAGATATTGAAAAAAAAAACTTAAGCCAATATGTTATTTATTCAATGAGCTAAACAACTAAAATGCTTTTTGAGATTGCAAACAAAAGAGAACTCAATTCAATGCTTTTTGAGATTGCAAACAAAAGAGAACTCAATTCTTACATGACCAACCCAGCAAAGAGAAAATTATAGTAAAAGGATTGTAAAATCGAAAACTTTAGAAATGTAAAGTCAATATGAGAAGAAAAGCAAATGATAATAAATGAGATCTTCACAATGATGCCAAAAATTATATCCGAAGAAAAGTCGCGGCTTAGCATTTTTATGTAGTGGTTTGACATAGTGTGCCTTTAAAACACATCATCTGACCTTAGGAGTTAGGAGGGCAGAATCACAGGCATGCTAACTCGTAAATCCCAACCAATGAATGTTAACTTTAAAAACATTAAGAGGCAACCCACCCTTATGTCATGCTCATTCTGTCCCTTCAATTAGAAGGACATGTCTTCATTCAAACAATGAATAACGATCATCTTAGCCCATTGCATCTTAAGAAATCATTGGCTTCATACAGCTTGGAATCATTCAACAAGATGCAAATCACTTCTGCCCAGCAGCATCACCTTTATTAATTGCAATTTCAGGAAACTACAAGCTAGTTCTAAAACATTGATGAAAGAAACCCACCAACATAGGTTATATTCTCTAAAAAATGCTACTGATTGAAATAAGCCAAAATTCAAGTATCAGTTCATTGACATAGAAATACACTCTAGAATGTAATATGCCTAATAATCCATTCACAACTGGAAAAGGAGTTCAGACCTCTTTACTGATAACTGGTCCAATGTCAGTACCAGGCTCTGTTCCCGCATCAACTTTCAACTCTTTTGCTCGCTCCACAAGTTTTTGTTCCCTGAAAGAAAATTAAATCATAACTTCCAGATATATGTATTATGTGCATGCAAATCCTATTAAATAAAATCTGATATGAGTTCCGACATTCAGAACTGGGCTTTCTATCAGCAAAAAGGATTGTATTTCTTTCACAATGTGGTGCAAATTATAAAGTTTTGAAAGTCATTGGTGACTGTGAATAGACCAGATCTCAAGGGAGATATTCCCTACGGGATAATTAAATGCAAAATATTGCGTTTTCTATACCCAGGTAGGGGATCGAACATTCCTCCCTAGAAAGTCTCTGATTTTATTCCTTTTCTCTTTCTTTGATTGCTATCATTCTCTCCTTACTCCTACCTATCTCTCCCATCCACTGATTCTCATTAAAAGCTTGTACACAGAAACAGAAACAAACATAATAAAACATTATCAGTCTTCTCAAGCCCTAGAGCCTGAGTTAAAATCTAATCAAGCAATAAACTCAGATGTTGCGGAGATAAATGATACATTGATGTGAGTCTTTGAATGCACAGCATCTCTGAGAAAGAGTTTGAGTTGGGGGAAGAACATTTATATCTGGATCTAAAGCTGGTGGCAATGCACCCTGAGTTTTCCCATAGGTAGTGAGGAGCTCATTAAACAAGAAATAGATGGAACAAGTAATAAAACTTGGAAAAGTTACTGAATAAGTGACTAAAATTTTAAACAGAAATTGCACCATGGGGTTGAGCTTCCAACAAAAACAACTACGCAAGGACCCATGAACCTCTGGGTTCCAGAAGCACCAAAGCCAGATTCAATAACAGCATCCACTGCAGCATCAGCACTTGCATCGGGCATGATAACGATGTGATTTTTCACTTCTAAGTTAGACTGGTAATAACCATACAAGTGAGAGGAAAATTAAAGTAGCAATCCGAGTTATTAGAGGCCAGTACACACTCCAGAGGAAGAATACACTTACTTGAATGCGTTTACCACTAGCAGCGGCTCTGGCATGTAAGTCCATTGCAGCCTTAAAATTTAGCATAAAAATGTCAGGTATTGCTATTGAATCATAAACAAAATTATATTTAAGAAGAGCATGAGAAATTGCAGAAGTAGGAAGTCAAATATGTTAATGAATCAATCACAGAATCAATGGGGAATCCACCACACTTGCAGATAATGACAAACATTTGAGGGTAGAGAAAGTAAATATTTAAGAGCATCACCTCCTAAAACATATGCATCACATAAACCAAAATACGTGTTTCCAGTAGTACAACTTCAATGTCTGAAAAATGCAATTCTATATATAAATAGCAAATATTAGCATCAAGATCTTACATTATTTGAGCTGACCAGTGATACAGCCTTAATATCTTCGTTGTCACATATATTCTTGGCAATTTCCTACACAAGCAACTCCATCGCAATTAGATCTCAGTTTAAGGGGTGAGGAACTAATCTTTGATTTTTAAATTATATATGCACCATTCAGATAAAAAGAACGGTGAACTTCACGAGGTTCAAGGAAGTGGGCAGCACAAAACTTCAATAAAGATTCCCAAACATACAGCATTTCATGTTTTTCTAGAAGAAGGGAAAAGCACAGGCTTGCATCTTAGAAGCAGAACTGTGCATGCAAATTGTCTTATAAGTGTTGTACCATTACAAAATATAAATGAAGATTAAAAAATTGAAAAACACTGCCCAAGGTTAGGTGATGTAAGGATATCTTCATGTTGGACAGTAAATGCTTACATGATTGCCATGAACAATGTTTAAGACACCATCGGGTAAGCCAGCTTCCGCAGCCAGTGCTGCTACCATCATTGAAACCCCTGAGAGAAAGCAGTTGCTCTATAAGGTCACTTGACCTATACACTGTCCAAGATGAAATCCTTATATGGTCCTCGCGTATGCTTTTTACTTCATGTTTATCCTTTCCTAAGGATAATTTATGGTGGTGGTGGTTGGGGGGGGGGGGGGGTTATGATTTAACAGGGTCAAAAGAATGGTCAAGAGATCACCTGGATTCTTCTCCGATGGCTTCAGAATAAATGTATTTCCACAAGTAACTGCAATAGGAAACATCTGTATTGCCCATAAACAACTATTTAGAAGGATATTTCCAAATCTTGAGCAGCATGTATACTGCAACACAATCTCTAAGGGAGACACATAATGGTGAAAGAGTAAAAACTGTCCTAGTAGGCAGATTCACCTAACAAGGACTACTTAAATTGCAGTTGGCCATAAAGTATGTTGAATTAGCAGAACAACCAATTGAAAATTTGAGGCACTATGATGCATTACACTAATCCTACTTAGAAATGATAGTCACATGACTGACACATATGCACATCAATATAAGTGAGAAAAGGTTGCATTAGTAAATATCAATCACTTGATTGATATAAATAGTCCAAACGAATATAAGAGCAATATAAAAAATGCATCAATTAGCATCCACATACCCAGAGGGGAATCATGGTGGGGAAGTTGGAGAGACAAATCCCAGCACAAACACCAATAGGTTCTCTGGTGCATAACGTATCAATTCCGTTAGCAGTATTGGGTACATACTTGCCCGTCAGTAGAGTTTCCATGCCACATGCACGTTCAACAAGCTCTATGACCAAATCAAACTACCAAGAGTTGGATACTAGTTTTTGAACTAAATGAAAGCCTATTAAGGGGGACATATGTAGAAAAAAGTAGAAGATAGATGCACATAGAGCTACTGACCTAAACCATAAAGTACATCAGCTTTTGCACTATTCAAGGTCTTGCCCTGCTCTTTCATAAGATTCTTGGATAATTTGTCCTGTAAATGTATGCCTCAAATGTATGCCAATTTTATTTTTTATTTTTTATCAGCATAACTAAATAGAAAAGAGAGGATCATTGCATACATACAATATCCCTCCTGATGAGCTCCTGTAGCTTAAACATAACCCGCTGACGGGTAGAAACTGGTGTGGTCTTCCATGTGGGAAAAGCTTGTTTTGCTGCATCAACTGCAGCTTTAAACTCTTCATATGTTGTCATTGGAACTTGGGAACCAGCCTCTTGGGTAGCCTAAATGTATGTCTACCAGATCAATTAAATACAGGTAACAATTTTTAAACTAAATTAGAGAGTAACAGACGAAAAGCAATTTCAGCTTACAGGATTTATGACATCAATGACCTCATGTGCTTGTGATTCCATAAACTTCCCACCAATGTAATTAGCGACCTTGAGCTATCAATGGAATAAAACACCGGCGGAGAAAGAAATGTATGGAGTATCAATAGAAGAAGGAACAATAAAAAGTAGACGAATGGATGAACATATGGCTAATTGTTGTAAAAATAAGATGTATTAAATTCGAGGCATTCGCACACTCAAATGAGGATTTCTGGCTGTGATTAAATAATGAATGGTCACTCTCATGCAATCACACTCATAATATTTTTTTATAATGTATCAAATAAATCTTAATTTGATATATCTTATGATATCGAACATCATTTGTATCTCCATGGCTCACATCATATTAACTTACAAACTTACTGGGACAGCACTTGTTGATCTCACAATGTCACCCACGGTAGATAGATTGGGCCTCCAGTATTTGAAACTTTTTTCTACAGATAAACAGTACCAGAAATTATATAAGAAGAAACTTACATCGAAATTTAAACCAAACGATATGGAAGCAGTGAGTCTATCCTAGAGAAGATAAGTCAAAACTCAAAACACGTCAACATGACAAATCCTAAAAACTCATATGAATCATAGTGCATGACACAAAAGTACATATCTCTAACATAATATTGGGTCGGGAAAACTTTAGGGAACTAAGGATCATTAGAGATAAAATTACAATTTATGACCATTCACCAAACAATGCTCCAACCAGTCATTTATAATGGAACATAATGATGAGCTATAATTATCCAACAAAAGAAAGGTAAATTTATTCTCAACATTACTAACGTTCAGACAATACTCATATATAAAAGAAGCAAGTACAGACACAGCTAGGACTTGTAACTCAATTAAGCCACAACGTAGAAGATCAAATGAGTGGTACTCATATTCATTGTTAACATACACGTCCAACCAAAAAAATGGGACAAAAATAAAATAAAATAAAATAAAATAGCAGTATCAGGTAAATAGCAATCCAAAACCCTATTTCAATTGATACAAAGCATCATACCTGAAAATCCTTGTCGAATCTTCGCTTTGACATTGTAAAGATGTCTAGGTGTTGAATGAAAATCTGGATTGCTTTGCTTCAGAGCTTCAAGCATTTGACGTGGTTTAGCTCCAGCTTCGCTCATTTGCTTGATTTGTTTTACATCCTCCTCTGTAAGACGGCGACTGTAGCGATGCTCGGATATGTCTTTCAGTGGTTCATGGTTGTGCTCACCATTTTTAACCGTGAGAACCCAGACATCATCGTCTTTCTTTCCTAAAGCTTGAAAAGGACAGTTTATGAGGCGAGAACTCGCCTTCCTTTTGCGCTTCATTTCCTCAACATTTCGCCTATTTCGATAAGTACCTCCTCTATCACAACCAAGCACAACACTTCTATCTTTCTTAGACTTTCTTATCGTTACAATGTATCCTTGACTAGCACCAAAATCACGAACATAATTTACAAGGTCTTCGCGATCCTGAAATGTTCGTGATGCAGGTGGAAGCATCATGTTTTGCCAAGTGACCTCAGATGAACAAGGGAGTTCCATTGTCGCAGAAAGTAAGCCAGCTTTTCTTTTCTTTTTTTCTTCTCTACACAGTTCAGTTGCAACTAAAGCTGTGATCACAAAAAAATTCAAAAACACGCAAAAGCCCAATACATTAAAACACAAAACTAAAATCACCCATAATTGAAAATCAATTGAAACGATATAACAGCGTCATAAACAACTAAAAATTGAAACTTTTTCAAGCATGGATTGCTCATACACTGAAAAATAAACATGCCCACATAACTGAAACACGTGAACAGTTTTTCTAATTAAAAAATAAATAAAAAAGGCGAAAATAAAAGGAACCAACCTTTTGTTATTAGTTTCTCCAGAAATCAACAAAATCGTTTCTGGAAACGAAATCACGTGCGTTCAAATTCTGCGCGCATGAATGCTTAGTGGTTAGTGGTGCAGAGGCTGAGGGAGAAGAAAGTGAGGGAAAATTTTAAAGGATGGAAAAGGGGATTTCTGGAAATAGAGGATTGGGGTGTGCCATTATTGTTTTTTGGAGAAATTGAGGGAGCTTATTGTTGCTGTTAGTCCACGTTCAATTAAAGCGCTTGAAACATAATTTGCGCTGCCCCCAACAATAACGTTCATACGCTTTTATATGTAAAGTCCCATAATTTATGAAGAAAAATCGCACTGCGTGTATAGTGCGATTTATGATCCAATTAACTTAATTACATATTTATGGATCTGGTTATAGAACAAAAAATAAAATGCAATTATTTAATGTCATATCTAAAAAGTGGAGTTTGTCAACCATGTGCCAACATTAAAACTATATACTATTAATAATGTTTTTTATAAAAATAAAATTTATTATATTATAACTAATCATAATTAGTATTTATTATTAAAAGTTAATTTTTTAATTATATACCCTAAGTTATGAATAATCAACCCCAAAAATCAATTATATTAACTAAAAAAATGAAAATTAAATATTAAAAAATAATTATAAATCCTAATTTTATGGAAGAAATTCTAAATAATAATGTAAAATTATACTAAACCAAAAGAAATTAAAATTGAAGAAAAAGAAAAGAAAGAAAAGTCATAATTTTGAGATTTGACATACAATTGACACAATATAAATTTGTGATGGTATGACAATTACATTCCTAAATGTTATCCTGGTCGAGCACAATATAAAAACAACACCATAAAGATAGTATAACATAGATGGTAAAGAGGGTTTCAAGCCAGAACTGAAATCGTGTTTTGACGGTGTGATTTCGATTATGTAAAATCATGATCGGGAAATGCAGGTCCGGTGGTTATTTTTGAATTTCACTATGTTAACAAAAAAAAAGTTAGGGTAAAAATATCCATAAATTATGAACACCCAAAAAATTTGAGATTTAAATAAAGAGAGATTAAAAAGAGAAATTGGTGAATGACCTAGTATCTTTTATAAGATAAATCTAACTTACTTTTGGTCGGGAGATCTATAGTACTGTATATCTAAAATTAAGATAGGTCCCGATGGGGATGGTCTAGTGGTAGAGTGAGATTACTTGGAGACCAAAGGTCACGGGTTCAAATCTCCTCAATACCACAAGTCGGGTGTATGAGTCAAAAAAAAAAAAAAAAAAAAGCTAAGATAGTCTACATAAATAGAAACTATCAAATTTTCCTGCCTAAACTATATCTCCAAAAAAAGAAATATATATTATTTAATATCACATACTATAAGATATGATATATATATATATATATCTTAATATATACAATATGATATTTTTATATATACAATATATTAAGATATATAATTATATAAACTACTTAAGATATGTATTAAGACATACTATAAGATACGTGTATATATATTAAGATAATATACAATATAAGATTTAGACTAATTAAAGATATTATATATGTAGCTTAATATGTATGAGATAAAGATATAAGGTGGTCTTATTAAACATGAATAATTAATGTATGTTTAATTAGCCAAATTTTTATTATTAACTTAAAACGTCTCAATTTACTTAATAAGTATGTTATAATAATCTTTTTATTCTCTATTATAATTTATTAGCTATCCCACCATACTTAGCCAAGTAAATCATGTGTCATAATAAGTATTGTAATTTATCTTATATAATATAATATTCATTCGTCAACCACGATAATTCCACGCAAATGAATATTGATGGATATAAATCTATCCTAATTTACGGTAAATCAATCATAATAATTATAAATATATTATTATGTCAAATTTTAAACTTAAAAAAAAATTTACTCACATTTTCAATGTTCACTATTATAAATTGATGGTGGTTGCAACATCGATGTGCTCATTAACATATTTACTTTTGAAAAAAAAAAATCTCTCTATCTCTCTCTCTTCGAAATGGAGATATCTGAAGAAAAAAATATATAAATAAATATTTTATTTTCTTGTTATGTTTTGATGTATTTTTATAGAAAAATTCTTATTATTACCATGCTTTCATATCATGTTCAATCATCATGGTATTGATAAATTACAATTCTTTTATTTTGCAAGGATATGTTCGACACTCTTCTCTCAATTTTTGTGTATATTCCTGATGCAGATTAAACATAAAAATATGGGTATGGAGTTGTGATCAATTTGGAGATTTCAGTTATATGTATAATATTTACATAATCATAACCGAATGCAATGTTGGAGTTTATTATATTTGAAAATTTAGTTGTATGGTGGATGATTGGTCGATATTGTGGGTAGATATCCATTAATGTATTTGTACAAATGATAAGAAAAAAGAATCGTTACCTGTGCAAATTGATCGTCACTTCAGATAGCCATTGAAACCATTCGGATGGATAGTTTTGAAATTTAATGAATTCATTCAATTTTCATGTGTCTTTAACATCTTATTATATTTAAACAATTAAATCTTATATACTTTATTTTTTTTTAATCAATCCCAGGTTGAATAACTAACAAAATTTGTTTAACACGAACAAATTCTAAATTATAACTCAACAATGGTATTTACATATTTCTTAGTTAACTGAGATCAAGCATGAGTATCTATTTCTATTCATTTAATTAGTATTAAATTAAAATTTTAAAGCTAATTGAATTTTATTAAGAGGGAACACAACTTGAAGTACATGGTCTAGGAGCAAGCATCGTTAAATTAAGTCACCATCTACAAAAAAGCTTATTTAAACATTTTGAATTTAAGTATATTTAAAAATCCAAATAAATTTATTTAATTAAGATGTATATATATATATATACACTGTAACACCCCGAAAAATATAGTATCTAAATTTATTTTATGGCTAGAAATTTTATGAAATTAGAATCCAGATTATTTTGAGTTAGTTAAATTATGATTTAGAGGCATTACAAGACAAAGAAAAGTCTCGACCTTAGTTGAGTTTTCTAATTAATATTAGAATTCATATTATAAAAATAGAGACTAATGTGATCGTCTTGGTACCAAAATCATTCAAATTGGACTATATTTAACCTTCCAACAAAACATTTCATTTGATAATTTGAACCCAAAAATTTTATTTTATCCCAATTGGTCCAATTATTTTTCAAACCAATTCAAGTTTATCTCTAATTAATCATTTAATTAAAATGTATATATATATATCATATAGATATACGTATGTGGTGGAACTATTTGGATTATATCAAAGGAAAGAAAAAATTCAATTATAATCAAATACTTTAGGAAATCATTAAGTCATCAAATTAAAACTTTTCCACTTGGGAGTTTTAACAAGCATGCATGTGTATACTTAAGTACACGTGTGGGGGCTCATGTAAAGGGAATATATAACTATGTATTTATCAATTAGTGAATGAACTCATTTAGGCTAAGGTAATACAACAAACTAGGTGGATAGCTTGAGAGGTAAGTCAGCTTAAGTTCTCATTTTAATTTCTTTACTTTGCTACCATCGTCCACTACTACTGCAACAGAGAAACCTCATGGAACTTGTAACTAAATTGTACCTAAATAACTAGATTACATGTGTGTGTCATATATTTAAGCTAATTCCCAGAAAAGCTACAAACGGAGCCGAACATTATTGTTCTCCCTCATGTGCTACTCTTCATCGACGTAGTCTTATGAGCTGGCCTTAGATCTTGAATATATCATAATTTGGTTTATTGTAATTGTGATACCAAAAGAAATTTTAAAAAAAATTATAATTCATTCGTGGGTATTAAATCAAGCTCCATATTAGTCCTTGAATTTAATCCAATTCATCTTTTGTAGTTGTTCAATTCGGCCATAAAGTCTGATAAATTCTTAAGTAGAGTCATTCAATTGACTCAGTCCGTCAAATGCACATTATTCGTCCATTTGACTCCATTTCTATTCCAAACGATCCCAATGCATAAGAAATCTATAATTAAGTTATTTAGGACCTAGGTTATTACCTTAATGACCTATTTGAGGTTTCTAAGCTAAAATTTTAATTGTATAGGTCAAGACGGACGGGAAGCATAATAGCATTGTATAAAATTTTCACTGCACTTTGAGATCATCCAGGTAGGTTTTTCTATAACTCACGACTATGTTTTAAATTCGTCCATGAAAAGTATGTTAAATATTTTAATAACATTGTTTACGCAATGATTGGATGCGTTGAAACTTCATGCATAGAGGAATTTCAACTTACAAGCAAGACGGTATACTTTGTGACTAAATGTCTAGATAAGTAACCGTAAAGTATCATGTGATCATATTGGGTCTCTCATCCAATGAAGAAGAGTAAACTATGTTATAAAGTATGTTTATGATTGATTTTAAAGCATGAAAATATGTATTGGACGAATATTAATGCCCACCGAGTGTTTTCTGGCACTCAACCCAAATATTTTTCAAATGTTTTCAGGTCCTGGAGATGAAGCTGGTTGATGACAACCTGCTGTAGTGGATTTGACGGTTGACCCTTATGTGATTTTTGCTTAAAACCATCTTTAAACTTAAGTTTATATGTTAAATATTAAATGCTTCTGTTGATGTCCTGCACAACTTTTTAAGTTTGAAAGTTGTTGACACAGGTAGTCAATTTTTGATTGTATATACAAATGTTTTAAATGTATATAAGGGTTGGTCGTGAAGTTTTGAAATGTGTGGCCTGTTTGGATATATGTATTGCTTGTTGGCAGGTCATAATTTGATTATGTGAGTCATTGTTTTTGAAAAGCCTTGTTGGAAGTTGACTTTGAGAATGGCTGAGTGCGTGGTTTGAATATTTTTAAGTTGAGATACTGTCCGTCTACAAATTATTTATAAAGTTAAATCTTTTTTTTTTAAAAAAAATGTTTATTACGTAAGCATGTACGTATGTTTTTGGTGACGTTTTGGTCCTAGTGGGACTGGGGCGTTACATACACATATAAGTTTTCAATTTTAATTACATTAATATATTTTAAATAGTTAAGTGTCATATTTTTAAATTTTCAAACTAAATTTATATTACATCGAAAATCCAATAAATAATGTTTTTTATGGAAAAACACCAAACATATATTTTGATAATTGAACTTGGCTAAAAAAGAGCAAGCTAAGTCGAACAATGTACAAATAATTTAGCATTTTATTTGTCAAACAATGCACACGTTCTGTCATCAAAGCTCCACAAAATTAAAAGAGTTGATTGTCGGAATTAAAGGTGCTCTAAACAAGATATATATATATATATATTATTGAGTTCAATCTTTAATGACAATGTAATTCTCTTTTTATTAAAAATATATATATATATATATATATATATAATTTTTGTAATTTTTTTTTTTTTTTTTTTACAGATTTTTAAAGCTCTAAATATGCATATATATGCAATATTGGGGCGCATGGTGGTGTTTTGTTTATCTAAAGGTGGATTCGTGAAGCTACATGTAAGAACATAATAATCCATTTAGAAATATGAAAACATTATGACACTCTATCGTATCTCAGTCGATGACCTTTTCTTTTACAAAGCTGAAAGAGGTGATTAATACATATTCTATATAAAAAAATACACAAGTAATTCACAATTCAATCAATATAATTTATATATTTATCTATTAGATTCATAAATTGAATATAATTTTATTAGTATATATATATTTTTTGTACGATCAAATATTTACACCTGTGCGGTGGTGTTATACTAGTTCTTACCACACTTACACACACTATACCAGCGCACAAATATTTAAAAAATGAGTGGGGGAATGGATGAAAAAATAAAAAAATTATTAATGTTGTGAATGGGTTAGTGTAATGTGTGTTGTCGTGATTAAAGAATACACGTGAATTGCAATTCGTCCCCTGCATTTCAGTTAACCACAGTAATGCCCCAATTTTCAAACCAAAAAGGCCACAAGTTCAGAGTAACGGTCATATAATTTGAACGGACAGTGAATCCAAATTCAAACGCCAAAAACGCTCTCATATTGCACAAAAATAGTAGCCATTTTTTCCTTCTCTGAAAAGAAAAGAATAGTGTAGCCATTTCTTTCTCCATTCTTCAACTCGCGCAAAAGCTAAACGATTGTCCGAAAATTGAAAACCCCAATGGAAGAAAACTGCGAGTTGAAATCACTCGAGAAGAATCCAGGAATTCACATTTCTTCTAGCGGCTTCGATTGGGAGCAGGCGAAAAATTCGAATCAGGAAACCGGAGCTTCGGCTATGGAAGAAGACGAAAGTGAAGAGTCTTTCGCTGATTTAATGGTTTGGGATTCTGGTGCGAGACTAATCCCAAATGGCTTCACAATTCCTTGTTCTACAGGTGCGCCTTCTACATGTTTGTGAAAAAGTTGGAAATAATTAAGATCTGGGCAGTTTTTTTTTTAAAGAAACTGAAGTTCTGAACGAAGAGATTACCGATTTGTTGCGGCACAGTGGTTTTAACTTGGAAGTTTTTTCATCAGGTTTCTGGAACATTTCGCTTTGGATTCTGTAGCAAACCTCTATTTTTCTTGTTTCTTGAGGAGTTCTAGGTTATGTGCCGGTGTAAATTGGTTCAAAAATGCGTGATTTTATATAGATTTTTAGGGAATGTGAGTTGGTTTTTTTGAAGAATGAGTGCCCATTACCCATAAGTTTTGTCTCTTGTTCGTTTTATGCTGGAAGATCGATTTAAATATGTTGAAGTAGCTAAAATAGTGTTTCCCTTTTGCTATCCTTCCATGAAAGAAATGAGAATTTAGAATGTGAGGCAGGGGAGTTGATTCAAGACCCCCCCCCCCCCCCCCCCCATTTTTTTCTTCTTTTTTCATTCATGCTTTTAAATCGGGGGCCATATTATCGAGGGAAAATTAATGAAAAAATGGCTCTACATGTTTAAGGCTTCTGAGACTGTTGCAAACTATCATGTTGGTTCTAACAGTTTGGCAACTATTGTGTATGTTATTCTGTTACTAACGCTACCCTGTTTGACTCCATCTTATTTGTTGTTTTTTTTTTTTAATTTTATCAGAGGAAATTGTGCTTTTTGTCAATGCTGGTTCCATGGCATCACGGGGATCAGACTCTGGTGTCAAATTTATGGCAGATAATTTTTTTGAAGGTGGAGATACAATTCAAACAGAGGATTTCATCACCGAGGGTGGAGACTGTTCATTCATTTATCAATCCGCACGATTGGGAGATTTCAGCTACCGCTTTGAGAATCTTCTGACTGGGGATTATTTTATCGATCTCCATTTTTCTGAAATTATTAACTTCAATGGGCCCAAAGGAATGCGAGTGTTTAATGTCTTTATGCAAGATGAAAAGGCAAGTGAACTTGTAAAGTTTCACTGTTTTACATGAGGATATCTTAAGTATTTGTGCTTGTAGTTTACATTCAGAGGTATTCTCAATGCAGATTCTGTCTGATTTTGACATCTTCTCAATTGTTGGCTTCAACAAACCTTTGCAAGTCATTGGCGCTAGAGCTGCTGTTAAGGAGGATGGAATTCTTCTATTAAGGTTTGAAGGGGTGTTTGGAAGCCCAATAGTTAGTGGAATCTGTGTTAGGAGAGCACCTAAAAGCTCAGGTATTTTGTTTTTACAGCTTAATGATTCTATGTCGCAGGCATTTCTAATAAATATCGAAGAATATTTAACCGTCCGTTATCGGTGCAGTCTTTCTGCCAAGTCATGACTACTTTATGTGCACAAATTGTTCTACACAGATAGAATATCCTTCAGCTCAGGTACGTTGTAATATAAACATTTGTGTGGATTGAGAGCCAAAGTAATACTGTCATCTATTACTTATTATGCTATTTATAGTTATCATTGTTTGGAGTTTGCAGAAAAAAGCTCTACGAACAAAATCAGTGGCCAAGTATGAGAAAGATATACAAGATTTGAAAGATATGTTGAAGCAGAAAACTGATGAATGTTATCAATCTTGGATGTCTTGGAGTGCTGCCAATGAACAACTACAGAAGGTCAGGATGGACCTTGACAATAAGACATTCCAAACATATTCCTTAGGTAAGAAGTAAGAACTGGTGCTCTGAGTTCTTTCGTTTACTTTGGAATGTAGTGAACTGGAGCACTGATGAGGTTTAGTGTCTTTTTAGAAGGAAATAAATTCTTAATGATCAGGCCACTTCTTTCCTTTTCAATATAATGCTGTGGCTACGTTTTACCTTTTTATTTTCAGAGGCTAATTTCATAATCACAGATTTGAGGACTTGGAAATCTTATTTTTCGTTTTTTTCCTTCTTTCTTCATATGACTTATTGATTGATTTTTTTCTCTTATATTCATTTAATATGGATAATTGACTTTTACTACTGTACTTGAGCTCTGATAATAATCAGTTGATTATAGAATAGTTGTCACGTGCAGCCATATTTGTAAACTTCAGGTAATTTATTGGCTTCATACATCGGGGAACCTAAGATTCTGCAATTCAATTTTGTCAAATATTCTGCAGACCAAACTCTAGAAAAGCAAGCTGAGAAGCTTAGGGGCCTTGCAAGCAAATATGAGCATGACCACAAATCTTGGACAGAGACAATCAATACCTTAGAGCAGAAAGTAAAGGTGTGCAGACACTTCTCCTATTAAAACAATGGAAAAAATATTGTCTCTGCATATGGAGTTCATTTGCCTTGTATGAAGCAAGCTGATATTTGTTTTGTACAGATCATGAAACAAGAGCATTCTGTGCTTTCTCGGGAAGCACATGAATGTGCAGATTCCATTCCTGACTTGAATAAAATGGTTTTTGCAGTTCAGGCACTTGGTACGCTTTAGAAATAAATCAAATAATCTTTTAAACGAGGTGCATATAACGTAATCTGGGTCTTTATGTAGTTGAACAGTGTGAAGAACTCAAAGTAAAGTACAATGAAGAGCAAATGAAAAGTCGGAAGCTCCATAATCAATTGCAGGAGACCAAAGGTAATTTTTGATTCTTATATCCTGTATCATATACTTGAAACTGTTCTCAAGATTTATCTCTGTATTCAGGAAATATCAGAGTATTTTGTCGTTGCCGTCCCCTAAGCAAGTCAGAGGCCACAGCTGGTTGTGCATCAGTAATTGACTTCGACACTGCTAATGATGGAGATCTTGGGATTGTAGTAAATGGCTCCACCAAAAAGAGTTTCAAGTTTGATCGTGTGTACACTCCCAAAGATGATCAAGGTTCCTTCCTATAAGTTTTTTTGGTTATGAAGAAAAAAATTGAAACATGTTTTGGAGGAAAATATTATTCTAACACTATATGTCAATTATTTGAAACAGTTGATGTTTTCGCTGATGCTGCACCCATGGCAATTTCGGTTTTAGATGGATACAATGTCTGTATATTTGCTTATGGACAAACAGGAACAGGCAAGACATTCACAATGGAGGGTACTGAGGCGAATCGGGGAGTCAATTATAGGACTCTGGAAGAGTTGTTTAAGATTGCTAATGAAAGGACTGAAACAAACACTTATAACATTTCAGTTAGTGTGCTTGAAGTTTACAATGAACAGATTAGAGATTTGCTGGCAATAGAAACATCAAAGAAGTAAGTGTTTCTTATCGTGTCTACACGTACATTGAATTAATTTTGAAGTGTGGTTAGGCAATTAACTTATTATCTACTTTGGCATGATTCTAGATTGGAGATAAAGCAAGCTTCTGAAGGATCTCATCATATTCCTGGAATTGTTGAAGCCAAAGTAGAAAATACACAACAAGTCTGGAATGTTCTGCAAGCTGGAAGTAGTGCCCGAGCTGTTGGATCGAATAATGTGAATGAGCACAGCAGTCGCTCTCACTGGTAATGGATTTCGCAGCCTTCTAGTTTGTTTCTAGTCTGTTATCTATATGCCGTCATTGTCTCTCTCTCTTTCTCAGCATGCTCTGTATTATGGTAAGAAGCAAAAATCTGATCACTGGAGAGTGCACCAAAAGCAAACTATGGCTTGTGGACTTAGCAGGAAGTGAGAGGCTTGCTAAAACTGATGTGCAAGGTGACCGGCTTAAAGAAGCTCAGAACATCAATCGATCACTTTCTGCTCTTGGTGATGTAATATCTGCTTTAGCAAATAAAAGCAGCCACATACCATACAGGTTGTTAAAGCAATATGCAGCCTTTTCATTTCGCTCGAGTTACAACATTTTATATGTAGCCTGACTTTGGTGTTTATTTGTTACAACGTTCAGGAACTCAAAGCTGACTCATTTACTGCAGGATTCATTAGGTATATTTGATTGATTCCCCACATTTTTTAAACTCCACATAACTAGTAGGATTTTGATCTTCCATCCTCATTCCATTAGAATATATTTTTCATGTTTGTAGGTGGTGACTCGAAAACATTGATGTTTGTACAAATTAGTCCCTCAGATCAAGACTTAAGCGAGACCCTGAGTTCACTTAATTTTGCAACCCGAGTTAGAGGGGTTGAGTTGGGTCCTGCTAGAAAACAAATCGATTCAAATGAGCTGCAGAAGATGAAAACAATGGTAGGTTTTATTCTAGATCATTAAATTCGGTATTGCACGAATTTCGCTTCGTGAACATTCTCTAGAATCTGGTACTCATCCTTCTTTATCTGTCTATTTCTTAATGTAGCTTGAGAAAGCACGGCAGGAATGCAAATCCAAGGATGAATCTTTGAAAAGGCTTGAAGAAAGTTTACATAACCTAGAAAGCAAAGCCAAAGGAAAGGATCAGGTTTACAAAAACCAATTGGAAAAAATAAAAGAGCTAGAGGGCCAAGTAGAGTTGAAAACATCACTGCAATGCCAATCTGAGAAACAAGTTTCACATCTTTCAGAGAAGTTAAAAGGGAAAGAAGAATCTTATACCAAACTTCACCAGAAGGTAAGAATCCGACTTTTTATGTGCACACCAACTCTAGTAAGCTTGCAACTTTGAATTGATTTTTCTATTTATTTTCTCCTGTTTTCTGAAGGTCATGGAATTAGAGAACAAGCTGAAACAACAAGAGGAGAATCATTCTACAACATACCAAAAGAAGGTAATTACAATCATTACACAATTTAGTCCTGGTTAACATGTGAGTCTTTTAATCTTTTCGTTGTTATGTACTTTGTTGCAACATGCAACTGTCATTTTGTTACTAAATGTGAAGTCTCCATAACTTCTATCATCATTGTTATACAGGTTAATGATCTTGAGAACAAGCTGAGAGAGCAAACACAACAATCTGAGTCTAGTTCTCTAACCCTTCAACAAAAGGTTCCTGCACTAGTTATTGCATTGACAGTATGATCCATTGATGCTGTAGAGGTCTGAAGTGTAACAAATGTTTTATCATTGTTTTAGGTCAAAGAACTTGAAAGAAAGTTGACAGAACAGGAAGAAAACACAGAATGTCTCTACCTTCATCAAAAGGTACTCATTACATTTGTAGTTAGTAACTCGTCTGTGGGGGATGCTTATTTCATTCCTCAGTCACACTGCACCTTGCATTTCAGCTGAAGTAAGAGAGACTGCAATTCTTTTTCTTGGTTTTGACGTTTTATAATTATCAATCAACATGTACATCTACACACTCAGGTAAATAAATGTCGCTCAGTCTTATCAAGTAGTACTTTTGCTTGTTGTAGATTAAAGAACTCGAAGACAAACTGAGAGAACAAGAACAGCAGCTAGCATCCACAACGATCTCTGAATCTGTCAATCCATTAAAATCGACTCCCATGGAAAACAAGGTACCAGTCAGAGAGGAGATGACAAATGAAGCTGAGCATCGCATTCTAAGAAGTTTGAATTTAGCAAACCGCCGAGGCAGTCACGGTTCTGCTTCAGTCAAGGAAAATGACTCTCTCCATGAGATCCGAAAGAAGAGACTGTCAAGAAATAATGAAGTCGAAAATAATAGTGGAGTCCCACCTTCAGTGAGTGACCATGCCTACAGAGGCAGGCGTTCTGATCCACCAAAAACTGCCACTGGAGTTTCGAGAGCAACGAAGCCATCTGTCACCGGGCAGAGGCCCGTTGCAGCTCGAGTCAAAACAAGCAGAGATCCTGTCCAGGGGATCAAAGAGAGGGACACCAAGAAAAGAATGTGGACGAGATAGTGAGAACTATAACCAACAGCTGATTGCTCTAACTGCATTCATTTGTTCTACGCATTGTGTAGTAAGCGTGTTGTTTTCACACTGTAATGCATGAAAGATTGGTTGTTTGATTGTGTTTAAGGGAGCTGAGGAAAACAAACATAGCTGAAACCAGCATTGCTCTGGTCTGGTTTGGTATTCTAACAAATAGGTTGCCCCAATTTGATTGTTGGGCTTCCACCATAGGAATTTTAAACTGTCTTTCTTACAATTTCGTATAGAAGATATTTTTTTTTTTCCTTTTTATATTGTCATGCCATCCATTTTATATTTTACAGCTAAAAAAACTAACTAGATACACAATTTACTTATTAATTTGCTATGAACAGGGCCGGTCATCAGACTTCACAAATTTGTCTATTTGTAGTTTTAGAGCATCTCCGACCGTTAACGCTTCCCCTACCTCTATTTGTAGTTTTAGAGCATCTCCAATTTGTCAATTCTACATTTTACTCTACAATAGAATATTCCATTTTTATACTTAATAAAATTAATTTTTTTAATCTAATTAGTGTGTGTAGCATATATGTTTTTCAAATGTATTTACATTTAATATTTAATATTATTTTATAATAATTAAAAATAATACAACATAAATTAATTTACGAAACTAAATTTTATTTGAATATAAAACTAACATTTAACAATATAAAATAACAATTAGTCAATTACAAAGGAACTAACATTAACAAAAGCATAAATTACATTTTAATAACAATTAACTCTCATAATTTGAAAATTCCTCCCATGAATGATCAAACAATGCATTACGAAGTGTTACGTGAGCTTCCTTGTCTTTGATTTTTATGTAATGTATTTTATGTTATTTTTATGTACTATTATGGTAATTTTAATTTAATGTAATATATTTTATGTCATTTATTGTAGTTTAATTTTTTTTATTATATTAATTGAAATTAAACATAATATTAAACCTAAAAATAACATAATTTACATTATTATTATTATATTTATAAAAATCAAAAGGAGAAAATTAGTGCAATAAAACAAAAAAATAAATAAAAAAGAATACAAATACAAATGTAAAAGAGCAAAAAAAAGAGGTAGAGGGTGAATAGTACCCCTTTATATGTAAATGGGGTACTATTACCCACTTTAGAAAACAAGTAGACGTAGTGTAGGGTTGGAGTATTTCTTTTGAGAAAAACGGAGCGACAATCCGTCTTTTCAGACGTGTGTATTTAAGTGCACTCTTCAAATACTTTATCTATCTATCTATCTATAATAATAATAATAATAATAATAATAATAATAATAATAAGATAAAACCATACATTTGAGTGTTAGCACGAAAATAGAAATTATATGTGTAATCACAATTTCACTTTTTTGGCGTGTGAGTTTATAATCAAATCTGAAATATACTCTAAAGTAGACCGAAGTGTTAAAAGCAGGCTGTATTAACTTAAAAAAAAAAACCCTTGATGTTTAAAGATTTTCAATTTTTTTCCCTTCTACTTTAAGCAAGCGAAATTTAAAATTTTTTCCCAAAAATATTTTTTTTTAGCTTTTAAAATTAAATTACTGCAAAGAGTTTTTCTAAAAAAAAAAACGAGAAATTTGCGATCGATTTGGACAAGATGAAATGGTAAAAGCTAAAATAGAAGGATGAGTTATAATTTATAAAAGGTGGGATGGCGTGGCTCTAATTCTTCACAAAGGGCCAAATAGGGTGAGGTGAGGATGCTCCATTCACTTTTCTTGTTTTGGGATTCACTAATCTCACACAATTCCACACATGCATATTCTCTCTCTCAGCTCCCATATACGAGCAAATTTAATTTACAAGCGAATCCAAATTATTTAAAAATCGAATTCAAATAGATTGTTGAAAATATATTTGAGTTTAATTAATATGTATATATATGTATGTGTGTGTGTATGAAATGAATACATAAAAAAATAGTAATTGGTATAAGGGAATTCATCATCAAATCGAGCTTTAATGGAGCTCAAATATGTGAGTACTATAGAAGTTAGAGAATTTGGTTTTTGAAGATGGAATTTGGAGCCTAGAGTAGGTGCAAATTAAAGAGTACGTACGTTTATCCTATTCCTCACAAATTAAAATATAGTTGTGATAGCTCATGAAATTCTTGCAGTTTCCAAATTGACAGTTGAACTCTCCATTCTAGTTAGTCTATCACGTTAATCACGCTATACTACTCTGTCTTCTTCTTCTTCTTCTTCTTCTTCTTCTTCTTCTTCTTCTTCTTCTTCTTCTTCTTCTTCTTCTTCTTCTTCTTCTGCTCCTCCTCCTCCTCCTCCTCCTCCTCCTCCTCCTCCTCAGCCACCAATTCAATTTTCTTCTCTCTTGTTTCTTACTCTATTTTTTAATTGAAATATAATCGTGACAAGTTGCCTTCGAATATTCAATTTCTGGATTTTTTTTCGTCTCATGAAAAAGGGAGCTACTGTATATGTTTACATATATTTTGATCTATCTCATATTTATTTTATTACTATAATTATATGATTAATATTATTAAGGATAACATTTATGTTATATTATGTTATGTTATATTTACTTTTGATTATGTGTCCATGAATATATATATATATATATAGGTCAAGCACTCGGTATAAAACCAGACTTTCCATAAGAAATAGGCCGAAGTTTCGCCTATTTCTATTTTTCTAGCCATCTTTATGTTGTTTTTAAAGCTCTATTTAGAGTTTACAAAAAATAAAAAAACAATTATCTAGAGAAATAGCTAGCTAGAGAGAAGAAAATATTTCGGTATATGGAATTAATTAAGGATTCAGCGATAAACATATTTAATGGTGTGGTTTGCAGACCAAAAATGGTGCAATTTAATTACTTTTAACTTCCATAGTTTGCACCAAACATCACACTAACGTTAACTACTTAATAAACATATATAATGCATTGATAACTATTTTCTTAAATATAAAATAATAATAAAAAAAGAACGAAATAAGAGTGCATGTACGCTTGTGATTGCGTGCCTGTGTGTAAATAGTTGAGAATAATCATAACTTGTATAAGAAATTCTTTTACTGTAACTCATATCATAACTGGCCATTAATCGTAGTGACCATATATAATAATAAAGAAATTGTGAAATAACTGTTCAATAATTAACCACTTATTTAGAATTTATCGTCACAGTACATATATATTTATTATGATAACTGTACGTACATTAATTAACTTGAGAGGAGCAAATAATGAGTTCTAATCACATAATTACATAGTGCTAATGTAGTTTAGTGCCTTTAAAAATAGTTGCGCTATGATGTTAGTGTATAAATTATTCACTAACAACTAATTAGTTAATTGATGGCTTAATTCAATTCTAGATATATAGTCAAAAGAAACTCAATGTTGAGTTTTCTATCTAAATTAGACTGCTAGCAGGGAAATATTCAATTTTTTGAGTCTTTGAAATCTGTAAGTTCTACCAAAAAAAAAAGAAGCAAAAGTGGTCTCAAAATCTTTAGTATTTCATATCATTCTAGCTAGGCATGTGTTATGCGGATCAACCAAGTATATTTTTGTTCTCAAACTTATTATATGTTCTACATGAAAATAGAACTAGCCAAATTAAAATAATAATAATTTTTTTTTTCTATAAGCTAATTAAAATAATTTTGATCTTAATTAATTAATGCTATGACTGAAGAGATGCGATAAAAGAGACCATCAGAAGAGTATATGTCACCCAAAGATATATTATTTCAATTTTTATTTCGATATTATTGAGTTAAGATACATGTATAAAATAATACTCTATATTAATATATACGCGTTACGTATTAACTAAACACTAATTAATAGATGGCCTGAGTGTTGCCCCCAGACCTGCAAAAACTAAAAACAAACCAAATTTCCACAGCCCAGAACAGAAACCCAATGCATCAATCATCTTGCAATCACTCTCTCTCTCTCTCTCTCTCTCTCTCTACCCATACTGGCAAGGGTTTCTTGAATAATTATTAGTTGCAGAGTGTAAAAAGTGTATTACTAATTGAAAGAGCTATCAGCTTTTTGTTGAGAGAGAGAGAGAGAGAGAGAGAGATAAGGTTTTGTAGCAGTGCGACAACACAGAAGGCCTCCCCTTCGATCAGCTGAAACTGATCTCGCAGCTACATACACACTGCTAGTATGCATTGTCAGTAGCTGATACTATATGTCTGAACAGATCGACTTAGTTACCTCATAGAGAGAGACATTGTCACAGTGTACAAGACTTCTGCAAACTGACGCAACATACATATATCAACACACATTATTAATCCCATAACGGTCCAAAATCCCTTCTCCAATCCCAAGTCCAACAACATCATATCCAATGTACATATATATTAATTCTATTTTCAATTCCCATTTCTTAATATGTACACCACCATAACGTACTAAACCTATTATATTAATTAAGCTTCTTCAATCTCTCTCTCTCTCTCTCTCTCTCTCTCTCTCTCTCTCTCTCTCTCTCTCTCTCTCTCTCTCTCCAGTGCTACTGAGAATGATCAATTTGAGCATAACAATAGAAACGAAGAGAAACAAAAAAATTAAGTTCATTATAACTAAATTACAAGATCAATCAATTATCTAATTATAGGGTTCATGTTAAATACAGATAGCTAGCTTCTTTTAATTGATTGATTTTCTGTGTTCTTGATCTGACCTGTAACACATAAATAAAAAAAAAAGAACAAACAACAAACAACGACAACAAAAAGAAAAAAAAAGAAGAAGAAATCGACACACAATAAAAGCTACAATACACATACTGATTAAACGCAGTTGGATGACACCTTTTTTAAATTAAGGCAGTGAAGTGTACGGACTCAATTCAGTCCATGCTTGAATTCCACTGCTCCAGTTTCCACCGTTTCCGTTCAAATTGCTGCTGCTACTCGTCGCCGGAGTCGGTGCGACGGCGCCCGCGTAAGAAGTATTGAAGAACCACTCATTTCTTGATGTTGCAATATTCAGACAAGAATCTGTCGTCTTAGGATTTTCAAGATTGTGAAATTGAATCGGCTGCGGCTTCTGAATCACCGGTTCATTAATAGTTCTAGAAGCTTCTTTCTGATTCTGACCATCTTCAGCGAAAAGCGTCGCTAATCTCTGTTGCTGCAATTTCCAGTGCAAATCTTGGTTGATTGAGCTCAAGGACTCAATCGAAGTGGCGAGATTGCTATGAACATTCAAAGATCCCATTGCTTGAAAGTTTTCGCCTTGCTTCAGTGAAGAAGATAAAGGAAAGCCAAACCCCATTAGAGGAGGATCAGGATTGAAGCACGGGGTTTGAGAGATTGCAGCTGAAGTAGTGTTTGATAAATCTCCAAAAGATTGAAACGGATTGAAAAGATTTGTGTTTGAAGAGTGAAGTTTAGGCATGTTGATTCCACCTAGTTGAAAATCCATGGCTGGTGAGAGGCCTTGAAAGAATTTCAAGCCGCCGACGTCGGATGAGCCGCTGGAGTCTCTGGAGTCGCCGGAGAGGCGCGGCGAGGACTTCAATTTCTTGTTTTTCCGGCAGCCGCCGCCTATGGGGACGTTGCGGAGGGCGCCACCTTTGGTCCAGTACCTCCTGCAGGTCTTGCAGAAGTGGCGTGGCTGCGTGAGACTGTAGTTGTTGTAGTAGCAGAACTTGGTGTTTGGTGAATCGCATCTAGGGCATTTGACGGCGGGTTCTTGAGGCCTCGCCGATGAGGGTTTCCGGCTGCTGGAGCTCTCGCTTTCGTCTTTTCCGGCGGGTTTGCCGGCGAGAGTGTTGTTCGCAGGTGACATGTCTCGTCGTAGTAAACCCTAGTTGATAGAGAGATGAGAGAGAGAGAGATTATATGGTGATAATTGTTAGAAGACAGCAGACAGGTGAGGGTGGAAGAGAGAGAATTGGTTGTGGTGGCGCAGTTTCCTTTTGCAGAGGCAAAGATACTGATGTGAATTCATTGGATTCATGCATGGGGTTGATAGGAAATGAGAGGATGTTGACGCCCTCTTGTGATCTTCATCAAGAGGAAAACCAATGTTGTAGCTAGCTTGCCTTTCTTTGGGTGTTTAGAGAGAGAGAGAGAGAGAGAGAGAGAGAGAGAGAGAGAGATATGTGACTAGCTAGGTATATATATAAATATAATTATATATATATATATATATCTGTACATGTAAGAATATAATGTAAAATTTATTATTAAATTGATGAAGCCCATTCGGAATATTACGAACAGTAGTAGTGTAACAGTATTTATTCCTACACTATGGATCGAATCCTACTGTTTACAAGTGTATTGATATATGATAGAAGATAAAACTGCACACAATATATACTTATTGGAAATAGTGTTCAATTTCATTTCATTTTTATATTTTATTAATTATGACCTGTACAAGTTGATCCAATTTCCCCCGGCCCCTTGTATACATTTAAATGGCATCATATTTCTGTTAACTAATGAACATTGTGTGTATTTTTTCAGCTGTGCAATAAATTTATATATATATATATATAATACATAAAAATTATAAATATTTACGTACCCTATATGACGTGTGTAATTACATGATATGTATTATAATATAAACACGACTTATATTGGTAATGATTTTTATTTTATTATTTGTTAAAAAGAGCTAGCAGACTGCATTAATATATAATACAATATTAATTTGGAATGGGTAGAGTGGTTAGAGGTAGGGAGGGGATGATTTGTAGTTTGCAGGAGACAAAATGGATACTGGAAATTAAGATAAATAGTAAAATTCGAAAATGAAGGCACAGGGAAAAAAGGAATAAGAAAAGAAGAAGAAATAAGAGGCCGAATGCAAAATGCAAAATGAAGTAGGCCCACAATGCCAACAAAGTAGCTGTAATTTGTAAATACACTTTCTTCATAAGGAAAATTAATTAATCTGCCTGTGTCTCCATTTATTTATTTATTTATTTTTTAAAATAATATATGCATATACTACGGGCATTCAAATCAAATCTTTTACCCACTTGGTATCCAATTTTAATTTTTATTAGATTTGCATTCATTTTTTCTTCAATTTCAATATGTTTTAGTTTAGTTTACTTTTATAATTATTATTATTATACATGGTTCATTCCACCAGTTAATTAGGGTTTATATTCATTTTTTAATATTTTTTCTTAGTTAATATGATAGGGTTGATTATTTCAAAATTAGGATATGCAATTTTTTAAAATTTCAATTTATAAATGTTAATTATGATTGCTTATACTATAATAAATTTTATTTTTGTAATATATATTTTTAAAATATTAAATTTGATAGTAAAACACAATAATGGGACATGAAATGCGGATTATATGATTTTATCCGGAAGGCAGTTCAGTTTGACTGAAGAGGAAAGTGGACAAAAATTTACTCGAATTGCAATCAAGAGGTAAATTAAAGGTAGAACTATATGCATGTGTTTGTTTTGTTGAGTGAAAAGTGTACGTGTTTGCAGTATTAATTAATGATTGCAATTCTTCTTATCAAGCAGCTGCTGGATGTTACGAGGAATAATTGATAAATAACTTGGTTAATAATTGTAGTATTAAGAATGACCAAATATATGGCATTAATCTCATACTTTGATTTTCATGTACTCCCTCCTCCTTATCAAGCAGCTGCTGGATGTTACAATTATGATAATTGTAGTCTCCCTTTAATTTTCACACATTAATATATATATATATTGTATCGAGCGCATTGCATGAGCCCAGACGTTAGCGTTGGATGAGACGCCGGATAACGAAATTAAATTAATTCAAAAAGTTACATTAATTCAATTTAATTTTAAGATTCTCTAACTTCATTTGAGGGTATATTTTTATTTGAAAAAAATAATTATCGAGTATAGTGCACGAGCCCATACATTAGCATTGAGAGAGTGCAGTGCGCGAGATACCAGATAAAAAAAATTAAATTAAGTCAATTTCATTTTAGGGTATATATTTATTTAAAAAAATAACTATTGAACACAATGTACGAGCCCACACGTTATGTTGGACAAGTGGACAGCACGAGACGCCGGATAAAAAATTAAATATATATATATATACATATTATATATGTAAAAAAAATGAAGAAATTAAAATTAGAACAAAAACTTAAAATAAAAGAGAAAAGGGAGGGGACCACTAAAAAGAAAAATAAAAAAGAAAATAGAAAAGGGAGAGAGGACCACCTAACTATATCAAATAAGATCCGTCTAATATAAGAGACCTCTTAGATAATTTCACAGAAAAATCCCCTTTCATGTTTATTCTTTTGACAAAACAGTCTTCCATTTTATGATGGTTGTTAACTTGTAATGCATGCATATCGAAAAATATTTTTATTTATAGTCTATCCAAATATATTCACATCACATATACATATACACTGATTGACATATATATGTATGAGATTTGGTTCAAATGAAGACTAGTATATGTAAATGTATAAAAACAAGCTTGTTTATTGTATTTTTAATGTTTTTTCTTACCACATTTTGAATTTTGATGCTAATTTTTTAAATGATTTTCTTATAATATTCCGGTGCTAGCTAATTGTTTTAGCATCAAAATATAATAAGAAAAACACTAAAATTATAGTAAACAAGCCGATTTTCACGTTTGTACACGAATCACAGTCCCTATTATAACTAACCCCGTATGTATATATATTCAAAACCATATCTACTAAAATGCATATGCACGTGGTAAGAATTTCTATATATTATTGCACTTCATATCGATATGATATTCAAGATACTGAATCAATTTCAAGACTTCACAAGGAAGATGCCCTAGCTACCTAGCCCCCCACCCCCACAAAAAAAAATGTTGATCGATCATGGCCATAATTTGGTCATGATATGTGCGATTTAATTGATATTGTTGATGAGTGTAATAGAATAGAATAGCAAAGGGAATTAGATTCCTGCAGGGTTGTAGTCCTATATGTATATATATATAATTCACATTTATGGTCGAAGAGAAGAAGTTGGTTAGAAATGCATGGATGGGATGAGGAAGTGTGTCAGTTTGATGTGAGATGAGATGAGAGAGAGAGAGAGAGAGAGAGAGAGAGAGAGAGAGAGAGAGAATGATATTGTAAGTCAAATAATAATGGAAGAGTTAAGTTGGAATTAGTTCAGAGCAGCAGCAGCAGAAGCAGAAGCAAATAGGCTGGTTGGGGGAGACAACCCCCTCACACACTTCCCACTTTTGTCTCTTCCTTCTTATGTAACTTCCCTTTCCATTCTCCATTCCACTGTTTCCTCTTCCCTAGCTACCTAGTTAATACTATTTACTCTCTCTTCTAACTTTATCCTATATATATTTTTATTATATATATTTCAAATCAAAATTCATATTTATATATATATATATGTATTACTGTGCATGTAGTGCTCGATCGCCTGTTGCTACGTACACTGGACTTTGAATTTAGATATTTTATATATATGCACTTATAATGAAATCAAATATAAAAGAAAACAAATATTGTTTTTTTAGTGAAAAATAAATATTGTTAATTAAGAAGCTAAGCAATATACTATATACCTCATCAATGCAACTATACGATCAAATATAGCTAGGTTTTTATAATTATTTTCTCTACTTTTCATTACATTCTCTTATGTAAGAATATAATAAATATATTTAATTAGATTTGTGTGTACATTATCTTTACTGGATATAGTTAATTAGAATTTGGATAATTTTCGATCAGATGTAATAAATAAGGAGGAGTAGCACGTACCTAGTATCACTGTAATGCCTGAAGGTCTTACATACAAATTAAATTAAAAAAAAAATTGCTTCTTAATTAAGGGCCTGCTCTCATATGCAACTGTAGCCAACTGCACGGGAGTACTTCACCGATCATACTACTATACTAGTACTAGCTAGACTACTAGTATGTACTATTACGCAATATATATATATATATATTTATAAACGTATATATGCATATGTAGTAATTATTAAAATAAAAGAATTGATATATATTTTTTACACTAGCTAGATAATTATATAAGATGGCATGCATAATATATAAAAATCTTGAACACGTGTAAGCCAATAACCAAATGGGCACAATATAAATGGTCTGGTTTCCGTCACATGTTCAATGTATTCATTATACTAAACAAGTACAATTTGCACCAGTTGGTAATTTCTAAAAAATACAGTGTGTAACTATAATATATACAAAATAGCATATATGTGATATATTCGTGAGATAAACGCAACAATTAATATATATATATATATATATATAGGGGATGGTTCTGGTGTAAACCATCCCTAGTGTAAACTGTAAACCAATCTCCAACCACACATCCATCAAAATCCAATGGTCAAGATTTGGTCAAAGGGACGGTGGCATTCCTGTAAATAATGGAAACTTCAAAAAACGCGGTGGCATTTTGGTAATTTTTGCGTTTGGGTTATAATTAAAAAAAAGAAGAAAAAATCGGACTTCCAGGACGCGGGCTAACGGAGACACAATCATATGCTGACGAATACATAACCATATGCTAACGAAGTAGAAATATTTCATGCACAACACCTAACTTTAAACACAAAACTGATTTTGTTAGGAAATTATTAAATGACGACTTTTATATGGTTGGAAAGCTAGCCAAGCCTAATTTTCAATAAAAAATAATTTGAAAAAAATATGAACCGTGGACAAAGTTATAATTGTTTGATTGAAGGTCGTTAGTTGCATTATTTGGCTTCAATCCACAACATTATTGCTTTTGTTAGCATTGCGTATAACTTTTCTTTAGCATTACATAATACTTCTGTTAGCATACGACAATGCTAACAACAACAAATGATAAAATTCAATAAAATTAAATTGTTAAACTCTAAAATTAATGTGATAGCAATGTAACTAATCATGATGCTAGCGAATCATCTGTCATATGCTAACGAATCATGTTTAATTGAGATGAATGTTATACATTAATAATATACATGCAACATTAACACGTATGATTCTATTATCAGATATAATTATACTACATTAGCATTATTATAATATTTTAGTTTGCATATGTCAATGCTAACGTTAGCAGTGCATTAATATTCTCATATAAAAAATCTCTTAATGCATTAATGTATTGTTCATTGTGAATATAATTGATATTGATGAAATATTTATTATATGCTAATGAAACACATCCTAATTAAGATTAAATAAACATTTATAACAATATAATTGATGTCAGTGAAACATATATTAATTGAAATGTAATAAATATTTACAGTAATATAGTCGATGCTAATGAAATACTTGGCATATGCTAACGAAGCATTTGTCATATGCTAATGAAACATTTTTTATATGCTAACGAAGCATACCTAATTACAATTGAATAAATCTTTATCACAATATAACTGATGCTGACGAAACATTTGCCATATGCTAACGAAACATATGTCGTATACTAATGAAGTATTTTGAGCTTAAATTGTCATATGCTAATGAAACACGTGTCGTATGCTAACGAAGTATTTTGAGCTTAAATTGTCATATGCTAACGAAACATATGTCGTATGCTAACGAAGTATTCTGACCTTAAATTGTCATATGCTAACGAAACATATGTTGTATGCTAACGACGTATTCTGAGCTTAAATTGTCATATGCTAACGAAACATATGTCGTATGCTAACGAAGTATTCTAAGTTTGAATACGCATGAAAAATGAAACTTTTGTATTTTTCGTCCAAATTTTTCCAAATAAACATATGCTTCACTGATCTTAAATGAAAGAGGATTAAAAGACCTTTAATTTTATATATTATTTGCGTTAATCCGATGAAAAACGAGCAAGTTATGATCGTTCGAAGTTTTTAAGAATTTTTTTAGATGCTGAGTTAGCATGACATCAGCTTTTTTTCAACAAATAGACGAAAATACCCCCATATGTTGAAAAAACTAGCGAAAATAACAAAAATGCCACCGCATGTTTGATTAAATCTGGAGCGCCGATTTTTATTGAATATGTGGTGATAGATTGGTTTACAGTTTACACACCACAGAATGGTTTACATTTGATCCATTCCCTATATATATATATATATATATATATATACATTCTTCTGTTGTAAAAATAAATAATATTTCATCATATCTATAGTCTAAGTGTATAACACAAGATAGCACGACACGATACATGCACATCTACCACGGCCGGCCGGTCCATTATGTCCATCAATTTAAACAATAATTAATATAAAAATCGAAAATAATAGTGTGCATGTATTAAGCAACAACGTAGAAGTAGGTGCATGCATATTGCATTATATAGGTATGTG
The DNA here is from genome assembly GCA_026008535.1 of Perilla frutescens. Classification (NCBI taxonomy): domain Eukaryota; kingdom Viridiplantae; phylum Streptophyta; class Magnoliopsida; order Lamiales; family Lamiaceae; genus Perilla; species Perilla frutescens. The sequence goes on along the minus strand of BRKX01000008.1, from coordinate 7,281,192 downwards.
GTGGGATTGAAAACGTGTTGGCGCCGTAAATTAAGAGGGAGCTGATTGGGGTTAAGCAAGCCATATTTTGGGGAGTGTGTGTCTCGTGAGGGTGTGGGTGCGGTGGATTCCCCGTGAGACCTAACCACAACATCTCCATCTCTATATATAATTTTAAGGAGATATCATTACGTTTATAAGGGGTTTGAATTTAGATAATATATAACAAACTTCGATATATATATATATATATATATATTTATAATTTTATAGACCATCGTGTTTAACTTCGCTAGGGGTGGAAAAAATACCAAAATATCAAAATGCCGCATTTATTGTACGGTACGGTATGATACGGTATCGATATCAAATTTGAAAATTCTTGGTAGACCGCGGTATTCAGTATACACCGATATTTTAGATATATACCGATATTCGGTATACCGAAATTTCAGTATATACCAATAGTTCGGTATATACCAGTATGTCGTTATATCGATATATATCGATATTTCGGTATATAAGTATAAACGGTATATCGGTATACCGTACCATACCGATTTTTTTTTACACTCTTAATTATGGTTATTGTAGTACATTAATTTCATTTGAGTACAGATGACTACAAAATATAATAAGTGACAAATAAATATCAATAAAAGAAAAAAAATCAAATGGTTATATTTAAATTATGTTGATCTACAACATTGGAACATAAATTTGAATATATCATATAAATCAAGTATAATTTAAACTATTAATTAATAAAGTGAACAATTGAAAGTTATATGTAATAACTAAAAAATAGTAATCGTATTCTTTTTATTATTAAACACTCAATACTTCTCTCCAATGTTATAAACACTAAAGGTTAAAAAAAGTTATAAGAGAAATAAAAGAAAACTACTAATAAGAAGATAAAAAAAAATATTTTAGAGTTCATTTAATTCTAAAAAAATATAATATTTAGTAAGTTTAACATAAAAGATTAGAAAGTATATATAATAAAAAAGGAAAAATTACAATTTAATTCCCAAGATTTGAAGGTTTTACCAAAAATAACCTAACGTTTTAATAATAACAATTTAATTCCCAACGTTTGGATATTCTAAAAGAAATAATCCAACATTTAATATTAACAATTTAATTCCCAACGTTTGAAGATTTTAACAGAAATGACTCAATATTTTAAGCTAACAAAACTATTTTGGTCTATTTCAAACACATTTACTCTCAAGTGAGCTAGAGACCCATATAGTGGACTAACATTTTTACTGAAAAATTGACCAAAATGGTTTTTCGCCTAAATTATCGGGTTATTTCTATTAAAATGTTCAAACATTGGGAATTAAATTGTTAATAATAAACGTTGGGTTATTTTTGTTAGAATATCCAAACTTTGGGAATTAAATTATTATTATTAAAACGTTGGATTATTTTAAAACCTTCAAACATTGGAATTAAATTGTAATTTGCCCAATAAAAAATACATAAGTTATGAATTAAAAATGAACAATTTAAAACTATACATAATAAATAGAAACCTTATATTAATCTTTAATCTACTCCAATATTAAGCACTAAAATTAGTTAAAAAAATATCAAGTTAATAATAAGAAACTAGAATATATGCAAATTATGAGAATAATACTTTGATGTTTAGATATTGAAGTTGTAAATGACTAATAAAAGATAATAAACTAATATTATTACAATTATGACTTATGAGTAAAGTATGTTATTGATACACACACACCTCTACAAGTTTACTCATGACGATCAAAGAAGTAATGCGCGGGATCACGTACACCAAGCCATGGGAGATATTATTTCTTATATTTAGTGTTGCTTTCATAGTGGGTAGTTACTTTATTAATTTCAGTTGTTCCTTTCATAAAGGACAGTTAATTTTAGCAGTGGGTCTAGTTAGTGGCTCCTATGTGAGTCTCTTTCTTTGTAAGTATTTATAGAGTCGGTATTAGGAAAATAGGGTATGTCTTTTACATTAGAAAAGTAAACATGCATTCGATAGCCTGAGGACCTCATAGAGGTTTTGATGTTTTTATTCATTTTAGTTCTTCAATTCAAGTATTTGCATATTAATTTTCCTTCACTCTATCAAATAGGTCAGACCTGCCGGTCTTTCTTATGCACACTCGCATGGATCGTGTCGAGTCGATAGAGAAGGGTTTGGAGAAATTGGGCGCTGGGTTTATGGAATTAAAAACTGACTTCACCACGCAACTTGCGGCAATTCAGTCTGTGCTTTCCTCCATCGCCGCTGCCCAGGGTGCTTCTTCTTTCGTCGTGCCACCGTCACCACCGCCCAACGAGACGCCTATCAATTCCACCAATGGTCTTACCGGACCTGTCTCACTTCCCCGACTGGATCTTCCCACCTTTGATGGTTCAGACCCATGTGCATGGATTGCCCGTGTAGATCAATACTTCATGGTGCACCAAACCCCAATCTCGGATAAGGTTAGCCTCATCCTTGTTGCGATGGGTGGTGACGTCTTATTTTGGGTTCAATGGATGCACCGTTTTCCGACCATCTCTTGGTCCCAATTTACTGCCGAACTTCTCATCCGCTTCGACGATGGCTCTGTCGTCAACCCTTACGAAGCTATGGGTATAACCCGCCAAATTGCCATGGTGGATGATTATGTCGCCACTTTTGTCTCCAGGGTGGCTCAGCTTCCAAATTTGCCCGAAGTCTATTATTTAGGTTAATTTCTCAGCGGTCTAAAACCTGAAATTCGGGATTGCATTCACATCGAGCCGACTATGGATATCTTCACCGCTGTTAGTTGGGTCCGCCAAGTGGAATGTAAACTCAGTCTCTACACGAGTACTCCCATGGCCAAGGGATCTCACTGTTCATCGACTGTTTCTCCGTCACTTCCACAACTAGTACGCTCTTCCTCCATAAAAAAAGCTCTACTCTGGCGTGGAATCCTTCGGGACAACCAACAGGACAGCAACAATCCACCATCGCGACAACTGCTCCACGCCACCGTCCTAGTAATTTTTGACATCTCACGTCCACTAAATATCAAGATCATTGCGCCCCTGGCTTATGATATCGTTACAGCCAACCTTTTAGCCCACTCCGAGTCTGCTCCGCTAAAACTATGAATGTGCTCCTCGCGGCTATAGAACACGACACTTCGGACTCCAAAATCCAAGATGACTTGTAGCCTACTTCACCAGATTCTTCACCTCAAGCAGACTTGCAGCACTTACAGCTTTCTTCATTAGCTTCTAACGGTTTTGATGGACCCCGGACGATGAAACTTATTGGGCGTGTTGACCACTACAAGGTGCTCACCATGATTGATAGCAGCGCCAGTCATTGTTTCATATCCGAACGTGTGGTGCGCCAGTTAGGCCTGACTGTTGACAACTCCGTCTCTTTCCAGTGATCCTAGAAAACGGTCACACAATTTCCACCATGGGTCTGTGCAAGGCGCTCCCTTTCTATTTACAATTCCGAACATTCTCGGTGGATTGCTACAGTATTCCCTTGGGTGGTGTGGATTTGATCCTAGGCATATCTTGGTTAGCCTCCTCGGGCGATGTCACAGCAAATTTGGCAACAAATGACTATAACCTTTGTAAAAGATGGCACACGTGTGTCTCTGGGGGGTGACCCCTCATTCACTCGCCACCAAATCTCTGCCGTTGGGATTCGTCTGCTGGCCGAGGAAGATAAGAGTTAGCTTGTATAGTCCACCGATCAGGTACCACCTACATTAAATTCCTTTCAACCTCCTCCAACTTCAACACAGATAACGGAGGACATCATGACACTTCTGGAGGAATATCGCAGTCTCTTATCATCTGCGGCTGCCTTACCTCCCCACCGACACATGGATCATAAGATTACCCTCCAAACTAGTGAATGGCCGGTCTCTGTTCGACAATATCATTATAACCATGCCCAAAAAGATGAAATGGAACGTCTCGTGGCAGAAATGTTAGAAGCCAAGTTGATCCAACCGAGCTGCAGCCTATACTCTAGCCCCATTCTTTTGGTTCGCAAAAAGGACGACAATTGGCATTTTTGTGTGGATTATCGGGCACTCAATAAGAAGATGGTTCCTGACAAATACCCCATCCCGGTTATTCAAGAACTATTAGATGAGCTACACGGGGTACAATGTTTTAGTAAGCTAGACCTTCGGACGGGCTATCATCAAATTCGTGTGGTAGATCTGGACATTCCCAAAACAGCCTTTCGTACGCACTCAAGGCTTTACGAATTTGTGGGCATGCCGTTCGGCCTCACCAATGCTACAGCCACATTCCAGGCTATTATGAACAACATTTTTCATCCTTTCCTGCGTCGTTTTGTCCTCTTTTTTCTTTATGATATTCTCATTTTCAGTTACAGTTGGGAGGATCATATAGTTCACTTGCAGCAGGTACTTTCTATTCTTCGTGAGAATGAATTTACATTAATCCCAAGAAATGTATTTTTGGTAAGCAAGCAGTCGAATATCTTGGCCATGTCGTATCCCAGGATGAAAATATCGCTATCGCAACATATATTGCAACTTCAATTTTACGGATATATCGACGGATATATCGATATCGCATATCGATATCGCAGAAAATTGAAAAAAATGACGGAAATCATATTAAAATCTTGGAAATTTAGCATGAAATTTTAGGAACTATTATGACATATTATTATGCACATATTCCACTAATTTTTTTGATAGAATTGTATTTTGAAAGCAAATATATAAATAATACATTATATAAATACCGTCTGAGATAATATATTTGACAAAATAATACATAATGCAATATAAAATGACTAAATAAACATTATAAAGTACAATTAATACCAAAATGAGGATCTATGAGATTCAAATATATTAGATGGAATGTCATCTTGTTCTAAACAATATTGGTACCAACTTATCACGTTTGAGTAATTATGGATATAATTATGCACATGCACTTGATATGTTTCTTAATTTCTTCTAATAGCTTCACCATGAATTGGATAATGTCCACTGATCCAATTATTTTGTTGATACACATTTTGAGTAGTTCAATCAATTTGTGAACTCCCATATGTGTAAGAAGCATATGAATTTTGGGACATATCACTATGATCAGTGCCACCCATATTCATAGAATCAAGATTTGGCAAATAATTTATATTCAATCTTAGATTTCAATTTCGTGTGAGGGAGAAAATTTTTAGTGATTTATCCATCATGTCCTCTAACTGAAAAAATGAAAAAATAAAGTTTGCAAAGTAAATGTCTTTATAAAGCAAAAAATATTGCAACTCAAATAATTACATTGAAGACCTGAAAAAGATCACAAAAATATATAGTATTAAATAAAAATCAAAATATATTATAGAAATATTAAAAAAATCGCAATATATTGCGATATATTGCGATTTCTCGTCGATACTCGGGAAAAAAGATATTCCCCCAATATCCGTATCGCAATGTCAATATCCGCGATATATCCGCGATATTTCGCGATATTTTCATCCTTGGTCGTATCCAGCAAAGGTGTACAAATGGATTCGGATAAAATATCGGCGGTTCTCCAATGGCCACCACCTTCTTTTCTCTGTAATTTACGGGGTTTCTTGGGACTGACCGGCTATTATCGTCGTTTTATATGTGACTATGGCAAAATCGCGACTTCTTTGACAGTGTTACTTAAAAAAACCCCAACTACTGGGTGGAATTGGCCTGCTGATGTAGTCTTGGCTTTCGCCTCGCTTAAGAAGGCACTGACATAAGCCCCAGTACTTGCTATGCCTGATTTTTCCCTCTCTTTCATTGTGGAATGCGATGCTTTTGGCACGGAAATAGGAGCCGTTCTCATGCAACAACAGGGACTAGTAGCATATTTTAGTAAAGGGTTGGCCTCTCGATCTTTGGCCATGTCTGCATACGAGAAAGAGACGATGGCCTTAGTTCTTGCCGTGCAACATTGGCATCCATATTTAATGGGTCGTCGGTTCACTGTCTGCACTGTCCAGCGCAGTCTCAAGCTCCTACTAGAGTAGCCTCTTACAACCTCTGCTCAACAAAATTAGGTTGCTAAGCTCCTTGGGTATGACTTCGACATCACTTACAAGACGGGCTCTCTCAATACAGCCACCGATGCCTTATCTCGCCATGATGAGGAGTGCGAGCCGCGATCAATAAGTCTACCTACTTGGATAGATTGGAGTTGCATTCAATCAGCAGTCCGTCAAGATGCATAATTGTCTAAAATTATATCGGTCATGGAAGCAAATCAGCCCACCCATGTACATTTCACTTTGATCAATGATATTCTCTTCTTTAAAGGTTGGGTCGTCTTCCTCGTTCATCCGAGTGGACCGCCAAATTAATTGCCGAGTTCCATGCGACGCCAACAGGGGGCACTCAGGAGCATTTCACACTTATCGACGTCTTGCTGGAAGTGTTTATTGGCCAGGCATGATGCGACAAGTAACTGACTTCGTGGCGGCTTGTGATACGTGTCAATGACACAAGTATGAAATAAAATCCCCAGTCGGGTTGTTGCAACCACTCCCAATCCCAACTCGAATTTGGGAAGACATCAGTCTTGATTTCATCACGGGTCTTCCGCGAGCTGGACAATGTGATTGTATTCTAGTAGTCGTGAATTGCTATTCCAAGTATGCTCATTTCTTGGGTCTTCGTCATCCTTTTACAGCCCGTTCAGTGGCTGACGTTTTTTGTCGAGCGATTATTAAGTTGCACGGTATACTGATGTCAATAGTCTCGGATCGTGACCCCATTTTCCTGAGTTCATTCTGGAAGGAACTTTTTAAATTGGCAGGTACTACTTTGCGTATGAGCTCGGCATATCATCCCGAAACCGATGGCCAAACCAAATTATTAAGTCGTTGCCTGGAAACCTATTTGCGTTGTTTCTCATCAAAGAAACCAAAGGGGTGAAGCAAGTGGCTAAGTTGGGCAAATTATTGTTATAACACAGGATTCCAATCGAGCATGGGGAAAACACCTTTTGAAGTAGTTTATGGGCGCCCACCACCAGTCTTGTACCAATGTTTACATCGAGAGGTGCGAGTTCAAGCCCTTGATGATGACCTGCGTGAGCGAGACGAAGTGCTGCACCATTTGCATTTCCTCTTGGAGAGGGCGCAACAACGAATGGTCTACTCTGCAAATAAACATCGCCGTGATCTTACTTTTGAAGTTGGCGACAAAGTGTTTCTCAAATTTCGTCCCTACTAACAGAAAACTCTCTTTCAACAATCTAATATGAAGTTGGCACCCCGTTTTATTGGACTGTTTGAAGTTCTAGGCCGAGTAGGTGAAGTTGCCTATCAATTGAAGTTACCAGAGTCCACTCATGTGCACTCTGTCTTTCGTGTATCAGCTATTGGCTCTTACTTGGCGGAGCCAGCGCTACCGCTGAATTTGTTGTCAGATACCATTGAGTTTATTCCAGAATCAGTGCTAGATCACCGTCACATTTGGAGAGGGCCGTACAAGATCTCTCAGGTGCTGATTAAATGGGAGAATAAGTCCGTGGAGGAGACGACTTGGTTGGATGTCGACGTCGTGCATAAGCAGTTTTCAGTTATCAGCCTTGTGGACAAGGCTGTTCCGATGGGGGCGGTAATTGATACACACACCCCTCTGCAAGTTTACTCATGACGATCAAAGAAATAATGAGCGGGATCACGTACAACAAGCCATGGGAGATATTGTTTCTCATATTTAGTGTTGCTTTCGTAGTGGGTAGTTACTTTATTAATTTCAGTTGTTCCTTTCGTAAAGGGCAGCTAATTTCAGTAGTGGGTCTAGTTAGTGGCTCCTACGTGAGTCTCTTTCTTTGTAAGTAGTTATAGAGTCAGTATTAGGAAAATAGGGTATGTCTTTTGTATTAGAAAAGTAGGCAGGCATTCGGTAGCTTGAGGACCTCATAGAGGTTTTGCTGTTCTTATTCATTTTAGTTCTTCAATTCAAGTATTTGTATATTAATTTCCCTTCACTCTATCAGTTATATAAGAAATGAAAGAAAAATACTACATAAGAAGAGAAAAAAATGAGATCGAGTTCATTAAATTCTTGAAAAATATAATATTTAGGAGGTTTAACATAAGAGCTTGACAAATATATATAATCCAATTTAATATAAGTTATGAATTGATAGTGAACAATTTTAAAATATACATAATATATACTAACCTCATATTCTTCTCCAATATTAAGCACTAAAAGTTATAAAAAACAAAAAAATATATATGAAATTAAGAGAATAATACTGTAATGTTTAGATATTGAAGTTGAATATGACTAATATTATATTAAAGATAATAAACTAACATTATTATTATGACTTATGAGTAAAGTATGTTAGATAAAAAATAAAAGAAACATACTTCATAAGAAGAGGAAAAAAATGTTAAGTTCATTAAATTCCACAAAAAATATAATATAGTAATTAAATTTAACATAAAAGCTTAGAAAATATATTTAATCCAATTTAATATAAGTTATAAATTGATAGTGAACAATTATATTCCTCCCCAATATTAAGTATTAAAAGTTAAAAAAAAAAGATTATCAATGTGTATGTAAATTTATTTCAACTTTAATATTTTGAAAAATGTAAGTTAATTAATTTTTAATTTTGCAGGTTTCTTGTGATGTTGGAATTTTCAAATTGCTACTTAACATCAAGTTGCTATGTTATTTCATTTAGTAATATTGCTACTCAACATCAAGTTGCTATGTTTTTAATTTTTTTTATTTTTTTTTAATTTTTAATTTTCCACTTAATTCTTAATTACAAATTTGAAATTAATTTTTTTAAAATTTTATTTTTTTATTTGGTTTATTTTTTTGGATTTATTTGAATTTTAAAATATTTTATATTATTTTTTAATATTTTTTATTTTTAATTAAAATTAATTATGAATTTGAAATTAATCTAATTTTTTTTATTTTAAATTTCAAATTTATCTTATTTTATTCACATTTTATACTATTTTTTTATTTTTCAATTACTAATTAATTACGAATATAAATTTATTTAATATTTTTATTTATTTTACTTTTTAGATTTATTTTATTTTATATTTTTTTAATTTTATATTTTTTTAATTTTTTTTCGTTTTTATATTATTTTTTTAATATTTTATATATTTTGAAATTACTAATTAATAAATTTTTCATAATTTTTTATTTTTGTAATTTTATCACTTCAATTTTATTTTTATAAATATTATTAATTATAAATATATAATATTTGATTAAATGTATCAAAATAATCTAATATTAAATAATGATATAATATAATTATATTTTATAATAAAAATATAATACTAGATTTTATAATAAATATTTAATTTCTTATATGTATATAGATATATATTATTTCTATATTTTGACGTAAATATTCATTTGCCCATGTGGTTAGTGATGTCTCCTCTCTTCTCGAGAGATCTGGGGTTTGAGTTTTCTCGCATGCAAGATATTAAAGATTTAATATAGTGGCTTGCTTACTCAAGCTGCTACGTGAGCTTGGCGCGGGTGAGTTTTTTTTTTTTTTTTTTTTTTTTTACGACGGAAAAATTTCGTCGTTAATCCACCGCTAAATTTATCATTTTTTATTTTCTGACAACAGAATTTGGTGATATGTTAGTGACGGAAAAAATCCGTCACTAAATCCGTTGATAACATTTTTCCGTTGTTAAATTTGTCGTTAAAATGACTAACAATGAGATTTTTAACGACGGACTGGATCCGTCGTTAAAATAATTTAATGACAGATTTTTTATGTTTAGCGACGGAAAAATCCATCGCTAAAACACGAATTTTTTGTAGTGGTTAAACTTATTAATACTCATCAATCTCGATTCTATTTGACCTATTTACCATATCTTTGATTTCCTTGATGTTCTAGCAAAAGTTTGTGTATTTATTACATACTAATATTTCTCCTGCAGGGATGTACAGAAATTAGACTAAGCACTTGTAAGTTAAATACTTAAGGATAGTTTAGTAGTATGTCATATAGAATATACAATAATTATAACAAATATACAACAATTAATATATTTGTAATATTCAAAATATATTTATAAGCACATTTATAATATTTTAAAAAAATAAAGTTAAGATTTTTGTGTTGTAATATCTATCTATACATATATTAAAGCAAAATTGTAGGAGTAAAATTGTCATAAAAATAAATCAGATAAAACTGTGTTAAAAAAGAATTAGTTGCCGAAATTTTGTAGAATTAAGCCTGTAGCACAATTGGCTGGTGGTGAATCAATACACTTGGGCATGCACAGGTTCGAATCCTGTTTGCAGCATACATTTTACTTTTAGATTTTTAAATAAACAAATATCTCCAAAACATTCATATATAACAATTAACAACATTTACATCTTTAATTATTTAAATTTTCTAAATAAAATATACCATTAAAACTTGATAAAAATACCCATCGAAAATATTTATACTTTTAATTTTTTTAATTATACAACTACTCAATATTCATATATAACAATTAACAATCATTTACATCTTTAATTATTTAGTTTTTCTAACTAAAAAATATCATTAAAACTTAATAAAAATGCTCATCGATAATATTTATATTTTTTTATTTTTTTAATTATACAACTACTTATGATGTAAACATTCGTAGTTTTAATTTTTTAGAATTTTTTTAAATAAAAAAATATCAAAACTGAAAATTGTAACAGTTTAAATTAAAATTGTACATGTTCTATAAAATTAAAATAGAAAGAAACAAAATAGAAATGCACACATTCTCATAATTAATTTGATGTGAGACTTTCACTTAATATCCACTACTACTAACAAATAATTGTTTCATTTAATATGCATTTCCAATAATATACCTAAATAAAGTGTATTAAAAGTTTTATATAATACCGTAAATATAAAAAAATATTTTATTATTTTATATTGGATAATTAGTTTTTAATGTTAATTTATAATATGTCTTGCATGACAAATATTAATATTTTGGGCAAGTCATATTATACTATAATATACTATAGTAATGAGTAATAGAAGTTAATATGTCCAATTCATACTTAATGATGAATAGTAAGAATATAGATGAAATTTAACTTTCCACCATATCCTGATTCGATAATATATGTTTGCAAAACTCAATCAATTAATACTATAGCTCATTTTTAATTTTATGTTAGATAGACTATGATGTTAAATTCTATTTTTCGTTAATTTATTTTTTGAATAATAAAATATTATATTTTATGGTAATAACATCAATTAATATATAAATATAAATTTTAAACAATAATATTATACATATTGGAACACACAATGATGTGTTTGTGATGTATTACATTATTCAATTAACAACCATTTTTCGCTCAAAATAAAAATAAAAATTAACAACCATTCACATCTTTAATTTTTTTTAAGATTTTCTAAATATAGAATATCACCAAAACATAACATAAGTTTCCCATAGAAAATATTTAAATTTTTATTTTTTTCAATTCTAATACTACTTATGGTGTAAACATTCATATTTTTAACTTTTACATTTTGTTAAATAAAAAAATATCACCAAAACATAAATAGATAACAATTAACAACCATTCACATCTTTAATTTTTTAGATTTTATGCCATATATTAGTAAATTATTATTATTATTATTTATTTATTTATTTTATTTTTATTTTGTTGTTGTTGTTGTTGTTGTTGTTGTGGTATGAAATCTATTTATTTAAATTTATGAGTGGCTGCATAAAATATATTTAATATGTTAAATATAAAAAAAACTATTCAATTTTGTATATCGAAAAATAAAATTACTATGTGATACGTGTTCATCGTAATAAGTGTATATAAATCTCCAATTGATTTAGTTTAAAAGTATAAAAAGCGTTCTAAACGTGTTTAGAATATATTCAAAAAATTACAAATATAATTTTATATATATAAACTATCATTTGATCAAGTTATAAATATTTCTTCTTATATACTAATACTATTACAACTAACATTTAAGCTATCATTAGAGTTTAAACTTAAAATGTATAAATCGATATTTTTCGTACATCGTACGGGAGATATAGTAGTTATATTAATATAGTAGGAACGTATTAATATAAAAAATTGGATGGAATGTCCATAGATCCTCCAGCCTCCAAAGGCGCACACTATCTTATTCTTCGTCGACTGTAGTATAATGATTGTGATTGTTAATCACTAATTTAATTTTGATTCCTTCATCTCAAAACTCATCATCATATCCACCAATGATATTTATGCTGGGACAAAAATAAGTTGAAAACTCAAATATAAAACAATTGCACAACTTGACATAAAATTTGATGTGAGCATGTATCAAACTCACGACCTTAAAATATTTTTATCGAGACTCGATCGAATGTTACGCTACTTGCATATATATATATATATATATATATATATATATTTTGATTTCGTGTCCATATATATTTCATCACTCATTCTGCACAAAATAAAGAACAAGATTAATTAGCATCAAATTAACTTTACACACACATGTTCAGACTTATCCGTACAAACCAACGCACATAATAACTCACTCAATTACTCAAGCAAAATGATAAGAAATAACAGAGCACTGAGGATATATAATTTATAGGGTAAATTGATTTGACTTTTTAATTACATTAAATAATTTAATTTCAAGTAATACAACAGCCTCATTTATTTATGAGAAAAAAAACTAATTTTAAAACTTAATAATTCAAAAGAACATGACATAAGTAATACAAATAGTCTCATTTATGATAATACATAAATAAAATATTACACCGAAAAAACTTTGCAATAATGCCAACTTCATTCGTTTGGAATATTAAACAAAAAATAGAAAACAAAAGAAAAAAATAACAAAAAAAAAAGTGATTGTTGGTAGTAGGACTCAGAGCCAAAAACGAAGGAACACTTGACAACCACTCCAACTAGACAGCTAGAGAATGTTTTGATAGTTTTTGGCTGAAATATTTTCTTAAAACCATGTTTTGACTGACTTTTTGTTTGGATACTTTAGCCCTTTCGATTTTGTCTAAATATATATATATATATATATATATATAGATTAAACGACCTCATTATTAAAAAAAAAGTAATTATGCTTACTTGGGCCATTTAGATTTCTACCATATCACTTAGGATTATATTCCAATGATTTTTAAATTAATAAATTTGTATAAATACATGTCATTAAATAGACGATCATTATAATGATCGTTATTGACAAACTTACCCTTCGATCCTTGTGAAAGCGTGAGTTGAATTAGTTTAAGCTTATGGGTATGAGAAGGCACTTATGTGCACTAAGTGCTCTTCAAAATCAGTATCAACCGTAACACTAAAAAGTATCACTTAAAAGCCAAAAGTATCACCTGTATCCTTAAAAAGTATTGGCCAAAATAAATAAATAAAAAAACCTTCAAAATCAGTATCAACCGTAACACTAAAAAGTATCACTCAAAATTAAAAAAAGTATCATCTGTATCATTAAAAAGTATCACTTATTTTACCATTTTTTTTTCGGATTGATAAGGTCAACGCGTGTTGACCCGCCTTTGACTTAATCAAAAGCGTTGACCGTCTAATATAAGCTTATATACATCTAGTGCATGCAAGTTGTTGCTTATGGATAATTCTATTCATATCTCCTATTTTTCTCTATGTAGCCCTCCAATTTACTTAAAATATAAATAATAATTTATTAGTCTTTTTTTTGCCCCCTACACTTAAAATCCTAAAAATAAAATGAGGATGTATAGACCCTTGTAGCCCCAATCCTCTTCATATAAAAATAAAAAAAAAATGTTGAAAATATTAAAGGGGGTATCAATCTAAATAAACAAGAACAATGACATTTCTTTCTAGTTTCTTGTTCACTAATCTTGTTTAGAATTTCTTGAATTCTTTGCCGCAAGTGTAACTAATCATGGAGAATCATTACTGTAATTATGTAAGTTCTTATTTGTTTATTTGAATCCATAATGTGAGATTATTTCTGAAACAAAATTCAATAAATTGAATCGGAAATTTATCTTCAAGAATAATGGGTAAATTACATTTTGATACCTATCTTCTGGGCTCTTTTTCAATAATAGCCAACTTTTTCAAAATTAATAAAACAATATCCACTTTTTCCAAAAAAAATATAAAATCTAACATTTGATTAATTTTACAACCCGAAAATCATGCGTAATTGATTGTATTATAAGACTTCTTGATTTGAGATTTTTTTTACGCCATTAGAAAAATAGAAATATTAAAATAAAATATATTATGTAGGATTTTCGAGCTGTTAAATTGATCAAATGTTAGATTTGTAATTTTTTTGAAAAAGTGAATATTGTTTTATTAATTTTGAAAAAGTGAGTTATTTTTGAAAAATAGCTCAAAATGTGAGTATTAAATTATAATTTAACTTGAACTAATTAATCGGGGATTTTCTAAACTCGTAATTGCTTTAAAATATGCCAATTTATCAGTTACGTCTCCTAATTCTGCAATGTATTATGTGCTTGATTCCAAACATGAAGAAACCTAGATAATTGGCAGAGCTAGAATGCGAAAATGAAATTTAAATTATAATATTCATTTTATAATTTTGAACCCTTAACTACCAAAAGGTCCGGTGGGGATGGTCCAGTGGTGGAGTGAGATTGCTTGAAGACCAAAGATCACATGTTTGAATCTTCTCAATACCATAAATCGGGTGTGAGCTAAAAAAAAACTACCAAAAGGAAGATAAATAAAAATCATTGTATATCGATATTTTCAGTACAAAAAACAAAATATTCTTTTTTTCATGAAAAGAATCTTACGAAGCTAATAAAAGTCCCATTTTATGGCCCAGTGGGCCCCACCTAGTCAGGCTCATCAATATTGATAATATAATGGTCCTGGTCCATACCTATTGTAGGTGGGAGTGGATTATTAAAATTTCTGGTCTCTCAAAATTTTACTGATCTTTTTCCAATCCAAAATAAACTTCTAAGAAATTGTTTTACTGATAAAAAATTTGTAAGATGGATAAAAAATTAAATTCAAATTCATATCAAGTGTTATATTTATATTTTTATTAGTGTTTAATTGTATTTAGATTGTGATTTTAACTAATCTTATGAATTTTGACACGTAAGACTTTCTTATACAAGACCCATTCTTTCGAATAATATCAATAGTTAATATAATTATAATTTTAAAAAATGAAAATGACACCTTTTGAATTACTATGTAGTCAATTAATTAAAGGTAATAATGTGATTGATATTGATAGTAATTATATTTCATTAGAGAATTATTATGATTTTGTGTCGTCGTGTGAATTGTGTTTTTCCGAAAAAAAAATAAAAAATTCAGGTGATTCTATTCACTATCCTAAATTTTCTATTCACTATCCTAAATTTTCTATTCACAACCCCATATTTTAATAAAATTTAAGATTATGCGTCCCTTTGGGGATGGCCCAGTGGTGGAGTGGTGTTTCTTGAGGCCAAAGGTCTCAAGTTCGACCCACCACCAACACCACTAGGTGTGAGCCTGTCACACCTGGCTTGCCAAGTGTGGTTTACTTCCCCTGTGTAAGTTTGCAGGCTATTACACAGGGGCGGGGTTTACCCAGTGCGCACCACGGTAGCGGCTACGGGTTACCCTCGACATCCAAAAAAATCTGAGAGAAAATAAGGGTCTTGTTCATTCATTTTGGGTTCAAAAATGTGGTACAAGCAAAGAAACACAAATCAAATTCATGTATCCATTAAGGTTTCTATACCACAAGTTGTAACAACTTTTTCTTGCAAGTGAAGAATTCAAATTTCATATTTTAATTTATGCAGAATCATAAGAGCATGGTTTCAGAGTTGTAAATCATTAGAAAATCGTAAAAATATCATAGCATAATCGTTTCACATGTGAAGATATCATATTAGCCATATCAATTAAATTTGATTAATTTAATTTTGAGAATATCAATTTTTAATATTTCCATAAGAAATTTTTGAGAGAATTAAAGGGACTATTTTCAAGGGGCCAGTTATGGATTTGGGGTTGTGTAGTTGGAGAGTGTAAAATAGGGGTTTCAAATTAATTTTTATTTTAAAATAAAAACGGGGGTTGTGGAGAGAAAAATGGGGGTTGTGAATAAAATTACCCAAAAATTTCCTCTATTTATTTTAAAAAGGCTTTTTTTATGGCCCAATATATAGACTCATTTCTATATATATTTAGTTCATTTATTAAAATATATCTCGATTTAAATATGTTCACAATAATCATAATTCATTGTTAAAAAAATTAAAGTATGAACACATTAAAAATTTTACGTTTTTAATTGTCTTTACAATAATTTTCTTAATTCTAGTGAAAAATTCAATAAAACTAAAAAACCAAGAACACAACTTTCAAATTATAAATTTATTAGCATCCTTTTGTATTCATTTTTACTCCAATACAGATTATGATGGTTTTTTTTTTCAATGATGTACACTGCTCACTTCTTATTGTTTGTTCGAGTACCTAAATTATTCTTTCATCAAACAACCATGCAATTGAATTAAAAATTCTAATGTCACAAATTTGCAATCGGCACACCGCATTCGCAGAGGATAAAATACTACTTTGTACTCGTCTACTTTAAGTTGTAATAAAATAAAACAAGGAAATTAATTTCCCAAAGGTGGCAACGACTACTAGAAATTGTAGAATAGTAACAGTAAATCATGTTCGAATATTAATATATTGCATTTAATTGAGAATCACAATAAACATGTTCACGAAAGGTGGTAAGAGAGCAGAAGGAAGAGATGATAGGAATCTCAAATATAAAAATAGTAAAAAATAATGGCACACGAAGCTACCAAGATTTAGGCCTTATTTAAACTAGTACAAGTAGCAAATCTTAGTGAGCATTGAAAGATTTGTTAACATCAATGACGAACCTGTACTTGACATCAGATTTGAGAAGGCGATCCATTGCTGTGTTTATGTAATCTATTGGGATGACCTCCACATCCGGTATGATGTTCTTCTTTGCCGCGAAATCAATCATCTCTTGCGTCTCCTTCATCCCTCCAATCGCACTCCCCGCTACTGTCTTCCTACCTGTAGTTACCATTACCATTACCATATATAATATAAATTGTAATTGAAATAAGATAAAACAAGAGAAACAAGTGAAAGAATGCATGGTAACCTTGGATCAGGCTAAAAGCATGAAGCTGCAGGGGCTTTTCTGGAGCTCCAACCACGATAAGCTTCCCATGAGGCTTCAACAAGCTCATCAACGGCACAAGGGGATGCTCTGCTGAGACTGTGTCAATGATACCATCTAGTGTGCCTACTGCAGCCTAGCAACATTAACACACAGAATAATTAAAACCTTAATTAATTAATTAATTAATTTTCATTTAAATGAGGTGAGGTGAGGCTCAGTAATAACCTGCATCTGCTGTGGGTCACTACTGACCAAAAACTCATCCACACCAAGATGTTCAATAGCTTCCTTCTTCTTGCCAAGAGATGTGCTGATAACAGTCACCTTAGTCCCAAAAGCTTTGGCAAATTTCACGGCTACATGACCCAGCCCACCAAGGCCGTTCACACCAACACTTAGTCCAGGCTTGTCGAGTCCATAGTACCTCAATGGACTGTAAGTTGTGATGCCAGCACAGAGGAGAGGAGCTCCAGCATCGAGAGGCAGGTTTTCAGGCCAACGGATAATGAAATGCTCGTCTGCCACCATGATGTTAGAGTAACCTCCGCGAGTAATGGTGCCATCAATGTAAGGGGCACCGTAGGTAAGTATTTGCTTCGAGCAGTAGTTTTCAAGATCATTGGAACACTGATCACACTGGCGACATGATCCAACTATGACTCCCACACCAACTTTGTCCCCAGCCTTCACCTTTTCGACCTTGCTGCCCACCTCTGTCACAACCCCCACAATCTCATGTCTGCATTAGATCACCATAACTTACTCCTTACAGGGCTTTCAGAAGAAATTAGCTTAACACAGAAACATGAATTTGATCATCTCAACAATCTTTCAAGATCATATCAAACTGTGTAGTAGATCAGACCATAAATATAAAAAACAACAACATTAGATGTTCCATTTAGAAGTTGTCATGATATATCACGGATGTGTACACAATTTTATCAGAACTAGGATTTCCCTACATTTTTGGAGATGAACTCTATAGTCGATCCGAGCATTAAGCTTAGAAAAACAATATTATATATATATATATATATATATATTATTTTTTTTCAATATGAGAAGTTAAGCCAAAAAGGTATCTTGTTAGATCCTAGAATAAGAGGCAAATCCACAAACAAATTTGAAGTTCAACTAACCGGGTAGAGTAATCTGTAGATATGAACATTAATATAATACTAAACAGTTGAAAGGAAGTCAAGACTTTAAAAAAGTACAATTAATAATAGATAAAAATGAACACTTTTTAGGATATGCAATTGAAAAGCACAACCTTATAACAATTCTGCAGTGACCACAATGAGACACGAAACACACTTGCATATTTCGCAACTGTTTCTTCAACACACAACTACACAAGACTCTCTCTCTCTCTCTCTCTCTCTCTCTCTCTCTCTCTCTCATCATAATTCATAAAGGAGTCTTTCTTACCCGGGAACAACCGGGTAGTGAGTTACGCCCCACTCATTCTTGACCATGTGCAGATCTGAATGACAAACGCCACAGTACAACACCTTGAACTGCACATCACGCTCACCGGTATCCCTGCACACATACACAGAGAAACAAAACTTCAGAAACAATGAAACAACATCGGACCAAACGAAACTATAAAACTTTGAGCGCCTCAGATAAAAATCTCGAAATTTAAAAAAACTGTTTTTTTTTTCCCCCATCAAACCTCCTAGAAAAATTGAATGGAGATAAGGTCCCAGAATTGTCTCTGGCAGCCCAACCAAAGGCCTTAACTGGGTGCTCTGTTTCTGGGGTTTTCGCCATTTTTCTGTACTACGATATGATTCTTGGAAGCTGAAGTAGCCAAGCCACAAAATATAAACCAAAAGTTGAAATAGATGGAGGAGAGAGGGGTGAGGTGGGCATTTATAGCAAGAGTTTACGATTTCTCATGCCATTATCCGACTGGACGTACACATAATTACGCAACTACTCATTAATCAATAACACACCTTTTTCCTACACGCCTGCTAAATTCGAGTTACAGATATGGACTCACACTGCAACTTTCGGAAGTTACTCGAGACTTTTTTTTTTTCCCTTTCTCGTCCCCTAAAATCACTGTAAAATAATATTCTATGTAAGAATAATTTTTTTAAATAATAAAAAATTATGATCCCAATTTGGACTGGTTACAAATAAAAATAAATTGAGAAGGTATTCCATGCAACACCCCCCATTTCCCTCTATTTCAGGCGCTATTTCAGACAGCACGTGGGCCCACGCGCCTGTCTATTTTTTTTTTTTTCTGGACAGTTTTTTTGAATTTTTTTTTCATTTTTTTTATCCGATTTCACCCAAAAAAAACTCTAAAAAACACAAAACAAACCCCTAAAAAACCCCCCAAAAAACCCTAAAAAAACAAAATAAACCCCTAAAAACACCCCCAAAAACCCAAAAAAACAAAATAAACCCCTAAAAACACCTCCCAAAAATCCTAAAAAACACAAAATAAACCCCTAAAAACACCCCCAAAGAACCCTAAAAAAACAAAATAAACCCCTAAAAAAACCCCCAAAAAACCCTAAAAAAAAAAATCCCCTAAAAACACCCCCCAAAAATCCTAAAAAACAAAAAATAAATCCCTAAAAACACCCCCAAAAATCACAATTTGAACTACATAAACAAGTAGAAAATAACTAGCAGACCCCTTACTTTTTAATGATACAGATGATACTTTTTGAATTTTTGGTGATACTTTTTAGTGAGACTGCTGATACTGAATTAACCGTTTTTTTCTACTTTTTTGCGGGTTGACCCGCGTTGATCGGGTCAAAGCGCGGGTTTGACCCGACCCGTCTGAAATAGTGTTATTTACATCTGTTGCATGGAAGTTTTTGCGAAATAAATTATACATTATGATATTTCAGTATTTTTTTAAGGAACATTTTTTAGAAAATTATCTCCATATAGTATTAAAATGACATTAAATTACAAATATATTTAAATATCTATATAAAATATCTAGAATTATTTAATTATGTTATATTAAACTTAAGACGGTGTTAAATACTTATATAAAGTTGCATATGATACATATATTTTTTAACATTTTCTACATACATAATTATATGAATGAATCTTCTAAATCTAATATGTATACAAAAAATGTACATGAATGATGTATATATATTTGATTTTTTTTTAATCCATGAATATTTTTTATTTGTAGAGAAAACCTTCATGAATCTTATTTATCTTTTAAATTCACATGTTTTAGAATATGAAGGCACACATTTTCAAATGACGTATAATGTGTATTAATTTTTTTAAAAAATTATATAATTTTTATATGTAAACTTTTATTTAAGAATAATATTCCTATAGTAATATTTTTCGATGATCCCGATTATATATGGAATCTTTTCATCTTTATCCTTAATGGAATCTCTCTCTACGATTTTTTTTATCAGTTTTTTCATATTTTAAATATACTTAATATATAAATAATTAGCATATAAATCTATACAAAAATAAATGTATATTCTATATTCTATATGGGATGAGATTTTCTTTCACAATTGTCTTTTATCTTTTATTCTAACCGTTGATTTTCCATGCTGTGTCTTCTTAATAGAGAGAGAGAGAGAGAGAGAGAGAGAGAGAGAGAGAGATATTCATTATTTTATTTTATGAACATTTTATAAATATTAAGAACATAGTAGAAGATGTTCTATATTCTGATACTCTGCTTTTGTATGAGGTTATCTGCCGGCAATAACTTTTCTACATGGTCCTTGATTAATAATAATAATAATAATAATAATAATAATAATAATAATAATAATAATACAATAAATTTGCTCCCCCCCCCCCTAATTATTTCCTGAAATATCTAATCCAGATCTCAAAATGAAATGGCAATAAATTCGTCGAAGTAAATATCCCACCCAACACAGAGTAAAATACTACCCACCCCCAACATGCACATTAAATCATTCCTCCCATCTAAATCGTAATACTATTATAATTTTAGTCACGGTGTCGGCCATCTATTTTAGGCAAAAATTTGTATAGGTGCTAGTCAATATTTATTAGATAAATAAAAATTCACAGGAAAATTCATATTTCATAATATATTTATAATTTTATTTATGTAAATTTTCATGTACATTAGATGATCAATGTATTGATTAAAGAATTATCAAAACACGTGATATTTTTTAGGGATACGAGTAATATGTTTTGAATTTTGAGTGATATTTTTGGTGTTATGGTTGATATTGATTTTGATAGTTTTTTTTTTCTTTTTAGAAATAAGAGTTATATTTTTTGAATTTTGAGTGATATTTTTTGCTGTTACAGTTGATACTAATTTTGACATTTTTTTCTTTATTTTTTTTATAGCTGATACTTTTTAATGATACAAGTGATACTTTTTATTGTTACGATTGATATTGATTTTGACAGTTTTTTTGGTCAACGTTCATTGACCGTCACTACAAGAAAACACAAATAGAGCGACGAAAATGATCACGTGATCCATTTTATCATCATGGACGACGAAATGGACAATGGATTAAATTGGTGACGGAATATCCGTCACTAGCTTAACGACGGAATAATTCATCGTTAAACGTCCTAATTTAATTTTTGAATTTATTTTTTTAAAATTTAACGACGGAATACGAATTTTCCATCGCTACGTTAAATATAGGAAAATCCATCGTTAAATAATTTTTTTTATTTTAGCGACGGATATATTCTGTAGCTAAAATTAAATTTGATTTTTTTATTTTTTTTAAATTTTTTTTATTATTCAATTACTACTAATTGCGAATTTGAAATTGATCTTTTTAATATTTTAATTTATTTTATTCTTTCTATTTTTTATTTTTTTAATATTTTATATTATTTTTAAATTATTTTATTTTTTTTAACTTTTATTTTTTTATTTTTCAATTACTACTAATTACAAATTTGAAATTAATATTTTTAATATTTTTATCTTATACTTTAAGATTTTTATTTTATTTTTTAATATTTTATATTATTTTATTATTTTAATTTTTTATTTTTTTAATTTTAATATTTTATAATACTATAATATTTTTAAATATTTTTTAAAATATAATTATATGAAGTCATATATTTAATTTTATTTTTGTATATGTTATAAATATATAATATTTCAGAAAATTAATTAAAATAATCTAATATTAAATAGTTGTTTAGTAAAAAATAAATAATAGATAGAAAATAATATTTATATTTGTTTCATTATTATTGTTTTTATATATACTTTATTATTATTATTATTATTATTATTATTATTATTATTATTATTATTATAAATGATATTTTGAAAAGAAGAATATTCACAAAAATGCATGTATTATTATAAATATATAATATTCTATACATTTCACATGTAACGACTTTAGCCTAGCAGTTTAACGCTTGGTTAACCAACCGGGAGCGCCGGTGTTTGAAACGTCCCTGGAGTAAATTCGCTCCCCATTAAATGGCAAAGAGTGTGTGTGGCCGGGTTGGCCAAATCGGGGCTTATATTAAAATATTAATTTTTTTAGCGACAGAAATATTTCGTAGCTAATTTCGTCGCTAATTTTTTTTTATATTCTGACGATTGAATTTGACGATAATTTACCGACGGAAAAATTCCGTTGCTAATTCAGTCGCTTCGGTTCGTGACGGAAAAATTTCGTCGCCCATTTTATTAGCGACTAGAAACGAGTGACGAGCACATTCCGTTATCATTCCGTCGCCCGTATTATTGGCGACGGAATTTCAAGTTCAGGTGACAGATTTTTCCGTCGCATGGATGCTATAATTTCTTGTTGTGCGTCTGATGTGCATCTAATGCACAAAAGACATGCTCGATTTTTTTGGTCAATGTTCATTGACCGTCTGATGTGCATCTAATGCACACAAGACTTGCTCTTTTTTTTATGCCGAGGGTAACCAACAACCGGTACCAAGGTGCACACTGGGTAAACTCTGTCCCTGTGTAATAGCTTGCAAAGCACATATATATGGGAGGTAAACCATACTTGGCATGCCAGATGTGACAGATTCACACCTAGTGGTATTGGTGGTAATTCAAACTTGAGACTTTTGACCTCAAAATAATACTACTCTACCACCAAGTCATCCCCAAGAGACAAAGACTTGCCATTTTGTTTATAGTTGATTGTGTGTTGAACATATATTTCCATCTCATCCTTCCACGTCAGATAAGAAGAAGAATAAAATTAGCATTACTTAAATTTCATATATGTGGTCTACAAACTATCCACGTAAGCTTGCTTCTAGAATTCTCTCTGTTGCCTTAAAGAAGAGAAACCCCCAATGTAAAGATAGTTTTTCTGAATCTGTAAGAATTATTGAATGAAAGTATTTTTCCCAGTTCTAATTCTTCATTTCGATCTTGTCGATACTTCAAAACTAAAGATGAAGAACTCGATTGTTTTACATGGTATCAGAGTAGGTTGATCCCTGTCTCTGTGCCATTTTTTTCTTGTTCTTCTACTGCTTATTTGTCTTCTTTTTCTTTGGTTTCTTGATTGGGAAATTAAATCAGATTTGTGGTAGATATTTTGCGAATGGATAATACACCAATTTATGGGGTTTCGAGTGTTAAAGGTGACAATGGATCGACAACTCAGGCCATTTACCTTCAAGGAAATGTAATCTCCATCAAACTCAACGAATCCAACTATCTTTTGTGGAAGCAGCAGGTCCTTGTCACTCTTGAGGGATTTGGGCTTGAAGGATTTCTTACTGGTGAGAGAAAATGCCCAGAAAGCTGCGTACCAGGTACCTTAAATGAGGATATTGTTCCAAATCCTGAATTTATAGCTTGGAATAGACAAGATAAGCTAATAATGTCATGGTTGATTTCATCGATGACTAATGGGATTCTCGTGGGTGTCACTGGGTTAACAACCACTAAGGAAATTTGGGATACTTTAGAGTCAAATTTCACTTCTCAATCGCGAGCGAAGCTGATGAAATTAAAGTATCAATTACAAACATTAAAGAAGGGAAGCATGACCATGCATGAGTATCTTAACAAAGTGAAGACCTATTGTGATATGTTGGGTGCTGCAGGGGAGAAAGTTACAGATGAGAATCAGATATTACATATTTTGGCTGGCCCAGGATCAGAATATAATCCTGTAATGGTCTCGATTACATCTCGGGTAGAGCCTTGTAGCTTAAGAGAGGCCAGAGCCATGCTACTACACTTTGAAGGCAGACTTGAGTTTGTTGAGCAATCTAGTTTCAGTTCTGATAGATCATCTCCCTCAGCCAATTTCGCCACTCACACTCCACAAAGTAAAAATTATTATTCTCAAGGTGGCAACTGAGGACGAGAAAATGGTTTTAATAGAGGCAGAGGATCAAGTAGAGGACAATATAGAGACCGAGGGGGGGAGATTTAACAGCAACTGGAAACCAAGATGCCAAATCTGCCAAATTATTGGCCATACAGCTGACAGGTGCATTGAGAGGCCAAATTTGAATTACACCCCTAATATCAACTACAACAACAACAACAACATAAATGGTGGGAATACACAAAGGAATTTTGGATATCAGCACACCACAGACAACTATGGAGGTAGTCACTTTGGAGAAAATTTTTCCGCTAACGTTTCTAGCATGAATGCAGGTACAGATAGTTACTCTGAAATGAGATGGTACCCTGATTCCGGGGCTAGTAATCATGTAACCTTCGACAGCAACAATCTGAATACAGCTGCTGAATATCAAGGTCCAGACAAATTGCAAGTTGGTAATGGAGCAGGTTTGCCTATTCATCATTTTGGAAGTTCATTTCTTAAGCCTGCTTCTAGTAACAACAATTACACTTTTGTTCTAAAAAATCTCCTGCATGTACCTAACATAACAAAGAATTTGTTAAGTGTCTCATAATTTGCGAGGGATAATAGGGTGTTTTTTGAATTTCACCCCACTATTTGTCTTGTGAAGGAACATGATACATGCAGAACAATTCTCAAAGGGAAGGTTGAGCATGGTCTGTACAAGTTCAACCTTGTTGGAACTGAGGTACCTGCAGCTGGAAATGATCGACTTCAAGATGGAGTTAGAAGTAAAATATTTCAGCCATCAACCTTTACTAGTAATATTCATAACAAAGATCTTTTGAGTATTTGGCATTCCAGATTTGGACATGCATCTTTTGATGTTGTTAAGAGAGCTTTGAAGTCTTGTGGAATTGAATATATTGAGGATGAAAATGGTAAAGTATGCGTCCCTTGTTTAAAGGCAATAGTGTGTATGATATTTTTGAACTAGTTTATAGTGACTTATGGGGTCCTTCTCCAATTGAATCTTCCACTGGCTTCGTTTATTATATTAGCTTTATTGATCATGCATCAAGATATATGTGGCTTTATTTATTAAAAACCAAGGCTGAAGCTCCTGCTGCATTTATTCATTTCATGAATCTTGTTGAGACTCAGTTTCATAAGAGAATTAAGAATTTACAGACTGATGGTGGATCAGAATACAAGCCATTAGGTAAAGTTCTAATGGAGAAGGGAATTAATCACAGAATATCATGTCTCTATACTCCTCAATAGAATGGTCTGGCAGAAAGAAAGCATAGACATATTGTGGAGGTAGGACTTTCTCTCTTGGCACATTCACAGGGTCCCATAGAGTATTGAGCAGATGCTTTTGTCACAACAGTTTATATTATTAATAGAACACCAAGTAGGCTCTTGCAATTTAAAACACCTATAGAGATTCTTACAAAATGGAAACCAAATTTTAGTCTCCTTAAGGTGTTTGGATGCTTACGTTTTCCATTTTTGAGGCCATATAACAAGCACAAGCTTGATTTCAGGAGTGATGGAGGAGTTTTCTTAGGATATAGCACCTCCTACAAAGGGTATAAAGTCCTACTCTTCTCAAGTAAAGTGATAATTACTAGACATGTTGTGTTTGATGAACACCACTACCCTTTTATTGAGAATCCAAACTTCATGCATAAAGGTGATTTTTCTTCTCCTTATAGTCCCAAACAACTTTCATCATATTTTGAGCCTCATTCAGTTTTCAATTATGCTCCGAGTTCTCATTCACATGATAGGTCTTTGGACCATTCAAGTTCAGACCTCTCTTCTCCAGTGAGTAGTCGTGGAACTTGATCAGATAAGGATATATGTTAATCTCAGGAGTCAATTCAAGGTCCTACATCTCCTGAAGCTAGCACTCAAAACTTTTCACAAAATCAGCAGCATGAGGTAATACGTGATCGTGGCAACATCCATCCTATGATTACTAGAGCAAAGACAGGAGTCTTCAAGCCTAAAGCTTACTCAACATGTGCAAGTATCTCAACCAATGCAACAGAAGACCAAACAGAGCCAACCGACTTTCATGAAGCCTTGCATATTTCAACTTGGAGACATGAAATGGAATCTAAGCTTGGTACTCTTTACATGAACAACACTTGGTCCTTGTGTGTACTACCATCTGGAAAAGAAGCGATAAGCTGAAAATGGGTATTTAAGCTTCAAAGACATGCTGATGGAAGTATTGCTAAGCATAAGGCAAGGTTAGTAGCCAGAGGTTTCACTCAAACCTTTGGTTTGGACTACAGAGACACCTTTAGTCCTGTAGTGAAACCTATCACTGTCAGAATTGTTCTTACTTTGGCTTTGTCAAATGGCTGGGACATCAGGCAAATCGACATTGATAATGCATTCCTGAATAGTGAGTTGTATGAGACTATATATATGGCTCAACCACCAGGTTTTGAGAGAGAGGGAAGAACGGGTTTAGTTTGCAAGCTTAACAAAGCTTTATACGGTCTCAAACAGGCATCCCGAGCTTGGAATTTTACTATTGGGGTAATTCTTGAGAAGGTTGGATTTCATAAGTGTAAAGCTGATCATTATCTTTATTTTCGGAAGACAACTACTTCTTTCACCCTACTTATCACCTATGTTGATAATATAATCATTACCGGTGACAGTCAAAAGGAAATTCACAACATCACTCATTATTTGCAGCAAGACTTTTCGCTCAAAGACCTTGGCACTCTCCCTCATTTCTTGGGGGTTCATTTCTAAAGAACTTCTACTAGATTGCTATTGTGTCAAGAACAATATATATTAGATATACTACGCAAGGTGAATATGCTTGAAGCCAAAGGTCTAGCCAGTCCTATGGTGACTTCTCCAGCCCTCTCTAAGTTCACAGGACAACCATTTCATGATCCCCATTTATATAGGAGTATTGTTGGCGCCTTACAGTATGTGACAGTGACTAGACCTGCTATTGCCTTCAGTGTAAACAAGGTGAGCCAGTATATGCAATCTCCTCTTGACTTACATTGGAAATCTGTGAAGAGAATCCTTAGATATTTGGTAGCTACTCTTGACTATGGTTTGCATTTACAACGCATCAATCACTTAAACATCACAGCATATGCAGATTCAGATTGGGCTTCTGATGTAGATGACAGAAAATCGACTACTGGTTTTTGTGTGTTCCTAGGAAAAAATATGATTTGTTGGAGTGCTAAGAAGCTGGCTACAGTTTCTCGATCTAGCACCGAAGCGGAATTTAGGAGCTTAACACATGCCACTTGTGAAGTATTATGGGAGCAAGCATTGCTACAGGAGTTGAGTATTCTGTCTGCACATCCATCAGTTGTTTGGATGGATAATTTGGGAGCAGTTGCCTTGTCATCCAATCCTGTATTTCATTCACGAATAAAGCATGCGGAAGTCGATTTTCATTTTGTTAGAGAATAAGTGCTCAAGGGCCTTATCAGAGTGCAACATCTTCCATCATATGCTCAAATGGCAGACATCTTTACTAAGGCTCTCTCTGGACAATTCCACATTCGGTTTAGAAACATGTTACCAGTTGTTTCAAGCACCTCTCTTGGATTGAGAGGGGCTGTTGAACATATATTTCCATCTCATCCTTCCACATTAGATAAGAAGAAGAATAAAATTAGTATTACTTAAATTTCATATATGTGGTCTACAAACTATCCACGTAGGCTTGCTTCTAGAATTCTCTCTGTTGCCTTAAAGAAGAGAAACCCCAATGTAAAGATCGTTTTTCTGAATCTGTAAGAATTATTGAATGAAAGTATTTTTCCCAGTTCTAATTCTTCATTTCGATCTCGTCGATACTTCAAAACTAAAGATGAAGAACTTGATTGTTTTACATTGTGTTTGGATATAAATCTTGACTAGTTTTACAATTTTTTACTCCATAAGACAATCTCATACAAGACTCATTCCTAAGTAATTTTATTATGTGTTAATTTAATATAATATATGCTACATGTGTAAAATAATATTGTTATTTATTAACACATACTAAATAAATATGGATTTAAAGTGTACGGCAATGAATAGATAATTTTACGTTTTATAATTTATTGGCTCCTATATATTTTTATTTATTTATTTTACATATACCACGGATCAAGTTGGACTTTGAATTTCGGCCAAGCCAAGTTTATGTTTCAGCTCGATTTTTTTTTTCCTTCAAAATTTTTATTTTTAATTATGTTAGATTCTAGTACGTACTTTAAATATTGTATAGAAAAATGTATCAAATTCTTACATGTTTGATGTTTGACTTAAAAAAAGAAAAAAACTTTTAAGCCTTGGGTTGGACATGATACACCGCAAGGTGTACCGATCGAGTATCCTAGCCCCAGTCTCCACCCAATTTTTTATTATTGGATGTAAGAAGAAATTAAAGATATAAATAATATATGCATGGGTCTAGAGTAGAAGTGGAAAATATATATATATATATATATATATAAAGAAAATAATGTGAGCTGAGTAAATGTAATAATGAATGAATTAATTAATAGTCTTGTTGAGAGGGGGCTTCCAGCCTAATATAGTCGTACATAACTCCTGCAAAAGGACTAGTTTTGAATGTTGCTTGTTTAAGATAGATGATGTTATTTCCATGGACGAGTTGATTTCCAGATATATCCACAGTGTAGAGCCAGTATTTGCCGTGAATCCCATGTCTTGCTATTGCATTGTCCCTCCCTATTCGCCCCGTCGTAAAGTGGGGCCCGCTCCCATTCACATGGTTCACCCATACCTAATTAATTATTATGTAAATAAAAACAATTAATTAAGTTAATTCTTTTGTTTGTTTAAATATATATCTATACATGCATGTACTTACAAGTTAGTTAAATTCAAAAATAATTAATTATAAGTTAGTTTCCATTCCTACTTGTATATTGGCCATTGTAGCTGATGCCAGGGCAATCCTGAGTGTATAGTCTCCATCTCTACTTATAGTTTTTAACCTGAAACGAATCTGCCACGTCGTAGGCTCATATGTATTATTCCCCATATTCCTGAAAATCCAGTGTATATCATTACTTAGTAATTACTAGCTAGCTATTTAATATATCCTAAAAATACTATT
Source organism: Perilla frutescens (assembly GCA_026008535.1). Lineage (NCBI taxonomy): Eukaryota > Viridiplantae > Streptophyta > Magnoliopsida > Lamiales > Lamiaceae > Perilla > Perilla frutescens. The sequence continues at coordinate 7,251,501 of BRKX01000008.1, read as the reverse complement.
ATTAATCTGAAGCTGAAGCAAATATATATATGTATACAGTACTACGTACCTTGTAACATGGGCAAAAAACCAGTCTTTTCTATAGTCATCGAACTCGACATCGTAAACCAGATCTTTGGTAGGATACAGATCTTTGTATCTGTCCCATAAGCCGTATTGTCTGTACCTGACCCATAGATATCAAACATCAACAAATTACTAATTAATAAACCATCAATATGGGCTGAGATCCTAAGTTAATATAATTATTAATTAATTACTTTTCTGTATGGTTGATGTATAGCTTGTTAATAAACCCGGGGGCAGGATCGGGTACAAAGAACTCGAAAGCTGTTCGATCAGGGACCCCAATTTCCCATAGTGTTGGTCCGCTTCTTGGAGGGTCGTATACAAGATCACCGATTTCAATCTCACTTCCTACAAACAAACGTAGAAGCAGTACAATTAATTAAGTTCATTTTATTGTACGTACGTGTGATTAATTAATTAAGACATATATATATATATATATATATATATATATATATATATATTCATAGGTGCGTACCTGGATTTATGACAACTTCGTCTTCATGTTTAAAGTCCCCAATGAACCCTGGAACCCATGCATACAAATTATAAGTGCCTGCTCGAACATGTCTGATGCTGAAGAAACCTTTTCTATCAGCTCGAGTCCAAAATTGATAGCCCTAACCCAAAATTCAAGTCAAATATTTTTTTAATTTCAGACTAAATTATTGAAAATAATTAATAAAAATGAAGATAGAATATTAACCTTAGAATCATCTTGCCAAGATCCCTCATCTCCAAGGGGAGCCAGTCCTACATATGCTGATCTTGCTGGCATAAGCTCACTATTAATGTACTCGTCGTAGACTAGCAAGCGGCCGCGGATTTCTCCTCGTTGTTTTGCATTAGGAAAATCCTTAGACGATGGGAAATCATACGGCCATTTCTTTGTTTCTCTCAACATCTGAGTTAGTTCAGTTTCTCTGATTATATACATATATATTACCGTACGTACCACAACTTAATCGGTCTAGTTAATTAATTTAATTTCGGAAGAAACAACAAATTAATTAATAACTGAAATTAATTAATGACCTGTTTTCTTGCATCTTTCCATAGAGTACGAGGATTGTTAGTGCCTGAAGAATCCGAGTTGAGATATATAAAAACTGGGCCAAACACCTTCTTCCAATGCTCTCCACCGCGTAATTTAACTCCAAAATCTGGTCCCATGTAATGGTTACTAAAGAAAATCTGCATGATCGATGGAGCACAATATTAATGGAAATTAATAATCATATATATCCTAGCTTGAATAATATATATTTTTATATGGACTTAAACATGCGGGTGGTTAATTAATTCTTACAGCTAAGGAAATAGGGCCAGCATGAGATGTAAGATCTGTTTTGATGGGACCACCAACTCGAAACTCATCACTTGGTGTTATCACCCAGAATCCGATGCGGGGATGAGAGAGAGAGGGAGATGGAGATGGAGATGGAGAGGGAGAGGGAGAGGGAGAGGGAGAAGTAGAGGTAGAGGCAGAGGTGGTAGAGCTAATCCACCCGTGTACGTGGTTGGCCTTGTTGTCACACGAGTATTGATACTTGTCGTCCACCTAAGTTGAATTAAAATTGAATTTGGATCATCAAATTAAATTAATTAATCTGATCAGACATGAACATGATCATCCTAGCTAGCTATCTTCCTATTCTAGTGAGAGAAATTAAAGATCATCGATGGCGTCCACCTCTCCTTTCAGCCTGGGATCACTCGTATTTGTTAACAGAACTGCTTCTTTATACCCAAGAATTTTCCCTGCATCCCTGTCTTTGCTTGTAGGCATGATCCTCTGCTTGTGCTCCGAAATCGCCATGTAATTGAATCTTATTAAAATATATATTCATTAATGAATGGTTCATTTAATTATCGATCTCAACGTCAACGTACAAGCTAGATATGCATGAATTCTTACATGTTCTGATCCAGCTTGAATGCGATTCTTGTTTCATCAATGTTGAGATCAGGCCATTTTTCCAAGTGTTCGTATATTGCATACGAGTAGAGCCCAGATACTCCACGAAGCATTATGTACCTGCATGCGCCCGCCCACAAGTATGTACGTATAAACAATATATATATATATATATATATATATATATATATATATATATATATTCCAATCACTACTTACAAATCCATTAATTCATAGTTTTTACATATATACAAATTTCATTAATTAATTAATTAATTGGATTATTAATTTTCATGTTTTGTATATGTACCTCTTGTCTATATGGAGGGGAACCACGTTTTCGCCTAGGGAGACGTTCCATGTCTTGATGAATGAAACTTCTATCTTATCATCACTTTTTGCAATTATCCTGAATTTTGAACACTCAAGCCTGCAAGAACACACCAACACTACATGCAGTGTTAATTTCTTCAATACTATAATTATATATATATATATATATATATAAATTAAATATGTTCTTCAATTTTAGAGGATTATTACATGTCAAAATTACTTTTGCCAATCTCTGGCCTACTCCACACAATATCCCAATACCTACATTAAGAAAAAATTACAACACAGCATGAGCAATAAATCTTTATCATCTTTAATTAATATTAAGTTTAATTTATTGGAACATATATTAAACAGAAACAGTAGCCAGTTTAAAATTTTGATGGACTCACCCTCTTTGTGATTCTTTGAAGCTACGTTCGAGAACATTGCAAACTTCGTTATAAGATATGCCTTTGATTAGGCCAGTCGGGTTTATCAACCTGAGTTTAACAATGCCGTTGTCCATCTTTACCTGCAAAACCATTCTTAATCAAATTAATAAAAAATGAACGCATGCATTCTCATTCAATATATTCTCAAACATTAATATATATATATATATATATATGGCTGTTTTTAGGCTTACAGTACGAGGTGTTACATGAAGCTTGAGTGGAGAAGATGAGCCCTCACTTCTACGTGAAGTATTCAATCTGCAGGGTCGACGATTTGAACTCTCATTTGAGTTAACAGATAGGATTAACAAACATATATGTACAAACAGCGATATGTAGATTTTCATTTGCTAACTTATTTTTGAAAGTGAAAATAGGATTGGTTCTACAACTTAATTTTAATATTTATTCTTCTAGTAATTTAATTACCCCCATCTACATACGTTACAGAAGTAATTAATTAAGAATCTTAATTCCAGAACTAAATATTTGCATTTCCACAAAAAGAAAAAGGAAAAACAAAAAAACAAAAGGGAGGATTCCTATTGTCGAGAGTCGAGACTGACGCTTCATTATATATTTATGTATAAATTCTTCATTTTCATCTTACTTAATTTTTTCTTTTCTAAGTCAAGAGCCTCATATTCAATAAAGGGTAGATCATAGTACAGACAACTAACGGCTTAATTAATTAACTTATATAAGTTCATTGAATGTCTTTAATAACTCCATGGAGATAAATTAGGACAGAATAAGCTAACGCTAGAACTAATTTATTAATGAATTCTACGTTATTTAATTTTTGCCAATATAAGGGGGTATCAATTACTGCAAAATGCAAACTATTTAATGTGAGATTAATACATACGTTCGAGGTGATCGAGATTATAACCTGTGTGAAGGGATATTCTTGGTCGCGCAATCAACAATTAAGAAGAAACAGATCACGATTTCAAGCCATCCCATGAAAAAGCGTGATTGCCTCTTCTCCATATTCGACACAATCGAATGAACCAGCTGCCAATTATAAATACAAAATTTAACAAGATAAAACTCGATCGTATAATTTAATTCTCTAAAAAAATTAATGACTTGGGTTGTTGTGGTATCGCCTAGCTAGGGTTTACACCACTTGTTTTCCTACCCCTTGCGGTTCCTAAACACTTGCTACTCAAGTAGCTTGAACCCAGAAATAGATTACAAGAAATAATAACAACAGTAACTAGACTAGGGTTCTTCAAGCAGAGGCTGCAGCGGCGTCGGCCTCAGAGGTGAAGGTCAAGGGACCTTCAAGGTTCTTCACAGGCACTGGTATCCCCAGATCTGTAGAACAATCAAATGAATATGTTAGTAAACCCAGCAGAAACAGTACATAGAGAAATAGGAAAGAGCAGGAAGCAATTGGTAGTGGGAAAAGGTGCCAAAGGCACGGCGGCTCAGATTTTCCCACTGGAATCTGCAGTAGTCCTCTCCGGCAACCGGAGAAATAGTCCAGAGAAGGGGAAGAGGAAGCGGGACGGTTAGGGTTCAAGGGGGCAGGGGGTTTCAGCCTCTCAATCTCACAGCACACTCCTCCCAAACACTCAGCGGCCAAATAGGAGCCGATGGGCAGAACTCCGGCCAGAGAAACCGTGGGAGCGAGGTGAGAAGATCCAGAAAGAGAGACAGAGTATATTAGATTAGATTCAGAGATCGAGCGTATCTAGGGTGAGGGAGAAGAGAGATGTTATAGATACTTCTAGAGCATAGGGAAATACCAACTGCCTTAATGCAGTTTAGATTAGGAAGTTGGATCGTCATTAGGGTTTAGGATTTGGGGCTTGGGCCGGGTAGATAGGATTTAATTGTAATTGGGCCACAAAAGGACAGATGGGCCAACACTCAACATGGGTGTTTCATGTATGATCGAGTATAAATGAATTTAGTAATTATCTGGAAGATTAAACAAAAACGAAAACTTAATGACATAATTAATATTTAAATCTTAAGAAATATAAAACTGAACAATCGAAACTGTCAGACATAATAAATTGGTCTTGGATTCTTTCCGAGAGCCATGCATTATATATATATGGTTCAGTGGAGTATGAGCTAATTAATTTGTTGATAAAGATGGATGAAAATTCAATAGGGCATCATTTTTTAAAAAATAATTTAAAATACATAAAGAAACGATCTTAATTTGAGACTTGATTAATCTCTTTTTGATCTTTAACAAGCTTAATTAGTTATTAATGCTGAATTTGAATTGAGCACAAAGTGAGTGAGTCTGTAACTGAAGCTTCATTAAATTGAAAATAATGAATGTAAGATAAGATAAATAAATAAAGGGTGTTGCTATATACACCACATTTTTTACTCTTCACACCACACATTAATTTTTTTTAATTAATTATAAGTTTACTAAAATATCCTTACTAAAAAATAATAAAATAAAAAAACGAAAATTGAAAATATCAATTAAAAAAAAAAAAGAGAAAGAAACTGCCGTTTAAGCTCTTCTTAATCTTTACGTTACTTTCCTCATCCTCTCTCATCTCCCACCATTGCCACCGCGGCCACTATTTCTTCAACCAAAAACTGAAATTATTCCCAGCATTCCTCCCCAACTCCCTTTTTACACCGTCTCATCATCGGAGTTCTCGAACATGAACTTCATCAACCACCACTCCATCTGACTCTACTGCTGCCCAGATTACTATCACGGTATTCCGTTCAATTTCCGCAGCAGAAGTGACATTTTCCGTCCATGGGCTCATCATCTCTGGCGAGGTAGCAGCGTGAGAAGAGAAGGAGATGATGAAGTCAACATCCAAGTTTTTTTTTTCAATTTTTATTTTATGTTTAATAAGGGTATTTTAGTAAATATATAATTGATTAAAAAAAAGAAAATTAATTTATAGTGTAAAGAGTAAAAAATGTGGTGTATATAGCAACACCCATAAATAATTAAATAAATATATTAGGGGGATTCATGCTTATTTTTGGTGTCCGTGAGTGGATGGTCATACTTCATATTAATACAGGGTCCTCTTGTTTGGTAGATATTGATATATCCCGAGACCAATAACAAATCTGGTATGCAATATATAGAATATAATAATCTTGAAATTGAGAATCTATACATATATTAAGGCAAAATTGTAAGAGTAAAATTGTCATATAAAAAATCATAAATTAAAACTACTTTTAAAATATTTTCTGTTAAAACTATTGTAAAATCATGCTTTGGTATAGTGGTTGGCGTACCAAGAAACCATGTCTCCTCTTTCATTGATCAAATACAATTATTTTTCCTCCGAAAAATGCCAAAAGCAAGCTCAATAAACTCTCTTTCCTAAGGTGAGTCATTATACTAGGGAATGGTCATGGTTGGCGGAACTCCGTAATAGAAATTAAGGGGGAGGAAAAGTGCCTGGCTGATTCGAGTTTGGATCTGTAGTGGCAACTTGCAGGCATAAATTGGGAGCGGCTAGAAAGAGAAATTAACTGAAGGGAGAGAGATATAATAAAAGTAAAAAAGAAATTGGTCTACTGGTTGCCTCTACTGACATTCAGATGGAGTTGTGTTTGGGTTGGGCCCATTTTTTAAAAGTACTTTTTTTTTTATCAATTTAGGCCCCGTTTGGTTCGGATGATGGCATAGATAAGATTGATAGGATAAAGTAGGATTGCACTGTTTGGATAAAAATAATCTTTTGTTTGGATTGCTTGATTACAATTTTAATGATTTATGATAGATTATTAATATTTTGTTTGGATTGAATGATTAGGATTAAAATGTTAGTAAAAACCTGAATTGCCCTTCATATAATATATTCATTTATAATTATTAAAGTTGTATTTTTCTATTAAAAATGCTTGAAATCATGAAATTGAAAATAATTGATGCACAAAAATAATTTAGTAAACATTGGGAAATAATGACAAAAATTTAATAAAAATATATTATTGGACAAAAATTTAATAAAAATATTTCAACAAAATAAAATTAATTTATAACTTTCTGAATTATAGAAATTTTTGAATTATTCATTTTTTTTACTTATAACACATCTTTGTGTTCACTATTAATTTGATGCGACATAAATTAAACTAGAATATCTCCCGTGCGATGTACAAGTATGATATGTATAATTTTATTTGTAATAAATTATAATTATAAAAAAAGATTAAAAATATTACAACAAAATAAAAAATTATTTTTAATAAGGTTATATTAGTAATTTTACAAATGAATGAGAAGTGATAAATTTAATCACCCAAAAAATGGGGTGATGAACAATCACCCAATTGAGTGATTGGAGCCCGGGTCCGTCATCAATCCCGGGCTCCAATCCTTCAAACCAAACAAATGATAAGAGGGAATAATTTTATCAATCCCCCTAAACTACCCTAATCAACCAAACCAAACATGTTAGTAGAACAATAAAAATAAAATTGTGTAACAAATTATTAGCACGATTTAAGAAATTTGAGAAAGTAAAAAAGAAAAAACAAGAAGCTTTTGATTTTATTTTCTTACTAATTTCTATTTTTCCTAATCACATGGAGTTTATCATTCTAAATTGCACACGATAGTTTTAATTATTTTGAGTTTTGTTTGATTCCGTTAAAAGGCTCCTAATAATAATAATAATAATAATAATAATAATAATAATAATAATAATAATATACAAGATTTTTATCTAACCTAATAATTTAGAATTTTTAATTATAGGATTTTTGATTCATTTAATTACTTGGAAGAATATATATATATAGATATATATATATATAGAGATATATATATATATATATTTGTCTTAGTTTTGCTCAACATCTGTTTTCGGCGACATATATGCTAGATATTGGGATATGTGCATGTTGTCATATTGTTTGATTACATATTCTCAATGAAAACAATTACATATATATATAAATGAACTAATAAATTTAATATGTAAATATAATACATTACTTCAGAGATATAAACAATAATGTAAAAAAAACAAAACAAAGAGTAATTGGAATTTAACGTAAATATAATTATGCATCAATTATTACACTATATAATTAACATGGCCAATCAATATATAGAAATACATTTATATATTTGTCCAACTCAATCCAATAATAATGAAAATCTCTCCTAACATTTTCCTAATTGAAAACAATTTTTTAATCTATTTAAACATTCATATACATTCGTTTCACATCCTTATATATTTGAAAATTACTTATATATGCGTGTATTACAAATAAACAGTGTATCTAACAATGATTAACAAAAATATTAAAATATCTATAATAATTAAAGATCAATATCAAATATGGACATATGCACGGATACATTTACCATCTTTCCACATATTTACATATTTCTGATGAGCGATAAAAAATTATATATTAAATGGAAAATAAATATATATTTTAAATAAAATAGCACCAAACATCGCACGGGAGACATACTAGTAATGAATAAAAATGTGCACTTTACAATCATTTTGTAGGCCTTTGTTTTAAAAAAAAAGTGCTCCATATTACAATATAAATAACAATATTTTAATATTACATGATCTATTCAAAAAAATCTAACACCAACTCATCAATTTTTCGATAGAGTACACTTGTGTGAGACCGTCTAATGGGTCTCTTACGATAGACAGATCTTAACTCGATTCCGAGTTAAATAAAATATATAATTAAAAAATAAAATAACTTGGGTATCACTAGGTATAAAGTAAAGTATCACTATGTATGAAGTATCACTAACTGCGAAGTGAAATATCATATTATACTCCACTTCCGAGTTAATGATACTTCACATGACAGTTAATGATACTTCACTAGATATATATCTAATGATATTTCACTTACTAGTTAATGATATTGTAACACAAATTCTTGTATTTAATTTGGTAAAACACAAAATGTGTACAATTCAGATGATTTTCGGATCAAAATTATTTATACGGATCCAATCTCTATTTTTCCTCCGATTCTTCTCTTCAAAACTTGATCTTCAAACGGTCTTTGAAATCTTCAAAGTAAATTTGTTTCTTTAATTTTCTCGGACTTATTGTTTGAACTTGGTCTTCGAAGTTTTCGGGGAAGATTTGTATCCTCGATCTTCTTTGACTTGATCTTTAGTCTTGATAACGTTAACTCGGAGGGCAGACGCCTTGTTTCCGGATCAAACGCTAATTTCGGAATGAATTTGATGAAGAACGCCTTTGACTGCTTTGCTTATGGATCAAACGTCGTCTTCGGGATGAATTTGGTGAAGAACGCCTTTGAATGTCACAAGAACGCCTCGAATATCTTTGAGAATTTCACTTATGGAAGTTCTCAAATTCTTGAACTCTTCAAATGGTCTTGCTTGTGGATCAAACGCCGTCTTCGGGATGATTTTGGTGAAGAATGCCTTGAATCTCTTTGAGAATTTCACTTATGGAAGTTCTCAAATTCTTGAACTCTTCAAATGGTCTTGCTTGTGGATCAGACGCCGTCTTCGGGATGAATTTGGTGAAGAACGCCTTTGAATGTCACAAGAACGCCTTGAATATCTCTGAGAATTTCACTTATGGAAGTTCTCAAATTCTTGAACTCTTCAAATGACTTATGGTGTGATTTTCAACTGATATGGAGACCCCTATTTATAGTTGTGGGAAGAGAGATCTAGAGCTGATGTAACACTATCTCATTGGCTATTGGAAATTGATATATATCTTGAAAGATATTTATTTGTTTCCAAAGAACTTGATGTTTATCATATAATAATATCTTTATCATTTAAATATTTTATCTAATTTTGGATTTGATATGATTCCAAAACTAAATAAATATATTAAAATCAATAAAAATATTATATATAATATTTTAAAATTTCGCCACCTACAGATATTTTTCCAAATTTATATCTAACGATAATTCACTTCATAGTTAATGATGCTTCATTTCATAGCTAATGGTACCGCAATTAATGAGTAAGGGATCCGGACTCCGGAGATCTACAAAATAAAACACCACGTGAAGCCGAAGGACCGTCGGAGGGTTGACCATCGTTCGATCTCCGATGCTCAAGTCAGAAAACAGTATAAAAAGAGAATGAATTAGATTGAAAAAAGAAATGTAAGGTTTAATGAATTGAATCTCTCGAATGATTGGCTGTATGTGTTATTGTTTGAGTATCTCTAGTCGATTTTCAATTTCTGCCCCTCTTTCCTAGAAGTTCCGCCTTTCGGTTATATAGGGCCTCGCAACCGCTTCCTAGTTTTCAGGGGACGATCATATCCCTTCTAGGGTTCTGACCTGGTCCCTCCTCTATCAACCACAGGGTTTTGAGTTGGTCGCTTGCGAGAGTTTAAACCCTACCTAACCTGTGAACTCAAATTCCACTCCAAGCCGCCGACCTCACGACATCGAACGATCCTGGCGCTATGGGCTTCAGTTTTGGGCCTTAGCAGAAAAAAGGCCTCTACACCGGTCCAAAATGAATTTATATAATCTTAATTTTGGTATTGTTGGGATGACAATCCAAGTCCCACATCGGAAATATATCCAAGAGTTGCCTTGGATATAAGGAGTTCACCTATCCCATTAGTATGACACCTTTTGGGAGATGCCCAAAGTGAAAAACCGTGCGGGTTTGGTCCAAAGCGAACAATATCGTACTAATGTGGGGGAGAGGTGAACTCGAGGCCCACTAGTCCGTGAACCGGTGCCCAACAGTGGTATCAGAGCCCGGTTCGGTGAATGGAGGATAGTGGGCCACATGGTGTGGGGACACCTCAAATGTGACCTCGCGGTTGTCTTTGTGACTGTGCGCACTGGAGGGGGATGTGTTCCTTGGTTTGAGGGGAGGATTGTACATCAGACCCTTGGTTTGAGGGGAGGATTGTACATCGGAAATATATCCTTGGATATATGGTATTCATCTACCCCATTAGTATTAGGCCTTTTGAGAGATTTCCGGAGTGAAAAATCATGCGGGCTTGGCCCAAAGCTGACAATATCGTACTAATGAGGAGGAGAGGTGAACTCGAGGCCCACTAGTCCGTGAACCGGTGTCCAACGGGTATCTAGATACCCGTTGAAATCTTTGTTATATTTTCATAGTGCTAGCTAGTATTGTTGAAATCATATATAATTAGATGTGATTTAGAGAGTTAATATTTATTTGGATTTTTCGGATTTGTTAAAGTTTTATATAATTTATTATCGATCGGTCCAAAATGAATTTATACAATCTTAATTTTGGTATTTTTGTCATATTTCTTTCTTCGATGGTGAGTTGACTATTGGAAAACCGACCAAGTCCAACCACCAACACCCATAAAATATTTTTTCACCTTTCTAACTTTCCATTTTGTACGCACTTCTTATTTTTTAGGGCAATGCTATTTCACTTAATTATTCCCATTTGACTAAGTTGCGGTTCTCTCAGAAGATCTTTTCTTTCCATCTTGGATCAGACTAATCTTTTTTTTTTCTTACCTCTATAATATTAGGAATTATTTAAAGATTTTTTTTTTACTCACACACTCGACTTATGATATTGAGTAGATTCGAACTCGTGAACTTTGATCTCTAAGCAAACTCTATAATATTAGGAATTATTTTAAGAATTTGATTAATGTATGTGGCAAGTAAATAATTTGTGTTTTTTCCTTTTTTTTGTATATACTAGTACAGTGCCCGCGCGTTGCGCGATGGAAGTAACGCGGGATGTGAGACGTACGTTGCACGGTGGAAGCGAATTGTTATTTCACCGTTGCGTTATTTGCAACACAAATATATTTAAAATTAAAATTATGTTATATTTCTCTGTAATTTTACATGTATTGGTATTTAATTTTTTTATAAATTTATAAAATTGATCGCTAATAATTATTAATTTTACCAAAACAATTATTAACACAAATTTTACATGACACAAACACACACATATATAATAGGTACTTATATAATTCTTAACATTTTAAATGAATATTAATTCATATTTAAATTACATACACTTTATGTTATGAAAAATCAAAGTTACTATTAAAAAAACACAATAAAAGCAGGAATTTTACAAATTCTGAAAAACTTCTCTATATACAACATTTGTGGTGGTATTTGTATCATTATCATCAAGTAAGATCTTCAATCCACCACGACTTCTAACCCTTGAAACAGCAACATAGAATTGTCCATGAGTGAACACTGGCTTCTGCAACAATAAACCAACGTGAGACAGTGATTGTCCTTGGCTCTTGTTTATCGTCATTGCATATGAGGGCATCAGAGGAAATTGCCTTCTCTGAAGCTTAAATGGCAATCTGGGATCAGCAGTCGTAAGAGACATTCTTGGAATTAGTACCATTTGTTGTGCATTTTGTCCACTGATAAATCTTGCAGTTAGTGGGCATGTGTAGTTTTTTTATATTTTTTTTCATGTAGTATAGATTATTTTATATATTTATCAATTAAATTGTATTTATCATAGCTTTCAATTAATTAATCCAAACAACAAATGTAAATCGATGGCCTGTTTTAGTTTTGTTTTATTTTCTGAAATGTATATTTTTTTTCGTGCACCTAGTAATTAACTTAAATTGCTCCCTATAATTACAACTATAAATCTGCATTATAGAGATTTATATATTATATAACTATTCTAAATGGCAATTTTTTTTTAATATTACAAAAATAAACGTCTTAATTTTAAACTTTTAATTTATTAATTACAACAAAAACGACGGGATGTGAGATTAATAATTTATTAAAATCAACAAATAAGCATAATTTTTTGTTTTTCTAATCACCGTCGAGGAGGGTTATACATGTTTTATTTGATGCAACCTCACTTTTTTTCTTAATTTTCATGATTTAATTATTCGGAAACTAATAAAATTATTGGAGTCACAATTAAAAAATATATAGCAAATGTTTTTATTGACACACGATGTGCAACTGCACAGTTGAATATTTTTAAATATTTAATTAATATTTTAATTGAATAATATAGCTAAATTTAATGACCTCAGAATTATAATTTTTTTACAAAATTACCATCAATCAATTTGAAATCAATTTCAAATCAATTTCAATTGAAAACCTTCTTTTTATATATAGTATAGATTATATATATTTATATAATGTCTAATAGTAAAAAATTACTTGTTTGAATTTTATATTTTAGTCAATTATTTAAAGTTTACAAATTTAGCGATAATTTTGGCATTCGCAATTTAATTTTCACCAATAATTAATGATAGCTCAGAAAATTAATTAACAAGATTTTTTTATACTTAATATAATAAATAAATTCTTGATTAAAGTAAAAGAAGGTAAAGTGTGTGAAACCCCTTGTGCTATCGAAATTCTACATCAAATCCTCCTGTGTTTTTTAAAATGCACCAAACCTCCCTTGTGTTTTTTAAAAAATATGCAAAACTTTCATTTTTTTCAAATTTTGGACCAAAATACCCCTAGTTCTAATATTTCAACATGCTTAATTTAGTTACAAAGATAAATAATTTGCAACGCTAATAATGAAAATAAAAGAATTGAATGTGATGATGATCAGGGTGCCTCTAGGCGAATATAATCGTACATAACGCCGGAAAAGGGAGTGCCGGCGGTTGCTTGGGTGAGATAGATGGCGTTCGTTCCGTCGGCAAGCTCTAATCCTGATATTTTCACACTATAAATCCAGAATCTTCCATGAATCCCATGTCTAGCTATCGCATTGTCCCTGCCCATGCCCCCCGTCGTAAAATGAGCTGGCCTACTACTATTCCGATTGTTGATCCGTACCTAGGATTAATTAAGTAATTATTGAAATATATATATACATATACATATAGATAGATAGATAGATTAATATGATGATCGATATACTTGTATTTCCGCCAAAGTAGCAGATGCCAGGGCAATCCTGAGTGTATAGTTTCCTGTCCTGACCACATTTGTAAGATTGAATGAAATTTGCCACGTCGTAGGTATATACGTATTCTCGTCTTTTTTCCTATATATGTGGAGGATAATATATAATCATCACTATATATACACTCCAAGAAATTAAATTTGCATATGCACAAATTAATTAACACAGCAGTAGTGCAATTAAGAAATAAAAGGGGATAAGATTACCTGTTAACATGGGCGAAAAACCAGTGTTTTCTGTAGTCGCTGACACCAACTGTGTAGATCAGATCATTTCTAGGATGTAAATCTGTGTATCTGTCCCACAATCCGTATTGTCTGAACCTGCAGGATTAATGTTAGATCTAGTAATTAGTGTCAAAAAAATATAATTTTTTAAAAAAAAAAAGCTAGCTAGCTGTAAATTTAAGTAGATATGTATATATAGAAATTAATTAATATTGTGAAGTGTATATATATAATAATAATAATACTTTTGTTTGTGGTGGATGAAAAGCTTGTTTATGAGAGCCGGGGATGGATCGGGGACGTAGAACTCAGCAGCAGTACGATCGGGGATCCCTATTTCCCAGAGAGTGGGCCCATTTCTTGGAGGATCGTACACAACATTACCTACTTCTATCTCACTTCCTGCGCGCAAGATATAGATCGAGTATCTTAAATTCTTAATGATTATATATAGTGAATTAGTGATTAGTGAATCAGTGATCGATATATCTTCAGATTAATTTCAGACACGCATATATATATATATATATATATATATGTATATGTATGTGATGAATGAATATTAGATAAACATATATATACCTGGTTTGATGAGAAGATCAGCGTGGCGTTTGAAGTCACCGATGATCCCTGGAACCCAAGCATATAAACTATAGATGCCTGCTCGAACTCCTCCAATGGTGAACAACCCTTTTTCATCAGTTCGTGTCCAGAATTGATACCCCTTGGATCAACATATATATATACATCAACGTACGTACGTTGCAAAATGCAAAGCAATTAAGCAAATTAAAATCAGAGACATGATAGTAGTATATATGTAAGAAGAAGAGTGTTGTGAGATTAAAATTAAAATTAAGAAATATGCATGTATATAATAAGGTACCTTAGAATCGTCTTGCCAAGATCCAACATCTCCAGGTGGAGCCAATCCTACATATGCTGATCTTGCTGGCATGAGGTCACTATTAATGTGCTTGTCATGGACAAGTAAGCACCCTCGGATTCCTCCTCGTTCTTTCGCATTGGGGAACTCCTCTGAAGATGGAAAATCATATGGCCATTTCTTCATTTCTCTTGACATCTGCATATATGCAGATTCATTACAATTTATTATATATTGATTTTTCATTACAAATTAAAATTAATTAAATTAGTACTGGCCTGTGTTTTTGCATCCTGCCAGAGGGTACTAGGATTATTGTCCGAGTGGTCGGAGTTGAGATATATAAAAACAGGACCAAAAACCTTTTTCCAGCTCTCTCCATCCCCTAATTCTACTCCAAAATTGGGACCAGCATAGTGTGTGCTAAAGAATATCTGTAGGTATATATAATTAAGCAGAATTATATATTGTTAATTATAAGGTAGCAGGTAGCTAGGTAGATGCATGCATGGACTCACAACTAAGGAAGTGGAGCCAACATGAGAGGTAAGATCTGTTTTCATGGGACCACCAGCTCGAAACTCATCACTTGGCGTGATCACCCAGAATCCGATGTGGGGATGTGACCTAATCCACCCGTGCAACCGGCAGTCCTCATTGTCACACGAGTATTGATACTTGTCATCCACCTGGGATTGGATTGGATCATCATCATCATCATCATCATCATCATCAAAATTCAAAATATATACACATGACATTCATCATCATATCAAATGAGGAACTAATTAAGTAGCTACGTACCTCCCCTTTGAGAGTGGGATTGCTGGGATTTGTCAATAAAACTGCTTCTGCATAGTCAAGAGTTTTCCCAGATTTCCTGTCTTGTTCCGTTGGCATGATCCTTTGCTTGTCGTCCGAGATCGCCATGTAACGGAACCTACTCACTCAATATTCACCCAATATAATTAATTAATTGTATACATATATATGCAGTCAAAATTAAATTGATTTTTTAATCCACCAATTCCTACATGTTCTGTTGAAGCTTAATTGCAATTCTTGCTTCATCAATTTTCAGACCAGGCCATCCTTTCATGTGCTCGAATATCGCGTACGTGTAGAAACCCGACTCGCCACGCAGCACAATAAACCTGCACCACCCATATACAAATATATAATATCAAAACAAAATATATACAAAAAATCATATATAATTAAAATTTAAAATCAAAATAAAAGAAATTGAATTTAGGTCACGCCTCTTGTCTATATTGAGGGGAACGACGCTATGGGCGAGGGATGGATTCCATTTCGAGGTGAATGAAACTTCGATCACATCTGCAGTTTGTGTTATTATCTTGAAACTTGAACTTAGCAGCCTGCACCCGGACATTAATTGATTAAATTATATTTAATATCAACAATTTTAGACTCTCTTAATTAATTTCGTTATTTTGAGTTAATGTAATAAATTTATAATTAAATCAACTTCTTATATATAAGTTTCTATAAGATTATTACTTGTCAAAATAACTCTTATCTTTCCCTGCCATACTCCAGGTAATATCCCAATACCTGTACAGTTAATAAGAATTATAACTAAAATATAATTAATGGGCTATTTTAAATATCAGATAAAATGCAATTTTGAAATAGATATACTCACCCTCTCTCTAACTCACCAAACCTATCTTCGAGGACATTTGCAACTCCTCCGTATTCCACTCCAATAATCAGACCCGTTGGGTTTGATAAACTTAGTTTCACAATGCCATTATCCATTTCCACCTGCACAATGTCAGTAGAATTCGAACTCGTTACATTCATTTCGAGGACAAGTTCATCCACTCAACCAACTGGCCACACACCCTCTAGGACAAGATGTTCATTTTAAAATATTGTACAACGGTACATAATTACGAGAAATATGTGTGTGTGTGTGTATATATATAGTATATGTATATATATGTGAGTGTAGTTGATTTTTAGCTAGGCTTACAGTGCGAGGCTCTACGCGAAGCTGGAGGGGAGAAGTTGAGCTATTCTTCATTTGTGGAATCGACTTTCCAAAATTGACGCATAGGATTGAAAAATATGTACACAAGCAAACAAAAACATATATTTTCATTTGCTTCGATTTTGTGAAATTTGTTTTCCCCAAAATTTGTCTTTCAATTGGGAAAGAACTATGATCTTTCAGTTGATATACATATATACAACTATGAGAAATTTATTGTTACAACAATTTAGCCCACCCCCATACGTTACACAATTGAGAAAGAATTATAACCCAAGGATTTCATCAATTAATACATCCTTATATTTTGGTGTTAATTTAATATTAAGATTCTTTTTTATTTTTTAAAAGCATTAAATGAGTTTTTGTGCTATATGATACTCGATCGCAATATTAGTCTCATATCGTGCAGTAATTTTCTTATATATATCATGGAAAATAAAAAATATGTACAATAAAAAATCTAGAACTCATCATATATGCATGCATATATAAGACCATAGCTTGTTTACATGTTGTATATATACAGGGACCATTAGCATGTGAACGTATGTCTTGTGTGTATATTAATGTGGATGAATCTTATCCATTAATTTGTTAAAATCAATGTTTATTATTAGTTTGGAGAGAATTAAGAAAAATGTTATTATTTTCATTGTAGATGCACTTAGGTAACAAATTAAGCATTTTGGAATACAAAAATATCATAATAATATATTATGTGATTATTGTCTCCAAATTAAACTATAAGCATCTTCAATATGGAAAAAGCATTCTGAAATAATGATTTGAGCATTTTGAAATATAAAAATAACATAAATGAAATAATTATAAAAGATCAATTAAAATGAAATTGATCATAACCATCCATTTATATTAATCAAACGTAATGGATATGATTTATCCACAAATTATACACTTGGTTAATGTTCACAAATGAATTATTATGTGTGTACGTGTGTGTGTGTCTTACAATGTGCACTGTGTTTCGTGTGTAAACCGTGCACTATGCTTATTTACTACTTTCTTCGTCTCATTCATATAGTCATGTTTTTTTTTTTGGATGACCCAACATATAGGTTGATTTCTATATATATTTAGTTAATTTACTAATATATACAACTATTCAATATGTTTACATTAAACATTAATTCATTGTCAAAAAATAAATATGAGCATATTAGGAAGTTTACTTGTTTAATTATCTTTTCCAACAATTTTCTTAAACCCAGTGAAAAAATTCAACCAGCCTATTTGAATGGAACGGAGGGAATATAATTTTATTATTTACCTTAATGTATTTTAATGCTAATTAGCATTAAAATATAATAAAATTATAATATATAAGTATAGTATACATGTTTGCACACACACGCGTGCTCGCGCGCATATATATATATATATATATATATATATATATATATATATATATATATATAACATGAATGGGAAAAATGCTAATTAATTTGTGACCAAAACATATGGAAAGTGAAAATAAATACCACAATAAATAAAGAGGGGAAAAAAAAGGAGAACGAAAAACGAAAGAAAAAATTCTTAATTAAACCTAGGATCTCAATTTGATTTTAAATAGGGAGCGTAATTTACGGATTTGAACTGAACATAAATTGATTACGTGAGTTATTGAAGCTACTTCGAATTAATAGTGGATATTAATGAAAGTTTTTTTTTTTGGATCTTAATGAAAAGTTAAAAGCAAATACTTACGTACACCCGTTATATATATATATATATATATATATATATATATATATATATAGGGATGAGATCTGGTGAGAACCGGTCGCTAGGTGAGAACCGGGAACCGATCCTATCCGTCCATCCTGCAAAATCGACGCCCCAAATCTATCCAGATTTTCGATGGCATTTTTGTAATTATCGTGAAAATCTTCAATTCGCGCGTCTCATTAAAGGTAAAATCGGAACTGAAATCAGAAATTGCCCAGATTCAATTTTAGCATCCGACTTCGCACATTTTAGCCTCATGAATTTCTCATTTTAGCATGTGTTGATAAACAAAAATGGAACGATGATTTCATTGGAATGAAATGCAATACACCCTATTTGGGGACAGTGAACCCTAATGGGGATCTCATAATTACTAGTTGGGATCAGGAACTTAATAAACCCTAATTGGGAACGGTGAACCCTAGTGGAAAATGTCACATCAATTTTAGCCTTCTACTTCGATAATTTTAGCATTATGCGATTCTCATTTTAGCCTCATGCGATTCTCATTTTAGCCTCAGAACAAAAGGGAGAATTATTAAATTACTATATTACCCCTCCGTCCAGAAAGTTGCCGAAAATTACAGGAATGCCACCGCCCATCCACTTAAATCTGATTTAATCTGGACCGTCCAGATTGAGTCAAACAAGGGCTAGGATTGGTTCCTAGTTCTCACCTGGGGGAAGGGTTCTCATTTGATCCTTTCCATATATATATATATATACACACACAGGAGGGATCAAATATAAATATTTCCCTAGTGTGTAAATTAGGAATTGATCCTACCCACTAGATCATGTTACATGTACGGTTAGGATTAGTTTTATTTCATTTATATTTTATATTTATTGTGTGGAAAAGGTCATTTTTGTCAAGCAAATTATCAATATCTTAATAAATCTTTATTCCACAAAATCACGCCTTAATTTTCCATTTGTGCAACTGTCCATTTATGTATTTAATTTAGGATAATGATAAATTCATAAATTGATAAGTAAGGAATGATTATCTTAATTTAATTTTTCATTTAGTTTTTATCGTAGTGTAGTTTTTTTTTTATTTCGTTTGTATGTTTTTATTTTTCATAAAATTTAATTGTTGTAATGTTTATCGTAATTATTTTTCATTTAATATTAAAGAATTCTTTTAATAATAAATAATCCTGTTACAAATGTTTTTTTTAGAATATTTTTTTATTATTCTTATGTTTTTCTTGTTTTTCTTTTATTCCCGTTATAAATGCTTTTTTAAAGATATTTGATGTTATTTTATTAAATTTTACGCTGTTTTTTTTTCTGTTACAGATGCTTTTTTTCTATTATTTGATGTTTATTTAATAAATTATATGCTTTGTGCTTTTTTTCTATGATTTGAAGTTTTTAATTAAATTATATGTTTTTTGCTTCTTTTTTCGCTACAAATGCTTTTTTAATATTATTTGATGTTTTTTTTATTAAATTAAATACTATGTGAGTGATTTTCGCAATATTCATTATACGAAAAATCCTCAAATCAAATTGTAGTTGTGTGCAATGCATGAAAGAATTGTGAGGAAATAGGTATAATGAATCTTTTCCTCCAAATCCACTTTCGTGGGTTGATATTGTTTTAGTAGCGGATTTAATTATCTTAATAAAACCCCCCAAATCCCGGCGCCATTATATCCAAGATATGGAGCACAATGTTCTGCAATTACCCTTTAAGTTTTATCAAAATTTTAAAAAAAGTGTTAGTCTTAATAAAATCATCTAAAATCCAGGCCGTCCAAATTAAAAGTTTAACGGATATAATTAATCCCTATTTTACACATAGGGTCATATTTACATGATAACCATCCCCTATATATATATATAGGATATGGATCAAATAGGGACTAACCCTTGGTGTGAAAAATAGGGATGACTCTCATCCATTAGATCTAATGAAATTGACGGATAAGATTAATTATTTTAAGTAGTTTAATTTCATTTTTTTTATTTAAATTAAGTGATAAGGTTAATGATGTAATTTAATAAAAATCCTGTAGAGTCCTATATCTGTGCAAATATTAACTTCCCTAATTAAACGATTTTAATTGTGGCAAGTTAATATCTCCATTGATTTGTACGGTTTTTTTATGAATCTGGAAAAATTATTTAGTTTACGGTTTCTTCTTCTTCTTTTTCTTCTTCTTCTTCTTCCAACTCATAGATCAACGATGGAGACGACGCGGCACTCACACGATTTGTACATACGGTTTCTTCTCCTTCTTCTTCTCCTTATTCTTCTTCCAACTCATAGATTGATGATGGCTATGATGCGTCAATCACACAGCGATTCTAACGGCGACGGCGGTTGTTGCGCGGTACTCACATGGTGATTCTGGGCAGCGGCTCGACTATGGCAATTCTGGGCAGCGTATTGTATTAGTGTAGCAAGTTTATCTATTGTAGGAAGCATTAACAGTACGTTTATATAGCATTGATTGATTTAGACGCAGATTCTACAGATTCATTATTTTCCGGTGAATTTTTCTTTGACGGATTTTTTATTTTCCGATTTAGTGACAATGGAAGATTTAGGTTTTTGCACGTTTGTCATTTTTTATTGTTCGTTATGTATGCAACTGGATGAATATTATATTTTATCTTATACGTTTCAAATGGTTGGTTCGAATGCTCATGATTATGTACTTTTACGTATACGGTTTATGTTGTTATTTAGCATATGTATGTTCTTTATGAAGCATCACAAGTTTTTGCTTTACAGTATTGTATGTTGAAGGATTCAATGTTATTGTTAGTGTAGCATGTTTGTCTATTGTAAGAAGCATTGACAGTATGTTTATATAGCATTGATTATTTGGTGGTTTTTTTTTTCCAGGGCTGATTCACTATAGTTAAAGTGTTTTTTTCCCTTATTCCATTTTTTGCTTTGTTTTGTTTTTGGTTTACTTATATTTTCCCGTGTTGTTTTGTATGGTACAGTTGGGGTATCTTAATTTTTTTCGTTACATTATTTGTGTTATAGTAGAAATTTTTAATAAGGTGTGGTTCGTAGTATGAATCATTTAATTTATGAATGCATAGCATTAACTGAAGTATTCACATAATACAATGTAAATGAATATGCTTACGAAGCAACAACCACCAATTATGAAACTCTTAATTTAATTTATGAAACATTAAAAGGAAATGTACGAAGCATTGTCTTTATATCATTCTTATTTTAACAAAGACATCATTAATTATTAGGATTAAGTCAAACAAAAAAAATAGCATTTAGAGAAAATAAAATACGGAATTGATTGGATAGTTTAGAAAAATATAACTGGGCACTTGCTTGGTCATGACGAAATTCAATTTATCATATAGGAGTGTTAGTTATGACACTTACATGAAACCATACGAAATACTAATCGGTAACATAAAAAGTACTATGTACAAGTAAATTTTAATTCAAAATGAATGAGATTAAGCGAGTTGAAGTTTAAGCGAGTCACTGCTTCCACTCTTGTCTTATCCCATCCCGGAGCTCCAAGTACGTAGCGCTACACATTGATTAATAACCTAAAAATAAAGATTAAGTGTTAGTACAGAAATTGCTAAAACGTGACAACTATGGATAAGTAGCATCGCTGATATGCATAAATAGCATCATAGATATGCATGAGTAGAATCATAAATATAGTTAAACCAAAGCACCACATATATGCATAAATAGCATCAACAATACTAAATAAAAGCACCAACCCACATAAGTTATATTACCAACTGAAAACACTAACACAGATAATCATAAATGACATCAAACATAAGCATGAGAAGCATCAATACATAAATAGCATCACATATACGCATGAGTAACATCACAAATATAATTCACTCAAGCCACCAAAGATATGCATACGAAGCATCAACAATAATAATTAAAAGCACCAACCCACACAAGTTATATTAATTCATAGCAGAATCATCAACATATCAGAATCATCACCCAATTTGTCAACCCACACTAGAAAATTACTCGATTTTTACTCAGAAGCATCAACATATCAATTCATAGCAGAATCACCCAATTTTCAAATCTATTTATTGAATTGATTTATTCAAAATGGTGCAAGCATTCATCAGTTTTCACCTATTCCAAAATTTCCCCCAAAATTCATCCTTAAATTCGATTTAAACCACTGAAACTTATCCGATTTCTTTCGACCCATGTTTTTTTGGCTTCTTCGATCGATCGCGCCGTTGCCGGAGGTTACAATTCACACCGCCTTCTTAATTTTTGAAGCCGCGGTCCACGATAAACTCGCCAACCTTCGCTGGAATCATCGTCGGTCTTGAGGATGTCGCACTCGGTTCCCGCCGCCTTGTTTATTGTTCTAGCCACCGCGCACAACAAACTAGCCGAGCTTCGCTGGAATCATCGCCGATCTTGAGAAAGTCGCACTAGGTTCTAGCGGTGGTCTAGGTTTTTGGATTTTGAGAGGCGGAGATTTCGATTTCTATACAAAACCGCTTCTTCTTTATCGATTTCATGGTTCCAGATTTTAAGGGATTCAGATTTTGACATAGATACCATATATGAAATCAAGATGCGATTTGACATTAATACCCCTCCATGTTTTAATATTAATTAAAAAATCATAAATTACCATTTAAAATCCTTTTAATCTGATCCATCCATCTTATATATGTGTAGGGATCAGATTTGTTCCTAATTTTCACACCAACACTTGTCCTCAATATAACCAACCCCTATATATATATATATATATATATATATATATATATATATATATATATATATATATATATATATATATATATAATAGATCAAATGAGAACCAAAGTACCATGTGAGAATAAGGAACTCATCTACACTATTTATCCACAAAAAATGTGGTCTAAATCAAAAGCAACACAATGTGACATTTTTATAATTTAAGGGTTATTTTAATGAGGCTTTGGTAGTTTTGTAATTTGGTAAATGTAATTAAAATACTATAGTTTTTTTCTCTCTCATTCTCTATCTCTATTCTTCATCGCTTCTTCTTCGCCGCTTCTTTGATTTCAACGTGCAGTAGGCAAATTCATAAAGAAAATGAGAAGATTATCATCCAGATCGAATTCAAAGTAATATTTATTCATTTTCCTTTACGGTTTGTTCTCTCTCTCTCTCTCTCTCTCTCTCTCTCTCTCTCTCTCTTTCTTGTGAGTTTGCTCTATCTTTATCGATCTTTTGTCAATTTTTGTGTGCGTGTCTTCTTCTTCTTCTTCTTCTTCTTCTTCTTCTTCTTCTTCTTCTTCTTCCTCCTCCTCCTCCTCCTCCTCCTCTCTCTCTCTATTATTATTATTATTATTATTATTATTATTATTATTATTATTATTATTATTATTATTATTATTATTATTATTATTATTATCGGTTCAAAATTTATATTATTAGATGTTAACAGATGTTTTCAATTCTTTGTATTATTAATGGCGTATATGAGTATCTAAAACATATTATTAGAGATTCAAAAATTATATTTTTTGTCAATTGATTTTCTACAGATTGTGTTTTTGCATTACTATACACATGTATTATTTATCAGAATTTGTTAGCATTACAGTACGTCACATTAGCATTAGAAAAGTGGTTATTAGCATTACAAAATGAAATATTAGTATTATAAAAATAATCAGTCAGCATTATAAAAACATCATGTATTAGAGTATTGCCATGATGAACGATTTATTAGCATTACTATGATTGGTTTTAACACTATCAAAGAAGATATATATTAGCATTACTATGATTAGGTTTAGCATTGCTATGATTAGTAATTTATCAAAATTTGTTAGTATTACAGTACGTCTCATTAGCATTATAAAAGTTTTTATTCGCATTATAAAATGAATTATTAGTAGTATAAAAATATTCTATGATCGGCATTATAAACATAGTTTGCTATAAGAGAATTGATATGATGAACAATTTATTATCATTACTGTAGCGCCCCGATTCTGAAAGGCTGTGTAAATGGATACCACAGGGGTTAAAATTAATAAGCGGGAAATAAATGGGGTGATTTAATTAATGAAACCTCAACAGAAGACTTAAAATAACCAAACATGCTTTAATAACATATACTTGTCCATAATACCAAGATCAGAGTTCTTAGCATTTAGCAAAAGAATATCATAAGTGCGGAAGCTCAATTCTTAACAGAATACTAACAAAAAGAGATAACGGAAAAATATGTAAATTACAATAGCCCATTTCTCAACCTCGTCACATCCACGCTCCAATCTACTGACCTGAAAATGTTTGAAATATTTGAGTTGAACACTAATGCACTCAGTAGGTAAGTTTTCATAATTTAAGTTATGCACGTCATTTTCTAAAAGTAATCTATATGTATCCATGTAGGTAGTGAAGCTTAAGAGGTTTTAAAGTTAGAAACAATCTAAGTTCACCAAAATTATAATCAGTCACTGTCCGTAACCCCTACTACATCACCAACGCGTAAAGTTTATGAGTATAACCAATGAGTGTAACCATTCATTTTAGTCTTTCG
This sequence comes from Perilla frutescens, assembly GCA_026008535.1. NCBI lineage: Eukaryota > Viridiplantae > Streptophyta > Magnoliopsida > Lamiales > Lamiaceae > Perilla > Perilla frutescens. Next base: position 7,226,396 of record BRKX01000008.1, on the reverse strand, counting down.
ATAAGGAATAGGGCATGATGAATAATGCATACAATACTGTAGCTACTCACATTGATACAGCTGATTGTTGTGTATTTTTTTACACAATTTTTTGGATATGAATTGATGATGTTTAAGTTGATAAGGGGTTTTTGATGTATTTATGAGTTTTTCAGTAATAGTGGTGAATTTGATAATTATTTAGCGCAAAATCATCAAGTATGTGCTTGGAGAACCAAATGAGGGACCAATCGGGCTCTTGGACCGCATTTAAAGAGCAAAGTCCACTAGAATTGATGAAAATAATTTAACACAATCAAAATGGGTAATTAAAGAATTTATAAAGATGGAGAATTGAGTTAGGAGTGTCGTGCAAGTTGAATCGGCTCAATCGGACGAGAAATGAGTGAGAACGTGCCATTTTAGTGAAGCCTACACGTGCTAGGTCGACCCGCCGGTCAACCCAGTCACTCGACCCACCACCTGGGTCGACCCTGTGTAAAAAATTCCATCTGAATCGACCAGTGGGTCGACCCAATGCGTCCCCACTCGGCCCAAATGGATCCTACATGAGATTTTCAAGGCTTTTCACACTTTTGGGCTTGTTTTAACCCCATAATTCCCCCCAACACTATAAATACCCCTTCTAATCATTAGAAAAGAGGTGTACTAAAAGAATCCAACACAATCTAGTTAGGTGAGAGAAGATGTACCAAGGTGGACATAATTATGGAGGCACAATAGAGGTTTTGGAGGCTACAACAAGATTGAAGACCCCGGGTTCTTTATTATGTTGAATAATATTTTGTTTACCATGTTGTATTTTTATTCTTTATCTTTAATTATGTCTAGGTAATTTTCCTTAGATTCCAGGGATGTAAAACTATAATGGATTTTATGTTTTGATTAATCTTTCAATTCTTCCTTTTACATATTGGTTTATGAATCTTGGTCTTGATTTCTCATGTATGATTGCTTGGCCACCACTTATGTAAGCTAGATTAAACAAGATATTATATTATGGATGTTTAGAAGTACCGACCAAGTGAATAAATGTTCATAGGAAATTATGATCTTGTGTGCTTTTAGGAGTTATTAAATTACTTAGAAGGACCGAAAGGTAAATAGGTAATTTATCAATTGACTTTACATATCAAGAGATATGTTTTTAATATCTTTGTGATCTTCTACCATATATGAATTAAATTGGTTCGTTGAATTGATTGATCTTGCATAGATGACATTGTAGGAGAAGCATTCCCTAGGATCTATGTTCTTTTATTTGATCTTTATATTATTTTCATGTTCTTTTTATTTGTGTATTACTTTATTCGAACTCTCTGTTGAATCTAAATATCTAGATATTAATAAGGTGTCTATATTTTAATACTCACAATATTGTTTGCTATCACAATCCCTGTGGATATGATACTTTTACTCACTACGTATTATAATTATATCGTACACTTGCGGTTATTTTTACTGCTAATAAAATAGTGGTCAACAACACTGATTTATGAGACTCCGACAATATACAATCGCATGTAAAGTATTTAACATAGTTAGTCACATATGCAATTTTAGCAAAGCAGAGTTCAATAACTCGAAAGATATAATTTTTGATGGACTCAAAGCCAATCTCATCGGCATCAGTCAGCTATATAATGATGACATGACAGTAGAATTCACCAAAGAGAGTTGCAGGGTGATGAATAAGAACGATAACTTATTCATGGAAGGAAAAAAGATCAGCTGACAATTGTTATTAGCTTGATGTACCTGCACAGTATTCAGTGACATGTCAAAGAACATTAGTAGAAGAATCAGAAATCTGGTATCAGAAGCTTCGACACATTCACTTCAGAAATCTCCAGAAGATCATCAACAAGGAGGTGGTTAGAGGAATTCCCTAGATCAAAGTTGAAAGAGACAAGGTATGTGGTCCTTCCAAATTAGAAAGCAGACAAGATCCCAGCATAAAGAAGTTCAGGATAGAACTTCTCACAGAAGCTTAGATCTCCTACATATGGATCTAATGGGACCAATGGTTGTAGAAAGCTATGGAGGAAAGAATTATATCCTTTTCTGCATTGATGACTTCTCAAGATTTACCTGGGTGTACTTTCTCAGAGATAAGACTAAGACATTCATGGCATTTACGAAACTAGCCTGCAAGATCACAGTGGAAAAGAATCAGCAAATTATTAGAATTTGAAGTAATCATGGCAAAGAATTTGAAAATCAATTCTTTGATGATTTTTGCCATGAGAATGGGATTAGCCACGAGTACTCAGCTCTAAAGGCTCTACAACAGAATTGAGTAGTTGAAAGAAAGAACAGAACTCTATAAGAGATGGCTAGAACAATGATTGCTACAAAAGGAGTTGTCTCAATGTTTTGGGCAGAAGCTATCAACACTACATGTCATATTAGCAATCGAGTTCATCCCAGACCAGGTACCTTCACTACTCCATATGAAATTTGGTATGAGAAAAAACCAACTGTGAAGTACTTCCATGTGTTTGGAACCACTTGCTATATTCTTAATGATAGAGAATATCTCAGCAGGGTGAACAATCAAGGAGTAGAAGGTATGTTTGTAGGATACTCTAGAAATAGTAAATCATACAGGATTTACAACAAAGAAACCAAGACAGTAGTTGAATCAGTCAATGTCAGATTTGATGATAAGGATTATACTGTTAACTCCACAGAATAGGATGTACATACAGGCATATTTAGACATTCTGATGTTCATGATGACACAGAAAGTGAAACATAAGATTAGGGAGTTAAAAAAAGGAAGTCCTCACGGCAGATTATCAAAGATCATTCGATTACTAAAGTTATAGAAGATATCCATGAAAGGAGAATGACTAGAAGCAGACTCAGAAAAAAACTACATGAAGAGATATCCAATATTTGTTTTACATCTAAGATAGAGCCCAAGAATGTTCAAGAATCTCTAATGGATGTCTACTGGATAGAAGCAATGCAAGAAGAGATACTTCAGTTCAAGAAGAATGATGTTTGGGATCTAGTGCAGAAACCTGAAGGGGTAAATATTGTGGGGACAAAGTGGATATTCAAGAACAAGACAAATGAGTCTGGGAATATTACAAGGAATAAGTCAGGCTGGTTGCTCAAGGAATCCTAAACAAAGTCACTTGAAGGCAGTCAAGAACATCATCAAATATGTTAGTGGAACTGCAGAATATGGATTATGGTACGCATCAAACACAAATTCAAGTCATATTTCCTATTGTGATGCGGATTGGACAGGATCTCTAGATGATAGAAAAGCACATCAGGTGCTTGTTTCTTTTTAGGAAACAATGTTGTTTCCTGATTCAGCAAGGAACAGAACAGTATATCGTTATCAACTGCAGAAGCTGAATACATAGCAACATGAAGCAGCTCAACACAGATAATTTGGATAATGTAGATGATGAAAGATCATGAAGTTGCTCATGATATACCTATCATATATTCTGACAACATGAGTGCTATCAATATATCAAAGAATCTTGTTCAACATTCAAGAACAAAACATATTGATATCAAACATCACTTCATCAGGAAGCTAGTTAAAGAAGAAGTTCTAAGGATTCAACATGTGAAAACAGAAGATCAACTTGTTGATCTATTCACCAAGGGATTGGATGCTACTCGATTTGAGAAATTAGGAGCATCTCTTGGTTTTTTCTTGATTCAGTAAATCAAGAGGATGGGTATGAGTGTGTTTATTTCACACTAAGCAGGAAAGAATATAAATGTTCATCATCATGTACATGAACAATTTTCAAATTTCCATGTACATCTTTGTAAACGGCTAGTTCTAACTCACAAACATCATCTCTGATTTTTCGGGAGAGTAATCTCTTATATATATGTATAGCCATTTAGAGATATCATTCATCCGTTCCATATTCTCTGAATTCGAGTGTTTGCTCTCTTGTTTTCTGATATCTCATATTCATCTTCTTTCTGCTATTGCCCTCTTTTGATCTCTCAAGAAACTCTATTCTAGTTTGTTCAATGGCACCCAAAAGAAAACTTGTTCATCCCAAAAAGGTTGCTAAACTCAGAATAAGGTATGGAAAAGTCAATATTCCACTACAAGAAAATAACATTCAGGCGACAGAAAAATCCGTCACCTGAACCTGAAATTCTGTCGCCAATAACACGGGCGACGGAACGAGTATGGGACCTGTTTCTAGTTACTAATCAAACGGGAGACGGAATTTTTTCATCACGAACCGAGGCGACAGAATTAGTGATGGATTTTTCTTTCACTAAATTCAGTCATCAGAACATAAAAAAAAGCGACGGAATTAGCTACGGAATATTTTTGTCGTTAAATTTCATCATTAAAAAAACTAGCCACGTACACGTCCGAACCGTGTATCTACACGAGCGCCAAGCCAGGGCCTAAACTAGGGCACGACCAGGATCAAGCCGCAGAGCCATGTGAGTGCTAAATTTTAATTCAGCGAAATCCCGCGTGGGCGGGATTCGAACCCAGGCCTTCGAGATGGAAAAGCTTAAGCCTTGCCCCTGAAACTAGGGGTGGCAAAACGGGTCGTCCAGCCCGGCCCGAAATCCTATGGGCCTATATATATAAGGCCCAGCCCGGGCCGCAGGCCTAAGTGCATTTTCTCTGTATTGGGCTACACGGCCCGGCCCAAACAGGCCATTCATTTTTTCGGGCTGGGCCGGCCCGGTCAGAAATTCTTTCAGGCCGAATTTTTTTTTGGCCCGGCCCGGTCCGAAATGCAGGCCGAGTCGGGTTGGCCCATCGGGCCGAGCCTATTTTGCCACCCCTACCTCAAACCATGTATACTAGTGAATGTTTATGTTATAAGTTAATAATATATATATACACACACACACACGAAATCTATTTTTATTGAAATTTAATTTCTTAATTAAACAATTATAATATTCATTCTTTATTTAAATATCCATTATAATTATTATTATTATATGTTTATTATAAACTATAATTATGTTACATCATTTATTTAATACTAGATTATTTTAATTAATATTCTGAGATTAGCATATTTATTTAAAAGCATTAATTAAATGACTTAATATAATTATATTTTAAAATATTATAGTATTATAAAATATTAAAATAAAAATATTTAAAAATAAAAATAATATAAAATATTAAAAATATATATAATATAAATTATTAAAAATATATATAATATAAATTATTAAAAATATTAATTTCAAATTCGTAATTAGTAGTAATTGAAAAATAAAAAAATAAAAGTTAAAAAATTAAAAAAAAATAATATAAAATATTACAAAAATAAAAAATATAAAGAATAAAATAAATTAAAATATTAATTTAAAATTCGTAATTAGTAGTAATTGATTAATAAAAATATTAAAAAAATAAAAAAATCAAATTTAATTTTAGCTACGGAAATATTGCGTAGCTAATTCCGTCGCTAAAATTAAAAAAAAAAGAAAAATTAAAAAAATATTATTTAACGACGGGATTTTTCGTCTTTAATTTAGCGACGGAAAATTTCGTAGCTAATTCCGTCACTAAAATTAAAGAAATAAAAAAATTTAAAAAATATTATTTAACGCCGAAATTTTTCATCTTTAACGTAGCGACAGAAAAATTCATCGCTAATTTAATACATCATCATTCCATCGCCCGTGATGACAAAATGAATTTTGTGACCATTTCCGTCGTCTATTTTGTTTTTTTGTAGTGTTCCAACCCTCAGGATCAGTTCTATGAAGAAGATGAGTTTGATAGACAAGTTCATGGAGAATCTTCATACAAGAAATTTGTTCAGAGAGAACTTCGTGATGAGTCCTCTAGCAAGGATACTGAAGAGTTGATAAGAGAATTCCATGAAAAAGAAGAAGACATGGAGAAAGAAAAATCTGAAGCCACATCTTCTACAAAGAAGACAAAAACTCAAAATATTTCACTCCATGATCTGTTGAAGCAAGCAGCAAGCTCGTACATTGTGAACAAAAAGGCTGCATTGAAGAATGCACGAACAAAAGGTTCAGCAGTCAATAAACCAAAGAAAAATGCAACACCTTCAGCGAAGAAGATCATCACAGCACATGTTGCTCAAGCTCTTCAGAAAGAGAAGGGTCATGTTGTTGATGAGAGTGTTGTGCCAGAAGATATACTTGTACATGAAGAGGTACATGTTGCAGAACAAAGTGCCGCAGAGAAGAATACATCAGAAAAATCTGTACCTGAGAAGCCTACATCAGAACACCCAGTTACTACAGAAGGTGGTAATGCTTCAGAGGAGGATGATATTCCTCTGAGCACTAGGATGAAGGTCCTAGCAATTGCAAAATGGAAGAAAAAGGTCATCAAACGGCCTTTGGTTGCTGATCCAGAAGAAGGAAAAGAAGCTCAAAGTTCTTCCTCAGAGTCTACTGAAAATACTCTTGTTCCACCTCAAGAAAACCTATAAGCATCTACACAATATGAGGTTGACATGTTTTCTGCTGGATCACATGTGAAGAAGAAGACTCCCCAAAAGAAGTCTTCTACTGAAGTGGTAAAGATTGTCCCAAGAACGCCTATCACAAGAAGCAGAACCTCAGTCACACCACCATCCACAACCCCAACTCAGAAGAAGAGAAAAGCTATCACAAGTGTCGGCCTATCAAACAAGGCCAAAAAGATTGTTCATCCCAAGCATGTACCTGAATATGTTCAATCTGAGTCTAGTGAACATGATGTTGATCCACTTTCCAAGTATTTCTAAACATGCTCTCTTTCGTTCTACGAAGCATGCAGAGTTATGGGATAAGGTGAAAAGGAGATCTCTGATTGCTGAAAAGAAGATGGTTAAGGATACCCATCTTGCTACTGGGATCTACTCATTGTTGGAAGATGCGGGTATGTTAGGATCTATGCAGAGGGTGCACGAGTCCATTCCATTGGTTGTATCTGAGTTTTATTGCAACCTAACTAATGAAGTAGTTGATCCTGACTCAGAAGACTTTCATAAAGTCTTTATCAGAGGATAGATGTTAAACTTCTCACCAGAACTTGTCAATGAGTTTCTGGATTACTCGGTTGAGGGGAAGTTGGAAGAGATAGATGACTAGGGGGTGGTTGCTAAAGAACTGACTCAGAAGACCTTCATAAAGTCTTTGTCAGAGGAGAGATGTTGAACTTCTCACCTGAACTCATCAATGAGTTTCTGAATTGCTAGGTTGAGGGGGAGTTGGAAGAGATACATGACTGGGGGTGGTTGTTGAAGAACTGACCTAGGGCATCTATATCAGAACGCCTCAATGAGTTTCTGGATTGCTCAGTTGGGGGGAGTTGGAAGAGATAGATGACTGGAGGTGGTTGCTGAAGAACTGACTTAGGGTCTCTATATCAAATAGCCCTTCAATCCTTAGACAATACCATCTTCAAAGTTGTCTCAGAAGTATCGTGCACTATTTCGCATCATGATTTACAACTAGATGTTTACCAATCACAGAGTTGCAGTCACACAAGCTCAGAGAAGATTTATGTTTCACTTGGGAACTGGAAAGAAATTTAACTATGGGGAATTTGTGTTTGGGAAGCTGGTGAGCAGTGCAGAGTCCACTGTAATAAAAGGTCATTTGTGCTATCCTTCTCTCATATATGGCATCATCAAGAATCAGAAGAAGAATGTCTCTACAAAGACAGATCGAGTTATGTCTCCCAAGAAGCCTTTGGTCATCAAAGTTGTTTCTTAAATTGGTGATCATCATCTGCGCATACAGTTCAAGAAGTTTATCGCTTCAAAGAAAGGTGTTGATACATCTGTTGAGAAGTCTTCACCAAAAGATCTTGTGCTGAAATTCTGGAAAATAGTCTAGAGTTCCATGCTCAATTGATATCTAATTATACCTCTGAGAAAATGAAGATTTAAGCTCCGGTAGCTGAACTCTCATCTGGATCGAGAATCATTTTTCTCCCCAGCAGCAGATGTACTTGATAATGTTCATAACTTGCACAAGCTTGCAAGTACTGTCGCAACTGCCACTCAAGAGGGATCTCCACAAACTGTATCAAAGGGTAAAGAACATGATGATCAAGAGGAAGCTGTGGAAGAAGAAGAAGCTGCAAAAGAAAACACTGCAGAAGAGGAACAGAAGGCTGATGATGAAGAAGTGGGTGAAGAGGAAGATGATGAGGATGACGAAGGAGGATCTGAAGAAGAGGAAGAAGAAGAAGAAGAAGAAGAAGAAGAACAAGCATCTGACAAATCCGAGTAGTTTTCTTTTTTACTCATTTGCCTTTCTCGGTGGCAAATAGGAAGAGTAATGCTAGATAAATGTTTCGCGGTCCACAAATTTACTATTTATATTTTTCAGTTTATGCTCACGAGACAACTACTAGGACCACACCCGCAATTGGACGGGGTCAATTGTAGAAGCAATAAGCTTAACCCGAATCTATCTCTCAAGGAAGACTTTATGTGAAAGAACTATCTAAAGACTACACATGCTTTCAACAAAACAACTTAAAATAAAATCTAAACATTCTAACAAGGGGAGTTTGATAATGATTTAAGCTAGGAATTCAAAATAGACAATAAGCAAGATAATTAAATGCAACAACACAAATTGAAACAAGATTAGAGGAAATAAGCTTGATTAAGGTATTAGGGCGTAGATTCTCTCAATGATTTTATCACTATGCTTAAGTCAAGTTGATAATGTTATTCTCACAAATACGATAGACCCTTCCGATTAGTTTAACTTCAATTACTGTCACCGTCTATCCGTTAAACCTCTCTTAGCTTTATCATACAAGCAAGATTAACATAATAGGCTTAGGAACCCCATGCACCTAACGTTGAAGGAACCAATTTCCGGATTTAGATTCACAATCAAGACTCCTCTAAATCCTATCGATGTTCAAGTAGTGATCAAGTACCTAAACATGAAAAAGCACGATTCCAATAACAACAATCAACGAGAACAAGTATAGATCAAAACCACATCGATCCTCTACCCCCTAATAGAGAGATTAGCCACTAAACATGCTCAAAACAACATCAATACCATAGAAGGAAGTCATCTCATAAATCAAATGAAAATAACTCAAACTTCTACAATATTAAGTATTCTTAAAGAGTTTTGGGACAAATCCCCTCAAACATCCAAGAAATAGAAAGAAAATACAAGGGAAACCTCCTCCGAGCTTAGCTTCCGCGGATGGCCGTCGTCGGGACCTTCTCGTCTTCTCTTCTCCTAGCTTGGCTAGGTTCCCTCCTTCTTCCTTTGCTCCTCTTCCCTCTTATGAAGGTGATGGTGGTGAAAATGGTGAAGGGAAAATGTGTAGAGATTTAGTGTATGAAGTGTGTGTGAAAAGAGAGAGAGAATGGAGAGAATGGTGTGTGTGGAGTGAATAGAATGAATGGAATATGAGATGGTAGGTGGAATGGTAGTGAATGATGATAGCCTTGATATATTGATGAATCCCCAAAATCTAATATTAGATATGAGAGGGAGAGAGAGATCCGTGAGATGAAGGAAGAGAGAGAAAGAGAGAGAGAAAAGGTGATGTGAGATTGATGGCGAGAGATCCATTAATGAAGGGGATTTTTGTGGAAGATTTGTGCCCAAAAGTCTACTCTAAAAGTTTAGGTAATAAAAAGCTATAAAGTCTAGGAATTAAAAATGCAGTTCAAAAGAGTCCTTAACTGATTAGAATCAGTTGGAACTGGAGTGAAAAGGAGTGGAGTTACAACACGAGGGAAAACTGGACCCGAGAAGGATAGGGAGCAGCCCGCGCGCCGGCGGGCTGCACGGCGCCGCGGCAGGCAGCGCGGCGGGGGCCAGCCCCGCGGGGGCGGGTGGTGCCGCGGGGGCTAGCCCCGCGGGGGCGGCTGGCGCGGCGGGGGCGCGAGGCTCTCGGCCTTTTCGCGCCCCGCCCGCGCTGTGGTGCCCGCCCGTGTGGGTGCTTTTCCTCACTTCCTTTTAACATCTTGATCTTCTTAATTAAACAACCCAGCTCAATTACTCGATTTGCACTTGCCACTTAGTTGTCGTAAAATGTCTGCTTTTATGATTAAAAGCTCAAGTCTTGCAACACTTGGCACAATCCACCATTAGAGCAATAAACACAAATAAGCACATAAAATCAACACATAACAATATAAAATTAAACAAAATAAATACTAAACACAATATAATAAGTAAATTAAAATGACACAATTAGACACTAAATAATAAATTTTTGAATTTCCCTTAAAAGTTTTTCTTACCTTGCACTCATATTCTTGCAAGATTTTTTTATCTATGTTCTATAATATCAATTCATTGATATTATATCTATTGGAACAAATGTTTTTATCTTCAAGTTTTATGATCGTAATGTCTGCTAAAAAATTAAATTGTTGTTAAGAAAAGAATATGATAAAAAATGAAATACAGGGGAGTAGAAACATGCTGATAAAAAGGTGAAAAACAACAGGATCATATGATATTCATAGGAACATTTAAGAATGTTTTAAGATACATGATCATTCAGATGAAGATTGTGTTTTTAAAAAACATGGTGCTGATTTGCCAACAAATAAAGACAAAGGGAGAGATTGTTAGTGCCATCTTATGGCACTAAGTGTTTTTAGATTGTCATGATCTTTATGGCAATTCAAAGAACATAAAGGTTTTGATTTTTCAAGTTTTGAAGACCATGTTCTAGACATTATGATATGAACATTCCACTGCCAATCTGATTGAAGATTGAAGAATGTACTTGAGCAAGTTCATGAACATGATCATGTACATGGTTGTTCAGAGAGTTTTCAAGAGACATGTCAAGCTAATTTCAAGGAGTTGAAGTTACCTTTTCAAGATGGACGTTTCAGAATAGAGGATGCCTTGCTCAAGATGAAGATCAAGATGGAAGAAGACGAGTTCTATTCAAGGAATATATCTAACTAGAAGAAGTTCGAATTAAACTAGAAAAGTTTCATTTTAGAGTTTGATTCAAAATAGGACAATATGATTACCTTGTTTGGGTTATGTCTTGTGTTTTATAAATAGCTTGTGAATCAAACTAGTTAGTAGACAAGAGGTTTTATGAATACACAAGAGCTAGAAGAGTCTAAAAGACTTCAAGTTTGGAGCATACAGTATTGAGGTATACTAGGTTTGATCCTTGTGATCATTGTGTGTCTAATTTGTGTTTGAAATTATTTCATACACACTTAGATGAGTCTTGAGAGAGATTTGCTATGGGAACTAGAGAGAGTCTAGGTTGTGAGAGGATATCACAATTCGATCCATCGAAAGAGGTTGTAAAGTGTAGGAAAGGGGTCGAGTGATGGGAGGTCATCATGTAATAGCCTTTGTAACCTTGCAATGGAATAGTGGATTGTTTCTCACGGACTTGTGAAGTCCTCTGACGTAGATCAGTTGATCGAATAGGGTTACCAACCTCGTGCCATTTACTTGCTTTATATTTAGCATTCTGACTTGACATGTTCTTCATAATATTCATGTACATAATTAAGAACATGTTCCTATCTACACGATTTATGTAACTTCACAATCTACTTCGGTCAAATCTCCAAATTTAGCTTTAATTCCATCCATTTGAGATCATTTCCCAGTATTAAGGCACTTAATAAGAAAATCACTTAATCAACGGATTTAACTTTAATTAAAACATATTTACAGAGAAACAAAAGGCTTTTCGTACTAAATAAGGCAACTAATGAGTGAAATAAATGCACTCATCAAAGGTGAAATATACTCTCTGACAGAAGAGATCTTGAAGAAGAAGAAGAAGAAGAAAAGAACCACAAAGAAGAAGAAGAAGAAGAAGAAGAAGAATAGATCGGAAAACACAAAGCTAACCGTTTTCTCTCTCTTTAGATCGAACACTCGAGAAACACATAGTATAATGAGAATGTGTGTGAGGATGAGCAGCTTAGATGATTAAATAGGGCGGCTACGGATTAGGGCTGAGTACCACAGAGTGGGCCGAGCTACATAAGGGAACTGGGTCGGTTACTTGGTAATGGGCCTAAATAAATGAGCTCAATCTTCAACATACCCTAAATCAATTTTGAGATTGGATATTAAATTGATAATGAAATCTCGACTCAAAATTTTGTGTAATTTAGTACACTGTGGTGATCTTTGGTTTATACGAGATATTACAACCATCTCAAACTAACTATGATACCCTACAATATGGATACTTTTAAAAAGCTCTCTCTATTTACTTTTCAACAGTAGCTTTGATTTGTCGATTGGATACCAGAAGATGGAGAAATTAATATATGTTAGTAGAAGAGTTAATGGAAGAATCTAGTTGAATCGATTTTAAAAGTTCCAAAGACCAATTGAACCTGGCAATAGTACAAGTCTCGATTTAAAATTAATGAAATAGTTTATGGTGTTTTTTAGACATTTTTTCCAAGAATTTATGTACTGGTGGTGGCCCTTAGACATATATATATACAGATCAGTCTTGTCAATTTATTTGCAATACCTGAGTGTTAATAGGTAAAGTCTATGGTGCCCCAGAGGGCAATGCCCTCCCACCATCTTTAAATGACACGTGTCTCCTTCAATCTAAAATAATAAAAAATATTAAAATACGGTCGTAACTATTCATCCATACTCATTTTCTGCAGATACACTCACGTTCTACTATTGAAACACTTATTTAAGACACTAGATCAACAGTAAAGTCTCGGGAAGTGCAAAAGTTTATATTAAAATATTATTGAATTTATTAATTTTATGCATTCCCCATTATGTAATAACATTATATTTTTATATTTTTGGTTGAGTAATCCCCAAAATCAAAATTGAACTAATAGAACAAAAATCCCAAATTCAAAATTCAATTAATATCTCTCTCGATTTTCTCATTCTTTTCTTTCTCCTCCGACTAACCCTCCGCCGCCGACGTCTGAAACTATCCCGTCGGCGCTCTGCTCAATTAACAGAACAGAAATCCCAAATTCTCATTCTTCTCTTCTTTTCTTCTTTCGTTGGGGCAGCGTGTCCGGCGACTTTGCGGGTGTCGTTGTTACAATGGTATTTTATCTCTACATTTTGTAATTTCTGAATATGTTGGATAGATTGAGGTAATAATTAGGTATGCAGTTTTGGAGTACTAATTTGATGTGGCAATTCGGTTTTTGGGTTCACTAGTAATCGACCTAATTTTGTTTGCGTTTCTCTTGAATTGGTATTCATTTTTGTTTTAGCGTCACTAATGTTCTCTTTGCTTAACTAATTCGTGGTGGAAAAATAAATTGCTTTTAAATGCTGCAGAATTTGTTCTGCTTTGTAAATTCGCCGTTTGTAAGTGTCTTGTTTTAGAGTTGTCAGATTAACTTAAATTACTTCCAAAGTTGGAATTTTTATTCAGTTTTTGTTGCAATGCTATGGTTGATTGATTCTGCAGAGAGGAGTGCGAGGAACACCTTTCTGGATTTGATCAACTTTAGAATTGCAAAATTGAATGGATTTCGGAGGGTGTTTGTACATGTTGCTCCTATTTTTGTTGAACGCTGCATAGCTAAGCCTGAAACCTGGGTGGTTTTCCTGCTTTTCTTCTTCTTTTTCTTGTCGATACTGGAAAAGTTGACAGTTTTATTTTTGTCTTATTATTTGATACAATTAACCTAATTGTTAAGCACGCATGTGAATTGTAGTTGTAAATATGTTAGGTAGACTACTTTATTTTTCACTTGGTGATTACTACTATCAATCCAATTATGATGGAAATTATCAAGTATAGAATCGGCTATATTAGGCACACATATAAAGAACTAGAGTGGTGAAGAGAAAGACTTTGAATATTAGTTTTGGAGAAATAGATCAGGCACAATTTACAGTGGTGGGAAGTTTACTATTGGTATTATAGAAAAAAAAAGGATCGGTTGATCCTAACTTGATCATGAAAAATCATGGATTAAATATTTTTAGAGAGAGAGAGAAGAAAAAAAAAAGAAATCAGTGAAGCTTGTGGCATTGATCCTCTCCCTTTTCTCGAATGGTACTAGCCTTAGTAAAAGTAAGAGAAGTAAACTGGTAAAAGCACTTTTCACTTGAAATTAGTATAGTAGATTTTATTATATCCTCTATCTTTCTTGGGTGGGTGTATCCCTCATTGAAAAGAGAACTTAGTGTAAATGTGTAATCTTATCCGGAGTTTTCAGTTTATACCTTTCGATATCAGCCTGTGTCTCTTGGAAATGCTTAACTACCTATTAGGACACAATACCTATTTGGCCAATGTCTTCGGCATGACTGTAAACACACTGAATGCTTCTAAATAAATAACAGGTCTAAAAGTTCTGTCTTCTTTCTCACTGAGCTTCTAATGGTTTATGTTTCTCATGGTTAGCTTGGGGAATTCCAATTAATCGTGAGTAGAGAGCTGGCTGAGCAAAGTGCACCTCTACAACCTCCAGCTCCTACACCAGTTACTGTGCACTCAGTTCCCGAAACACCCGCTTCTGATAATTCAGAAACTTCACCGCCTTTAGCCCTCACCAAAGCATTATCTTTTTTCTGTGGAGTTCAGACCATGCTTGACAAAGCAGCAGAAGAAGTTTTGAAGATATTTAAGTCGCCATTAGTTAAAATTGTTTGAAAACCTGAGTAATTTGTGATAATTGCAGATGTTTTATCTGCAAATTTCATTATTTTGATGAACTTATTTGATATATCAAGGACGTGATAGGGGTGCTAAAGTTCAACTGAAGGAATGGCAACAAGCTGCTTTTGCAGTTGGATCAGTCGTGGGATCATTGTTGGATCCTTGAAAAGCTGAATGAAGAGGAGTCTAGAAGGCAGGTTGAGCTTGTCATTGATTGCAATAATGGCTTGTATTCTTTGATTTTTGGCATATATTTACACTTGGGACTTATATATAGTCATTTCTCAGTGATGAATTGCTTTCTGACCGGTTTAATTTGATGTTCATGACTTTGTGTGTGAATTCCATTGTACATTTTCTCCTATTAGACTGGAAGATGTTCGTCCAAGATAGGGAATCGACTCGTGCTGCATGTTACTCCCTCGTAATGGGCTTTCTGAAATCCTTGTTTGTAATGCGCATCCTGAAATCAACTCTTGCCGCATCCTACTATGGGATTTGTTTCCCGTTAAGAATAAAACAGAGTTTTTTCCTTTCTTTCTTGGTATTTATATGGAACAAGTCGTGATAATGGCCTAATTTATATGAGAATATTATGCATTCTGGTTTCTTTTGCCTAATTATTGATGTTGAAATATGATGCGTTTGTCATTTCCAATTGCTTTAATCATTTATTTCAACTTTACTAGTAAAGAATTGATGCATAAAAGGAAGCATTGGTTTGAACTTGGAAATATGACGTAGCTTATGAATTTGGATTATTGTTTATTTGCAGCCTAAATACGGTTTCATGAACTAAAAGGCTGGCCATTTTAATATAATTGTAGTTCAAGGAAATTGAATTCACTAGTCAATTGAAATTAAGCTTTTTCTTGGTTCTGCATTCTCTGGGGGTTTCTGCTTAGGCATACACAATTTAGTATTGATCAAGTTCTGATTGTTACTTCCATCTGCATTGCTGTGATAAGTGAACCATGGTGTTAGAGTTTCAAATCTCAAAAGAATTTCCTGATCGAGATCGTCGGCTACTGAAAGGTAGAGATTGAAGGATTACATAGAAGTTTTGAGAGTAGTTTTGAGTTTTGCAGCCTCTTATTGACCGGCTAGAGATATATTTGTTGGATTTTTGGAGAGAGATGGTGAAGACGATTAATCTTTTTTTTCTTTCTTTTCTCAACACCACCCTTCATATTTTTTAGCTTTTTTTGGGGGAGGGGGGTTCTATGTTTTTAGCCCCTTTTATGGGTGATTATCTGTATATTAAGGGCTCGTTTGCTAGGTTGTATGGTATAAGGTTGGATGTGTTTGACATGGGATGTGTTTCACGTATAAGATATCAATATCATGTTTGTTTTGGTGTATTAAAATATATGTATTAATAATATATTGTTTGCTTAGATGTATTATATTCTCTATAAAATTTCAATTTCTAAAATATCCTTTAATTAGTTACCATATATTGTGTGAATATTCTATAATAACATTTTTAATTAATATCTGCAAGGTTATTTTAGTCTACAATTTTTAATAATTTTCTATGGTATTAAATATCCCACCAGCAGGGTGTGATATGTTATACCATATAAATGGTTAACACATACCGGGCCCTTGCATAATCATGGGCTTCAATATTGCTAGCAAACAAAGTATTAGGGTGTCATAGGTATTTATCCCACCCTTATACTACCTAGCAAACAAGCCCTAAGCGTATTATTATGTATTGATTCACATTCTTTCTCATCTTTTATAGAGCAATACAATGCTCTAATGATAATGTTATGTATTGATTTTTCCATATAGGTGTTTTTTTACTTGCACGGCTGCACTGCACCATGACTGAGTACATATGCATATATAGTTTAAGTTGCAGATAGTACATGTGCAAAAATGGATGCCGTTTTCTTTTTAGATTATTTATTATGGGTTATTGGAGACACTTAGCCAACAACAATCTATTTATTTTGTATCATTCGAGACACTTAGCCAACTAAAATCAGCATGTACGTAATTGCATCTATAAGGCTTAAAAACAACATACCAGATGATCACATTTTATGAGTGGAGAAACTGGCAAATTCACTAACTCAAAAAGTAAGACGAGATCAGAAACTGTATTTGAGAATGGGGCTTTAAGTTTTGTTGCGCACAAATTTGGTAAAAGAAGTGAAATACAATCAACGATAATAGGGACACACAATTAACTTGTGAAATACAACTGTAATAGTATTCTCATATCCTCCTCAAATCTCATACATATATACAAGTGATTGTCTTAATGTCGAAATACAAAAAGCCAAATATCTCAAGAACCAGTCATGAGCAGAAATAGAGTAACACCACAAGACTAAAGAAATAACTCAAGAACCTGTCATCAGCACAAATCAAATAATACCACTAGACTAAACGTCCACTTGGCTCTATCAAAGGCCTTATTTTTTATCACCTGGGAAATCAAATAAATCACATCATTAATAACAAAGGAACTCTGTTATGCATGTTGAGAACAATGTATAGTTAACAATCTTACCTTTATTTCATCAGCTTCATCTTCAAGCATGCTTCCATAATTCCTGTGAATCTGGAATGATTGGTCAATCCATAGAAACAGTTGTCATTTTATCATGCTAATAGGACCAACCTCCAGGTTTAGTGACAATTCACTATCTCGTTTCGTTGTATTAACTTATTCTGAAATAACCAAAACTCATAGAATAAGATAGTCGGGTAATAGTTTCCTATAGTAGGCTCAATGTTCATGTCTAACCATTCAAGTTAGGGAATAAATGCAAAGATTTTATGATTTGAATGCAAAGAAGGAATCAATTGCCCAAATTACTGATAGTATAAGTGTATAGCTTTAAAAGCTCTCCCTCAGAATAGGGACAGTCAATCAGTAAAAAAATGAGATGTTTCATGATGAAAGTGCAATTCTAACAAAATAATCATAAAGAATATAATAAACAATATTCAAGCTAAACTTAGTAAATCAGTCATGATTTTATTAATCTAGGTACATGTTTGGTCATAGCAAACAAAAACGCTATGGAAGAAAGATATGTCAAGTGTCTTCATCAAAATTGTATGTCACACTATCAAATAAAGAAAAACATGTTCAAATTGATCAGTACTCAGTATACATGGAACAAATCATCTCTAATTGCAATGTATGTAGACTTGCAACTAATATTTTAGAAGAGAGCAAAGGTGTCACAAGAATGAAGCTGAATAATATCCTTGATGCACCATACATAGAGCAAATATAAATTGAATAATAGAGTGTGCATAATTTAAGATATAAGATGCAGACCTTTGTGATAAAATCATGTGTGGCTTTTCCTAACAACTGTCCAGCAGAACCATCACTTCAGTTGATACAGGGATCAATATGAACAGGAATTGCATTGCGTGGATATCTGACAAAAAATAAAAAGGGGAAACAATTGCTTAGCAACAAAATAAAAATAATTCGTAAAAGCCTAAAAAATATTAATCAATACCAGTCATGAAAAATAAGCAGTTGATGAAATGTTTAGACAATTATACTTTTTGAAATCATCAACCAGATTTATGGTTATATTGGGTTTCCAGTATGACTCTCGTTCCACCGGCCCATCATCTCTCTTGTCTACTTTTGGCTACCTAAAGTAAAATCAATTTCTGCATAGTGAAATAAACTTCTTGGTGCAATGCCGGAGAAAAACTGCCAACAGTTAAATATTCAATATCTGTATTCAAGATTCGCATTGAAACGGGATTGATTTTGCCGCCATCGTAGAGCTCGTCAACGGGGAGGGAGTGGTGCTCGAAGTGGGCTGTGCTGACGTCAGTTATGTCGTCGTTGGTCGGCCGCGATTGATTCGTCGGAGAAGAAGATAAGAAGAGGAAGAAGAAACTGGTTTGAATTTTGTTTATTTGATTTTCAACTTGGGGATTTTAGAAATTGTTTAGCATCGTTACAGTTCTCCATAAATTCTGTATATCTAATGCCCTAGTAAAATGGCACAATAGGCTTGTGGGGATGTATCAAGAGTGAAGGTATTTGGCAACAGTGCATACCGTATTCTGAATTATTTAATATATTAAATATTGAGTGGGACACGTGTCAATAAAAGTGGTGAGAGGGCATTGCCCTCTGGGGCACCGTAGACTTTTCGGTGTTAATATGCGTGTAGGGGTAGAAGATAACAACACTACTTTACGAACCAATACTACCTTCCCTTTCTTTCTCTCTAGTTAACTGATGCTGCACAATAATGAATTAACTAACGTGCGTTCACTAATTTGATATATATTTTCACGTCTGAATATTCGAAGATGGAGCTTCGAGTCGAATATAATCATACATGATTCCTCTCCAAGGGCTTGATCCTCTTGATTGAGTCAAGAAGATAATGTTTGTACTAGAAAATAGTAAAGAACCTCGTATACCAACACTGTATAGCCAGTACAGTCCATGGATTCCATGTCTAGCTATGGCGTTGTCCTTCCCTATTAGCCCTGTCGTAAAATGTGGAGTTTCTACTTCTTCTTCGTTGATCCGAACCTAAACATCAAACGCAAAAGGTATTCAACATCCTATGTTGGAATCTATTTTTTCAATCTTCCAAAATTGATTTCAAGATTAATAAATATATATACCTGCAGTTCAGCATCATTGGCTGATGCCAGTGCAAGTTGTAGCGTGTAGTTTGCAGAGTGATCGACATCTGTGAGGTTAAACAGAACTGTCCATGTTGTTGGGATGTATGTTTTGTTGCCTATGTTCCTGCAAGGAAATCATCACAACTACTGGTATAAAAGCTATTGAGCATACATATATATTGATGAATATATATATGTGCATGAATGATGTTTTGTTTTAGTTAAGATACCTACCTATTCACATGAGCAAAGTACCAATCTGTCTGATAAATGCTTGATTCGACTTCATAAACTAGGTCTTGATCGGGGTACAGGTCTGTGTACCGATCCCACAAACCATACTGCCTATATCTGTCGAGTTTCAACCAAGGATAAGCGCTGCATTGCTCATGATGACCTAGTTAAGTATGTATATCATGGTATTTACTTACTTGTCGAGCTGGACAGTGTATAACTGGTTCATGAGTGTCGGGTTTGGATCAGGCACGAAGAATTCAGCAGCAGTACGGTCAGGGATCCCAATTTCCCACAGAGTAGGCCCATTCCTCGGAGGATCATACACAAGATTCCTAAGCCTAATCTTGCTTCCTTCCACAAAAAACATCATTTCAAGATTTAGATATGGGAAATGTTATGGTAAAAACAATCAGGCTAAGATGTAAGGAGTTGTTATCTGAACTTGGTTTGATGTTAATTTGGTAGTTATATTTGTAGTCGCCGATGTAACCGGGCACCCAAGCATAGAGGTTGTAGTTTCCTGGTCTAATGTCATTGATTATGAAGTATCCACGAGCATCAGACTGAGTCCAGAATTGATAGCCCTGTGTCCAAACAGAGACATCTTAGGCAACTTAGGTCTGTGAAACCTTATAAACAAGTCAATTATTCAAGAATCGAAGCATTAACCTTGTTTTCTCTTTGCCAAGATCCAGGATCACCAGGTGGAGCAAGTCCAATATAGGCAGAGCTAGCAATCATAAGGCCTTCACTGATATAACTGAAACAAAGTAGATAACGCGTTTTCTTTCTCAATGATAGCATAATCTAAGTAGTTTGTCTGAAATTGTGATGCTTTTTTTCCCCCTAGCCCCTAGGTACTGATATTAGAACATACAACAGGAAAACTACCTGTCACGGACTAGTAATCGGCCACTCACTCTACCACGTTGCTTAGCATAAGGGAAGTCATCTGACATTGGAAAATCATAAGGCCAGCGTTCTGTTTCTATGAGCATCTAAACATAGTATCGTAATCAGAAAACATGAGCACTTGTTAGTATCATAATCAGAAAACATAAGAACATGTTATAACTTGTTTGAAGTGATAAAGGAAAGTGTTGCATGTACCTGCTCTTTGGCATCAGGCCACAATGCAAGTGGATCTTCGCCTACTGAAACGGAGTTCAAGTATATAAACATGGGTCCAAAAACCTTTTTCCATGGTTCACCATTGCGGAATTCTAGTATCAATGGCAGTCCAGCATAATGATTGCTGAAGAACATCTGTGCATATGTGTTTTGAACATTAGTTGAAGCAGGATTGAAAATTTTAAGGTTTCTTTTGCTAAATACACGTACAGAAAGGGTGATTGGGCCAGCATGAGAAGTGAGATCCTGCTTGACAGGTCCTGCTGTTTTAAATTCATTGCTTGGAGTGATCATCCAAAATCCAAGTGGAGGGTCTGAGCTTATCCACCCGTGGACTTGACTATCCTTGTTGTCACTCGAGTATTGATACTTGTCATCGACCTGTTTGACACTATTATCAACTACATGTCATGTGTATAAGAAAAGCTATGAAATTCTTTTTCATACTTCAATGATCAACAAATTACCTCTCCTCTGAGAAAAGAATTGGATGGATTCGTTAAAAGAACTGCTTCAGGGTAGTCTAGAACCTGACTTTTGTTGCGGTCTTCACTTGTTGGCATAATCCTTTGTCTGTCATCAGATATTGCCATGTATTGAAACCTAAACAAACACCAAAATACATTATTCAATCATCAAATTTAGCTAAAATTCATTGTATTGTAAAATTTAGTACAAAGAAGAAAGTTGTGGTATCTCTACAGGTTGTGCTGAAGCTTAAACACTATCCTCCCTTGAGATGTGCGAAAATCAGGCCAGCCTTCCAGGCGTTCGAATATTCCATACGAGTAAAATCCGGAGCAACCACGCAACATTATAAACCTGTTAAATAATGGTAAGTTTAGCTTTATAAAAGTAGATAAATCCTTCCTTAGCTTATCACAATATGGCGAATGATGATGCTTAAGACTTATCTGTGCACCTTTTGTCAATATTCAGGGGAAGCCCTGATTTCGAAGAATCCCAAGTCCTCACGAATGACAGCTCCACTTGCTCATCGTCTTCTCGTATAACAAAAAGATTAGTTCCATCAAGCCTGGATCAATCAACACAGCCTCACGTCTCAGTTATTCAGCTAAATGAAAGGCGAGCTTAAAGGTGAACCAGCAACAGCAAGTATAAACAAGCATTGTGAAAACAAAAGAGTTTATTTTAATTCTATATCGTAAAATCTTGAGAAAAAATGGATGATTGATGCAAAACAAGAAAGAAATGCTTTACAACATATGTAATGGATATAGAAGCTGCAAATGCTACTGAAAAGAAAATGAGATATAACAAATGTAAAACAAATGTTGTTTTGTTACAATGTTTTTAGTTGTAGACATACTTACATATGTTGTTATATCTCATTCTTTAACAACATACTTAAGTACGTCTTAATTAACGCTAAAAAACAACATCATAAGTAAATCGAATACTAACTTGTCAAAAATGTCTTTAGGGTGGTCGGAATTGCTCCAAACAAGATCCCAATACCTACATTTTTGTGTCGAAGCAGTACATATTGATTAGAAATGGTATCCAAATATTGATTACTAGATCACTAAACTACCATAATTTTCTGTAAAAATCAAACCTTAACATTTCCCAAGTGCAAATTAAACCACAGTGTAGAAAGTAAAAAAAAGGTATGTACCCTCTGTTGTTTTCTTCGTACTCGTATTCGAGTAGATTATCGACTCCATTGTATGTTATTCCGATGATCATACCCTCGGGGGTTGACAAAGTGACATTGAGAATGCCATTGTCCAACACAACCTGCATAAAAATCCAACACAAAAGTTATCATTTACATGTGAAGCAGAATTTAGAAAATTTATAGCCCATGTTTTAATATTTAGCCAGGTTTATTTTGGTACTATAGTTAACGCAACAACATGAAATGCACATGACTTAATGGTTAGAAAGAAGTCAAGAAAGAGTAAAACATAAAGAAATATCGCTATCTTTACGTGGTCATCGAGATCATGCAACTGAACTGGAGGGTAATACATTTCATCAGCACTCTCATTCTTGTGAATCCTTCTGCAGTTCAAGATAGAGAAATTAAAAAGACTAAAAAAATTAAGAAAATAAAAAAGAAAAAAAAGACTAGCAAAAATTAGTAAGTTATGAAAGAAATGCAACAAATTATGAAATGAAAATTCTTATCTAGGAATTATCAAATAGTTCACATTATCCATAATCTGTTGCGATGAATTAAGTTTACTAATGAGTCTATCATAAAACAGGGTTCCTTTAGTTTGGTTCGTATCTTCTATATATAGATTTGTGAGAACGTAATTTACCCAAAATGCACCCTCTGCCATGCCACATCACCGGTGCCCATTCTCTATCACATATCATATGCTAAACCTTTTTTTTTTCAATTTATTATGATTCGGTTTAATTTAAATTTTTCTGTTTAGGTTCATCAATCCCCGATTATGATATATTAAAAAGAAGTAAAATAAAAATAAAAATTAGTTATGGCATAGGAGGTATAGATTCCAAAGGCAAAATTTCACGGGCTGCATCAACATCTAGAGCTTCCAAAATTATTACATTATTGTCCTTTACTACTTTCCGGCATAGACATAAACATAGAAATTATGTGGTGCTTTGTACTCTAATACACGAAAAAAGTATGCCATTTTTTTTTTTTTTTTGCAACTATTCAATTCTCGTGCAATTCTATGTTTTGAGTATCATAGATGCACAATTAATTAGGAAAATGCAACAAGAAATCATAATATATATATGTATGTATATAAAGGCTGTACGAAAATGTGAATGTTTCTATGCATGATTAGTTAGTTTATAGTTCGCTCTTAATAAGTTAATTATGAAAGTAGATAGGAAAGAAGAAAATTAATCAAATGGTCCAAGTTGCATAGATGAGCATTAAATTAAATAAAATAAAGAACCTAATGAGAAGGCAAAAAAGAAAAAAAGTGAAAGGTGCAACTGTGGAGAAGAGAAAAAATTGATGGCATGGAATAGGCTTTTTAGTTTTTATTGAGGATGGAAGGTGATCACGGGAGTGCAAATGTGGGCCACCAAACTAACTTTCCCTGCCACATATATAATCATCTCATTCTACTCTACTCTCTCACTGTTATCACATATGTGTGCATTTTGGATACACATCTAGAGAGAGAAAGAGAGAGTAAGAGAGATGGAGACAAACTTTTCAGAGAATTCCTCCAAACATATATAGAAATTAGAATAGAAGACCCTGGAACCAACATCGAGTTTTGGGTTTTTTATTTGTATCAATGTATCATTACAATAATCCTATTCCTATCTAATGCTAAATGCTGCTTCTTCTTGAGCCATGTACCATATTACACATCTTAATAAATTAAGCAACACTTGTCGAGGCATGCATATTGCACTGTGTGAAACCAAAATATGCGAACTAAAAAAAAAGGAAGTGAGAGAGCATTCCAAAGAACAGAGGAGATTTTCATTTCACAAATTAAACTAAAAAAATGAAACATAACCAGACCATATATCTTTACCCGTTAATTACATGCATGTAGTTAATACTCATGCAGAATAATAGTTTAAAATATAACAAAGGCTGTGTTACATACAAGAAACAAAAAGCAACAACGTTGATTAATCAGAGACTTAACTGCCATCTTGATGCAGCACATTGAGCAAGCAGGAAGAATTGAAGCAGAATTGCCAACCACCTCAAATGGCAACCACATTTTCTCTTCCACACCATTTTTCCTCAAATCTGAAGAAGAATTGCCAACCAACTCTCTCTCTCTCTCTCTCTCTCTCTCTACACATATAGAGAGAGAGAGTTTCAAAAAAATTAAGAAATGATTAGCTCTGAGGCAAATTGGGGTTCAGGAAATGACTGCGAATGAGAATATTAATGTATGATTTCTGGTGATTTCTGTTGTAGAGGGGGAGGTGGAGTGTTTTGTGTAGATCAATTATATATGAGAATGTGTGAGAAAACAGTAACTGCGACATATATAGTGCTATAGAGTATTATTGATTGTCGCCTCGTCATTTAATAACGTTTGTATAACAAAAATCCTATAAAGACTTTTGGCGTTTCTTTTTGAGCAATATTTCTTTTCTTTTATTTTATTTTCTTGGGTTTTTAATTCCTTTACCAAATGTTCCACCACCCAGGAATGAACTTTTTACTCCATTTAGCTAGATTCGCTAATTAATTTATAATCTTTTCCAATGTAAGATGGGGTGGTGAATTGTGACGATCCGTGTTACACAGTAGCTAGCGTTACATAAAGGAGCGGTCTCAAGGCATGCTTGAGTGCGCCGCATAGGACCTCACGAAATATAGGAACACTAAAATTTTTATATACATGCATATATAGTATTATTAATATAGTTTTAATTTTTAATAAAAAAAATCAGGATCACAAGAAACATAGAGGCACCAAAAATTTTATATACATGTACATATATATAGTATTATCAATATCATTTTTATTTTTTAATATAAAAAATTATGTGTACTAAGTCTAGCATAAATTTAAAACTTTAACCCATTAGTTTTGTAAAAAAAAAAAAAAGTTAGTCCCATCAATGATAAGCCCATTATTTAGTATTTTTAGGCCCCGTTTAGTTCGGATGATGGATTAGATAAGATTGATGGGATAAAGTATAATTGCACTGTTTGGATAAAAATAATCTTGTGTTTGGATTGCTTGATTACAATTTTAATGATTTAGGATAGATTGTCAATATTTCGTTTGAATTGAATGATTATGATTAAAATGTTAGAAAATACCTGAATTGCCCTTCATATAATATATTCATTTATAATTATTAAAATTGTATTTTTCTATTAAAAAAGGTCCGAAATCATGAAATTTAAAATAATTAATGCACAAAAATAATTTATTAAACATTGGGAAATAATGACAAAAATAATTAATGAAATTAGTTTATTCTTCACAAGTCCTCTTTTAATTACGTATTAGTATTCACATTAATATTATATTTACAAATTAATATTCTCATAATAATTAGGATTAATAGACTCTAAAAAAAAACAAATACTGAAAATTATGATCAAATCTTGATTATGTGTGTTTTAATTTGGTGTATACACAATCAAATTGAGTATTGCCTAATGAATCAAAGAGATTGAAATTCAAAGATATGTTGAATTTCAGTCAAATATTTTAGAGTGTATTTAATTGAGTACTGAATAATGCTTAAATCAAATAATGTGTGTAACCATCTAGTGCATATGGAAAAACAGTAATTTAGGAGTGAAAAGATATTAATGAATTTATAAGGACAATAATAACCTTTCCTACATAAAATAAATGCGAAAATGAAATAAAATTAAAAGTGATCCAAACCATTCATCTACCAAAATTAATGGTTAAGATCAATCCCTAATTTACACACTAGGGTTCTGTTTACAAATGATCCATCATCTATATATTGGGTGGTCTTGTGTGCACTAGATGCACATCAAGAAACTTCCTAACATGCCGCTATTTATTTCTTTGGTAAAGTATTAATGCCTAATGTGAATATATTAAATAGGGGTATATTTTAGTACATTAGCTACATATATATAGAAACATGTCTATATATTGGGACATACCAAAAAGGAAAACAAGTCTATTAAAAAGGGACGGAGGGAGTAGTTTTCTTAAAAAATATCCTAAAAAGATTTTGAAAATAATCTCTAAATATTAAAAGTGATCCAATAGTAAATTTACTCACATCTTTTCCTTTTCCAATGTAATATTGGAGTGGTCGTGGTCTGTCATTTTTGTTGACTTTTTTTCTTCGTCATATATAGTTTCTGAAAGTTGAGTTGGGTTACCACTTACCCGTGTTAGACGTATATGTACGTGTATATTACATATATATACAATTTTTTTCCAAATAATGCTTTTTATTAATATCAATGAAATTATCAATATACACATAATGTAGTTCATAACATAATTATTGTAATAGAGAAATACAATTAATGTGGGTGGTTATATAGGCTCATAGCTAGCAAATGAAAGTTGTCAATTTCTCCAAAATAAAAATAAAAATCAGCATGTCATGCACCAATAAGTGAAAAAAGCTTGTATTTTAACCATAAATGTTGGGTAGCCCAATTAGTCGAAATAATCTCATAGTAGCTCTTTAGTTGCAGTTCAGATATTAAATTTTGGGATTAGCTAAAATCCAGATCCATTAATGGAATGGTACCAATTCCTTTCAATAATATTTATGATACCATTCAATATTTTTCCAATAATATATCACATTGTTTGCCATATATAATATTTTTGGTTCCATGATAAGGAGAAACTAGTACTCTCAATATAATCAGGAGCGAACCAGAAATTTTTTATTAGGGCTGGGTCCGAATTATTCTTCACTAATAATTTTATATACTATTTTTTTATCTAAAAAAAATTCACATTTAATTTTTTTATTTTTGGGGGGTTGGGGGGCGGGAGCTCCCACTAGCTCTCCTGTTCCGTCCCTAACCTCAATACACTCAATAGCATGTACATCACGGACACAAACCATAATAGATAAATTCTATACGACATGCGTGTTTAACTCATAAAATATTGGTGAGATTTAAAGTCATAATGTTTCGATTATAAACTTACTCGTTCTATATATAAAAGTAGATTAATACTAAAATATGAGAGATCGATGAAACCATTAATGCTCAATGTGCATTAATTTTTGGGGTGGAGGTGGGTGGCTAAGTGCAACTTGAGAGTCAATATAAATAGCAACTTTGGAAGCAAATATCGCGATTTACTTCGTTCGTGAAACTTTAGAGACTGGTAATATACTAGATAAGGGTGCAATAAATTATAAAGGAATAATGAATAGATGTCATTTGATAAAGTAATGGCATCACATTCAGCACCACTTAATGAGTTGATTTTATTACGATCAATTATTTATTTCAAAGCCTTGTTGAGTTGGTTGTCCAAACTTTGACTATTGTTAAATGTTATGCATATTTATTTCACCTCAACGGGTCATTTATTACCGGGTTTACCTAAACGGTTAATATTACCCTTAAAAAAATCAATTGAAATAAAATTTATAAGTACAAGGACTTATTAAAATAAAAAGTTTATTTTATAAGACCCTATTGAAATGAATATTTAGTTTTATTATTAGTTTACACTTTAAATCACATTTTAATAGCACATCACTATAATATATATATATATATGTGTGTGTGTGTGGTTAATTGTCAAAAAATTACCACATTTGATCGAATATGCAATTAGACATGACTTTTAAAACATTGAAATAATATCTCAATCTTTTGATTTATAACAAATTGGACACTTCCAGCTTTTTTTGATGATTGGAATTATGTTGTAGAAATAATTTTTTCAAATGAACAGATTAATTCAATTTAGGAGTATTGAAATGAGGTTTTTATCCATGCAACACTAGTTTTTCAATCCTAGAAATTTGATGATAGTGTCTATTTTGCTACAAATTATGTTAATGGTCATATATGTTAAAATCTTTAGTGGAGAATCATTTTTCTAATATATGTATATACATACGTATATATATATTTAATATCTTATCTACAACATAAACAAAAAAAAAAGTATGTTGCTCTCAAAATTTAGGTAAGCGTTAGAAGGGGAAAAAATAACTAGCGTATATATTACTTTTTTTTTTTTTACTCACACACCCGACATATGGTCTTGAGGAGATTCAAACTCGTGATCTTTGATCTCCAAGCAACCTCACTCCATCATTAGGCCATCCCTACCAGGACAACTAGCATATATATTACTTTCAGCAGGAGATGTTAGAGTATCAGACTATAAATCAAAAATATATAAAAATAAGTAGTTACAGAAAAAGTGTAGTTTCAAAAGCGGAAGGGTCGGCTGTAAACCAAAAATACCGTATTTATTAAAATTATCTTTAAATGGAGGTTATAATAAAGTAGAATGGTTCTTTTTTTATTATTTAATTATTTTATAACATATATATATATATACTCCATTCAGTTTTATTTATTTAATTTTTTAATTATAGTGGGGGTTTGGCCGTTTGGGTGGCTTCAAATACAATTATTTCGATATATTTACCAGTACTCGACTTAAAAACTATATATTATAATTAATCTTTCATATACTTTACTGGCAGGACTTTTAAAAAAATTGTCTGAAGAAAAGAATATATATGGCACAATAATGGGATTTATATAGGTTGCAGCAACCTAAACTAAATATAGAAAATATATACAAACTAATTAATGATCACGATCCTCCTAACTATATATGGCACGTAATTAATAAAAATACCAATCTATCTCATTCATTCTAAATGTGGTATATTCCAAACGGGTAATGTTAATTGGCCATAGCGTGGTCAACCATAATATTTAATTAAGGTAAGATTTCAATATTTGGTAAATTATTAATTAAGATTCTAATTATTGATTGATGTATATTTACACTGGTACCCTTGTAGTCAATTCTAGAAAGATGTTGCTTTGTTGTGTTTGAAAATTTTGAAATATCCATAAAAATCTCTACAAATATGTTAATGAAAAATAAATTCAAATAAAGAAACTCTAATAAAAATGAAAAAATAAATAAAAATTAAACTAATATATACCAAAATAAACAAGAATTTCATTTGAAAATTATGTGACAATCAACAAAAATTATTTTGTTAATTTTCGCTAATTACAAATATAATGTATTATATATACAATTGCCTTAAATTGGACGTTGCATTGATTCTCAGTTAATTAAACTTAATTTAATTATAAGAAAATTTTAAAATATTAAATTAAATATGAAAAAGGGAGAAAAAAATACATATGGTTAAGAATATAAAAAACTAGTCGGTTCTTCTCCTTAAAAAATGATTAAAATTTTTATACTCCTATTACTAAATTCAAAATCTTATACTCCTTTTAACAAATTCAATTTTTTTTTTCATTTCAACAATATATTTTACACTCATCTTACTAAATTCAAAATTATTTTATATAATAAATTAGTTAATATATTGTATTAATAAATTTGATTATTATGTGATTCAATATTTAAAAATAAAAAATATAACAAAAATGATATAAAGTCAACAATATATTTAATTAATAAATCTGATTATTATCTAATTCAAAATATTAAAATAAAATAAAAGTGCTAGTAAAGAAAAATATATTAAATAATATATTGCATCAATAAGTTTGATTGTTGTTATGTGGTTCAAAATTTCAAAATAAATAAGAATATTAGATAAAAAAAATTCAATAATATGTTTTATTAATAAAGTTAATTATTATGTGATTTAAAAATTTAAAATAAAATAAAATATAAGAAACAAAAATAAATTCAACAATATATTTTTATTTTTATAAACTTGTTTATTATATGGTTCAATATTTTAAAATAAAATAAAAAAATAAAAGTATAAGAGAACTTTCAATTTTAAAATAATAAGTCTACTTCTTTATAAAATGAGTAAGGTTATAAGAGTAAACAAACATTAATCAATGATTAAAATCATAATTGATTACTTAACAACATTAAAATTTTACTTTAATTAAGTATTATGGCCCGCCACATGTATGACCAAATAGCATTACTCATTCCAAACAATGTAGTCATGTTAGGTATCATTATCAATGAGGATCTTTCCAAGTAAGGTCTAAATATCAATTTCATGGAGATTATTATTATTATTATTATTATTATTATTATTATTATTATTATTATTATTATTAGAGGAAATGGAGATTAATTATATTTTTGGTGTAAAGTTAATTAGAGAATTAAATCGTATATTAATCGAAACTTATAATGAAAGCAGTGAATGCCCGCATTAAACTAAATTGGCAAAAAAGAGCTCTGGCAACCTGCACAATAGCAAGAATTCAACCATTTGATCTTTTTATATACATTATCATTTATTTATATATGGTGTAAAAGTAGGTATTGCTTCGTTCATACTCAAAGGCGGTTTATCTTTCTTTTTTGTTTGTATTATTTATTAACCATCTATTCCACCACCATCTAAGTTTCTGCTTTTTCTCCAAAATTCCAATTCATATTAATGTGTATTTACAGAATGTTGGCGTCATCCGTTGAGTGTTGACACGGCCACACGGGTAATAAAAAAAGCAGAAATCTGTGTGTGTGTAGATATATGTATATGAGTCTTGTAAGCCTACCATCTATGTGGAAGCTACCTCACTATTTTTTATTATATAAATAAAATTTATTATAACATAATTAATCATAATTAACCATTATTGATAAATGAATGAAATTTTTAAAAATGATATACCCTATTATTTTAGATAAGTTGAGGCATTGAATTCATGTTTTTCGGCAACAATTCTACCAATTAATTAATTATGGGGAATATGTTTAATTTGCTTTCGAAAAGCATGCATGTGTTCTTGGGCAATACTGTTGGCCCATATTATATTGTTTTAATAAAACTTATGGATTCATGACCAACCCCAGAAGAGAAAAAATCGACGCGGGCACTAAATCCGGATTTTCATATTTTAATTAAAAGTTAATGTTTTGGCAAAAATAAAATTTGAAGGAATATCTTAGTCCTTAAGTAGATGTTAATTATGTTTATCTCAATTTGTTTTTGGGCCCATGGTATGTTAACGAGAATGTTGTGTTGTGCTAACGTTATTGAAACTAAAAGCCCATGGGGCCGGTATCCAAACCTTTCTACTAAATGGGCCAACGTCGTTGTGGATATAATCATATATATATATATATATATATATATATATATATATATACATGATGTATGGAAAAGGTCCATTGTTGTTATTTCCTGGGACAAGGCACAAGGGTTTGGCCTGCTACGAGGATGCTGTAAAAACGGTACAACCCCCCTAATACCGTACGTGTCGTACGTGCTACTGCATGCGTTGTCTTGAAACTTACCTTCAACCCAATCATTTTTATAATTCTGAAAACAAGGTCCTTTTTTGGATACACATCAGTTAACATGCACGATCAATTAAATATTTGAGTAATTAAAATTCAGATATATCGATCGAGCAGTAGTAGTTACGTACTTAATTCGCTAGTGTGACTACTTTTCGACAGGAAGTTTGTATAGATGAATCTTAAATCTTGGATCAGGATCTGGAATGAAAAACTCTGCAGCGAACCGATCTGGAATTCCGATCTCCCACAGAGTTGCACCGTTCCTGTTCCTCGGGGGATCCAACACAAACACGAACACGAACATGCTATCTGCCTTACCACTAGTACTACTACTGTACCCACTCCTTATATTGATGTCGGAAAAATGATAGTAATTTCCAACTAGTCCAGGGAATCCATGCAAACAAGCTGTAACTTCCTCGCATCACATTCTTCATCACGAAATTCCCCTTTTCATCTCTTTTTGTCCAAAATTGATGCCCCTTCACATCAAATACATATATATACTATTGATGAAGCCACACTATATATATATATATATATATATATATATATATATATATATGCAGCAGCACTTTATCTTGTGCTACATCATGTTACATGCTGCATGCAAGTGATGCAGCACCTTTCTTGTTCACCACAGCTCGTAACATCACTTCCCGCCTTCATGCAGGACCACATGCAGCTCGGGTGACTCCACGTCAGCAATATAAGTGCGTCGTGCAGCTACACCCATCGATCTATGGTGCAACATGGATCATGAATATAATAAGAGCCGTAGATTGTAATAGAGCTACTTGTGTTTCTGATGTGAGTGCAATTGTGAGCATTGCTCCAATATATAAAAAATGAGCTGTAACAGTGTGTAGGTTGGTTAGATTGATTGAATAAATTGAATTTCATTTTTTACAACACAAATATCTTCTACACTTTGTTGACAAGTTTATTTCTTCATTCAAACACATGAATCTTGAATTCTACAACTATTAATATTAAAGAGATTTTAGTGTTAATATGAGAAAATAGCCATTATTATTTAGTAAATAATGTAATAGTTATTTTTTAAAAATATAATGTTTCTAGCCTTTTAGGATGGAAATTTAAAGAGTAATTTGAATATAGGTCTGGAATATTTGAGCTTGATTGATTTGTTTTCTAGCCCTTGTGTTTAAAATCTCTCTTTAAAGAGTAATCTGAATATAGGTCTGGAATATATGCTTAGCTCGGGAATGTCAGCATGATGTAGGCCATAAAAAGAGCATGATCTGAAAAGGGGCAAATCTGTTATCTCGCCAGATAAGAAAAAAAGAAAAAGAAAAAAAAGATCAGCAGAACAAAAGAAAAAGGAAAAAATGAAAAACTTATATGAAGTCTTTCTGGTAGAAAAATAAAGAAAATATATGCTCTGCCTGTTACTGATAATATCTGTTATGCATAATTTTCTGAATGAGAGCACAACGGGTGCTAGTCCTGATTATGCCCATATCTGCTTAACTGAAACTACGTCCAAATTCTTACCACCTCTGCACCGCATGCCTCATTACAACCTAAACAAGACCTTTTAATGAGCATGTTTGTTGATTTATGTGGTTGATTAACTTAGGTCTTATGCAAACACTATGGTCCATTTTGGTTATTGAAATTCTGAGCGTAAACACGTCCCTACACATACACAGAGAGGAAGTGAGCAGAGTGAACCCCACTTGCCATTCATGTGACCATGTGTATTTTTAATTCCAACACTGTTATCGTATCTAGACCTCGTTATGCCCATTATTAGACTACTTCTTGCATGTTTGTTTTCTTTTTTTTATTGAGTCTTTAATTTATCTTTTTTGAGCTCTGAATTACATTCATACTTGAGGACAAGTATAGTCCAAGTGTGTGGGTATGATACGGACTCTGATGAGTGGTGTTTTGGCACATCATTTTGAGGTTTAAATGAAGTTAATTGAATAGTTTTACATGTGTTTTAACCCAAATTGCGCTTTTAACCTCCCGACTTGAAAGTTTTGTTTCTTGTTTGAGTTGTACAGAAAATGGAGGATAAATAAAAGACATTTTGAGGTATTCAAGATCATGGGAAGATAGAGGATCGAATTTGGAGCATGTTGCAAGTTGAATCACCTCAATCGGATAAGAAACGAGAGAGAACGAAGCAAAACCGTGAGAGGTATCGGAGCAGGGACGGAGGCGCGACCCGAGTGCTCACTCGCGCCGTTTGGTGCGACCCGACCAGCTCAACACGCGGCGCGACCCGTGCACAGTAGAGGGGCGAGTGGACGTCGACACAGAGGCCCTAAAAGTCAATTACGGGGCGCGACCCACGCCAGAAGAAGAAGGCGCGACCTCCGTAGTCGCGCCCCATGCACTAAATTCCCGATTTTTTCATCTTTTTTCCCCATTTTTGATTTTCTTTTAATTTTTTTATTCCTTCACTATATAAACCAACCCCAATTCGAAATTAGGGCATTCCACCCTTAGCCACTTTTAGAGAGAGAAACACTTGGAGAAGAAGAGAGAAGAAGGGGAATTGAAGATTGGGCAAGAAGAACAAAGTTGAAGCAAGAATTGAAGGCCAAAACATTCATCCGGGTTCTTTTATTCTTTAATTTTGTTAAAATCATGTTCCTTCTTGTAGAGATTTTGGTTACCCATGTAATTATGAGAAGCTAAATCTTTGATACTCTTGGGTGTTGATTTTATTTGGATTATGAGATATAAATGATATTTATTTTGGATGCTTAATGGTTCTTGATTATGCTTTGGATTCTTGTTATGTATGGATGTTATGAATAGTTGATTGCTGAGAACTAATTGATAATTAATTAGCATGATTATGTATGTTGATTCAAAATTCGAGAGATGAGCTTCAACATAGGATTCTAGAATTCAAAGAGCAATTATCAACAAAATCGAGAGGTTTGAGATAGTTGTTGAGGCATAGATCATTGGTGCTCTTGGTAAGCACACTTAGGTATTAATTGGAGACAATAATCCTATGCATGTACCCCATATTCTATATGCTTCGAGATGAGATATAGAATAAATTTGAGATCGCCTAGGTAATCTTGAATTGGAAATTAAGCATCCATTATAATTAGATTTTGTGTTAATTAATCCAATAAAACCAACCCTGAGAGTGTTCATTTTCTTAATTGTCCAATTTATTTATTAATTGCAATTATTTATTTTGTTTTATTGTTCAGTTAGTTTTAAATCAAGCAATTATCCTTTCCGTCGTCTAGATAACAAATAGGAGCCGATGTCATAGTACGTGCTTGTTTAATTTCCTTTTTCCCTGTGGATTCGACCTCCTTTCACCCTGTGCTACATTTACTTGTTCACTTGCAAGTCGATTCGAGTTTTAAAACTAAAATTTCACACATCAGACTCAATTTCACATATTTTTACTTTATCTTTTTACTTGTTTTTAGTGCTTTTAGTAGTGTCTAGAGTTCAGTTTCGAACAAAGTGTAACAGGGGAGAGAAGAAGGAAGTTTGGACTCATTATGGGCATAATCAAGTGCTAACTTGATTAAGGGCATAAAGAGGATCAACCGTTGAAGCTTTGACAGTCTGTTATGGATTTTGCACGGAAGTTCAGCAGTGAATCTTTCTCAACTGACGTACGTGGGCCCATGTGCATAGCAATTCCGTAGCTTGGGAAAGTCAGCTAGAGGAGAGAAAAGACATGGAGGAGAGAGAAGAGAAGAGATAAAGGAGAGAGAAGAGATTGAGCAGCTCATCCCTATAATTTAGGGAACATGGTTGAAGTGGATCTCTCCAACTAAAGCATACCTCTACATGGGTTGGGTTGGGCCGAATTATGGCTTTTCAAACAGTTATAAATACTAGTTATCTTTCATTTTCGTAGAACAACTAAAAACCCACCCTTTAGAACCACAAAATATAGTTTATTTTCTGCATTTACATTTCTGGATATTCTGCACAGTCGGGGATGATTTTTCTCCGTTGATGCATGAACCTATTTTTGCCCAAATCTGGAGTTGGTTCCAGATTTTAATCTAGTTTATTTTCCTTTCATTATGTGTTGTTTATTTATTTTTGCTTTATTTATTAGTATGTCATCTAGCTAAGTATCCAGTGTTCAAGTCAAATGTGAATATGTTGAAGTAGAAATTATGCATGAGGCTTAGTGTTCTTAATTTATCTCGAATTGATTCCCAACTTCATTCTGGGAAGAATGATGACATGCCAATAGCAAGATTAGGTTGGTTGTTACTCTTAATTGAACTATTATTTATGTAAGTCAGGGTGGAAGTAAGGGCAACCGAACCCTGATGAGCCACTAAGTGATAAAGCAGGCGTCGAAGCTTGGATATTGAAATATAGGTAGATATGGGCACACCGATGAAGGGGTCCCATATGTCAGTGTTGGGTTCCTCAATTTCAATGCAGCTATCCTTGCAAACCCTCTGCGTGACTCTGTTCATTGGGTTCTGAATAGTTAGGGACTAAGAGTCGCCAACCGTATCGCTCTTGGCATACATAGTAAGAAGGAATTGGGAGGGTGTAAGGCAATCGTACCTGTTTCCTATAACCAAATGGTTTTATCGAGGTATCTATGTGTTTGTGCCCGGGATTGCATGAATCTACCATAAACTGAATTCATATTTAACTTGAACATTTATTTTATATTTATTTTCATCTTTGTTAATTAATCGTTTGTTTAGTCGAAGTGTGCAGAGAAGGATTAGTGACAGTAATCCATACAAATTCCCGAAAGGTTATTGAAAAGATAGAAATGTTAATCACTCGCCATGGGACGATATCTGCCTTCGGGCGCTATACTAGCCTCTGAGGGCAAATTAAAGCATCTGCAGGGTTTTGCCCATAGGTGTGATTCTGCATACAAAATGACGGCGTGTCAGTGTTCTATAATCTAACTTCAGTTTTGCTTCAATTCTTCTTCAACTCTTCGGTTTGCTTTGACTTTTCTTCAGCAAAAACTGACAAGATGTTCTACAATCTAACTTCAGTTCTGCTTCAATTCTTCTTCAGCTCTTCAGTTTGCTTTGACTTTTCTTCAGCTTGACTCTTCTTCAGCTTCTTCTTTTCTTGCTTGACTCATCTTTGTCCTTAACTTCCCCCTGAAGTTGAAGTCTCCCTTGAGTGCCCTGAACTTCCCCCTGAAGTTGAACTTCTCTCTGAAGTTGATCCCAGAGGCTTCCATCATTGTTGATCCCATATTCTTCTCCCTTTTTGGAATCATCCAAAATGGTTGTTGTAAGAGGTTCATAAGATGGAACCGGAATGCTTGGCATGAGTGTGAAAGTTATGGCCAAGTTATCATTGTATACAGGCAGGGCAGGAGGGGTAGGCATCGGAGTTGATAGCTAATTGTAGGCTTCTTTTGTGGACATTAGATCACCAAGATCCGGAAGAGCGGTGTGATCTTGACCTTGAACTTCCATAACTGATATGTTCGTGAACAGCTCATCATCGAAAGGGATTTGAATGTCAGCAAGAGGCGGTGTGGCTGAAGATTGAGTTGGCTCTGTATGTTGAAGAAGGGCCTCAACTGGAACTGCGAACTGAATTCATTTGATCATTGAATCCAATATTTCTGTCAATGTGGGCGGCATGGAGGTTGGATGGTTCATCCAAGTTTTGCTCCATTGACCTTCTTGAATCTAGAAGGATGGCCCTATGATTTGGATGGGATGAAGCATCGTCACTTCATCAACTTGAAATCTCCAAAAATACCATTGGAGATGTCTCTTCAAATTTGAGAATAAAGATGGGATGATTCCTTCGAGAATCCCAAAATAATTGTTGAGCTGCTGATTGAGATATTGTGCAAATTAGACTTCAATGAAGTCATGGTAGTAGGAGTTAGACAGGTTGGAATTGTTGACTGATTACTCGAGTGAGTGGTTTGTTCAGTTTCAAGCATCTGACGCTTGCCCTTGTCCTTGGAAGTTAAAGACTTTGGACCGGGCTTCTTTGAAGGAAAGATGATTGGAAGCATGTCTCTTCGGCAGATAGCTTCTCCAAATGGAATATAGCATTCGATTTGATCTTGAATAATGTAACTGATTCGGTTCGCAAAACTGACCAGAGCAGCCACCACAACTAGAGATGAACCCTATTCATTTAAAATTTTAAGTTGGGCAGTTTTTTTACAAATTTACACAATCTTTCACATATAGTCGCCCGATGCTAATGCGTGGGCTCAAGCACTGAGCTCGGCTATTTTTTTTCAAAATAAATATATACCCTAAAATGGAATTAGTGAACCCTAAAATAAAAGTAAATTAATAAATCATAATTTAGATATATTAAATTATAATTGAGATGTAATAAATTTATATAATTTAAGAGGTATGGGCAGAACCATAAATTTTTCATTTGGGGGATGAACAATTTTTCACCAATAATCCTACATACCAATTTTTTTTTTTAAAAAGTAATGAAAAAAATACATATAAAAAAATACTGGTTGGGCGACAAGGCCCCCACCAGCCCCCAATTCCACCCCTAGTAGAAGAGGTGATACTTCTAAGATTATGGGTGATAATTTTTCGGCTACATTTTTTTCAGAGCTGGAAGGGCAGGTTGAGTCGACCCGACCCAACCCATGCACGTCCCCGCCCCGTCTGAATGTTTGATTTTAAAATTTTTGAGGTCCAAAATCCGATGGGAGTAGAGGTGGCAAATGGTTCTGTAATCGTGACCCACTGTTCGGAACCGTGTTCCGGCGATACAGTTCCGATTTCAAAAAATGGGAATCGGGAACCGACAATTCTAACTGCGAACAACCATTTTTTTTAATTTCACTATGTTAAACTTGTACAAACTTAAATAAACTTACTCACAAATTAGAAATCCACAAAATAATATAAGATTTCCACAGTGAGACATTATTAGAAAGAAAAATTTGTGAAATGATAACTAAATACCAATATTCTTTTATAAGAAAAGTCTAACTCATTGTCTTTGATACGAAAGTAACGAAACTGATGTGGGACAAAAATATATATGTTACAACTCTCAACTTTCTAGTTTCAACTCTCAAACCATATGTTCCACATCAAAAGTAATGGTTTGGTGTATATTTGTAAATGAATATTAGGTTATTAGTTATTATTACACCAATTCATCTTAATGAAAATTCCATTATTTGTTGGGATTTCTAATTCTTAATTTGTGGGTACATCTACTCTATAAAAATAACTAGAATGACTCCCGTGTGATGCACGGATAAAATTTGTATAGTTATTTTTTATTTTGCTTGAAGTTATAAATATAAAATAATTATAATGTACTATGTAGTTGAAGAGCATACACATTATCCATTAAAAGAGGATAAAAAATGAAATATTAAAATAAAAAATAAAAACGTCAATCTCTTTGTTTTCTTAAATTTATAGTTTGTTCATTCAAAATAATATTTATCGTTTCTTCTATGTGGAATAATTTATTGAAAAAGATTTATTTAATTGTTTAAAATATATTTCAAATTGCAAACTCAAATACATTTATATTTTTTAAAATTTAAATATATTTAATTGATTTTTTTTGTATATTTATGTATATTTAATTAATGAAATATTATTTAAATATATATAATAATAAATTGATATATATTTAAATTAAAAATAAATAAATAAATAAAAATATATCTAAATAAAAAAAACTAATATAATTTTAAACTCAAAATAACAATATAAATAGAACAAATGAAAAAAGACGATTGCTCTTAGTTTTAAAAACTACTCCCTCCATTTCTGATTAAATGTCATTCTAACATTTTAATTTTGTTTCAAAAAAGTGTTATTCTACAAATTCGAGACAAAAAAATCACATTTTTCACACATTTTGCTCATTTAATGAATTTAAAAAATATGTATATAGAAAATTTAATTAATTTAATTAAATCATATTTGACTCATTTAATGTATTCACACAAGGGTATATTAGATAATTTAACTAATTTATTAATTTGTGTGCATTCATCCAAAATAACATTTATATAGAAACGGAGAGAGTAATAAATATTAAAATAAATAAGAGTAATTTCATTGAATCATATCCATATTGTGCAAGAATAATAACTACAACATATTTATCCAAATTTCTCATTACATTTAAAACATCTAGCATCATATTTGTTAAAAAAAAATATTAACAAATATGTATTCATTTAAGCTTTATTTTACAATATTAATCTCATCATCTATTTGATAGTACTACAATAACACAAATTAATTCATATAAAAAAACAATGCATAATGCATAATTGAGCAATCAATAGGTTTGTGGATTTTATTGGATAGATATCAATAGAAATAATATATAGATGTCCAACTAATAATTTTGCATTTTAGTGTTAAATCAAAATATAATTGGACCAATATTAATATGAATATTTTTACATAATTATAAAATAATTGTTCAATAATGACAATTTAAAAAAATAACATTAAACTGTAGTTTATCATAAAGAAAAATAGGTATTCGACAAATTTACATGTATATATCATTATATGGTTAATTGCTTTAAAAATCATGAATTTTGAACTTAGTTACAAATTTAATATGAACTTTAAAAATAGGCAATTAAAACACAAAATTTGAATTTGTGTGTCATTCAACATCTCCAAATTTTTATAAAATAAATTGATCCCAGATCCAACATACAATTGCTCGTTTCTTCGAGCCCGCCATGAATAGACCATCAATTTTTGAAAATAACATCAAAGTGACCATAATTATATATTGGATTGAAGGTGAATTTGTTTTATAAAAAAATGAGGATGTTGAATAATAAATATATATATATATATACACATATATTCAAAGTTGTATTTTAATTAGCTACTTTTAAAGATCATGTTAAATTTACAACTAAGTTCAAAATTCATGATTTTTAAAGTAATTAACCCATCATTATATCAGCAAAATTAAGTCCCACAACCATCCCAATAACAAAAAATGAATAAAAATATTTATGGATGAAAAATGGATAAACAATCAACAATACTAAATTTGGATTTAAGATTTGATTATAGAACCTCAAGTATTTATAGGCATAAACAATCCATTTAAAAGGACATGTTTTATGGATTAATTCTTTAAAATTGTAGTAATAAATTATCATTAACTCACGTAAAAATAACTATGGAAAATAGATGTTATAGCATTAATTTCATTAAATATTATCTTAAATTATAGTATTAGAAATTGACAAAAATACCCACATAAATGGGAGGGAAAAGAGTTGTGTGTTATAATATATATATATATATATATAGATTTATTTAAATTAATCAATACGAAAAAAAAATCATTACTTGTCAATTTATATATACCTTAATTTTAAAATGAGAAAGTCATCTCCTAGTTTCATATGAATCATATGATAAACAAAATCAATTAAATAATACAAATATGGAGTTACTTATTTGAAATTAAATTAAATTGTAATTTCAAGTTGCTTTAATATTATTTTCATTTATTAGTTTCACTACTTTTAAAGTTTTATTTAATAATAATTATATCATTTATCTTATATCATATTATAATGTGAAGAAAAACTTAATTTTCAACTATTCGTCAAGATTAGAAGTCGTTGTGTCATTTTAATAATTTATGTGATCATATTGTAATAAGATAAACTTTTGGTTTTTAGTGAAATTATAAATCAAACTCTAATATCAATTTAAAAAAAAAATTAACTAAGTGCCCAGTGGGGAGTTCAAATCTCTTCAAGACCACAGATCGGGTGTGTGAGTAAAAATTAAAATAAAAAAAACGAATGTGGAATAAAAAAAAAGTACCACAACTCTTAAACAAAATGTCCCACATCGATTTTTAATGAAAGGTAATGATTTGATTGGTCTTATAAAAGGACAGTAGATCCTTAGTTATCACTACATTAATTTGATATCTCATAATTCCATAATTTTGGGTGTTTTTTTAAATTGCGGGTATTTTTACTTAAATTTATAATTATTTTATAAATGAAATTTAAATATTACTCCCTCTATTTCATAATAAATGTCATTCTGACACTTTAATTTTATTTCACAAAAAGTGTTATTTTACACAATCGAGGTAAAAAATTTACATTTTTCTCATATTTGCCCTTATTTAATGCATTCAAGCAACCATATTTAACTCATTTAATGTATTCACATAAGAGTGTGTAAGGTAATTTGATTATCTAATTAATATATTTATTAATATGTATATATATATATATATATATATATCAAGAATGACACTTATTCAGAAACGGAGAGAGTATATTTTTAAAAATAAATAAATTTAATTAGAACCAATTGGAATCGTCTGGAACTATGGAACCGCCAGTTCCAAAACTGTACTTTAACGGTGCGGTTCTAATTCCATATATTTAGAACTAGGAGCGACAGTTCCGGAACTGTTGTCATTCTCTAAATGGGGGGCTTGTCTATGCTACCATTGCGGGTAGTACCCAAGTGTCATAATACATCTATTGTGACACTTTTATGTGTAACAATAAATCACAAAAGGTTTGATGTGACACATAAAAATGTCACAATAGATATATTTTGACACTTGGGTACTAGCCGCAGGGGTAGCATGGACCAAACCCTAAATGGGAGTGTGTGTCAATCCAAAAAATTAAATTTGTCTAGAGAACTCACCTGAAGAGTACGTGCCTGACATTTGGCGTCTAAATTTTTCGATTTCAAAGAAAATAATTACAGTGCGTAATTCACCTAATTACCGACTCTTAACGTAACATATTAACTAGAAAAAATTGCAAGTCGGTTCGCCTTATCTTGAACTTATAGCTACTTTTTTAATTCAAGTTGACCTATTATATTTGTGATATTTTATACTTTATTATGTAAAGATTATTGTGAATTATTGTGAATTTATAATGTGCTCTGAGGCATACGTACTGATCACTTAATTATCGAATTGGAATTTAGTTAATTAGCTAGCTTGAGTCAACTCAAATAATTAATTAAGTTATTAAATGTTAATATTAGCACAACTATATGCAAGTTGTTCATATGGTTATGCTTCAATGGCGATTACTGTATTTTGACTCTCTAAATATATTGAAGATAAAAAAAAAAAAAAAAAAAGTACAGGTTTCACTTAAAATTTACTCACAAGATTGCAATACCTCGAACATCATTTTATTTGGTCTTAGTTTGTGTAATCATGGAGTTATGATTATTGACTCACGGATTTGTTAATTAATTGAATTATTTTGCCCAATGATGAACTTTATAGGAATCAAGCTGTAAGCCATATTATAGCAGCTAACTCTATGTCTGGTAATATATTTAATATTTCGAGAAAACAGAGATTTAGAAAATAGTAGTAGTATATTGTGGTATAGTGTTTTTGACTAATTTATTTTATTTCTTTTTTTTTTTCTTTTGAAATGATGTTTGACTAACTTCTTAAGAACGGAAATATATTTGAATGATATGCTAAAAAAATTGAGTGATGTAATTTGATATATTTTTAATTGTAGATTTCTTGTCAATATTTCATACTCCCTCTCATTTTATATAAATGTCATTTTGGATGGATGGACATAAATTAATAAATTAATTAAATTACATAATATATCCTTATGTGAATATATTAAATGAGTTAAATATAGGTGTTTGAATACATTAAAAAAGAGCAAATGCGTGAAAAATGTGAATTTTCTGTCTCGAATTTATAAAATGATGACATTTTTTTTAAAACAAAATTAAAATGTTAGAATGATAATTATTCAGAAACGCAGGGAATGGCATTTAGAAAATATATACTCTCCCCGTTTTTGAATAAATGTCATTCTAACAATTTAATTTTGATTCAAAAAGAATTTCATTTTACAAATTCGAGACAAAAATTCATATTTATCACACATTGTCCCCATTTAATCCATTTATACATCTATATTTAACTCATTTAATGTATTCACACAATGGTGTGTTAAGTAATTTAATTAATTTATTAATATGTATGCATTAATTCAAAATGACACTTGATTGGAAACGGAGGGAGTATCTATTATAAACAAATTATTTTTATAGAAAATTGTGATACATTGCATTATTCAAAAGAAAATTCAGAAAGGCAGTAAGTTTAAACATATATTCCGAAAATTTTAATTTCATGTAATTCATAAGAAAAAAAATGTGTATCCTAAAATTATATGGGGGTAAAAAATAATAGGGGGGACTTGTGTGAGACCGTCTAACGGATCTCCTTACGTTAGACGGATATTATTTGACTCACAAAGTGGCCCCTCTCATTTTTCTTTTCTTTTTGATTTTTTTTAATGTCCTCCTTCTCCTCTTTTATTTGATATTCAATTTATTTATTTTTTTACATCTAAATTTTTCTTCTTTTTTTTCATTTTTTTTCTTTTTTCGTTAGTTTTTTTCTGCCCACCACCACCCCACCCCACCCCACCCCCCCTACCCCCACCCTCTCTCTAACACTTTCATCAGTTTTTTTCTTCTTTTTTTTTCCTTTTTCGTCAGTTTTTTTTTCCGGCTCCAATTTACGCTTTAATACGAAGAGTTAGAAGTTGTGTGTTTTTTGTAATGATTTTATTAATGATACTTCATCCATAATTAATGATACTTCACATCAATGTTAATGATACTTCACCAGATAAAAGTTATATTTTCATTAAAATGAAAATTACCGATGATTAAGCATTAATTATTAAATTAACAACAAAGAAGTATCATTAATTATAAAGTAAGTATCACTAGTAATAAAAAATGAAGCATCACTAATAGTGATACTTCTTTTGCAATTAGTGATACTTTTCTTTCTAATTAGTGATACTTTCTTCTGCAATTAATGATACATTTTTCTACAATTAGTGATATTTTTCTTCTAATTAGTGATATTTTCTTCTGCAATTAGTGACACTTGTCTTTTAATTAGTGATACTTTTTCTGAAATTAGTGATACTTTTCTTTATAATCAGTGATACTTTCTTCTGTAATTAGTGATACTTTTCTTCTAATTAGTGATACTTTCTTCTGCAATTAGTGATACTTTTCTTCAATTAGTGATACTTTATTCTGCAATTAGTGATACTTTTTTTCAT
This sequence comes from Perilla frutescens, assembly GCA_026008535.1. NCBI lineage: Eukaryota > Viridiplantae > Streptophyta > Magnoliopsida > Lamiales > Lamiaceae > Perilla > Perilla frutescens. The sequence goes on along the minus strand of BRKX01000008.1, from coordinate 7,181,761 downwards.
AATAATGAGATTCCACTTCACCTCATAAATAATGATACTCATATGTGAGTTAATAATATTTCACCTCATAAATAATGATACTTTGGTTAATTAATGATACTTCTTTTTTTAGCTCAATAATTAGTCAACTGTTAGGAAAAATATATATATATATAATTTTTTAAAAATAAATATATACCCTAAGGAAGATTATATTATAATTATTAAAAAAAGGAAAAAAGAAAAAAGAAAGAGACGAAAAAAGGAGAAGAAAAAAAAAGAAGAAGAAGAAAGAAGAAAAAAAGAAGAAAAAGAAGTAAACGAAAAAAATAAAAAGAAAGAGGAAAAAAAGAAGGAAAAGAAATAAACGAAAAAAGAGAAGAAATAGAAAGGAAAAAAGGAGAAGAGAGAGGGAAAATGGCCCAGCCACAAAAAAATAAAAAAGGGTACATCATGAGTCGTGGGTGTGGGGTGGGTTTGGGCGGATTTTGACTCGTCTAATGTAAGGGGATTCGTTAGACGGTCTCATACAAGTTTTTATCAAAATAATATACCTCCACCCTAGTTCTTTTCTTAATTAAAATTAGAGCAAAATTTTTAAATAGCCATTTTGACTTAGTAAATCATGTAAATAGCCACTTTTTAAAAAAATAATGTATCTAGCCATTATGAAAAAAAAGGTACTATAATACCCTTACTTTCATATTTAATATTAAGAAATATTATATATATATATATAATATTCATATATCAATAAGATTTGGGGAAAAAGAATCTGATTTTCTCTCTCTTCAATCTATAACCGTCGTTCTCTCACCCACTCGCCTCTCTCCTTTTCAAACGATGTTTTATCATTCCCAACAAAACTACCATTAGCGAAGGTAAGAAGCTATGATTTTTGAAGATTATCACGATTTTTCATCTCTGTAATCACCGTTGCAGCGATAAATTATCTGATGCATAGTCAAATATTAGGGATTCCTTCGCGTTGCAACGATAAATCACTGTTGCAGCGAGTTAAGCGATTTTAAGAAGTTCTGTTGACATCGCGTGTGTTGTTTTTTGCGTAAATAAGATATGATTTTTATGTATCTGTACTATATTTTTATTGATCTAGATATTAAGTTTTTGTCTGGAAGTGGTGGAAGAATTGAATGTTCTTTGGAGTACGAATCGATTTCCTTCGGCACACAAGTATTGGAGTAGAATCGTGCACCAATTTATTTGTAACGTGTGGAATATCCATTTTTTACTATTGCACGATTACACGAATTAGCAGAATAATGAACTTGTGTGTATCTATGAATTTTTGAAGTAGTGCACGAATACACGAATAAATATACTAATGCAGTCGTGTTTCAAGTTAATATTCAAATTCTACACGAGTACACGAATGAGCATATGCGTATTCTCGTGTATTGAACTGTTATATTGAACTATTTGTGTACTCGTGTAGCATTTGAATATTTAATCAATGCACGATAACACGACTTAAATTACTCGTGTCGTAGCACTCGCGTACTCGTGTTGCATTATAATTTCGATTTAAACACCAGTATATAATTTTTCTACTCGTGTAAGAATCTTATTTATAGGCGTTTCTATAACATGTTATTTATTATTCGTAATTTGGTGATTGTAGATGAGCCGAACAGATATTATTGTTGTTCATGGAGATGTTTGGAATAAAGTTGGAGACAAATATGAGAATGAGGGGCAAGAATCAACGAGAAAATATGTTGAGCGAGAAAATATCAAGTTTGATAAAAGATTACTATGAATCTGATTTGTTTTTAAATATATTAGATTGTTCTGAATCTGATTTTGTTTTTAAATATATTATGATATTTTTATTTTAGGAAATAATAATGTTAAAAATACATTATATTCAAAAATTATTTATATGAAAGTAAGGGTATTGATGTATATTTACATCCTAAAAGACTAAATACATTATTTTTTAAAAAACTGGATATTTACATTATTTACTAAGTGATAATGGTTATTTACCCCTATTAACACTTAAAATTATATACAGAATATATATAAAAAGCCGGACTAACGTCATCACAACTCACAATCTATGTGACCGTGAAACCTTATTTTATTATTATAATATATTATTTTAATTCGGAGGTAGTAATAAAGATAACTCGTCGTCACCACAATCCCATAAATATAATTTAAAACTCTTTGAAACGACAAAATTAAGAGCTACTGATCCAAATTCAACAAAATAAAAAATATTAACATTCGTGTCAGATGACGAATTTGGATTTGCTTCATATTCATATTTGGATCTACTTTATAATTTACAAATAATTGTATGAATAAACTGAATTGTATCAAAATCTAAATTGGTATATGGAGTATTGTCTCATAAATGTCTGACGGGAAAATATTTCATCAAATTGATTAAAATATTTACGTTAATATAATTAGTTATTCATAAAAGAATGAATTAATAGAAAATTATCCTCTAAAGATGGTATTAGATACTTGGAAACTGCTGCCTTACTTACCAGTGAACATGTAATATTATTATATATGTGATTTAGTAAATGATCAGCGTATGGATCAATAAATAGATGAACACCTGTGTAAATACAGATTTATTTATGAATAAATAAAAAATAAGTAAATGAAATCAATTAGGTAGCACCTTGTGATTGATGACACCTATAAAATCCTAAATCGCTGCTCCATGTTGTAGAGTAGTAGCAATATTACAACAACTCCAATCACCTTGATTGGTAAGCAGCCAATATTTTTCTCTCTCTCTGTCTCGTTGTCCCCCCACGAATTCCCGTTCATTTTTCCTCTCCATCATTATACAAACATTAACAAAATTACAAAAAACTAATCCCTCCCTTTCTCTCTCTCTGCAAAACAAAAAAATAATTTTCTGAAAAATCAACGCTCTTTTTGAATACAAGTTCCGCGTACGACCCGACAAAGTCTCAAATATCCATCGTTTTCCACGCACTTTCCATCTCCCCCCAACAACAACTAGAAAAAAATCATTGCCCCAATCCCCCCCTCCCTCTCTCTCTCTCTCTCTCTCTCTCTATATATATATATATATATATCTTTATATACATCTGCAGCAGGAATTCCATTGCTGACATAGTTTTTCATCTGTCCGAAAACTACCATGAGTGGTAACAGTACGATAAACTACGACAAAATCTTCAAGAAATGCTGTGGAATAAAGGGGCTTCGTCTGAATCCGAGAAGATTTTCAGTGCAGCGGCTGCGCACCAATTTCTTGTATATTTTTAGGGTTTTAAAGAGATGGAGAAATTCTTACAACAGCTGCCTGAGATTGCTGAGGAGAAATCTGGTAAGAAGAAGAACAAGAAAGGCCGGCTTGGTCGGAAGAAATGAAGTGAGCTATGGATTTTCATCGTCGACGGCGTCGTATTCAGTGGTGAGAACGATGAATCACTCGAATTCGTTTTGCTCGGAAGCGATTGCAGATTGTTTGGAGTTCATCAAGAGGAATTCTGTTTCCTCCATTGATGATGAGAGAAAGCCTATGCTTAACCAAGATTAGGATAATAGTGTTGGGAAACCAAATTTTGTGATGTACATAATTAATTACAAACATATATCATCTGCTTTCTTTTATTTTCTTTTTCTTTTTTCTTTTTATTTTTAGTGTTTGTAGAAAAGTAAAGCATCATGAAATTGGAATGGTGTTTTTCCTAATTTAATTCCTCTGTTTTTGTGGTTTAATTTGCTTTTGCCGTGGACAGAGATCCGGTCGATGTATTCTGTCCGGTGTTCCCAACGACAATTGAAAATTATGAGTATGTCCTGTTTCGAATTTACTTTTAAAAACTATTATAGTACATGGACATGGTAAAAATAATACTTTCATAGCGTTAGTTTCGAATATTGTTTAACAGTAGTACAGTACTAGTCTAGTAATATATTACAGGGTAAACCAACATGCATTTATATCCTAAATTGTTTATTTAAAAAAAATATATCAAATTAACACTTAAATATCTATACTATTTAAAAACTAATCAAATCTAATATCATATATATTTTTAGACACTTGAAAAATAACTGAGCTACGCCTTTCATAATGTGAATTTTTAATTTTAACGAAAATAAAGCTGACTCATATATTCCACATCATCAAAATGAAAAAAAATGAGTTGAGAACAATAGTCTATATCCACAAAGACTTAGTCCGATTATTTTCCCGGTGTTGGAAAATGAATTGGATCTTAGATATATGATAAGTTATTATATAGTTTAGGTAGTTAATTGACAAAAATTTAAATTTAAATTGTAAAACAAAATACATACATGATATCGAAGTTGAAGTCTCGTGTTCTAAAACTGTCCCGTCCTTGGCTCCATGTGTTTGGGAATAATAGTTAGAAACCAACTATAATATGGAATATCATAAATTTAATGAGGAAAATTGATCGTATTCCATGTTTGAACCACAATTTTTAAATTTGTCCCCTTTTTTCCTTTATTTTTTTCCCACCTATATTAGGTTGTATGAAAATTTACTCGTAATAAATGATATGATACCAAACCAAGACTACTTTTAGGTTTGGATTTCTGAACAACATATATAAATACTGTACGTGGCATTCTATTAGCGTAGACATATATTTGTCAAGAATGAGTTAATGAAACATTGAATTAGTTTAAATTAGTCAAGATTTAATTAGCGTTAATGACTAGCATTGAAACTGAGGAAATTAATCGGCAATCGTGCACGCCATTTAAATTCATCAAGAAAATCTCGCAATTATTTCCACAGTTGTGATAGGTTTGAATTTCAAATTATTTTAATATAAAATTTAGATTTTATTTCAATATATAGATTAATTTAAAACATAACTAATTGCAATTATTACCGCTAAATGTCTTGAATACAAATTGTTTTAATTGCTAGATTTTAGATGAAGAATTACATTATAAATGTGGATATGTGTAGAATTAATTACCCCTAAATGTCTTGAATTTTGGTCATAGGGTGGCATATATTATCGGAAGTTGATAGTAGGTGTGAACTGTAAAGGAACTTTTAGGAAGTTAGAAAAATAAAATTGATGATAGAAAATGTTGTGAGCCATAGCCACCTAACTTGACCCCTACAATTTGACTAAAGGTAATTTCAAAAGAAAGATTATGAAACAGGTGGTTATTGACCAATTAATTAAGTAACAATTAAGTTGAAATACAACCGTAATAATTACTTCCCCACACAATACCTTTCATATTTCAAATTTTGGAAAACGGTTTACTTGTCAAGTAGACAATAATCGATGAATATTCATCACTCTAATTTTCATGAATTCCTTCATTAAAACTCTTTTTTTTTTTATGAAATTCATCAATTCCTTAAATTTAATTTACAATAACCATCACCTTTCTTCTTCTTCTTCTTCTTCTTCTTCTCCTCCTCCTCCTCCTCCTCCTCCTCCTCATAGGAGTACAACAATAATAATAATGAAAATTGTTAACTGTGTTAAAATTAAAAAATGGGATTAGGAAAATAGTAGAAGCATTTTGTTGTTCAATTTTATGAGCTAAGAATAACCTAAATTTCTTTATTACAGGACAATAGAAAAATTATTGGCATAAACATTTGTCGCAGCAACTTCACAGGAGATATTGTCTTCTAAATTGAATTTTGTCACTCCATTGAATTCACATTTGTTATAATACATACGTACACCCAGCTTGTGGGACATATCATATACTCAATCATTTCCTAAATTTCTAGATTGAGACTTTCTCCAATTACAAAATTTTATGCACTAGCTAGAAATAACAAACCCATGTCACCACGCAATTTCGATATGATAATTCAACCTTAATTATTGTTTACATAGTTGGCAATCACAATCAAATACCAATTAGTTTTTAATGCTAGTTTAGTTACGGCAGCTCATATGGTTCACATTTACTATCCCATGTCGATCACTCAAATTCTTTCTCGTGCCCAATTTCCTACCACGATCATATCATCATCATTATTATATATTAGGGCTTCGAAGTTTAAAAATTGTTATATATATATATATATATATATTTTTTTTTTTTTCATTTTAAAGTTTTAAATATGGAATGAGATTCTAATCCGTATCAGAATGGCCACGCGAAAATGAATCATTTCTTAAATTTCAAAAATAAAATATTGATCCCCAAATAAATTAAACCTTTATGCTCTATATATTGGTAGGAACTCAGGTCAAATCATGTCTAAGCATAAACATAATTTTAAATAAAAACTCCTTTTACATGTTTAAAGTGCTAATCATTCAACATTTTTTTATAAAGTTAAAATTAAATAATATCACATTATCTTTTCTGATGTGCAACCAGCAATGCTGAGTTTGTTAATCATTATTTGACAAAGTTTTTAGGTATGTGAAAGTCAAAATTAAAATTAAAAGTGGTTTGAAATGCAGATACCTCGGGATACGTGGTGTAAAGTTGTAATCGTTTTTTAATATTGAGGGCATTTTTGACATTATATTTTAAGTTCAAAGTCTATATTAGCGTATGAATGCAAGTTTCGCGTTTAAATATAAAACTAGTATTTCTCCTGTGCGATGCACAAATAATTATTATTTTTTAGATATGTAATATTATAATTATTTTTTAATTTTATATGGTGTGTTCAATTTTTAAAAATTAATAAAATGATATGCATATGCGTTAATTAATTAGCCAAGAAGATTAATTTTGCATAGTTACGACAAACAAAAAGAAAATTAAATTTTAGGAACTAAATGAAAATCCATGTTAGAAAGATCGAATTGCTATATTCCAACGTCACGATTTTATAAATAACAATGTATAATTTATCCACGATTATATATAGAACATTTGGTTTCTTTGAATATATGACATGTATAAAAAATATAATTATTTTATTATTTTAAATGATGAAAATGAAATAGAAAAAATAGCAAATATGACAAATTATTATTATTATTATTATTATTATTATTATTATTATTATTATTATTATTATTATTATTATTATAGTGCACTACAAATAAAAGCTATTTTTTTAGGCGACAAATGTAGAGTACTACAAATTATCCATCTATGCATAAAAAAATAAAATAAAAAATGTTACAAATATCAAATTTCAAGTAAAAAAAATAATAAATTAGATTGAAAGATTTTATTAACATACAACGATTATAATCTAAACCGTCATGGAAAATGAAAAAAAAAAAAAAAAAAAAATTAACAACAATAAATGTCACTACTGTTGTTTATTATTCAAAACTGTTGTGTAAGGCAAAATGTGTAATAGACAACGATTTACACCATAACCGTTGTCTATTACACGATTTTACCTTAATATATGCATAGATTGCTAAAATGATACTTATTCACTTTTGGCGCTGCGCTGGCCCAATATTTTTTAGTCCCGAAATTACTTGGCCCAAAAACCTGAAAATTACACTACGACCCGCTTATTGATGATGTGATCAATTACAATATTAAATAACCAACAATGGCAATACTAAATATGCATAATTAATGTTAATTAATAAAAAAATGAGGACTTGACTAAATCTAAATATAAAAAAAATAACAAAAGTAATAGAATAGTTATAATATTAAATAAATATATTGTTAATTATCATAATAAATGATGGACTTGATAATGTGTACCTAATAAATATTAAGTAATAATAGAAAAAAAAAAGCTTGAAACATGTAGAAATAAAAAAAAAGTTCGAAAAGGAAAGGGAAAAAAGTCAAAAGAAATATTGAAAAGAAAAAGAATAGTGTTAAGAATCAAAATAATTTGTGGACTATCATGTGCCTAAAAAATATGAAGTAATCGAGTAATAAAAGGAAAAATAAAATAAAAATTAGTTGATATAAAAGAAAAGATCGAAAAAGAAAATAAAGTATAAAAGAAAAAGGGAAAAAATCCAAAGGAAAAAAATTGAAAAAGAAAAGAAAAGGAATCAATGTTAATTATCAAAATAAATTGTGAGTTTAATAATGTATGTAAAACATATTAAGTGATGAAAGAAAAATAAGAATCATGTATAAATAAAAGAAATATCCAAAATATAAATAAAAGAAAAAAAAACTATTAGGGAAAAAATTGAAAAATATAATATATAGTAGAAGAAAAAAAACAAAAAAGGAAAAAAATCAAAAAGAAGAAATTGAGAAAGAAAAAAAAAAGGAAAAGGGCAAAAAATTAAAGAAAAAAATTGCGTTACTAATAAGGCTCTAACACAGCCCCAACAGATAATTGAGAAAATCACTCTACCACTCCACCACTTCCATATTTTTTATCTTTTTTGGCAGAAGTATTATCTTAAATTAACTTTTTTCTGACATTTTTAATGACAGTTTTACCCCTGCAATTTTGGTTTAATATATGTATAGATAAAATGATCATTTTTTTAGACGAAAAGAATATATATATTTTCCACAATCATTTCAGTCTCCCTTCTGAATTCTAAAGTAATTGGAAAACGCCAAATTACGATATATTAATTAATTTTCTTATGCTAATTCCTAAACTCAAGGCCAATCGATTTTGATCTATATATAAACTATAGTGTTTGCCATTTACTTCTTTTCCGGATGAGAACACATTATTAATACTAAAAAAATCTAATAAAATTAAAGTTTAATGTCTTTGGGCCATAAGATTTGATAACGTAATCATATTAAATACAAAACATATAAGGGTAATCCTATTTACAACCCCCATTTTTCTCTTCCCAACCCCCATTTTTATTTTAAAATAAAAATTAATTTGAAACTCCTATTTTACCCTCTCCAACTACATAACCCCAAATCATAACCGATCCCTTGAAAACAGAGTCCCCTTATTTCTCTCACAAAATTCATGTGGAAAGGTTAAAAATCAATATTCTCAAAATTAATTACTCAAACTTAATTGATGTGGCTAATATGATCTGCAAATGTGAAACGATTAATCCATCATTTTTTATGATTTTCTAATGATTTACAACTCTGAAACCATGCTCTTATGATTCTACATAAATTAAAATATGAAAATTGAGTTCATCATTTGCAAGAAAAAGGTGTTACAACTTGTTGTATAGAGACCTTAATGGATACATGAATTTGATTCATGTTACTTTGCTTGTACCAACATTTCTGAACCCAAAATGAATGAATGAGATCCTTATTTTCTCTCAGATTTTTTTTTTTAAAAAAAAACTTTATTTCCTTAATCTTTTTCATGAAATATTCATTCAAATAATCTTCTCTACTCAATCCATCTCATTTCCAAACATTTTTAACTAACACTTCTAAAAAATAATTTAATTCTGACTCTAAATTGATTATCATTATAATGTTCATGGTTGGTAAAAATATTAGGGAGAAAACATAACCTTAGCAAAAAAAAAAAATGTAAAAACTTTATTGGTAAACACATTTACACAAGCAGGATGAAAGAAGATGAAGAATAAAATCAATTCAAGTGTAACATTTCCGGGGAGAGAGAGAGAGAGAGAGAGAGAGAGAGAGAGATTTCCGGAGAGAGAGAGAGAGAGAGAGAGAGAGAGAGAGATATGTTGATTTAAATGTTTTGAAGATGATGGAACTGTAAAAGGGTGAAATGGAGATTTTGAATAATTTTAAATTTTATTAAAATATGGGGGTTGTGCTGAGAAAATTTGGGGTTGTGAATAGAATCACCCAACATATAAATATAACAGGAAATCTCGTGCACTAATTGTAGCCCAAATCTCTTGAAAGAAATGGTATACATACACATTTGATAATTGCATGGATGATATGTTGAAAATGTATATATCCCCCGTGCATAAGATTTACTAATGTTATCCATTGAAACACATTCAACCCACTTAAATATCGGATGGCATCCTCTATTCCAGATTTGATATTTTAATCCGTATTCCACGATCAAATTTATAAAATTTTTTCGATTTTTTTCATCAATTTTAATTTATTATGTTTTAATCACCCCACCCAATTAGGATTTATAATCATTTTTTAGTATTTAATTTTGAAAGAAATGATTATTATGGTTGATAATTTTAAAAATTATTATGATTTATAATTTTAAAATTTCAATCTTTTATTGATAGATGTGACTAGGTCGATTATGTTATAATTAATTTTTATATTTATAATATCAAGTATTAAACTTGTTAAATCGATTGTGGAATAAGGGTTGGAGCACCAAATCTGGAATAGAGGATTTCATCCCCTTAAATATAACCATATATATGGATTGGTTGTTAGGTTGCATGTGTTTCTGCTAAAAAAATGGAGTAAATTCTCGCATCAATTGTGTAAAAATATTTGTAGCTTATAACCGACACTGCAAATCCTAAGAAAGGCTGATAGTATTTTTGAATTTGATGTGTTTGTTGTAGATTATATGTGTACTACTACTACTACTACTACTACTACTGTAGGAATTGATAGATCACTTAATATAAATTCAACCATAGGAATTGATAGATCACTTAATATAAATTCAACCATCCTAGATCATATAATATTCTAGAAACATAATATTGTACTAGATTGTCAAAGATTATATGAATACCTGAATCCATAGAGATTGAAAATCTTGATGCGGAATATCTTTATAAACAATATCTAAATCCGAACACGAACAAGGGATTGGTATTATGGCCTTTCTTAACTAAATCTCATTATTCCTTCTATGGGACTTTCGGTTTTTTTCCAGATGGGGAGAAGTAAAAACTATGTTCGATTTAGTATATCCGGGACCATAACCAAGGGGCTATATATACTATTTTATTAGGCTACCCATGAACACCTAATTAGAATAGTACTACCTCCGTTTCATAATGTTTGTTGTTTAAGTTTTTTTTTTTTAGTTTCAAAATGTTTGTTGTTTTATATAATTTGACATCTTCTCTCCCAATTTTAACCCTCTCAAATCCTACAAGATTTTTTTATTCTAACTTACCTATAATATATGAAGAGAGAAAAATATATGAAGAGAGAAAATATTGTTATTTTTTAGGAAAATATAGATGAATTAGATTTTATGGCATATATAAGGGATGGGTATATTTGTCCACGAAATTAATTCTTAATTCCAGATAAAAAAAACAAAACAACAAATATTATGAAACGGAGGTAGTATTTGATATCTACTCATTAATTCCAGATCAATTACGTAGCACATGGACTATTTCCTTATCAAGACCATTTAATTAAGTCCACAAATATTTAAATAGCAAATATAATTGCATAAAAATATGTTACACTGTTACCCATATTTAGATTATTTAGAAAATCAAAAATTTCCTAACAATCTCCCATTTGGGTTACATATTATACCGAAAGCAATTATATCAAAGATTTCTATAGTTGCGCAACATGCTATTTATTTTCAGACTGCGCCTTACCAATCTGGTCCATCTCATATACTAGCAATGGAACTACCGCAACATTCACCACATTATAACTCGTGATTAAATCCTGATAATTACCATACTAATATACTTAATGGCATAGATCAAATATGGTGAGTAGCATGGAAATAACATGCAATGATCTTGATCATGTCTATTTCCAACTAGTCTGACTTTAGTCCTTAATTAGATCAATCCATAAATGCAATGCAAAACATCACATATGGAAAAACATAAGTGAATTCAGAATGAAATCAAAATCATCAACTTTAATCTGCAGAAATCTGAATAATCCAAAACTGAAGTATCACATGGAACATAAACTCCCAGTGAACTAAGGTAACATCAGAAATAACACCAATATGAGTCTTATACTCATAAAAGACCTTATGTGTTAATGTTTTATTTAGTGGACATACTGGCATATTTTTGTTTCTATGTGTACTACAAAAAAAAACCGTTCATTTTGAACTCTCTACTTAACAACAGAAAGTTAATATCGATAAATTTCAATTGTGCAGCACTTATGTTGTTCTTGGAGTGAAGTACGGATAATTTGACTTCTCAAAACAAATGATGGACTCCACAGTCATGATGGAAGAAGTTACAACAGTCTATTTTATAGACTTACCTGAAATAGCTCTTCCAACCTATGTAAACAAATACCCCAAAGTGGAACGTCTATTATTTTGACATCCCATAAAATCAGAATCAGAGAACCCATTGATCTCCACATTTTCCGATCTCCGATTAGTAAGCATTCAATCCAAATTGGGGACCCATCTTAAGACACCAAGTACAACATTAATCTTCATCTACGGACAAATAATTAATTACAGTGGTAATCTTGGTGTAACGATCAAGTACTGATAATAAATTCTGCCAAACAAAAGTCTATCTATGGACGGACTAGTGTTCACATGAAAAACCCATATAATTATCACCTACTTATCATCACATGTGCCTTGTTATTTGGTCAAACTGTGTCTTCTTAGGGGCCGAACACATAACACATAATAACTCCACACAACATCTATGTAATTTCAATAAACTCAATCTCCACACACAGAGATTACTATGGCAACATGATGTTTTAACTAACAAAATTAAATATTACTAGACCAATTGAGCAAAACATAACTTATAAAATATATTTAAAACATATATTTAATTTTAGCTCAATTGTATGACATTAACATGCCTACCCAATTCAAACTCACACTCATATTAAACTGACTAATCAAACATCCAATTAGCGTAGCATCTCGAGGCACCTAACACAATATTAATACCAAGTTTATGGACAATAATATTAACTTATAAGTGGTCACCTCTATGTGGTGATCAAATACTGACAATAATTCATGTCAAACAATAGCCTTCCTATGGGTTAACATATTATTCACATGGACAGCCATATAACTGTCACACATTTATCACCACAGGTGTTTGTGTATTTTAGACAAGTATTCACCTTCCTATGGGCCAACTAAATGCTTGCATGAATATACACTCACACAAACATCCAATACAAATAACAATAGTAATTCCTCAATTATACATGTATTTGAAAATAATACACGCATTCCTCAATTATGGAGGTCCAAAATATTTTTTAAAAAATGCTCAAAAAAACAAATGACGATTTCTGAAAATAACAATTTAAAAAAAAATCTTAAATTCCCACAATGCCTACTCCAGTGGCTCTCTGTTGCTAACCATGGATAAAGTAGAATGGCTCGAAGGATGAAATGAATTCACAAAACTGCAATTCTCTGTATCTGGCGAGTGCTTTAATACTTCAAAAATATTGAATGTCACCTTCTCCCCCATCAAACTCAAAAATATTGAATGTCACATTCTCCCCATCAAACTCACACGTTAGTGTGCCCTTGTCCACATCAATCTTGGTATGAGTTGTCTTCATGAAAGGCCTTCCCAGCAATAAAACTGAAGATTTTGAAGTTGTTGTGCGCCATATCAAGTACATAAAAATCTACTAGAAGATAAGCTCATCCACTTTCACAAACACATCTTCGATCAACCCTTCTGGATAAACATTTGATCGATCAGCTAACTGAATGACCACACGGGTCTCTTTCAAAGGTCCAATCTTTAATTTTTTAAACACCGACAGAGGCATTTCATTTATGGATGCCCCCAAATCCAGCATGACATTTTCTATTTTTTGTCTCTTATGATGCCAGGAATCATGAACATCCCTGGATCATCACACTTCTTTGGTAGCTTTCTTTATATCACGGCTGATACATTCTCCCTAACTAGAAACCTTACATCATCATTGAAGCATACCTTTCTGGTATATAGTTCTTTTAGAAATCGAGCATACTGTGGCACTTGCTTGATTGCTTCAATTAGTGGAATATTAATCTCCACTTTACTGAAAACCTTCAGCATCTCTCTGGTTTCTTCTTCTCTTCTATTTTGTGCAAATCTTTCGGGAAATGGAGGTTTGCGCTTCTCTAGAATAGACACCTTGTCAGGCTGTTTGACTTCCGGTATGGGCACAGGGTCATCCTGTTCAGCTTCCCGTGCCTCGTCTTCCTCGGTTGATTTTTCTTCTTCCTCTTCTAAGGGCACATCATCATTTTTTCTACTAGCTTGACCATTTCTGGAAGCTCTTTTCCACTCCTTAGAGCTATTGCATTCACATGCTCTCGTGGGTTTTCAACCTGGGAATGCAGCTTCTCATTTTTTTCTTCCATCTTGTGTATAGATTGTGCCAATTGAGCAATTTGTTTGCTCATATGCGAGAAACCAGCTCGGGTTTCTTGCTTAAATTTTTCATTTTCTTCAGCAATGGCTTACATAAGATCTTCTAGCCTTGGCCTCTTCTTCTCTTCTGGCGATGGTGGTGGTCGGATAGGTGGTCCATCATCTGGCCTCCTCCATTGAAAGTTTTCATGGTCACTCCAACTAGGATTATAGATCTGAGAATGAGGATCATATCTTCTGGGATACCCATTCTGGCCACCTACAACATTTACTTCTTTCACCTCGTCTTGTAGAGTTGGGCATTCATCAGTAAAATGAAGCACACTTTTTTATACTCCACAGGGTCTGGGCTTTTTCGCAATGCTCACACCAGACAAAATCTTCTCAATTTTTTCATACAATCTACAATCCTGCTATCTTAGTCTAGTGCCCTCTCTGATTCACCTACAACCCGAATGTCCTCTCCATCGAAATCTCGGTTGTCTTCAACTATCTCCGTGAGAATTCTAAATGCGTCAATAGACTACTTGTTTAGTATAGATCATACACATGAGGCATTCACAATTTTCCTCTCATGTGGCCTCAATCCTTCGACAAAATACTAAATCAAATTGTGTTCAGTAATCTGGAGTTGTGGGAATTTCGCTAGCATCGCCCAGAATCTTCTCCAGTAGTCATAAAAACTCTTGTTAGTTCCCATCTTCAGGCTTCCGATCCTTCTTCTCATTTCTTGCGCTATGTATGCTGGGAAATATTTCTCCAAAAACTTATGTTGAAGTTGTCTCCATGTGGTCATAGCTAGGGGTGGTAAAATAGGCCCAACTTGACGGGCCAGCCCGTCCCGACCCGTATTTCAGGCCGGGCTGGGCTAAAAAAAATTAGGCGGCCCGACCCGAAAAAATGAGTGGCCCGAACGAGCCGGGTCATATAACCCCAAAATAGAAAAAATACACTATGGCCCGCGGGCCGGGCCTCAGATATTTAAGCCCGTGAGATTTCAGGCCAGGCCGGGTCGGGCCTGAATTTTTCAATAGGCCTGATGAGCTCGGGCCGAGCTGGGCTGGGCGGCCCGTTTTGCCAGCCCTAGTCACAGCGCTAGTCGGAAATGTGTACAACCAGTCTCATGCCCCATCTTGAAGAGTGAAAGGGAATGAGACCAACCGCACATACTCCTTTCGTCCATGGTCGGATGGTTGAGTTTGGCAAACCATCTCAAAATCTTGCAAGTATCTTTGTGGATCCTCTCCGGGCATTCCATGGAATTTCGGCATGATTTGGATAAAGTTTGCATGAATATTCCAGTTTTAAGTCACTACTGGAAGTGTAATGTCCATCGGGTGTAGATTCATGTTAGTTGGGAAGACTAACTACCTTAGAGTTTGATTGTCTGCGTCTGCTGCGGCCATGTTGTGGATTTAGCCATTCTCAAACTATCCTTCCTCCTTATGCCTGCATCTTTTTGATGTTTTGATGGTGTTGTGGGCTCACGAGGTTTGTTTGCAGCTCGTTGTGCCCTCTTCACTGTTGCCCTGTTCTTCCTCAAAGTTTTCTTTATCTCTGGATCATACAATAGAGTCGCTTCTGAAGAGATCCTAGGCATCAACTTCCAGGCACACCAGCTTGGAAAGTAAAATCACTAGAAATCAGTTTCCCGGCAATGACACCAATTTTGATGCGCGGTCATTTCGCACTGAAAATAATATTTGTAACTCATGTACCCACAACGAGCGTAGCTAGCTTATGAGTACGGATCGATCGCACAGAGAGCTAATGTAATTCCACATTCGAGTCACCAATCACTAAAGGGGTTGGTTTGTGTTGTGATCTTACTGAAATATAAATCTGCAAAATAAAACTAAAGAGAATATCAAATAACAAAAGTCACCTAGTTATGGAGATCAAATTCCTCACTACGTCTCCTTATTCATCCTTTCTGTATAGGTTTAAAAGCGATTCCTCGTCGATTAAACCCCTAGCCTATCACCCGCCCTCAGTTTTCCAAAGAGATGTAAATGAATAGGCAACGGTGTACCCTAGATGAATCTAAGTTTGTTATGTTTACTGATTCCTCATGTGCCCAAAATAATTCACCGATTTTCCTAATTACTATATGAATTAACACACAGTCACGATTCGCCAATTCAATTAATATTGATGTGCCCTCTATGTCTAAAGAGTGATTAGCCACATTAAGCATTTCAAACACACACTCACATGGAACAAGGCTAAAAAAGGCAGAAACAATTCATACAGTAATATGCCCACACGGGCTCATGAGTCCAGATTTAACTTAAACCATTTTATGTCGATCAAACACCAGAAATAGAAATCTAGCCACGCATGCTAGATGAAATTAAACTTGTGGAAATTAAAGACATAATTTAAAGGAAATAATTACTAAATTAAATATAGAGAAAGGTCAACACCAACGTAGAACATCAAAACAGTTCCTATGTCCCAAGGGCATAAGGCCTCTTGGATCGTTCTTGATGCCTTAGCAGCTTAAAAGCAAAACGGAAAAATTTGTATCAAATATATTTTGAGTTGAGTACGTAGTATTCCGTACATCAATTGCATATAACTCTTGTATCAAACTGAAAAAAATTATAACTTATAATATTGAAAAGTCTAATATTTATTTCACTGAAAAAGTACTACTATATGTTTTTTATATATACAAAATGCTGCAACATTTTTGTAATATAATACATAAAAATTTATGATTTTGAATTAAACACGTATGAGTATAGTGCCAGATATTCTTATGGTGGAATCATTCTGAAATTACTATAGGTCGAATAATTAGAGCAGAGAAAAATAGAGATAGAATTGTTGTGCCGTGGCGAGATACCACTACCTTGAAAGTGATATCGGCAGACCCGAGATGCAAAGCCTTAAAGCCGATCACTCCCCAAGGTTAACACAATGTTCAATTCACGTGTGCTTTCACGGAAATTGAACTGGAGACGTACGAACAGTTGCACAGCTTGAATCATAAGGAAACTTTATTGTATAGAATGAATCAAAATCATTCCCAAGAAACTTGAGAAGAAAATCCAATTAAATAGATATAACAGACTGTTTCTCCACGTCTTGGAGAGTTAGTCGTTCGGAGTTAGATTTCTCTAACTGAAAACCGAAGAAAACTTCTGTCAAGACCAAGTCCAACATAACTTAGGGCTTAAACATAATATTTGGGCCACAAGAAGAAAAATCAAGCCCAGAAGAAGTCACATAACACCTCTCAAACAAAAGCCTAAAGAGTTGTCTTCCAATAGGTTTATTAGAAAAACACACAAAAAATAGAGGTGCAATAATGACACAAGACAAAGCAAAATAGAAAAGATGAAAAGTTGTTGCCATTTTCAACAATCCCCCACAAATGGCATACAAGCTAAAAGAGGATACTGAGCAACTGAAGGAGTAAATGCTTAAGTGTTATTAATCTTTCGATTTTGAATTAACACGTAGTGAAGTAAGGAAACAAAGGAGTCCACAAAGTGTATTACACTTGAACTTTAACGGATTCAAATGCAAACCCCCACAACACACATCACTCATATGTTTCAAATCGTCTCCGGTCGGCAGCCAATGCACGGTGGGTCGGCAGATTATTCCAGAGGAATCCACCGACTAAGCCGCCGGTCGACGGGTTCTGACTTTCCGGTCGGCGGGTTTGGAGGATTTTTCATCCGGACCTGTTTTCGGTCGATGAACTCACCTTTTGGGCTGAATTTTCGATACCTAGTATAAATAGGATTGTTCTGGATAAAAAAACAGACACTTTTCTCATTATTATAGGTTTTTATTCTTTTATTCCATTGGAGATAGAATTGCGGATTTTACAATTGAAGAATTCAAGTTTTATTCAACGAAACGACATTCCAATTCTTTTAATCTTTTGAAATTTTATTTTATGCATATGATGATTATTATTTTTGTTATTTTCATTGTGTTACTTATGGGTGAGTAGTTTATTTATTAATTCTAGGGTTTGCAATTCGTGTTGAAGCTATGTATTTAATTTAATCTTGTTATTTTTCCCGTCCGATTAATGTGTTTGAATGCTCTTGTGCTTATATCTCATGCATAGGTTAGTGGCCATAATTTATGTATGTTAGCTAATTAATTTGAGACCTGACGGAGATGATTAATTAGTGGGATTAATTGAACTGTTTGATACACATTCTACGGAATCTGTAGGAGAATTATCTGATGATTTAGGGAGTTAATAATTTACCTAGAGACGAAAGTGATAGGCATTTTATTAATCTACTGCTACCTTGAGACCTGGCGGAGATATGTAGTTATATTTCTGATTCTTCACCATTAATCGGATTAAATTGGGAGTTATTAGGATTGGATTAATGCATAGATGATACATGTAATGTGCAGTCCCTAGAATTAATATCTTGTTAATTGATTGAATTTGTTTAGTTATTTTATTAGGATTAATTGTGTCTATTTGGTCCTATTTATTTGCTTTTATTGTCATTGGTTAATTTCATGTCTAGATTTAAGAAATTTGAAGTTAGGTAATCTGGATAATAGAAAATTGTCAGCTTAGTACTCAGTTAAATCAAATATTCAGTCTCTGTGGATACGATATTTGATTCACCAGTTGTATTGCATTGTCCTGTGTTAGTTGCATTTTAGTGCATTAAAAAAATTAGTGCATCACACACTCACGTAGGTGATTCCAATTGTGCGTATCAAAAGCACAAACAACATTATTGAATCATTAAGAGAGAGAAACTCATCCTCACAATCAACACATCACAATACAACCATCAAGTCCATCTCAAATAGGACCACCCAAAATAGGGCTATGGCACATCATGAATACAAACATCAAATTCGTCTCTCTAGGATCACCTAAGTAAGGGCTATGGTTAATCATGCCAAATATCTCAAAGATATATCAAACAAAAATAGTACATAGACAATACAGCTTCGTTTAACCTTGTAGAAGGTTTCCACTGGATGTCTTCACACAATGTTTTACACATCTTCCTTTCAAGGAGCTGGTGTTTAAGGTTATCTGTCTCATCTATTCACGTGTAGCCAATAAAGGCGTCCAAATTTGGATACCAATTAATGGAGTTTAAACCCAACCACCAAGTCAAGAAGTGATCATTTCATCCGCAATTCATAATCAACAAGGTGAAAGAAAATTGCACAAAAACCAAACCATAAGCATGCATAAATGCAATCTGATCAACGCCTTAATAATTAGGCTTCTATATTAGAAAAACATCATGAAAACTATAAAATCCACTTTAAGAAATATCATCAAATAAGTAGTGTGAATCATAAGTCTATTATGCATAGACTAATCAAGTAATTACTCCAAACCCACATACTTCCCATAGTAGTTTCGTTGACACCATCATATTAGACTCTATATGTCATGTTCATAACTCTTTGCTAAAGATCCGAGATGCCATATGCAATTTTCGAATCTCAAACATGAGACAAATCATTTGAGAACCTTTGCAGATTTCTCCAAAAATGAAATTCAACTTTCCCATAACTGATTCTTAAAGCTGAATAACCATCTGAAAATTCAACTTGATTTAGTTAGAAAATTTTAAATTCGAGATTCCTGATGAATATAGGCATGAGGTCAAGAGGAAAAGATCTCTCTTTTCTGTCCATTTTCCTTGACTATCTGAACTGGACAAGCTTGGACAAGCATTCAGACATAGCTTTCTCTTTCTTACATCTGTCATCTTCACCTTCTATCATTGCTAGGGGTCTTGGCTTACTAAACCAGTGAAGAAAAAAAAAAGTGTGCTTCTAGACATCTTCAATTTTTCCTTATTAAAGGAACAACTAAAGAATAGCAACTGTACAATTAAAATAATATGTCATTTAGACATATATAATATCATAAAAAATAATTTTTATTCAATTATACCTTGAAAATGATCTCTTTAAAGTAACTAATTAACCACGAACCCAATTCGCAGTAAAAAACTTATGTAACTGATGAGTGTGGTTTTTGCATCATTTATTGAGCTTCACATGATGTATTTTGATGAGTTAAATGTGTGTTTTTATCCCCCTTTGCCTTTTAACCTCCCGGTTTGGAAATTTTATTTCTTGTTTGAGTTTTATAGGAAATGGTGGATTAATGAATGAATTTTTGAGTGATTCAATGCCATGGGAAGATAGAGGATCGAATTGGGAGCACGCTGCAAGTTGAATCACCTCAATCGGACAAGAAACGAGAGAGAACGAAGCAAAACCGTGAGAGGTGTCGGAGCAGGATCGGAGGCGCGATCTGCTCACTCGCGCCCGTAGGCGCGACCCAAGTCGCGTCCATTGGCACGAGCTGCTCACTCGCGCCCGAGGCGCGACCCGATCAACCTGATGAGCGGCGCGACCCGTGCACAGGGGCGGCGCGAGTGGACGTCGACACAGAGGCCCCAAGAGTCAGTTACGGGGCGCGACCTCCGTGGTCGCGCTCGTGCACTTTTTTCCCGATTTTCTATCATTTTCACCCATTTTTTATTTTCTTTAATTTCATTTATCCCCCCACTCTATATAAACCTCCCATGGACGAAATTGAGAGAAAAAACCCTAGCACCCATAGAACACACATCCATTTTCCACCACCACACACCCAAAACTCTTCACATCACAAAATCCTCTTCTCCCACACCTCTCAAACCCTAGCCACACATCAAACTCACACCCTAGCTAGGATTTCCACCTAGCTAGGGTGAATAAGGAGCTAGAGCTTGAAGATGGAGCAAGGAGGAGAAGAATGGAAGCAAGGATGGATTCGAGGCCCAACTTCCGGGTTGTTTCAAGTTTCTTTTCCTTGTTTTTATTTTGATTTTCTTTGAGATGATTTAGTCCTTGCATTTGTATGATCCTGGGCTAGATTATTTTGTATTTTGGGATTGAGAATATTTTGGTATTTATGCATTTATTTTTCCATTAATTGTTTATGACCCTATTTCATTTCTAGTGCTTATGCTATGTATGGGTTTTGGTTAATTGATCACTAATTGACATGATTTTATCTATTGATTCCTAAATCGAGAGATGAGTCTCAATAGACGAACCCTAGGCACAAGACACTTTTGTCAATAAATTCGAGAGAATTGAGGCTTAGTGTGAGGGCTTGAAATCCTTAGAGCTTTTGGTAAGTACATGTGCAGGATTCGATCGGAGACGGTGAACCTAGCATGTACTCTACAACTTGAGTGTCTCGTGAGAGAGCTTAGGATGCATTAGAGATTGCCCTAGTGAAATTTAACACCAAAATAGACATTTGATAGGATCATTAGTGTTAAGTACCTGAATAAATCAATCCCGAGAGTACCTCTGCCTTCATGTTTTCTTCTCCATTTATTTTACCCATTTATTTATTGTTTTCCCTAATTTAGATTAGTTAGTTTTCCTTTTTATCCTTCGTCTAGATAATGATTGAGATCCGATGTCATAGTACATACAATTAGATATAATTTAGTCTCTGTGGATACGACACTTGCTCACCACTGTCTACACAGCCCCGTCCTCTTGCGGGTTGTGCTAAATTTTGGCCGATCAAATTTTTGGCGCCGTTGCCGGGGACTAAATGATTTAGTTGTGTTATTATGATAAGGATTACATTGTTAATCTAGACATTGTTTTTTTGGTTATTATTTTTCATTTCTTGTTTGTTTGTGTTTTGTTTTTGAAGGTTGAGTAAGCACGTGGAATGGGAGGATAAACATCGAAGGAATCCGGACGCTGACGTCTTTTGTCATCTTGCCTTCCCAAATCATTTGTGAGCTCGTCTAAGGTGAACCACTTCTTTCCTTCAAACTTATTCTCACTTAGTGTCGAATAAGTTTGTGGGAAGGAAGTGTGGTTATCTTGGATCTCTCCTTCTTTTTTATTTTGTTTGTTTTATGTGTTGCATTGCATATAGGTTGCATTAGTTTGATTTTATTTTTATTTTCGTCTTGTTTGTTTGTTTGCACGTTTCAATGCTTTAAATAACCGGAAGTTTTTGGGATCTTGAGTCTTGAGAAATTGTTGAGATTGTATGAGATTTGGATTGATGGCTTGCTTATGATGAATTAATTTTCATAGATTGTTTTGAAAATTTTGGGTATGATTGTGATTTGCTGAAGTATGCCTTTGATGGATTTTTGAATTTTTTTTTGTGCCTTTGGAATTTGTTGAGCTTGTGAGATTTGGGCCTAAGACTTGGTCTTATTTTATTCTAGTGTGTTTATCATTCATGCATGTTTTCTCTAGAACTTACTTTATGTCTTTCTTAAGACCGTGTTGGTGTGCTCTGAAATTAGGAAGTGATTAAAGGCCATCTTTGTTAGCCAATTGTTCACCCAAATTTCTCATGATCACCAACAAATTCTTTCCTTAGTAGCCACTTTGAGCTTTGAAGCCTCTTTCTTTGTTTGAGCCTTATTAAATCATTGGATGAAAACTTGTGGAGAAGGGAAAAAATGGAGAATTGTTGAATGAGTGGGGGGATGTTTTGGTTTGAAGGAAAATCATTTTTCTCGAGAAAATTTGTGAAAAAAAAATGAAAGAAAAACAAAAGAAAAATGAAGAGAGAAGTGAATGAAAAGATCAAAAGCTTAAATGAAGACAAAAAAATGCAACAAATTGTTGTTGTGGTTGTTAAGGTTGGAAGGAAACTCAAATGAGTTTTACTGAGGAACACAAAAGAAAATTGGGAAGTGAGGCATCAAATGTAGTAAGTTGGAATCCAATGTTCCAAACATATTAGTCACTTAGCCAAATTTCCCACTTTAACCAAAAAGCTTACATTACAACCTCTCAAAAGACCTTTATGATTCTCATTTCGAGCACACATGTTTGTAGTGGTGAGATTAGACTAATTGCAAGCATATGGTAGATTGCATGTCATGAAATGATTGTGAGTGTATACACGTCCCATTCTAAACACTTGTGTGTTTGAGAGAACAAAATACCTAGAGAGATGATAAATTTCTAAGGCATTGTATTTTTGAATCCATCTTTGGTGTGTTGAAGCATTGAATTTCATACTCTATCAAAAAAAAATTGAATCTCTGAGGCATGAGCCATCTTTACGGATTTCATCATTTCAACATTTTCTCTTCTCTTCATTGTTTGGGGACAAACAATATTTTAAGTTTGGGGGAGTTGATGAGTGTGGTTTTTGCATCATTTATTGAGCTTCACATGATGTATTTTGATGAGTTAAATATGTGTTTTCATCCCCTTTTGCCTTTTAACCTCCCGGTTTGGAAATTTTATTTCTTGTTTGAGTTTTATAGGAAATGGTGGATGAATAAATGAATTTTTGAGTGATTCAATGCCATGGGAAGATAGAGGATCGAATTAGGAGCACGCTGCAAGTTGAATCACCTCAATCGGACAAGAAACGAGAGAGAACGAAGCAAAACCGTGAGAAATGTCGGAGCAGGGTCGGAGGCGCGACCCCAGTCGCGCCCAGAGGCGCGATCTGATCACTCGCGCCCGTAGGTGCGACCCAAGTCACGTCCATTGGCGCGAGCTGCTCACTCGTGCTTGAGGCGCGACCCAATCAACCCAATGAGCGGCGCGACCCGTGCACAGGGGCGGCGCGAGTGGATGTCGACACAGAGGCCCCAAAAGTCAGTTACGGGGCACGACCCGCGCCAAAAGAAGGAGGCGCGACCTCCGTGGTCGCGCCCGTGCACTTTTTTCCCGATTTTCTATCATTTTCACCCATTTTTGATTTTCTTTAATTTCATTTATCCTCCCACTCTATATAAACTTCCCATGGACGAAATTGAGAGAAAAAACCCTAGCACTCATAGAACACACATCCATTTTCCACCACCACACACCCAAAACTTTTCACATCACAAAATCCTCTTCTCCCACACCTCTCAAACCCTAGCCACACATCAAACTCACACCCTAGCTAGGATTTCCACCTAGCTAGGGTGAATAAGGAGCTAGAGCTTGAAGATGGAGCAAGGAGGAGAAGAATGGAAGCAAGGATGGATTCGAGGCCCAACTTCCGGGTTGTTTCAAGTTTCTTTTCCTTGTTTTTATTTTGATTTTCTTTGAGATGATTTAGTTCTTGCATTTATATGATGTTGGGCTAGATTATTTTGTATTTTGGGATTGAGAATATTTTGATATTTATGCATTTATTTTTCCATTAATTGTTTATGACCCTATTTCATTTCTAGTGCTTATGCTATGTATGAGTTTTGGTTAATTGATCACTAATTGATATGATTTTATCTATTGATTCATAAATCGAGAGATGAGTCTCAATAGACGAACCCTAGGCACATGACACTTTTGTCAATAAATTCGAGAGAATTGAGGCTTAGTGTGAGGGCTTGAAATCCTTAGAGCTTTTGGTAAGTACATGTGTAGGATTCGATCGGAGACGGTGAACCTAGCTTGTACCCTACAACTTGAGTGTCTCGTGAGAGAGCTTAGGATGCATTAGAGATTGCCCTAGTGAAATTTGACACCAAAATAGACATTTGATAGGATCATTAGTGTTAAGTACCTGAATAAATCAATCCCGAGAGTACCTCTGCCTTCATGTTTTCTTCTCCATTTATTTATTGCTTTCCCTAGTTTAGATTAGTTAGTTTCCTTTTTTATCCGTCGTCTAGATAATGATTGAGATCCGATGTCATAGTACATATAATTAGATATAATTTAGTCTCTGTGGATACAACACTTGCTCACCACTGTCTACACAGCCCCGTCCTCTTGCGGGTTGTGCTAAATTTTGGCCGATCAATAACAATAGTCTCATAAAGAATAAGGACCCCAATAAAAATTTTGACTAATAAATAATCTTTAAACTTTATACACGTTTGTTGAATGTAGCAACCAACAAAGTGGAATCATAAATAAGCTCAATACCAAACTGAAGCTTGAGAAATCAATTTAGACACAAATGAGTTCAAATATAAAATATAAAATTGTTGATCAATATAAAATAATACTCTACCATTGAAAGAGTATCAGACAAAAACTCATCAATGTTTTTCTAAACAATTGTTATGTTATTCCTCAATGTATAGATAAATTAGATTCCAATATACATAGACTACTGCTGAAAGGAACATTTTAGCATTATAGCACAAGAACTCAACAAAATGTGAGGCATCTATCTATTGAATACTAATTTTGGTTTTATGTCTTCAGCAACCCACCATTATTTTTCAAAGACAAAATCCATGTGATTTTAACTCATCAAGCAAAAACAAATCGAGAATCACCACATATTCCTCATTCAATTGTAAAAAGAATTACTATTCTAATTGAATAAAAATAAAAGGATATTACTTGAAAGCAGCATCGTAATACAAAAGACATAAAAAACAAGATCAAATTCTATCTCAGATTGTGTGAGAAGGTAAGAGTGTAGAACATGTGTTTCATCACATTCCGAGCCCCCACAATTCACGAATGCCCCTTATAGCTTCTAAGATTATTACTTGCAATTTGTTCCACTAACCACTCCAATTTCGACAAATATGGAATGGTTATAACAATTGAAGAGACCACTGGATATCACTTTCAAATTGTAGGTCGAATAATTAGAGCAGAGGAAAATAGAGATAGAATTGTTGTGCCGTGGTGAGACGCCACTACCTTAAAAGTGATATCGGCAGACCCGAGATACAAAGCTTTGAAGTCGATCATTCCCCAAGGTTAACACAACATTCAATTCACGCGTGCATTCACGGAAATTGAACTGGAGACGTACGAACAATTGCACAGCTTGAATCATAGGGAAACTTTATTGTGTAGAGTGAATCAAAATCATTCCCAAGAAACTCAAGAAGAAAAGACAGTTAAATAGATATAACAGACCGCTTCTCCATGTCTTGGAGACTTAGTCGTTCAGAGTAGATTTCTCTAACTGAAAGCCGAAGAAAACTTCTGTCAAGACCAAGTCCAACATAAATTAGGGCTTAAACATAATATTTGGGCCACAAGAAGGAGTTAGAGTTTTTTTAAGGACAACAACTTAGGCCGATTTGGAAAACAGGACAAATTTATTGCAGGCCGAAATTTAAGGACATTAACATTTAATTGTTGCGTCTGTAGGCCAATTTTCAGCCCGAACAAGCTGCACCTCACGTGAGATGCACGTGATATCCTACATGGAGCCCGTTCGCTGATTTGGACGCCACATTGCACTCCCCTCTACTTAGAAAAATCTGGAACACCGAAAAAATGCTTAAACTTCTAATTCCTCCCAAATTAACGAATGAACCCTAATTTCTGAAGGAACACAAATCGCTCATCCCAAATTCATAGAAGCGCGACAGTGAAACATTAGATCTCTTGCACAACTGGTAAAATCAAAGCTCGGCGATGATGGTGAACGTGAGGGAGAAGCAGCATCTTAATCGACCGCCTCCTATGTACAGTAAGTAACTATCTCCCACTCTCTCTATTTATCTCTTTTATCTTACGTTTTTGGGGTTTAAGGTTTAGGTGTGGTCTCAAATAGTTTTGTTTGTACTGATGGTGCGTATGAGAGGCCACCACCTGTTTTCAATTCTGTGGCTATCTTTCATCCAGATTTCTCATTTGGCATGATTTTTAGTTCTAAGGATCAATTTAAGAAGGCTGTGCAGTCTCATGCAATTAATAATAAAAGATCTGTAAAGTTTACAAAGAATGCACCTGATAGATGTTATGCAAGATGTGTAGATGAAGATTGTCCATGGAAAATTAACCTGACCAAAATGAAGGATGAAGATACATTTCATATTAGGGAGTTTGTCGGCACTCATGAATGTGATAGTACTTTTCATGTTAAGAACATGAAATCCTTAATAAAGAAGCAGCCACAATAGCAGTTAGAAAATAGTAAGAAGAAGTAAAATTATAGAAAGAATGCAAACTAATCAAACATAAGCGCTGAAATAGCTTCATTAATTTGGATTTCAACGATTATCCAAACATTACAGTGCCTAATTCATAATCTTCTTCACAACATAAGCTTCTTCACAACAAAATGATATCCTAATCTTTCCAATACACTAATACATCAGCTGCTTAATTCATAAGCTTCCAACAGAGTTCTTCCCAACATAAACTTCACAAAAATAGATTAACATAAGCTTTTTCACAGCAAAATAATACCTAATAATCTTTTTAATATACTAATACATTAGCTTCCATAGTAGAATGATACACAGTAGGATGTTAAACAACCACAATTTTTTCTTGGTCTTCTTCAACGCTACAACCTCTGCTTCTGCACCATTAATCCTCCTTAGCAATCCGGGAATAATTGCTCTTGCACGGGCACACATCACAGCATCGTACCAAGTCCAAAAGCCGCAACTATCAATCTTAAAAAAAAAATAAGAAACAAGCTTTTACTGTGCGAAATAGTGTCCAAAAACAAGTTTTTTGTCAAAATAATTGTGTGACGACCCAAAATTTCATAAATAAAAATATCTCATTTATTCAAATAATAGAGTTTAATACAACGGAAATAATATTTAAATTAAAATAATATTTAATTAATCTTGACTATCACCCCATCTCCACGTCACCGCCCGAGCATCTTTAGCCTGAAAAATAAATAGCTTTGGGGTGAGTGCTCTGAACTCGGTGGGATCCACATTTATCCAAATTATACAAATACATAACATAGCAAGTCATCATATCATAGTGCCCGTAAGCCATCATATCATAATAACCCGGAGAGTGTCATCAATAAACATAAAGCCCGTAAGCCATCATAAATATCCAGAGGGGGTCATCATAAACATAAAGCCCGTAGGCCATCATCAAATAACTCGGAGG
The DNA here is from genome assembly GCA_026008535.1 of Perilla frutescens. Classification (NCBI taxonomy): domain Eukaryota; kingdom Viridiplantae; phylum Streptophyta; class Magnoliopsida; order Lamiales; family Lamiaceae; genus Perilla; species Perilla frutescens. The sequence goes on along the minus strand of BRKX01000008.1, from coordinate 7,153,823 downwards.
GTGTCATCAATAGCGCCTACATATCATATACAAGTATAATAGGGATAAATGTACTTTAATTTCAATGTCGGATCCCCCACCTTTACTTGACTTTAAAACTTGACTGAAAACGAACTTAATTAAATCTGTGCGCGCCGCCTAGCATTAAATATTAAAAATAATAATTATCATAATTTTAATAATAATAATTATCATAACTTTAATAATAATAATAATAATAATAATAATAATAATAATAATAATAATAATAATAATAATAATGCAAAGTGAAACACTACCCAAACTCCAATTCCTCTCGGCCCAATACTACCATTCACAAACTCTATTGAAACAAGCCCAATAATCCTAGCCCATCTCACCATTCATTATTAAAAATAAAACAAATCCACTCACCTAACCCCTTTTATTTTCTCGCTCCCCTCCATCTCTCATTTACGTAACCCCCCAACCACCAAAACAACCAACTTCTTTATCTCTCATCAAAACAACTCCCAGCAGCTTTCTCCTCTCTCTTCTCTCTCTCTCTCTGACTCTTCTCCATAACACTCCCTATCAAACACCCACACCGCTGCTACTGTACTTCGCACTACCGCCACCACCGTCATCCCAACTCACCATCGAGATGCCACCGCCACTCATTCTGCTCCCCCCTTTAACTTTTTCCTTCTCCCAAGCATGTTATGCGATGCAAACAGAAGATTAAAATAAAAGAGCGTGATGGGAGAAATACCTCAATGAAATCTAGGGGATAGTGAAATCTAGAGGAGAGAAAAATGTTTGTGGTGTGATTTGTGGATGAGCAAAGAGGTCTATTTATATTGTGAATTTTTTATTTGAAAAGGAATGAAATAAGTCATTGATCAATTTACTGAAATCTCGAAAAGAAATTGATCGGATTTTGGCTCCATCAAACGGAAAATCTGCCACTTGCATTATGTTGTTATAGTCACATTGCAATTGAGGAAGAAGAAGCAACATTTGGGCTTTTCCAAGTGGGCTTATAGAAATAATATTTTGATGTATTGGGCTTCACATAAATTTAAGGTTTGGGCTCAAAAAAAATTTACATGATATAATATTAAAATTCCACTAATAATGATAAAAGTATCTTTAAAATATGTAATCAATTTAATGTACTTATTTTATGTAAATATATAATTGCTAAGGTGCGACTTATAGGACTAATAAATATTAATAATTTCATGCTTTGAAATAAAAATATCATTTAGGAAAAAGATAATAATAGCGACTCGTAAATTAAAAATTTGGGTCGCTACAAATTGCTTCTAATAACATCCATCTCAACAAAAATGGAAATAAGGACAGTGATTAAACTAAAAAAAAATGAATTGGAGAATTCTTACACCAGATCTCGCGGGCAACAAAGAAACCTCCTCCCCGGATTATCAGGAGTCCATGATGTGCGAAGTGCAGCTCTGACTTCACACCTACAAAGCACGTTCGGATTTACTTGCCCGTTCATGGTCCTAAATGTCGATCTTCTCAGTACTAAGGTTCTACCATTTGACGAAAATATGATTTCTGTTGTGGCACGCTATTTTTTAAGTAGAGGGGAGTGCGATGTGGCGTCCAAATCAGCGAACGGGCTCCACGTAGGATATCACATGCATCTCACGTGAGGTGCAGCCCGTTTGGGCTGAAAATTGGCCTACGGACGCAATACTTAAATGTTAATATCCTTAAATTTCAACCAACAATAAATTTGTCCTATTTTCCAAATCGGACTAAGTTGTTGTCCTTAAAAAAACTCTAACTCCCGCAAGAAGAAAAATCAATCCCAGAAGAAGCCACATAACACCTCTCAAACAAAAGCCCAAAGAGTTGTCTTCCAATATGTTTATTAGGAAAACACACAAAAAAATAGAGGTGCAATAATGACACAAGACAAAGCAAAATAGAAAAGATGAAAAGTTGTTGCCATTTCCAACAATTACCAGATCAGAACGTGAGTACTATTAAGTTAATAAAATTATTCTGATTAATTTGTTACTCTGATTTAAAAAACATTGTATGGATCAAAATTTAGAGGCAGGTCCTTCGAGACGTATGTAATCATACATAAGTTCCCTAAAAGGTCCTAAATTCCTTGTCTGGGTCAAAAAAATTGTGTTTCTTCCTTCCACAAGTCCACTCCCTGCTACGTCAATGCTGTAAAAATGGTACAACCCATGAATGCCATGTCTCGCTAGTGCATTGTCTTTGCCAATCAATCCCGTGCTGAACTCAGCACCCGATGATCTTGGATTGTTTATACGTACCTACACACACGTTCAATTCTTAAATTTACTTCATATATATGATATATCTAACTTTCCATTCATTTAAGAAATTTTGAGGTGACATATATACTTGTAGTTCGCCACCATTGGCTGATGCAAGTGCTAGTTGAAGAGTGTAGTTTGCTCCTTTGACAACATTTTTTAGATCGAATTGGATTTGCCACGTCGTTGCTTCATAGTTCTTACCCCCTACATTCCTGTTGATCGATTACAATATTTTTAATTATTTTTTAACAAGAAATTTTTACCCCTATATTAAATATTAATTACTTACCTTGTTGGATGCACAAAGAACCAATCTTTGGTGTAGTTACTTCGTCCGACTGTGTAAACCAAGTCTGTGTCGGGATATTGATCCTTGTAACGTGTCCATAATCCATATTGTCTGAACCTGCAGTAAATTGATTGACAATAAAAATATGAATCAATTAATTAGGGCTCGTTTGCTATGCAACATATATATGGTATAGGTATTAGGATTAGGGGTAGTGGTTCGAACTTTTCAATGGGTCGTGGGTACGGATGGATCTTGAATCTTGGATCGGGATCCGGGATGAAAAATTCAGCAGCCGTCCGATCAGGAACTCCGATCTCCCACAGTGTTGGACCTCTTCTTGGAGCCTCAAAAACAACATTTCTTACATCAACAATGGATCCACCTGCAATTTGGATGTCGGAAGCATGCTTGTAATCTCCAAGAGTTCCAGAAACTACTGCAAACAGGCTATATGTTCCGGGCACCACATTCTTGATCATGAAATTCCCCTTCTCATCTGTTTCTGTCCAATATTGATAACCCTAAGCAAATAATAATTAATATTAGCTCTAACTTTAATTATTATATTAAGAAGAAGATTAAGCTAGAAACTATATATGTCATGTAATGCTAACCTCTCTCTCTTTCTCTCTCTCACACACACAGACGCGCACAAACATCTAGAATTAATTAAATGATGATGATACCTTGTTTTCTAACTGCCATGAGCCTGCGGCTCCAGGTGGAGCCAAGCCCACATAAGCTGATGCTCCAGGCACAGGATTCTTGTTTTTGTACCTTTCAAAGATTAATAGGTAATTAATTCGATATGATATTAAAGAAATTCGTATTTCAATATTCTTAATAATTATTATTTTTAAAAAAGGCCCTTGTTGAAAGATATACAAGACGTAAAAATTATAATGATTGTTGTGATGAAATTACGTACCAGTCATGAACAAATAATTGACCACTCACAGCTCCCCTTTCCTTGGATTTAAGGAAGTCTCGTGAGAGTGGGAAATTATAAGGCCAGGCAGCTACCTCCTTGCGCATCTGATCGGTCATCAATCATCATACTTATATAAATTAATTATATATATATATATATGTAACAAATATTATTTATATATTACTATATATGCATGATTGATTAATTTATAAGCTTAGAATAATCAATTAAATAAAATAAACAATGAAATGAATGAATGAATGAATGAATACCCTCTGTTTAGCGTCTTCCCAAAGGAGAGAAGGATCGGCAGTGTTGGGATGAAGATGGGAGTTTAAATAAATAAAAACCGGCCCCAAAACCTTTTTCCAGTACTCTCCTGTCTCGAACTTGAGAGCTATGTCCTCTCCAACATAATGTGTGCTCATAAACATCTTTATATATGTATTCATTTCAAATACATGACATATATATAAATACGATTAATAAATATATAATTAATTAAGTAATTAATGATATATATATATATATATATAATTGGAAATTAATTAATTTCTATATATATATTATTGGAAGTTGCAAGATCATTAATTCGTACTTACAGAAAGCATAGTTGGACCAACATGAGAAGTAAGATCCTGCTTGAAGGGTCCTCCAGTTTTGAATTCATTGGTAGGCGTTATCATCCAAACTCCCACGCCCAGATCGCTGCTCACCCACCCATGGACCTTGTTATCTTTGTTGTCACACGAGAACAAGTATTTATCGTCCACCTAATTCAATTTCACAAATTCTCACATCGCAAGATGGTGTGACACAAATTTTATTTTATTCGTAAATAATATATACATGAATTAATAGCTTACCTCTCCTTTTAGTTGGGGATTAGATGCATTCGTCAAGAGAACAGCTTCAGGATAATCCAGAGGTTGACCACTAGATCGATCCCCAGGCATTGGCATAACCCTTTGCCTTTCGTCCGACATTGCCATGTACTCAAACCTAGACACACACATATATATATATGATAAATGTAATTCGTGATTATTTAAGAAAACCATATATGCATGCATATATATTTGTAATTTTGAGTTAATACTTGTCTTCTTGGAGCTTGAACACGATTCTTCCTTCCTGGATTAGAAATGGTGGCCATTCTTTCAATCGCTCAAGCACAGTATATGTATAAAATCCAGGAGAGTCTCTTAGCATTACAAATCTGTTCATTAATTCATGTATTTCAAATTAATTAATTAATTTAATTACGAGTTAAAAATTACGTACTCAGTCAAAAATTCTTATACATTCATCACCTTTTATCGATGTTTAAAGGAACTTCTGTGCTTCCCACTGTCCATGTTCTGGTGAAGGATATTTCTGTTTGATCTTCGTTTTGCACAATGATTTTATAGCTTCTACCTAAAAACCTGAACAAAAATTTAATCCAATTTTGTCTTAGCATTTTACCTTAATTGTCACACCCTTTTACATAAATATGTATTGAAAATTAATTAATTTGTGATCGATTCACGTTTAAATATATACTTACTTATCCATGATAAAACGATCTCCCGGCTTGTTCCAAGAGACATCCCAATACCTGACAATAGTCACGACTCATTAATCATAACATTTTTCTGTAATCGGTGATTGGGTTTCAAAGTTAATTAATTAATCTATATAATATCATGAGTATATATTCCATTATATTTTTAAAACAATTCAATTTGCTAGTCATGATAAGTATAAAGGAAAATGTTTACCCTCTATTATCCTCTTCATTTCGAGTATTAAGCAAATTCTCACCCCCTTTATATGTTACACCGATGACCATACCATTTGGTACGGACAATGTCAGATTCACCAATCCATTGGTCAATACAACCTGCAATTAAACATTTTTCATGTAAAAAAAAAAAAGGAGAGAAATTATTATTATATGCCGTTTATAAAAAAGATATATATAATCATACTTTAATTTTACCCCATGGTAATAAAATAAGAAGGGTCGAAATTGTTTATGTATATAATTATATATGCAAACGTTAATTAGCTTTTTACATGTTGATCCTGGTGAAACAAATGGACTCCAGAAGATGGCATAACAACTTCAACACCTTCTTCCAACATCATTGACCTGAAATTAATTAATTGATAGACAAACCAGATTATCAAATTAACTATATATTCGATATAGAATTGAATAAATTAAGATATTTAGTGTATGGGGACTTTGTTAATTTTAGATAACTCATGATCATTGAGTCAAGAAGTCATTAACTCCATCAATTAGGTCACTTAAGCAGATATTTGGGATAGTGACGTTACCGATCCAAATCCTGAGAAATGGAGAGTCGAAAGAATAGCTGAACAAGCAGGCCAAGCCACAAGATGAATCCATCTCCCAGCCGAGATTTTCCCATTCTTTAGCCTATTTTCTGCAAATGTGTTTATAAAAAAATGTAAGTATAACTAATTAATTACCAACCGATTGTAACTTGTAAGCATGAAAATGCTATATTCTCCAACTTTTGCTGCATTACGCTGATGATTATGAAGAGATTAATGATCGATAATTAATGATAAGAGTTAGAGGCTCCAAGAATCAAGTTATATGGCTCCTCAGCTTTTATATATATATATATACACACTCCTCAGATCAATTCAATTGATTTTTCTTTGCTATTTTACTCTCAAGAAATTGAGCATGTAATGGAAAAGAGGCAAAAAATGATTAATGCATGCAAAATTTATTTATTTTTATTTTACAAAAGAGACACAACTTAATTTTCTAAAGATAAAAAAAGAAAATTATCTACGAGATCTGATTGACAAGTCTGAGCTAGATTTTGATAATAATCTCATCATCACGCAATTAATTTCATGAGATCGTATTCAACATTTATATATCTAAAAGATGTAAAATGGAGGATCTTCACAATTAGTGAACTGATTATTATGATTTATGATCAAGGATTTTGGATATGGTGGATATACCTAAAATCCAATTCCACTTCCAGAAAAATAATATATATTTGCTGATTTTTTTTATTAAGAATATCATATTTTTGTCCTGCATATATTATTGATCTACTACTATTATAAAAGTGTGATGTTTTACAAATTTTGATTTACCCATTATATTCCTATTACAACTTTAATTTAAGGGTAATTGTGTAATATAATATATAATATGTATTTATAATGTAAAATCCAATATAATATATTAGTTTTCATATGAATCTACTACTATAGTACTATATATGAAAAGATCCTTATTTTACAAAATTGAATTTAACTAATACATCCCTATAATATATTTAAATTAAGCACAATAGGGTAATATAATAAATCTACAACATGAACTTTTTAGAAAAATTTACACTTTGATACTTACATTTTGGACACTTTAAAAAGTGACCCACTTTATTACTATTAACAAAACAGTACCCACTTTTTCAAAATTTTTGCAAATCTGACCTTGATCAAATTTCCAGCCTAAAATATCTACGTGGCATGCCCAATAATTTTATTTTATTTTTAGTTCATAATTGATATGGAATATCCAGGTAATATTTTTTATTGGAGCAAAAAAGTCATGCAAGAATTTAGGCGTGCCACATAGATATTTTAGGGTGGAAATTTGATCAAGGTCAGATTTGCAAAAATTTTGAAAAAGTTGATATTGTTTTGCTAATAGTAATAAAGTTGGTCATTTTTGAAAAAGTGTCCAAAATGTAGATATTAAAGTGTAAATTCCCCAACTTTTTATTATGATGTGACATAAAATTTCTAACGTGATTTTTATGCAAATAATCATTCAGTTGATATGCATATATATAGTAGTAATTAATAAATATTATTATCAACTTCCATAATATTATATTTAAAATACATATATAATTTCGATTGGTTATCAATTTGATATGTGCGTGTGTGTATAAGTTTCTAATTTCAACTAACATATTATTTTTTAATTAAATTCTAGGCAATTCATTGATATGTTTATAAACCAATATGATATAAATTATGGATTAATATATATAAAATGTATATCACATGCATTCATGTCAATTATTTTTATTATTCTTGTTTTATATATGATGAATGTTTGTTCTAATTTATTTTTTAGCAACAATTTAGGGATGTCGAATTTTTCACAATTCAAAAGGTGACATTATTAAAATATTTTAAAAATCATGTTGAATTTCAAAATTGGTCAAGTATATAATAATTTTATTATCTGAGAATTATAAGTATAATTTATTCAATATATGTCAAATTTAAATTTTTTGCTTATAAAGTACAGATTTACATCATGTTATATCAATAATTCAAATATTAGTGAACTGTAATAGATAAAAAAAAATAGCAAAAATGCTATATAATGTACATAAATTGAAACAATTTCATTACAAAAGAGCGATGCAAACTTATACAAGTTTGGAAGAAAAAAGTATTCTCATTGGATGACAACGTCTGCCTCTTCTCAGTTTGGTCCACCAACTTACCGTCATTCGTAGTGTAATCAACCCCCGTTGGCATGGTCTGTTGGCCCTCAGCGTTGATTACAATGACAGGTTTCTCCTCCACGATGGTGACTACGTCAACAACTGTGAAACCTAAGTTATTTGAACCAACTTCTCTCTCCTTAATTTTCACACTCCGACCTTCATTCAGCCGTTTAGCCCCATCCATTCTAGGCACCGATTCAACACCAGTAGTTATTACCTGTTTATCAACGAAATCGACATAATCTTGATATTTCTTCACAAAGTTCTCATCTAAATTGATGCTCAGACTGACATCAACAACACCAGAGATTTTATTCAAACCATTTAAGCTCTCTTTCAAGTTCAGCTTCAATTCTTGACTAACATTGGTAAACAAGTCCTTCTTAGAAAAATTAGGATTTTCATTTCTAATTTCTCTCTTTAGCCTCGAACTCTTCTCCGCCAACCTTGCAGATCGTCTTGTTCATTGGGCTTGCTTAATATTCAGCTTCAATCGGAAGGGGACGGAGCCATTGTTGAGCTTGGTGCCGAAAAACACAACTCTATTAAGGTGGTTTCTGGAGGATTTCATGGCGATGAAGGGAGAGACAACGTCGAGGGCGTGAATTTGAGCAGTTGAGGACGCCATTTCTGAATGAACTGGGGTTTGCAGTTGGTGATAAATATAAATTTGAATCGAGCCAACCTTAGGTAAAATGAGAATTGGGGGAAATGGCGTTAAAAATATTGGAAAAATTATACATCTCATTAATATAGAATTTGGTATAATATAGAATTGGGGGTTAGTTTCCTTTCTTAGAATTTTTTTGACGGGATTAGTTCCCGGTTCCTGTAATTTTTTTTTGTTCTAATAATACACATCTCACTTAATATTTGAGAGATAAAAATAGGTGTCACAATTTAATGTTTCACAATTGAAAAGAGGGAGGCATAAATGCTCGAATAGGTTAATAATTATCATGTATACTTTGAATTTGTAATAAAAATGTGGTTTAAATTTGTAAATATTGATGTTTTGTTGCTTAATTTTGAATTTGGAAACTATTGAATTACAAATATGATCAATAGGTTCAAAAATACGTTCAACTAATTTTTTTCCTAAGCCATTGATCATGTATGTTCAAAAATATATTTTCAAACATGTCTTATATTTTTGAAAATGAATTTTCGAACATAGTGATGTAGTGCAGATTTACTAAGTTCTCATTTTCTGAAACCGGCATCGTTTAATGTTTCTATCATAACTCTCTCTAAAAACGTCTGAATAATGAACGGATGGTTGTATTTGAAAGCAAGTTCAATTATCGTTCTTTCAGGATATTACTCATTATCAGAATCTTAGTATTCAGGAAGTTATGAAGGTTTGAAATAACAGTCAGATCAAGAGGGCCACTTTTATAGTTGTTGGTTCTCGAGAATCTTTTATAACTTATAAATAGTTGGTACTTTGTAGTTGATGGCAGACTTGAATATTATGAATATTTTGATATTATAAAGTGAGGATAATAGTTATTTATCCCTTGTTTCCACTTGGAAGTCGAGTTCGACGCTGTTATTTGTTATTTCATTTTTTCATTTAAATCTACCCTCATCACATAGCCTTGTATGAAAAATATGTGTAGTATTTTGAAACACACCTAATTATAAAGTATAAATATTGTAATTTTAATCTATTTTGTTCAATTTTTACTAGAATATTACTCTCAGAAATTAAAACCAAGATAACCACAAAAGAGATGTTCATTTTTGAAACCATAATGAATATTGTTTCATACCAATATAATGCATGGGAAAAAAAATTATCATCATAGATTTGTCCGAAAATCATTAGAAAAAAAAACGTTGACAAGATGTTCTATTTTAATATAAAAATATATTAATTTAAGAAGAAGTTCAAAGGGATGTTGATCGTAATAAAAAGTTTTATTATTGTATTAACATATATGAGAATCTAGCTACACTCGTCCAATATATATATATATATATATATATAGTTTTAAATTTAAATCAATTTAAATATTATTCTTTTGTTGTGCAAACTTTTATTATATTTCACATATATGCTTAATTTGTACTTTAGAAGATATACATATAATGTTCAATATAGAATTTAACATAATAATATATTACTTTTTTTTATTTTTAGATTAATGAATTCATTTTAATGTTATTAATATATATATTCTTATTCTAATTATTTATTAGATATTTATTAATATTTTCTAATTATGATATAACTTATAACTTTAAATTTTACACTTTCGAAAGTACTTTTAATTTTACATATTTTAGTAAAAAATCATACAATTTACGTGCAATGCGCGTGATCTCCGCTAGTTTAAGAAAAAATGAGATGGATATTAATTTTTTAAAATTGGGATATTAACACTAAAGAAGTTAATTGTAATATTACTGTGGAAGTAATTAATTGTTTATATATACCATGAGATACAAACAAGAAAAATATGGAATACATAGGTAGTAGCTGGAAGCTAAAGTTGGATCTATACATATATTAAGTCAAAATCTTATGAACAAAATTATCATAAAAATAAAAAAAATTAAAAAAAAAACAAAACAATCAAAAAATATAAAAAAAAAATTAAAACCGATTTTTTTAATTTTTTTAATTATTAACGACGGAAATATTCCGTCGTTATATTTTTATTTAATTATTAACGACGGAAATATTCCATCGTTAATATATTTTAATAATTTTATTTATTTATTTTTAATTATTAACGACGGAACATGTCCGTCGTTACTATTTTTCTAATAATTTTATTTATTTATTTTTAATTATTAACGACGGAACATTTTCGTCGTTATATTTTAATTTAGTTTTAATTTTATTTATTTTTAATTATTAACGACGGAACATGTCCGTCGTTAATTCTGTCGTAAATCTTAACGACTGTAGACGACACAAGACTTAACGACGGATTATGGCCGTCGTTAAAGCTAACGACTGACATTTTCCGTCGTAAATTTGGTTTTCCGACTAAAGATATAACGACGGCCGTGTTCCGTCGTTAATTCGTCGGTAGGTACAAATAACGACGGAAAATAACGGATTAACGATGGAAAATTCCGTCGCTAATCGGCATTTTTTTTGTAGTGTAAACCATAAATTATATTAATATTTTGGCCGACAAAACTCATGAGCTTCATATTGCTGTGGTCATTGCCGCATCTTTTCTAAAGTGTAGTGGGCTATGTGGTGTGGGATTAATTCCTGTTGTTAGCAAATATTTCACATAAATTTTGTTGATTGGTATGGTGGAATGAAATAACCATTCCCATGTCTATTTCCATTCCTCTGATTGGTATGTTTTAACATCGGAAATCACCATTCCCGAAGGAATCGCTATTCCCAAAAGTAAGGGAATAGTCATTCCACTCACCCCCCATGGGTTTAGCTATTCCCAATGAACCAAAAAATTAATATATTGTATATTTAGAAATAATGACGTCTTATAATATCATTTGATCATATTTAGAAAAATAATTCGAAAATTATATTAAATAATTTATTATTATCATTATTATTATTTCATAATTATTTTTATATTATATATTTATATTTAAAAAAATTAAAATATATATATTAAAATAAAATTTTGATATTTTTAAAATTGTATTGAAGAAAAATAAAAGTGGTACCAAAATAAATGTAATATATAAATATATTCTAATAAAAAATAAACTAATTATAATTTAATATATTCAGATAAAAAATTAAAATGATAAACTATTTTTCTGTGGAGTAAAAATATTTTTATTAAGGTATACAAATTATTATGTGTATTAATTAAATACTTTGGAATAAAATTTTTAATAAATTAAATAAATTATGTTTTTCTAAAATATTAGAAAAAAAAATCACTTACTATAAAAGAAATGCAATTTAGAAATATAAAAAAAAAATTACAACACGTGTTAATTATATTAGTTATTACACTTTGTTCAATTATAAAGAAATTTAAAAGTATTAAAAATATTCATTTTATAATATAAAAACTAAAATAGTATTCGATTCTGTTCTTCATTCCGGTGACACACCAATCATAAGAATTGTCATTCCATTCAGACCTTCATTCCATTCCTAAGTTCATTCCATTCATTAGTTTATTACTGTTGCTACTTTTTTGTTTATTTATGCTACCTACGATTTTTAGTTTATTAATGCTGCCCAAAACGTTGCAATTTAAACCTGAAAGAAATTCTCAAGAGTCGCACGTTTTTGTTTAAATAAGTGTAGTCGATTTTCTACAATAAATGTTAACATAAACATAGAAATTAAATTATAAATTTTTTTGTGTTTAAATATATCATATATGTATTAATGTTACCCAAAACGTTTTTTATTTTTATTTTTAATTGAAATAACTATAAATTATTTATAAAACTTAGACATTTTCACACTCAAATATTTCGGAAAAGTAATTTAACTTCATGTTAATAGTTAATATATTTAAAGATGTTATTTGAGTGAATTTCTTAAATTTGATAATTATTGATTCATCTCTAGCCATTGATTTCTATTCGATTTAGAGTGTAGCAATTGTTCGCTCTTTTATTTCACACAAAATACGATCATAAGTGTACGAGGTAAATTACAGTAAAATAACGGTGAGAACAGATATCGTATTCACGGAGACTAGCTATGCAACCTAATTAAGTACCCAATTTAAATTATCCTACTTTACCTAGATGACCGAACCAAGTTTTATGTTTTAAATAAATAAACAAAACCAAATTAAAATAAAGCAACAGAAGAACAAGACTGCAAATAAATTGACCAAAGAGTATAAGAATAAATGGATCCTAGGGAATGCACGCATATGAAATTCTCGATTTCAATTAACACACTGAACCAAGTTTAATTTCTAAATCTACAGAAGAATCACAAATATATCTAGCCCCTCTCTCTCGAGTAATTTCTAGACATAGATTAAATGCCAAATTTTATCTCTCGATCTCAATTTGTCATTTAACTCCAAAATGATCAAAGGATTTATTCTTCTCACATAAACCTACTAATCTCTCGATCTAGCAAGTACGTGTTATGTATTCCTAATCCGTTAATTAATTAATCTCTTTAGAGTGATAAATAATCAACTACACATGTGCATTTGATGGCCAAAAAAATTCACAAGACAAATAAATCGAGGAAACATAAGAAAATAAAGAAACGGAACAATATTATAAATCAAAATCTCAAATATCCATAATTGTAGCAAACCCTAGAATCACTAAATGTTTAGCCTCTCATGCTCATATTACAATCCATAGAAAATAATAGAACAATCAAAGCTAACATATTTAAAATCAAACTAAAATTGAAGACAACTTATGCCGTGTTGAATCTCGAATTCAGTTGCTCACTGTGTTCTTCCACCTTTTCTCTGCTTTCTCTACTCTTCAATAGGGTGAAAATTCGTGCAAAAATCGTCTATAACAGAGCCTTAAATAGATGAGGAATACAAAGTCCAACAAGGAAAGAATTCCAATTTTCCGAAACAAGCGGCACGGGCCGTGCCGTGTGTAACACTGTCCGTGCCGTTGATACCACGACTCCCACAAAAACTTACCTCATGGCACGGGCTGTGCTGCATGCAGCACGGTCCGTGCCATCTTCCTCTCTCCAAGACTATGATTTTCCGACTCGTGTTCGCCTTGCCGGTCTCGACTCAAGTGCTCTTTCCAACCGGTGACCTTGTATACTTGTAAACACGTCCAAACTATGCGGTTTTCCTGTCAAAACTCGATAAATCCGTAACCATACCAACACAACACAAATTCATTTCAAAGAGTCACAAAACACATGCATTCAATTCCAAATATATGTAGAAAACACACCCGATATACGTGCAAACCTCGAGTTTATCAGCAACTCCTTTAATTTTCATGCATTAAATTCATCATTAATTCTAATGAATATAGGGATTTATATGTTGTAGATCAATTTATCTCGTGGATAAATCTTCCAAATGGAGAAATGGATGATACTTCTAGATGCAGAAATGTTGATTCTTTTATAGCAATTCTCATATTCCATTACAAGTTATGACTTTCCCACAAGATGAGAGAAAGAGAGAGTAGAAGCCTAAATTTTCACGGTGCCTTTATTTTTAATGTTGAGGGTAACCCACAGTCGCTACCGTGGTGCGTATTGGGTAAACCTCGTCCCTGTGTAATAGCCTGCAAGCCTACACAGGGGAAGTAAACCACACTTGGTAAGCCAATTGTGACAGGCTCACACCTAGTGGTGTTGGTGGTAGGTCGAACTTGAAACCTTTGGCCTCAAGAAACACCACTCCACCACTAGGTCATTCCCAAAGGGACATTCACGGTGCCTTCTTCTGTGTGTTTGTGTGTGTGTGTGTATTTATATTTCATTTAAAATTTTCATGTTTTTAATAAATGAAATAAATGATTTTTTATGTTTTAAATTGTTCTTTCATACTCTCCATTCAATTGGCTTCTGTTTTCTTATATATTGACTAAGTTCTATATAAATGGTTTTTTTATGCCTTTTATTTTGTGTGTGGACAATTGACAGAGAACACGAAAATTAGAATGAACAGAAATAGTGTAAATAATAAGATCGTATGAAAATTTAAGCTTCTACTTGCTTTTTTTTCTTTTAAAAATCAACATTATCTATGGAAGTTTGGCTCGTGGGTTGTGTCATTATTTTGAAGAGCCCAAAGATTGTGAAGTTAGATGAATTGATTATTTGGATTTTGTCGTTCTTTTTGTTTGTTGGCAATTAAATTAATATTTTGGTGTAAACTTTAATCACATAACTGCAAACTATATATGTGTGTTGTATTTCTCTCTCTCTCTCTCTCTCTCTCTCTCTCTCTATATATATATATATATATATATAGGTTTTGGTTCAAATGTGAACCATCTTCCCTTGTAGAAACTAGGATCCAATCTAAGCCATTCATCCATTAATTTTATGTGGTCAAGATTCATCTAAAAATGGGGTTAAAAATACAATTACTTTATAATTCTATTAAGTTGAGGGTATAGTAGTAATTCAAAATGATATAATATATCCAAATCCCATATTTTATGGCATTTCTAATTTTCCATTCAATCTATATATATTTGTCGATTTCTTTTTCGTTCTTGACCTATTTTATTTTTGGTGATTTTTTTATTATTTCTTGTCCAGCAATATTTATTTCTTCCATCGTCTATTTGTTTGTTGCCCTTTTTTAAATAACAATGAAAGACCACCAATATTTCTTTCTTCTATCACCGAGTTGTCTGCTTTTTTTTTAATAACAATGAAAGAAGTGTTTAATAATTCTCCATCCACGATTTTTGTAGTAATTATTTTTATATTATCAAATTTTTTTCATTATATTACTCCTGTCATGATAATATGTTTATTAACATATTAAAAATTCATATATGTATAACATATGCTTGAGTATTTTTTTTATCCATATTATATTAATATGACATTAATAAGATGTTTTCTCTGCAAAATAGTTGTTTACCCATTTAGCAACAGTATATTAACATACTAGCATTACGCTAAATATATATTATCAAAAATGTGTTAGTACAATTAGCAATATAATTTATAAATATCAACAAATAATTCGTATTATAGTTTCAAAGTTTTTTGAAATAATATAAATTCTTTATTTACATAACAGCGTATTGTTCTCTTTTTCAGACTATTTTGTTAATATATTAGCAAATTGTTAACTTAGTATTAGCCAAAATATTTTTACATATTAGCAAAGCAGACATCTATAATTTCCTATTTATAAATTTTAAGTGCCACAATAGCAACAAATTGTTCACACATTAGCGAAATTCATTCTTTACATTAGCATGATTTTTGAGATGTTTGTATTAATTAATCAATCATAATGCATTAATTTCATGCTCATATGCTAACAATAAACTTCTAATATGTTATGCATCATATGCTTATATAGACACAACATACACATTACGAATTTCATCTAGGTACCAATACCAAAATCACCAATAAGATAAAAACAAAATTTGCTTATTTAAATTTTAGTTAAATTATTAACATGCATGAATATTAATTAATACAATTTCAAAGATGTCTCATTCCATGAAAAATATAAAAAATTGTTAATACGTTTTAAAAAAAATGTCTCATTCTATCAAATTATAATAAGCTAATACCTTAACCAAATATTGCTATTAAATCCTACAAGATTTGCTAATGTGAAAACCATATAATTACATTATCTATACTATATATAAAAGCAGAAAAAATCTGATTTTCCCTCCAAAATTAATGGCAATTTTGCAATATAATCTGTGAATTGAGGGCATTTATTTAATCTGTTTAATTTAAGTTTATTTTATTAAAAAATTAAAAAAAAATGTTTTCATTTAAGAACGTGTCAACGTGTTTGTAATTTTCCAATACATATAATTTTACATCACAAATTCCATATTCGAGGGTATCTTATTGAGGGCATTTATTTAATCTGTTTAATTTAAGTTTATTTTATTAAAAAATTAAAAAAAAAATGTTTTCATTTAAGAACGTGTTAATGTGTTTGTAATTTTCCAATACATATAATTTTACATCACAAATTCCATATTCGAGGGTATCTTTAATTTTCAAAAACATATAATTTGCATTTATTTTTTAATTTTTAGATGTCAACGTCTGTTTACCACATTATATAAAATAGAAATATGTTATATTTTAAAAAATAATTTATTTTTAATTTCATTTTTGCAGGTAATTTTTGAATTAAAAAATAGAATTTTCATTTAATTTTTTAGGTAATTTATTAAAAATTTTCGTAAAATAAATTGCTTAATGCTAATTTAAATTTAAATGCATTTAAAAAAAGTGAAATTGAAGCCGTGCATTTTTAAAAATTGAGGCGGAAATGTTAAAAAAAAAATTATAATTTAAAATCAATAACTACCCCACTAAAGAGATATCCACTTCCCCACTTCATTTGTAACCGGAAAAAAAAAAAAAAAAAAAAAAGCGACATGTATTTAAACTGATCCATTTGCATACAGTAGTAATTTAGTTCAGACGTTCCATTTCCAGAATTTTCTCTCAAAATTTTCGTTCGTTCTCAAGGCAGCACAGAAGAAATGGCTCCAGTATTTGGAACTATCGACATGCTCAAGCCAGGAAGAAGTACGTTTGGTCTGGAAGTGCGACTTATACGATGCTACGAAAACTCCAATTCTGGTGGTATTGAATGTGTTTTCCATGATCGTCAGGTAACAATAATAACAATGTTTATCTGCATTTTGTCCAAAATATTTTTAAATCAAATGTTCTGACAAATTAAATGTTTTGTTTCTTTTTTTGTAGGCTGAAAGAATTCATGCAACAATTCCTGGATCCAACGCTGAAAAATTTAAAGACTGGTTGACTGAAGGCAGTGTGTACGCACTTATAGATTTTGTGATCGGGCTGAACATTATGAAATACAGGACTACATCCTGTATTCATAAAATTATCGTATTTAAACACACAAGATTGTTTGAGGTTTTTCATGAAGAGTTCCCAAAGTGTTTAATCCAACTGAAAACATTTACAGAGATTGCACAAATGGAGAATGTAGGTGACTCTGCAATGTTTGGTAAGCAAATTTCAGAATTAACGAAATTAAATAATGTATTTCAACAATTTGTTAATGTTTTTAAATTTAATTTTTTTCCAGATGTTATTGGTACTATAGTTTCACACTATAGACCACAATATAAAGAGATAAATGGGAAGATGACAAAGCTGATGGACATATTGCTGGAAGATGTCGAGTAAAAATTTTACAGTTCAATTTTTTTTTTTTTTGAGTTTTTGAAATTATTACAGTTTTTATTTTTTAATGTTTTTCATAATACTGTACTAGGGGGAATACAATTACTTGCACAGTTTGGGAGCACTATGTTGATGAGTTGATAAAATTTCTAGATTCTGGTCCAGAAGCACCGGTTGGAATTATAATGCAATTATGCAGAGCAAATATTTTTAGAGGTCAGAAATACATACTCTTTTATTGTATGTTTTTTGCTGTAACTTATTTTGTGCTGGATTTGATTTAAATAACACAATATTTTGTTTTAAAATGAATGGAATAGTATTATAATATTGTAATTTTTATTGTAAGTATGTGTAACAGAATGATATTCTAATATTATTGTAACTATCTGTAATGGAATAATATTTTAATATTATAGCTATCTGTAACTACATATAGTGACAAACTGATCGTTTTTAATATTGTTAATAATCAAACTCAAAATAATATTGGATTTGATTAGCAAATATTTTTAGAATATACATTGACACTTTTTTTTTGTACGTTTTATTGCAGTATGTTTTTTTTTTGCTGTATGTTTTTTTTGTTGTATTTGATTATAAATAATTTCATATTTGTCTTTTTTAGATGATGTGTTTTTTGCTGTATTTTTTTTCCTGTATTTGATTAGAAACAATACAATATTTGTGTTTTATATATGATGCAAGTCAAACTAAATATTACTTCTGAAATACAAATTAATACGTAAGGATGTAAATGAGTATGAATGCTGTCAGTTTATGAGAACAATAATTAATTCTGCTGCAGAATTATTTTTTTTTCTGTATTTTATGAGAACAGTTTTTTATTGTAATTTTATTGCTGAGAACAGTTTTTTATTGTAATTAATTTTTTGTACAGGATATTTAAATTTTATTCGGTATGTTTTATTTCATTATACTTATTATACTTACTATATTAATTTTATATCACAATAGGGGAGGTCAGAGTTTCAACATTATTTAATGTTACAAAGATACTCACTGATCAGAAGCTGGACTATATAAAAGAGTTTACTTTCAGGTAATATAATTAATTTAAAATAATATTTTGCAGTATGCAGCTTTGTACAATATATTTATTATTCAGTATAGTTATGTATTAAATATTTTTAGTTCTAAATTATTTGTCTTTCATATTTTTAGTTATCTCACTACTGGAAAAGTGAGATCAAGTACAATTTCTACGTTGACATCATCATCATCAAGGAGTTTGAATGATGAAATAAAAGATGGTGATTTTGAGTTGAAAACTATATCTGAAATTCTCTCAGAGGGGAAGGTATTATTAATTCTTATAGGATCATTTTAATATAGATAATTTCAGAATAAAAATATATGATCTTTTTTTGTTTCAGACGGGGAATTTTTGGATATATGCAAGTATTTTGTGTGTAGAGACAAGAGGAGATTGGTCATACTTGGCATGCAAGAGATGTCAAAAGAAACTGAAAACAAGTGCTACAGAATTTTTCTGTGAAAAATGTCAATCATATGACATTTCAGGAAGACTAAGGTAAATTTAAATAAATTTAAATATAATATTCTGTTAAAAACAATTATTTTCTTAAATTTCGATTTTATATTATAGGTACAAATTAACAGTAAGAGTGGTTGACCAAACTGGAACGACGACGTTCCTTTTGTGGGATAAAGAAAGTATTGCTCTTCTTGGAAAAACAGCTTCAGAATTGAGTGAGGTAAAAGTTATTATTTTAAAAAACAAAAATTAAAATATTTAAATATTAATTAAATGTATTTTACAGGGTGGAAGGATTGATGAAATTCCAGAAGGAATTGAGAAGCTAGCAAACAGAAAAGCATTGTTTAATATTAGTGTACAACCTGGACAAACTAGAAATTACAATGGATCTTTTAGTGTAGCTAGGATTTGTTGTGATAGAGTAATAATTGAAAAAATTTGTGGAAAGAGATTTTCGATTGAGGTAAATCCTAAAATAAAATACAATATTTTTTATTAGATAAACAACATAATTTTTTAACGGAATAAGTTGTTTGATTGGTGCAGGAGGAAGACTCAGTTTCTAAAATTGGAGCAGAAAATACTGAAGAGATGGTCTGATTAGACAATTCGTCTTTAATTTTTAAAAAAAATATTAAAATTTATATATATAAATTTTATTACAGATTTTTATTGTTTTATGTTTTTATTTCAGGTTGATTCCACGGAAGAGCCTATATCATCTTTAAGATCAGTTGATGACAACATAGATGATGTTGTTATCCAAAAAACAATTCAAGAAGTGATAGATGAGAAAAAGGTGAATATTAATGCAAGTTAATTTAATTAGTTGATTGATTAATTGAATTAGTTGATTGATTAATTTTAACGTATGTTTTGATGAAAAACAGATTGGAGAGTTCTGGATTCATGCCACTATTGACAGCATTCAGTCAATTAATAGATTTTCATTCCTTGCATGCAAGAAATGTTTGAAAGAATTGCAACCACAAGATGAGATGAAGTTTTTTTGTGAACAATGTCAAACATTTGACATAACTGGAAAAGCAAGGTTATTAAATATTTAATTAAAAATATATAATGATTTAAAATTTTAAAGAATTAACTAACATTATATTATTTTAAAATATGCAGATACAAATTGGATGTTCAAGTTGGCGATGGAACAGGAGAAACATTATTCGATATATGGGATATTCAAGGATTGGAATTAATTGGAAAAAAACCAGAAGTCAGTTTTTAAATATGTGTTATTATGTTTTTTCCTACTTTATTGGATAAAAGGTTTATATTTTTTTTTTTTGCAGGATCGAATTCTTGATTTATTACCTACTGAAATTGATGAAATTGTGGGTGCAAAAGGCTTCTTCAAAATCATAGTGATGCATGAAAAAATGAAAGGACCTTTCACAGTTGTTAAGGTGACAACCGATGAGAAAATGAAGACATTGATTGAGGCAAGTTATATAAATAAAAAATATATTCTACACCAGATTATTATAAATAGTTGGAAGAAATTTACATGTCTAATTAATGAAAAATTTTAATTTTTTCAGGAGAGTGTAAGAAGATCAAAGGGGAAGAGAAAGATGCATGGAGATGATTATGAGGTACTGTAATTATCTAAATATTAAATGTCTTTTTATTTATAATACATATGTATTTAGTCTAATGATTTTTACATTTTTTCAGGGTGTTTATATATGTGATTCTTTGAAGACACCACCAACAATGAAATCAACAAATCAGAAAAAAAATTCAGCTGATCTCATAAATGAGGATGAAACAAATCGAAAATTGATCGATGAGTTTTCATCAAATGCATTCAAGAAAAGGCAGAAAAGGAATGTGAAGAAGGAGTAGCTCAGTTATTTGAATTTGAAGGAGTAGTTCAGACAATTTATGTTTTGCATTTGGATTTGTATTGAGTTGGACAATTTTTCTTCATTTTTTCGTTATTATGTCTTTGATTTTATGTTTCATTATGGTTTCAGTTTAACATTAAGTTTTATTAAACCCACGTTTGATATCTTTAAATTTTTTTAATTTATGTTTATACATGCTACATTAAATTAATAAACAAATTATTGTTATATGTTTGTATTAAAAATATTTTTAAACAAAAAATCCAATTGTACGTGTAAAATAATCCACATATATAGAGCATAATTAAAAACAGTATGTTTTTATCAGAAAAATTTTTAAACATTTAAAAATATTACTGTATTTGTTAATGTATTATTATAATTTTTAAAAATCGAACTGTACATGTAACATAAAACAAATAAACAGAGCACAATTATAATTGTAACTAATTTTCAACTAATATGATGATGTAAATCAAACCGTACATATAACATAAACCCCATAAACAGAGCATAATTAACAGAGGCAAAAAAGTAAATATTAACATAACATTCAATTTAAAAACGATATATTTTAATAATAGACATGAATAATTGAACAATTTAAAAACAGATTAAAGTAATAATTTTCGAACAGAAAAAAGTGTGAAAGATCTGGATCAACGATTATTAACCATTCAAGAACCATATAGGAGTAAGTGGATTGCCCAGTTCACAATCACCCGTTTCAACGGGGGCGCAGGGGGTCACACAAAGTCCATGATCCCATCGGGTTAAACACAATGACACAGACCACAACCTCTCATCGAGAGATTTCACATTGACTGTTCTAACTAAGAACAGTCACAGATCACACAGATCTGAGAGACAAAACCACATAGCAGAGCATACAAGCATTCAAGCATACATATAAAAATAATAAACCATATATATAACAGATTTTCACCTATATCATTCAAGCATACAAATAAGGAGAATAATATAATGTTTTACTGCAAATAAAAAAAATTATACAAGATTTAACTTTGAAAGTACACATTTCTGCATAAAATTGAATTATGAAACATTCAATCATATAAAAAACTAATAGGAACAGTAAATGAAATAAAATAACATTAACAGATTCTTAAGCAGAGAACATATATGTTAAGCAGAGAACATATATGTTATAATTTTTATAACAGTTAATAAAAAATAATAAAAATTATTCAGAAGATTCTTAAGCAGAGAATATAATCGTTAATAAAACAACATCCTTAACAATTTATGCAAAAATTATTATTAAGTAAACCAGCCATAAAATATACACAGATCCATGAAACGAGAATTGAAAAAAATATAATGAATAATTTAATAAATAATTTATAAAAATAACTCAAATACAGAAAATTGATACATGTTAGTGGGCAGTGGAAAAGATGTGAAAACCGCCACTTCTTTTTGAATTTAAAATTACTCTGAATTTCAAAACTTCAAATTTCACAGTTATAGAAATTTATAATCACAGTGAAAATGAAAAACAGAGAGAGAGATCGTGCATTTAGCCATCAAATTGATGATCAAGTTAAACGAATTCGAATGTCAGAACCATTACCAGGTACGAATATGATACATCTATGTTCTTATGCATTCAAAACATTTTATAATTTTTTGCCATTTTGAAGAAGACAGAAAGAAAAAAATATAAACATAGACAATGCTTTTTATAAAAAAAATTCGAAAGATTTATACCTTTTGTAGCTGCAATTTATAATTTATTCAGGTGTGTCACATATGCAATTTCAGTTGTCCATAGATAATGAAAACGAGCCCTGCTGATCTTCAATTTCTGTTCAATGCAAAGTTAATCTTATAAGTTAGATGTGAAGTCTTAGATACAGTATATGTGTGTGTGTGTGTGTGTGTGTGTGTGTGTGTGTGTTAATCAATGATAGAGAGTTAGATAAAATTTAGGAGATTATCTTTTTTTTGTTTCATCCATGGCCGAGCTTAAACTGCAGCTTCACTGTAAGAGAGAGAGGCAGACTTTGACTGATGCGAAAATCCCCAGAAATGATGCTGTTTTTGCGACCAAATACCTCAGTCACATGAATCAGTAGATGAAAATGCTTAGGATAGAAAAAAATGATATTGCAAGTACTAAAATATATTCACATAGCGTTAGGGGCGAAAATAGTATATAAATATTAAACATATTCAATAGATCTGCTTAGATCTGAAATTTTTCTTTTACGAGATGTTAAAAATAATACATAAATACTTCATAAATATGACAGATACACTACAGATCTGCTTAGATATGAATTTTTACTTTGATGAGGTGTGTGTGTGTGTAAGTCAGAGTTATAGAGAGAAAAAAAAAGAGTAAAACTCATCTTTTTTCGACTGGTGAAGAGGTCATTTAGTCCTTCTGGAGTGATACTACTGGAATATAGTGAGTGCGGAGGAAGGGTGCGAAAGATTAACACTGGCGTCTCAGTGTATATCATACCAAACCCTAACACAAAAAATAAAACAAATAAATCAGAAAGAAATAGTAAAAAATCATAATAAAAGACAGATAGAAAAACAAAATTACGAAAATAAAAGAACTTATCTGATTTTTGTGCAATCGGCAAGATTCTGGGACCTCATACCACAATCTTAATACAATCAGTAGATCGATATTGAAAATTAGAAAAAGACCCATACTTAGAGTGAAAGATCCACTGACTGAGGCGGCGGATTATTGATGGTGAAGACCTCATTTATAGACTGAGGAGAGTGTGGCGGAAGAAAGAGACTCAGGTTGTTAGCGGCGAAAGAAGAACATGTAAACCCTAAATCAGAGCTTCACAGTGACAGAAAGAGATTAAAACGTCGACATATCTTTAAAAATTAAAGTCGGAGATTCACAGTGAGATAGAGAACCAGATTGTGGGTGAGACTACTGTGAGTGTGGCGGCGGAATACCGATGGCGAGAGAAAATTTTCAGGCAGACTGAAAGAGGGAAGAGAGGGGGTGAGGGGAGGAGGCGGAAGAGAGAGAGAGAAAATGAGTGGAGACGGCACAGCTGAGTGTGAAGAAACCCTAAGAATCCGCCGCCTATATATATATGTGTAAGAAATAGTTTTATTAATAGAAAAATTAATCCCTTCTATGTGTAAGGGACGGGCCAAAAAAATAGAGTGAACAAAATAGTTGATGGGCCGAATACATATGGTATGGAATGTTAAAAATAATTATGGCCCAACAACTAATTACATGTAATTATATATTACATAGTTTAATAATTTATTTTATTATTTTAGTTAATATTTGTAGTTAGATTTGGTACACAATCTGATATTACATAATTAAATTTTTAACATGTGCAGATAATTAAATATTACATAATTTACATATTTTAGTTAATATTTAAATATTATTTTAGTTATTAAATAAGTATTAACAAATGATCTAAATAAATATTTAATTAAAATAATTAAATATTTAATTATCTATTCCATACATATCCAATTTGTAATGCATATTAAACATATTTTAATTATTTCCACATATGTCATGAGATTATGTTTCTACAGCACAATTTTTGGAATGATTAAATATTTAAATATTATGTTAATTATTAAATAATTATTAACTAATGATCTAAATAAATATTTAATTAAAATAATATTATGTAAATAAATATTCTTATAAATTAATATTTTAATTATTAATTTAAAATTTTATATTTTAAAAATATTTTGTAAAATATTTTATACTTTTAAAATATTAACATAAATTTGCATAAATTACTTTAAATTGCATTTTTATAGCATGATTTCTCAAAAAATTATTTTAGGTATTGAATAACCTGAGCAATACAAAATTAAAGATACTAAATTTGGAGCAATTAATACCAATTATGAAACAAAACAATGCTTTAAATTATTAAAAAAAAAGACATGTCCATCATTTTAATTAACACATCCGAAAATATTTAATAATACCAATTACCTGCAAAAACAAAATTAGGATTAAAATGTAATAATATTATTAATACCAAAAATTATTTAATAATTTCTTCATATAGTATTATTAAATATTTTCTTTCAAGAAAATGTAATAACATTATATATATTATTACTCTCAAAAACCAATTAACTAAAATAAGTAATTGGAATAGTTGAGGAAATTATTATGAGAGAAAATACTATGTTTCATGTTAATTATTCTGTATGTCTTTATTATGTTGATTCTATAATTAATACTAATAAATTTATGAAATGTTTGAGGTAATTTAAAACTAACAATATATATAGTATAGATGTTATATATAGATGACATTTATCTAAATATTATTTAATGTCTATGAATTTACTTTAAATTCATATATTAAATTTATTAAATATTTAACAAATATTTAAATATTTAATTTATATAGTATTGTATTAATTACATTTAATTACATTTTTTTTACTACAGGTTATTCAATAACGAAGGAACTACTACAGAATACAAGATTAATTGACATACATGTTGAACAGATGTCTAATACAGGTATTCATTTTTTTTACATTATTTAAAAAATGATATTTATGATACATTTATTGGAGATAATTTAAAAAATTATATTTATTGTAAGTTTGCAATTGAATATTGTATAATTTTTTTTTAAGTAACTTTTATTACTATTATATTAAATACATAAAATCATTCTTAAATTATTTAAATACAGGTGAAGGCCCAAGTAAATCTCAACAGATTGTTGATTTAACAATCAATGAAGCAGATGAGGATGAGCAGTTAATTGATATAGATATTACACAAATTTCTGATATAGGTATTAAATGCAATATATGATAATTAAAATTTTTTAATCAAAATATAATAATAATTATATGAATTTGATGTGATTTTTTTTTTTATCAATTTAGGTGAAAAGTTTCGTCGCAATTGGCATGAATATTGTATTGGTAAGTCTATAATTGTGTTTTAATTTAATTATTATTTTTATTTAATAATTCATTTATATTTAATTTGTTAATTTTTCAATATTAAAAGAAATGGCCAAAAAATTTAATTTTCTACTTACTCAATTCTTAATTATAATTACAATTCACTTATATAAATAATTTTTTTAACTAATATATGATTTAATAGTCATCATTTATATGATTATGAAATATATTAAATATTTCATTAAAATATTTACATTATTAACATTTTCAGATTATTTAGATCTTGGTGATCCAATTTTTATTTGTGAATTTTGTGGAGCGCGTTTTTGGTATGATGAAAGGTTGGGAAAAAATTCAAAATCACGCACCATGAAATACTCATCATGCTGTATTCGGGGAAAAATTAAATTGCCTCCTGTTCAAAGGCCTCCTAAAGTTTTGGAAAGTTTGCTCTACGATAATGATCAGAAGAGTAAACATTTTCTTGATAATATCCGTTCATACAATAGTATGTTTTCTTTTACATCAATGGGAGGGAAGATAGATTTGAGTTTAAATACTGGTAATTCTCCACCGACATTCCGACTGCACGGTCAGAATTATCATATGATTGGAAGTCTATTGCCAGCTCAAGGTTCTACACCAAAGTTTGCTCAATTATATATTTATGATACTGAAAATGAAGTCGCAAATAGAATGATGTCTGTGAGGTAATTTATATATTTCTGTTACATTTTTTAAAAAAATTGCGAATAACATGTATGTTTCTTCTAATTTGATTTTATATATTATTTTTATGTAGGAACCAAAAAGGCATACACACACTTCATGAGGAGATTGTTTCTGCACTTAAAAACATGTTGGATGATAATAATGTTCTTGTGAAGTCATTTAGGATGGCAAAGCACAACATTGTTGAACTTGGCCAATCTGATGTTAAGTTGAAACTCATTGGTAGACGTGGAGGCGATGCTAGAACCTATAATCTTCCAACTGTGTCTGAAGTGGCTGCATTAGTTGTTGGAGATTTTGATCAGTCTTTGGGAGATAGAGATATAATATTGGAAACTCAAACAGGTGAATTGAAACGCATTAACGAGTTAAATACATCCTATTTGGGTTTACAATATCCTCTTCTGTTTCCATATGGTGAAGACGGTTATAGAGAAGATATACCACTTTCAGATTTGAGTTCTTCATATCGGTTGCATGAAAGAGATTGTGATGCAAAAACCATTCTAAGCTCAAGGAGATTATTTCAACAATTTATTGTTGACGCCTACACAATGATTGAATCTGCTAGACTTTTATACATACGTACACATCAACAGTCATTGAGATGTCATATGTATAAAGGTTTAGAAGAGGCTCTAACAAGAGGTGAAAGAAATCCGGCAACTCAAGGAAGACGTGTTATCTTACCTTCCACATTCACTGGAGGAGCTCGATACATGATTCAAAATTATCAAGATGCTATGGCTATTTGTCAGTGGGCTGGATATCCAAATTTATTCATCACATTTACATGCAATCCAAGATGGCCAGAAATTGTTAGATATGTGCAAGAAAAGGGATTGAAACCTGAAGATCGTCCCGATATTGTTTGTCGAGTTTTTAAAATGAAGCTGGATAATTTGATTCAAGATTTGCGTCAAAATAATATCTTTGGGAATGTTAAAGCATGTACGTGTTAATTTTTTAAAATATAATTTTCTTTTAAGATTTTATTTTAATTTAATTTTATGCTTTTATCTTGAATTATAGTGGTATACACTGTTAAATTTCAAAAGAGGGGCCTTCCACATGCGCATATACTGCTTTTCATATCGAAAGAGGATCAAAATAGAGGATCAGAAGTTATTGACCAAATTATATCAGCTGAAATACCTGATAAAGAGCTGGATCCACAGTATTACACAGCTGTGCAGGATTTCATGATTCATGGTCCATGTGGTGTTGCGAAAAAAAACTCACCGTGCATGAGAGATGGTCGTTGCAGTAAATATTTTCCAAGAAATTTTACTGAGACAACAACCACAGATGAAGATGGATATCCAATATATAGACGTAGAGATAATGGAAGAACAATTTTGAAGAATGGAATGCTGATGGATAATAGATACGTGGTTCCTCACAATCGATTCCTTCTGATGAAATATGCTGCCCATATAAATGTTGAATGGTGCAACCAGTCAAGATCGATAAAATATCTGTTCAAATATGTGAACAAAGGTCACGATCGTGTCACTGCAGCATTTTATCAGAGTGCTGAATATGATGAAAGTGGGAAGAATATTGATGAGATAAGTATGTATTATGATTGCAGATATATTTCCCCATGTGAGGCTGCATGGAGAATATTTGGATTTCACATTCAATACAAATACCCTCCAGTTGAGAGATTAAGTTTTCATCTTGAAAATGAACAGACAGTTTTCTTTCAAGATTCTGATTCTATTGATGATGTCCTCAATAGACCAACGGTTCATGAAAGTATGTTTTTAGCTTGGTTTGAAGCAAATAAGAAGTATCCGGAGGCGCGGAAACTTACTTATGTTCAATTTCCAACAAGGTTTGTTTGGAAAAAAGCTACAAAAGAATGGGTACCGAGGAAAAAAAATTTCTCAATTGGAAGAATTTTCTTTGTTCCTCCAGGCAGTGGGGAAATGTATTATTTGAGATGTTTGCTTAATGTAGTGCGGGGTCCTACGTGTTATGAAGACATCAGAAAAATTAATGGTGTTCAGTATGCTTCATTCAAAGATGCATGTTATGCTTTAGGTTTGTTAGATGATGATAAGGAATTTATTGATGGGATCATCGAAGCAAGTTATTGGTCATCTGCTGAATCTTTGAGAAAGTTATTTGTTACACTGTTAGCATCTGATTCAATGGGACGTCCAGAACTTGTGTGGAATAATTGTTGGATATATTTATCTGATGACATATTATATAAGCAACGATCAGTACTACAACATCCAGGTATTTAAATTTTCAATTTTTAAATATTTGTTTAATTTTTTCATAATATTTGAAATTTAATTATTAAATATTCTTATAAATGTACATAATTGCACTTGACCGATGAACAAATTCAAAGTTATTGTCTGGTAGAAATAGAAAACTTGATGAAGAGTTTTGGAAGGACTTTACGAGAATTTGAAGGTATGCCATTTCCAAGTTCTGATTTTTTTCAGTCTGAGGAAAACAGATTGATAAATGATGAAATGAGATATGATAGAAGCAAATTGGAAAATGATCACAAAGTGTTTGTTAGCAAACTTACAGATGAACAACATAATGTGTATCAAATTGTTTTGGATGCTATATCATCCGAGTCAGGTGGCATGTTTTTTCTGTATGGATATGGAGGTACTGGAAAGACATTTATATGGAAGACATTATCAGCAGCATTGAGATCAAAAGGAGAAATTGTGTTAAATGTTGCATCAAGTGGTATTGCTTCTATATTATTACCAGGTGGACGGACAGCACATTCAAGATTTAAGATACCCTTAAATCCAAATGAGGATTCCACCTGCAACATTGTCCAAGGAAGTCCGCTAGCAGAATTGATTGTTAGATGCAAACTTATAATTTGGGATGAGGCACCTATGATGCACAAGTACTGCTTTGAAGCTTTGGATCGAACACTTCGAGATATAATGCGTGTTTCTGATTCATCAAGTGCACATAGAATTTTTGGAGGAAAAACAATCATTTTCGGAGGAGATTTCCGACAGATCTTGCCAGTTATTCCAAAAGGAAGCAGACAGGATATTGTTCACGCCACAATAAATTCTTCTTATTTGTGGAAAGATTGCAAGGTACTGAGATTAACAAAAAATTTGAGATTGTCAAATTTAGGTCCCAATGATGCAGCTGATGAGGTTGAACAATTTGCAAATTGGATTGCCAGTATTGGAGATGGTACAATCGGTGGCTCAAATGATGGACATGTAAATATTGACATCCCGGATGACATTTTATTGAAATGGTCAGAAAATCCAATTTCAGCAATTGTTGACAGTACTTTTCCATCATATGGTATTGATATTACAGATACAACTTATTTACAAGAACGAGCAATACTTGCTCCAACTTTAAATGCGGTTGAATCTGTAAATCAATACATGCTTTCTTTGAACAAGGATGATTGCAGATTGTATTTGAGTTCTGACTCAACATGCAACTCAGAAAACAATACAGGATTGTTACAAGAAGTTCATACTCCAGAATTCTTAAACAGCATAAGATGCTCAGGGATTCCGAATCATGAATTATTTTTGAAAGTCGGTACTCCTGTTATGTTGTTGAGAAACATAGATCATGCAAATGGTTTATGTAATGGGACTCGATTGATGATTACAAGGCTTGGCAAACATGTTCTTGAAGCAAGATTTCTCACTGGCAAAAATGCACAGCAAATGGTACTTATTCCAAGAATGTCTCTTACGCCTGCTGATCCAAGATTGCCATTTAAGTTTCAGAGAAGACAATTTCCTCTCATGCCCTCATATGCAATGACAATAAATAAGAGTCAAGGACAATCATTGTCACATGTTGGTTTATTGTTGCAGAAACCAGTTTTCACTCATGGCCAATTGTACGTTGCTGTTTCAAGGGTTAGAAGTCGTAGTGGCTTGAAGATCTTAGTTGATCATAATGATAGAAACACCACTACAAATGTTGTGTACAGAGAAGTTTTTCAGAATCTGTAAATTTCCTAATTTTTTTTTAATTATTCAGTATTATTTTTCATAATATATACTTATAAATTGTGTATGATTTAATTGAGAATTAATATCATTTTAATTTGTTAAGAACTATATAAATACTTTTTATATATATGTTATCTAAAAATTGTGTTACTAATTCTTTGTATACATTTAATAATTTTGACAGTCTTACAAGTAATTTTATACAATTTAAATACTAAGCTATGTAAAATTACATAAAATTTAACATAATATTAATTTCAACTAATTTTTTTTTCGTAAAATGCATCAGGGAAATAACAATACGTTTCCACCGTGCAACGTACGTCTCACATCCCGCGTTACTTCCATCGCGCAACGCGCGGGCACTGTACTAGTGAATATTAAAAGCAAATACTCTTTGCTAATATGCTAACAACAAATTGGTAATATGCAATGCACCATGTGCTAATATGGTTTAAAGCTTAAAAGATGTGCTTATTAATTATCAGTGTTCCTGATCACTAACATGATTTACACAATATATCTATGAATTTACGCCAGTCAACTGTTCCTGATTTACACAAATTCATTTTGCTAATTTGCTCATTTTCACATCCATTTGTTTGTTGAATTTGTATTTGGCCGTGGGGCTTTGGTTGAAGAGGAATCGTTAATGAATTAATCAAGATAGTTGCTATTATTTTTCCTACATTTAAGGGATGTGGGAGTATGAGTATATTTTTTTTTTACAAGTTTAACCCTATGAAATCTAATAGGATTTGAAGAGATGGGGAATTTGCAATTAGACCCCTAAATCATAAATTCCACCTTAACCATTCATATTAATGAAATGGGTGGCTATTAATGGATCCTAGTTTCTACAAGGGAAGATGGTTCACATTTGAACATATATAACTACCACAATTGAGTTTTACATTATTTTTTAATTATTATAAACTAAAATAGTTCCGAGCATCGCGCATGAGACATACTAGTTAATGTAAAAGGCGGCGTCTTCTATTCTAATTATAAAATTGATACATGTCAGCAGTATAATTATGATTTAATTTGTCATCAAATATGTCTTGTAGTGGTCATTTTTCGTCAGTCGCCTACGCTGGTCTAAGAAGGTTGAATATCGTCATTCAACTAGCTTTCAAACAGAACCGTTCAATTGAATTTGAATGGGCGATGACAGTTTCGGTTTATCCGGAGGGGTTGAAGGGTTCATAGGGGTCGGTACGTTCTTCAACAACCTCCGTGATTTGTGTGAACCCTAGCTGCTACATCCGCCTATAAAAGGAGGTTTTCCTCCTCGTTTGGCATCTACGCTGGCACACCCACGAATTTATCTTCTACCCTAGAACATACTAAACTTTGTATTTTCTTAGTTCGATCTCTCACTAACGATCTAACCGTACTGCGAAGTTCCTATATTTTATTAATTTATTACGTGTTTTACCGCATTCTACTTTCATTCTTTTCCTAAACTGAGCGTCGGAGGCCCAACGACCGTCACCCCCCCCCCCCCGACGGTCTTTTGCTCTTATAATATTCTTCTTATTTTTATTTTACAGATAGGCCGCTGCTCCAGACTAAATCGATAATTGCAGATTTCTAGATCTACAATTTGACACCCACTGTGGGACAGCAATCGTATTCGTGAAATGAAATGGTAATACCTAATGAGAGCTGCAGAGAAGGAAAAGGTCCCCAGCAAGATAGGAGAACCGCCACGCCCTCGCTTGATGTTAATTTGTCGCTGACTGATGTTTTGAGGAATATACAGCATCAAATGGTGAATACCAGTGAGAAGTCGATGCTTCTGAGATCAGAAAATGTTTTACTCCGCAGTAAACTTAAAGATCTAACCATCAATGATAGTGCATGCCATTAGAACTATATCAAACCACTAATCTGTTCGGCGAACCAAATTTGATATATTCTAAACATCAACGTTCTGTTACTTTTACTGATCCATTTAATGCAGGTACTAGTGCGTCAGCACATAAGGTAGACACTAGGCAGCAAATAAAGGAGAGCCCACTAATGCCACCCCAGGGTTTGAGTACCATGCTTATGTGCAGAAAAAGGTTCCGACGTCAGACCCTTGAACAAGAGAGGGTTGAACAGTAGTGCAGGTTTAACCAGGGATTTGATCAGAGGATGATTGATCACCCTAGTGAATTGGAGCAACGGCTGGCTGGTATCGAGACAATTATAATGCGAATTTCAAACGTACCTTTACCAATCCGTAAGACTGCACCTAATAGCTTTGCTAACTCACCATCGTGGATGAAATTAGGTGAACAAAGATGCCTTCGAAGTTTTTACCCTCTCATCTATGAAGTTGTTCAATGAAACTTCAGATCCGAACGACCACATTGCATAGTACAAATAGAAGATGTTCATCGCAGCAATACCAAAGTATCTCAGAGAAGCCTCCTTGTGCAAAGATTTTGGGCCAAGTTTACTAGGAGTTGCACTGCAGTGGTTCACAAACCTTTTGAACGCTTCGATTGGATTATTTGCAAAACTCACAGGCCTTTTCGTTGAACAGTTTGCCAGTAGCTAAAAAATTGAAAAATATTCTAATGACCTTTACGCCATTATTCAGTACTCAAATGAAATATTTAAGAGCTACGTCGCAAAGTTCAATTGAGAGAAAGTAGAGATATCAGGCTGCAATGCTGACACCACCATATTAACCTTTTAGTAAAGGGCTCAAGAGGGATTCAAACTTCTACAAAGAACTCACAAAGTACCTGTGCAAGACAATGGACGATATTTTAGCCAAGGCATGGGCACAAATTAAGTGGGAGGAAGATGAGACCCAGTATTATCAATCCAAGCCAAGAGGTCGAGATA
This sequence comes from Perilla frutescens, assembly GCA_026008535.1. Lineage (NCBI taxonomy): Eukaryota > Viridiplantae > Streptophyta > Magnoliopsida > Lamiales > Lamiaceae > Perilla > Perilla frutescens. The sequence continues at coordinate 7,120,112 of BRKX01000008.1, read as the reverse complement.
AAAGAAGAGACTCCCGCAGAAATGATAGAAGAAGAGTCGACCCTTACCCTCGCAATGATCGCTACAAATCTCGAGGGTCTAGAAGATATTTCAGATCCGTATAATCGGCGCTTGTCAGAATACAACCTATGTATCATGCCCTCAAAAGTCGTTAATGCCTTGAAGGAACTGGGTAGTACAGTGAAGTGGCTGCCTAAGACGAGAAGCCCAAATCATAAATATGACAGAACAAAGTACTGCGAATTCCACAAAGATCACGGCCACAGAACATATGATTGTATTGCACTATGTCGCGAAATCATCAACTTGCTTAAGCGAGGCCATGTGATATACTTATTGACCGATAAGGGGAAGCAAGCCTTCAATAAAAATATATCATGTGTAGCAGGAGATATGATGTTATGTAGCTAAGTATAATTGAAATAAACAGATGCTAACCATTTATAGATGTTGTACCGAAGAATCCTCGATTACCATTTATTGATACCTTCACTCGAAACAATAATAGAAATAAAAAAAACATCTCTTGAATGATACAGAATGGGCCTAATCACTGTTTAAGTGAATAATTACGAGGCCCATTTCAAAGCTAATCTAGGTAAAGGACTTAACTCACTGAAAGCCCATGCAGTTACTGGATATAGATCCGGATCTTAACCCTCCAGACGGTGTGTTTAGGCTATTTTGGAACGCTCATTCTGGGACGACGGTTAATACTGAATACATCATAATTAATTACTAAATTACACATTGTTTAAGATTAATTATCTGTCTTATTGGAGCCATATCAGGCAACATAAAATTTGAATTATAAAAAACAACTCAAATAATATATTTGTAAACGGTTGGAATTCTGTGTTTATTCTCTAAATAATAATAATAATAATAATAATAATAATAATAATAATAATAATAATAATAATAATAATACTAAATCCAATATCGTTATTAATATTTTATTTATTTATTTTTTAGTTGGGGGAAGGAGAACGACAGGCCTCGGATAGTGATTTTTACGTAAGTTTTAATATTTATAATTTAATATCTTTTCCATGATACTAAAATATTTTTTTACGTATCATGACAAAAATGTAATTGAATAGGATAGTGTAGATATTTAAGAGAATTTTGTCAACTCACTTCCCAGGTGACTTTTTCTGTAGTGAGGTTATTACTTGGACCTTAGATTTCTCTGTGGTTGAAGGATATGTTTCCCATGATATTTAATATAGTGGCTTCTTTTCCCTTTCAAAAAAATGAAAAGAAAGAAATAACAAATTTTCAGCACAAATTGGATATTTTCTTATATATAAAACTTTTTTTTCATTGAAAATTTATAATGTTCACATTTCACATGAAATGTGAATTTGAGCAGTTGAAATCTTCTATTGCACATTTTGTGTTGCATTCTGTATTGCACACTCGATTTTCTTAGTTTTTTTTCAATTTTTTTCCTTGATTTCAATTTCTTATGCTTTAGTTTAATTTTACACTTATTATTTAGAATTCATCAAACCCAATTAGGATACATTGTAATTTTTTATTATGTAATTTAAAATTTTGAATTATTAATTGATTATTTGAAAAATTAAAGACTAAAAATATATATAAAACCCTAATTGGGTAGGATGAATCCTAAATAATAAGTGTAAAATTAAACTAAAGCATAAGAAATTGAAATTTGAGAAAAAATTGAAAAAAAAAACTAAGAAAATCGAGTGTGCAATACGGAATGCAACACGAAATGTGAAATAGACGATTTCAAATAGAATTTGAGGTAGAGGTTCCAATTTTGTGTTTGAAATGCGATTTTGCAACTAAGCCTAAATAGAACGGCCCAGTTTGGTAAGCCGCATAATTTGTTTTAGGAGAAAAGCAACATAGCCTTGATTTTTCTGATTTTCTTCTATTTTGAGATAATTTAATTTACAAATTGTGGAAATAATTTGCAATTATGTTTCTTGAGATTATCTACGATTCTGGAGGTGAATTAAGGAAATAATGTGCAATTTTGGAGATAATAATCTACAGTTTTATTTTATTTATTTATTAACAAATCTGGAAATTAACTTCCTAGTACATTAATTAATATTTGTATTTAAAAAAAAAAGATACGGGTATAAAAATGGAAAATAAAGGGGGCTAATGGGCTATGTATAGAATCAGCCTTATATATCATAAATGTGAATTTAATAAAATTTCCCTTGCATATATATATACCAATATCAAATTATCAATACACAAACGATTTCATATTAAAAGCGGATACCCATGCAGTTTATGGTTTGCATAGTCTACTATCTCAAATCTTTACTTTTCATTTAAAACAAATGGGAATCTGCACAAAATAAAAGATAATAAGTGCTTGGCATATCGATGAGTACTATATATATACGCTCCAAAAGAATAATTAATCATATCAATTTAATTGATTTGAAGAAGAAGTGAAGAAGAAGATGATGATGATGAGATGGAGTGGTGAAATAGTGGTGTTTGCAATTCTGTTGCAAGCGTTGTTTCTTAGCGGAATGCAGGGTGCGAGTGCGAGTGCGAGTGCCAATCGGAAACTTATTACATTCGGGCAGCTTCCCAGAGGACCCATTCCGCCGTCAGGTCCGTCCACCAGAATAACCCCCGACCTACCTCGCCACTACCAAACCACCGACGTACCATCGCCTCCGCACCTCCTCCCTCGCGCCTTCTAAACCACACTCGATCTCATTCCACCGCGTGTCAAAGGGCATACTCCTATTATACGTGTTTTTTTGCATGCAAAATCATGGCCTATATATAATTGCAATCCTTTGACCTCGATTTCTCATGTTTAATCGATAATAAATATATGAGAACCTTCATTTTTAGACAACTTTATCCATTTATAATTATCGATTTGCGCGTGTACCTTCAAATAATCAAATTTAATTATATATTGCTTCGAATAAATTTGTCTAATTTTAACACATGCATGCACCTATCATTTTTTGCATAGAAATATTTCGATAGTTTCGATTTTTAATGTAAAAAAAAAAACATTTTATATTAAATAAAATTTTCAGAGCTTTTTAATTATATACCTTAAAATATAAATAAAGCTTACTTGACACTTGACTGGATCAAATATGAGGAAACATAAAAGAATCCATATATATTAATACACACACACACACAGATATATTCGATAACCTATTTTTAAAAATAAAATTCTTAATATATTCATTGATTTTCAATGCTGTGTAAAGTGGATTTATTAAAAATTAGTTTTACAAATAATATTCTCAAATTTAAGGAAAATTAGAAACTCGCGTGATTCTTCATTAGAAAATAATCCATGAATTTATTCCATTCCTTCGTACTACAATGTCATTCCCTATCAATTACAACGGCACAATTGGGCCGAGCCTATAAACAAATTATGACAGGGCCTTTACTCCTAAAATGCAAAACAAAACGACAAATTTGTTTGTGGGAGCGTTATGAATCAAAATTTATAAGATGGTCAAAGTTTAAATACAAATTCATATTTAATAGTATTTGTAATATTGTTGTTGTTTGATTGTGTAAATCAAAAACAAAAAATCATTAAATATTATGTCTTCATTTGTTTTATTGTTTTTATAATCATAATTGTTTCACTTGGAAGGGTTCCATTGATTGAATATTGGTCAACCATGCATCGGTAGTTTCGTTTCCTTTTAAATTTGGGAAACGAAGGTACGATAAACTAATTATGAATTATCTATACTGTAGTAGTCATTTTTCATCAGCCCGTTATGATGGTCCATGAAGGTTAAACGTTGTCGTTTAACTAAACAGTCTCATAAAGATCGAGTAATTCAGATTATGCCTCAACCGCTCTCGTAATTTGTCTAAACCCTAGTCGCTACCTCTGCCTATGAAAGGAGACCTCCCTCCTCATTTGACGACTACGTTGAAATACCCACAAGCTTCATATTATACTCTAAGAACAAGAAGTTTACTTTTTTTCTGAGTTAATTTCACACCGGCGATTCAACATGCGGGTGTCTTTCTTACATTCTTCTAGGATTGAATGACGTTTTCCCTGATTTCTAATCACGTTCTGGCTAAAGATTATTGTTATTAAGCTCTTTAATTATTCAATTATTTCGTATTTTATCTCTTTTCACTCTTCTTCTTTTCCTGAATTGAGCGCTGGAGGTCCAACGATTGTTACCCCCTGACGGTCTTTGACTCTTACGGTATTTTCTGATTTTTTTTCACAGATTGACCGCTGCTCCGAACTGAATTAATTATTCCCTTCATCCCGATTATATAGTCCCATTACTATAAGTAGTGTTATTTTCAATAAGACTTTACAATTATATCCTTATTAGGTTTTGGAAATTAAAAAAAATTAAACATTTAAGTTTGTGAAAATTATAAATCTTAAATGTTATTTTTTCAAAAAAAGAGAAACATTAATTAAAATTGACCAACTTAATTAATTTGCATGTACTTGAATTTGATCAATTCTATTGATATTCACTGTATTTGCATTTCATTAATTGTATATTTTCTTTGTTTCAAAAAATTAATACATAAAAGTTGAGCTAAAATTTAAGTTTTATTAATTTTCATTAAATAAGGTTAAAGTTGAAAGTTTAGCTTTTGTTTTTTATTTTCATAAATATTTTTAATCTACATGCGAGTAGAAAAGGGACTATATAATCGGGACGGAGGGAGTAATTGCATATTTCTGGATCTACATATATTAACAAATTATGTTCAGTGATAGGAACAAAGATGAGGAAAAAAGGACTGCAGTTTCCACCAATTTAACGCATTAAGTTTTCAATAAACACAAAAAATAAACCTCATCTAGTAATATGTTGAAATAATTTGGAATGTACATGGAAAGGGATCCTTAGATATAAAGATTCTTCTAGAGTAACGTTAGTCGTCCTAAAACCACAGAGACCTAATCTCAATTTGAAAATCAATCATTGTTAATGACTAATGACTAATTAATGCACTGCATCCTTTCAACTGTAATTAATAATGATAAAAATAAATGTTCATAGATTCATTGACAAATGACATCCCACTAATTAAATGGCAATTACATCAATGATTTTGGTTTTTGCTATTCTTTTAGGACTAATCTCGCCTAATTTTCGATGTGATTTATGAACCGAAGCAATTGTTTATTTATAATCAATTTAAGATGCATTGAATATTTGAGCACGTACATTAAATTATCTACTCCTGATCCATCGTTTTATTATTTTATTGTTTCTTTTAAATCAATGTGGCCCACATTTATAAAATCCATGACAATGATATTATCAAAAGTTTGAACGCCTACGATTGCGATGGGAATAATTTTTGTAGACTTAAATTAGTTAAGTGTACAGCACGTAAAAGAGATGTAACGTGACCTTATAAATTAAAATACGAGAAAAGAATATTCTTAAGATATTTTGGGTTTTATTTTTTAATTTCCTAAACTATACCGGGTTCCCAACTTTTTATCGTATTCATGGAGTATTATTAGCACATCAAGTTTAATATTTATTATAAGGATAATTTGTGTTGCTACCTCTCTCCCCCATCTAATAATTCAACTCCAATCCTTCAATTAATCACTCACTAACTCAATTTATTAATCACTCATTAACTCAATTTATGATTATTTAATTAATAAAAAAGGCTCTTAGAAGATGACTAGTGAGCTATATTCATTATAATAGATTAGAAACGTTACTTGGAAGACAATTAAGCTTTTAACTCCAATTTTTCAATTTAATCAAATGTTTAATCAATTTATGATTATTTGATTTAAATATTTTTAAAACAAATATTTAAAAAATTATTGATTGTGTATTATGAGAAAATTAAACGAAGATAACATATAAGAAAATATCATATATTTAATAATATATAATCAATTCATAGCATGTTCATATTCTTCAGTCAAATTTTTCATTAACATTTTTATTAGGCAAAAACAATAGCACAATTGTTATATGACACTTATATATTAGAAGCACAATCGTCGGTGGTGTTAGTAATATCAATCATCGGAAATTTTTTGGCTTCTTCATCCTTTATCTTTTGAACCACCTCAAGATATAGCTCGTACAAATTAGACAACGGATGTTCATCTAGCAGAATTTGACATTGCTCGTCAGCTCCAAAATTATTAACTTCCCTTGTTAACACTCCTTAATGTAGAGTTAAATGTACAACTCCAATCCTACAATTAATCACTCGTTAGCTCAATTTATGATTATTTGATTAATAAAAAACGGTTCTTAGAAGATGACCAGTGAGTTATATTCATTATTATAGATCAGAAACGTTTCTTGGAAGATAATTAAACTTTTGAACTCCAATTTTTCAATTAATCAAATGTTTAATAAATTTATGATTATTTGATTTAAATATTTTTTTTAAAAAATATTTAAAAAATTGTCAATTGTGTATTATGAGAAAATTAAACGAAGATAACATATAAGAAAATATCATATATTTAATAATATATAATCCATTCATAACATGTTCACATTCTTCAGCCAAATTTTTCATTGACATTTTTATTAGTACAAAATAATAGTATAATTGTTAAATGACACTTATATATTAGAAGTACAATCGTCGGTGGTGTCGGTAATATCAATCACCGAAATATTTTTGGCTTCTTCATCATTTATCTTTTGAACCACCTCAAGATATAGCCAAGGATGAAAATATCGCGGATATATCGCAGATATTGACATTGCGATACGGATATTGGGCGAATATCTTTTTTCTCGAGTATCGATGAGAAATCGCAAGATATCGCAATATATCGCGATTTTTTTAATATTTCTATAATATATTTTGATTTTTATTTAATACTATATATTTTTGTGATCTTTTTCAGGTCTTCAATGTAATTATTTGAGTTGCAATATTCTTTGCTTTATAAAGACATTTACTTTGCAAAAAAATATAAGAGAAAGAAGATCGGGAAATCAACGGATGTCTTAGAAAGAAAAGTGAGATGCACATGCACCGAATTTATTTTTTTATTTTTTCAGTTAGAGGACATGATGGACAAATCACTAAAAATTTTTCCCCCCACACGGAATTGAAATCTAAGATTGAATATAAATTATTTGCCAAATCTTGATTCTATGAATATGGGTGGCACTGATCATAGTGATATGTTCCAAGATTCATATGCTTCTTACACATATGAGAGTTCAAAAATTGATTGAACTACTCAAAATGTGTATCAACAAAATAATTGGGTCAATGAACATTATCCAATTCATGGTGAAGTTGTTCGAAGAAATTAAGAAACATATCAAGTGCATGTGCATAATTATATCCATAATTACTCAAACATGATAAGTTGGTACCAATATTGTTTAAAACAAGATAGCATTCCATCTAATATATTTGAATCTCATAGATCCTCATTTTGGTATTAATTGTACTTTATAATGTTTATTTAGTCATTTTATATTGTATTATGTATTATTTTGTCAAATGTATTATCGCAGACAGTATTTATATAATGTATTATTTATATATTTGCTTTCAAAATACAATTCTATCAAAAAAATTAGTGGAATATGTGCATAATAATATGTCATAATAGTTCCTAAAATTTCATGCTAAATTTCCAAGATTTTAATATGATTTCCGTCATTTTTTTCAATTTTCTGCGATATCGATATATCCGTCGATATATTCGTAAAATTGAAGTTGCGATAGCGATATTTTCATCCTTGGATATAGCTCATACAAATTAGACAACGTATGCTCATCTAGCAGAATTTGACATTACTCGTCAGCTCCAAAATTATTGACTTCCATTGTTAACAACTCTTTAATGTAGAGTTAAAACTACAAGAAATATATTTAATTTTGTGTATATCTTAGTAAAATATTTGTGTGAAATAATAATAATAATAATAATAATAATAATAATAATAATAATAATAATGTTATTATTATTAAAGTATACAATTTCAAATTTGAGCATAATATTTAAAAAACTATGAACTAACGCTATTTATATAAATAGTACAATATAAGGATATATTATATGATTTCTATATATATATATTGTTAGTATTATCATTACAAATTAAATTAAATCATGTATAATTAACTGCAAATTATATCAAGTTAATCTAGATTGAACAATCCTTTTAAATAAGTCATCAATCTAGTTTAAAAAAATTGACATGAAATATCTATTAAAGATTTTAGGTAAAATAATCTTGTAAAATTACATCTTATCAACAATAGTAACGAAACATTCACATTTGGATTGGCTTGTTAATTATAATCTAGTTAATCTAAATTCTTGATTATTAATAGGTGTTTCAATATTTCTTTAAAAAAATAGAGTACCAAAACATACTAAAAATATATTAGAATTTTATGAATTTAGAGCCCGAAAATTACAACATCGATTCTAAACTTGAAAGATGATGATAACCATCAAGTTAGAACTTGATTATTGAATTCAGTCAAAAATCAAATAAAAATTCAATGAAAATTTATTCACGAATTATTTTAAACTATATTGGAGTTTTATTATATTTAAAGGTTGGGAGATAGATTACAAGCGGTTCAATTTGGATTATTTTAATAATTTTCTAAGTTATTTTCATATTGATATTCAAGTACAAATATTAATTTGAGTAGTTTAATTTCTGTTTTTATTTTTTAAAAAACAAATCCATTATGCTTGGGAATTTGTGTAGAAAATAGAGAATGAATTTTATGCATTATTTGTTAGGAAAAACTATCAAGGAACCCCTAGATAAGGTTTTGATGAAATGTCAAAACTATTCCTGAAAAAACTGACCAAGATCCAAGCTGTAGATCTGAGTTGACCAATCCAGAGCCTCAAGAAGGAACTCAACTGAAGCCAGAGTCAACCCAACTGGAGCATGGTCAACCAGCTGGAAGGATACGCCAACCAGTCAGAACTCAATCCAACTGAGGGTTAAAGGAGTCGAACCAGTCAAAACAAACTGACAAGCTAAGTCAGCTGAGCCGAGAGAAAAATCAAAAAGACTGAAGAAACTGATAAGAGATCAGTTTAACTGAAGACTGGAAGTATCCAGCTGATGGCCAAACTTAACTTCAGCCGAACTGAAGTAGACAGACGAATCAACCAAAGGCCAGAACTGAAGTCAGCCAGCTCTTAGGAGAAAACAAGCAAACATCTGACGAGGAAGCTCGGAGAAAGATCAGTCAAACTGACAAGCTAGCCAACAGCTTGTGATCAGTTAAGCTAACAAGAAAGCTCAAGAAAGACCAGTCAAACTGACAAGCTATTCAACAGCTTGTGATTAGTCGAATTGGAGGAAGAAGCTCAGAACTGCCAACTGGAGTGATAGCCGAACTAAGCAGACAAGCTCAGAATTGCCAACTGGAGTGATAGCCGAACTAAGAGACAAGCTCAGAACTGCCAACTGGAACTCAAACTTGCTAAACTGGAGCTCAGAACTGCCAGCCAGAGAGTCCTGGAGTTAATGCTCCAATGAGGATCTTGGAATAAATGTTTCAGCGGAGATCCTGGAATTAAATATCCAACAGAGATCGATTGGCAAAGCAACGGCTACTGGAATTAAATATCCAACAGAGATCGATTGGCAAAGCAACGGCTACTTCAACCAAAAGCTCCAACGATCATAAAGACCATCTGCCATTGATGAACCAACAAAGCCACCGATCAATGGAACTCAACGGTCACAAAACCACTACTCTATAAAAGATGAGTGAATCAAAGTTTTCAAATGACTTTTCGCGACTTTCATTCTTGAAACCTTCATTCAAGTTGTTTCAACTTACAACTGAGCTTTCTTTCTCCCTCCCACATAGCTCAAGTTCAGCATTTGCTAAACCTGCGAGAGTCCAACTGAGAAAAAGAATCCACAGAATCAAAGCATTCAGCTAGCTGTTGATAATCCAGCCAGAGCAACCTTCTCAGTTCCAGCAATACACCGATCAACTACCCAGCTCAATTGAAGGAGCACATCAGTTGATATCCCCTGTTCAAGACTAATCTCTTGAAGATCGAAAGAGATCTAAAATCTTTTAAAGACGTCAATAGCACCTACTTCCCTAGCGAGCAGTTAGAGACTGCAAGTGTGAGTCGTCGACCCGCTGAGGTAGCGAGCAGTTACCAGGTTCAGCCAACTATCCTTCATTGTATAATTTGTAAAGAAACTCAAGTTATATAGTGGAGTTGCCCTTCTACGGAAGGAAGAGAGGACGTAGAAGTTTGAGACTTCGAACCTCTATAAATCGTCTGTGTGTTGTACTGTTTTGCTTATACTCGCATATCTTTGAACTGTACACAAGCTCACACAATCTGCACTCAAGCTGTCTAAAAGCGCTCAACTGATTTGTGCATAGATAAGTTGCTAAGCGAGTCAAGGGCCCTTATCATTCCGCATTTGAAGTAAAGTTTTTATATCAGTTTATTCACCCCCCTCTAAACTGATATCGACTCGTCCGGGACCAACATTATTGATCATTCATGCATTCAAATTAAAGATTGAAGAATTGTGTAGAAATATGAAAAATAAATTTTAACCAAAATTGTATGAAGAATGATAGTGTCATTTTACATTAAAATTCTATAAAATTCTACATTTGTGCAAGAATAATTTGTGACTTTTAGCATTGTCCTACAAATATTTGCGCAAAGAGAGTTAGGAAAATATACATACGTTCTAATGTTCGAATTGGGGAACCCGACGGAGGAGGAAAGAAAAAATAAGCATATAATGATTATTATTTATTATTAATCTCTTTCTAGCTCACTAATTAGTACACGCTCTGTTTCTATTTAAATGTTATTTTATATAAATGCACCCAGATTAACAAATTAATGGAGTTATTTAATACACCCTCATATGAATACATTAATGAGCAAAATATAAATGTTTGAATAAATTAAACAAGGGTAAATGTAGGACAAAATATGAATTTAATGTCTTGAATTTATAGAGTGATATTTTTTTGAAACAAAATTAAAAAGTTAGGATGACATTATTTATATGGAAACGGAGGAAGTAATTACTAATTAGTAATTTCATAATTAATGTTATATCGAGCGAAAAATAACTGGCATAAAATTTATGATCGATTGACAAGTAATATATTTTTTGAGAATTTATTTGTATACATGATAAATACTACACTTAACATATTTTACTAAATATAGCGTTGAATATATCCATAATAGAAACTGCGAAGCAGAGCACTGATAAGTAGTGTCAAGTCAGATGAATAATATTTTCCTCGCTGTCAAACCCACTCCGGAATATAAAAATATAAAAGGATGAATATTGTCACCTATAATCGCCTCTCTCTCTCTCTCTCTCTCTCTGATTTAACCACACAAGTCAAATTAAATTCTAGATTTCTCTAACCAAGAAAAAAATTCCTGAAGTTGTAATAAAGCTGGCACCACGCAATGATTGTTATCCCAAATTTGTATACCCATAGCTTTTCTTATTTTACACATATATATTTAAATTACTTAAAAGAATAAAATTACTATAAAAAAATTCTACAATACTCTTATTTATTAAATCAAAATTTTTATTTTGCCAATTTCAAACATATTAAACAATACTCTCCCATTTCTATATAAATGTCAATTTAAATGAATGCATACAAATTAATAAATTAATTAAATTACCTAATACATCCTTGTGTAAACATATTAAATGAGTTAAATATAGATATTTGAATGCAATAAATGAGAGGAAATATGTGAAAATTTTGATTTTTTTTTCTCGAATTTGTAGAATGATACTTTTTAAAAATAAAATTAAAATATTAGAATGACATTTATTCAGAAACGGATGGAGTAGTATATTAAAATATAAAAAATGCAAGCACAAAACTTGAAGAGCAAAATGTTAAAATCGACAAAAGCAAATAAGTAAATGGAAAAAGCGACAGGATTTAAAATCCAATAGTTTACTCGACAATCTCGACTTACTTTTCATAATATTCATGCAAGGGTCCCACAAAATCAGTTTTTTACTTTAAAAAACTGACACACGACCGGGGAATGAATAAATTCCTTACTTTTGAATTTAATTATCCCAACAACTCACCTTCTCTCTCCTCCTCACTGTATCTTCTTCACAAACCCTACAAGCCTCGATTTTTTTAAATAGACCCTCGATTAATTTAGCAAAAAAACAGCTGACAATTTACTCCATTTAAAAAAAAACCGGCCACATCTCCACGATTACCACAGCAGCCTCTCTTCCTCGATTGAAAAAGGTCGGCGATTGAATTTAAAAAAAAAACGGCGATTGAAAAACGGTGGGCGATTAACACAGCAGCCTCTCTTTCACGCTTGAAGGTTGTTCTCTCTCTCTCTCTCTCCAACTCACGGTATTCATCTCTCTCAGTTGAAAACTCACGCCGACGCCGGAGATGGAGCGAGGACCCAGAGAACCACCGGAGGCGGCGTCATCTTCTCAAGTAGGCCTTTGGATTAAATTTGTGCTGTTTATTTTCACAGATTATGGTTTATAAGCGTGTTAGGGGTTTTGATTTTGATTTTAAATCTTGTTTGTTTGATTTGATTCAACTTGTGTTGGGCATGATTTTTTTGAATTGGTTGATGAATGCTATAATCGTGATTTTTCGGAATTAGTCAAGGAGTATTTGATATTAATTGTGGATTATTTGATGTTAATTATGGATTATTTAATGTTAATCGTGACTAGCTATTAATCGAGGATAGGTAGATATTAATCGAGGCTATTTAGATATTATCGAGGCTATTAAAATTAATGGAGGTATTTTTAAAATTAATCGAGGTTATGTAGATATTAATCGAGGCTTTTTAGATATTAATCGAGGCTATCTAAAAATTAATCGAGGGTTTTTTAAAATTAATCGATGAATTTAAAATATTAATCGAGGCTGTTAAAAAATAATCGAGGGTCTTTCTAACTTAATCGATGTTGTTAAAAAATAATCGACGAAAGCCTTGATTAATTTTAAATAATCCTTGATTAGTTTTACATAGTGCCTCGATTAAATTAGGCGAGCCTTGATTATTTTTCACAGGATCCTAGATTATTTTTTTAATTTCCTCAATTATTTTTCTAATTTCCTCGATTATTTTTTAATTTTCTCGATTAATTTGAAAGGCCTCGATTATTTTTAACTTTACTCGATTAAAATATGGACAAGAATTGAAAATAATATGAAATATTAAAAGCATTTATTTTAATATAGTGAGCCTCGATAATTTTTAATTATCCACGATTAACTTTAGGCGTTAGTGACGATTAAATTAATAAGTATTTATTTTAATTACAATTTTGTTATAACAAATTATAGGAAATATTAAAAGTATTTAATTTAATTCTAATTTTATTTTAAAAAATTATAGAAAATATTAAAAGTATTTATTTTAGGGACTAATTTTGTATTAAAATAAATACTTTTAATATTTCCTATAATTTGTTAATACAAAATTATAATTAAAATAAATACTTATTTTTGTCTAGATAAATTTTTAATATATTAATTTATTTTAATATGAAATTGTAAAAGTATTTATTTTAATATAGTGAGCCTCGATTAAGAATTAATTATCCACGATTAACTTTAGGCAAAAGTCACGATTAAATTAATAAGTATTTATTTTAATTCTAATTTTGTATTAACAAATTTTAGGAAATATTAAAAGTATTTATTTTAATTCTAATTTTCTTTTAAAAAATTATAGGAAATATTAAAAGTATTGATTTTAATTATGATTTTGTTTTAAATCTTGTCAGATTGATTGGGTCAGACAGCCGATACAGCAGTCGAGGCCTTCGGTCGTAGTGTATACCATACCGGAGGTACTGGACACGATCAGAGTCACACTACACGCAATAGGTGGTGATGCAGCCCTAGAGTTGTTCAGATCCAGATGTTTCGGCCATTTCCTGGACTACAGGGCTGGACCGGTCCAGAAGAAGGTGATTCACGGTTTGATGAGCCGTGAGGTGCGCGTGTCGGATCGTGCACTGGAGGGACGGGAGACATGGCTTCATATTCGACCATGTAGACCTCTCTCCCAACCTCAAATTTCCAAAAAGTTGCTAATGTAGTGGGCCGCACGGCATAGCAGTGTCCCTTATCGACGTTCCCCGAAAGCTTCAGTGCGATGCCATCAGTCAACACATGATTTGAGCCCTGTGCTGCCACACGTCGCTCGACGAACCACTGCTTAACAATTGATCTAAACATCTCGAACAGTGAGCAAATAGGTAACCTCCTCGCCCACAATAGACGAGCATTGAGACTCTCTACCACATTAGATGTCATGAACCTGTAGCGTCGTACGGGACAGTGTGAACGGGACCAATGCACTAGGCCGAGATTACACAGCTTCTGATATGCATTTAGACAGACCTGCTCTAATGTCGACATACTCTCCTGAAAGGTGTCTCTCCGATATGCATAGGCAGCATCCTGAAATAGCGTCGTCATGTGTTTCCCTCTCTTCGTCATCTTATTCTTCAAATGGTAGTAGCACAGTCCGTGCGTCGCTCTAGGGAAAACAGCCTCTACAGCATTTTTAATATTCTGGTGTTGATCTGAAACGATGAGAAGATCATCTATATCACCCAGAGCCATGTACAAGTGGGCCAGGAACCATATCCAAGATTCGTCGTTCTCTATCGGTCCGAGCTCAACTGCAACAGGTAAGATCTGTTCATTGCCTTCCTTCGTCACAGCAACAAAGAGAACCCTCTTGTTCTTTCCCTTCAGGTGGGTCCCATCGATCACAAGTACTGGACGAGCATACTGGAGAAATGCATTGACACACGCACCGAGAGTAAGTAATGAATGCTTGAACCGACCATCACTCGTGATCTCCATGTCTACTACAGTCCCCGGATTCATCAATTGTAGAGTGTGAAGGAATGCGGGCAACTGTGCGTAGGACTTGTCAAAGTCTCCATATACCATCTGAATGGCAATGTTCCTCGTGCGCAGAGCGAAGCTGTAATCGATATGGATGCCAAACTCACGCACAAGCTCCGCCATCATCTCCTTCGGCTTCAGAACAACCCGCTCGTCCACCAATCTACGAGTGAAGTATTTTCCGAGCACCCGTGCAGGAACCTGTCGCGGAGTAATTCAACCCATATTAAGATGGCATCTGTGAGTGCCGTTGAACTTGTATATTCTCCACATATACCCATCAGCAACCGCAAAGTACTTGAACGGGCAATCACCACCATGTTTGCAAATGTGGCCCAATCGTGACCTATTCGAGTGATACACGGCATACTCCACTCGATTCTGCATATGATAGATACCGACCGCCAGAGCCAGATCATTCTTCGTCCGAAAAATAGTAGCCTGGTGCAGTGTATCTGATTGTGGTGCTGGTTCCTCATCCCAAGACAGTGGGCCCGCAATGTCCCAATCAGCAAGGGAAACCACCCAATTGCTCGAATGCCCGTCAGTTCTGAACGGAACACCAGTGGTAGATGGTGGAACGACTCCCGTCAAGCACAACAATCTGTCTGTACGATCAGCAGAAGAACGAAGCCAGACACTGAATTCTGTCAACAGTGATTCCACCAACCCCGTTCTATCATTCACCTCTTCTTGTTCTTTTTCTTTCCCCTCTTCTTCTCCTTCTCCCTTTTCTTTTCTAGTATCAGCATGCGTCTCTGCTTGTGCTTCTTCAACAATAGGGTTACTCAAACCCTCATAAACATATGGAAAATAGGGAACATAGTCATCCCTCATAGATGGCCCGGCTCCAAAACCTTCCAATTGTCTTAAAATCACATACACAACCATCTCAGTAGTCTGCCCGTGAAGCCAATCGAGCAAATCTCCATCATCTTGCAAAGATGCTCTGATCCGTCTGCCAGTATTGGTGCTGGTGAGGTAAAATAATTCAATCTCGATCCTATTCGGGTCAGTCCACAACAACTTGTGAACCTCCCTCACCAGTGAGTTAAAACACAGCTTATCGGATGACATCGTCACGAGTTGCTCGTCCCCATCTACATATTCTGATCTCTCCAATCATCAACTGTGTCGTACAATAATGCGACGTCTAACCATCTGTAATTTATAAACAATGCTACATGAGGCCACAATTAAACCCTAAACCCTATTAAACCCTAAAACCTATAAAACCCTAAACCCTAAACCTTAAAACCTTAAAACCTTAAACCCTAAAACCTAAAACCTATTAAACCCTAAACTCTAAAACCTAAACCTAGAATCCTAGATAAAAACAAGAAAATTTGTCTAAGTGTAACAACTAGGCTTATACTAACTAAAGCAATTACTAAAACAATTCAATTTTAGTGTAACATTTAGGCTTACACTAGCTAAAGCAATTAAATAAAATTGAACTAAAAACTTGAATAAAATAATAGAAGATCAAATAGCAGCGATTAAATTTAAAAAGAGGCCACGATTAATAGTTCAAATAACATTGATTAACTCTATTAATTATATGCCTCAATTAAGTTAAAATAGCATCGATTAATTCTATTATAAAATAGCCACGATTAAAAATTATAGTTCAAATAGCCACGATTAAAAATTAGCATCGATTAGCATCAATTAATTATAATAGCCTCGATTAGAATAGCATCGATTATTAAATTTGAACTATAATCGATGCTAATAGAATTTAAATGACACGGTTAGAAAAAACCACGATTAAAAATTCGATTAACATTGATTAAAAAAATTGAACTATAATCGATGCTAAATAAAAGCCACAATTAAAAATTCAATTAGCATCGATTAAAACAATTGAATTAATGCCTCGATTATTTTTAAAATGAACATCGATTAATTTCATCTAGGCCTCGATTAATTTACATTATTCCTCGATTAAATTAAACTTGCCCTCGATTAAATTAAACAATTGAAGTCTAAAAAATTGTCTCGACTAAAGTTAAAATAGCCTCGATTAGTTGACATTATTCCTTGACTAAATTTAAATTATCCAAGATTAATTCTAATGGCCTCGATTAAGTCTAGAACATGTCCTCGATTAATTCTAAAAAATTCCTCGCCTACATTTAAAATAGTCTCGATTAATTTACCTTATTCATCGACTAAATTTGAATTAACATCGATTAATACTAATGGCCTCGACTAGTCTAGAAAATATCCTCGATTAATTCCAAAAAAGTCTCGACTAATTTTCAAATATCCTCGATTACTTCTAAGAGCCTCAATTAATTCTAAAAAATAGCTCGATTAATTATAATAACCATGATTAATTCTAATAGCCACGATGAAATAGTCTACGACGTTCAAATCATCAATATATAAAAGATTAAAGAGTACGATATGCAAATCTCTCTCTGTCGCCTATTTTCAAATTAAATCTAAGAACACATGCAATGTATATAATCTAAACAATAAATATTTACAAAACAAGTTCAAAAAAATGGAGAGTACAAAAGTACCTTTGAAAATTGATGGAAATTTTCGAGCTCTACTTTTTCTTCGGAAAATTCTTTCGCCTGCCTTGCTCCAAAACATTTCTCCAACTTTTGCTCCTCTCGGTCGATTTCTATTGTGGTGTGAATAAGCTTTGTATTGTATAGCTTAGTGTCGTTGAACTCGACGAACCACTCTATTTATTCAAAAATTTAAGTCAAATTTAAACTACATCCTTACAAAACATTAAATGAGGCATATAACCTTAACATGTATTAAATTCGGTCCTACCTTCCCCTTCTTTTCATTTAATGAAGCTAGTAACCTTTCATTCTTTTTATTTATTGAAAGTCAGTAACTACCTCACTTACACACAAGGTAGGGAACATTGCCTCGATTCATTTAACTGAAGGCCTCGATTAAATGACATTAATCCAGGATAGTTAGATATTAAACGTGGCAAGTTAGATATTAATCAAGAATCTCTTAAAAGTATTCTAGTTATTTTTTAAAAAATATACGCGACTTTTTAAAAAAAATGAGACAATTTTAAAAAATAATCGAGGCCTCCTAAAAAAATAATCGAAGCTTCTAAAATAATAGTCGAGGCACTTTTTAAAATCGAGATAAATTTTAAAAAATAATCGAGGCTTTTGAAAAATTAATCGATGCTTTTGAAAAATAATCAATGCTTTTGGAAAAAATAATCGATGCTTTTTGAAAAATAATCGATGCTTTTGAAAAAAATAATCAATGCTTTTTGAAAAATAATCGAGGCCTCTTAAAATTTAATCGAGGCTTCTTCAATAATAATCGATGCACTTTTGTAAATTAGTCGAGGCATTTTAATCGAGACAATTTTTTTTAAAAAATTGAGGCTCAACATATATATCAATAGAGGCAATTTCAATAGAGGCTTGTAATATCAATCGAGACTTGCAATTTCAATCGAGGAAATTTTCAAACAATAATCGACGCTCAAGAATAATCGAGGCCTCTTAAAAATAATCGAGGCATTTAGAATTAGGGTTTCATTTAGAATTAGGGTTTTGGTTGTTAGGGTTGTGCATTGATAATGTCTGACAAAAGTACAATGTGTCAATCATTGGATGTGGGAATCAAGTCCAGTATAGTACAAATTGCCTAACAAGCTACTTATTTTTAAAAGTTGTTTTTTTTCCCAAAAACTATTTACTTTTGTTCACTTTTATTTATTTAGACAAACTTGAATTTGATTTCTTTACGTGTCTCGGATTCCGCGTGATGAACGATTAACAAACACAAACTCTTGATTTGTCACACCATGGCCAACAATTGACTATGTTATCAGCCTGAAATAAATCGCCAAATTTTTCTCAAACAAACGTCTCTAGTATTCATGAAGATCAGCTAGTAATCGCCCAATATTTTAATTATCTCACATTATTATTGGTGATAATGATTGATTCCTTTGTATTTTTATTTTGCTCTTATTTTTCTGTCGTTTGTTATTGATGGGATTTAGTCTATTTCTTGTATAACTTTTTATTTTTTGTTTGAAGTTTAATATATTCACTTCATTTCCTAAATCTGACAACATATATAGGAATATAATCTTAAGACTCAAAGAAGATTTAAAAGCCGATGAGTGTCTCAAATATAACTCCATTTTACGGTTTGAGTTTGGAGTATTCAACAGTGAAACTCCAAATTCAATAATATAATTACGCCATTAAATAATATAATTATTCTTATGAAATTAATTGTAATATAATTATTTGAACAATTTTGGAACTAAAAACCTTACAGTTTGAGTTTGGAGTATCTCAACACTTGTTATTTGCAATACTCTAATGTCTAATACGTAAGCGCAAGAATAATTTTTAAGGCAAATACTCTCGTCACATTTTGGAACTAAAAGCCTTACAATCAAACCTTCAAACGGGTTTTCGGATAGACCCGCCCTATTCCCGATATAAAAAATAAAAAAGAAAAATCACTCATGTATTTTCGGGGAAAAAATCAAAAAATTAAAAATCGAAAATAAAATCGAAAAATAAAAAAGAAAATAAAAATAGGACTGGCGGAGCCTGCGTGCACGCGCCGTAATAGTCTAATAGATCGTTTTTAAAAATATATATATGGGTTTGGGCCTATATCCATGAGACTGATGCAACCAAATCTAGCTCATACATATATATACATATACATACATATATATATATATATATATACAGAGAGAGAGAGAGAGAGATATGACATTACAGACGGAAAAAAAATTGAGGGAGTGCGTTTTTCAAAATAAAAATAAAAATTGAGAAAGTGAGCACAGAAAATAATGTTATTTGGGTAAATAAAGTAGGATAATTAGAGCAATTGGTTAATTTTGGTAGTGAAAAAATGATCAGTCACAGCAGAGAAGAAGATAAGGCTACTGGCACTGGCAGGCTATCATTCTTACACCTTTGAACACCAAACTTTGATACAGAAACGCTATACCAAACAATTAATAAACTGTATGGATACCAATTCTTTTTTTTTCTTTTGGATAATTTACTTGTTGAATAATTTTACCCCTCAAAAAACAATAAATAAAAACTAACTAATTTAGAGTAATATAATTTTCTCACTCATAATTTTCAAAGTCTTGCGCAATTGTTTCTTTTCCAATAGATTAGTGAGTAGTCGCCTTGAAATCAGAACCAAGAAACAATATATACTTATGGTCAATGCTGAGGATAGGGGAAAAGTGAAATCCATGGTTATCTATACTAATAAAATAAAGGGAAATGATAAACGGTTCAAATTAATCGTTCCCGTATATTAGTGGTAAAATTGTAATATAAACATAAAAAATTATGTTAAATGATTAACTTATTCTTATTTGTTATAAACTAGAGAGAGACGAGAGAGAATATCAATTGTATGTATTCAATATGAGAACCAAATGCCTCTATTTATAATAGTACAAGAGATAGGGTTTTAGAGTTAGTAACTTGGCCATCACTCATATCATATATATCTATTAGATATATTTACAACACTCCCCCTTGAGTGACCAATCTCTAAAACAAATGTTGTCTCATTAAAATCTTGCTAGAAAAACCCAGTGGGAAAAAATCTAGTCGAAGGAAAAAGAGTACAACTGCTCCCCTGATCTTGAGATCACTGTAGATCTTTGAGTCGGCACATGCCGATCTTGTGTACCAACTTTCTGAATGTTGATGTTGGTAATGCCTTTATGAATAAGTCCGCCAAATTGTCACTTGAGCGAATTTGTTCAACGTTGATATCGCCACTCTTTTGGAGATCGTGTGTGTAGAATAACTTGGGAGAAATGTGTTTCGTCTTATCACCTTTGATGTATCCTTCCTTGAGTTGCGCGATGCAAGCAGCATTGTCTTCATACAAAACAGTTGGATTGATCTTTGATGAAGGTAATCCGCATGACTCTTGGATGTGACTTGTCATATTTCTCAACCATACACACTCTCGACTTGTTTCATGGATTGCAATGATTTCAGAATGATTTAAGGATGTTGCAGTCAAGGTTTGCTTCACAGACTTCCATGATATAGCAGTTCTACCACATGTGAAAACATAGCCAGTTTGTGACTTGGCTTGATGTGGATTGGATAAAAATCCTGCATCCGAATACTCTACCAGAGAAGAATCCGAATTTTCCGAATAATATAATCCAAGGTCTATGGTACCCTTCAGATAACGTAGAATGTGTTTAACACCATTCCAATGTCTCAAAGTGGGTGCAGCGCTATATCTTGCGAGAAGATTTACAGAAAAAGCTATATCTGGTCTAGTATAATTAGCCAGGTAAGTTAATGCTCCAATTGCACTTAGATATGGTACTTCAGGACCAAGTATCATTTCACCATCTTCAATAGGTCGAAATGGATCTTTTTTCGTATCAAGAGATCTAACGACCATTGGTGATGCTAATGGATGTGCATTATCCATGTAAAAGCGTTTTAACACTTTTTCTGTATATGTGGATTGGTGAATAAATGTTCCTCCTCGGACACGTTCAATTTGCAAATCAAGACAGAATTTTGTCTTTCCCAAATCTTTCATCTCAAATTCTTTCTTCAAATATTCAGCAGTTTTATTGAGCTCTTCAGGAGTCCCAATTAAATTCAAATCATCAACATAAACTGCTATAATTGCAAATCCACTTCGGTTTTCTTTATGAAAACACAAGGGCAGATATCATCATTTTTGTATCCTTCTTTCAACAAATACTCGCTCAATCTATTATACCACATACGGCCAGACTGTTTCAGCCCGTACAACGATTTTTGCAGTTTAATCGAAAACATGCTTTTGGGTTTTGACTTTAATGCTTCAGACATTTTAAATCCTTCAGGGATTTTCATATATATGTCATTATCTAATGACCCATATAGATAGGCAGTTACTACATCCATAAGACGTATAGCAAGCCTTTGTGACACAACCAGACTAATCAGAAATCTGAAAGTAATTGCATCCATTACTGGAGAGTATGTTTCCTCATAATCAATTCCTGGTCTTTGAGAGAAACCTTGCGCTACGAGTCTTGCTCTATATCTCGTAACTTCATTTTTCTCGTTTCTCTTTCTAACGAATATCCATCTGTATCCAACAGGGATTTCAGATTCCAGAGTTAGGACTATAGGTCCAAATACTTTCCGGTTATCACAGGAATTTAATTCCATTTCCATAGCTCTTTTCCACATTGGCCAATCATTTCTCTGTTTACATTCTGTAACAGATTTCGGTTCAGGATCCTCATTTAAAATTTGATGAGCTATGTGAAAGGTGAAGATATCATCTACAATTATATGTTCTCTCTCCAGTATCTGATTGGAAGATAAATAATTTATTGAGATCTCATGATTTTCAGATACTTGTAATTCTTCAGGAATTACATCACTTTCATTTGATTGATTAATCATTTTCGTCATTGTTTGGTTTCCATCTTGCCTCTTTCTTTTCCTAGGCACAGAATCTTTGGAACCAATTGGTCGACCACGTTTTTGACGAATTTTAGACTCATTTGCTGCCAACGCTATTTGTCCTTTAGGGACATCAATTTTCACTGGAGTATTTGCAGCATGTATGTGAGATTGTGTCACTTTTCTTGTATCTACAAAAGCATCAGGAAGTTGGTTTGCAATCTTTTGCAAATGGATAATCTTTTCAACTTCTTGTTCACATTGATTAGTTCGAGAATCAAAATGTGACAAGCTTTTCTCATTCTAAGATATTTCCTTGTGCTTTTCTGGATGTAGATTCGTTCTACCTAATGATAGAAATGTCATTTCATCAAAATGACAATCTGCAAAACGTGCAGTAAATAAATCACCCGTTAAAGGTTCAATATACCTTATAATCGAAGGTGAATCAAATCCAACATATATCCCAAGCCTTCGTTGGGGACCCATTTTTGTTCGTTGTGGGGGTGCAATTGGGACTTGAACCGCACAACTAAAAGTTCGTAAGTGAGAAACATCTGGTTCTTGACCAAAAATAATTTGCATTGGGAAGTATTCATGGTTGGCCGATGGTCTAATACGAACTAATGTTGCCACATGTAATATGGCATGACCCCAAGCAGTAGTTGAGAGTTTTGACTTCATAAGTAACGGTCTAGCAATAAGTTGAAGACGTTTAATAAACGATTCTGCTAAACCATTTTGAGTATGGACATGAGCGAATGAATGTTCAATCTCAATTCCAATAGCCATACTATAGTTTTCAAATGCTTGAGACGTAAACTCACTAGCATTATCAAGACAAATTCTTTTAATTGAATTGTCTGGGAATTGAGCTCGTAATTTTATAATTTGAGCAAGTAGTCTAGCAAATGCTGCATTTCTAGTAGAAAGCAAGCATACATGTGACCATCTAGAAGAAGCATCAATCAATACCATAAAGTATCGAAAAGGGCCACATGGTGGATGTATAGGTCCACAAATATCTCCTTGAATTCTCTCTAAGAAATATGGAGATTCAATATTAACCTTTGTATATGAAGGTCTAATGACTAACTTGCCTTGCACACAAGCCTCACATGGGAATTCATTTGTCATAAGAATCTTTTGATTCTTCATGTTGTGCCCATATGAATTATTGATTATTCGGCGCATCATTGTTGCTCCAGGATGTCCAAACCTATCATATCAAAGCATAAAGCTTTTTGTGTCATTGAACTTCGGGTTCATGACATGGTTTGTCTCAATTGCCTTTATGAATGTGTAATACATCCCAGAAGGTAGTGTTAATAATTTTTCTTTTGTTCGCTTATGGCCGGATACAAAAGAGTTTATGCAAAGATATTCATTTCTACCTTCTGATATAGTCTCGATGTGGTATCCATTATAGCGGATATCCTTGAAACTTAGTAACTTTATTTTGGACTTACTAGAATACAAGGCATTTTTAATATCTAATTTAGTATCATTTGGTAAAATGATACAAGCTCTTCCGGAGCCTTCAATGATGTTTGATGCGCCTGATATTGTGTTAACATTATCCTCGGCTAATGTCAACTTAAGAAAATATTTCTTATTTTGGAGAATGGTGTGCGTAGTGGCACTATCAGCAAGACAAATATCACAAGATGCCATTTTGGCTATGTTTGTCATTCGTGCAATTCTGCACAAAGAATCAAGGATATATTATCCACATGTTTAATTTATTTGCTCTTTAGAGCATGTAATATTCTTCAGGAATATTAATTGTGCTACTTTAATAGCATCAATTTATGATCTTGAATGTAATATTCTTCATGAATATTACTTGTGCTACTCGAATAGCATCAATATTTAATTTTTCAAGATTAGATCGGAAAAGACCGATCATTATAACAATAAGAAAAACAGATATAATATATTAAAGCCAATAATCATGGTGTAAAAAAATGTACCTTCTAAGATCGATGGACTTCTAGAATTGAAAGAGAAGGTGAACAATCGTGTTGATAACGTGTTATAAACTAGAGAGGGACGAGAGAGATTATCAATTGTATGTATTCAATATGAGGACCAAATGCCTCTATTTATAATAGTACAAGGGATAGGATTTTAGAGTTAATAACTTGGCCATCACTCATATCATATATATCTATTAGATATATTTACAACATTATTAAATTTTTTTATTTGGAAGGAGCTCAAAATTTAACAAGTTCTCTTTCTCCATTAATTAATGTTAATATTTCTCTTACCATTAATGAATTTATTAATAATAATCTATGTTATTTCTCTTATGATGGAAGAATGGTAATATACACCCCAATTGTTTTGACTATATTTCTAGTATACGAAATTGTCAATTGCACATTTAGTATTGTATTCCCTATTGCACACTTGATTTTTTTAACAATTTAATTTTTTTTATTTCAATTTATTGTGCCTTGCTTTAATTTTACACTTCTTATTTATGGTTCATCCTACCAATTAGTGTTTAATATAATTTTTTTAGTATTTATTTTTTCAAGTAATTAATTAATAACTAAAGATTGAAACTTAGATACAAAAAAACAATTACAATGCAATCTAATTGGGCATGATGAATCCTAAATAATAAGTGTAAAATGAAACTAAATAATAAGAAATTGAAATCAAAGAAAAAAATTGAAAAAAATAATCAAGTGTGCAATAGGAAATGTAACACTAAATGTGCAATAGAAGATTTCAACTGATATATGTAGACATTGCAATAAAGCTCAATAGACGAAAATCAATTTCCGTCTAAAATGTCCACTACTGCTCTGTTCGAGATGTAATTACTTGAGTTTACAAGTTACTATATAATAATAATAATAATAATAATAATAATAATAATAATAATAATAATTTGTTAGAATTATCATTAGTATGTTAAATTAAATCATGCATAATTATATACAAGTTTTATCAATCGTGATAATGTCTTAACTAAATTCTTGTATATGTAAAGTACAAAAACTAAGTGCATTATTTGATAATATATTATATGTATGATTTACATATGTGTGTAATCTAAATTGAACGATCTTTTTAATCAGAGTCATCAGTTTAGTTTTAAATATATTAACTATTTTTTGATATCAAACTGCCACCTCATCAATTATATATTATTATTTTTTTGGCAAATCTTGACAAACTATATCGTATTAACAAGAGTAACACATTTAAAATCGTAGCTAATTAAACATACCAAAATAGAGTATATTTAAGTTCTATTAATTTAGAGTACGAAAGATATATTACTATCAATCCAAAATTTTAATAGATGAAAACTATCAATTTACTTAATTAGAACTTAAATTATTGAAACTATCAATATATTAATATATATAGCTTCCAAAAGTTTGTCGAAGTTTTATTATATTTAGAGCCAAAAGAATCCGTCCAATTTTGATTCTTTCTATTTATTTTTCATAACTTTTTTTATAAAAAATAATAGGTTTTTTTGTGAAGATATATTCATTGAAAAATATATAACAAAAAAAAATAAAAGAATCAAAAAAGTTTTTGCTTAGAAATATTATAAAAGAAAGACTTCCTATCTCTAAAAAAAAGCCTCAAATTTTTATGTGCTTGTGTTATGCTTTATTGATCATTTAGAATGCATTGATGAAAATCTTACATTGGCAATTGAGGTTGAAAATGGGGATATGAATTTCATTTATGTTCATTATTTGAAGTCAAAATTAATTGTATAAGGAATAATAATGTGTTACGTTTTTACATTGAACTTTTATTAAATTTTATTTTTGTGCCGGAATAATTTGTGCTATTTAACATTGTCCTAAAATAAAATACTAATAACGAAATGGTATTAATTAGACTAAGTAAACTTATCAGTTTTTTGCTAGGGCCATCATATAAATAATATTTACTGTTATACTAAATGATCAAGATATTAATTATTGATTTATAAATAAGTTAGATGTCGAATAGATGACTCAGTTTTCTTTTCGGTCCTACTAGCTAGCATCTCACTATATATAAGTGAGGGGAAAAAATGAAAAAGAAATAGAAAAGAAAGGTGTATTGATTGGTAGATTCAAATTGAAAAAATACGAAAATTATACGAGCACATCACCTAATGAATTTACATGAATAGTAACTCCTGGTTTTCAAAAATAATAGTGTTGATATCGAATTTATTAGCACTAAAAGTTTGTTTTGCCTTAAAAAATACTCCTTTGCATTTAAAAATTTCGAAAGTTGTCTTAGACGGGGATTTTTATGTTGAATCACCCAAAAATAAAGATAGTAGTAGCAATTATAATAACTCTCATGGTATTGTGCAGTGAAGTATATACTACTAATAATGATAAAATTGAGAACCAATAAATAATGGTATATATATTACTTGTAGGTAAATTTGTTTAATTGTTGAAAAACACGTCGAGATTGCACACAACTCTTTTATAGGTAATTTCATGTCAAAACGTTTGATAAATCAAAATTATCAGATAATTCTCATATTTAAATCTTGATCCGATATATATAGATATATAATGTGTGAAACACAAAGTGAATTCAAATATGAATAATGTGAAGACAATTTTAGCCTAACTAACAATCCAGCACCAAAAAAAAAATTACCTTTTTCTATCAATTAAAAAAGAATTTCATATAACATTTTAATTTCAAGAAAAATTAATATTGAAGTACTCTCTCTCTCTTCATTTTTAAATAAATGTTATCCTAGCACTTTGATTCATAAAAATTTTAATTTATACGATTGAACTGAAAATTTCACATTTTTATCCCATTTGTTGTCATGCAACTCATTCAAGCATATTAATATGCGTTGATTTATTCAGAATAATTCTTTTCAGAAATAAAGACGGACATATAATCAGCGAATGGGACCCGTGCAAAGGGGACAAAGGAATCCCACTAACGTGGCATCATCACGTGATATGTGGATGGACGGGCCCATGTCGCATAAAAAATTGAAATGCCTCTTCTAATTCATCTGATACCTTTTGATCTAATAATAAAACTATCGTTATTTTACAGCACCATCAGGGCCGTATGAACCTTAAAAATGGTATTTCTATTTATTGAGTGTAAAATAATGTATAATAAAATTAGCATAATAATATTGTGTAAATTTTAAATGCATATTATAGATAAAAAAATATTTTTCAAAATTGACTTTAATGTTTAAAAACATGAAATATGCCCTACATGTTCAAAATCATGAAGACTTCAAAATCATTCAACTCATAAGTTCACTATTATTTTCGAACAATTTTGAAACAAAAGAAAAAAAATTACTTTAAACAACATCTTTTAAAGGTACTTCTTCTATAAATTTTTGGAAGCAAACTCACTTAAAAAATTTCATGGATATCAAAACAAGTCAATTGAATCTTTGTTTTGACATGGTCGAACACAAATTAGATTTCAGTATCTTCAATTTTGACAAATTTATTTTATACAGAACACATATGATTAATAAAATTTTATTGCATTATGATAACTATTTAACCTCTTTAATTAAGTAGGTTTAATATCTCTAGACCTGTATTTTATCATTTTAGTAAAAAATATTATAATGCGTTTGAAACAACTATTGACCATCAAGATCACTAAACTCTTCGTACTTTAGAATATTATCAAGATTTTCACAACTTGCTTTAAAGTAACATCATCTAGTATATTCAATTTATTAGAAGAAGGAGAAAAAAAATTCAAAGTTCTTTCCATATGAAATAAATTGATCAAATCTTTTTTTAGTAATCCAATTACTTGATCTACTATATGGATGAAATAATTGATTCCGAAAGAGTTTGAATTCAATTGAAGAATTAAAGAAAACATACTCCTAATTCAATTGGAGATTTCAAAAAAGACAAAATATTAATCACCACCCTAAAAGTTCAAAATAATGTAGGACTTTTCAATTAATGGGCTACAATTATTTTAATTTTTAAAAATGTAATAGGTTAAACTTAAGTGGACTAAAACATTTTTTTTAAGTAATGGGTTAAAATTTTAAGATTATATTTAACTTAGTATACATAACTTTTTTATTAAAAATCAAAACTAAATTATTCATAATACATGTATATATAAATTTTAGTGCCCTTATAATTCGAATGGCCCTGTACAATGCACCTTGAACACGCCCTCACAACCGCTACGTGCACCATCATATTTAGTTTTTTGTTTCTTTTTTATCTAACGGCAAATTGATAATACAACATTTTTGCTGATGTACACCTTGTGAATGAATTATAATTTCAACCAAAAGTCAAACTTGCAGATTGAATTAACCAAGCTTTGCATGCATTCTAAACGTATCTATTACCAAATCATGTTGAAAAAAATCAATCCCGACTAGGGGTGGCACGGTAAGGTATACCTTATTTTTTTCACCATACCTTTACCTTATCTTACTAGTACGGTATGGAGAAAATTCATACCGTTACCTTACCTTAAGATTCGTTATACCTTCCAACGGTATACCTTAAGTTCGGTATGAAACAAATGGCATACCTTTGCCGTACCTTTAGTTCGGTATACCTTACCGACATCAGTATACCTTACTAATATCGGTATACCTTACCGACATCGGTATACCTTATCATACTATCCTAAGATATATCATATATCTCATATTATTTACTCAAAATATATGAAATACTCTTAATACGATCAAAATTCAATAAAATAAAAATAAATATCTTCATGTCGCGATAATTAAAGTCCAATAAAATAAAATAGATATAATAATTCAAATTTAACATTCAAATGCACCAATTAAATAAAAACAAGTGATATCCCAACAAATACAAGAAATAAAAATAAACCGAGTCTAGAATGTTTTCCAAAAAGTGTTAATATTGTAAATTTACTAGATATTTATAAATGCATAACATATTTACTAGTATTATATATCAATCATGTTTTTATAATTAATATGAATTGTATAAAAATATTATAAACTTACTAAATATTACAAATTTGAAATCTTTTACTTAGAAATTGTAAAAATTATTTACTAAGTATATACTAACTAAGAACACACTTAGCATTACAATGCATTAAGTATAACATAACATTAATTATAAGTGTTAATATTGTAAATTTACTAGATATTTATAAATGTATAACATATTTACTAGTATTATATATCAATCATGTTTTTATAATTAATATAAATTGTATAAAATATTATAAACTTACTAAATATTACAAATTTAAAATCTTTTACTTAGAAATTGTAAGAATTATTAACTGTGTATATATTGACTAAGAACACACTTATCATTACTATGCATTAAGTATAACATAAGATTAATTATTAGTGATAATATTGTAAATTTACTAGATATTTATAAATGTATAACATATTTACTAGTATTATATATCAATCATGTTTTTATGATTAATATAAACTGTATAAAAATATTATAAACTTACTAAATATTACAAATTTGAAATCTTTTACTTATAAATTGTAAGAATTATCTACTAAGTATTAATTAAGAACACATTAAATTATCATTACTATGCATTAAGTCTAACATAAGATTAATTATAAGGGTTAGATATTTACATATATATCATATTTACTAAGTATTATATATAAAGTATCTATAATTCACATATACATATATTTATAAAATATCACAAATATAGCGGTATATACCGTTAGTTCGGCATATACTGTTGTAAAGGTATATACCGTTGGTGCGGTATATATCGGTATAACGGTATATACCATTACAACGGTATGCCGAACTAAAGGTATATGTAGAACTAACGGTATATACCGCACCGACGGTATATACCTCACCTACGGTATATATCGGTGCAACGGTATATGCCGAATTAACAGTATATACCTTAAAAATTCGGTATACCGTCGGTATCGGTATACGCCGGTATACCTCGATTTTTTAAATTATATACCGTTACCTTACCGAAAAGTCTCGGTACGGTATCATACCTTACCGAAAATATCGGTATACCTTAAAGTCCGATATTCCGGTATTTTTTTTGGTACGGTAAGTACAATATAACGGTATGATGGTATTTTTTCCCAGCCCTAATCCCGACCCAAATTGATTTAAAATAACAGATTAGCTATATCTCAATATAATTGATTATATAAATAAAAAAAATCACACTATTTGTTAGAGCAACTCCAACAAGTTGCTCCCACCTCGGCAAAATCAATAACAAAACGGCAAAATCAATAAAAAAAAAAATGTCTCCAACAATTGGCCCCCCCACCTCGGTAAACTGATGTTGGATGAACAGTGCATCGGTTGAGATCACTGTTCACCATCGGTAGTTTCTTTTTTATTCTTTATATATTTTATATAAATTTCTTTATAATATTTTATTTATCTTCTTTCTTTTTTCTCCTTTTTGTGTTTAAATTTTATGAAACTTATTTCTATTACTAAAATTATTTTATAAATTAATTAAATACATAGTATTCCATTAATTTAAACACAAAATATATAATACATAATTAATAAAAATACAAATACAGAAACATTGTAATACCAATACAAAGTCATAAATACATTATAATCAACAATACAGATACATAATTAATAGTGATAGAAACACATTACGATAACAATAAAATATTGAAAATGCAACACACTTATTTGTAAAATAAATATGCTTATTTATTTATTTATTTATTTATTTATTAAATAAAAATAAAATATATTACAATATATATATATAACCATATATTCAATTTAAAAATTCAATAACAAAAATCAAATGAATAGTAGTAAGTATCAAAAGAGAATATTCTATTGTAGAGTGAAATGTAGAGAGGTGGTGTTGGAGATGAATATTGAAAATATATAACTTTATCTGTACAATAGTTTAGAGTTAACTGTATTGTAGTGTTTGTTGTTGGAGATGATCTCACGGAGTATATGAAATACTCATCATATTGTACTGGATTAAATAAAAATTGTTCGGACACTCGACATCAAAATATTTAATAATTTATTGAGTCACGAATATTGTATTTTGAAGATATTGTCCTCAATGAAGAAGGATAACAGTAAAAAATATATTTGTAATCAATTGGAAAAAATTTAGACATGTTAAATAATGATAACTTCAAACATAGGGGGCAAAAAAAAAGAAAGAAGAGGAGATAAAATAGAAAGGTGCAACTCATTCTTCATCCTCATCAACATCGACTCCTTCAACATCCATGCTCTCGCCAGGTGTCTTCAGATTGCTCACAGTAATCATTTTTCTTAAAATAAAATAAAATAAAAAAAGAAAGAAAGGAAAAAGGAAAAAAAGGCCATCCCTCCATGTCAGGGAAAAAAGAATTAACTAATTAATTTATATTTTTAAAAAAAGGTGGAAAACTAAAATAACAGAACGGCCCATCTGTGAAATCCGTAACGTCTTCTCCTTACCTATCCCGTAATTCCTTGTCGCGTGGTGTGGGCCCCCACTTGAAGGCTCGCTATACGATGTAGACGTCTGAAACTGGACGTGGTCCCCACCTGATGGTGCCGCTACAGCTACCACCGGCGCGTGAGGGAGGATGGCGCGCGTGGTGCCGTTAGTTGACCCGCCCCGTCCAGCTGCAGCTCATGTGGGCAATGAACCAATAAAAATGTTATTTTCCGGAATATAGAATTGTGCATACGTCAGATTTCGCGCACACTATTTTTAGAGAGCGTGTCGAATCGCTCAACCGCCATGAAATCATAGGAAATTACAATATTATTTTTCTTTCAACATAACTCACGCTTTACCAATGTTGTCTCAATTAATCTGTAAAGCTGATGACTTTATATTATTAGAGCGATTTACAAATTATAATCCGACTGTTCGAATTTTTTTTTTAATTTTTTCAATAATTCATCATAACTTTTCGTCTAAAAATTAAAGAAAAATATAAAATTATTATTTATCACATTAGATTTTACATTGTTCAGTTTTTAGTTAGGAGTTTTGTATTAATTATATGAAATACAATATTTTCTTAAATATTTATCATGAACATAAACTAAATATTACAGCATTGTATGTCATATCTAATCTTATTTTAATTTTTTTGATAATTCATCATAACTTTTAATCTAAAAATTAAAGAAGAATATGAGATTATTATATATTACATCTAATTTCATATTGTTCAATTTTTAGTTAGGAGTTTTGTATTAAATTATATGAAATATAATATTTTCCTAAATATTTATGTTGAACATACTAAGTATTATAACATTGTATAGCATATTTCATTTTATTTTAATTTTTTTGATAATTAACCATAACTTTTACTCTAAAGATTAAAGAAGAATATAACATTGTTATTTATTACATCTTATTTCACATGTTCAATTTTTAGTTAGAGTTTTGTATTAAATCATATGAAACATAATATTTTCGTAAACGTTTATGCTGAACATACCGAGTATTATAACATTGTATAGCATATTTCATTTTATTATATTTTTTTTTATAATTCATCATAATTTTTAGTCTAAAGATTAAAGAAGAATACAATATTATTATTATTTATTACATCTAATTTCACATTGTTTAATTTTTAGATATAAATTTTGTATTAAATTATATGAAATATAATGTTTTCCTAAATTTTTATGATGAACATACCAAGTATTATAATATTGTATATAATATCTCATTTTAATATATTTTTCTGTTCATCATAACTTTATATCTGAATATGAAATTTAAAAAATAAATAAAAGATTATCAATAATATTTGATTTCAAATTGATCAATTTATAATTATAATTTAAGTATTAAATTATACTACCTTCGTTTCATAATGTTTGTTGTTTAAGGTTTTTTTTTTAGTTTCAAAATGTTTGTTGTTTTATATAATTTGACATCCTCTCTCCCAATTTTAACCCTCTCAAATCCTACAAGATTTTTTTATTCTAACTTACCTATAATATATGAAGAGAGAAAAATATATGGAGAGATAAAATATTGTTATTTTTTAGAAAAATATAGATGAATTAGACTTTATGGCATATATAAGGGATGAGTATATTTGTCCACGAAATTAATTCTTAATTCCAGATAAAAAAAACAAAACAACAAACATTATGAAACGGAGGTAGTATGAAATTTAATAATTTTCAAAACTTTCATAATAAACATACTAATACCTAAATATTATATTATTGAATAGTATATCTTATTTTCTTTAAAATGTTTAGACCATTCATCATAACTTTTAGTTTAAAAATTGAAAAATAATATAATTATTATTTATTACATTTGATTTCACATTATTTGATTTTTAATTATAATTTAATTATTAAATTATATTAAATATTATATATTTCTGAACTTTTACGATGAACAAACTACGTATTATAAATATATCTCATTTTTTTTTAATCATTTCAATCATTCTTGTTAAATTTTAGTTTTAAAAATGAAGAAGAATAAGAGATTATTATGCATTACACAATTTAATTTATCTTTTATTCTATTAAAATAATTTTATATCTTATAATTTACGTATACTGTATACATCATTTTATTTTAATTTTTATTGATTATTCATGTTAACTTTTAATTTTAATTGATCGAAAAAATAAAAGATTATTATTTATTAAATTTTAATCTCAAATAGTTCATTTTTAGTTATAATTTAGGTATTAAATTAAATATCAAAACATAACTTTTATGATAAACTTACTAAATATTGTATTATAGATATGTAATATATATATATATATATTAAATTCGAAGTACAATATGTACTGATGTGCCGATATATACCTTACCGCAGTATATGCATAAGTGAAGGTATATATATACGGTATGACGGGGGTATGTTCTTTCACATTAGCATATACTGAACTTCGGTATATACCGATATATCTAATTTTTTGAAAATTCATACATTTACCTTACCGTAAAATTCCGGTCAGATATCATATCTTACCAAAAAATCGGTATACCGTAAATATCGGTATCTTCGGTATTCCGATATGAAGGTATTTTTTGCCAACCCTACATAGGGTCACACAAATAATCTGTAAAGCTGATGACTTTATATTATTAGAGCGATTTACAAATTATAATCCGACAGTTCGAATTTTCACCGCGCTAAGACATGGGATGCCCACAAAATGTTTGGACATAAACATGCACATGCCTCTTGAAAGTAAATGGGCATGCATCAAGTGCAGCCTGTGTAATTAAATTCATGATTTATATCGATGCAGGATCCAAAATCTAAGCTGTTTATCAATATAAGATTTAAAAGATTAAATCAATTTATAATTTCAAAAATATGTATTTTGAGTTTTATAAAGTCAGTTAATATATTATCTTTCAACAAAACTTTATTTTCTTAACAATATACTAAATGTAATAATAATTAATGAACAAATTAAGTTGACTAATTTAACATAGAAAATTGAGTGCTGTAAATATGAAAAGTCGTGCCTCATATAAAAAAAAATTAAGTTTAAACACTATTGATATTTTAACATAAAAAAAAGTATCAATATTGCAAATTAGTGTTCCTCTGGAGACATCCAATCTATCTATAAATATATTAAGGCAAAATCGTATAATAGACAATGATTCTGGTATAAATCGTTGTCTATTACACATTTTGTCTTAGACAACAGTTTTGAATTAATAGACAATAATAGTGACATTTATTGTTATATTTTTTTTTTCCATTTTCGATGATGGTTTAGATTACAACCATTGTATTTTAAGAAATTCTTGCAATCTTATTTATTATTTTTTTACTTGAAAATTTGTATTTGTAATATTTTTTATTTTATTTCTTTATGCATAGATGGATGATTTGTAGTATTCTACATTTATCGCCTAAAAAAAATAGCTTTCATTTGTATTGCACTATAATAATAATAATAATAATAATAATAATAATAATAATAATAATAATAATAATAATAATTTGTTATTTTTTCTATTTCAATTTCATCATTTAAAATAATTAAATAATTATATTTTTTTATACATGTCATATATTCAAAGAAGCCAAATGTTCTATAATCGTGGACAATTGTGCATTGTTATTTATAAAATCGTGATGTTAGAAATATTCAAATTCGATCTTTCTAACATGAATTTTCATTTAGTTCCTAAAATTTAATATTCTTTTTTGTTTATTGTAACTATACAAAATTGATCTTCTTGTCTAATTAACTAACGTATGTGCATATCATTTTATTAATTTTTAAAAACTGAACACAACATATAAAACTAAAAAATAATCATCATATTATAGATCTAAAAAAATAATAATTATTTGTGCATCGCACAGGAGAAATACTAGTACATATATTAAAGCAAAATCGTATAGGTAAAATTGTCATACAAAAAGCCAGACAAACATTTAGCTAAAATAATGAGTTTATTTAAAAATATTATTAAATTTGATCTTGATCAAGTGGTTGCATGAGAAGCCCAGAGCTCGAATGGCTTGGGATCGATTACTGTAAAAGCGCCCTTTTTATATTTTGGAATTCTCTCTCTCTCTCCTGTTTTTTCCTTTTTCTTTTGCCTTTACAGATTTTTCCTTTTCTTTTATTTTATTTTATCCTTCTCAATTTTCTTTTTGTTTTCCTTTTCGTTTCTTTTTATTCTTTCCCTTTTATTTATACCACATTCAATTTTTTTCTCTTATTATTGCACGTGATCGAACCCATCATTTGTTTTGATAATTAACATTAATTATACTTATTTAACAAGATAAATTGTACTTTGATACCTATATTTTGAACTCTTTTTGAAAAATAGCTCACATTTTCAAAATTAATAAAGATAATACTCATTAAAAAAAAATATAATATGTGATCAATTTTTCAACCTGAAAATCATATGTAATTGATTATATTTTATTTCATATCCACATAAAAAAATCATTCAATTAATGTCTTAACATACAATCAATTACATATATTTTCGAGCCGTAAAATTGATCAAATGTTAGATTTACAATTTTTTTGAAAAAATAGGTGTTGTTTGTTAATTTTAAAAAAACTAGATTATTTTTTTAAAAAAGAGCCCCAAAATTTACGTATTGAACTATAACTTGCCATATTTAACACTGCAACACTTTTTTTCTTTGATTTCTTTCTAACGTTCACGCGAGATTAAGTTGACCGTTTATTTTATTGATTAACATTATAATCCTACCTATTTAATACTGTAGCCATGCATTGGCTATTTAATTTTATATTGCACTTGGTAGCATTATTATTTTTTGGACTTATTTTTATACTTTTACAATCTCACTTCTTTATTAAAATATTACAAAACTTATCTACTCTAAATGATCGCACTTCCTCATGAAAGTTGTGATCATTTGAATAATAGTTGTTTTGCATCAATAAATAAATTTTTCCTGAAAATACCTCAAATTACTCATCAAAATATTATTCAAATTAGTCATTTATCATGATTGGCAATTTTATTTAATGTTTTAGAACTTTCCCTTCTATGTGCACAAGTTGAGGAGGTAGAGATGAATGAATTGATGATTCACACTAACTTTAATAGGAATGAATGATAAAGATGATGCGTCTGAAATAAAGGTGAATACACTCATACATTTCCTATCAAAATTTGAGTTTTCATTTTATATTAAATTGTTGAAATTTGTTGCGAAGCCCAATATTTTTTTTCAATAATTGTATTGAATAGGAGAGAAAACATAATTGCATGAAGTTAAATATTTAATATCGATCGATAATTACATGATTTATTTTTGTATTTATAGAAGAACAGTTAAATGAATTAGTAACTAAGAACATGGAACGGATAAATGTTTTGTTAAAATTTAAAGAAAAATCATATAAAGTTTTTAAAAATTGATTGTTACACTAAAACAATAATAACAGTTTTATATAATGTTTTAAAAAAAGTTGATTATGATTGTTTGGTTAAACAATACGACACAGATTTAAAAATAATATAATAAAATTATATTGAGCCTGATTATTTTTTACAACTCAAGTTATGTATTTTTTTCCATTAGTAGCATGTTTTTATTTTTGTACTTTGAAAAATAAATAAAAAAACACCAATTAGCACGATTACTATTTTTTTTAGTTTAACTGATGTTGTGATATTTGGAAAAATTACGTATATAATTATATATTTTTTAATATTTAAATGTAATTATTAGGATTTATGAGGAAGATCTCTAAAACAACATTGTGATATTTATAATCATATAAAAACATTTTCAATACATTTAAGAACCATAATACTTTTTTCATTCAATTATAACATGGACATATTCAAATTTTAAAATATTAATTTATAAATATTTAAATTCATACAACGTATGGGAGAAATACTAGTTAATAGTAAAGATCCTTACGTAAAAGTGAAGCATCTTGGATTTGATTCAAAAAAAAAAATGGTGCAATTAATCTAGTGACTTTTTGTGTAACGATCCGATTACCGTACTGACGGTTGTCTTCACAAATCAATATGAGTCTTTTTAGCATATTTTGTACTCACTTACACATTCCCTGGTAAATTTCTTAAGGGTCAACCATCCATGACCCATATCATTAGGGGTGTCAAAGTACGACATACCTTATTTTTTTTTATCATATCTTATACTTTATCTTAATTTACAGTATGACAAAAATCATACCGTTGCCGAACATTTACCTCCGGTATACCTTAGTTTAGTACGTCTTAAGTTCGGTATGATACATAATGCATATCTTTATTTCAGTATACCTTACCG
The DNA here is from genome assembly GCA_026008535.1 of Perilla frutescens. Taxonomy (NCBI): domain Eukaryota; kingdom Viridiplantae; phylum Streptophyta; class Magnoliopsida; order Lamiales; family Lamiaceae; genus Perilla; species Perilla frutescens. The sequence continues at coordinate 7,081,955 of BRKX01000008.1, read as the reverse complement.
TACCTTAGTTCGGTATACCTTACTGTAACCATATTTCGGTCCGCACCATACCGATATTTCACGATATATGAAATTATTGTTATATTAAATGTTTATGATGAATATATACTAAGTATCATAGTATTGTATATCGTATCTTATTTTATTTTTAATTTTCTCAATAATTCATCATAACTTTTAGTCTAAAAATTAAAGAAAAATATAAGATTATTATGTATTACATTAGATTTCACATTATTCAGTTTTTAGTTAGGAGTTTTGTATTAATTATATAGAATACAATATTTTCCTAAATGTTTATTATGAACATACTAAGTATTAATATAGCATTGTATATCATATCTCATCTTATTTTAATTTTTTTGATAATTCACCATAACTTTTAGTCTAAAAAGTAAAGAAGAATATAAGATTATTATATATTACATCTGGTCTCATATTGTTCAATTTTTAGTTAAGAGTTTTGCATTAAATTATATGAAATATAATATTTTCCTAAATGTTTATGCTGAACATACTAAATATTATAGCACTGTATAGCATATTTCATTTTATTTTAATCTTTTTGATAATTAATCATAACTTTTACTCTAAAGATTAAAGAAGAATATAACATTGTTATTTATTACATCTTATTTCACATGTTCAATTTAATTTAGTTGGAGTTTTGCATTAAATTATATGAAATATAATATTTTCGTAAACGTTTATGCTTAACATACCAAGTATTATAACATTGTATAGCATATTTCATTTTATTATAATTTTTTTGACAATTCATCATAATTTTTAGTCTAAAGATTAAAGAAGAATACAACATTATTATTTATTACATCTGATTTCACATTGTTTAATTTTTAGGTAGGAATTTTGTATTAAATTTATGAAATATAATGTTTTCCTAAACTTTTATGATGAACATACTAAGTATTATAATATTGTATATAATATCTCATTTCAGTATATTTTTCTGTTCATCATAATTTTATGTCTGAAATTTAAAAAATAAATAAAAGATTATCAATAACATTTGATTTCAAATTGATCAATTTGTAGTTATAATTTAAGTATTAAATTATATGAAATTTAATCATTTTCAAAACTTTCATAATAAACATACTGATGCCTAAATATTATATTATTGAATAGTATATCTTATTTTTTTAAAAATGTTTAGACCATTCATCATAACTTTTAGTTTAAACTTTGAAAAATAATATAATTTTTATTTATTACATTTGATTTCACATTATTTGATTTTCAATTATAATTTAATTATTAAATTATATTAAATATTATATGTTTCTGAACTTTTACGATGAACAAACTACGTATTATAAATATATCTCATTTTCTTCTAATCATTTCAATCATTATTGTTAACTTTTAGTTTTAAAAATGAAGAAAAATAAGAGATTATTATGCATTACATAATTTAATTTTATCTTTTATTCTATTGAAATAACTTTGGAGTTCTTGTGGAACGAGCGTCACAAAAGATTTCTCAGGGGTCACACATCTCATCATTGCCCCATGTCCAGCACACATAACTTTGAAGTTCTGGTAGAACAAGTGCCATAAAAGAAGACGTACCTTGTGGTATGAGTATCATCAATCAAATTTTTTAAGCTCTCCTCGACTATACAATATCATTTTTGTATAGCCTCATAATCCCTCTCTTTCGGGTGGATTCGCTTCATTCATTTGCCCTTTCGCTTGAAAGTTTTATAGGAGCCGCTCTCCTCGACTATGCAGTTTCATTCATGTATAACCTCAGAATCCCTTTCTTTCAGGTGAATTCGTTTCATTTATGTACCCATTCTCTTGAAAATTTTAGAGGAGCCGGTTTCTATAAGATTTTGCAAGGCATGACCTCAGAATTCCTCTCTTTTGGGTGAATTCGCTTCATTCATGTGCCCCTTCGCTTGAAATTTTATAGGAGCCGGCTCCTATAAGATTTTTCAAGGCACGGACGACAATGGCCCGCCACTAGAACTCCAAAGTTTTGCATTTTTTTCCAGTAGTGGGATGAGTTACCCTCAGTTGATTTGTTTAACTTGCATTTTTTTTTCATTTTCGATTTAGTTTGACCTGGGACAATGGGCCACCACTAGAACTCCAAAATTTTGCATTTTTTTTCAATAGTGAAATGGGTGACCCTCAGCTGATTTGTTTAAATTGCATTTTTTTCATTTTCGATTATTATATTAACATGATTTTAATTCAATTAAATCCAAATGTGTTCATTTTTTGAATACTTTGTGTTGGGCACCCGTTCACGAACTAGTGGACAACGAGTTCACATTTCCCCCCATTAGTATGATAGTATCCGCTTTGGGCTAAGCCCACACGATTTTTCTCTCTGGACATTTCCTTATATTCAAGACAACCCTAGGATATTTTTCCGATGTAGGACTTGAGTTGCAATCCCAAAAATCCTCCCCTCAAATTAAGGAACACATCCCCTCCAGCGATACACAGTCATGAAGACAACCGCGAGGTCACATTTAAGGGTTACTCCTACCCCAAGCTCACTATCTCATTTTCTGAACTCGGGAGTTGATACCACTGTTGGGCACCCGGTGAAACACGGTCACGAAGACAACCGCGAGATTACATTTGAGGGTTACTCCTCCACCAAGCCTACTATCCCATTTTCTGAACCGGGCTACCGGACTTTGATATCACTAATTGGGAACCTACTCACAAACTAGTGAGCAGTGAGTTCACCTTTTCCCCGCATTAGTATGATATTGTCCGCTTTGGGCTAAACCCGTAGGATTTTTTCTTTGGGCATCTTTCAAAAAATCTCATATTAATGGGGGTAGGTGAACTCCTTATATCCAAGATAATCTTTGGATATTTTTTTCCAATGTGGAACTTGAGTTGCAATCCCAAGACTTTAAATGATGTTTGTTTATCTCCTTCTCTATTTTAGTGGAAGGAAAGAGCAATTGTAAATTTTAAACTCGATACGTCTCAATTTTATGCATAATTATCCACTGCTTAGGACCCCATCAAATTTTTCTTTAGCTAAAAGTGCAACTATAAGCTAGTTGAGTTTGTAGAGATATAAATGCGTGAATATTGTATTATTAAGGACGACCGGAAGATAAAAATGTTAATATCATAATTTTTGCTGTATAAAATTATTTTTATATTATAAAAATCTGTGATGAATCTACACTTAATTCGTTCCTCCAGCAGTCCAGCTCTTTCATATATTTTTTTCTTACAAATATTCATGATTGGATCACATCTTGGGTGCCTTTATTTATTGCACTTTGCCAATTATAAACAAATTAAATGTTACAAGCTCATTGTCCGCATGCTTAATTTTGTAAAAGATTCTTCAAATTACCACCTAGTCCATTTTACAATAAATATCATTCTAACACTTTAATACGTGTGGATTCATTCAGAACGACTCTTATTGAAAAACGAAAGAAATGAAGTACTCCCTCCGTCCCATTTATATAGTCCCAATTATTATTTTGAGGTGTTCCAATTATATAGTCTCATAATTATAAATAGTATTAATTATCATGGTAATATACAAATATGTATGTATTCGAAATTAAAACTCAACCACTTAAATTTTTTATAGTCATTAATTTTAAATAAGAGTAATAATGAAAGTTAAATTTTAATATCTTATTTTCATAAATATTTTTAATCCACGAGATAAAGATAAAGTAGGAAGGAGTATTAATTATATGACAATAACTACTGTTATATAGTTAATTTATTTGCGGGGGTGTCAAAAGATTCAGATTTACTGAGTTGGAATAAATGGAGCTGTTCTGGAATAGTAAAATAATGAGAGAGAAGATTACTAAAAAGTTAAAAAAATAATAAAAAAATCTCTGTTCCGAAGCGCGAGTGTGGATAATCGCGAGAGGCAAACGGCTCGGCGTAGCGTAGGTAGCTAGGAAGAAGCGTAAAATTGATAAAAGAAAAAAGAAAAGAGGTGGGCCCACAAATGAATTCCATAGTAATATTCAGTGTAGGGCATCAGATGTGGAAGTGCTGGTCCTTGACAGAGCCCACTGCACCTTATCACTCTCTCTCTCTCTCACTGGCATCTTTTTAGCATTGCGGTGCTCCCACGGCTCTTTTATGCTTTCAATCCCCTTAGTGACCCCCCTCTCTCTCTTTCTCTGTTTTTTTTAATGAGGAGTCCAAATATTTATTTTCCATTCGCTTAATTTTGGTAAACAATTTTCTTATTGCTTCTTTCAGATTTGTTCGCCTCAACTATTTATGAATATGTCATGAATAGTTTAATCGAAAAAATATTTATGAAATTTTGAATCATGACTTTTTCATCGTTAATGATAAATTTCACTCTCATTAATTTCAAAGGTCTTCGATAGTTTTGAAACGGTAATTCTTCAATTTTACATCGTAGTATTGATGGCGACATGCCCCGGGGAGGCCACCCTGCCCTTTTTTAATTATAGTGAATAAAATAAATTGACCATCAAATTATGTTATATATCCATTCATATTATCGTTCTCCCGCATAGCTGCTCAAATTACTATGCACACTACTGTACTTTAATTTTGATGATATTTTTGTGGATAAAATTTTATAAAACGGGGTTAATCTTTGAATAGATAAAATTTAATTTATAGTGGATATATCTGACGCTGATGCACTGAATAATTGCTGTTACATGTATACATTAAAATGGTAGATAAATAATAGAGCTATGCTAAATCATTAATACCCAAAGGATTATTGAAAGAATTTTCTTTGAAAACAATTGTCTTTTTCTTTTTCAGAAAAAAATGTTAGTGAATAGGATTATACGCGAGACTGATTTAAGAATGAAGATATGAGAGTAGTTAATCTCTCTTATTAAAATGATAATAGATTAATAGTGTTAGTTTAAGATTGAAGGCTAAGCAAATAGTAGTGATTAAGATACCAGTTAATTGCATGCGCTGAAAATTTATAGCTTAAGTCGCATGAGAAGGAGCATCTTGAAACGTTTTATGGAACTTTTAATTAATTAATTATTGAATAACGAACCTCTAATACGTTTAAAATAAATTGAGCAAGTGTAGTCTGAGAGGATATTATAGAAGTAATTCAAAGTAGGTGTTGTAATTATTTATTAGTAGTAGGAATTAGCAAATATTGTATAAATTTATATTTATAATAATGAATTTAAAATGGCTAGGTTTGGTTGTCTTCCTTCCTGAAGAGTTGAGTTTCCCTTCTTGAAGCTCGCACCCCCAACCCCCACCCCGCTTTCAGTTCACGAGGCCCAGCCCCCCTTTTTTAGTTTTTCCATCACTCACTCACTCTTCTTCTCTCTCTTTATATTTCGCCCCCAATTAAATTTATCCAAAAAAGGGCTGCAAAAGCCAAGCACGATTTCATGACTTTCGAGTTCGAACTCACCCACTTGCAGTCTTCCATGTTTCTTCAAACAATTGCTCACCATAGATTTTAAATATTTCATTTTACACCTAAATTTCCCTCACTATGAAGCGAGATCGTGATCGTGGCAAGGCGGCGGCCCCCCATTCCCCCTCTCCCGGAAAATCCAAGATGTGGTCTGAGCCGCAACCGGATGCCGGTAATGACGAGCTGTTCGCCGTTCTGGGTTACAAAGTCAAGTCTTCCGACATGGCCGAAGTCGCGGAGAAGCTCGAGCAGTTGGAGATGGCGATGGGCACCACCGCGGAAGATGGGGTTTCCGTTCTCGCCAATGATTCCGTTCATTATAACCCCTCCGATCTTTCCGGCTGGGTCGAGAGCATGCTGTCGGAGCTCAGCCAATCCTGCGGCTTCGAAATGGTGCCCAACGAAATCGGAATCTCCGGCGAATCTTCTAACACCAAATTTATTAGTTTCTCCGACGATAGGCGAATTCCGCCAGATGGTGAGAGATTCGCATACGACGACGATTTGAGAGCGATTCCCGGCGGGGCTATTTTCGGAAATACTCTCAAGGATGATGAATCCGAGGATGGGAACAATAATAAGCGGATGAAGGCGGCGGAGAATCGTTCGCCGGAGGCGCCGCGGCCGGTGGTGCTGGTGGATACGCAGGAGACTGGTGTGCGGCTTGTGCACACGCTGATGGCGTGCGCGGAGGCGGTGCAGCAGGAGAATATGAAGCTCGCCGACGCGCTAGTGAAGCACGTGGGTATACTCGCGGTGTCGCAGGTCAGCGCTATGAGAAAAGTTGCCACCTACTTCGCGGAGGCGCTGGCGCGGCGGATTTACAAGATTTACCCTACCGAGACGCTGGAGTCGTCCTACTCTGATCTTCTGCAGATGCATTTCTACGAAACGGGTCCGTATTTGAAGTTCGCTCATTTCACTGCGAATCAGGCGATTCTCGAGGCCTTCGCCGGCGCTAGTCGAGTTCATGTGATTGATTTCAGCTTGAGGCAGGGGATGCAGTGGCCGGCGTTAATGCAGGCGCTCGCTCTGAGGCCCGGTGGCCCGCCGGCTTTTAGGCTGACAGGGATTGGGCCGCCGCAGCCCGACAACACCGATGCGTTGCAGCAGGTGGGGTGGAAATTGGCGCAGTTGGCGGAGACAATTGGCGTCGAATTTGAGTTTCGCGGATTCGTTGCGAATTCTTTGGCCGATCTTGATGCGAATATGCTGGACATTCGGCCAGAAGGAGTCGAGACGGTGGCGGTGAACTCTGTTTTCGAGCTGCACCGATTGCTAGCGCGGCCCGGAGCGGTGGACAAAGTGCTGAGTTCGATCAAGGCGATGAGCCCGAAGATCGTCACCGTGGTGGAGCAGGAGGCGAATCACAATGGGGGTGTTTTCTTGGACAGGTTTAACGAGGCGCTGCACTATTACTCCACGATGTTCGACTCGCTCGAGAGCTCCGAGTTGACTCAACCCAACGGCCAGGACCTGGTGATGACGGAGGTGTATTTGGGGCGGCAGATATGCAACGTGTTGGCGTGCGACGGGGCTGAGCGGGTGGAGCGGCACGAGACGCTGGCGCAGTGGCGGGGGCGGATGAACTCGGCCGGGTTCGACCCCGTGCACCTCGGTTCCAACGCGTTCAAACAGGCTAGCATGCTTCTGGCGCTATTCTCCGGCGGAGAGGGTTACAGGGTGGACGAGAACGACGGCTGCTTGATGTTGGGCTGGCACACCCGCCCGCTGATCGCCACTTCGGCGTGGCGGCTCGCGGCGGAGGAGTTGTAGTGCGATGGTGAGTCAACTGGGTGTTGAACCCACTGAGTTGGAGTTGTGTGGGCCAACTCAGAAGACCGCCACCACAGAAAGTGGTATGAGCTGAATTGTGTGAGAGAGACAGTCCTAAAATTTAGCCAAATCCTGTCTTTTTACTTTTCACTTCTAAGTCAACCTCTTTTCTCCTAAACCTTTTTTCAATTTCTTTTTTTTTTTGGTACATTTTGTTTTTAAGGTTATGAAATATTTTTATTTTATTTTTTTACTGTTTCTTGCCTTAAGTAATTCTCTTCCCCTCTTCTGTGTAAGAGAGTGGCAATAACTCAGTCTCCGACTCTCCGTACGTGTGTAATGCCATGGCCATTTAATTATTTGACTTCAATATTAAATAAAAGAAAGCGTGAAACCATACAGCCATACTCTCCTTAAAATTATGATTGATAATACATAATAAATGTCTTCAAATAATTAAAATAACATTAAACTTCTCTTAATTTGTATTCACCTCATAATTTACATACAATGCAATTAACATTATATAATACGTCTCAAGTATTAAACTGGTGCACTATATTTAATTGTAAATGTACTAAACCATCATCACACGAAAAGGATGTATACATATATATCTCTGACTCTATATACTTATTTAATTGAGCTGACTAAAATTAGGTATGGTTAAATTACTCGAAATGTAAATGATTTGGATTAAGTAAATAATGGCATGATTTATCTAGTATCCTATGATTATTATGCATGCAAGTATTGATGCAAATAAATGTACGAGGAATGTTATATTAAAATCCTGCAGTAAGTGAGGTTCTGGTTGAGTTATGCAGGGCATTAATTTAGTTGTACCTACTAATTTCCTTATTCTATTTCGAGCCATTACACTTATACCTTGGGGCAACCCTAGCCATGCCTTTGTATATCTACTATCTCTACGAGCCACCTAGTGCCATATTTATCTTTTACTTAAAAACTATTGTATATATTATCTAAATTCATATATATCTTCTCAATAATGTCGAACTACATTCATTTGGTCGCAATTATTGAGTACGTTTTAGCTTTGGGAAAACATAAAGTATATTAATGTTAAGAAAACAAATTTCTTAGATTATCCTTAATTAATGAGTCCATATTAAATTAGCCATAACTATATCGATCCATATGTGCTATGTATATATACTATTAATTGAGGACCTTTTAATAAAGAATGGAATTTTGTTGTTGTTTTTTTTAGTTAGTTAAAGATCGAATTATTGGTCAATCAATCTTATAACTCGTTCCTTTTCGTTTCTAACAAAACTAATAAATTACAAATTTGAGTTTAATTATGAGAGTTAGTTTGTGATTGGCCTGCATTTGTTATTTCCTTTTGGTACTATATTAATCTAAATCCTGTACATAACGATAAGTTTAACATCAAGTTTTGTCTAAATCATAATTAAAGAAACCCCTAAGGTTTTGATTAGCGTTTGGTAAGTAGTCACCATTTTTCACCAAACATTATCCCTAAAACTGAGTGAAAAACTTTCGAAAAGCCGTATTATCGGAGGACTAAGCCCCGACTTGAGAGCTGATTAAGACTTCACGGTCCATTCCACCTGATAATGACGCCTTAATTCTATCCACTAATTCAATCCTTCAATTGATTTTTTTCTTTTTTAACTACTCTCCAATAGGATAAACCATAAGAAGCCTTTTTATCAATCGAGGTTGAAATTAGTTTAATTAGTTATGGAGTCCTGTTAGCGTATATGATCTATTGTTATAGAAACGCAATTACAGCTTTTGGATAGGTCAATCTGAAGTACAGTTGAAGAGGGAAGAACAGTAGTAGAAGAAATATAATAACCTTTAATCAACAAAGAAAACAAATTGGAATGCAGATTCCGGCAAGCCGAGTCGAGGGGTCCTCTCTCCACAAGACAAATACGCCTCGGCTAGTGCTCACGGTTAGGTGGATTGTCTCTCAAAGATGAAACGGCTTAGTTCTTCCGGCAGTAGCACCACAATTCCGGCAAGGCTTCGGCGAACTAGCTAATGTTGAGAACTGAGAGCTTGAGACATGAAAGGAACTTTATGCAGTCAAGATGATAGATGCTTGTGCAGAAATGTAGCATGGTTTGCATGTTGTAGGGGACAGCTAGGGTTTGAGAGCATTCAAACCAGATGGTGTAACCTCCAGGAGTTACAGCTCTGTCATCAAACCCCTCCAGGAGTTACAGCCTCCAGCTCTTGCAGATTCCGACAGGTGTCCCTTGTCCCCACGGATTCCGATACGTGTCCAAGGCCTCTGCAGACTTTGACTCCCTCAGGAGGAAGTTACACCCATGAAGCCACTTAACTCCACTAGCTCCAGATGGGAGTTACACAATTCAAGCTGCTGGGAGTTACACAACTCAGCTGGACGTGCACCACCAAGTGCACCCACGACCCGAGAACCGATCGATCGACCTGCTCCACAACCCGTCAGTTTTCAAACCGTAAAATCGTAACTGCTAGGCCCCGGAAGCCCACATACGCCTAAAGTCCACTCAAAGTCCAATTGTCAAGATCCAAGTCTGAGAATGAGGACGAGTACGAGCCGAGCTGAGCACTGGCACGGGCACGGACGGGCGCGCAGTGTGTACGTGTGTGGGCTCACGGCCTATATCCTTGTGCACTTAGTTATTACACTTAAGTGTTAATACAATTAAATACACCTCTTAACTAAGTTAAGAAATCAATGTGGGATAATTAAATGTGCTTTAAACACATAATCCCACACACCATAAATGCCCAATCGTGTGACCGACTTCAACCATTTATTTCTCACTCACCGAAAATCAGATTTGAGAAAATAAAAATACCACGATTATCTACTACACACATAGATCAATCGTACACTATTTAATTCCTCAAAATTTAAATAATCCGGTCATCAAAAATTGGATAAAATGAGTCATGGCTCACTATATTAATCCAATATTTCAACATTTATATGGATACTTCTTGCAAGCAATGCTTATGTATCAATCACCTAATCTATTTTTATTATAAAAATAAAATTTATTATAACACAATCAATCTTAATTAACATTTATTTCTAATAATTGATTTCTAAAAAATTATATCATTTGGATGTAAAATCTGTAATCAATGTCATAATGAAGTTCAGACAACGACAATCTGTAAAAACCAACACAAACAAACCATAAAAATCGAAGATCGTCATAAGAATTGACGATCAAGCGGAATCCGACGGTCAAAATAGTGAATGAATAAGAATAATAATCAAAAAGTAAGTAAATATGAGAAATTCAAATAAAAGTGAAATGTATGAAATAAGCAGCGAAATAAACTAAAAGTCGATTAACGGAGCTGCTTGCAGGAGCAATCTCATGTGTCATTGAAGCTGACAGAGGGTATAGATGATAGATTGATAGTGTAGTGATGATGGTATCAATTGCACGATGTAAACAAAGTAATGAACTCATATTTAACAAGAAACAAGAGCTATATGAAATAATGAAAGTATGAAGCCAATAACTGGTGTTTGATATATATATATATATATATATATTCTGAAAAGATGAACTCACAATGAAATATATATACAACCCATGAGTGAACATTCTAGACTAGAGATTACATCAAATACTTTGTATTTATCCTCACAAGATATCAATCTATCTTAACAATATCTCAATATAACATCTCTAAGTAACAAAACTCTATCTGATCATTATGTGGCATTCTCGTATGACAGTTGCTGATGTGTCAACTGGTGTGGAGAGACCATTACATGCTTAATACCCCCTCAAACCAAGCGAGAGAGAGGACACAACACGCAACATGTTCCGAAAATGAGAGAAAGTTTAGCCATAAAGAAGTTTAGTAGAACCATTAGCAACTTGCACAAGAGACGAAAGATGCTGAACACGAATTCGGTTGCTAATGACATGCTCACGAACAAAATGAAAATCTACCTCGGTATGCTTAATACGTGAATGAAAAACTGGATTAGAGGCAAGAGCAACAACCCCTAAATTGTCAACCCAAATAACAGACGGCTTCTGAAGTGGAATATAAAGTTCAGTGAGTAGCGAATGTAACCATAAGACATCACAAGTCGCTGTAGTAAGACTTTGAAACTCCGTCTCTGTGCTCGAACACGAAACATTAGGTTGTTTCTTAACACATCATAAGACAATATTACCACCGATAAAGACACAAATCACTGATGTCGATTTGCTATCATCTTGGTCAGAGGCCCAATAAGCATCTGAGTAAGCTGTAATATCCAGAGTAAAGGATGGCTTGAATAATAAACCATAATCAAGAGTGCCAGATAAATATCTTACAATTCTTTTAACGGCTAGCCAATGAGTATCCAATGGAGTCTGCATATATTGGCTAACCTTATTCACGCTAAAAGTGATCTCCGGATGAGTGATTGTGACATATTGAAGAGCCCTAACAAGACTCCTGTACAAGGTAGGATCAACATATGGATTACCATCAAACTTGGAAAGTAGAGGATTACTCACCATTGGACTAGCAAGACCGTTAATTCCAAGCATGTTCATTTTCTTAAGAATATCGATAATATAGTGTTTCTGACTAAGAAAGAGACACCTTGAAGATCGAGCAAAAGAAACACTGAGAAACTGACTGAGAGGACCCAAGTCTTTAAGTGAAAAATAATGTCGCAGACCTTGAATGAGCATGGTGATTTAGAATGTCTATCGCCTGTAATTAAGATATCATCAACACATGTTAGCAGTAGAGTAAAAGAAGAGGAAGTGTGGCAATAAAATAAATAGATATCCCCTTTAGATTGAACAAAGCCGAGATGTCGAAGAGCAGTCCCAAGTTTAATATGCCATGTCCTCGAGGCTTGTTTGAGACCGTAAATGGCCTTGTTGAGTTTACAAACAAGATTTGACCTTCTGTTAGGCTCAAAACCTGGTGGCTTTGACATATAAATGTCCTCATGCAGGTCATCGTTAAGGAAATCATTATCTACATCCAACTGTTGAATCAGTTAGGACTTAGATAAAGCAATACTCAACATATTTTGAACCGTGATAGGCTTGACAACGGGCTAAAAGTATCTATATAATCAAGACCAAAGGTTTGGGTGAATCCCCAAGCTACCAAACGAGCATTATGTCGTGCAATGGAACCATCTAAACGACGTTTCAATTGGAAAACTCACTTACAACTTACAACTTCCTTGTGAGTAGGAAGAAAAAAAAAGTGTCCATGTATTGTTAGCTACAAGAGCATCAAAGTCCTACTGCATGGCGTGATGCCACTAAGGAGTTTGCAAAGCAGTTTTTTAAGAAATGGGTTCACACTCCGCCGAGGAAAGATAAGCGGTGAGAACCTTGGGTTTAGAGATACCCGAGTCATCGAGCGAACATTATGGCCTTGGAGAGACATCTTATGACATACCTGAAGAGAACTCAAGAGATGCATTAGTAGGTAACAAAACAAGAGAAATTGACAATGCTGATTCAAAACAAGTAGTCTCAGTAGGAGTGACTGATAAAGGCGATATACTAGACTGAGTAGAAATAGTAGATATATCAGAAAATTGTTGTGGGCTAGGTGATGGAGTGGGAATAAGAAGATGAGAAAAGCAGATGAGAGTAGATGGTGACACAGTAGTCGAAGATTGGGCAGAAGATGAGGTGGATAGGGAGGCATAAACAAAAGAAAAAACATTTTCATTAAAAGTAACATGACAACTAATGATTATTTTACCAGAAGGAAGTAACACTTTGTAATCTTTATATACTGGACTATATCCCAAAAAGGTTCCATTGTCACTACGGAACTTTAACTTATGCTTATTGTAGGGACGAAGAAGTGGAAAACACAAACACCTAAAGACTTGAAGAAACGTAAGATCTGGTTTAGTATGAGTGAGAATTTTAATAGGTGAGCGGATTTGCAGAAGCTTACTAGGTGTGTGGTAGATTCTCGACAAGAGTTATAAATTGTACAAAGGCTTGTGAGGTATGAGATTTAGATTTAAACAAGTAAATCCATACAAAACGCGATGCATGATCAATAAAAGAAACATAAAAGGCATATCCATTATGAGAAAGAATTTGAGAAGAACCCCATAAATCCGTATGAATAAGCTCAAGAGGTTCAAAAGTTTTATTGCTATCACTCAAAGGAATTTGATGACATGTTGCACGCAAACAAGAAGTGCAAGGTTGAACTTCCTTATCAACAATAAATGGAATACTACTAGAAACTCATGTTTTTCTCACAATATCATGAGAAGCATGACCTAACCCATAATGCCAAATACTTAAACTTTCTTTATTTTCTAGAGATATAGAAAAAATAGCAGCTGAATTAGAACGTAAGGGAGGTTGGATCGGATGAACATGGGATGATGAAGGTGACTTTGAGGTGGCGAGTTGAAAATGATAAAGGCCCTTGCCAAGTGTCCCTGTGAGGAGTGTGGCCCGAGTAGCTTGATCCTTCACAAAATAGAAGTTAGAATGAAATTCGAAGAAAACATTATTATCACGAGCAAATTGGGACACACTAATGAGATTTTTAATAATATGTGAAACATACAAAAGTGGTTTAAGCACAAAAGCATGTGATGGATGAGAAGGAGACTTAAGAATTGAATCACCAATATAAACAATTTCCAAACCCGTTCCATTGCCAATTTGTAGACTTTCACTGCTTTGGTAATCACTTGCCATGTTCAAGTTGCTAAAATCATTTGTGACATGATTACTAGCTCCGAAATTGGGGTACCAATTCATCTCAAGAGGAAAGTTGTTTTGATTTTGAGTGCTGCTAATGTTTGCCATATTAGCTGATAGAGGATATTGGCCATTAGAAAAATGTCCTCGAGAATTAGTGGAATCAGAACCATGTTGTCCAGTATTACTACCAGTTCGACCAGAATTGTCGGGCTGAAAATTTGGGTTATGTCGTTCATAACAATGATCAGCTGTATACCCGATCATTTTCAAATTTGACAGTGAGGTTTGTAGTTGTTGAAACGACCATCCCATCCTCAATAATTGTGATTTCGACCACTGTCACGGTAGAAATTTTCATTGCCCCGGCTACATTTGTATGCTGAAAATTTGAATTCCGTCCATGCAAAGCCATATTCGCTGATGGATGTGAGCCTTAATGCTGACATTTGTCAGCTCCACCATCTCAAGCCGATTCTCATAACTAAGAAGTAATGCCTTGACTTCTCTTAAGGTGCAATGCTCGACTCGTGATGTGAGGGAAACTATTAAGGCATTGTATTCTTGATCGAGACCTGTTAAGATGTATAGGATTTGATTGTCATCATAAATTTATTCACCGATAGCTCCAAGCAGATCACAACAAGCTTTGATTGTATTCAAATAATCCTTCATGGTCAGATTTTCCTTCCATAAGTTTTGCAATTGGAACTTGAGTTGTATCACCTTAGCTCGAGATTGGCTGGAGAAGCTAGACTCCAATGTTTCCCATATTTCGTTGGTGCTAGTGAGACCAACAACTCCAACAAGCACGCACTCAATTATAGAGGCAAGGAGCCATGAGGTGATCAATTTATCCTGCAATCACCATTGAGTATAAGCAGGATTGATAATATGTTCACCACTCGATAAACTCAGAATAAATCATTCAGGAGCAGAACTTGATCCGACGAGAAACTTCTCTAGCCCAAAACCTTCAATTGTGGCTAGAACTTGTTGCTTCCATAACAAGTAATTCATGTCATCTAACTTTGTAGATAGAGACTGACTATGTAAAGATATTATTTGAGGGGAAAATTCACTCATAGTTTAAGTGGTACTATGGTTGATGAAGGAAAGTTTTGAGTGGTATTGGTGGCGGGTGAAGGAGGGGTATTGGTGGTAGGTGCAAGAGAGTTTTGAGTAGACATCAGGAACAAAAAAAATAATCAGGAAACATAACAGTAAATAAATAAAAAAAGCCACAGTCCAGAGACAAGTATCAACCTGTTCTGATACCATGTAAACAAAGTAATGAACTCATATTTAACAAGAAACCAGAGCTATATGAATAAAGAAAGTATGAAGCCGATAACTGGTGTTTGATATATATTCTGAAAAGAAAGATTTTACAAGAACTCACAATGAAATATATATACAACTCATGAATGAACATTCTAGACTAGAGATTACGTCAAATACTTTGTATCTATCCTCACAAGATATCAATCTATCGTCACAATATCTCAATGTTAATCTCTAAGTAACAAAACTCTATTTGATCATTATATGGCATTCTTGTCTGACAGTTGCCGACGTGTCAACTGGTGTGGAGAGACCATTATATGCTTAACGTCCGCCCCTCTTCCGCGTCTACATCCTCTCATTTATAATTATAAAAATTAAACTAATTCATAAAAATAAAATAAAATTATGAATGATTTGGTTGCCATATAATGCATGTCCACAAGATGTGTAATATAAGTTGTTTACTTTTATTTTGTCAATTCCGTTAGTTATCTGAAGTATCACAATGAAGTAATAAGGTTGAATTAATTACCTGTTTTTCCTCTCTTTATTTTTTAATATTGAAAATTTTGGTCATCACGACTTTTGAAACATATTTGACTATTCGATTTATACTATGGTTTGACCTTCCATTCTACATTTGAATTTTTTTATAAGTTGATTTTCTGAGATCCAATACCTCAAAATAAATAAGAAAAGAAAAAATCACGGTTTAATTGTTAGTTGGGTTACTTCGCAAGTAGTGTTCTTGGGTAGTCTCTTTTTTTTTTTTTTTGCTTTCTGAGTTTGGGGGAGAGTTAAAACAATTACGTGCATGTTTTACACAAGATTTTCACCGTTTGAATATCTGCAAAGTGATAAGAAATACTAATAAATTGAGCGTTGTGGCATAAAATTATAACTGCCAAATTTATTGGGACAACCCGAACCCATGGTAGGCTACACCAAGCACACACCATATAGTTGAATAATAATAACAATAACAATATATAATATCAATGCATCCTATATATGTACTAATTACTATCTAGCAAACAAGTAACTAGTGGCGAATTTAGAAAATTTTCTTTAGGGGGTGAACCGATAACTGTTTGTACTTTCTATTTATTCATGCTGCTAAAAAAGAACATTGAAAATGAGACGATCGTCAATATTTATGCATTTAATTACTCTTTATCAAATGTATGTTTGTAAAACGAGAAATGGGATCACTTGTTACAAATCCTGTTGCATTCCCTGTTGCAACTCTTTAATATTTTTCAAAAAAAATATTATTTTTTTATTTTATGATTTATTTTAATTTAAATTTTCTATTTAAGGTTCATCCGGCCATTTCCAATTAGGGTATATTAAAAAAATTAAAAAAAATTATTTATGCAACACCAAATGTAACACAAAATGCAACAGATGATCTGCTTTGGTAAAATGATGCCATTTTAATTTTTTCATTGTTTCTCTAGTGAAGCGATGGCATTTTGGGATCATTTTAAACCTTCGTCTTCCTTTGCCTTCCCCAAATTAAATAGAAAAGAATGTCATTTTTAATTCAAATAAATAACTGAATAATAACATGAATAAAATAAATTTTGATTTTAAACTAATTTATTAATTGAAATTTAATTGGTTATACTAGCAATAAAATTTGGAATGATAATTAATTTGTACTAATCATTTGATGTAGAAATTATAAATCAGGTGACGAATTAATAAAATGATAACTTCACAATATATAATTTATAAAACAAATTATGAGAATAACATAGATCAATAGTTTGAAATAAAAAAACTAAAACAAATAGATAATAAATGCAATTCAATCATGATTCATTATTAATTTAGACTTGACATCCATTTAATAAATATATAATCTAATTTTAATCCTAACTTGTTTAATCTGTTTTGATTTGTGTGTATTTAATTTCGTAGAATATTTATTTATTTATATTAAGATTAAATTATGAACGTTAAGTTAAAACAGTTTGGCATTTTTTTTTTTGGCAACCACAACCTGGCAATGCACTTTTTTTTTGTTTTTTTTTTGAAGGGTGGGGCTATATGGGTAAGGGGGCTTTGATAGTTTTAAGGGTTTCAAGTCTATATCATCAATATTTATAATTTATTAAAATACGAGGGTTATAAAAAGAAAAGGGAGAAATTTTAAAATAGACAAAAGTAAATATTTAAATGGAAAAAGCAACAGTATTTTAAATCAATGAGTTATATCGACAATGTGGAGTTAGGTTTTGCAACAATCAAGGCCGGGCCCACCAAATCAAAGTTTTTGTACTTATATTTTCAGAAAAGCCTTACACAAAGGCTGTTTTATTGTACTTCCCAAAAATAGAATATTAATGACTAGGTTTTGAAATCTTCATTATTCCAACCATCCCAACCACCCTTCTCTCTCTCTCTTTCTCTCGATAATTTTTGAACATATAGCAACCACCCTTCGATATTCTTGAAGAATCGAAGCACTTAAACATCGAAAAAACCAGTTGAAGCCACCGGGTCTCTCTCTTCTTCGATAATCTCTCTCTCTCGGAAGTACGCACGCCGCCGTCTCTGTTGGAATTTGGTCGCCGGAAAATGGACGGAGTGCAAGGACAGCCGCCGGCCGGGTCTTCTTCTCAAGTAATTTTCCAATGCTCATGTTTTTTATCACGTTTTATGAATGTTTTTCGATGCTATTATGCTTTTATGAAATGATATTCATGTTAGCCGATGCTCTAGTACTTTTATGAAACTAACTAGTCGATACTATTATGCTTTTATGAAACTAATGGTTGATTGTTTGATATTAATCGATTAGAAACTAATTGTGGACTAACCGATGCTATTATGATTTTATTAATATAATGGTTGGTTGTTTGATATTAGTCGATGCTTGTTAGATACTAATTATGGACTAACCGATGCTATTATGTTTTAACATCATTCGATGACCTTCATTAAACTAATCGATGAACATTAATTAATCGAGGAACCTTAATTTAAAAAAAAAACATAATCGATGAAGGCCTCGATTAATTTAATACAAATCGAGGCCTTACTCGATTAATTATCCAAAAACACAAATTAATCGACGACCTCCTCGATTAATTTAAACCAAATCGAGGCCTTCCTCCATTAACTTAAAAAAAATTAATCGATTAATTTAAGACTAATCAATTAATTTAAGAGTAATCGAGATAGATTAATATTTAATTTAAATCGATTAATTTCATACAAATCGAGGAATATATAATTTAAATCGATTAAGTCTTATAAAAACTAATCGAGTCAGTAATCGATTAATTTTAGAAACAAAAACTAAATCGAGTCACTAATCGATTAAGTAAAAAAAATTAACCGAGTCTCTAATTTATTAATTAAGAAAACTTAATCAAGGCACTAATCAATTAATTAAAAAATTAATTGTGGCATTAATCGATTAAGTAAAAAAAACGAATCGAGGAATTAATCGATTTATTAAAAAAAAATCGATTAATAATTAAAAAAAAACTAATCGATTAGTAGCCTAAACCCTAAAACAAACTAATCGATTAATAGTTTTAAAAAAAAGTAATCGATTAATAGTTTAAT
The DNA here is from genome assembly GCA_026008535.1 of Perilla frutescens. Lineage (NCBI taxonomy): Eukaryota > Viridiplantae > Streptophyta > Magnoliopsida > Lamiales > Lamiaceae > Perilla > Perilla frutescens. The sequence goes on along the minus strand of BRKX01000008.1, from coordinate 7,063,172 downwards.
TAAAAAAAACCTAATCGATTAATAATTTAAAAAAAAAACTAATCGATTAGTACACTAATTAAAAACAAACTAATCGATTAATAGTTTTAAAAAAAACTAATCGACTAGTACTTTAATTAAAAACAAATTAATCGATTAATATTTTTTAAAAAAACTAATCGATTAGTACTTTAGTTAAAAACAAACTAATCGATTGATATTTAAAAAAAAACTAATCGATTAGTAGTTTAATTAAAACTAATCTATTAATAATTAAAAAAAAGTAATCGATTAATAATTTAAAAAACTAATCGATTAATAGTTTAATTAAAACTAATCGATTAATAATTAAAAAAAAGTAATCGATTAATAATTTAAAAAAAAACTAATCGATTATTACACTAATTTAATCTTGATTAGTCGATAATTATCTAATTAAACTAATCGAGGAGCTTAAAATTAATCGAGGAGCATAAACAACTAATCGAGGCCTTCCTCGGTTATTTTAATAATAATCGAGGCCTTCCTCGATTAAATTAGAAAAACAAAAACTATTCGTTGCCTTCCTCGATTAATATGAAAAATAAAAACTAATCGATTAGTTAAAAAAAATGAATCGAGTCACTAATCGATTAATTAAGAAAAATTAATCAAGGCACTAATCGATTAATAAAAAAAAATTCTTTGTGGCATTAATCGATTAAGTAAAAAAAAACCAATTGAGGACTTAATCGATTAATAGTTTAATTAAAAAAAACTAATCGATTAATAGTTTTAAAAAAACTAATCGATTAGTACTCTAATTAAAAACAAACTAATCGAGTAATATTTTTTAAAAAAACTAATCGATTAGTACTAATCGATTAATAGTTTTTAAAAAAACTAATCAATTAGTACTTTAATTAAAAACAAACTAATCGATTAGTAATTTAAAAAAAAACTAATCGATTAGTACTTAAATTAAAAAACAAACTAATCGATTAATAATTTAAAAAATAAATAATCGATTAATGGTTTAATTAAAACTAATAGATTAATAATTTTAAAAAAAATTAATCGATTAATAATTTTAAAAAAGAAACTAAAAAAGCCTAAAATTAAATTTTAAGAAATTCGAATTTATATAAAATATTAAAAGAATTTACTTTATTAGTTTTAATTTTGAAAATGTTGTTAGATTGATTGGGTTAGACTACCGTTACGGAGCCGGACGCCCTCGGTCGTCGTGTACGCCATCCCCGGTGTCATTGACACGATTAGAGACACACTGCTCGCGATTGGTGGTGACGCCATGCGATTGTTTAGATCTGGGTGTTTCGGATATTTTCTGGACTACAGAGGTGGTGACGTCCAAAAGAGGGTCATGCACGCGCTGATGACGTTCGAGGTGCACGCGCCGGATCGTGCACGTGTGGGGCTGGAGGCATGGTTTCACATTCATCGTTCCCAGCTGCGGTTCGGTGCGAGTGAGTACGCCTTGGTGTCGGGTTTACGCTTCGGCAGCTCGACATTCGATCCTCATGGCGCTCATATTGTTCCGAGGAGATCGGTCTACCACCGTTTATTCGAAGGGAAGCGTACGACAGTCAAATAGATGGAGGACAGGTTCTCCGCCCGGGGGATGGCCAGAGACGCTGCGGATTATGTGAAGGTTGCGAACATATTGTTCGTATACCGGATGATTCTGTGCCTAGATCCGCACCGGGCCGTGGATCCATGGGTGTGGGCGCTAGCGGAGGATGTGGAAGGATGGAACTCGTTTCCATGGGGTGCATATTCTTACCAGTCGTTGATGCACTACATTGGCCTCCTCCCCAGGACTCGAGAGGCTATGGGCGGGAAAGGATCGGGACAATATCATTTTTACGGGCCGATCTGGGCACTCCAGGTAATTAGTTTAAATTTAATTCTTCTAAATTAGTTTAAATCAAGTGAATACGTAACTAATCTACATAAATTCACTTTACAGGTATGGGCTTGTGAGGTGATACCGGAGTTGGCTACTGAGGCTGGTCTGCACAGTGGACAGCTCACTGTGCCTCGATGTTTGAGGTGGACATTCAGACTCCCTGCCACCGACCCAGCCACCTTATTACAGTGAGTGGTACGTTTTGTTGTTTCCTGATATATTTAGAATCTTCGATCTATATTTGTTAATTCATCTTAATGATATTATTATTATTTCCATGCAGTCACGTGTGGTTATGTTGGTGCCATCTCCCGAGGAGACGGCAACTTCATATTACATGAGCATGCAGTTGGAGCCTGGAGCTCAGAGCGTGAGATTTGTTCCCGCTCGATCCGGGAACAAGAAGAAGATGCTTGCAAATGTGGCATCTTGTTGTTCCACTTCGGCAGAGGAGGTTGTCCCTCCATCAGCACGAGGCACCAGAGCTGCTCGGACACCACAGACAGGCCGTCAGGAGACCAGTCGACCCTCGAGTAGCCGGGCATTGAGGGACGAGCCAGATCATACTGAGACTGGAGCGCCGCCCCCCACTGAGGATGCACCAGTGCACACAGCAGATTCGATTGATGCAGAGAGCCCTCCTCGAGCTTGGGGAATGAAGCGTTCGAGGAGGGATCGCAAGCCGAGCAGCGGAGAGCCCTCAGAGAGTTTCATTCAGAGGGTTGTGGATCGAGTGATGCCTCGTGTCCAGGAGCTTATTGACACGACTATTGCGCCCCGTGTCCAGGCGTACGTGGACCGGGCTATTGATCGGGCATTAGGTGGAAGGACTAGCCGTGCCCGGAGATCATCTACGTCTGACGTTAGAGCCCGCCACAGCCCGGAGCCCAGCCCACCTGGTGTGAGGGCTCCACAGCCCACCGTAGTCCAGGAGGGTCCTAGCACTTCGGCTCCACCCCATGGTGGTTTTAGCGCGACCTATCAGCTCATGAATGGCATGGATGATAGCAGCCTCCAGGTCTCCTACTCACGATTCAGACTTCTGGGTCCGCAAGCAGTTGTTCAGCTCTACTTCAACAGCGCTCGCCTGCGGCAGTCCTGGTTTGACGAGCTTGAGGATCCGGGGAATGAGTTGAAGGATGTGCACATGAGCTACTTTCTGAGCGCGATTGCTCGACGAGTAAAGAGGGACCCTGGTTGTCCGACAGCGGTGGCTAATACCGGACTATATGTGAGTTCAAGTACTTGTTTGAATGTTTTTTGCATAACATTGTTAGTTAGTCTTTTTTTACTTCAGTCATAATCGTGATTCAAATTTTGCAGGAGGCCTTCGTCGGAGCATGGAAGATCCTTCATCCTATTGACCCCCTGTGCAGCGCGACATACGGGGATGATGACTACCAGCGGTGGAGACCTGCAGAGGGCCTGATACAGCGGATCCAGGGCAGTGATGGGCGGTATCAGGTGGCATGGAAAGGGCGTGCTTATGTAAGTGAGCTTCGCAAGCAAATAATAATTTGTCGTATATTATTTGCTGACGTTAATCTTGGTATGATCCCGGTTTTATGTTGTAGGCTATCGTGGTATGTGACGTCTCAGGTGAGCACTGGGTAGTGGTTCGTATCCGCTTTTCTGATTGGGTAGTAGAGTTGTACGACTCACTACTATTTCAGATGGACGATCCGAGCGACCGCGTAGAGTATGAGAGGCGAGATAGAGAGTTGATGCCCCTACTCCGCCTACTTCCACGCCTACTCATAGCAGCCGGTTTTTGGGAGGGTCGTCAGATGCCGCCCCGATGTGCTTTTGCGATGACCCTTGACAAGTCTATACCGGATCAGTACGTGCAGGTCGACTCCACGAGCTGTGGGGTATATGCATATATGTACGTGGAGCGGCTATTGGGTGCAGGACCTCCACCCGCTATATCGGAGCAGGCAGTACATGACTATCGGAAGGTTATAGGGGTCGAATATATTCATTGACTTTGATCCAGGCAGTACATGAGTAGACTATGACTTATGTGGTGTTTTTGTTCATTTTGTACATAAACTTGATTAATGTAAATGTTTTTGTGAAAGAGGACTTCTCGTGACAAAACAAGTTGCTTAGTGACAAAATAATCTGATTCAACACATGATTAGTTGTTTCGTAAAAACACAACAACTTCATTTAATCGACTAATGCTCATCGGCCGACAATCGAATAGGATATGTAGGACGTGTATGCTCCGTACTACCGCAAATGCTACACTTCTTCGGCGCCCTTCTCCGCGGAACATCTTCGGGCGGTGAATTCAGATCAACACCGCCAATAGGCAAATGGGATGTGCATACGCGCCTGTTGTGCCCCTGTCCATGGCATCTAGTGCAAAACTGTCTCCGTGCACTGGACGAGGCCTCAAACGGGGCTCGAGCTCTGGATGTAGACGAACGCCCAGCACGTCGTCTGATATCTGGCGCCAAGACCACTCGTGCTCCAAATCCATCGGGCATAATCCATTGTTCTGGATGAGGCAGACCCCTGATGACCGAATTATACATGCCTACCAAGCTCTCCGCCTTGTAACACCTGTCCACATAATCATATATAGCCGCACCAGTACAACTGCGAAAGGGAAAATAAAGTTCAACACACTCGATTAGCTACAAGTAAGAAAATAAGAACAAATAGACATTTAAATATCATACCAGATGACCGCTGCCGCGTGAGAACAGGGGATCAAGTCCAGCTCGAACTCACGACAGTCACAGGTCCGGTTCTGAAGATCGACCATGTAGACCTCCCTCCCAACCTCGACTTTCCATAAAGTTGCTAATGTAATGGGCCGCACGGCATAGCAGCGTCCCTTATCGATGTTCCCCGAAAGCTTCAGCGCGATGCCATCAGTCAACACATGATTTGAGCTCTGTGCTGCCGCACGTCGCTCGACGAACCACTGCTCAACAATTGATCTAAACATCTCCAGCAGCGAGCAAACAGGTAACCTCCTCGCCCATAACAAACGAGCATTGAGACTCTCCGCGGCATTAGATGTCATGAACCCGTAGCACCGTACGGGACAGTGTGAACGAGCCCAATGCACTGGGCCAATATGACATAGCTTTTGATATGCATTTGGACAGACCTGCTCCAACGTCGACATACTCTCCCGGAAGGTGTCTCTCCAATATGCGTAGGCAGCCTCCTGAAATAGCGTCGTCACGTGTTTCCCTCTCTTCGTCATCTTATTCTTCAAATGGTAGTAGCACAGTCCGTGCGTCGCTCTCGGGAAGACGACCTCCACAGCATTTTTAATGCTCTGATGCTGATCCGAAACGATGAGAAGATCATCTATGTCACCCAGAGCCATGTGCAAGTGGGCCAGGAACCATATCCAAGATTCGTCGTTCTCTATCGGTCCGAGCCCAACTGCAACAGGTAAGATCTGTTCGTTTCCGTCCTTCGTCACAGCGACAAAGAGAACCCCCTTATTCTTTCCCTTCAGGTGGGTCCCATCGATCACAAGCACTGGACGAGCATACTGGAGAAATGCATTGACACACGCACCGAGAGCAAGGAATGAATGCTTGAACCGATCATCACTCGTGATCTCCATGTCTACTACAGTTCCCGAATTCATCAATTGCAGAGTGTGAAGGAAAGCGGGCAACTGTGCGTAGGACTTGTCAAAGTCTCCATATACCATCTGAATGGCAATGTTCCTTGTGCGCAGAGCGAAGCTGTAGTCGATGTGGATGCCAAACTCACGCACAAGCTCCGCCATCATCTCCTTCGGCTTCAGGACAACCCGTTCGTCCACCAATCTACGAGCAAAGTATTTTCCGAGCACTCGTGCAGGTACCTGTCGCGGAGCAATTCGACCCATATCAAGATGGCATGTGTGAGAGCCGTTGAACTTGTATATTCTCCACATATGCCCATCAGCAACCGCAAAGCACTTGAACGGGCAATCACTGCCATGCTTGCAAACATAGCCCAATCGTGACCTGTTCGAGCGATACACGGCATACTCCACTCGATTTTGCATGTGATAGATACCGACCGCCAGGGCGAGATCATCCTTCGTCCGAAAAATAGCTCCCTGGTGCAGTGTATCTGTTTCTGGTGCTGGTCCCTCATCCTAAGGTAGTGGGCCCGCAATGTCCCAGTCAGCAAGGGGAACCACCCAATTGCTCGAAGGCCCGTCAGATCTAAACGGAACACCGGTGGTAGATGGTGGGACGACTCCCGTCAAACATAGCAATCTGTTTGTACGATCAGCAGAAGAACGAAGCCAGCCACTAAATTCTGTCAACAGTGACTCCACCAACCTCGTTCTATCATTCACCTCTTCTTGTTCTTCTTCTTCTTCTTCTTCTTCTTCTTCTTCTTCTTCTTCTTCTTCAGCCTCTTCTTCTCCATCTCCCTCTTCTTCTGCAGTAGGACCATGCGTCTTTGCATGTGAAAAGTAGCAACCATAGTAATCCCTCATAGATGGTCCGGCTCCAGAACCTTCCAACTGTCTTGAAATCACGTACACGATGAGTTCAGTAGTCTGCTCGTGAAGCAAATCAAGCAAATCTCCATCATCTTGCAAAGATGCTCTGATCCGTCTGCCAGTATTGGTGCTGGTGAGGTAAAATAATTCATACTCGATCCTGTTCGGGTCAGTCCGCAACAACTTGTGAACCTCCCTCACCAGTGAGCTAAAGCACAGCTTATCGGATGACATCATCACGAGTTGTTCGTCCCCATCTACATATTCTGATCTCTCCCATCGTCCACTGTGACGTACAATAATGCGGCGTCTAACCATCTGGACAATTTTTAGACAATGCTACATGAGATCACAATTTAACCCTAAACCCTCTTAAACCCTAAACCCTATAAAACACTAAACCCTAAACGTAAACCCTAAAACCCTATAAACCCTAAGCCACTATTAATCGATTAGTTTTTTTTCAAATTATTAATCGATTAGTTTGTTTTTAATTAAAGTACTAATTGATTAGTTTTTATTGAAAAAATTAATCGATTTGTTGGTTTTAATTAAAGGACTACTCGGTTAGTTTTTTTAAACTATTATTCGATTAGTTTGTTTTTTTATTAAACTACTAATCGATTATTTTTTTTAATTGATTAGTTTGTTTTTAATTAAAGGACTACTCGGTTAGTTTTTTTTAAACTATTATTCGATTAGTTTGTTTTTTTAAAAAAAACTACTAATCGATTGGTTTTAATAAAACTATTAATCGATTAGTTTTTTTTTTTAAATTATTAATCCATAAGTTTGTTTTAAATTAAAGTAGTAATCGATTAGTTTTTATTAAAATTATTAATCGATTCATTTGTTTTTAATTAAAGGACTACACGATTAGTTTTTTTTAAACTATTAATCCATTAGTTTGTTTTTTTATTAAACTACTAATCGATTAATTTTTTTAATTAATCGATTAGTGAGTCGATTTACTTTTTGTTTCTAAAATTAATCGATTAGTAACTAGATTAATTTTTTTAACTAATCCATTTGTTTTTACTTTTCAAATTAATCGAGGAAGGCCTCGACTCGTTTTTGATTATATAATTTAATCGAGTAAGGCCTCGATTCGTTTTTTTTTATGTAATTTAATCGAGTAAGGCCTCGATTATTAAAATAATTATCGAGGAAGGCCTCGATTGTTTTCTATGCTCCTCGATTATGTTGTAAGCTCCTCGATTATGTTTTATATTTAGGTAAACATTATACAACCCTCAAAATCACATAAACATCGACTAAATTCAAAACCAACAACAATTAACCTAAATAAAACATTACCAAACAATTAAAAAAAAGGCCGTATCAATCTATTTTCAAAGTAAATCTAACAACACATGCAATACATAATCAAAATAATAAACATAAATATTTGTAAAATAAGTTCAAAAAGATGGAGTACAAAACGTACCTTTGAAAATTGGTGAAAATTTCCGAACACTATTTTTTTCTCCAGAACATTTTTTCCTTTCGCACCTTGCTCGAAAAAAATTCTCCAAATTTTCCTACTCTTCGTCGATTTGTAGTAGTGTGAATAAAAAGTTGTGTGATTTTTGTGAATGAGATTTGTATTGTACTGTGAATGAGCTCCGGATTCTACATCTATTTATTCAGAAAATTCACCTACCTCGTTATAAAACATTAGAATGTATTTAATTCGGTACAACATCCTCTTCTTTTCATTAATTCGGTTCTACCTTCCCCTACTTTTCATTTAATGAAGCCAACAACCTTTTCTTTTTATTTATTGAAACTAGTACCTACCTTAGACAAGAAATAAATGCATTCACTAAAAAAAATGATTAATTGTAGGGAAGATTGTCTCGATAAAATTGCATGATCACGGTTAATAACATTAATCAATAATGGTTAGATATTAATCGTTCATAGATAATCGAGTAAGCAAATGTTAAAAAAGAAATCGAGGAGTTTTTTTAAATCTATGCATATTAAATATTAATCGATGAAGCATAGGAGTTTTTTCTTAATCTATGCATATTTTTAATTAATCGATGATGCTATCGATGAAGCATGATTAATACATATTCTATCGATGCTTCATCGATAGAATATGTATTAATATGCTTCATCGATTAATTAAAAATATGCATATATTAAGAGCATCGATTTGCTTATAAAAATATCATAAATCACCATAATCGAGGCTACCAATTAATCGATGCTACTAAATATAAAATCGAGGCTGTTAGGGTTTCTTTTTTACAATTAGGGTTTGGGCTGTTAGGTGCATTTAATGCCTGCCAAAAATACAATGTGTCAATCATTGGGTGTGGGGACCAAGTGTAAGATAGTACAAATTGCCTAACAAACTACCTATATTTAAAAGTTGTTGTTTTTTCCCAATTATTATTTACTTTTGTCTACTTTTATCCATTTAGACAAAAGAAAAATGGGAGCTGAGTTTAGAATTTCCCCCAACATATTTCAATTATGCTTAGATGAAAATCATCCATAGGAAATCAATCCAAAGAAGCCCACTTAGTTAGAACCTTTTGAGGGCTGATAGATAAATTCAAAGATGCTTACATAAAAATAAGTCTTTTCCCATTGTTGATTTTACTCTTCCGAAGGCCTTCATTTGGGTTTTTCCATTTGAAATCATATAGGTTCCCCATTTTCTATTTTTTTTTAAATAATTGGGCTATTAAACTTTTGTTTGGTTTAATAGAATTCCTAAATATTTATTTTCTTAATTGGAATTCTTCAAGCTTCAAGTCATATATACATTAGCGATATATCCTCAAATTGTCAAGCATATGCACACTTATGCTTAGGATCAATTAAAATATAGTACGATGTTTGAGATTGAAATAATCGAATGTTCGAGAACTCAATTAGAAAAATATGAAAATTCCAGGATATTACATATATACATTTTCCAAATTCAAAAGATAAGTAAATTTCTTAGGATGGTATACATCACCACACTATTAACCGGCCAATTCATAGCAATAAAAAAAAATTACATGACCATAGATTATAAGTAAGGAAGTAAAAAAGAGTTGTGGTGAATGAATTATTGAAGCAAATTAGGGTAGAGTGAGAAAAAGCATCAAATGAAAAGAGGGAATTGACACTATAGAGAGGACATGCCTAATGCCTTTATGGGAGAAGTTGGGACAATGAAGCCATGCTCAACCCATGTGCACCATGTTATGTCCTAAAACTATATACAATAATTTGTCCCAACATCAAATTTAAACCTGAAAATAGGCATTGTTCCCATTTCTTGCTTCAACAATTTGGGGGACCCCAACAAACATTGGACACATATTTGTATGTTCAACTCTTAAATATAATGGGATATATAGTGCCCACTATTTCATGACATTTTCTTGCTTCCACAAAAACACATCTCACATGTCACCCACATGTGATATTGGAAATTAGGGGGCCTTCACTTTTCGCCCTTCAAAATTTCATAACACACACGGGGCTAGATAGCGATGTGTAAACGAAGTTAGTTAGGTCAGATAGTAACACCTACAAAAGAAAAAAAATACATTTTTAACTGTATAATATTGTGACTTCTACATTAGTTAGAGTTAAGTTAGATTGATTAGTTGCTTTACTAGAATTGTAGAAACACCCTTTACTTTGATTTCTTAGTCAAGAATTGATGATGAGTTGATTCGTTGTGATAAAATAAAAATAAAAATATACATAGAAATTAGTTGACAACCGTGCTTAAAGATGGTCTATTAATGTTTTTACTTTTTAGTCCCGTAACAAATTAGGAGTGATAGTTTAATATTCACATAAATTGAAATATCCTTTTTTCTTGATTATCCTGACCGAGAATTTAATCTAACTCCATTGGCTAGTGGGCTCACATGTACTTAGATTAATTTTTGGTATGTTTTCTAAGATTAATTGATGTCAAGATTTTTGGTGCCAGAGTTGGGAAGCCATTTAAAATAGCTGAATTTCTGGTCAGAGAATCTAAATTTGGACCCACTATATATTTTATCAAGTACCTACAGCCAAACATCCTATCATTCACTTATTTATTAATCCACAAATTAATTATCTACCCCACACTCCCACCGTAAATTGTAAGGTTAGGTGCATACACATGTATGGATCACTCAATTGTTCAGACGATACATATTTTTGGGTTCATTAATTTTTGTTATTTATATCTTATTTTTTATTCTGTCAAATAATAAAAGTTTCCCTCAAAAATTTTGAATGGATAAAAAATTTATTGTAACACTTCAAATACCTGTTGTGGTCTTTGATTACCTATTATATTGTGACAGTCGGATACCAATGTTTTTTTATCAACCAACCGCTAAAATTTGAAAATAGCAAAAAAAAAAAAAAATTATATATAGTAAAGTGGATGTAATACATCCATTTTACTATAGAATTTACCACACTCCCACACCATCAAAATATTGACAACGAAACATAGTAAATCCACCATTAAAAAAAAACCCCTTGTATTTGCTCTTATGATGAGGTTTTGGGAAAACTCCGATTTTTAATATGTAGTCGTAACCACATTGAATGGTTACTTTGATGTACTTTTCGTTTGATTGTTATATCCAATTTGGTGCGGCTAAACACACACTTTAAAATTTAGAAAAATTGCTAGAGTAGCCAAAAAAAAAAATAACAATATATTTTTCTATCAACTTTTATAATGACATAATTTTTCTATCAACTTTCTATCAGGATTAAATATTGTGTCGTTAATGGGCTGAGATATGGATGGGCCTCAATAGACAAATATAAGCTTCTAAGAGGAGTCGAGCGTTCTCAACTAACACGTCCATATTCACAACCCCCAAAATAATTAAAATATGGACAATTCCATATATACCCCTATTTTTTCTCACTATATCCCCTTTATTTTTTAAAAAATAAAATTATTATTTAATGTACTATTTTACCCCTGCAGCTCTCAAAACATAGATTCCATACGCAACCTTTATTTTTTATTTTTTTCTCATTATAGCCTCTAAAAATTAAATGAAATAAAAGATCACTTAAAAATTATCTTTTTCATTTTTAATCACATTTCTTTTTCTAATTTTAAAGATATCATCATCTTCTTCAAAGCTCCGAATCCTAAACACAGCTGTAATATTTTTTGAATGATGTTTCACAGTACAGTGGACTTTTTTAATTTTTTCTTCTTTTCATGAAAACTGATTATCGTTAAATGAAGTGATTCATTTCTTTTTCCGCAACAAATCATTAATTTATTTAGAATAATATAGCGGATTTTCAATGCATTTAATTTTTTTAAACTTACGGTGTTCATTATTTAATTATCATTTTTTTTGAAAAATAAACAATTACATATAATTTTACAAATAAAAGAGAAAGAAAATCTCAACACCAGTTTATTGTTATTCCAAAACTCTTGAACATTATGTCCCCCATTCCAAGATCTTGAGAAACTAAAAACATCCAATGCAAAAAAAATGGAGGCTCGAGAGGGAGAGAGCGAGAAGCTCACGATCCCACTTGACTATGTTTAGTTTGTTAATCAAATTTAATGGAACAAATATTAAAAGAATTTGTATTAAAAAGAACTATCATCTGCTTAAAAATTCTCTACGAGATCGGAGATGGAGACATGATATAAGGATATTGAGATCCTAAAAGTAGAAAAGGAAATAGGCTATAAGGACATAATAGACCATTTAAATTATATTTGTATTTAATTTAATTTAATTTAGGAGGCTGTGTTGAGAAAAATAGAGGTTATGAATAGAATCACCTGAAAATATATTTATTTTTAGACTTTTTACCATTATAACCCCCAATTAATTTAAAACCACCCCAAAATAAAATACAATCCTCATTGTATAGCCTCCACTATCTAGAACTTGTCATTAAATAAAATTAATGTTATAGTTGATTTTTAAACTAGATTAAGTAATATTAACGTCTCCAATAATCTCCAATTTGGATTATTTATTTTTCTTATGAGATATGATCGATCTACCATTCTTAATAATTAATTTTACAATGTAAAAAAAATCATCTTTGTCATTGTTTGTTTAACTTTCAAACAAATGCATTTGTTATCATTGTCAGTAATAATTGTCTACTTATATAAAAATAGATTTTTAATAATAAAAAATTATCATTATTAATTGTTACAAACTGAGTTATCAGCGCTAACATTTATTCAATTCATGTATATACTATCACATAAAACATGATTCTATAAAATCCATTTGATATTTATTTTAAAAATACAATTTATTGTGTGGTTGAAGATTCTAAAATAATTATCGATGTTAGGAATAATATTGTCAATATCAAATTAATAAAAACTAAAAAAAATATTAATTATTTTGTAGGCGTAGCTATTCAATGTTTGAAGTTTCATGTGTTGCTAACAAATATCCAAATAATTAAAGTGGTCATGATAATTCTTCTGTGATTAAATTAGAGATTGCTGCCAACAATTGAAACGGACTATTTAATAATATAGTTTGATATTGATATCAATTTAACAAAAAATGATCTTAAAATAAATATTTGACATAAGATGGAGGATGCACGTTTAAAGCTTTTTCTTTGTAATATTTAAGAAGGGGGTTATATATTGAGGGTTGTATTTAAGTTTGCTATAGTTTTTAAACATCAAAACTCCTATACATCATCTCAGGCCCAATAAGGCCCATACATCTATCAGATGGGTCGGGGTCAACGCGACCGGCGTTGATCCGTCCAAAAAAAAATGGTAAAAATCAGTTGCAATCTTTACACTAAAAAGTATCATTTAAAGTTCAAAAGGGTATCATTTGTATCATTAAAAAGTAACTGGTATGCTACTTATCTTATATGAATTTATATAGTTCAAATTGTGATTTTTTCCATTCCAATTATTGTTCAAAGTTTAGGGGTAGGTTTTTTTAGGGTTCATGGTTTTTAGGGTTCATAGTTTTTTAAAGTTTTTAGGGTTTTTTTTAGTATTTTTTAGGGGATTTTGTTGTTTTTTTTAGGTTTATTAATCTCAATTAGGGGTTATATTTAGTTCAAAAAATATTAAATTCGTTCAATTTTATTTTGGGGTTTACTAATTCCATTTAGGGTATATATTTATTTCAAAATTATATATTTTTTTTCAATTACTATTTATATTTGTTTTGAAAAATTAAATTAATTGTCGAGCGAAATGCACTAACTGATGCGTTAACGTCGGGCGAGTAAAAAAAATCATTCACTTTAATTTTAGAGACCATTAAATCAATTTTAAGATATATATTTATATTTATTTTAAAAAAATTAATTAATTCATTTCAATTTTTAGGGTTCACTAATTGTATTTTAAGGTATACAATTTTGGGGAGAAAGACAAAAAAAAAGAGAAAAATCGAAAAAACATAAAAAATTGAAAAAAATAATAAAATAATAAAAAATTGAAAAAAATAATAAAATAATAAAAAATTGAAAAAATAGAAAAAAAAAATTCTGGAGTGTACACCCAACACGCCGAGCGTGGGGTTCACGCGCCTAAGATGAGACAGTTTTTTTTTGTCATTGGGCCTTATTGGGCCTGGGCCAATCTGATAGGTCCAGACCCTACACCTTGTGCATAGGAGAGTGTCCCGTTTTTAAATAGTGGGGACTGTACTTGATGCGATCCTCCCAGGAGTATCAGGTTACAACGGTGGATTTGGGAGAAATTTCGAACTCTAGCCTCACAATAATGTTGATCCATGAACCAATTGGATCCGCAACCCGCGATCAATTGAAGACACGAACTTGCGATTGATGGTGACGCCACAAACAGTTATGGATTGTCTGTTTGATAAGTCGTGAAGCCTCACGGTGTGTGCGTGAGAAAGAGAGAATTCTCCAGAGAGAAATAACTCGCTAAAATAAATTTGTATAATGAATAATGTGTCTCAAATAATTCAGAACAAACCCTTATATAGGTAGGTAAAATAAACAAAACCCTAAAATCAAATCCTAATCTAAAAAAGAAATAGTTAAATAAAAATCGGATAAATCTGCAACAGTCCAAGTTGGCGCAACTCAGGCCCACTCGAGCCCCGGGTCGCGCTGTAGCTCGCGCCAGGCCCAAAGTAGAACACGTCGCGGGTGCAACCGGTATGCTCGCGACACCACTCGCGCCCACTAGCGCAATCGGTTCACTCGCGCTAGGACTCGCGCTGCCACTTGCGCCAGCCCTGCCGAACGCTCGAACTCGATCATCGGCACCCCCTCTAGGATCGTATCATTCCCCTTCTCTTGAAAGAGATTTGTCCTCAAATCCGAACCTCCACCTGGATCAAAGACGAACACGACCCGAACATCAAAATCTTCCACCTCAAGCTGCACAAGAGATATCTTCAAAATCATCCAGTCTGTGTTAAACGGTCGCCACTTCATCACCATGGAATGCCCGACTATTGAATGCACAAACAAATCAGGTGGGACATCAATATCTAATGGAACATCTTCAGCCACCTGCAAAATAAAAACATCACAAGAAAATTGTTGACATAGAATGTCAGAACTCGTCCATTCCACCATGGCTGTTTGCCTGAATTGCTTCAACTGATATGTGGCCAACTCCCCACTGGTGTTACATGCAATTTCAAGACGTGACTGCAACATCAGCGCATTTCTTTCACCGTCTACCTTGAACTTCCCTCCATAAATGGCCTCTTAAGTTAGCTCACTATCCTCCGTTATTTGCAAACTAGAGTTTTGTACGACCACAGTAGAATCTTCACAAAGTGAATCTTCCACCACCGTCTTCTCTTGCTTATAATCTTCTATAATAGGCTCCCCAAGATTATCCACACCATCGTCTTCACAAGTGGAAAGAACGAACAATTCATCGGTGCGTGTATCAACTGAAAATGGTACCTCAGGATTATAATCTTCATTGGTGGTCACACACGCAATTGGTAACTCCACATCTCACTCCACGTCGTCAATCTCCTCATTCTTCGGTCTCACCTCCAGCATAGGTATAAAAGCACTCCAATCTAAATCCCATATAGATGGAGTCTTAGTGCTTTCCCTCTGCAATCGTTTTTCCACTTTGATTGCCCTCTTCACCATCTCCTCTAACTCCTCATGGTGCCTTGACTCCACGACATTTCTAATCTCCTTGCATAAGCTAATTAGGAATCTCTCCATAGTTTCCTTCGGATATTCTTCCACGTCAGCTCGTCTCATGGCCCCCAACATTTCTTCATAGCACACCTCTACGTCATTTCTACCTTGCCTCAGATTATGTAGCTCCATCTCCAGCTCTCTAAGGTGGGAATAATGAACATGTCACCTTCTCATCACTCTCTTCATCGCCTTCCATGTATCTATTGGCTCTCCCATACGTCGCCGAACGAAATGAAACTGATTCCACCAGCTGAGAACTTCATCACAAAATCCACTAACTGCGATTCTGATTTTCCTCCGCTCAGGATAATTATGACAGTCAAACAACAGTTCAATCTGTCTTTCCCACTCTGGATACATCTCAGGATCACTCGTACCTCGGAAGAATGGGACATTTGTCTCCCAGTACTCCTCCCATCCATCTTTGTGGTACTTTCTACTTCCATATCTAGTAGAGCCAATCATCTTCTCTTTCTCTTCTTTTTTTTCTCTTTTTTTTCACGTTTTTTTTAACACCTCCAAAACTTCTCAATACACTCCAAACACCAAAATACAGCTTCCAAGCAATATATATCAATACCACAAAATGCCCAAAATTTTCTACCGAAAATTCAAAAAATTTCAAAATTTCACGAATTTTTTTTACTTTTCTACGGATGATATACAAGCCTCCGGGAACCCAAATAACAAAACGAAAATCAACGAAACGGCAAAAAATTTTCCCGCCTTTTTACTCTTTTTTTTTTAATCAGCGACTTTTTCCTTTCTTTTTCTTTTCTGCTGATTTCGTCTCTCTCTTTTTTTTAATAGGCGAGAAATAAAATTTAAATCAACGATAAAAACAGGATAAAGATTGGAACCTGATACAAAGCCGAAACTTTGATACCACTTGATGCGATCCTCCTAGGAGTATCAAGTTACAACGGTGGATTTGGAGGAAATCTCGAACCCCAGCCTCACAACGATGTTGAACCACGGACTAATTAGATCCGCAACCCGTGATCAATTGAAGACACGAACTCACGATTAATGGTGACGCCACAAACAGTTATGGATTGTCTGTTTGATAAGTCGTGAAGCCTCACGGTGTGTGCGTGAGAAAGAGAGAATTCTCCAGAGAGAAATAACTCGCTAAAATAAATTTGTATAATGAATAATGTGTTCAAATAATTCAGAACAAGCCCTTATATAGGTAGGCAAAATAAACAAAACCCTAAAATCAAATCCTAATCTAAAAAGGAAATAGTTAAATAAAAATCGGATAAATCCGCAACAGTCCAAGTTGGTGCGACTCAGGCCCACTCGCGCCCCAGGTCGCGCTGTAGCTCGTGCCAGGCCCAAAGTAGAACACGTCGCGGGTGCGACCGGTATGCTCACGCCACCACTCGCGCTGTAACTCGTGCCCACTGGCGCGATCGGTTCACTCGCGCTGCCGCTCGCACCAGCCTTCCCGAACGCTCGAACTCGATCATCGGCACCCCTTCTAGGATCGTATCAGTACTAGTTTGCTAGTGTTTTAAAATAGTGAGGGTTATGAGGGCAAACAAGTCTAAGAAATAAATAATTGTATTTTAGTTAATTTGAAGGTTGTAACTAGAAAATTGGGTTTTTTTTTTACTCACACACCCGACCTGTTGTATTGAGGAGATTCGAGCCCGTGACCTTTAATCTCCAAGCAATCTTACTCCACCATTAGGTCATCCCCACCGGGACAAATTGGGGGTTTGTGAATAGAATTACCCCATTTAAAATTACTTCATAAGTTGTACAGTCCGGAGAGGGAGGCTTAGTTTAATGGCCCAATTCCAATTTTTTTTAAAAATGATATCACATTAATTATGCTATATTTGAATTTTATTTTATGGGTTAATTTTCTGAAATTCACAACTATTAGCAACTTCGACGCGACTTTAAAAATATCTTTAATTTGTAGTAATTATAACATTCTCAAATTTTTAACGTAAAAAACGATGTCGTTGTAGCTGCACACGTCAGACACGTTTCACCATATAATATAAAATCAGGTTTGGGAAAAAACTAAAAAATCAGTTAAAATTAAGTGTATATAAGTATAAGATTGGCAGTTAACTATTCTGACAATTAACCAGATTTGAACTAGCGCGCTTTGAATTGCTACATGAAATTAAATTTTTAAATACTATTCCAAGACTCAAATTCTTTGATCAAATGCACCAGTGTCATATCTGATCTCAAAATTATTAATGTGAGGTCATCAAATGTTATGAATTGATGTAAAATAAAAATGGAAGAATCGTATATAAGCTAAGTTGCTAGTCTAGACCCGGTTTAGCGTTTAGCCCAATATACATATTCAATCCTTCTTTTTTTTCATTCTTTTTTTTTTTTTTTGTGCGGACAATAAAGTCAAATGAGAAATTTCCAATCAGACACTTATGATAATTATGTAGGGGGAGTCGGTGTCGATTTATGATTAAACTATTGAAATTATCAATGATTAATTCTAAACACAATTCTAATTTTACTCTTTATAATTCTAAAATAAAAATATTATTAAATATTCTATTTTGCCCTTGTTAAATATTCTATTAGATCTCTTATTTTCCTTCAATGCAGCGCCGCATAGCCCCCAACATTTTTATTTCAAAAAAGCTTGTACATTATTTTACTCTAAAGATTATTCCTTAAAAATCCAAACCTAATGAATATTAATCTGGCTTCATTTTTTTTTTATTGTCGGAGACTGTCGACCAGTCTCCTTGGCACCACCACCTATCCTAACTCCTAAGTCCCAATCCATTATAAATTAAATCACTTCAAATTCCGTTCATTTTTCAAATATTTCTTTTTCGTGAATTCACTTACCTACAAAAGTAAATTATAGATCCCTATCAAAAATGTCAACTGATTTTATCTGGCATTGATTTTAGTAGTGTTTCAATAGTTTGCTCCTTTTAGAATTAAATAAGATGAAAGAAACTCATAATAATTTGTTTTTATAATTTAGTTTCTTTGTAGTTTTTGTTGAGGAACTTTAAATTAAATGAGTAGCAATGATGAAACAAGAAACGGCATGAATTATCTTAATTAATTATCATAGTCATGGCTATAGGAATTAAACTTTCCAAAGATATCGCAAAAATGGCATCTGCAACGAATGCGTAATACTACTGTTTAAAAAAAAATTGTCAATAAACTCTAATGTGCATTTAATTTTCAGAAAAAGTTTAGGGGTTATGTGGTGTTGTATTGCTGAAAAAATATGTGATCCAGAAAATAAAAAAAATATGGATAAATCATAAGGGCAAAATATGACATTTAATAATATATTTTTTTTATCGAGGGAGCTATAAAGAGTAGGATGAGAGTTATGTTTAGAATTACCCATTATCAATTTAAGACTCCACTATAATCAAATGAAATGAAATGAAACGGAGCCCATCCACAAGAAAAATGTGTCCAAATTCACTATATAAAAAGCACGAGCTTACAAATAGTAATCCCTCGCAATTACATCATTAAGAAAGCAATAATTGAAGGAACAACAACTGTAGTAGAGTTGAATTATTGATAAGACTAAAGTAATTAAGTAAAAAAGTAAATAATATTTGAGAATAATTATTCTAAGGGCATTTGGGTCGGCCTTCTTTAGTCTTCCAGTTATTGTAGCAAGGGCATGTTTGTTTGTGGCCGTAAGTTCCCGCCGGCACGCACCGGCACGTCGCGCAACACTTCTCGCAGAAAAACATGCACGGCTTCTTGTGCGATGTGGCCGAGCACCGGTAAGTGCAACGGGGCTTACAATCTGTATCAATTTAGCAAAATGATCGACATCAAATTAAACATATAAATGTAGCATAGAGTTTAAGGAATAGAAGTAAAAAAAAAATTGACCAAAATGTGATTTGTGGTGCATTATATATACCTCGAGGACGCAAATTATTGTACCCCTGTTAAAATAGGAGAAACCAATAAATTTGTTAGAACATAAAGAGTAAAAAATCCAAACACTAATGTATAGTACATAGTGAGAATTTATAATATGTGCTTGCACACATTTTCATATAGGTATATGACTAAACGTTTGTGAAAATGTGTGAATTGAATATATATAGTAATAAATGTATAGTCGGTATTTGGAGACACTACAGTCGCTATTTACTTACCTCAGCAACATTGGCTAATGTAATGAAGAAAAGCATTGACAAAACGAGCAGAAGACATGTAGAGCGTGATGCCATCTTAGTTTCTCTCTCTAAAATCAAAGAAATGACAGAGGAAATTCTTATGATTAGTAGAGAGAGAGAGAGAGAGAGAGAGAGAGAGAGAGAGAGAGAGAGAGATGTGTGTGATTAATGTAGGCGAATTAAGTCGGATATTTATAGGGTAAGATCTGTGAGAAGATGATGAAAGGAAAGAAATCGTTGTCTGTGGCGGTGATTTAGGAAAAAATCATATGCACAAATAAAGTCCATGAAATGTCGATCCAGAAACGGCGCCGTGTTTGTTGTGCTCTCCATGATTTGCTATCATTAAATTTGTTAAATCGTTTTTTGCCTTTTGGGCATGTTACTAGTAACCTTTTTTCTTTGCTACTCATTAAAACGGAACTCATCTTGTTTTCGCTTTCGATACTTGTATTTTCTCTCCTATTTTATTTGATAAGTGCAGTTTAATTGTGATATATGTACAATGTGTAATAGATTTTAAATTAATAAAATACGAATATTTTTTAGGGGGTGTATTGGATGTGGATTTCGTTGGATTTTGATGGATTTTTAAATGTCTATGGATTTGATAAATCCATAGACTCCACATGGAGTCTCCCAACTCCACGCAGAGTCTGGTGGATTTCGTGTATGGATTTCGGACCGATTTTGAATGATTTCAATGGATTTCAAATCCATCTACCCAGCGCTCGTTGGAATACAACGATCGTGGTGTTTGGAAAAAAATTGAACCCAGCGACCGCTGGCTTCCAGCGGTCGCTGGGTGGCGAGCCGAAAGAACCCAGCGATCGCTGGCCTCAACGACCGCTGGGGTACGAGTCGAACAAAGCCAACGACCGCTGGCACCCAGCGGCCGTTGGGAATAAATGGTATAAATGGGTAGAAAGCCCCAAATCGGGCAGAACAGCCCTAAAACTCATTTCATACGCGAAAAAGCGAAAAATTATTCTTTCAAATCCATCCGCCGCTGCACTCCAGCCACCGCTCCACCGACCGTTGGAAGCCCACGACCTACCACATTCAATCATGGTTCGCACGAAGAATGCCAATATCGAGGCACACGAAGAAGTCGAAGAGGAGGACCTCACGACGAGGTACGAATGTCCATTTCCTTTAAAAACTAAATGGGAGGGACAACTCTTTACAAAATTCAATGAATCTATGGTTACCATGCCTCGTTATCTTGATTGGGATTTGTTGCAAGATTTAAAAATTGTTGCAAAAGTGACGAAGTATTTGAAGGTTTTTGGGGTTAGAACATTATGCTAAGCATGTTGATTATTCTGGTTATGGAGACTTGTGCTATGAATTTTTGTCTACTATGTATGTGATTGATGAACACAAGAAGCTTGGGGTTAGGATGAACGGGAGAGACTACCAAATTAGTTTGGCTAGAATGAAAACTGTGTTTGGATTTCCTACTGGTGGGGAACGGGGGAGACCCAATTCGTTTAGTGTGGAAGCGGGTTGGCGTGAGTTGACTGGGTTTGATAATTGGAATAATACGGGTAAGTCGAATGGGTACATTCAAGACCCGGCATTGGCAATTGTGCACAAATTCCTTGCTTACAATGTGTCTGGGAAAGAGCAGGCGAATAAAGTGAACGCAAATGAGGTGTATTTGTTGTGTTGTGCGTTGAGGGGTATAAAAGTTTACATTTCAAACTTCATTTGGTCGGCTATGAGGTAAATGCAGACTCGTGCAGGCACGCATCCTTCGTTTGCTCCTATTGTGACAGGATTGGCACATAATTTCGGCGTTCTCAGTGCCACGACGGGTTATCAGGAGGGGCATGATGAAATCAGGCCGTATTCGATCGATTTCAGTGAGCTAAAAGGTGCTCAAATTATTAAAGATTGATTCACGTTATTACCTCCTGCTAAGAGGCCATGTGTGAGCAGGCACACAAATGATTTGCTTGTCAAGAGTCAAGGTGATTCTGGTGCCGGCCCGTCCACTGGTGGTAATGAAGATGAGGAGATGGAGGAAGAGGAAGAGCAACCTGAGCAGCCACCTCATACAATGTCCGGAGATTATTATGGGCGATTCCAGAATGATTTGATGTCATTCGGGAGCATATCGACGCATCCTTTGGATCACTGAGGCAGCAGATCCACGATGGGTATGAGGCGCATACCCAACAGATGAACGCCCGATTTGATGCGCATACCCAGCAAATGAATGCTCGATTTGACGCGCATGATGCACAAATTGCATCCTTACAGGCTCAGTGAGATGTTTGGACTGCCTTCTATCCGCCACCACATCCACCACCTGACAATTAATGGTTTGTTTTTTGCATTTCATGGATTATATTTTGATTGTTTGAATAAATGTTTATGTTTACTGTTGGTTTTTGGTTGATCTTTGGTATTTGTGAATCGTGTAGGTGTGATCGCTCGAGAAAGGAAAATGCCGGAGGCGGAGGACCCAACTGCCATTGTTTGGGTTTTTTTTTATAATTCTGTCATTGAACTGTAATGTTTTTTACTTTGTTAAACTGTGTGTTTTCTATTTTGTTGAACAATATGTTTGTGAACAATGTTTATCTCGATTATGCTTATTTTTCATTTCATTTTACTTCTTTAGTACGATGATTGAATGGTGCATAAAGTGTTAAAAAAGAATATAAATATCAACGTAAACATTGTACAATAGAACACATAGCGAAAAAAAAACCATACTTCAAGCCTAGCGGCCCCTGGGAGTCAGCGGCCACTGGGAATGTTTCTGTCCCATATTCCCAGCGCGCGCTGGATCCCAGTGGCCGCTGGGCTTGAATTATGGCCGTTCGAACGGCCGCTGGATCCCAGCGGCCGTTGGACTTTATGTTTTTTACATAAAACGGTGTTTGACGAATATTTTTTTATCATATGGATTTTCAACTATTTTTATGTCTACTACGTAAGTATGATGATTCATCGGATACACAAGTTGTGGAAGAAAAACACAACAATTATAAAAAATGTGTTATTCAAATTCGTTATAAAAATTTAACACAATAAGCACAAATTGTTTATAAAATACCAATTATAGTCAATGTTTCATAGTCATTTAAAAAAAATATTACTCAGCATTTTCATCTTCGGTTTCATCATCATTTCTATCACCATTATACGTGGGCCTCGCTTCCCACATAGCATTGGCAATGCTCATTCTCCATGCATTAGCTTCCGTTCTTTGTTGTAGTTGGCTTTGAGATAGTCATTCCATATTTTCTTCTTCTGGAGGAGGTGGTGGTAAATCTTCATCTCCTTCATATTCCACTGGAAATTCATCAGAGCGGCACTCTTTTCGGAGAAAATTGTGTAAACCAGCACAAGTCAAAACTAATTCAGCTTGGATTTGAAATGAGAAGGGAGGTGCCGTTTTGAAAATTGTGAATCTAGATTTGAAGACACCAAAAATCCTTTCAATCACATTCCTTAACGATGCATGACGGAGATTGAATAATTCACTTGCATTTCTAGGGTGACGACCTTGACCACCAAATCTTTTAAATGATATCGAACACCACGTAATGGAGCTAAAAACTGACGTCTATTAGCAAATCCACAATCCACCAGAAAATATTTACCTACAACAAAATAATTTTATTATTATTTGTCAAATAGATGCCTTTACACTATTTAAAAAAAAAATACACAATTATAAATATGGTGGAAAAATGTGCAAATCCCCCCTTAATGTTTACACCCAGGTGCAAATAGACCCCTGAACTTTATTTTGGAGCAAATTAGTCCCCAAAACTATTTTTTAGGGGCAAATAAGCCCCCCCAGTTAACTGGAACAAACGGTCTCTCACGGAAGTTCATTTTCATCCATTTTTTCATTTTTTTGTAGGTCCCATAAGCTATCCCTAAATCAATCCATCCTGCTTCTTTGGTTTAAAGACCAACAATCTTACAAAATCCTCCCAATTTTCTCACGAAGATTCACTATCTTTTCAACAACGCCCAGTAAGCAGCAGGTGGGAAAATCGCACCACTAGAGTGCATTCTTTCTTATACAAAATAAAAGGGAGTGCATTCTTCCTCATACAAAATACTAATGCATAATGCAGTAAAAAAATGAAAGAAGTTCAATTCTTCCTACCAATACACATTTGCACTAGTCATTTTAGATATTCCAAAAGTAAGTAAAAAAACTTCAGATATATATATATATATATCTAGTTATGATCTTCATTTGTAAGTGTAGATGATCCACCTTTGCTGCATTTTCCATTTTTTCTTATGTCTCTCTGCTCCAATAATTATCTTGTGGTGACAGCAGGTCCTTCTTTCCATTTCAAGCTTGGAGGTTTGAATGGCAAATCCATTGGCATTCTTACTTCTGATCCATTCCCTTTGAATTTTATGGTTCTGAAATTACTTGGGCTAAAAAATTGTTTGGCTTTGTTTCTATTAATATCTCTCTCATTTGGTATTGGGAATCTGATAATTGGATCAGATTCTTGTGAAATTGATTGTTCAACCTCTTGAACGACTCTTTGAGAGGCTAGCCCGGACTACAAGGAGATGAATGAATTAGATATATGAAACCAAAATACATATTAATGTTTAAAAAAAAAAACTCACATTGATAGTGGTTTTGCCACTGTTCAAATCAACATGACATCCAATTCCAACAAAATTCTTCCGTCTTCGA
This sequence comes from Perilla frutescens, assembly GCA_026008535.1. Classification (NCBI taxonomy): domain Eukaryota; kingdom Viridiplantae; phylum Streptophyta; class Magnoliopsida; order Lamiales; family Lamiaceae; genus Perilla; species Perilla frutescens. Next base: position 7,038,786 of record BRKX01000008.1, on the reverse strand, counting down.
GTTTCGAGTTTTTTAGGCCTCGTTGTGATGCTTTCAAGAATCTAAAAAAAGTATATTGCACCACAAAATGAAAATCTAAATCTAGTTGTGATGTTTTTTAGGCCTAGTTGTGATGCTTTTCAAATGCTTCTCAACCTCTGCCTACATATCTTTAACTGAGGACTTGGGATTTTTATAAATTTGATTCTTAAAATATTTAGCAAAAAAATGTTGGCTAGCACTAGGCACTTTAAACTGTGTAAAGCACATGTGCTCAATGACTACAGTCTTCATAGCTAACCCACCTCTCTTTCTATCCTTTGATACAAAAAGTTTGAATGGACAACCTACTTCATTTAAACAGATTACTCTTAATCTAGAAGGTTCATTCTTCAGAAACTTCAATTTAAAACCAAATTTCACCCCATAGTCATTGATTGCATCTCTGGCCTCTTTTGCATTAGCAAAAGTCATCCCAATATCAAAACATCCTTGGCCAGAATAATAATATGGAGCTTCATCGCCTAAATCATGATCTGTCTCTGTCCCACTGCTACCATCTTCTTCATCTTCATCCGTAATTCCATCACTATCACTAACATCACCCTCATCCTCTTCACTTACAAAACCCACTGGACTAATATATAAGCTCTTTACATTCTTTAGAACAGATATTCCAACTAAATTCTCACCAGACCCAAAGTTCACTTCATCAACAGCCCATAAATTCTCTTCTACACCAACATCAACATCAACAAACACTGTATTGTCATCAACCCTAGGTGGTCTCTCACTCGGAAGTATATCTGGAGTAAAATATGAAAGTATATCATCACTTTGATCAATGAATATCTCAATTTTATCCCATCTAAATGATTTGAGATACTCCAATACTTTCCTAAGAGACTCTTCATTATTCATTGAAAATAAACCACCATCGAAATATTTTGCAGGCTCAAGCACAAAGATTTTTTTCACGTTAGGATAACCTAACTCAGAAAACAAATTCACAATATGATCATAGGTCACACTTTTCACATCATCAAACATAATATCAACAAAACCCTCTTCATAAGTCAGAAAACTATCAATTAACCAACTTCCCCCATAATGGAACCAAAATCTACTACTTCGGACATTCTGCGGTGAAAATAAATGCAAATCCGTCAAAAAAATCCAAACACCAATTATCACGCAAAAAAATCCAAACGCCAATTATCACGCAAAAAAATTCAAAATCTAACAGTAAAACAAATAAAATAAAAGTGTTATCTCTAACCTTTAACAACCGAAGTAATTCGTATTCAACCTTCGCCTTTGATTTTAGGGTTCCTAAAGAGGGTTTTTAGCAATTCGTCTTCAACATTTGCCTTTGATTTTAGGGTTCATGTGGAGGGTTTTTAGTGGGAGGATTCTCTGAAAGTTCAAATCAAAAGAAAGATGAATGGGTTTCTGGTTTTTAGTTCCCGCTGTTTAGGTAAGAAAGATGAATGGGTTTCTGGTTCCCGCTGTTTAGGTGTATAGACGGAGTTATATGTCTGTTAGGAGGGGGGTTTAATTGCACCACTTTTAGATCAATTTGGGTTTAATTGCTCCAAAATAAAGTTCAGGGAGGTATATGCACCTGGGTGGAAATATTAAGGGTGAATATGCACCTTTTCCCTAAATATGGTACATACCTTGCGGCACCTGAAGGCCATTTGTTCTAGATAATGCATCACTTAAAAGCTTGGAGTCATGTGTTGAACCTTCCCATCCACTTAGCACATACATGAACTGCAAATCAAAGTTGCAAGCTGCCAAAACATTCTGTGATTGCATACTATGACGATTACGAAAACTGCTTACTTCTCGGCCTGTTATCGTTGCCGGAATATGAGTTCCATCTATAGCTCCGATGCAATCCTAAAATAAAGTCAAGATAAGATATAAACAAATAAAATGTTTAAAATGCAATACATAATAAATGATACATACCTTAAAAAAGGCATAAATCTTGTGCAATCCTGAATTTTAGCTGGGGTCTGTATAGACGGCTTAACCATCATGTCCGGTGCTATCATGTTCAATGCCTTTAATACTTTATTGAAATTTTGACTTGTGGCAAAATGAGAATGACTGAATCTTTGACAAACATTACAATATCTGTCGTTGTGCCCGACAATGATCAAGAATGTTGCCACCATTTCTTCAACACATATGTGTCTTGTATCTTGTAGAGGCGTTTTATCTCTTATGATAGAGCATAACTTCATAAACGCATCAGGATACATTCTATACAACTGTCGAAAACTTTGTGGATCTCCTTCAATCATATCTTTAACAAAATGATATCCAATTCTCGTAATTGGTCGTCGCTACAAAGAACGTTCAATATGCTGACGCATCATATCGATTTCCCCTAATAGTGTTAACACTGTCTTGGCTGTCAATAGCAAGAGCTTAACATTTTCATAGAATTCTGTCTCCTCTTCCTCATCAATTTCTTCTTCCATCTCTTCATTTTCAATTTCTTCTTCCAATATTTCATGATTTTCCATGCTATATAATCAAAACATAATGTTAATTTCGAATAAACCAAACATGTTATATAATCAAAAAACATAATTCATAACATCAAATAAATAATCAACATAAATTCTAACAAGACATCCAAAAAAATACTAATAAATCAACATCAAAGTATGTCAAATATGAAGCAAAATATCCCTATTTCTTAATCTTGTAAGCTATCCACTGAGCTCGTTCCTCAACACTCATCTTCAAAAAATCATCTTTTTGGGACTTCGTGACAAGCAAGTCAAATGCCTTAATCCGAGTGTCTGCATCCAAATTTGGGATCTCTTTGATTGCATCCCATGTAGTGTACGATCTTTCTTTTTCTCTTTTCTCCAATTCGCTATCTCTTTTCAGTAAGAGACCGTGAACTTCACCAAATAGTGTTTTCACCTCTTCCATGATCTTTTCACTAGAGCCAGAAGTTGCTACATACTGAGTTCTACTTCTTTTGGCTTGCTTCGGTCTTTGAGTGGAGCTCTTAGTCACTTCAGGCTGCCCAGAAGGTGGTGTGAAACTAGACGGCGGTTGCTCATCTTGTGATAGTGCGACAAACGCATCATTCTCAGGATCAAACGTTAAATCTTCTATGTGCGCATTCCTATTTTCATATTCTCCTAATGTATTTGCATCAGTAGCAATTCCCAACCCAATTGAATTTCTTCCGACGGCAACACCATTACCCACCGCAATCCTCAAATCCTCATAATCAGTGGTATCTCCATATCGCAAGTGTGTGTCTTTCGGGTGAGACTATAAAAAAATAAAATCAAAATAATTAATTCACTTTATTAATTAAATAAAAATATTGAATAATAATTTTTTTCCAATATGATACATACCGATAAGTACGCATCCCACACTTCATCTATAGCCGTGAATTTTTTCGTATTGTCGTCATATCCAAAACCAGAACTATACTTCAACAGGTTCGAATAACTGATCCAACGACTCTTAAACCATTTGAGCCGGCTTTGATAATTACTGTAGGTCCCATTACACCCGAGTCTTTCATTAAACACAGTAAGTATTCTTTCTTCCATAGTGGCTTTGCTAAATATGCCACTATTATCACGCCATCCGCGACGCGCACCATCAACCATAAGTTCTAGCAGAAGGTCAGTCTCTTTCTTACTCCAAGGTTCATAAGATGTCCTCTTTTTCGAATCTTGTTGTGAGTCCCCCATGATAATACTAATATAATATGTTGTATACACTATTAATCATCTTATCATTAATAATAACACCATATATACTAGTTTTCTATGATTCAATAATCAGTCAAATTATATCAAAATCAAAAGAGAGTAAATCAAGACAATTAATGAATACACGAATTAAAAATAATAATCATAATCGAATAGTATGGAGAGTACCTGACGAAGATTGTAGGCGCCGCCGCTAAGGAATAATCGTTGCCGCCGCTACCGTTCGTAGAGAAATTCTGGAGGAAAAAAAGAGACCGTGAATGAATATTTATTAGCGGATTATGCCAGGCCCAGCGGTCGCTAGACCCAACGGCCGCTGGAAGCCAGCGGCCGCTGAGGTGCCATCCTCAGCGACTCCAGCGGCCGTTGGGTCGAGCGACCGCTGGGAGTCCCAATTTTGTGTACCCACCGGCCGCTGGGTCACAACGCTCCCCGAATTTTCCAAATCCATCGAAATCTCGTGTCTGGAGGTCGGATTTCATCCTTCATAATTTTCACGTGAAATCCATCCGAAATCCAACGAAATCAATGAGTTTTTAAAGTCCGTGGATTGTTGAATACCTCAAAATTTTGCTGGACTTTTAAAAGTCGTGATTGAATACACCAGGATTTCATTGGACTTTTAAAAGTCTGGATTGAATACACCAGAATTTCGTTGGACTTTTAAAAGTCTGGATTGAATACACCTGAATTTAAGAATTCCAATGAAATCCAACGAAATCCACATCCAATACACCCCCCTTAATGTCATATTTAGATAGAGATTATATGATTCTTATTTTTTAAGAATGATATTATATTAATCTTTTCATTTAACCATTAAAAAGTATTTCTTGAGAAATTCTTTCTTATTCACATTGGGTAAGGTAGGATTGTGCCATGTGGGATAGCCGGATAGGGAATTGATGCGATTATAATTGTATACATGTCAAAATCGAGGTTCCTTTATTTTTCTTTCATGTTGCTTGTAAAGGTGGGGAAACATTTATAAAAATGTCTATATATAAGAACTAGGCCAAATATATATACTTATATCCTAAATTTTTTTAGTCTATTTTGCAAAAATGTCATAAACTTCAAAATATTCTAAAAAAAATACCTAATGTTTAGTTTATTTTTGAAAAATGTTATGTGATCCAATTTTGTGTGTCGGATTGTTGACAAGATACTTCGAGTCTATTGTAAGAAATTATATTTAATCTCAATGTGAAATATGATTCTTCATGTCATTTTAAATGTTGACTCTATTGTGCTTTTTCAAAATCTGGCACCCGAAAATTGGATTAAATGAATGCCATTTTTGCAAAAACGTGCAAAGATTATTTTTATTTTTATTTTTTTATGTTGAAGTTTTGGACATTTTTTCAAAACTTGAAATGTCGAAGGTAACCCGCAGCCGCTACCGAGGTGCGCACTGGGTAAACCCCGTCCCTGTGTACCTAGTGGTGTTGGTGGGATTCGAACTTGAGACCTTTGACCTCAAGATATCACCACTCCACCACTAGGCCATCCCCAAGGGACATAACTTGTGCTTTTTAATTAAATGTTTTGAAGTCTAAGATTAAGCATATATTTCACCTAAAGAAGTATAAAGCCAAACTTGTGCCTTTTAAACGATTTATTAAATGTAAAATTTTATAAAGTAGTCTCAACCAGAAACCAAACTGAAATAAACATAATCATGGGAATAAAAAATTAAAATGCGTGTTCTTGCAACTCAACTTTTGATGCCGCCATTCCTATAAGTTTACTATATTTGAACAAAAACTATGATAATTAATTAATTTAGTTATAAAGGAGGTAAAAGTTGATATTAAAAAAAATAAAAATAAAGCCATGAGATCGAAATTATCAATTTCCAGTTGCCCTTTTGTGTGGTTATTATTTATTATAGTGGTAGTCGATCCATATAAAAGTCATATGGGTTTCTTGTTCATAATATTGTTTGATAACCATTTCAAATAGTCCACTTGCAAAAAATATTACAGCCTCATGTCAAAATACAGTCCCCTTTCCCTTTTTAAACATATTAAGAAAATTTATTTAATTTATTTGAAAAAGTAAAATTGTATAAATTATTTTTTCTACCTTGCTCTTATTTATTGGTTCAAAATAAAAAGAATGTTAATTTCAAATAACATTAAATAGGGATATTATGAGAAAATTGGAAATTTAATACTGTATATATGAGGAAAGTGGACTATAATTTTGGGACGGACAAAAAATGAATATGAAACTACAATTATGGGACGGAGAGAATATGTATTTGTCTTAACTAACTTTTGAAAAAACAAAAAAAAAAACATCTATTAAAATATATAGGCCATTAACAAATTTGTGTATTTTGGATTTTTGTACTTGCATACTCCATATTTAAAAGGTTCGTGTTAATCACACGGGATATTGATTTTTACTAAATTGATATAACTAATGTATATTAGTAATTGCTAGTGTCTCTTAAAAGGAGAGAGATTAATTACTATCGCACTTGTTCTATGACAAGAATAAATCTTCTCTCTTTCATCTCAGAAAAAAATAAAAAATAAATTAATCCGCAACTATCATTCGTAAATATACTTTAATAAATCCCACTTCAACACAATATAGCAAATTAAGCAAAACCTTGAAATCACCGCAGAAGCAAAGAATGTGATTTATTTATTATTATTATTATTTTTTTATTTTTTTTGACAAGGAGCTCGAGCAAACAATGTGATTAGATAGTGCGCACATGTGGTAACTTAGGCATTAATTGCGTAGCATCAAATGATAAGTACGGTGTTAGAATTGTATTTGTTGGACACATGCCAATTTGGTAATTACATATTCATCCATGGAGATGCATAACCATATATGAATCCTAATTTATGACTAGCTTTGTAGTGTATATGGATAAGAATTTGTGTAACGTCATCGAATGAGTTAAGATTCGTCTGACGTAGATGAATCTTCATATTCATATTTGGAAAAAAATATAATTTATAATACTGAAAAATAACAGTATATTTTTTCACACAAAAAGACAATAACATTTTTATAATTATTTGTATAATAAAATTGTATGAATTGTAATAATGAAAAGTATTATTTCAAATACTGCTAGAGCCGGGTTGAAAAAGAAGAACAGATTATTCGGTTTGACAATCTCACATAAATGTGGGATAAGATCCTGAACGCCCTTGTATTATCGAAATTTTGCACCAAACTTCCCTGTGTTTTTAAAAAATTAATCACAATTTTCATTTTTTAAATTTTTGCCGGACACCATCATTTTCAAGCAAAGTTGAAGTGCTTGAGACGACCAAGTAAATAAAAGCATTTATGATAGGACACTTTTTAGGCGGAGTACTGTTTTTGTCCTCAATTCCATTTTATTATATTAGAAAGATAACTTATACTGTTTATAAGAAATTCAATCCAAATTATTGATCGGGATTAAAAAAGTTCCAAGTATTCAAGTGGCCACATGTGATAACATGGCCACTAATCTTAGTTAGGGACTGATACGTACGGCACTGATATGGCATATCATTATTGATTCGTTACTTCAGCCGGTGGTAATATGTTTGTGTGTGTATATTATACAGCATCACCAAATTTTATTTTGAGAATATATTTTACTCAATAATTAAGTTTGCGTCTATGTCATTGGGTTTTCTCATTTCTTAGGATTTCCTCAAAATGAATAATGTCATAAAATGCAGAGATTATGAGCCCCTAACATTTTCTTATTATTATTGATCAACGAACTCAGTACAGGGAGACAAATTATGTTTCTTATGATTTAGCACAGCACATTTTTGTGCTCGTTATATGGATGTAATATTTTGAGTATTCAATTTATTTATATTTATAGTTAAGAGAGACTGTTTCTCGTAACCTTTAATTTATGGTGTGATCTTAATTGCACGGTAAATAAATCATAGTATAATTTTTTTGTCACGACTTTCTCATAAATATTGCGTTTGTAAATGGGAAATATAGGGTTAAAATTCCTTTTTATTTTTTTGAGCATAATGTATGAATAAATTTTAAACCTTTCCCTCGCTCTCATCCACAAAGTTGGACGTTAAGGATTTTTTTTTTTAATAAATTTTCTCGATTATTTAGTTTTCCATATATCATTTTTGTATTTTTGTGTAAGGAACATTGAATAGTTGAATGATTACATAATGTGATATGGATTTATACTGGGGTCATCTGTAGCTATATTTATAACAAATTATGAATTATGGGAAAAATTAAGTGTAATTAGCAGCCAAAGGCGACGTCTGCTTCATTCTGCTACATTCTTTTGTTGCGTAGTGTTGGCAATTGAGGGGCCACATGCTGCGCCTGTGGTTGGAATTTCTCTCAATCTTCTCTACCTTACTCACTCTCTTTCTCTCTCTCTACACTCTCACTAATATCATCGCTGCAGCTCCTTCTCTCTCTTCCATTCTTGATCCAACTCAGGTGGTCACTGGTGAGTGTTTCCTCACTTTTCACTTCTACCTTTGCTTGTCCAATATATATTTTGTTTCCATGCTTGGGCATTATTGCATGATTTAATTCGGGCTTCTTGATTTAGGGGTTTCTCTGTATGTACTGTCTGTAAAAACAATTTCCAACTTTCGTTATGAATTTGGTTGCTATGTTCATTTTTTGTTTTTTACATTTCCCTTTTGAGGAATTATTTGTTGGTTAGTTGTTTGGCCCAATTTAGAGAGCTTACTTTAAATTACTAATTTTGTATCTGGAAAATGGGGGAGCAATTTCTCGTTTTTTTTTTTTTTTTTTTTTTTTTTTTTTTTTTTTTTTGCTGTGTGTTGGATGCTTATGATGGGGGCTGTGACTTGCAATTTTTGCTTAGTGCTGGAGCTTACATGAGATTGGAGACATGGAAGAATGGGTCTGATTACCTAAATTGGCATGTAAAATTATGAGAAAAACGATTTGGGCCTTAACGGATTACATGTGTTGGCATGTAAAATTATGGAAGATATTTGGGTATTAATGGATCATCTTTACTTCTTGTAATGCTCTTTCTGAAACAACAAGAACATCCAATGGGGTAAGGTGGGTAATAAAATGAATTCAATGCTACCCTTGTCAATAACCATAATTGTTGTGTGGATTTAGCTTAAAATGGTGTAAACTAGTGTCAATTTGATGTGTTATCTAATCTTGTCTATAATTTGGATTGCCGTGCGACTGAAATTGTGGGTTTAGCTTAAATCTTCCCAGGATCCTAGTCTTTTAATGATAATTATTTATTCAAAAGAAATCATATATGTTAAGTGTTTTAAGTGAGACCTTTTTTTCTTAGCAACCATTCCTTCTGTCCTTTTAAGTGTTTTATTTGATACAATGCTAGTTTTAATCAAGTGAGATTGCTTAGTGAAAGGAGTTCAGCAACAATTTTTCGAGCTTAAGTAAATGTTAGTTTCAGCTTGAAGAATGTATGTGAACAAGTCCTGACAATCTACTTTAATAAACATCACTCGTAACTATCCATTCAATTTTTAGGATCATCTGCATGAAATATCGTAAAAGGCTTCACCTTATGTTCATCTTGTATTTTCAACAGCCTTTATATTTGTGGTGAAATGCTAGCCCAGGTTGTTCACTCTCTGCATTGATCATTTATTCATCTCTTCGCAACTGGAGCTTCAGTCGATACAAATTAATGGCTAAAGTAAATGGGGTTATTTATTCATCAGCAAAATCACCACAGCACCCTAAATATATCATAAACCAAGGAGCAAACCATCAGAGACAGGGAACAGGACATCTATCGCTGTCTGACCTGAAGTTCAGTTCAAAGGGATTCTGGCCTTTACGTCAAAAATTAAATACATTTGTAAGATCACGAGGATTTTTTTTGGTGTGCCAGTCAAGAGAAACTCACAATACAGAAACAAAAGAGCGTGTGAGGCACTATGCCGATTGTTCAAATATATCCAGGTATACTTGTTTTCTAATCAGAATTATGAATCACCATGTGCCACAATATCATTTCTGATTGTCATCTGCTATTTTGGATCACAATCTCTTGACTGAGCATGTTCACATAAAAATAAGTATGAATTGTACATGCCATCTAACTAGTTGAGCATTTAGTTTTCTTGCCAATTTTATTTTATAGTCATATTACAGATTTTAGATAAATGTTCTGTGTTGTAATCTTTTGAACTTCTGGTCAGTGGCACTGAACATCAAATACTGCATCAGTTAAGCCACTAATAATATTTTGTATAATCAGAATTTTCTCGTTAAACAAGTAGTTTTAATAGTTAATTTTTAATTGCGTAGCTCTCGAAGTGGAGATGAGCATCCCATAGAGACTGGCAAAAGCATCTCGTCTAGTGAAGGATTAGCTGAAGCATGCAGATTTGTCTCAAATGATGCAAAATTCATGAATGAAAGGGCTAGAAATGATATTGTACTTCTTTCACGGTACTTTAACTGTCCAATTGTTCAGCACTAGCAAATAATCAGGACTCCACCATTCTCTAAGTCTTTTAATTATTCTAGTAAAGATAGATGATGCTATATAAGAGTTTTTTTTTTTTGCTTTTCTTTTTGTTGTTTGGGTTGGTTCTATATAGCTTTAATATATTCACGAATTCAACCCAGATGAATAACCTTCATATCAACTATGTAATAGCTCCAATAATTTACATTTTCAGGGGCATAATGAAGTTGGATGCTCGTGCAAGACAAGATGTTGCCTTTCTTGGTTCGGAGTTCCTCAAGCTTGATGGTAAGTATTCTTTGCCACAATATATTGGGGTAGTAAGTAGAGTTACATTCAAATGTGAACTCCAGAAATGAACTACTCTGTAACATGCATGTAGAAGCGTTGCTAACTTTATTTCAAGCACAATGTTATTGTTATCCTCTGCTTGTGATCGAGACCAAAGTAGTCAAGGCAGTTATCTATGTCTAGTTAGTTTCTTTTCTCTACTTGAATCTTTTGGTCACGCATCCAAGCATGTGAAGACAACCACTGAAAGCAGCATTTACAGATGCAAGTACTTCAGTGAGTTTGGCAAAAGAAGATAATACATGATTGCACTCAATTATTATTCATCAATCGAATAACTACTTTTTGTTATTTTGTAGCACGTGCTAGGGAAGACACCGAGAAAATTGACCACGATGTAAAGAAAAGAGCTGAAAGGCTTCGTCATGTAGCTACAGTAAGTAATCTCCATTTTCTAATTATTCCTAATATAGAAAGGAAAGAAAATCTGTGGTCAACCTCTCTTCTGGTTACTTGGTGCAGATTATGAAAAACATAGCTCAATCAAGATTGAAAAGTGCCGCTGACAAGCATTGGAGTGATGGTGCATTAGAGGTTAGTGATGGTGCTTTAAGGCTGCCTTCTATATCTTTTTTATCACTTACAGCATGATTCTTTTGTTTTGTCTGTGCAAATTACCTGTCTTCATGTTGAGTTGCATTTTTTATTTCCTAATAATTATAGTTTTTTTTTTTTTTTTTGTCCTCTTTCCTGAATTTGATTAGCATAGTAGGTTGAATGTCTTCTACTGAAGATCTTTGTAATTTAATTTGGATGAATGACTCGACCTGATTCTGTGCAGTTTATGTTTTACGATTCAAATCCATATCTCCATATTGGATTAGATTTAATTTGATGGAAACTACAGCAATGACGACAAAGTTATCTTGAATTTCACATAAATAGTATAAGAAAGTCAATGATAAGGCAGGGAGTCTATATACGAAAATCAGATAAACTTGCTTTCTCTGCATTAGCCACCATTGAAACCACATAAAATAAATCGAATTTAAAAAGATTTAGTCAATGGTGGCAGTGTGTAGATATGATGTAGTTACATGTAGGCATGGTAGTAAAATCCTATCTGCTTATTAAATACCACTTGAGATTTCCTATTACACTATTTGTGTTACACTTTCAAATTACATGTGTTTTTTATATATATTTATCTTCAATTATATTTTTTTGTGATTTAGTTTAATTTTAAGATTGTTTTCTAGGGTTCACCCCACTCAATTAGGGTTTATAATTATTTTTAGTATTTAATTTTTAATTTTCAATTAATAATGCATTATTATGGTTGATTAATTCAAAATTAAAATTTTTAACTTTTTAAATTCATTCTTTTTGTTGATAAATGTTGACTATGATTATTTATGTTATAATTGATTTTTATTTTATAATAAATATTACTAAAATCATAAATTTTATAGTGAAACACGGAGTGAAACACATAGAAGTGTAACAGGAAATTTCAACCCATTAAATACCATTCTTGTAAATTTGTAATTATAGGACATTTGATAATTTAATTCTATGTATATTTAAGAAAAAAAATCTTAATAAATACTTTATAAGTAGTAGTTTTATGGTATTAGAATTCTACGAAAATATTAGGACATGTTTATATTATCCCTCAAAAACACTCAATTTAAGTGTAATAATGCGACCTTGCATCAATTTTGGTAAAAATAGATTTTCTATCTAGTTTTTTTTTTTAGGAAAGAGAACTTTATAAATATCACAACTTATCAGAAAATATATTTTTTATCTCTACCAATTTAATAGTATTATAATCGTATTAGAACCCAATACTGAAGCATGGCGGAAGAGCTATTATTAATAATTAATTAAATCTAATTTTGTAATGATGTTTATTAAAGTATAGGATCTTCTATTGAAGCATTGAATATTTGATACATTTTCCTCTTTTGATCTCAATGACCTGTTCAAGAACTAACTTTTATATAAATTATGGAATGAATAGCTTAAGTAGACGTGTTTTTTTAAAAGAAATTTATGAATGACTGATGGTGTTGAATTTTCTAAGTTTAAATATGAAAATACATGCAAGATTTGTTTAAAATTTCATTCACAAAATAAAAATATAACAAGACTTGTTAAAACTCTACTGTCTGTCTAATCACACTTTTCAAACTCAATTTTGTATTATAATATGTAGGTAAAAGTAAAAAAAATTGAGTTATAAGTTTAGGAATAGAATATTTATGAATTTTATAAAATAAAAAAAATGGTGAAATTGAGTTATAAGTTTAGGAATAGAATATTTCAAACTCAATTTTGTATTATAATATGTAGGTAAAAGTAAAAAAAATTGAGTTATAAGTTTAGGAATAGAATATTTATGAATTTTATAAAATAAAAAAATGGCCCATGCAAGTTTCGAACCTGCAACCTTCGCATTATTAGCACAACACTCTAACCAACTGAGCTAATAGACCAATATATTATAAAAATTACATTATTTCTGAAATATGAAAGTCATCTATGCTGTTTCGAAAATGCCTTTATTATCAAAAGAAAACTTCTTAGTTTACGTCAGCTTCTAATGCATGAAGGCTCTGCCATCACTGTATTAAGGGAATATGTCTCCTTAGGTTGTTACTTCTTTCTTTCAACAAATATATCCAATTTGTTTCCTGGAGTTCCTTGAACTATTACAATCTTGTTCAAGCAACATTGTGTAAGGTTTTTGGAACCCTATTGCAGAGGAATTTTGATTCCATTTGTTTATTAATTAGATGCATCTTCTGAAAAGCACCCAAAAGACTTGGAAAATAGAGGTAAATAGTACCTCAAGAATAATATCATAAAATTAATTGCTTAGCATGCATCAGTATTAAACTGCAATTATTTTTATTCTATTTTATTTTATTGCCTTTATCAATTAGATAGCCACATTCATTAAATCTGATGCCAACAGCTCCCCCCCCCCCCACTCCCCCGTCCCCCATCCCCAAAAGAATACCTTCTGCAGATTGCCGAGATACTAAAAGGCTTCTGACTTACATAGATGTATAGAATGAGGAACAATGGTACTTTGCATGCAAAAATGAAAGATAACTTGGATGCTCTTGTTCAGGCTGATTTGAAGCGAGCTGACTTTGTTGCCAAACAACGTGCTATGGAAGATTCTCTGATGGCTTTGGAGGTATTGTTATTAGACAAAGTGCTTTGTGTGCTTCACTAGGTGGGAGCAAACTTTTCCTTAGATAATTATTTTGAGGAAATTTTATGATCTGTTATTTTCACTGTTTAGCCCCCTGCACAAAGAATGCTTTTCCTTCCTTTTAATAAATTATTTGAGAATCACATGTCTGTTTGTGGACTTGCAGTTTCTCAAAAACATTCATGATATGATGGTGAGCAAAATGTACAGATCGTAAGTTTCTTGAGCAGTATATCTTCCTGGTCATCCAAGACATGAAAATTTCCCCTCAAAAAACTAAAAAGATATGATCTGTGCAGGAAAAGAGATCTTATGGATGCTAGTGAAGCCAGAAGACATGTAACGCTTGAAAAGAACGGGAAAACTCATGACTTCATCCCATGGGAGGTATCTACGGATCGTATAAACGCTGTTGAGGTTAGTGTAGACCATACTTTTACTAAAAGAGATAGTAATCAAGTGAGAAATCTGTAATATGAGCCTTTTTTTTTTGTTAATATAGGAAGCTTATCAGACCATGGCTTCTGCACTTTCTGAAGCTGATGGAATTGACTATACCGATCCTGAAGAGGTCTGATTCAAAAACATATCTAAGTAGATTTTCAGTTTCCATGCATTTCCTATATTCTTGTTTTCTGTTTGGAGCAGTTGGAGTTATTGGTGGCAGCTCTTATTGATTTCGATGCAATGGACGGTAAAAGTAGTGTATCTCTTCTGGCAGAGTGCTCAAGTTCTCCTGATGTCAGCACCAGGTATGTGCTCCCACCATTGCTTCAACTTATTTCAACCTGCTACCATGTTCATATATTTTAAATTTGCACGAAACACAACTTGCAAGAAAAACTGAAATCCCCGTTGGAGTGTCGAATAGGACTTAACATCGATGTTGTTAACTTTACAAGAGTCAGATTTTTCTCATTATCTCTATTCGTTTTCGGTTTTATGTATCCTCAACGACCAGGAAAGCATTAGCAAATGCATTATCAACGGCACCATCAATGTGGACCCTAGGAAATGCTGGCATGGGTGCTCTGCAGGTAGTTTGATAGTCACAGTCTCTTGAGACCATTTCCCTCTAACTCTAAGCTACGAAGGTATAATATTAATATATGCTTGCAGAGGCTGGCTGAAGATAGCAACCCTGCAATCGCAGCAGCTGCATCGAAAACCATCTACGAATTGAAGAGACAGTGGGAAATAGAGGAAGGTGATAGCTGGAGGTTCATGATGAACCAAAATGCTCAAGTAGATAACAAAGAGGCCGGTGATGCTGATTAAGACTAGGAATCCACATTCATTAATCATGTAGATAGACCGACCCTTAACTAATTCTTATTTACCTAATGCTTATTCAAATCTTGCTTTTGTAAAATAAAGTAGACAAAATTAAAATGCCATTAAACAGTTTGTAAGGAAGAGGATCTTCTGCTTTGCCAAATGTCCCAGTCCCAAAAATGGCCAAAACAGTGCCCTTTTTGGGAGCGGCAAAGGCAAAAACAGAGGTGGTTTAGGGTAAATTTGAGGGGCCTTACGCAGTCTTCCTGCCTATATCCACTTTTACTTGCTCATGAAAAATAAAAATCGTCAATATAGGCAGGAAGGATGTAGGTGGAGTAAAACATACCTTTAATGAGTTGTTTAGGGTAAATCCGAAGGGGTCTCAGTGAGCAATGCTCGTAGCTTCCCTCAACTATCTGCCTATCCATTCAAAAATAAATAAATAAATATAGGTGGGATGGTGGAGGGGGGCTATAGGCATTGTCCAACTGAACCCCTCGAATTTCCGGAACAGTGTTGCCTTGAGACACATCATCAACATAAGTAGAAGAAATAAAAGAATTTATGAGTTGTGATAAACGGTATTAATTGTGGCCTGAGTAATCTGAAGGGACTACTCGAGAGTTTTTTGTTTTTTTTTTAGGCTAGAAAGAGCTGTTTAGGGTTTTTTTTTTAATTATAGATAATTAATCAATTAGATTTTCTGTATAACTTATTTGTGTCATAATTGATCTTAAATGTATATGAAAGGACATTACTTTTAATTAATTGATACTTGAT
This sequence comes from Perilla frutescens, assembly GCA_026008535.1. Classification (NCBI taxonomy): domain Eukaryota; kingdom Viridiplantae; phylum Streptophyta; class Magnoliopsida; order Lamiales; family Lamiaceae; genus Perilla; species Perilla frutescens. Next base: position 7,023,008 of record BRKX01000008.1, on the reverse strand, counting down.
ACCCAACATCAGGCAGGGAGACCCAACCACCGTGACTTGTATCTTTTTCAATAAAATCATCACATAGTAAATCAATAAAGCTAAATGGTTAATATCACCCATCTGTATTGGAAGAACTCGAATTCTAATACAATTTTCTTGAATTTCGAGCCTAACTTTGGTCCAAATTTATATTTTCAATGAAGAGTAATTAAAAAATAAAAATAGTGTCGGCATTGGCAATTGGGAAACCAGTCCTTTTGCAAGTCCAAAAGTATGCGCTCAATCTTATAAATTAACAAAACGTGAGATAATGGGTCCAATTTTCCTTCTATAAGGTTCATATTATAATCAGTATTTACTGATAAAGGAAAATAAAGAGTACTATTTATGGTAAATAACTTCAAGATAGATTCATTAAAATGTTAAAAAATTTAAGGGTAAATTGATTTAAAAATTATGAATTTTGAGTTTAGTTGCAAAGTTAACATAAACTTTAAAAATAGGCAATTAAACACTAACTTTGAATTTGAGTGTTATTCAACATTCCCAAATTTTTATAAAATAAATTAACCTCCAATCTAACATACAATTGTGGCCACTTTGACGTCATTTTTAAAAATTGATGGTCGAGTCATGACGAGTTTGAAGAGACGAGCAAATTGTATGTTGGATTGGAGGTCAATTTATTTTATAAAAATTTAAGGATGTTGAATAACACACAAATTCAAAGTTTGTGTTTTAATTGCCTATTTTTAAAGTTCATGTTAAATTTGCAACTGAACTCAAACTTCATGATTTTAAGGCAATGAGCCCAAAAATTTAATATCAAATTATAAATAGTTAAAAATCGGGATTTTTTTATTAATATATCTAGAGTTTAGGTATCAAAATGCATTTTTTCTGCAACATAAATCTAACTAAGTAGTAGAACCGAACCTGGGAAGAAATCCATTCAATATTCATTACCTAACCCTACGGAAAGTTAGTTCCGAACTGCAGCATAGACACTGCTTGAATTTTTTATTTTTTTTTTAAAAATACACATTTATATAATATTTTCTTTTAAAAAATGGGGACCATATGGCGATATTAAGAAAATGTTAATTATGTTGATCTCGATTTTTTTTACCTCCTGCTATGTCTTAAAAAACACATAAATATCGTTAATGTAGCAAGAGATGAAAAAATCGGATATATTAAGAAAATGCTAATTATGTTGGTTTCGATTCTTTTTACCTTCTGCTATGTCTTAAAAAACACATAAATATCATTAACATAGAAAGAGATAAAAAAATCGGGCATATTAAGAAAATGTTAATTATATTGGTCTCGATTCTTTTTACCTCCTGCTATGTCTTAAAAAACACATAAATGTCGTTAACGTAGAAAGAGATAATAAAAAATCAGGCATATTAAGAAAATGTTAATTATATTGGTCTCGATTCTTTTTACCTCCCGTTATGTCTTAAAAAACACATAAAAATCATTAACATAGCAGGTGATATAAAAAAATTCGGCCTACATAATTAACATCTCCTTATGTATAGCCATATTTGTCCTCAGTTTCTCTTTTCTTTTTTTTTTTGAAAAAAAGTATAAAAATGTGTATTTTAGTTAAATTAAAAAGATTTATGAGCGGTTGGTATCGAACTTTCCCTAACCCTACTCCCTATGAAATTTTGAGTTTGCCCAAATTAGAAGTAGATATAGGCCCACACTACACCTCCCCACCTATTTTCTGCTACGGTCCAGACCCAGTCATACCATACTTAGGTTTTATTTCAAATATTTTTTAGAAACTTTTAATATAAGTACATATGCGATTTATTGAAAAATATATATACCTTAATTATGAATAATCAACCATAAAATCAATTATTAACTAAAAATATAAAAACTAAAATTTTAAAAAAAATTATAAATCATAATTGAGATGAATATATCCTGCTTAACAATTATAAAATTAAATTAAATTTTTTGTAGGATTAATCACAATTTAAAAAAAAAAAAAAAAAAGATATCGTCTCTTAATTTGCAGCAAATTTGATATCCCAATTTTTTTTATTGAAAATTCGACATGGACTTTTTTCAACGCGTACATGAATTCTGACGAACTTAAACGATCTGGAATCTCTAAGGGCTCGTTTGGTTGGCAGGAAAGTAAAGTTTTTTGGGAATATGATTTCTGGGAATGTGATTCTAAGGAAAATGATTACTAACAGATTCTTTATTCTGTGTTTGGAACACAACAAGAAAATTGCAATGATTCTCTGTTTATTATTGAATTAGATTTAAACAAGAATATATAATTAAATATTTAAAATATATACTATATCTTATTTCATACTACCAATATTTATAATTTTAAATTACGAACCATATAATGTATAATTCTTCAATTTGCATTAGTACTATAGATATTGAATGCAACATATTATTTCAATTTAAATAAAATGATATCACTAAAAAATAATCAATTAAGGTAAATATTGTATTGGTGATCCAAATATTATTTATTGAATTGAAAATCAAAATTATCTATATAAATATTTTTTTATTGAATTGGAAATCAAAATTATCTATATTGACAATGGTATGGTCATTGTTTAGTCCGCAATGTTGTCTCAAAAATGATATTATTGTAATTTTGATAGAAATGCCAAAAAAATAATTGATAAAATGGTCGAATTTTGGTCGTAATTTCTTCAATAAAAAAAGTATCACATTTTTTAATTTCTTTTTTTCATTTATAAAATTTTCTATTTTTTTTTATTTTACACATTTTTTATTGAATTTTTTTTAATCCAAACTTAGTATTAATAATAAAAAAAAGATAATAATAAATCTTATTTTTTCAATTTTAAAACATAATAATAATTTATAAAATAAATAAATAAAAATAAATGAAGAAATCGAACAATGAAATCATTTAACACCAGATTCCCCAAAACAAGGAAAAAGAATACCTACTTGGAGTAGGTATTCAGAATCCAGGAAAGTTGCATAATTTTTCTTGTTTTGAGGAATGTGATTACTTTCCATATTACATAAAAAATGAACCAAACACGGTAATGTTAAAATAGAGAATCAGATTACTTTCCCAAGTCAGATTCCGTATCAACCAAACGGGGCCTAAGGGTCATAAACTCTGATTAGTTATTCGTATTACAAGTTGTTGAAGTTCATCGGACTTAATATAAACATTGAAAAAAATTCCATATCAAATTTTCAATCCTCACAAAAGGAAAATTGAGAGTATTGAATTTGCCATAAATCAAACATATGAATCATTATTGGAATGTTACAAAAGTGGGATTAGAGTTACTAATTAGGGGAAATGTGGTATTTTTTTGACAATTAACCCTTTAAAAAAATGATAAAATTGGAATTCACAAGTCACAACAACAACATGCCACAATTTAAAATTTAAATTCACAATTAAAAAAGAAAAAAGAGAAAAGAAAAAAAGAAAGAATTCAGAATTTACTACTGTACAGTCTACACCAACTACCTTATTGTACTCACTCTCTCATTAACAACATGACAACACAAATATTGATTCCGCCACCCAACCAAATAATTCATATTTGGATGCCAGTTAGCTCTTGGTAACTTCTTTTCATATTCCACCATTTTCATAAATTTAAATTTCCTCTGCATAAATGTCAATATATATTTACATATATATGGATGTATCTGGACATGACTGACAGTGTTCTCGTGTGCTTCTAAATCCCAGATTACATTTCCGTGATTTATTTCTTTATTCATTCGTTGTAAGCCTCGCCATCATCTGTTCTGGGATTAAAGGCGAAAACTGCAAGGTGCGATTTTTTATTTATTATTTTTTATAAAAAAAATTATTTTTTGTTTCTTGTTTGCATCAAAAATTTATGTTTTGTGATTCAAGTAATTGCACATCTCTCTTAGATTACAGATTAACTTTTTCGGTTAAGTTGTTTCGATGTCTAGGGGCGTATGCATTTTGAGTGTGAATGATTTTGCTTCGTTACGTTTCTAATTCACCATCTGTATATACTGTTTTAAGAGAATGTTCTCGATCGTATTCTGCAAGATCTTTACATATATATATGCTAAAAATTGACGTACAAATTCATTGTCTAATTGATAGTTTGGAATATGTTCATGTGATTTACCTTTAGATTAAATAGTTGGGGAATATTTTATAGATAGCTTAATTAGTCGTTTTAATCCAAGTGTTCTAAAATACTAATGGCCTAATCTTGATTTTCTATGAGTATCTTAGAAGAATATAAACGAGTAAATCTTTCGTTACATGATCATACAAGTCAATCCGTGTCGTTCCAGCTCCTGGGGTTGTAAAGATTTAGATTTAGATTTACATTATGTACTATTGAAACTCACTTTAGTGCTATGATTAGATATAAACGATATGGCCGTGTTAGTGTTAGCTACATGAAGATGGAACAAGGTATGGTGATAGTGGTGATTTTAAATAAATGGATACTTAAAATAGTTGTTATCGTTTGTTTGTTCATTAGTTGATTGAGCTAGATGTTTCTACTCTTGCATTCTAAGTTCTAACAACAGCTGCAGCCTTTTTAAAATACAAGTTGAATTTCATAAATCTTGCACCTTTTTTAACCTTTTATCCTTGTAATGGCCATCAAATCCAAATTTTCATTGTTGGATAAAAATGTATGAAGCATTTAAAAGTGACATAATACTTTTGTGTGTGCCTGCGTTTTATTTTTTCTCTCTCAACAGAATTCTGAATTCGTTTACCAGCCTTGTATAAACATGTCTATGTAAAAGTCTGCCTGGACATGCTTATTCTATGATCTCTCATTTCTCTTGTTCTAAGACTTGTGTAGATGGGCGACGTAGCTAAAGATCTTACTGCTGGGACTGTTGGAGGGGCAGCAAATTTGATAGTGGGGCATCCTTTCGACACCATCAAAGTGAAGCTCCAAAGTCAGCCTGCTCCCCTTCCAGGTCAGCTACCGAAATATACAGGTGCTATGGATGCTGTGAAACAAACATTAGCTGCTGAAGGTCCAAGGGGTTTGTACAAAGGCATGGGAGCCCCATTCGCTACCGTGGCAGCCTTCAATGCACTGCTCTTCACAGTCCGAGGTCAAATGGAGGCATTGTTGAGGTCTGAACCCGGTGCTCCTCTAACAGTCAACCAGCAGGTTGTTTGTGGGGCTGGAGCTGGAGTCGCTGTTTCCTTTCTTGCCTGCCCTACTGAGTTGATAAAATGCAGGTCAGTTCTCAGTTGCAATACTAAATCAAGATATGATTGCTCAACTCGACATGCCAGCTCCTTTGTTAAACAAATTTTAACCTGACTAGTGGTTTACTCAATATGTCAAATTGTTTAGTTCCTCCCTGAAATGTAAAGAAAATAAGGAGGAGCTCTCTTTAATCTGCTGATATCTCGAGCATTTCAATGGGAATCGACCATAGGTCATATATACTGATTTCAGTACGACCTAAGACTTAGATGTTCACTCGGTTGTATGTCTGATCTAGGATCAAGGAAACCATTGGTTAAGTAGCTAGTATATTATGTGCCTGAATCAATCCTGATAAAAAGTAAAATGATATTGTTCATCAGTGCACGGCCATTGTTACTGAGGGCTATTTTTGACAAAATTGACTATAAAAACTATGTTTTTAAGTTTGTGGCTAAAAAAAGTTGGCATTGTTAGCACTGTGGGAACCTTCTAGTAACTGAACTAATAACTCCTGATCATTTGAATGTTTATATGCAAAGTAGTATTGTCATTTGATGCAGACTACAAGCCCAGAGTGCAGTAGCAAGTTGTGGCTCTGGAGCTATTGCTCTCAAGTATGGTGGGCCAATGGATGTGGCAAGACAGGTTCTTCAGTCGGAAGGAGGTGCGAGGGGCTTGTTCAAGGGCTTGTTTCCAACCATGGCACGAGAAGTGCCAGGTAATGCTGCCATGTTCGGTGTGTACGAAGCATTGAAGCAGTCTCTTGCTGGTGGGCAGGACACCTCCAGTTTAGGAAGAGGCTCACTAATGCTAGCCGGGGGCTTAGCTGGAGCCACGTTTTGGCTCACTGTGTACCCAACTGATGTTATCAAGAGTGTAATTCAAGTCGATGACTACAAGAATCCTAAGTTCTCGGGATCCATTGATGCATTCAAGAAGATCGTGAAGAGTGAAGGAGTTAAAGGCCTTTACAAGGGGTTCGGCCCCGCAATGGCCCGTAGCATTCCTGCAAATGGAGCATGCTTCTTGGCATATGAAGTTACAAGGTCTAGTTTTGGATGATCGGCAATCAGTATTTTCATTGTTGAGATGGTTTTGCCTCCGTTCTTTCACGTTTGTAAACCGAGTATTTTTTTCTATCCTGGTAGTTGCAAATGTGGAGTTTAAGTATTTTAATTTTGGTTTGTTTGATGTGTAATGGGATCAAATACTTGAATGTGAAATCCCTCCTAATCTTTTTAGGTATGCTACATGAAGCTAGATTTCATCTATGTTTTAGTTTAGAAGAGCTCGACCTAAATCATTTCCAATGGTTTGTTGTTTGCATCAAAAACATTTCCAACTGTAATAGTTCGCATCAAACGTCACACCAAAAATAATATTTTTTGAAATATTTTATTTTGTTCTGTGATTTTAGTTATCAATATGGACATTAAATGGTAAATATTCAAATAATAAATAATACTAATACAGTATAATATTATATAATTTAATTTTTTATAACTATATATGAGTAATTTTTAGTGTGTTTTTTGAAGAAATTATTGAAATAATTTATTAATTACTGAGATAATTTGTAAAATAACTTTTTATTTATTTTTTATTTGTAATTATTAAAAGTAAAATAACTTTTAATTAAACTACAAACACTTAAAGTATAATTATAATAATTAAAAATATTATTTAATAATAATTTTAAATAATATAAAATAGAAAAATACCCGGGACCCTCTCTTACCCAAATTTGAGTAAGGTTTTGGATAACCATTGGAGCAATTCCCCGCAGAAATTTTCCTAAATTTGAATATTTGGGTAAATTGTACCACATACTTAAAAAGACTTTACTAAATAAGCCTTCTCAAAATTTGTAATTTTTAATATATTGAGTTGGACTGTTTAACATTTGGGTGCTTATAATTGACTATTGAGCTAAGCCTAGGTCTTGAGAGAGAGAGAGAGAGAGAGAGAGAGAGAGAGAGAGAGAGAGAGAGAGAATTGAGCTAAGCCCAGGTTTCCAGACACTTTTTTAGATGTATTGTAATTGCAAAAATAATTAAATGTGATTTTTATTTATAATAATTATAAAGTTATATTGTAATTGTAAAATGACCTAAGGTTGTGAAATAATCTTTTATTATAATATATGGCATATATTTCGTTTTGGGGGTTCATTTGTTATCAACTTCCTTTTTTTGGGTTCATCATTTGCTATCAATTAGTAGGAATCATTTGAGAGAGAACCTTCTCATGCAATTTTTCCTTAAAAAAAGCACAATGACTCAATTTAAAAAAAATGAAAAATATATATTAACCTCAATATGCATTCATTCTATAATTTTATTTAAAAAAAATATATCGAACATATTACTTTAACAAAATCCTAGATTATTTTTCTCAAAAAAAAAAAAAAAAAAAAATCAATCAAACAAACAAAACTATATTACTAAATACTAACCATGGAATGTAATAATAAATGAAAAGCAAAATGTCATTTTTCCCCCAAAAAAAATTAATAAAGAACATTTTACTGTGATGTGGAGCTGATCCCGACTTTCACTTGGTGTGGGGATTTCTCTCTCTATTTTCCATCTTTTTCCTCGCTCAGGGGTTTTTCTCTCTCTAACCTCACAGCTCGACAGCTAGCTTCAATGGCGACGGAAGAACTCAACAAATCTCCTTCTCTTCCTCCATATCCCCAGGTCATATTACCAGAATCCATTTCCTTCATCATGCCATCTTCCCTTTTTTTAATGTGTGTGTGTATATATATATATCTACAATCTTTAATTCTCGTTTCCATTTCTCAGTTTCTGTGCTTTTAACAGATATTTCTTTTTACCCGTTGATTTTTTCCTGTTGGTCCTTGGAATTTGAAATTTGGCTATTTATGTGTTGAAGAATAACAACGATCTTCACATTTGTTTCTGAAACCCTTTTCCTTAGTTTTTTATGGAAACCCTCATTCTTTGTTGCCCTTTTACGTTTCCTTCTTCAAGATAACATCATTTAGCTCTTAACATGTGTGTTTGTTGTATGCATTTTTATTTTTGTATTTCCTTATATTTGCTCGAGATGCGTTCTTCCCTACGACAACAAGAAATGGTTTTAAGAAATTCGATCCAAGAGCAAGTAAAGGCTTCCTTTTTCTTTATACAGTTCTGATAAAATTTAGTGGAAGAAAATCGGAAATTCACTGTAATGTCCCAAAATTGGATCTTTTTTTTAGTTCGAGTGAAATTGCATCTTGAAATGAGTTAAACCATGTTAAGAATGCTCCTTTTCCGTTTTCACAACTGTATTTTTCCCCCAGATGATTATGGAGGCACTAGATGCAATGAAACAAGCCGAGGGTGCTAACAAGTCCTCAATATTGAAATACACGGAATCCAAGTACGGAGAAATGCCTCCGGGGCATGCTGAATTGCTGTCATATCACTTGACTAGAATGAAGGACAGTGGGGAGCTTCTGTTCATCAAGAACAACTATCTCAAGCCTGGCCCAGAAGCACCTCTGAAGCGTGGTAGAGGCCGGCCCCCGAAGCCAAAGGAACCCCTCCCCCCAGGTACCATCCTTGCCCCGCCTAGGCCTCGGGGCCGTCCTAGGAAGGACCCCAACGCACCACCTGCCCCCAAGAAGCCGAAGCCTCCTTCAGCCCCCCCGAGCATCTCCAAGACTGGAAGGCCTAGGGGACGGCCAAGGAAGGTGAATCCGCAACCATTGCAAAACGGTGTTGAGGCTTGATATGATATGGTCATGGCGTAGACTGGAGGTTTACCCCTGTACTGGCTCGTTTAACTTAGAGGTTTGTGTTCTTCAGTAGGTGTTTTTCGTTGAATTGTGCTTTAACTTTTAGTGTTTGTGTGTAGTGTAGTTTTTATGTAAATTTGGGAAGTTATTGTCTACTAGTGCTTGTTGTTTCAATGGGAGAGAGATCTGATCTCATTCATGGGGTTCCTTTAGTTTTCTGGAGTTGTTTGTACTGTTACATTTACATCGCATGCATTTTCCGACAACTGTCGGTATTGCATGTGGATCCTCTGGCTCTGTGTAATCATGAAGTTGTTCATCTTCCCTTGCAAAGGTGGGACACTTTAAGAATATCACTGCATTTGATTGTTTGCTCTGTTGATAATTTTCCATGTGGTCCATCCTTGTTTACTATGGTTAGGCTTTAATGATTACATAATTTTACTCCAGATTATTATTGTTGTGATGAGCAATAGGACATTATATGAATACCTGAGTAGAAATTAGGACGCATGATTTGGGTTTATGGTACTGTACCATCGTATGATTCAACATATCTTGGAAAAGTTGCGTAGATTATCTCATCAACCAATTTGAACGGTCGTGATAAGAGATGATGCTTAATCTGCAGCTAATAGGTGAAGGGTCAAAGATTTCGGATAAAGAAATGAACTTTGTTCGATCAGGTAAGACACTTGTGTGGTGTTAGTTTCCTTGGACGAAACATGTCGTTTGGGTTTCAGTCACTAACCTTAGATTCTGGCACACATATAATCAATCATGTCCTTATCTAGACACTTAAGGCCCACCATGGAATCTTGATTTGTCAACACTCTGCTGTGTGAATAGTGTCTTAAGGAAATGCAACATTAGAATTCATTAGGGTGCTGCCCCTTATGTTATATTAGATTTGTGTGTCATTGATAGGGAAGTTACTAAATCTCTCTCTCTCTCTCCCCTAATGTGGAATTTGGATTAGTAGGGACGTCGTCGCCCACTAATGTAATGTCTAGCAGTTGCGTGGACCATATGCAACTCTAAATGGTCCCATAATTATCGTCATTCAATGACAAAGACTGTGATAACACAGTCGATTTGCAGCAAATCTTGCAGGCATAGGTATGAAAATGAAATGCAATTGGTCAGAGCCTTCCACCAAATGAGAGGAGGTTTTTTGTGTATCAGTTTCGTAATTTCATGTTTGCAAACACATGAACTGCATCCTGTGCTTGAATCCAGAATCTTTAACTGCAACAACGGTGTCGATGATTGTGCTGTATTTGGTTCCCATCTTCAAACGTTTGACAGAAGCACAGTACTTCTCTAAGCAGATTCCTAGAACCTGTGCCTCCACTTTGTGCGAGATTACGACATGTTTGCCGTATTTCATGCTTGGGATTACTTGAATGAGCCCCGGCTCCTTTTCAATCAAAATATTCAATATTTCAGAATAACTAAATTCCTAATCACATTGGCACACGAGCAGATACACCATTGGAGCAAGGCTAAGAGCTTACAAACATCAACATAAACAAAATATAGCCTTGCGCAGTATTTTCTACAATGGCAAATATCATAGGGTTACACTACAACTCCTCAAACTGTATCGAGAATCCACAACAACATCGCTTTATTTGTGTTCGACCATCTTCATTCGATACCTGCTCTTCCATAATGAACTCGTGCTCATGGTCTTTTGTGGGCATCGAGGGTGAAACATCATGTTTCTCCGTTGATTTCACTTGTTGGCGTCCTGGACTCGGAGATGCCTTCCTTTTCTGGGAAATAGTAGCTGATTTAGAGCATTCATCGCTCGGTTTAGGGATTTCATCGGTGGACTGCAATATTGCTCCGTCTCCGTAGAGAGTGTTCAATCTCTGGCGCGTGATGATGGAAGAAAGAAGCTGATACCACCTTGATAGTGCTTGAGCCTCAGTCTTCCTCTTCTCTTCGGCCCCTCTTCTCTCTTCTTCTTCTACATATGCCTGAAAAACAACCATCGAATACAGCAAATAACTGTTGCAGTCAAGTCCGAAAGGGTACAGTTAGAAAATTAAGACAACTAAAAGATTTTGCAAGAAACTACGAGGTTGCTGCGGATTGACAATTTGAATTTTGAAGCTGTTTCTGCTCTAATAATAACAGCAATGGTAGTAACGAATGATTTCTTACAGCCACTTCAATCATAGTAAGTGAATATTATGCACTCACCGCTAGAATAGCGTCCTTGAACTCTGCACAAACCACGATGCCCTCAAATAATGGAACAGAACGACCATTTCTAAATTCAAATCCAACCATAGCAGAAGCAAAATCAATATCCAGCCTTTTTGCAACATGTGCCACCCTTGGCCAACGCAGGTGGACTGTACCAGGTGGGAGGCACTTCTCAGACCAGACATCCACTCGACCGCGTTCATTCTACAAAGTGAAGTTGAGATATCAGCTCCAACCACATCTGAATACTGACGGAGAAGGACAAAGGACGAAACATATATAGCAATTTCATATTGACAAATCAAATATCATATTGGGAGATAAAATCTGCAGCAGAAATCTAAGATTGCCGTTAGTTCCACTGTGATCTTTGATTTCATACAGGCAAATCAAATATGCATGCCGGAAAATGACATCTCTGATGACATTCTTAGGTGCCACAATCTAAATTCTAACTTCAAAATACAAAAACAAATCAACCTTCGGGACAATCCCATCGACAGCTCTTGGAAGACATAGTGGTTCCATCTGCCACTTGCCATAAAGGGATGTGGTAGTCTCTAGATGATCCCCATCTGCATAGTCATTGTCATTCAAAGCTGCTTCTTTAATAGACTTCAGAGAGCGATTCAGAACCTAATTGAAATGAAATAAAAGATCATATGAAGTTGATGCCGATCACACCGAGAGATTATCTAACATAAAACTCCCTCAAATATCAGACCTTAGCAGGAACTTCACCAGCTTTCACTTGCAGCCCCTCACGCAGCCACCGTTGCTTAGTATGAAGTGTTTGGACACAAGCGCGTGGATATACGGCATGCCCAGAGATAAACCCCAACACAGGCCCCTTGGGATATAAAATTTGGTACTTCTTAAGCCATCTTTCAATCACATACAAGTGATGATTTCTGTAAGCCTGAATATTTCAGAAAATCATACTAGATAAACTGCATTATTGATCATGGTAACTCAAGTGAACCAGTACAAAAAAATAAGAAAATTGATCATACTTGTTGATTGGTAGGAAGTGGTTCAGTCAGTGCTCTAGTTTCTAGTTCCATATCTTCTAGGGAGCTCCTGGTAGAAGAAAAACTGTTCCTCATATGTGACTTCACAACTTCTCTGGATGTTCCACACAAATCGCTCGTATAAGGTATGCATCCCTGCTCTGCATTTGATACTTGAGAAGCTGCGATCTTTTCGAGCCCCGAGACTTCCGATTCCAAATTGCTGATACCAGCAGTTGCTGCTGACTCCAACTCCTTTAATGGTGCCAACACTGTGTCCCACCAGGCTGAACTAATTCTTTGCGCTGCTACCTTGTACCATTTCATGCAATACCTGAATGATAATCTTCTTATTAAGTAGTAATATTTATATCAAATAATGCTACATAAAAAACTCATGTGTGTGTGTGTGTGTGTCTAAATACAACTCAGATGAGATACTAAGTAGGCCTGCATATTTAACTACTAATCTACTATATTATCTCCACACACAAAATCAGTACCTACAATGTAATGAGGAAATATTGCTGCATACTACTACGTGGTATTTACAATCCAGTGAGAAGATACTACTACATCAAAACACTCAAGCCATATATATATTGCAGTAATTTTCGAGTATATCCTTGTTTATCCAAATTCTTCAATACATACCCTTCACGGTTCTTGTGGGTGGGGGTGCGTGAGAGAGAGATGCCAAATACAGACATTAAACAGCCAAACAGGTGAAACTAGCAAATCCATCCAGACTTGACATTCAACTGGATATATATATATATATATTATTTTTTAAAGCATGTATTCACTAATTTTTTGCAGGAAAATACAATGAACCAAACATTAACAGCAAGCAGAAAAAATAATAATAAATAACCAGTTAACACAACACTCAAGCGCAAGACAGCAATTGCAAATGGTAATACCACATTGGGTGGATTAAAAAAAAGTAGGTGCCCTGAGGACCCAGTTAGCAAACAAGACAAGCATTTCTAAAGCAAAATGCTGCAGTGGTTTACATGCATTCCAAAGAGAATGTGGTAGTAATATAGCTTATACACATGCTACTTTCAGCTCTTATGAGTTCTTCATTCTCCACATTCTCCAATAAACAAAGTAAAAATTCAAATGTGTCCAGACACATCATATTTAGTTATTTAATATACCAAACATGAAGATATTGGACCTGCGGGTAACGTCCTTAGCACCATTTCCAGCAAAAGCAACCACATATCTCAAGGATTTTCTGCATGCAGCAGCTGCAGCTTCTACATTATGCTCTCCATCTATAATTGCATTGATGACATCAACATGCACCCATTTTCCAGTCAAGTTTTCTCCACTGCAAAAGACTTCCGCCCAATAAACTGGGGCTCCAACCTTTTTTGATCCAATAGCTGTAGATATTCCATTTGAGGATGTTTGCGATTCATCTTTTCTAATTTTTCTCATCCTTTTAAGAGGTGGAGTGAGAGTTGAAGAAGTGCTAGGTGATTCTGCCACATTAGATGCCACACTGGTTTTAGAACTTCCAATTGCTGTGGCTGCAAAAGCCATTTCCAACTGCATCTGAAATTCTAGATCTCCTTTCCTTTTCACTCTCTCAGATTTCATGAGACATGGTTCAGAAGTATCAGTTGTGGCCTCAGATACCAACAGCTCTGACTTATTTTCTTTAGGCTTATCAGTGGTAAGAACATCTTTAGATTGCAACCCATACTTTCTTGATTTATCAGCCTTCTGCCTGCCAGAGCCTTTTGCAGCAGTCTGGCTGCAGCCCTGCTCAACATCAGGAGACGATTTCATAGTATTAGCAGAGGAACTGCTAGGTCCAGCAACCATAGGAGTTGCCGAGTTAAATATATTTCTCCCTCTCTTGATATCAGATTCCAAGGTGTGCTCTGAATTTTCAGCATCAGGCTTCAAGGAGACAGCATCCAAAATGGAGACAAACCTGAAATATCAAGAATTCAGAGGAAATTGATAGGAACAATCAAACTACAAGCATAACTATGTCACAGAGTATACTAATAGAAAGTAAGACACCATTTGATCTGGAAAAGGTAATTATCCTTGACAATATTGACAGCAAAAAGGAATGGAAACTGCGAAATGTATTCAAAGAGGCACAAGAGGTCGAGCATCAGACCAAAAAGTCTGGCAGACACTGAGGAAATTAGACGAGTGGTCCTTTTGGTAGAAAAGCTATTTCTACCCTTCTTCTCAAAGACAATTACTTTAATAACCACCCCACTATCAGACAGTCAATAATGTCATGACACACTAAGGGTGCCTGAAAGAAGACCATAAATTATAAATTATTTAAAGCAAAAAAGACAAACAAGAAGGCAAAACGAGAAACACGGAGGGCAAAAAAATCAATCCGTGTTCAATCTAATCAATATGAATGGTGTACAGTCAGCAATCAGAGCATACAATTCTTCAAGTAGAAAAGTATAATACCGAGTGGTTAGATTCAGAGCCCTAAATAGTGCCACAGATAATGCTGCAACCTGCAAGAAAAGTAACCGGGAGAATCTTGAGTTAGAACACAATATCGATACCAGCCACTTTAATGCATACACCACCTGACTCTTGCCATGACTTTGCTTTTCAACACTACAAAATGTTCAGGGGCAAGTGTTCCATTATAGAGAAATATCAATCCACTAAATAAGTAGAACCAGAAAAGATATACTAAAACTAATTATGACATACATATTTTGGAACAGTTTTTATCCCTGATAAAAGTTTGCATGGAACTGACATCTAGAATGCTTACGAAAAGTCAAGTGATAACATATAAATTCTAAAATATGAAGGTAAACCATACCATTTCTGGTGTCCCCTGCTGACTTTCCAATGTAGATGCCAATGCTAAATCACATGATTTTTCATCCAAACTTGGGCTTCTAACATGGAAATTGTTGTGGAACTGTATGACCATAAAGGGCCATAGAATGCAAAGTCAAAACTTGATTATCAGGTTCTAAACAAGACATAGAAAATAAATAAAGAAGCTCGTACCCAACTGACAAGGGGTGACAAACAACTAGCAGTAAGTTTTGGCGAATCTACTACCTTCAGCAAATGTTTTGGAACAAGAGAAAGAAGGGAAGCCTGCCATGATGATAAAGTAGTCTTAATCAGGAGAATTTTATTACAATTTGCTCTATCTTGTTAGCCCCCCCAAAAAAGAAAAATTTAAAGAAATACTTTATAACATTTTGACACTTCAAACTGTGCCTAAAACTATGGTTCGATTGATCAAATGGTTGCAGAATTGGGGAAAAGTGAATTACCTGAATGAGAGGGTCATTACAAGCACTATCAATCAACCTTCCCCTTCCCAGTAGGCAAAGCAAATGAGCCTTGTGCACAAGCTCAGCAACTTCCTGTCACAAAACAAAATCTGTATTAAAATGCAGCAAGCAAAAGTATCTCCAACAGAACGCAATCCTGTATGCTTAACTCATAGTCAGAGTTTACCTTCTCTTCTGCAGTGGCTCGCCGAACAGGCTTCCGCTTTGCCACACCGGGTGAAACATCAAACTCCACACAAACTCCATTCACTAAATCCTCATGAAAATCTTTAATGGACGAAAATGTGTGAATTGAACCATCTTCCCATTCAGAATCATCAAAACCATAACCCTCATCATCTGTTTCAGGATCAGATACACACTCCATTGCTTCTCTACTGTGGGATTCAGGGTGAACTGCATCATTTCCACCAGATGTATCCATAGGTTTTTTCTTAATGTCCTCTGATCCTCTCTCCATCTAAAAGATAGCCCAAAAAATCAAGAACGCATACGAACTTATTATCTGGAGATACAAAATTAGGGCAAAAAGAGCGCCGACCTTTCCCTCATCTATCCCTTTTACATCATAAACAAGCAACAAGAACTTTCATTTCTTTCTAAAACGAAGTCCATCTAAAAAGGAAAACTTGTTACAAGTTTAATTTCTAAGTTCATTCCTATATTAGTATATACTGTAATGAACAGGTCGAAAGTAATTAAATATTTGTTCCATTGAGTACTTCTAAATAATATGTGATCAATGATATCAAGAATATATTTTGTTTCTCACAAAGGAACAGTACAAACAACCTTTAACTGAAACTCCAATAAACTTATCACAACCATGCTGGTTTTTTATTTTTATTTTCGAAACGCCAATGCATTTTGAGCATGAAAACTGTAAGCCACTGGAAAAATCGAGCAGGCGACAAGAAAACAAGATAAAAAAGATCGAACTTACCGCTGCGACTGTTTCACAGTGACGCAAATAACCAATATCTTCTTTATCAAACCCTTTCTTCTTAACTCTTTTCAAAAGTTTTCCCACAGCATCTTTAGAAATATTAGACAGAGTCTCTGATATCCCAAAATACAATCCATCAATAGAAGTTCAGTAAAAGGAAAGAAGCTTCACGGCATATACATTGGATTACTTTAATGAACTCAATAAACAAACCATTATCATCAGCGCCGTCGCCTTTCATTGCTCCTTGTTCGTCTACAGCACGAAAAATATAGAATGATAAAAATGAGTGATTCAGAACAGAACCAAACAGAAACCTAAATTTCACTCTTAGTTTTTGACTACCCAGGTAAAAAGGGGATAATTTCCCAATAATTCGACAAACATGAATACTTGAAGAAGGACGCTTTTTGTCTGTGTGGAAATGAGTTTGAGATTCAGGCTAATACCTACTGAGCGCGGGCGCTTCGATTGGCTTCTGGTTCGCATTCTCTCTCTCTCTTCTTTCTCTCTAGCGGAGGCGCCACGTTCAACTGTTGCAGCGCCGAGTTAATAGTTAATACCGAGTCGTGGCGTGTTTAGTGTTTATTTTTAGTTATTATTTTGTTAAACTCTTGCATATTTTATTTTTAAGTTTTTTCATTTTTTGCTACTTCATTTATTTATTTTTCTGAAAAACCTTGTGAAATAGTGCTGGGAGAGTGTGATGATATTAGGGGAGTTCATAGCAAATTAGCAGTGATGAATGTGAAGCTTTGGTTTAGATGGAGCATTGCCGTGGATTAGAAACATAGGGATTTTTAGTTGACAAAAAATATTACCGATTATATGGATAACATTTATAATGAAAAAATTAGGTATCGATTGATAAAATGTTGTTGATAGCAATATCTATATATATATCCTATATATTAAAATAAAATCATAGGGGTAAAATTGTTATTAAAAAAAACAATAAAAAGTTAATTTATAACATTAATTTTGCCAAAAACAGTTTAGAAACTTGGCAATGGTTCAGCGGTTTCATTACATAATCAATCTCACTTTGGCCCAGGATCAATTTGTTTTCCCTTTTTGTTCTTTTTTCTTTTATCCTTATTCTTCTCAAATTTTTTCTTTTCGTTTCCTTTTCTTCTCTTTTCATTTTTTTCCCTTTCAATTTTTTTTTCTTTTATTATTCTTTTAGATCTTTTCTTTTAGTTTTTATCTGTTTTCTATTTTTCTTTCATTACTTAATATTTTTAGATACATCATTAACCTAATCATTTGATAATTAACATTGATTCTTATTATTTTCTTTTTCAATTTTTTCCTTTTCATTTTCGCCATTTCCTTTTATATCTACCCCCTTTTCTTTTTTTTTCAATATCTAGTTTCATTTTTTAATTAAAATTTGATTATTTTCTAGAAAAATAATTATATATCCTAATTGGGAAAAGTGAACCCTAATTAATAAGTGTAAAATTAAACAAAAACACAATCAATTGAAATAGAAGAGAAAAACGGAAGAAAAATTAACATTTTTAAATATGTAGCATGGAGTGTTGTACAGAATGTAACAGATAATTTCATCCGAAAATAGTTTTTTTTTTTTTTACTCACACACCCGACCTGTGGTAGTGAGGAGGATTTCATCCGAAAATAGTTAATTAGCTAGGTTCAATGCCTAACATACAACATCTTCAACTCTCTTTTGTGGGACTTACACCTAGCAATTTTAATTATAACTCGAAACACTCAAACTTAAACTACTTCACGATTAGGTATCAAGGGACATCTTCAACTATCTTTGATTAAATGTAAGACTAATAATTATTAATTAAAAATTAGATCGAAGCCCTAAACACCTTTTTTTTTTCTTTTTCTTTTTTTCTTTTTTGAGTTTGGGGATGGATGATTAATGAGATTTGTACTTAGGTCTCTAGCTCACCGTTATAAAGGATGTGAATATCAACTAAGTTGCATGCTAATGGACATAAACACCTTATCTTAATTGAACTCAAATCAAATTATGAGTTTTGAAATTGAAACCCGGAGCTATATGTTGAAGCCAATGTTAATTTATTACTTAATTTTTTTGTCGATAATTACTTAATATTTTTTTAAATACATGACAATCACCATTTATTTTGATAATTAATATTAATTTTATTTATTTAATATTATAACTATTTTATTTCTTTCTTTAATTTCTTTTTTATATTTAGATATAGCCAAGTCCACTGTTTATTTTATTAATTAACATTAATTATACCTATTTAGTATCAAAATGGTTGGTTATTTAATGGTGTAATTGATCACATCCTTATGTATTCATTTTCTGAACATAATTACTAAATTACATGTTTTGGGGGTTTATCAATTTCATATGAAAATATTAATAAAATTATTCACTCCAAATGATTATATTTCTCTAATAATTAAAATTATGACCATTCAAATCATAGTTGTTTTGCATCTATAAATAAAGTGTCCTCAAAACACTTCAAATTATTTCTTATTATATTATTCTAATTAATCATTTATCATGATTTACATTTCTCTTTAGTGATTTAAACCTCTTTATCGTGTGTGTATATCTTGAGGATGTTGAAATGAATAGATTGGTGACTTACACCGACCTTAGTAAGGATGAAAGATGAATATGTTACATATGAAATATATTACAAATTTTATATTCCTTGTGTTTCTAAAGAAATGTCATTCTAGATTTTAGTTTTGTTTTATAAAAAGTGCCACTTTACATCATGAATGTAGAAATGAACATTTTTATCACATTTTCCCTCATTTAATACATTAAAACACCACTATTTGACTTAATTACTTTATCAATATGTGTTCAACTATCCATAATGACACTTATTTAGAGACGGATGCATTAATTTTTAGTTTAATTGGTGTTGCGATATTTGATAAAACTACATACTTCCTCCGTTTCATAATGTTTATTGTTTTAAGATTTTAATCTAGAATTAATAATTAATTTTTAGACTAGTATACCCCTTCATTCTATATCAAATAAAATTTTATTCCCTTATATTTTTCTAAAAAATTAGCAAAAACATTTCTCTCCATATATTTGTATGGTTAAACTTGGGAGAAAGGGGATGAAAATATCTAAAACAACAAATATTTTAACACAAAAATAAAACTCTAAAATAACAAATATTATGAAACGGATGGAGTATATATAATTATATGCTTTCAAATGTTAAATGTAATTATTCGAATAATTGAAGAAGGTCTCTAACCAACCATATAATATTTGTGTAATCACAGAGAAATATTTTTAGTATATTTGAGACCAACAATATTTTCTCATTCAATTATAATACAACACATTTAAAATTTAATATATTAATTGATAAATATTTAAATCCGTACAACGTACGGGAGAAATACTAGTTATTATCTTATAACATTTATGGGCACACATCTGCAATTGTACTCAATCCCATTTTTCCTTTTTTTCCCTTCTATTTCCCTTATTTTTTTTAATTCTCTTACGCTGACTTGATGAAGTTGCCATTTCTTCTTCTTTTTTTTTTTTTTTTTTTGCTTTGTTTCAAATTGTCTAAGAAAAAGTAGAATTGAAGTGGTAAAATATATTTTTAAAAAAAACATTTCTCATATTGTAGATGGTGAATTTCTACAATTATTTTCGTACTTGGTTCAAGCTCTAGCGACCGGTGAGATTTTGTGAGGCCAAAGAATGAGTCAACCGATTAAGGAATGATTGAGTGTCTAAAAGATCGGAATAATTTGTTTAACCAATGATTACTTAGGTGTTTCCATATTGCTTGCCTTTATTTTTCACTCCCTTTGCGATTTATATAGGGTGAAGCCGTAACCCCTTTTCCGATTTTCAAGGGATTTTCCGCTATCTTTGGGGATAGACCCTATCCCCTTAAGGGTTTTTGACTGGGTCATACTTATCTTCCAACGTTCTTTTTGACCTGGTCTCATTGTTCGAACTCTGTCCCAACTCGCCCCTTTATGTTATCTCCTCTTCGGACTCAACTCCTTCGATCTCTAAACCCTGGACTTCGACACGTGTCTACTAGGCCCTAAGACCCTTAAACGAACATGGGTCTTATTATTGGGCCTTAACGAAAATAGACCTCTACACATACCTACAATAGCACGTTTCAAATCCTTTTTTTTTGCTTTTTTTTTTTAGCAAAATAGTATTCAATTTTATTCTAAATTATATGTTCTCTATTTTATATTTTATTGTTTTGTTATACATATCGATTCTTATTTTTTTGCAAAATAATAATTTTTTTAATAAAGCCATAATATGTAAATAAAATTAATTTTATTATTATAATTATTAATGTAATTATATAATGAAAAATAAAATAAAATTTTCAATAGATTAAAAGGATGTAAATAAAATGAGCCATATAATGGTGGGACCTTAAAAAAATAACAATTGTACCCAGATGCATTTGAGAGGTTTGGATGACAATTTAGTGAATAAAGTAACTTTTGATATACCGATGATGTGGCACCAATTTATACCTAAATATTGAGTACAAAACTCGAGATGCCCTTTTTATTAAGTTTAATTCTAAACTTGTGATAATGTTATTTTATATTCACATAAACATAGGTTAGAATTGGGTATTATTTTTCCAGGTGTCCTAGACTTCTTGTTAGAGCAGTGCTTCATTTGTTGGGGAGCTCATTTTTCCAACCCTTTCATTATCTTCCATACATGCATATACTTTAAATCTTTTTCCGGTTGTTCGTTGCACCACTGTGCAATTGTGGCTTCTAACACATTATCGTCACTCTGACCACTAGATTGTAACTATAAAAATTACCATTTGAAAAAAATAAATAAGTTAACATCATGGATCACCCTATAATAGTGTGCTTTTAACTTATTCCATTCTCGAGTAAGAGCACTCATATGCCGATGCTCATTGAGAATTGTGAAAAAAATGAGCTAATTGAAGTTTAATTTATAGGAAATTTTTTAAAAGTAGTCGTTGGCTGTTTTAATTAAGGGTATTTTTAAATACACCACAAATTTTTCTTTATACACCACACATTTTGTTTATTTTTTTACACTTTTTCTTTACATACCACGGTAAAAGTATTTTATATCCTTTCATTTTAAAAATCATAATTCAATTCTTAGAAATATAAAATATGATTAAAAAAAGAATAAAACAAAAGAAATGAATAAAAAATGGGTGAAGTTCAAGAATGTCTTCTTCTTTCTCCTGCGATCGTCCATCCTTTCTTTCTCTTCTGGTTGCTGAATGTCTCGGCAATTACATCGATGTGTCAAGTTATTCCGGCAGGCTGATGCAGATGTGTTACAATGAAAGCTCGAGAAAATCAATGGTGGAGAATAGAAAGAAAAATATGTTGTAGCGGCAAAGCCACCTCTTCTTCCCCACCCCACTTTGTATTTCCTCCCTCAATTTCTACAAATCTCCACCATTTCTGCAAATCAATTGGCCTACCCCTTTTTCTTTCTTTCACCATTCATGACAAGCGGCAAGGGACATGGAGGAGGAGGAACGGAGATGCTTGAACTTTTGTCGACGAGCAGGGATGGGCAATCGTTGACTGCGGTCGCCAGAGAAGAAGAACCGATTTATCTTTTTCTTTTTTAATCTTTTTTAATTGATTTTTGAATAAATGAAATATTTTAAATTTAGAAGGATGTTTAAGTACATTGATAATTATTTATTTTTGAATTAATTTTACTAGTGATGTATAAAAAAAATTGGTAGTGTATTCAAAAACACCGTTTAATTAAAACAAAAAAATAGCCGTTGCACATATAGTGTAGGAAAAAAAATAGGATAAAAAATTTTATTTTGTTAACAATATAGTAACAATAATATATATACACAGTGGCAGATGGAAGGTGGGTTAAGGAGAAACATTTGCCCACCCCAATCCTCCTCCCAACAATTTTTTTTCAAATAGTGTTATTTAGCCAAAAATTATTTTTGCCCCCTAATTTTTTTTTTATTTAAGGTTCTTTTATTATTGGACTTAATATATTTTTAAAAAAATGATATATATATATATATATATATATATATATATATATATATAATTGGGCTTGATCAATTGGGCCTCACTCAAATATATAAATAAATATTGAATAAAATTAAATACACACAAATCAAAATAAATTAAATAAACTCTCTCTAATCTCTCACCAATAAAAACAAATTAGGGTTGAATTAACAATTCGACTTTTACAAATTAGATTGCATATTTATTAAATTGATATAAACTTTAAATTAATAATGAATTATGATTAGAATGAATTATTTATTTGTTTTATTTTTATTTGAAATTATTGATGTATGTGTGTTATTCACGTAATTTATTTTATAAATTATATATTGTGAAGCTATAGTTTTATTAATTTTCCACTTGAATTTTAATTTTTACATTAAATGATTAGTATGAATTAATTATTATTTCAAATTTTATTGCTGGTTATAACCAATTAATTTTTAATTAACGAATTAGTTTAGAAAATAATTCAATTCTATAACGCCCCAATTTCATTTTTAATAGAAAAAGGCACGTTATCCATGTTTTTCATTAATAAAAATAATTTGCATGAAATACAACGGAAGTTTCAAAGCATAGTTCGACATTTATTACATAAAATAAAGTTAAAAATAAATTAAATATTTAATCATGCTTGACCACTTGACCACCATCACCACATCTTGCCCGCTACGCATCACTCGAGACAACACCTGAAAAGATAAGTATTTTTGGGGTGAGCACTACTGACTCAGTGGGGAGTGTCTAATTATCCAAGCTATACAAAATTAAATGAGTAAATGCGAATAATAAAAGCGTTCAGTTCATAGACTAAATCATATAGCCCGTCGGCCCATGCTGTGTAGCCCGTAGACCCTGTCTTATTCAGTCCAAAGACCCATGTTGTGTTGTGTCATCACATAACTCGATGATAAAACATAGAGAGAATAATCGAGACAGAATCACATAAAACCCCACCTTCACCTTCACCTTCATCTTGATTCGGATATAAATTAATTTAGTTCTGCGCGCTTCCTACAAATTATTTATCATAAATTAATACATTGCATAACATGATGTAATTAAACTGTGCATGAGACTAATCTATGATGCATGCTCAATACATAATCATACATAGTGACATAATTCTTCAATCCTATTTATTAACTAACATAAAACAATACATATACATACACATATATAAATATATATACACGTTATATATATATATATATATATATATCTAAATGAAACCATGCTCAACCTTTTAGTCAAATAAAAAGCACAACACATGCAACCCCATTCATATTATATATGTTTATACACGTAAACACATACATATAATTAATATATATATATCAACACATACATATATTATATATATACACCACACGCTCAGGCCACACACACACACACACACACACATATATACCAAAAGTATCATGCATCACTCCACAACCACATACATATAATTATATATATATACCGTACCACTCACATGCACACATAATCATATATACAATATTCAATTATACACACACACAAGCCAAGTGTGCCTACATTTATATAACAAAAGGAGACAATTCTCTAGCAGAAAAATAAATAACACGGTCCCACTCCATTTTCTTTTACTAAAAGCTTTCTGCCCACATCAGACTTTAATACAGTATCATTCCTTTCTTTCTCTGCTATAACTTCACGAAACTCCAGATCAAGATATGCAAATGCAGAGAAGAAAAAAAACAGAAGGAAAGTTCACACCTTCGGACGGGAACTCTTTAAAAAGGAAAAACTTTCGAACTCTTTTATTCTTGGTGTGAGAAAAGTGAAAGGTTGAGCCCCTATTTATATTAGTATGGTTAGAGTTTCATGGAGGAGTTTGATAAAGTAAGGGTTCTCTCGTGATTATCTTCTACTTGAAGAAGAAGATAAGAAATAACTAAAAAGAAAATAATAAAGATTTGGGCTTTATTTCTATTGGCTCTTGAATTTTTAAAAAAAAATAGTTGGGCTTCTCAATAAAAACAATGGGCTAGAAATAAAATTTGGACGAAATAAATAAAATGCAACAAATTAGACACAAATAAAAATTAAATTAAATGCATGCTCATGCTATGAAATTACTATATACTAAAATGAAT
Source organism: Perilla frutescens (assembly GCA_026008535.1). Lineage (NCBI taxonomy): Eukaryota > Viridiplantae > Streptophyta > Magnoliopsida > Lamiales > Lamiaceae > Perilla > Perilla frutescens. The sequence goes on along the minus strand of BRKX01000008.1, from coordinate 6,998,389 downwards.
TCATGCTTGGAAGAAAAAAAAATATAAATTACTTAGGCGCGACTTATTAGACTTAATCAATTAATATCACACATAAATAAATTAAACGAATAAATAAAAAATATTTTTTTATAAAAAAATGTAGCAATTTAAATATTAGAAAATGGGGTCGCTACATCCTTTCCTACTAAAAAAAATTTCGTCCTCGAAATTTCTTACTTAGTCGTAGGCCTTAAAGGTATCTAAGCTTGAAATCTATCCTCAATCTTTCATAATCTCGCTAATGGCATGTCTATCGGTTACGAATTCTAAGTCTTGAGATCTTCTTAACCGGTATGTAAAATAAGAGCCTTTCTATGTTATCAAACTTAAAAGATTTATCCAATTGATCATAGTTTTGCTAGGCTCTAGGTTAACTATCTTTTTCGGACACTAAAATATTTCTCAAAATTGAAGTGACGTCGAAAGCTGCATTGCGACTTGGCCATCTTGGAATCTCAATTGCGCCACCTTTATCAAGGATCCCACGTATTCAGTGTCTTCAATCTACTCGTACTTGATTACGGGTCTTTAACGAATTGTTACCGACTTATGCTACGTAGATCTATCTTTACCAAAGTAATGCCAAACTTTATTCCAACTAAAAAAAATTCTTTGCGTTCTCACACGTTTGCTAAAAAAAATTAAAACCAAAGTAGCTACATAAATAACTAGAAATGGGTAATAAAATCTAACGCGATGCAGTCATTCTTTTCTTTATTCTTCACCATTCATAGCAAAAGCTCTAGAATTTCATCTCTTTTCGGCGTTTCCACCTCCTTTAGTGTTTCATCTCTCGCTGTTTTCTCCTTTTCCAGCGTTCCTCTCTTGATACAACGGACAATCCCAAGCCTTGTGTCCCTCCTTGTGGCATTTGAAGCAAGTTTGTGCCCCTGACTTACACTCTTATGGATGGTATTTTTGACATTTTTGGCATTGTAGATATCGAGATATCACTCCAGACATCTCTCCTCCAACAACATTTGGCTTCTTCTCAGGTTGGAAACTTCGTTCTTTGTCTTGGTTGTTGCGATCCTCCCATCTTCTTTTTCCACCATTGCTTAGAGATCTTGAGGCTAGCTTATCCAAGTTCAAACAAGTTGACACCGCCCGAGCTCGTTGCACAATTTCTGAGTAGGTGGTGAGATTGAGCGCGGATAGGTGTGCTCCAATCTCAGGACGCAATCCATCTTCAAATCGCTAGGTCTTCTTCTCATCCGTGTCTACTAAGTGAAGAGCATAGTGAGCTAGCTGGTTGAATTTTTGCTCATACTCTAGGATAGTCATGTTGCCTTGCTCTATATTCATTAACTCTTTCTCCTTTTGCTTGCGGAACGCTTTTGGAAAATAATTCTCCATGACCATTCTTTTGAAAATGGTCTAGGTCAAATTGGCCTGCTATTCTTGACTCATGCTGAGCTTCAGCGTCTCCCACCAGTGGTTTGCATCCTCCGTCAGCTGAAACACCGCGCAAGTAACTCTTTGGGCATCTGAGCATCCTAAGTAGTCGAAGATTCGGTCCAGTTCCCAGATCCATTCTTCTGCTGCTAGAGGTCCTCCAGTTCCCTTCAACTTGGGAAGTCCCAACTGACGAAAATGCGTCAAGATACCGTCTCCTTCCTGGTGTTGATGTTGTTGTTGATTCTCGTTATGTTGAGGTAGAACTCTTCTCAGTGCATCTGCGAGATTTTGAGCAAACCCATCTATACTGTTATTGTTGTTATTGTTATTGTTATCCTCCCCATTCGTATTGTTGTCATAATTGTTCATTGACTCCGTTTGCTCACTTTCCTCTTGGGTCGGCTGCATATTCTTCCTTAGTGGCATGATTCCTATTGTCGATCATAGCGCAAAGATTAAGTATTTTAATGAAAATTAAAGGTAACTACTTTTATTAATCCAACTCTGCTTAGCAAATACTCAATACCGAGGAACAAAATAAATAAATCCTAGATATGCTCCATCTATGGCTACAAATGCCCTTAGTCACCAATCTGCTAAAATACCGCATATGAATTTCACAAAATCGAGTTTTTCTCCTATTCCTGGGAATAATCTAAGAGTTCTTCATAAAGATTTTCTGCTGTAAGCTTGAGAGTTGTTGGAATGATCTTTAACACCTTTCGAGCAGCTTCAACTGGCTTGAGTTCACCTACTTCACGTTTAATTACCCTCCATATTCTTTAGAAACCGTACCAAATGTCTCTCTACTCCCACTTCTCTCATCCTCTTGCACCGCGTAAAATCCTGCCATAATCTTTCCGTCTGGGACATGTCTCGAGTACTAACCGAAACCCTTTTGCGTGCCCTAAAAGTCAACCTTCTTCTAAGCATCTAATAACACAATCTTTAGGGTAAATCTCGACGAGAGTAAAACATATCATCATAAAACATACTTTTTATATAATCAATAACTTGATATGAAATCATAACTTTAACTTTTACCTCTTCCCGGAGCGATGCGGCGGATATGATGATGGTCAATACTTACTTGCTTGCATATTTGTTTTAGTATGCAGAAAAGTAGACATTCTCTGATACCACTCTGTAACGCCCCAAGTTCACTTTTAATAGAAAAGGGTACGTTATCCATGCTTTTCATTAATAAAAATACTTTACATGAAATACATCGGAAGTTTCAAAGCATAGTTCGACATTTATTACATAAAATAAAGTTAAAAATAAATTAAATATTTAATCATGCCTGACCACTTGACCACCATCACCACATCTTGCCCGCTACGCATCACTCGAGACAACACCTGAAAAGATAAGTATTTTTGGGGTGAGCACTACTGACTCAGTGGGGAGTGTCTAATTATCCAAGCTATACAAAATTAAACGAGTAAATGCGAATAATAAAAGCGTTCAGTTCATAGACTAAATCATGTAGCCCGTAGGCCCTCTCTTATTCAGTCCAAAGGCCCATGTTGTGTTGTGTCATCACATAACTCGATAATAAAATATAGAGAGAATAAACAGGACAGAATCACATAAAACCCCACCTTCACCTTCATCTTGACTCGGATATAAATTAATTTAGTTTTGCGCGCTTCCTATAAATTATTTATCGTAAATTAATACTTTGCATAACATGATGTAATTAAACTGTGCATGAGACTAATCTATGATGCATGCTCAATACATAATCATATATAGTGACATAATTCTTCAATCCTATTTATTAACTAACTAACTAACATAAAACAGTACATATACATATACATATACATATACATATACATATATAAATATATATACACGTTATATATATATACCTAAATGAAACCATGCTCAACCTTTTAGTCAAATAAAAAGCACAACACATGCAACCCCATCCATATTATATATGTTTATACACGCACACACATACATATAATATATATATATATCAACACATACATATATTATATATATACACCACAAGCTCAGGCCACACACACACACACACACACGTATATACCAAAAGTATCATGCATCACTCCACAACCACATACATATAATTATATATATATATATATATAACCGTACCACTCACATGCAGACATAATCATATATATAATATTCAATCATACACACACACAAGCCAAGTATGCCTACATCTATATGACAAAAGGAGACAATTCTCTAGCAGAAATATATATAAATAACACGGTGACGCGCGGTCGTTTCGCGCTCAAAATAAATTTGTAATGCTCATGTGCCCACAGCAAGCGTAGCTAGCTTGTGACGGATCGATCCCACAGAGAGTTGATATGATTCCACCTTCGAGTCACCAATCAAAAAAATGGGGGGTTTGTGTGTGTCACTGTACTGAAAGTAAATCTGTAAAAGGAAATTAAAGACAATATCAAATAACAAAAGGTTATGGCATTTGAACTAGAATTTGGTTTAAGTATAAAACTGCCCGATCATGGGCACACCAATTTTCATACACGAATATGTCACCCAGTTATGGGGACTGGATTTCTCTCTGCATCCTCTTATTCATCCTTTCATTTTAGGCTTAAAAGTGATTCCTCGTCAAGTAAACCCCTAACCTATCATCCACCTCTCGATTCCCCTAAGAGATGTAAATGATAGGAAGCATTGTGCCTCTAGATGAACCCAGATCTGTTATATTTACTGATTTCTCGTGTGCCCACAATAACCCATCGATTCCCTTATTACTATATAAATCAACACACAATCACGATTCGCCAATTCAATCAATAGTGGTGTGCCCTCTACGCCTAAAGAGTGATTAGCCACATTGGGCATTTCATACACACACTCACGTGGAACATGTTCAAAAATTGACAGAAATCTATCATGCATTAATATGTCCATTTCGGCCTCACGAGTCCAGATTTGTACTTAAACCATTTTCATTGTTCAAACATCAGAAATAAAGATCTAGCCAAGTAGGCTAGACATAACTAAAATTGAAGAAATTAAAGACATAAAATAAATGAAAACTTACTGAATTTATTAGGCAAAAATCTCAACTCCAACGATGAGAAACATAAATATAATCCTAAGTTCCAATGGCTTAAGGCCTATTGGATTGTTTGTGGCTGCCTAAGCAGCGTACGGAAATGAAATGCAGAAAAGTAAAATTGTAGCAATGTTTCTGATATCCAAAGCTGTTAATTCCAGAAAATAAACTAGCTTAAATAGTTACATTTTTGAATTAGAGTTTTCCCAACAAACTGGGGTCTTCACTGGTTTCCAGATCCGGCATGCCCCATCCTGATCTGTCTAGATAAGCCTTATCTCAATCAAATCCCTATTTTAGCGCCTCTTAGAAGTCCAACTTATCACCAACTCTTCTTCGGATATGCAGCTATCTGCCATGTCTTATTTCCTTCAACTGAATCCCGAAATTCACGCGTGTGCCCATTCTGACCTGTGGTCGAGTCTGTACGGGCAATGTGGGCACGACATCATCTGGTCAGCTTCATCTTTATCTGATATGCCCATCCTGACTTCCGAATGTAGGATGAATGCTGAAGAAGTCCCTAGTGTCTCTGAATACGATTTATAGCTATGATATAAACATGAATAATTGGGCATAAAATGCCCCTTCCACCAGACTTGACTTCCGAAATGCCCTTTTACCGTAACCTGGTTCTTTTCGACTCAAAACAGACTAAAAAGGACATTTATATCAAATAACATGCCCATAAAAATATGAAAAAATGGACCTATCACACCCACACACTTTAGACATGATTGTCCTCAAGCATGGGATGCAACGCGTCCAGAAAAATAAAAGAAAAGAAAGGAGAAAAGAAACAGACTCAAAGCATAAGCATGCAAACTGTTAAACAGCGTGGGCACATCAACTTTAATATTCCAACAAAATTGTAAAGTTTCAGCACACCAAAAATAGATCAAAAATGAGTTTAGCTTGGTAATCCTCACAAACTCTCTTCACTCAGTGTTTAGGCTCAGTGTACACACTCAATTCAATGCATTTCTGTTACCTATTCGTCCCATAAGCTTGATAAAGTTCTACTGTCAATCTCCAGTAACCATAGATGCATAAGTATCAATAGGGCTTTTTAGGCTATAATGGCCATTTCATGTAAGGTGGGGTTTTTATTTCTGTATAGACCTCCAATTTTCCATTTAATCGATTACCCTTATGTGCTTTGTTCGGACAATAAATATTTCTTTATCTGGGCATTCTGAACACTTAAGACTAGGGAGAATTTTATTCTACCTTTTTTTTCTTTTCTTTTTTTTTCTTTTTCTTTTATTATTATTTTTCTTTTTTTATTCCCCCTATCTTTTCTAGCCCATTTTTTCTTTTCATATATCACCCCAATAATTCTGCCTTCCCCTATTTTCTATTTTTCAGGATTTTGTGATGCCCTAGCTATATATTATCATCCCAAACAAAAAAAATCTGCCAAGGCATTTCATAGGCTCAAAAGGGCTGCAAAGGTTGTGTTATTGGTGGGTCAACTTATATCACGGTGGCTTAGCAAAAAATGGCCTATATCATCTATATATGCATCAACAATTCTAAGACTTCAAGTAGAACAGTAGCAAGTTCTAGAACTCCTAAGCATAGAATGTCACACACATGAAGTAAATAAATATGTGAAATGGGCATACAGCACATAGGCTCAAATCTAACAGGGCATGTTAACTCGTTTGTCATCCCTATCTTACTATGGCATGTTGAATTTTGGTAAAGCAATTAAGTAGAAAGTCAAATGTAATGGCCACACGAACTTCACAGAAGGCATGCTTAACAAAGACACTGACCACCAACACACTTTGCACGAGGCAAATTGTTTAAACAGACTCAACAAAAATAAAGAAAACATAAACTGGAATGCCCTCACCCACACACTTAGCACGAGGCAAAGTGGGTGAAATATGGGCGACTCTAGAGAAAAACAAGAAGAAAAAAAAACCTAATCTAACGAAAAGAACATAACCAGGTTACTCGATCGCGGGTGCTGGTTAGGTGAATCCAGCATGTTTGAATTAGGCAATAAGGGCTTTCTCCAAGTGTACCAAACAGGTATCAAACTAGAATAAGGTATTTTTTATTGCACTTAGCTTCCTTGTGATCACAACAATCGCACCGTCACCTTGTTGTGCCCTTCCAGTTGGCAGATTCCTCATCTCTTCAGAGTGCCCTATTCCAAATTCTTACTTTCAAGGGATTCTCTTTATTTCTTGCTTTCTCTCCCCTTATCTTAACTTGCAAACACATATCTTATCCAAAACAAGCATAAAATTATCCCTAAACTAGTTTAATTATCTGGAAATTTTATTTAAATAAATTTAAAAAAAATAAAATAAATAAAACATGGGTTGCCTCCCAGTAACGCCCTACTGTCGTGGGCACGTCACTCCTCTGTTCAGATATTAGTGGGCTCCGCGAGCCATACTGCTCTTTCTTCACGATCTTATATATGCTCAAGCACGTAATTCGCCCACTCCACATGAACTTCCTCAATATCCTCTTGCAAATACTTGTCTTTTTTGAACTATTAGCATTAAAAAAAACAGATTACATGGCACAGGTTATACATTATACATAGGCAGACATATATATATATATATTGACATAAAAAGAAGTAATTAAATAGCTTAGGACACAGACTTGTTAGATGGGATGAAGACACCGAAACAGACTAAAAGAACTGAAAAGATACATTCTGTAAGAGTTCTATATTGTTTAAGAGCCACATAGGTTTCGGTTGTCATTGTTAGACTAAAGATTAGTGTTATAGTCAGAGTGTAGTGAAACACTTTTCATACACTGTTAAAAGGAGTCTCGGGAATGATTTCATGTGGGAACTTGATAGATAGAAATCTAGACTGTGAGGGGATCTCATAGCTCAATCCATTGAAAGAGGGTGTTCGGGTAGAACAATTATTGAGTGACGAGAGGTCAGCTACATGTAAGATCCATATTAAACGATACATCAGAGTAGTGGATTGTTTCTCATGGACCTGACAAGTCCCCCTAACATAGATCAGTTGATCGAACAGGGTTACCAAACTCTTTGTGTGCTTTATTTTTCGCTATCTACATTAAGTTCATTATAACATTTGTGAACATTATCTATCTACGTTCAAGAACATTGATGTGAACATTTGTAAAACAGATACCTCACACCGTGTGTAGTTTTAAAATTGAATGAGCGTCTGAATAGAATGACGATTCTTATAATTGATATGTCTACGGAATGAAGAACATAATGAAATATCATTTTTTTTATCTTATATAATGAATATTTTATGTACTTTCAAATTTTTTTATAATTGAATAAATTGTACGTAGTAGCTAATAAATATCAACACATGTCTTAATTTATTTTTTATATATCTAAACATCATTTTTCTTTTTTAGTATGTGATTTTTTTCTAATTTTTTTAGCAAGTTATAATTTATTTATTTTATTGAAAAACTTTATTCTAAAATATTTAATTAATCAATATATAAACATTGTATAATTTAATAAAAATATTTTTACTTCATAGAAAAATAGTTTAACATTTCAATTTTTCATTTGAATATATTAAATTATATCAAATACATAAATATTTTATATTGTATTATAACGTATTTTTATGTTATATTTATTTCGGCACCACTTTCATTTTTCTTCAACAAAATTATAAAAGCTGTCAAAATTTAATTTTAACATACATTTTTAAATATTTTTTTGAAAATAAATAAATAATATTAAAATAATCACATAATAATAAATTATTTAATTTGATTTTCAGTTTATTTTTCTAAATATGATAAAATAATATCATAAGACATGATTATGTATAAATATATCATGTATTAATTTTTTTGGTCATTGGGAATAAATAAACCCATGAGTTAGGTGCAATGACTATTCCCCTTCCTTTGGAAATAGGGATTTCATTGGGAATGGTGATTCCCGATTTTGAACCATACCAATCGTCAAAATGTGAATGAACACATGAATGATCATTCTTGTAGATCCGGAAATCCGTAATTAATTGATTCAGTTCCGAGTAGCGATCAATCTGTGAAACAAAATCAGAAAATACCATAAGAACCAAAGACCGTCAGGGGGTGACGATCGTTGGGCCTCCAACGCTCAAGTCAAGAAAAGAAGATGAGTAAAAAGAGATAAAATACGAATAATTGAAAAGTTTAATGATAATAATTTATAGCCAAAGCGTGACTAGAAATCAATGGGAACGCCATTCAATCCTAGAGGAATGTAAAAAAAAAACCTGGATGTTGAATTGCCAGTGTGGAATTAATTCAAGAAACAGTAAATTCAATGTTCTTAGGGTGTGATGTGAAGCTTATAGATATTTTAGCGTAGTCGTCAATGAGGAGGGAGGTCTCCTTTTATAGACAGAGGTAGAGGCTGGGGTTTACGTAAATTACGGGAGCAGTTGAGGCATGATTTGATTCTTTTGATCATGTCAACCCTTCTAGATAATGTAGACAACGTTATGAGGCTACTCGGTTAAACGGCAACGTTTAACTTTCATGGATCAGCGTAGCGGGCTCACGAAAAATGACCCCTGCAATTCTATTCCACCATGTCAATCATGACATTATTAATTATCATTATATATTGAATATGAATAATCACAACATGTCTTTCTAATAGTCAGTCAACACAAATAAAAATTGTTAATGCATATTCAAAGTGGGTATATTAGTAAATAAATTTAATAAATATTACTTTAAGTAGAAACCAACATAAGGGCACACCTCCAATGGAGGTATTTTTCCAGACAGATGGTGATGTGGTAAGAGATAGATCGATTGTGGATGATTAGATAGATGAAAGGAAGAAAAATTGGGCAGAAAGAAGAGAACCAAACCAAAAAATAAAAAATGAAGTGTGAAAGTGGGCCCCACCTGCTGAAAAAGCTGAGACAGCAGCAATTATTGACTCTTAACTCCAAAATGCACATATATATATATATGTATATATAGACGTGTATACATGTATATTGTATTAGACCACTCTCATCGGTCACCCCAAAAGACAAAAACATTTTTTTAAAAAAAAGGGAAAAAGTCATCAATATTGCCGACCTGATCGGTAATCCAACCTTCAGGTTGCCATCAATTTCTTGTACACGTGGCACCCTTTGATTGGGTGCCACTTAGTTTTATATATATTAATTTAAAATTTAAATAATTTATATAATTATAAAAAAAATATCAATATTCATAGTTTTTTTTTCTCTATAAATAGAGCCAATATTGATATGTTTTTAGAATTTCAAGTTTTCTCATTGTAGTTTATTTAATTATATTTTATTTTGTTTTAATTCTTGTAATTTTCATTATGTTGTCAAGTAAATTATGAATTTATAATTGTATGGGTATTTTTTTAATTATGAATTTAAAAAATATATCTAATAAATTAATTATGATTTTTAAATATAGTAAAAAATATTATTAATAATATTTTATTTAAAAAATTAAATGATAAATATTTTATGTAGATTGGAAGAAAGAGAAATTAATATTTTAATTGAATATCAGGTTGGATGAGTGTCAGTGATGGAGCGCAAATTTTAAAATATTGGGGGTTGTGGATGTGGAGGAGATAGAAATTAATATTTTATTTGAAAGTTGAGTTGGATGAATGTCACTGATGTGAAGTCTTAGGAATATATATATATATATATATATATATATATATATATGTGTGTGTGTGTATATATATATAAAAGCTACCCACTTCATTTTATTATATCAAGTTTACAATTTTCAACAACACATCTTCTTAAATCTCTCACTTTCAATACCATTTTCTATAAAATTAAGAATTTTTTCCATTAATAAAATATAATAAAAGATAAATGAGTGGATATAATAGCGGACCCATTAATAATTACTTTTTAGGTAGAATGATTAGAGAGAAATATATTAGGAAGATAAATAGATATATATTTTATGATGTGATAATAATAGCACTTAAAGTTGGACAGAATGATTATGGATGCTCTAAATAGTTAACACATTCCAAAAAGTAATCTAGCCTATATGAACGGGACGGATGGAGTATTTATTTATTTATTATAGAGGAGACTGGCAATGTGAAAAATCAGCGCCAGCAATCATAGTTGGGCTACATTGAATACGCGTCACAAAACATACTGCCCAATAAAAAGCCCATATAATTTTGGCCCATATATCGTGTATAAAATTTTATTCCGACACAATTTTTTGTATCATCTTCATTTTTTCGTTCTCTGAAACCCTAGCTCCTCTCGGAAAAACTCCCCCCGTTACGCAATCAATTCACATAATCAAATATCTCCACCGGATCTGTCTTCCTCCCCTCTCTCTTTCTCGATTTCTATTGAAGTGCGTGTACTTTTTTTGCTACGGATCTTTTAATTCTGAAAGATCGAAGGATTATTTGAATTCCTGCTTTTTACGCACTGATTTAGGTACTATTTCTTTTTCATATCGCGGTCTACTGTTTTGATATGCGTTTGAATATGTTTGTATAAAGGCACATATGTTGATTTGGTGTGATGTTGAGATGTAGTTATATACCTTTCTACCCCGATTTGGAATCGATTTTCCCCAAAAAGTTCCATTTAAAATTTTGGAATATTGTTTCTTCTCGTTGTAATCGAATTAGTTTAGGCAACAATTTTTTTTTCTGGTATCTACGTTTCTTTCTCATGGTTGGTGCGTTTAACGGATTGTATGTTCGTTTTTTCTCGATGACGCCGTGTGTTGACTTTGCCATAGTTCAGAGTGTAATATATTTTACGTGCTACTTATTTTACGTGTGCTCACAAATAGAAAGCTCTTTATTGCCCTTTTCAAGTAATTTACCTGATTTATTATCTGTTCTAGCTGATTATTATTTGTATTTATGAATGGGTTTACAAGACCTACTTTTTTATGCCTGGATTTATGCTGATGAGTTGATTTTCTTGCATTGCAGTTTTCCTTTTTCAGAAAAGCCTTGCTGTTTTTGTTGTCTATGGCCTCTTTGGATATATCTTTGGATGATATGATAAAGAACAGAAGGAATACTGATAAGGGAGGCAGAGGACAAGGCAGGGCTCGCCGCGGAAGAGGACAAGGAGGGCCATCCCGAGGTGGAAGACCATTTGGCGCCCCTCGCAGAAATCCTCTCGGAGTGAATGCTCGACCGTCAACCTACTCTATTGCCAAGGCAAGCTCGATGTCTTATGCATTACATAGACAAATCTGCTATGCTGTAGTACCTCAATGGAGGTTCTCTAGTTTTGCCTTATAAATTCAACTTTGAGAGGTTTGCAACATATTTGGTCATGGGAGATGCCCACAGTTCCTCAGGAAGAAAAACAGCTGTCATATTTAATGAATGCTCTAAGTTCCTGATGGCTCTATTATTGTGGGATTTTGTCAAGCACTTTGCAAGGATGTTTGTGAAAAGTGGGAGATTTGGTGGATGTCTACTTTGCATCATATATAGAGGAGCGTCTTACCTGAAAACTTAAGATCATTCGCCAATTTAATATCCATTAACATTTTGAGGCTTGAAACTTTTTGCCCATCTTTATAGATAACTGTTTAATCAAGATCTCTCTAGTTTGTATTACCTATCATAAGAAGGGGGAGTTTGTGATGGATACCTACTGTTTGCGATGGATGCCACTACCATACTCTCGAATTACTCTTGGGCAAGATTTCTGTCATATCTCAGTTCACGGCATCTTGCAGAGGTGGCTTCTGTCGCTGAACTTGAGAACTGGAGCTCTCACATTTTGTATGGCACTGGCATGCTGTGGGTCAAATCTCAATCCCTATGTTGACTAATTTACATATCTCAGTTTTCAATGGGCTTAGATAATCTTCTTTGATCTTTTCCATGTGACTCCTTCCTGGATCTTTGATGATATCTACTTTATCTTGAAGAGCGGTAAAATATAATTTTCTGGTCATGTGCTGACATTCACTTTTCCCAATTCGAATATGTTTTGGTTTGCTTGCATCAGCCATTCCGCAGAACCAAGAATTTGCCATGGCAGAATGGCCTGTTTGAAGAAAGTCTCAAGGCAGCTGGGCTGTCAGGGTTGGAAGCTGGTTCGAAGTTGTATATTTCAAACTTGGACACAGGGGTTTCCAATGAAGATATAAGGGTATAAATTTTGTGCGCCATTTGTCATTTTATATATCTTTGAATGGTCTCTTTGGGAAATTTGCTGAAGAAGGCTTACGACACAGGAGCTCTTTTCTGAGATTGGAGAGTTGATTCGTTATGCCATTCACTTCGACAAAACTGGACGCCCAAGTGTAAGTTTGGATTTGAGCTGATATGTTGTGTAATAGTTAGTGCAATGTTCTACAAATGTTTTAATTGGGTCCATATATATCTTCAATGAAAATCTACTTTTGTAAAATGTTATCTAGCATGCCATCTTATAGCCTATCTTAGAAAATGTTCGACTTTCTCTAGGATACTATTGTTCATCATGTATTTTTATTCCTCTTAAATGTACAACCTTCAGTCCCTCAGTTTAGTCTCGTCTACATGCACCAAAACATTGTTCTGAAGCAGACATATATGTACTGTATTATTTTTGGAATGCTTTCTCGTTACTTAATTACATGCGCTCTCTGTCCCAAAGTTTAATTTATTCAATTATCAAACAGGGTTCAGCTGAAGTGGTTTTTGCCAGGCGGAGTGATGCATTTCAAGCACTTAAACGCTATAACAATGTCCAATTGGACGGGAAGCCCATGAAGATAGAGATAGTTGGTGCCAATGCAGAAATCCCATTGTCAGCTCGTGTTAATGTAGTTGGAGGAGCAAATGGGAAGAAGAGGACAGTTGTCATGGCGTATGTACCAAAATAATTTTAACAAAATTTTCTCTTAATTTCTTTTCTATGTTGTTTTGTTTCCTTCCACATGGTTCTTTTATTCTGTCTCTGCAAAGGGTTTGTGACCAAAATTGTTGGAACTGGACTTATAGTTTGTCTGGCTTTTTTAACTGCCAATCCCCGGAGACCTGGTAGTTTATTTTTTATTTTTTCCTGAATGGGTTCTTGCTGTGTTTTTAGGTCTGGACCTGGTGGTCGTTCAAGAGGTGGCTTTGCAGCTCCAAATCGTGGTTCTGGGTAAGAAGCCAGTTAACTGTTCTCTTGGCCATGGTGTTTTATTGGTTCTTGTTTCTGCCTTGATTATAACTGGACATGACCAGTAAAATTTTGAATGTAAAATGTTTCCTTTTATATCATGTCAGCATTTACAGAGTGTGCAGGGTTTGAAAAGTTATAAGCTCTTCTCTGTCTAATTACATGTCATTATATGTTTGATGATGTGCTATCGCAATGATTTGCCAGACAAAGAGGCCGTGGTGGCTCAAACACTGGACGTGGAGGTGCTGGGCGTGGTCGTGGTGGGGGCCGTGGCCGTGGAGGTGCACGATGGAGAAAGAAGACTGCTGAGAAATCAGCTGATCAACTTGACAAGGAACTCGACAGCTATCATGCGGATGCAATGCAGACTTGATGTCTGTTTACAGGAAGGGGCCTCAAGCAATTTCACTGGTTAAACACCTTTAGCTGTACAATGTGGGTGTGATGACTGCTGCTGCAGTGGTTTTATTTTCATGGTGGTTTTGGATGATATTTTGCTTTCTGTAGCTGGATTATAACATTGCTGTTATCTTGATAGTAGAGTAGTGGCCTGAGTTTGTATTAGCCCGAGTGAATTCAGTGCTTAACTAGTTTTTATTCTGTTGCTGAAGCATATAGTTTTATCTGGTTATTTGGCAGTTAAATATGCCGGTTGCAAATTTAACACCATGTTCGTTATATTTTAATTGAGGAATCTTAAAAGTAGTTGTAAATGTGATATCTTGCCCGAGTCAATCTTATTGAAATAGTTCTTCTACCTTGAACAAATAATGGGGGATAAACAGGAAAATTTTGGATCGACACAAAATCACCCAAAATTGGGTTTTGAAGGTAGTAGGCATTGAAAATCACAATATCATGATTACAAAGTAGCAGTTGATCAAATGAAAGTCTGAGAAGGATTGTATACAAGTAATGAATGGTAAGAAATCTGAAAATATAATGCAAACTACTCTGCACATCGGTCTCACAAGATTATATTTTACCTGTTAGTTGATCCAGAGCCACTTCCCGTAACAGAATCGTCCCTCCTCAGCAGCATTTTCCCAGATTCGTTTCTATTGAAAAGTTTCTCAACCAATATATTCCAATTGGTCCTAGCATTTTTATAGAAGGATTTCTCTTTTTGTGAGACGGGCTCGATGTCGTCTTGACAAGGTTCTTTGCCCGTTGAAGATGGTTCTTCAATGGTGCCTGAGGGTTCTTCATCGGACGTGACAGCATGAGGAATATTCAAACTGACAGCTCTCTCCAATGCATCCTTGTGTTCTTTCTCTAATGTCAGCTTCCGGTCGAGTTTCTGCACTTTGGGGGGAATTGTTATAGTCTCTGCACCAAGCTCCCTCAATGTCTGCATGGTCATTTGATTTCGGTTGCAAGAATTAGGTGATGAAGGAATCAAACAATGGTGATTTGCTATAATCAATATTTCAATGATTGAATTTTTTAGGCTTCAAGCTGCAATATTATAGATGCATCTAGATGTATCAATATATCAAATCATGTTTCTAGAGTTAACCGGCAACACAAGGGGGATAAAATTCTTTAGTCCACTTTTCATGTCCTACTATTATGTCCCACAATAAAATTTAATATTTTAAAAATATTTATCACAAAAATAAATTTTATTATAGTATTACAAATCACAATCAACATTTATTCTTAAAAATTAAAATTTTTAGAATAATCAATAATAACAATCAATTATATTAACTAAAAAACAAGACATAAATATTAAAAAATAAATATAAATCCTAATTGGGTGGAATAATCCCTAAATAATAATTATAAAATTAAACTAAGCCATAACAAATTGAAATTGAAGAAAAAAATTGATGAAAATCGAATAAAAATTAAAATGGGACACTAAATGAGATAGAGAAAAGTGGGATAGAGGATTTATTTAAACACGGGGGTGTACATTAGAAGAAAAGGTAGAAAAGGAAAGAAATAACAGTCTAGGAATTGGCTTTTCTTACCCATAAGGCCTTTTCCGCCTCTCGTTCTATCCAGATAATAGCATGATCGGAGGTAGCATTGCATGACAAGACAATATGCTCAAATCTTCCATCAACGGGAATAGCAGTCCTAACCTCTGGTGGATATCTTCCACATCTGTACCATACAGCAAGTTCAGTTTCCGAGAAATAATCATGTTCGCTATTTTGGAAAGAGCGTAGAATTTACCCAAAGAACTATCTCTATTGATGATTCAACCACATCAATGCTTGCAATTAAACATATGGCAAATATTGTATTACTTAAAACTAGACTAGACTAGAGTTGCAATTTTACCTGCAAAATTTTCTTTCCACAATATGATATATACGGCCAGGTGCATATAGTCTTCTTGGATCTCTGAGCTTTCTGCCTTCAGGTATAAATGTATCCCTCAGACAGACGAGAAACAATAAGCAGGGCAAACTGTTACAGAGCATCAAGGCCTGGTTTAAACAACGGTTGAAAAGTAGCACTCTTAAGAGGCAGAGAGCAGAAAGAATGTGAGACTGCAAAGCCCCATCTGTCATCTTCACACAAATGGTGACTAATAGATAATTTACCAGAAGATGGACTTGAAGATGTCCTCCAATGGGGTGGGTGTTCTTGGCAAGAAATCATCCTGAACACCAATAACGATATACGTAAGAGAGAGCAAGAATCAAAACCCCAATCATTGTATGACTAAGCGACCTCTTATGGCATGTATCAACTATTCTCATCAGAAGATGAAAAATGGCAACAGGAAGAATGATTATAACAAAGGCAATAAAAAGTTTTTTCCATTTCAAGAAAAGCAGTTGCAATTTGCTCCTAGTCATTTATGTCTTAATTATAAACTCATTAAGTCATGCAATTACAAACTTTGCAAATTCATTATTACACCCTAGTCCTAATCTAAGTATTCCATTCAAACTTGAGAATCATAAAATCTAAGAAAGAAACAAACACAAGCTACAAGAGAGAGAGAGAGAGAGAGAGAGAGAGAGAGAGAGAGAGAGAGAGAGATAAGCCAAACATATATCATGCTAAAACCTAAATCATTCACATTGAAATAATTTAGTAGAGTATTGTTCTTGAATGAATCACCTGCAAAATAACAGAGTTTATAACATCGGCATACTTCACAGCCATGTTGAGCGACATGCACCGCGCCGGCGCCACCGCATAACACTTGACCAAACTCCTCGGAATCCCCCCCAATTGATCGCCATGGTTTACCACAATCACACTCAACAAAGCAGCAACGCCAGACCCCAACGAATGCCCCACGAAAACCATCTTGTATTCCCTCCCATTCTCCTCCCACAGCCGCCGCAACGTCTCCGACTCGGCGTTGAGCAGCCACGTCGCCGACTTCAACAGCCCGCGGTGCACGTATCCCCCATCAAACATCTGCTTTCCCAGCCGATTATCCAGCAGCAGCTTGTAATCGCTCTCCTTGGCCAAATTCAATCCCCGGATCGCCAGCACAATCTCACGAGCATCGTGGTCGGCATAGATCAAGTACGGCGGCGCGTGGCCGAGGGTTTGCTCGTAGGTGACACGCTTCACCACCCAATCGGGGTTGAGGCGGTAGCCGCCGGCGGGGGAGTATTTGGGGCAGTGCAAATCGGGCTCGTAAACAGCTAAGATGAGGCGGCAGACGCGAGGAATCGGCTCGAATTCTTCGGCGGTGGCGATGACCCAGCTGTCGCTGTCGTAGGAGCCAACGTAGGTGCAGCGCTTCCAGGCCCACCGGAGGCACCCCAAAACGACGACGCATTCTACCCCGCAAGCTACAGACATTTCATCAAACAGTTTGAGCACCAGATATTCGTGATACTCGGTTAATTGGGATCACACTCGAAACTTCCCGTTAGTAGAGCTGTAAAGCTGCCGATGATTCCTTTTGTGTGTGTTTGAGGTGTAATCTAATCTAATATATTAAATTATATTTATACACAATCTAATCTAATATATTACATACAAAGTTTACATTCTTTTGTATCAGTGTTTATTCTTCAAAACGTGAAATTGTAGAAACCATTTGACTCCGGGTTTTGGCCTTTTGGGAGAGGTAATTTAGAATAAAAAACACCACCACATTTTGTTTTTACACCACCGCATTTTATTTTTTTACTCATACACTCGACCTGTGATATTGAGGAGATTCAAACACCAACACATTTTGTTAGTCTCTCTCTCTATATATAAATGTATAAATGTTACCAATTGTTCGAGCTTTAAGATGTCATTTTACAATAAATTTACCGATCTTGTTCTTGTCAAAGAAGGTGGAGCAAAAATTTACTCGTGTATCAGTAGTTTATAGTAAAAAATGAGTGTGGATTCAATTTTTAAATTTATAAGATAAGCATATTATCTTTTGTTTTATGGAGATAGCTATTTTTTAATTTTTTTTATATAAAATATTTGGGAAATGTAGTACTGTATATATCACTATTTTTATGTGGATGTGATAAGTTAATAAGATTGAGTAAAAACATTAATAGAGATACAATTAATATACGGTGTAGAATTAATATTGACAATGACATTCAAATGTCACACGATCACATCCGAATACGAAATATGTGAGAAAATGCTAACCCTACAAATTATTATTATTCGTATGGTCTTCGTCTAAGCTTATAGTTTGACGTAGTAATAATCATCAGGCGACCAAATTAATGGCTTGTCGGTAGGAAAAAAATGTCCTTAAACACAAGAAAATTCAAGTTGCAGCAAATCTTTATAAATGTACATATATGAAAACAAAAAGGAAAATCAATTCTGTACGTGGAAGTAATTAAGAAAAGAATAATACGTACATCTTACAAGAATATGCCAACATGTGTATTTATTTTTAATATTTATTTATTGTTATTTCTGTTTGACGAGAGCAACCATTTAAACTTCGCTTGCGTGAATATTAATTAATAGAAAGAAGACAGCGTTTATTAGTCAAAAGTTTATTCATTTATTCAACACAAGATTTACCACTCACTAGTCAAAAGTTTAGCAAATGAAAGAACACAACACAAGATTTAATCAAAATATCTAAACTTGAGATTGTTTTTATGGAATAAAAATCGCAAATAGAAGATTTGAGTAGCACACGCTGCATTCAACATACTCACTCTGTTTCATAATAAGTGTCATCCTACCATTTTAATTTTGTTTCATAAAAAGTGTCATTCTACACTATCAGGTAAAAATTTAACATTTTTCTCATGTTTACCCCCATTTAATGCATTTAAACAACCATATTTAACTTATTTAATGTACTCACATAAGGGTGTATAAGTAATTTGATTGTCTAATCAATACCTTTATTAATATGTGTAATATTTGTTGGTGCTAGAAACGAAAAAATGCATAATTTACTATTTAATTGATATAATTTTCACTGCATAATTATTTTGTCCTACATGTGTAATGAAATTATAGCAATTAAGCAATAAAGTATTTAAGCGATAAAATTATGACAATTAAGCAATAAAATATAATACGGTGAGCATTTTTATTTGTATTCTACCTCTTTTTTTATTTTTATTTTTTATGTTTTATTTTAATTTTATACTTATCAATCAAAGTCCATCCTACCCAATTAGGGCTCATTATAATTTTTTAGTATTTAATTTTTTAAATAATCAATAAATAGCTAAAACTTAAAAATTAAAACACTAATTTTAATGAGGATATATTAGATAATTTAATTATTTTATTAATATTTGTGCATTTATCTGAAACGGCACTTATTCTAAAATGGAAGGAGTAACAATTTTATTTTTACAAAAAATATTATTAAAATAATAAATTTAATAGTGAGATATAAAAAATACTATGACATATATAAGATTCTCCCGCAAGTTAAAAATTAGTGGCACCTATGAATATTAAAGTTAGTGAATTTGATGCACATACATAATGTAGTAAAATGCGTCAAACGCTTTTGTATTACCGAAACTTTATATCAAATCGCACATGTTTTTTTATATTATACAAAATTCTCTTGTATTTAAAAAAAAATAGAGGTCCATTTTTTATTTCGTCGCAAATACCCTTAATTCTAAGTAAAATTGAAGTGCTCAATACCAAATGAGCAACAGTATTGTGGATCAAAATTTAAAAATGAGGAAGTTGTGCATACTTTTCAAGAATACAAGAGAATTTGGTGCGATTTAAAAAACAAAAAGAGATTTCGTGCAAAATTTCAATAACACAAGAGGGTTTGACCCCACTCATTTTATACATGTAAGTATTGTAAAAGAAACTAAAAGTACGTAGTAGCAATATAAGATCGATGCTAAAAATCAAAGAATATAGAGTTGGCCAACAATTTAAAGAGAAATGATCAACCACCATTTGATGAATAACCCCTCACTCCTTGGTTCACAAGGATTGCAAACATTTCTCATATTAGAAGCTAATCACCTAATATGTGGAACTTGGTGGAAATGGGCATGACTTAGTTACAAATTCATCTCGATCACCACTATCTTCCACTAGTATAAAATTCTCACAATGGCACCACCATCACCACCAAGTAAATTCCAGTAAAAATGGGAAGATATTTTGCAACATTGATGATGGCTATAGCCATGGCTGTGGCACCTTCATCAGCCTCCTTAGTCACCTTCGTCTTTGGTGACTCGTTGACAGAAGTCGGGAACAACAACTACCTGCAACTCTCCCTTGCAAAGTCGAACTATCCTTACTATGGACTCGACTTTGAAGGTGGGAAAGCCACAGGAAGATTCACCAATGGAAGGACTATTGGTGACATTATTTGTAAGTAAAATCTTTAACTATCTATAATATATATTATTTTTCTCTAACAATCTCACTTTAGTAAAATAAAATGAAATAAAACTCTCAGCTGCCAAGCTTGGGATTCCATCACCACCTCCATATCTATCCTTGTCTCCAACTGATGACGCGATCTTGAAAGGGGTGAACTACGCATCTGGTGGAGCTGGGATCCTCAACGACACAGGGCTCTACTTTGTAATCGTCTCTCTTCAATTCAAATGCTGTCAAAATACTCAAGTTTTTGTTGATTAATCTTGCTTTATTTTTTATGACAGATAGAGAGGCTGATATTCGATGATCAGATAAAGAAATTTGAGAGCACGAAGCAATCAATGAGGACTAAAATAGGAGATGAGGCAGCCAACAAACTATGTAATGAAGCAGTCTACTTCATTGGAATAGGTAGTTGAGGAAATAAATAAAATTAAACATATCTAAAAATGAATTGATCAGTTAATAATCTGTAATGGGGCATGCATTTAATTTGTTGCAGGCAGCAACGACTACGTAAACAATTTTCTGCAGCCGTTTCTAGCAGATGGGCAGGAATTGACGCATGATGAGTTTGTGGAGCTACTGATCTCAACTTTAGGGGAACAACTAATGGTATAATTAAAAAAAATAAAACAAAATGAATGTGTTACGTTGGAGTAAATTGATGATAAAGATGACGGGTGGTTAATTACGTTGTAGAGGCTGTACCAAGTTGGTGCGAGGAAAATGATATTTCATGGAGTGGGACCGTTGGGTTGCATTCCATCTCAACGACTGAAATCGAGGAGGGGGCAATGCCTCACCCAAGTCAATCTCTGGGTGCAGCAATTCAACTCTAAAGTGAACAAGCTCATCGCCACTCTAAATTCTCACCTGCCCTCCTCCCAGATCATATTTGCAGATGCTTATGAACCAGTGCTTGATTTAATCAACAATCCCTCTGCATATGGTAATTAGCTATATATATATATATATATATATAGATAGATATGTGTGTGTGTATAAATAAGTGATGACCCATTGTTTGCAGGTTTTAAGGTATCAAACACATCATGCTGCAAAGTAGAGACGAAACTAGGAGGGCTGTGTCTGCCCAACTCAAAATTATGTGATAATCGCGATGAATATGTTTTCTGGGATGCATTTCACCCCTCCGATGCTGCAAATGTTGTGCTGGCGGAGAGGTTTTTCAAAGCCATGTTTGCCAACTCTACTACTTCCCCTGCTGCTCCATTAATTAATTAGTAATATTAACCCAAACCTCATTTCTATAAGCAAATTGTTTTACCATGTAATAAATAACAACATTAACTCAGTTTTTTCCCTCCATTTTCCATGCTCTAGTTATCACATTTATTGAGTGAAAAAAAAACCACATTTTCATACTAAATAAATCAACTCACTTTACAAGATTACGCATTTACTCTAGACAACTAAGGCATCACTCATCATGTGATTTTAATCATTATATCGACATGATAATTTATTTAATATTTAATTGCATATTTTGAATTTACATGGCCACAGTATTTACGATTCGCTATTGGTCGAAATTGGATTGGACGCAATTTCTGTAACAAGAACCATTTGATAATTCGGGGTGAAAAAAATTTATAGTGCTTTCTTATTATTTATTTGGATACTAGAGCATTCCTATTGTTTGTTCGTATCAATTACATTTGCAGTGCAAAACCTTCAAGTTAGTTTGTGATATTTTCCAGAAATTTTGTTTTGTACTTGATCAATTGGTATTAGAAATAAAAATAAAGGAAAAATATAAAAGAAATAAATAATAATAAATAGATAAAATACAGAAGAAAATAATAATAATTGTAAAACAGGATTGGATTTAAGCTCTCAGTGAAGGGCCAAAGTTTGTCCACATGAGAAAACTGATGGGTAATTCCTCGAAGATTTTAAAGCAAAGGAAGAAAATAACATAAATGTGACATTCCACTTTGAACAGATCGACGTAGCCTTCCTCTTAAATCTAATGAAATAAGACTCATAAAGCCACCGCCGTTCAAATCCAAAGAGAAATGGCACAAACTTCCTTCACCCTAAAATCAAATCCGAATGTGCAGACCCACCAGCCTCTCTTCGGTGTGGTTAAAGCAAATCAATCATCATCGAGCAAACTCCAACCACCAAAACATTCAAATCTATATTTGAATTATAAAGTACAGAAATCAATTGCATAAACAGTGTGGAACCTAACGAGAAAACGCACGAAACCACTGCGAAAATCGGAGCTGCGTGTCCATAGGTAACAATTAATTTGGCATCGTTTCGTATTCTCTGTTTATTTTTTTATTTTTTTTCGAAAAAGAGAAATTCATAACGGATGCGAACTATTAGATAAATTTAGAAACAAAAATGAGAGTAAGAAAGGAAGAAAAACTCATGAAAAATACAAACCTATAAACCCTAGAAACAGCAACATAATGAAGTCGAGTGGCGACTAATTTGGAAAATAAGAGACGTGGGTGTTGATGATGCTGCTCGTATATATGGGTACGAATTAGGGTTTTCTTGGAGGCTTGTACTTGGGCCCTTTTGGGATGGATCAAGTTACTGACGTCAGAATTAGCCCATTATGTTTTAATCTTATAATTTTCTCAAAATATTTTCACATTGGACAATCATTTCAAATATTATAAGATTTTATAACTTTTAAGTTTTCTTAAAGACACAGTAAATTGGCATCAACTTTTTTATATATATATAAAACGAATTCATTAAAGTTATTGTAGTTACAGATTGCGATAAGGTTGTTTTTAATTAAATGTGGATAAAAAATGTTTTTATAATAAAAAAAATAAAATATATTTTTTCAGTCACACAAAAGATTAAGAGTACATTTTGCGCCTGAGAAGGAGTTAACGTGTGCATTTTGCACCCGATAAGGAACTAACAGGTGCTTTTGCTCATTTAAATTTCGAACCCTTACAAATTTATCATTTTTTTTATAGCAATGCTACAAATTTGTCATTTTTTAGCAATCCAATTTCAATATCCATATATGTGCAAGAGCGTTTTATACAAGTCCGTGAGCCAAGAATTCCACACATATATTCAAATTATTTCAATACAAACTTCAAATACATTATTGTTCCCTTGCACTCAGTCATTAGACAAAAATACCAAAAAACTCAATACTGTATCTAGTTCTCCCTACACAATGTAACAAGAAATCCTCAAAACAGAAGTGCAACACAACCAATTAATCCAATCACAATTATTTTTGTAGCTGAAAATGCATCGCCATATCCATAGGCAAAGCTAGCAGAAGAGTATGAACTCTCAGAATCCATAGCCGGAACGGTGGTACTGTTGATCATGCTCCCATTCTTATCACTGCATCACAAGCAAATTCATTCAATCATCACTCTGTTTGCGTGTGTGAGGTTTATATATAAGTAGTTAATTAGAATTTATACAAACCTCCCAGTTCCAGAAAATGTGCATGAACCATGACCTGCATCAAGATTTAAGATGACAAACCAACATTAGACTATCAAATATACATATATATATATATATATATATATAGTGTTTCTTTATCAAAAGTTTGTGTATCATTTACTTGGAGTCGTGGAAGTGATCGTAGCCACCCCATTGAAATCACAGCTCCCAGCAGCCTTCCCCATCTGTCGATAATAGGAGTCGAATGCATACGTGGCGTGGGCGGATAATGTGTCCGGCTCAAAGCACGGTTGCCCCGGCATTAACGCCGAGCAGTCCACTTTTCCCTCTCCACAAGCCCAGTCCAACGCAGCCTGCACCATTTTCTCGTCAGCCCCTGCCTTGGCAATGCAGTAAGTTTGGTTTGTGCTCTCACTTTCTGAGCTACTGAATTGGATGGTGTAAACGGATAATCCATTTGGCTTGAACAAGCCCCAATCCTTGTCATTTAGCTGCCCCGGTTTCATATCTTCATTGTAGAGCTCATAAATGTAGGTGCTGACAGCAATGCCAGGGTGTCCAGGAGTTCCAGTTTTGTTCAGCACATGTTTCACTAGATTCGTGTTGTATGTTCTTGCATTGTCTGGTGTGGCGTCTGTGTCTCCTCTAGACGGCCAGCCTGTCTCGGACACGACTACGGGGACATTGGTGATGTTGAGATTAGCCATTGCAAAGTATGCAGCGTCAACCATTGCATCGAAGGCATTGGCATAGTGAAGACTGGTGTTCACATCCATGGCTTGTTTGTTTGTCGGGAGAGGCTTAAATAGCGCGTAATCTAGTGGTAGTGGGACGACACTCTCTGATTGCATGTAGTTGAGGTAAGGAAATATGCTGATCATGAGGTGGGAGTTTGTTGATTGCAAGAACTTGAGCATGGGGAGCAGAACCGGGCTCAAAGACCGGTTGAAGAATGCTTGAGAGGGTGGGAAAGAGTTGAGGATAATTGTGGAGGCGACCGGCGAAGAGACTTTGATTTGTTTGTCAAGATTGGATGCAACAAGTGCTAAGTGGATGTTTTTGAGGGCATTTATGAGCAGAGGTGTTGGAACGACGTCGGAACCAACACAGATTGTGGTGATCTTTGTGGAAGGATAATGTGCCACGACGTTTTGGGAAATCCATTTAGCTGCAGTGGAATTGGAGTGAGCAATGACTTGGATTTGGTCGTTAGGAACAGAGATTGCAACTGTGATGCTTGTGTTGGCTAGTGCACTCAGCATCTTGCCATCTGCGTTGTAGAGGCGTACGTGCCCTATTTGTTGGGCTTTGAGGAGTGCTGCTACCTCGCTCGGCTGTGGCATTGTGGAGACGTTCGTGCCTATGTTCACACCAACGAACACCTCTGCATAATGCACGTCGTGTGTATAATATGACATCATCAACTCGTGTTTTTTTAAATTAAAAAATAGATTGCAAGAATGTGATGGATTGGATTGTACCTTCTTCAGCAACTGCGGCTACAGCTGAGACTGTAAAAAACATAAGAAACAGCACTGATGTCTCCATGCTTATGGATTCTTCAAACTTGGATGCCCCTTAATGCACAAAAGCTAGGAAACTTGAACGATAAAAAGGCCATGGAGCTTGCTAGGGAAAAGGGGAAAAAAAAGTAAATGGAATAACAACTTTTTCAGAAGATGAAAAAGAGTAGAGCAAATGCAAAAGCAAAAGCAAATTTAGGAGGTGAAAAATGGTTGAGAATCAAACAGAAACGTAGAATTCAGATTATCCAAACTTCAAAGAATCATCATCTTCTTCTGGTTCTTCTTCTTCTTCTCTCTCTTTTTTCTTTTCTCTTTGGAAATGAATCTTTTTTTAGGAGCCAAAGTGACTGTTTTGTTCGAAGCTTCGGAATTGACTCTGAGAAAAACAATTTAATTTGTCATCGGTTTTCATGTTGCAGTTTATGGTGTTCCACCTCATATTTCACTATTAAATTAATTATAATATAAATAATCATAATAAAAATTTATATAAAAAAAAAGAATTAAAAAATTATAAAACATGATTTTGCAAAAATCAATCAAAATGATAAATTATTAATTGAAAAATAAAAATTAAATCTATATAAGTATATAATAACGACTTCGGATCTGAAAATAGAAAAATATGGTTTTCCCGCTTTTTTGCATATTTCCAAAAAAGAAAAAATATTTTATTTTAAAAAATATTTTTTATTTGTAAATAATTAAATATTAATATATTATAAATATAAAAATTTTGTATGATACAAATCTATAATATATATTGTGTTCCACTATTAATTATGGTATATACACACACACATATCAATAAAAGTATCAATTATAGATAGTGCATATATTCTACGAATGCATATTTAATTATTTATGTATATATTGTATGTAAATGAATCATCCGTATATATCAATCAATTATGACTGTTTTAGAAAAATGGAATCAACCAACTATGAAAGCAATAAGCACAAGAAGTGTATTATTCTTTTTATGTAGATTATATATAAATAATACCCCTTATATATTTAGATATATTATAAATAAATTTATAATTAAATTTTATATCTTCTTAACATTTAATAACCTTATATTATATAGATATAGTTACGTTAATGGGTATATAGAATCAATCATCAATATATAAAATAATGTTATCCAATCAAAATTTAATTGTATAATATATTAGAATATTTTATAATTTCAGAATGTTAATATATATATATATAT
The DNA here is from genome assembly GCA_026008535.1 of Perilla frutescens. NCBI lineage: Eukaryota > Viridiplantae > Streptophyta > Magnoliopsida > Lamiales > Lamiaceae > Perilla > Perilla frutescens. The sequence continues at coordinate 6,971,797 of BRKX01000008.1, read as the reverse complement.
ATATATATATATATATTGTAAATTCGTGACCTTCACTGTCTAATGCGAAGAGAGACATTTCAAGTTCAAAATCCACCACTCTCCTTCCCCGCCCCAACTAAAAAATAGAAATATTCCGAAATTTGTGACTTTTTAAGTTTTACACATATTTGATTTCTTTTTTTTTTTTGGATGTCGAGGGTAACCCGCAGCCGCTACCGTGGTGCGCACTGGGTAAACCCCACCCCTGTGTAATAGCCTGCAAACCTATACAGGGAGGTAAACTACACTTGGCAAGCCAGGTGTGACAGGCTCACACCTAGTGGTGTTGGTGGTGGGTCGAACTTGAGACCTTTGGCCTCAAGAAACACCACTCCACCACTAGGCCATCCCCAAGGGACACATATTTGATTTCTTCGTCATAATATTTTTGTCCAAACATAAAAAAAATTAGCAATTATATATTATCTCATTGTATAAATCACTTATTCACATTAAATTAATCAATATTATAAAAATTTAAAATATGATACCCGTGCATTGCACGGGAGGAATTTGCTAGTATTAAAAATAAAAAGAACTATCAATCCAAGATCCAAAAGATGATTATCTATGGATATAGATCCTCAAATATTTTATCAATTCAAGACTTGAAAAATCTAAAACTATTAATTTAAGGCTCCATTATTTAATGTCGTTAAAACTCCATCCATTAAAACCTTCTCCACACATAATATTCTTTACAATTAAATTAACCACAAATTTATACAGATTTACATTAATTAATTGAATTGAGCAGAAAAATAATTCAATTTTGAATTATGAAATTAGTTGAATTAAGCAGAAACCAGTTCAATTTTGAATTATAAAATTAATTGAATTAAGCATAAAATAGTTCAATTTTGAATATAAAACTAAATGAATTTTTAATTATTTTTCAATAAGAATTCATTCATTAATTATCTATTAAATATAGTAAATAAATTATTGAAAATTAAAAAAAAATTGAAATACATGATTTTTAAGATCCTAGCTAGATTGATAGTTATCATCTTTCAAATTCTAAATTATTAATTTTCATCTTTCAGAAACTGAATTGATATATCATCCATCTTTTTAGTCCTAAATTTACAATTCTCTAGTTCTTATCGAACACAAGCCACTCTTCTACAGTTATTACATAGCCCTCGATTCATCACGATTTAGTTGAAAGCCTTACAATATAATATGGGCCTAATAAGTATGGCCCATATTGCAAGGGTATGTTGCCTGAAAGCCCTAACAATGTAGACGTATTAGTTTTTTTTTCCTCAAAAAATAAAAAATTAAGACTGTTTAAACTTACAGAAAAATAAATAATCCTCGATTGTAGGGAGAATGATCATGAACTTATATATATATATATATATGTGTGTGTGTGTGTGTGTGTGTTCATTCTTTTTAATGCACTTCTCTTTCCTCTTAAATCTACATCATTTTTTTGGATATATCTATATATATGACTATTGTTATGCATTCCAACCCCATACTTCAATTTATTAGTCGATTTTTATGTGATTATGATGTCATCATTACACTGTTTATACATGCAATGCTTATATAAATAATAAATGGATATCATGCCACCTGATTCCAACTTTCTTTAATTGAATTTGAACTATTAATACCCAAGAAATTTGTAAGTCTTCTCCTACAACATAAAATATTACTTGAGCCGCCGCCAAGGGTGATCCGTTAGAAAGGATGATCTTGTGATTGAAAATATATGAGTTTGAATGGTGTAACCTTTTAAATTGAAATATACAAAACACATGTATATATGTATATATATGAATAATGATAGCCGATAGAAAAAAAAATGCAATAAGAATAAATGAAAGAAAAGCAAAGGTTCAATTATAATAGTTTTTCTATAAAGTGTATGGCCTGCTGGAATCAATATAAATTGTAGATTCAATCCATTCCTCATAAAGAGCGTTTTCTATTAACTCGATCGAAGAAATCAATGCCAAATATTTTCCACTAGCTAAAGACCTTTTCATCCCAACAAACGAATTAAAAAAAGAGATTGCCAGAAATTAAATTCCCAATCGTAACAAACTCATAAAAAGCTAAGAGACGAAGTTGAAGAAAAAGGTACGTAATAGTGTCAGGGTGAGTGTTAAAACATAATTGAAACAAGTAGGCAAATTCAATTGGGCATTGAGTAAAGTGCTCCCATAATAAAATGTCTTCCCCATTCAATTTTCTAATTGGCCCAAATCCTTAAAATGCCTACACCTAGCCAAGAATCAAGAACATTGTAGAAACTCAAAGCTAGTGCGCTACCACACCCCACATTATATATTTATATGTGTGTGTGTGTGTTTACATGCAAACAAATTGGAGGGATATTGTTTTTCTGTTTCCAACAAACATAAAGTCCTGAGCCCATTCAATAATTACAATGCAATCATTGTGGAAAGTGATGGGGGATAAGATGAGTATTTATAGAAATTGGGAGCTAGACGTAGTATAATATCATACACTACGTAATATAACTGTTTTTATTTTTATTTTTTAATGTGGAGACTGACCCGTAACTACTATCTGAAAATAAAATTAGATGTGACAATCTCATGTCTAGCGGTATTAATGAGATTCAAACTCGAAATTTTCGTTATCAAGCTCACACAATTCCACCACTAGATTGTCCTCAAAGTGCAACTTTATATTTTCTTTATGTTCTTTACAAGTCGCGTCATTATGATCTATGTTAGTAAGCAATAACAAATTAAACAAGTTTCATATGCACGTTCAATTTAATTAATAAAAGTTAATAAAGTTTGTTTTAGGCAATCGACTAAACTGATTTACTACTAGACCACCCAAAGAAGTTCAATATAATATTTTGCTTCATATACGTACCAAAGAGGACATTTGTGCTATTGCAAATAAGTAGAATATAATGACACATATGTGCTCAATCCAAATCTAATTATTCGTAAAAATGTTATTTTAATAAAAGCAATATCAAGTATTTTATGCATTTTGAAAAAAAAAATCGAATAATAAGGCATATTTTGAATAATACAGAAGTAAAAAAAAGCTACATAGTTTTATAAAATAGATCTTTTAATAGAGTTAAAATGAGATTCCAGATTTTTGTCGCGTGGTAAGAAGTCAAGAGAAACATAAAAGGGGGAACTTGACATATGGACAAGGGAGGATGTCCCAGATATAATAATAATAATAATAATAATAATAATAATAATAATAATAATAATAATAATAAGGGTTAAGGTCCAAATAGGCCCCTGAACTTATTCGGGGATCAATTAAGCCCTCTAACTTTTTTTTTTGTCTCAATTGAGCCCTTGAACTTTTAATTTGGGCTCAATCAAGCCCCTCGTATAAACGACGTCAATTGATCTGTTAAACCCACACCATCTCTTAAACCCACACCACCCCTTAAACCCGACCCGATTTAGCTCAAACCCAATTACCCGTCTTCTCTACCGGCTCCCTCACCCCTGTCGATAATTCAAACGACGGGTCTCACCCTCCCCTCAATCCCGGCACCAGCGAAGGCTTCCCGCAGTGCGGCCGACCTCTGGCAACCTCTAATTCGCCGATTTCTGCCCTCCCCGACCCTCAAAGCCGCTGCCTCATACCTCCTTTATCTCTCCCACAGCCGGCAACATTTGATACTCGCCGGTCGTCTTCGGGGTTCTCCCCATCGACCTCGTCATGATTGGCAGCCTTCCCACAGTCTCCCCATGATTCTGCCATTAATCCCCAACACCCATCTCTTCCCGTCACTATTCCGGTTCCAAAAACTCAAAAATTTAGTTCTAATATCGATAATGGCGGCTCCCTGCTTCTGGCCGATCCTCCCGCGACCTCCCAGCCTCCGCAGCCGCCATCTGCCGGCACTTCAATCCCTTCACTGGCGACTGCAACGCCCCATCCCTTCAGCCATGGATCTTCAACCTTCTCAGCCCCCAATCGTTTTTGGGGCTGGTTTTGAGGCGGGTTAATTGATTTTGGGGCGGGCAAGCGGGGCGGGTTTCTTTTGGGACGGGTTTAATTTTTTTAGACAAACACAAAATGACGTCGTTTTGTGTGACAACTAACGTCCCGTTTATGAGGTGCTTGACGGAAGGGCTTGATTGATCCCAAATTAAAAGTTCATGGACTTAATTGAGACAAAAAAAAAGTTGGACGACCTAATTGGTCCCCCCAAATAAGTTCAGGGGCCTATTTAGGCTTTAACCATAATAATAATAATAATAATAATAATAATAATAATAATAATAATAATAATAATTTATTGTTATATAACATTTGTGTTTATTTTCTAATTGTCAAAATAAATAGATAACAATTATTTATAAATTTTCGGCAAACCAATATTTTTTAACACAGTTTTAACTGATTTATTTTTATGACAATTTATCCCTACAGTTTTGTTTAAATATATGTATATATAGATAAACCCTGATTATAATTGTAATTTGAATTGTCACCATTTATCTCGTAGCAAAAACAAAAGAAAATTTCTATATATAGATTAGAAATAAATTTCAAGCTAAATCAGTAAGAACTTAATAATCTGGCCTCTAATATTTATTACATTTATTTTATGGATATATATCACACGATCCAACGGTAAGTTTATGAAATATAAAATTGATTTAATAATAGCGAAAAGATGATCGTGATTCGTGCATGTGCATAGAATAATTTGAGTTGGGTGAAATAGTCTTGTGCGTCAGCTATACATCACACACTCTTTTGCTCATGTCATATATATAAACAAATCTAATTTAAGAAGAAAATATATATTTTTTGGGGTTAACTTGTCTTTCTTCACATTTTCATTTTTATTACAGATTCATTCATTTGTTTTTTATCCTCCTAAACATGTTATAAAATTATCAGCATCGATATATATATATATATAAGTATTTTTTAAAAAAGTTAATTAGTTGTTATGATTTTTTCAATAATCTTATTAAAAAAATACAACAATAAAAATATAAGAGCAACTCCAGTGCTAAGCACCTATTTGGTGCAGATTCTGCACCAAATAGGTGCAGTTTCAGCACCAAATTTTTTTGCAGCTCCAATGCTCAACACCAAATTTTACACCAAATAAGAATATTATTTTAAAGATTCTATTTTATTTTATAATTGAAATATGAATATGGTTAATGATTTATTATTTTTTTTAAATGATTGATTGTCCAAAACTAATAACTTTTAATTATATACTTTCAAAAAAAAAAATGCTATTAAAAAATTATGTACTATTAAAAAAATTATAACATATAATGTGCTTAGAATAATAAAAGTACTTTAAATGATCATCAAATGCTTACAATTAGTGAAAATATTTCAAAACTACAACACTTATGAAAATACATATATTTTGGCTTTAATACTCATAATTAGTATATTTTTCCCACATATGTTTCATTAATGCATTTCGAAGCGCAATATGAGCATCTTTGTTCTTGATTTCTCTATATCGAGCCAAAAATTCGTTGAACAGAATATTATCATTTGCTGGCTCCTCAACAATTGGAGTCAATATTTCATCTCGTTCCTCAAATGGAGCACTTATATCACGCTCATCTTCAATGATCATGTTGTGCATAATAATGCATGCTGACATTATATCATATAATATGTCTTTATCTAAGAGGATCTAGAAATGATTTGTAATGTGTTTTTTTCAAGTAGTTTTAGTTAATTGTAGTGTATTTTTAAGTTAATTTTTAGTAATTTGTAATATGTGGGACTTCATTATATCCATTATGTTTAATTAATTGTGCTTTTATTGAAATTATTTATTTATTTAGATGATTTATAATTTAAATTAAATGAATATATAATTTATAAATTAAATTTATTAAATAATCTATTTAAGTGAATATATAATTTATAAATTAAATTAAATTTATTACATAATCTATTTAATAATGATTTTAAATAATAAAATAATGCATTAAATGATGTGGGATCCATCAGCACCAATTTAGTGCAGCACCAAATTCTACCCCAAATTTGGGCAGGATTTGGTGCTGCACAAAATTAATGCAGCATTGTTGTGAGTTTCAATACCAAATTGGTGATTTGGTGTTAGCATTGGAGTTGGACCATTCTCTTTAGAGTGTTGAATATGATTATTAAAAAAAAATAGAGTGTTTAATATGACGCATTTAACTTTGCTTTATCATGTGGGAACTCACAACTTTAGTCACCTGTGATAGAAATCTATTTTGGCTTATAAAAATAAATTTGAGTTGATTACACATACATCCTTTGGATTTTGGTGGTTGTAAGTTGTTACAAAGTTATTTGAAATATTAAATCATGTAGGTTATACGAAGAAGATCAAAGATGCTAAAAAACATTTCTCTTATTTGCAGTAATGGAATTAAATTTTTGTAATAACTAAGAATGAGGTATAGTAGAAAAAGAGAATTTCTCGAAAGTAAGTAATTAGAACCTTTTTTTCTTTAACTTAGGCCAGAATCCAAAATGAATTTAGCCGGGGTGACGGACGCACGACGTTTTCATTTATTTATTTATTTTTATTGATCCGCACAATTCTTTTTTAATTGGATGAAAAAGGAGGTAGGTGGATTTTGGGCTCAATACGTGTCCGTACACATAATTTTCACAGCTTGAATATTTCCGATATATCTAACTAAATTAAAATAAAACATAATTGTTGCAATCGGATCCCCTATTACACGATTTGTGCTGCCCTCCTTATTCCAACATCAAATTGTGAGAGTTTTTTTTATATATTTTTTTTCTTCAATTTCATTTTTTTGTAATTTTACAATAATTAATTAAGTTCCATTCTGCCCAATTAACTAGACTATATAATTATTTTTTAGTATTTAATTTTTAACTAATAATTATATTGCATGATAATTTTTTAATTCATTTTTTTGTGATCAATGTTAAATATAATTGATTATATTATAACTAATTATCATTTTTATAATAACTATTATTAAACTCAAAATTTAATAGTTTAACACATAATGTGTGATAGGGGATCCGGACTACCTGCTCCCGCCAAACTAATTAACTACCAAATTCAAACGACTAACCGTCCATTCTCCCCCAATTCTCTACATGTATATGTATAATTTTGTATATATATGACAATGACATGTAGCTCGTTTTTGTCTTAGTTTTAGGTTTATGTGTTTTGTGAAATGTGAACTCTTAAACATGAAAACTATACGTGTATGGTCCATACTCTTATTTTTGTGTTTTTAGCCACCTGTGGCTTTACTCCTGTAGCAGTTCGTTGGAACTAAAATTCATTTTCCTAAGTGCACCCAATCAAGCTCTTGTTCTCTAATAGATTAGATGATTAATTCTAGATTTTTCATCAGCAACCTTTTTTTTTGTTCATAGAAGAATGAGAAAGAAAAAAGAATAAAAACATGAAGGAAATAATGATGAGGAATAAAGTATAAGTAAATAAATCAAAATTAAAAAAATTAGATAAATAATCCATAGCTACTCGTACAATATTCAAGAGCCGATGATACTATATTTTATGCATGCTAACAAAAAGACACCTAAATTTTTTAAAAATAGACAGAAGTGGGGTCCGCTTTCCACTTAAAAAAAAAACAGTAGAATTTTTGCGCATGGGGGGAAAGGGAAACCATCCCCTGTGATTTGGTAACCGCCCCAATATGGACCTGGTTCATGGTCCTTTAATTTGCTCATTTAAAAAAATAATAATAAAAAATAAATCACTTTAATTATCATGCATTTTACAATATCTACAGTACAATTACATATCATATTATATTATATATATAATAACACGTAACCGAAATTTATATTTAATGGAACAAGGATATAGAGATTTTATGATCAATATAAATTTTCCAAATAGCCAATCAAAAAAATAAAATAAAAAAAGCCTAAATAGCAGAATTTCATCACTACGAGTACGTGTTGTAGCAAATTATCCGTAGTAATATAGGTTAATATCAATCAACAACTTGAAAAATAATGGTAGCATTTTGGATTTAGCGTATTGGTTATATGTTATGTGCGTTTATGTTTCTACAAATTCAAAAAATAACTTGAAAAATAAAAATCATCAATTTATAACTTAATGAATGAAACTATTATTTTAAGACCTCAATAATCAATATGCATTTTTATTTTTTATTTTTAATTCTTTATTAAATTAACATATAATTTGTGAATAAGTTTTATTTTATGGAAAAATTAATATAAAAAATTCAAAATACATGACTTTTGAGTTCTTAGATAAAGATTTTTTATGTATCATTCAGATTAATTGATAGTATTTATCTTTCGAGTTTCGGATTGAGAGTTAACCTATTTTTTGGGGTCTAAATTGATAAATTGATCGTTTTAATTTAAAAATTTATACCATGTTTCGTATGATCAATATTATGCATGTATATTTAAATAAAATAAAATGCGAGGTGTATTTATGGATGATTGAAATTGGATGTACTATGTCTATGGACACCATTTGTTATATTAACTACTGATATATTTTTTATAATTGATCATTCTAAATTAAATAATATCATCTGGGATTGTTGCTGAAGATAAGTCTAGCAAGGAATTTACACTTTTTCTCCCTGTGGCTCAAATTCCACCTTACATAATAAAATATATACAAAATTTAATTTGCCAACCTCTATATCCCTTCTCTCTCGTAGGATAGGTACTAGTACATAGTATATTTACCAACCAAAACTTTTTCTAAAACAATCATTATCAGATGAGATTATAATTTCTACACATCTCACTGTTCCACTATAATTTGCTTTTCCATTTTTTTTTCTTTTCTGTAATATACCCTTTTGGATAGGGGCAAATGTCATTGATTTGGGATATCCCTCTTATTAATTAATTTCGGGAAAGTTTTATTTCTTTTTACAGATAGTTGGGTGGGGTGGGGGGGGGATTTAAAAAAGAAATATAAAATATATTTTTTGACTAAAAATTATATACATATGTTTTTTTTTTAAATCGGAATATGAATAATGTATACACACGAAATACAATGAAATGAGAAGGAATATACGGAATTCAGTCTGTTGCTAGGACACTAATTTTTTGTAGTGGTACATGGGAATGCGAATAACATATAATTTTAATGTATGTGTATTAATTTGTAACAAATCCTTTTTTTTTTTTTCAATTCTTATCACTTTAATAATAATAACATGAAATTTGACACATTAAAAAAAAGAAATAACGGAAAATTTAAGCACACGTAACACATGCGATTAATAATTATTGATATACATGTACACATTTTAATTTTCGACCAAGGCCACATCATGTTGATGTCATTCTAGGTAGGGTTAGATAGGGGCATTTCGGACCTTCTGATGAGACTGCGACGCAAACAACTAAAAACTTGACCTAAACACGACTATCATAATTAGAATGTCGAATTTCGTCTTTATATAATATAATTACAAAATTACAACAGTAATGATCACTCATTTCAAAACATAAACCAATCGTGTCAATAACTAAAACACACTTTTCTTACATGACTAAAATCCATGACACATCCCTTCCACCAACTTGATTTAACATAATCTATTTTTAAAATTACTTCACCACCAAATGGGTCAAAATAAAAAAATTACGGGTTCATTGCACTTTACCGAATGTAATAGGAGTTACCCATAATGTCACAACATATATTTGGTGTGACATGATCTACTTAAATTTCAAACACATTATAAATGTTCTCATGTGACGTTATATTCAAGTATCATATTAGATCCGGGGTATAAGAAGACCCACGATCAAAATGGGTAGGAAATGATTTGTCCTCAAGTCTTTGGCACTTTTGACATCAAGCAAATAAAATAACATTATTAAATCATGATTAATCACCCATAATTACAATATCTTACAAGCACAAAGGGTGACGATCAAATTTCCAAAAGAGAGAAAAGAAATGAAGAAGGGGGTGTGTTGCATTAATAATTGTTATCCTATAAATATGGTCCAATATTTCAACTTTTGAGAGTTTGTTGCACTGAAATTGGATTTCGAAGACATACAAATGACAGATATGAAATCCGATTAAACGAATTAATTCTGTCTTCGTTGCTTTAATTTGGTGGCTGTTATGGAATATATATTGCATGTAGTGATGATATAAGCGATAGTGATATATATACACAGAGAAGACAATTGGAAAAGCAATCATCCATTTCACTATTTTTTGTGGGTCTTATTATTCACTAACATAAAATAATTGGCTGATTAAAATGTGTTCGCAATCGCATGTTATGCTTATGAAATGCTTACAACAGCAATGTTTCATCTCATTTTGTGCCCTTTTCAGTTTATTTATTTAGTACTAAGTTGGTGAACCCGGCCATGCTCAATATATAGTAGATTGGTTTGTCGTTCTCATCTAATATACAGGTCGGTATTGCACAAGAACAAAGTATATTCAATTCACACTTACGAATAGTGATTGCGGATTAATCAAAAATCAAAGTAAATTCGCTTCAATCCAGTTTAGCTTGAAGTATTAAGTTATACCAAATTGATCTGGTTTAACTTTTGCGATTGATTTTTTTTTTCCTATAAATTTTTTACTCAATTAATTAAACCATACCGATCAAACGCACATCTGAAATGTGCTGTAAAGATCGTCTCAATTTATGCAATCACGTATCCAATTTTGTTGTTCCAATTTAACATTTATTACCAAAAGTAACTACCAATTCCTAAATCAATGTTAGCTCTTTAGTTCTTTTTCTTTTTATTTATATACGGGTGCTTTCCCGGATGTTTTATGGTCGGACATGCCGCCTTTTGAACGGTTTCACTAGTCTTCTTAATATAGTCGTCTTTTTCCTAAAAAAAAATCCTAAATTATTTAAGAAAATCTTACTTTATCTTAACTTTGGTTGTAATTAATCCTTTAAAATATATATATATATATATAATATCATCTAAAAATATCCACATATAACTTTCTTGTTGTGTACATGTTCAATTAAGTATATTAAGTTGATTGAACAACTTGAATCTCATTATATCTGTTCCCGTAGATTGCACGTGAATACGTGATTGTATTTGTACTAAATACTAATCCTACAAAAATAAGAGTGTGAAAGGAATCATTCTTAGGTAGATATACTCGCATTAAAAAAGCGTTAGTCTAACTATACGGCAACAATTTCACGCTTTCACACACGGATGGTGAACGCGTTTTTTACCGATTTCAATTTAGTTCAACTCCCACGACCTCACTATTTTCATAGATATATCAGTACTTCTGGAAACGCGTTTTTTCTTTCAAATAGAACTTTCCTCAAACTAAATCCAAAAGGGAAAATTTATCCATAAAAAAATCCAAAAGAAAATATTTTTCACGAAAATGCTTTTATATGTATGAGTAGAGATCTCTAGTCCCAACTTGTGTGTGTCAACCGTGTACCAACATTAAAATTGTATATTGTTACTAATTTTTTTTATAAAAATAAAATTTATTATATTACAACGAATCATAATTAATATTTATTGCTAAAAATTGAAATTTTTAAAAAGTATGTACCCTAAGTTTGGAATAATCAACCGCAAAAATTAATTATATTAACTAAAAATAAAAATTAAATATTAAAAAATAATTATAAACTCTAATTGAGTGGAACAAATCCTAAATAATAATGTCAAATTATATTAGACCAAAAGAAATTAAAATTGAAGGGAAAAAATGAAAGAGAAAGTAGTAATTTTGATATTTGGCACACGGTTGACACACATTAATTGTGTGTGTAGGGGTAGGTGAAAACCAATCATAGTGTATGAACTAGGACCACATTTCACACCACATAATCCTCAAAAATCAAACGTCCATATTTGATTAAAAGAGTCGTGGCAATTCTGTAATATTTGAAAAAAAAATGGGCAGGGTATTAATGTAATTTAGCCATTTTTATAAAAATTGCGGAGGTTGTCATGCTAATGAAATATTATCATCATGCTAATGAAGCAATATCGTGATACTAATTAAAATTTTCTAATATTGTTGGCGAAAAATATATTCTAAAAATAATTATAAACCTAATTTGATTTAATAAACGCTAATTGAATGGAAAAAACCCCTTAATTGGATGACATAAACCGTGATTTGATGTAATAAACCCTAAACGAGTCGAAATAAATAATATCAATAATGTATATGTACTATGCTAGCATTTTGATTTTGCTTCATCATCACTGTGAATACACTATATTAGCAAATGATAATACTCTGTCAACATACGTTATAACCCATAATTAGATGGAAGAACCCTAATAATCAATTATGAAGTACAAAAAAATTAAATAAAAAAACTAATTATTAATCATAATTAGATGAAATAAATCATAATTGAGATTAAATAAACCCTAATTGAGATGAAATAAATCATAATTGAAATTGATTAAACCATAATAAATTTGTACTACACTAGCATTATGATAATTCTTCATTAACACATTGAATACATTATGTTAGCATATGACAAAAAACTTCATTAGCATACATTATGATAATGCTGGCGAAGCATTATTATAAGCTAACAAAAGCATTTACAATCTGGTTTTGCATAAAAGTTTATCTTTTGTATTTTTCGTCCATATTTTTCATCTAAATATTGTCTTTCGACATTTTAAATGAAAGAGCATGAAGAGAGTTTTAATTTGATATATTTTTTTGCATGCATTGGATTAAAAACTAGCAAGTTATGATCGTTTAAAGTTTTAATTCTTTTTAAATTCCTAACATTATCAATTTTAAAGGTTTGGACGAAAATAACAATCATTCCTTTGTTTTTTGCTATATTATTTACGAAATTACCACCATCTTTTTTATTAAATTTCAACCATTAGATCATTAAATTGGATGGTGGGGATGTGCTCCTCGTTCCCATATTAGGAAAAATGTCTTATTCGATACCCACACACACACACACACACACACACACACACATATATATATATATATATATATATATAATAAGAACAGTGATTTTCAGCTAGATTCTGGTTAGCCAGAATCTTTTATTATTTTTAATAATTAATTAATTTAATTAATAAAACACTAATTATTCAATAAATTTACACTGATGCCCTCCATAATAATTAGGGCAATTCTATATGCGCTTCAATTCAGAAGAAATCGAAGATGAAAAAAAAAAAAAAAGAAATGAAGAAAAGAAAGAAGATGAAGCTGCGCCCCTTTCTTCCGATCCGCTTCTGGAATGATTTTAATAATTAATTACAAATCACTAATTTCATGACAGAAGGATAATATAGTAAAAACATAACATTTAATAATTAACATAATTAATTTATTAATAATACAGTTTTATTAATCATCAAAAAAGCCAGAATTGGGCTGGCTAGCATTATTCATATAATAATTGTATAATAATAACGAGTTGAAAAAGGGAAGTGAGTGAAATTCTGCCGAAATCTGGACGTTCCCTAAGCCTTAAGTGAAGATAACTATTTTTAAAAAAATTATTAATCTAATATTACAGTATCAATGTACAGGTAACATTATAATGAAATTATTTTTGATAAAATTATATATTAGATGGATAAATATGAAAATATCTAAAGAGTGGACGTTGACATTTAAAGTAAGAAAAGCCCAAATGCTCTAGATGGCATTGACTCCATGTTCATTGGTATGGTTAAATAATATTAGTCATCGTAAGGTTTTTACAAGTACTATATGAAGTAATAGAATAATAATATAGAAATATAATGTAGAATAACATACATAACTATGCTGTCTATGCATTCTAAATAAGTTATTAAATATTACCAAATGTTGCTCTTAACTTTTTGAGTTGGAGGAGGAACAATAGGATCAAACTCGTACTCGATCAACAATCCTTTATTTTTTTTATGATCCCCCCCCCCCCCCAAATCATATACCTTGAAATAAAATTAGTGAAACCTAAAACGAATTGATTTAATTTATTTGAAATAAATATAAATATATATCCTAAAATGGAATTAATGAACCATAAAATTAAAGCTAATTACTTTATTTATTTTTAAATCCGACGTCTCGCACAATGCACTCGCCCAACACTAACTCGTAGGCTCGTGCATTTTGCTTGAAAATTAATTTTTTTGAAACAAATATAAATGTTAACTGAAAATAAAAAATATTAATTTTGAAATAAATATATACCCTAAAATGTAATTAGTGAACCTTAAAATTAAAGTAATTTTTTTTTTAAATCCAACGACACTCGCAATGCATTCATCTGATGCTAACGTGTGGATCATGTATTGCACTCGATAATTAATTTAATTTTTTCGAAACAAATATAAACGATGATTGAAAAAAAAAACTTAATTTGAAAGTGAATTAATTTAAGTTTTTTGAAACAAATAAAATGGAATTAGTGAACTCTAAAATAAAAGTGAATTAATCTATTTTTTTTTAAATCCGACGACTCAAGTAATGCACTAGCCCGACACTAACACGTGGTCTTCGTACATTGCACTCGGTAATTAATTTTTTCAATTTGAATATAACCTCGAATTGAGATTAATAAACCTTAAAAAACTTAAACCCTAAGAAAATACAAAATAAACCCCTAAAAAATATAAAAAATTCTAAAATTTCTAAAAACCCCCTAAAAAATTATGAATCATAAAAAAACTGACCCTAAAAAATCATAAACTCTAAACATTAATTGGAATGAAAAAAAATAACAATTTGATCTAAATAAACTCGTATAAAATAACTAGCAGACCCATTACATTTTAATGATACGGATGATACTTTTGAAATTTTAAGTGATACATTTTAGTGTTACGGGTGATACTGATTTTAACGAGTTTTTTTCTTATGAATCAACCAATAAATTTTGACCCGCCCTTTTAAAATAAGATTATATACAATTAGTGAACGGAAGTTTTTGTCATATAAAATTAGTTAAAAAAAAAAAAAAACGCCAGCATTTTGACGAGAGTTTGAGTTGACTTCTTAACTATGTTAGACTTTGAGGATAGTGTTGATTTTCTTTAGAAACGACACATGAATGGTGCTTGTATATATCATGTCATTTTGCTAAATGACTGACCAAAAATAATTGCAACCAGGGGCAGATATAACTTTAATATTGTTATTATTTTTTAATATATACAGTATGGGTGTTGTGAACTGGAGAATGGAGATGTCTTGAGATGGTGGTGACTGTTGGGGTCGGTGGAGATTAGAGAAGAAAGGACTAAGGAGTAGAAAGGTTGTTTGGGAAATTGGAGACGACAAAAGTGAAAATAGATGTGGGTCCTGTAATTAAATACTACATACGTTTCTGAATAATGTCATTTTGGATAAATGCACACATATTAATACGTATATTAATTAATTAGATAATTAAATTATCTTATACACCCTTATGTGAATACATTAAATGAATTAAATATGATTATTTGAATGTATTAAATGAGTGGAAATATGAGAAAAATATGAAATTTTTACCTCAATTGTGTAGAATGACACTTTTTATGAAATAAAATTAAAGTGCTAGAATGACACTTATTGTGAAACGGGGGAATATAAAATTTTAATCTATCACATTTAGTTAAATATATTGCTAAAAAAAGGTTAAATATAGGTTTTTTTTTTCAGCCTTAATAAAATTCTAAAAATTTATTGATTGTCCAAATTAATTTTTGTAATGTTATTTGATAATATATAAATTTTTAACTAAATAAAATTTTTAATAGCATAACTAAATTTAACAAGCTATTAGTTAATTTAAATTTTCTTTTTAATATCAATATGTATTCTTATATTATTAATAATGGTTATTTACTTAATATTTATGTTATTAGTTAAATCTAATTATTTGAGTTTTTTTTGTCAAATATTAAACTATAAATTTTATTGATTATAATAAATGGGATAAATTAGGAGTTTTTAATTTAAGTTATTATTTATAAATGCAACTTATTATTACAATATGTTCAGATTTAAGATTTTATGAATATTGATTAATATTAATATTATTACAACTTAGGGAAAACAGAGTAAAATAAGAAATAGAACAATGTCATCAATTTGGGGATCAAATAAGAAACAAAAAATATGCGCATTAGTGAAACAATATTATTTCACTAATACACGTTACAAAAAAAAAAGTTGACAACCCCACCTTCTCACGTGTTTTTTTTCCTCGCGCAAACAAACTTAAAAACACTTAGGGGGGTGTATTGAATGTGGATTTCGTTGGATTTAATTGGACTTTTAAAAGTCCATGGATTTATAAAATCCATAAACTCCACGTAGAGTCTATCAACTCCACGCAGAGTCTGACGGATTTGGCGTACGGATTTCGCATGGATTTGGAACGATTTCAATGGATTTGAAATATTAATTTTCAACGCTCGTTGGACACGCGAAAAACCCGAACCGAGCGGCCGCTGGTATCCAGCGACCGCTGAGTTGCCAAGTCGGGAGGCCTAGTGACCGCTGGAACTAAGCGGCCGCTGGGGAGTTGAATTAGACGATTCCAACGACCGCTGGAACCCAGCGGCCGTTGGGAAATAAGCGGGTTTAAGTACAGAAAGACCCAGAATAGATTCCCAAATCAAAAACACCCGAGAAACAGTGAAAAAAATTCACGCCCGCCTCTCTCCAGCCGTCGCTCGATTCGAGCCATCACTCACAAATCCGACCACCCCCCGTTCGAAGTCCACGACCGCTACCAACATCACCATGCCTCGGATGAAAATTCCCAATGTTGGGCTATATGAAGAGGTTGAAGAGGAGGACCTCACGACAAGGTACGAGGCTCCATTTCATGTACGAACCGAGCATGAAGGTGATTTATATACGAAATTTAGCAAGCATTTCGTTACAAACCCTCGTTATTTTGATTGGGATTTGTTGAGGGATTTGAAAATTGTTGCAAAAGTTACTAAATATTTGAAGGTTTTAGGGCTTGAAGATTATGCTAAAAATGTTGATTTTTTTGGTTACGAAGCTCTTTGTTATGAGTTTTTGTGCACTATGTATGTGATTGAGGATAAGAAGAAGATTGATGTTAGGATAAACGGTCGAGATTATCAAATTAATTTGACGAAGATGAAAAATGTGTTTGGGTTTCCTACTGGCGGGGAACGGGATAGACCCCACATTTAGTGTGGAGGCGGCGTGGAATGAATTGACTGGGTTTGATAATTGGGATAGTTCGGGTAGGCCGAATGGGTACATCCAAGACCCGACACTAGTAGTTGTGCATAAATTTCTTGCGTATAATGTGTCGGGAAAGGAGCAGGGGAACAAGGTGAATGCAAATGAAGTGTATTTGTTGCATTGTGCGTTGAAGGGGAAAAAAGTTTGCATTTCGAATTTTATTTGGACGACTATGAAGACAATCGCTTTGTTAGCCAACAACGCCGTGCCCCAAAAAAAATTTAGAAAGTCTGCCACTGATTACAACTAGTGGAGGCTAGTATATATGTATGTAATTTTGATGTGTCACTCTTTTTATAAAAGTCGTAACAGATCTTTGTAGGAAAAACAAATGCCAAAATATTTTTCTAAAAAAAAATATGAACATTTTTTTTCAACAGCATTAAAATTACCAGGTTCTGTTGTTGAAAAAATATGTACCATGTGACATCCGTGTTTTAATTTAAATGAAATTAAACATCTCTAATTTTTTCGACCAATTAAATATGATGTGTTCGGACTATAAATTAAGTGGGCAAGCACGTTAGCACGCATGCATGTGTAACAAATTCATATTTTTTTGTTTTTTTTTTGTTGATAAAACCATTTTTTATATAATTTTTTGTTTCTAAAAGAGAAAATATTTTGAAAAAAACAACAAAATCGATGTTGTTTGATACAGGTGTGCTAATGTGGATGCCAAGTGACTTCTAGATTATACAAATTAAAATGTAGTATTGTAAAATTGAATATGTTTAAATATGATAATTTATTTGGCAATTAACTTTTTTTTTATGATAAGACTATCCACATCAGTGACATTCATCCAACTCAACCTTCAAATAAAATATTAATTTTCTCTCCTCCACATCCACAACCCCCAACATTTTAAAATTTACACTCCATCAGTGACACTCATCCAACCCGACATTCAATTAAAATATTAATTTCTCTTTCTTCCAATCTACATAAAATATTTATCATTTTATTTTTTAAATAAAAATTATTAATAATTGTAGAGGTCAAAAACTCTATAATTGATCATTCTTCGAGTTCGGGCTCCGGCGATCTACAAGACAAAGAAAACACACGTGAAGCCGAAGAACCGTCGGGGGGTTGACGATCGAACGGACTCCGACGCTCAAGTCATAATCGAACTTAGTTAAAATAATAACAATATGAAATCAAGCGAAAATAATAAATATGGATCAAAGAGTTGGGTTTTGTCATTGTAGAATGTTATGAATATGCTGATTGATGAATCGTATGAAGATGGGTTAAAAGTATCAAGAGCTTCTACTGTATAGAAGTGTTATATGAATTTCAATGTTGCACGAGTGATGATTTATAATTCAATCCTCCTTCCCTTTGGTGGAATGTACATATATATATAAGGGAGAGTTTAACCAACCTCCGATTTTTGGGGGATTCCCTCTATCCTTTTTAGGATTTTGACGAGGTCTCCCTTATCTCCAACAGATAAGCTGACTCGGTCTCTTTTCAGGAGTCTGATCGATCTTGGTTTCTTCTTTTAGACCTCTGAACCTTGGATACTGAGATGATGACCTCGAGGTATTGACATTGAGGTATCGACCTCGAAGTGTCGACTTATTTGGTTCTTTAGACCTTCAAATGGTTGTGGGTCTGGTCTTTGGACTTATGTAAAAATAGGGCCTTTACAATAATAATTTTTACTATATTTAAAAAATCATAATTAATTTATTAGATATATTTTTTAAATTCATAATTAAAAAAATATGGAGTAATGATAATAATTTGGGTGATTTGGATCCATAACTTAAAATGAAGAAGAAATGTGAGATTGAGAATGGTGAAATAAGATATGTGAGAAAAAGAGAGTTTAGTTGTTTGTAAAAATATACCAATATTGGTTCTATTTATAGAGAAAAAAAAAACTATGAATATTGATATATATATATATATTTTTATAATTGTATAAATTATTTAAATTTTAAATTAATATATAAAAAAAAAGTGGCACCCAATCAGAGGGTGCCACGTGTGCAAAAGATTGATGGCAACCTAAGGTTGGCTGACCGATCAGGTCGACATTCCTCATGACTTTTTCTTTTTATTTTTAAACTATGTTTGTCTTTTGCGGTGACACCCACTCGAGTATCGCCGTTGGAAATAGTCTAAGAGTAACATGTAGCTGCTACTCAATAGTGTGGATAAATCTCTCACCTATATATAAAAATTTGCAAAATCATATAAAGAGGTAAACCATGCTTGTGACGCGCGGTCGTTTCGCGCTCAAAATAAATTTATAATGCTCTTGTGCCCACAGCGAGCGTAGCTAGCGTATGAGTACGGGTCGATCCCACAGAGAGCTGATGTGATTCCACCTTCGAGTCACCAATCAAAAAAGAGGGGGTTTTGTGTTGTCACTATACTGAAAGTAAATCTCCAAAAGAAAATTAAAGACAATATCAAATAATAAAAGGTTCTGGCATTTGAACTAGAATTTGGCTTAAGTATAAAACTGCTCGATCATGGGCACACTGATTTTCATACATGATAGATCATCTAGTTATGGTGATCGGATTCCTCTCTGCGTCTCCTCATCCGTCCTTTCATTTTAGGTTTAAAAGTGATCCATCTTCGATTAAACCCCTAACCAGTTACCCACCTCCCGATTTCTCTAAGAGATGTAAGCAAACAAGCAGCAGTGTGCCCTAGACGGACCCAGATCTGTTGTGTTCAACTGATTCTTCTTGTGCCCACAACACCCCATTTATTCCCTTATTACTATATGAACCGACACACAGTCACGATTCGCCAATTCAATTAATAATGGTGTGCCCTCTTTACCTAACGAGTGATCAGCCACATTGGGCATTTCAGACACACACTCACGTGGAACAGGTTCAAGAATCGACAGAAACCTATCATGCATTACTATGCCCATTTCGGCCTCACGAGTCCAGATTTGTACTTAAACCATTTTCATTGTTCAAACACCAGAAATAAAGATCTAGCCAAGCAGGCTAGACATAACTAAAATTCCAGAAATTAAAGACATAAAATAAATGAAAACTTACGAATTTATTAGGCAAAAATCTCAACTCCAATGATGAGAAACATAAACATAATCCTAAGTTCCAATGGCTTAAGGTCTATTGGATTGTTTGTGGCTGCCTAAGCAGCGTACAAAAATGAAATGCAGTAAAGTAAAATTGTAGCAATGTTTCTGACTTCCAAAGCTTACATTTCCAGAAAATAAACTAGCTTAAATAGTTACATTTCCGAGTTTGAGTTTCCCCAACAAACTGGGATCTTCACTGGATTCTGGATCTGGCGTGCCCATCTCAATCTGACTGGATAAACATTATCCATTTTGTTAACCAAATCCACATTTTTTAGAGATTGACTTTATCACTTCATCTACAAGCCTCCATCAGTCCTTATCTCATCTATCTCTTAGTTGTCACGCCTCTTAGGAGTCCAGCTTATCACCAACTCTTATTCGAATATGCAGCCATTCTTCACGCCTCTAGCTTCCAACAGAATCCCGAAATTCACGCATGTGCCAATTCTGGCATGTGGTTGAGTCTGCGCGAGCAATGTGGGCACGACATCATCTGGTCAGTTTCATCCCTTTTTGATATGCCCATTCTGCTTCCCGAATGTAGAATGAATGTTGAAGAAGTTCCTTGTGCCTCTGAATGTGGCGATGAGATAAACATGAATAATTGGGCATAAAATGCACATTTCGCCAGACTTGACCTCCGAAATGCCCTTGGAAAGAAAGACAAAAAGGGGGAGATTGTTGGAACCGTTAGGTTCAATATTTATCTATGTTATTATTTTGTATTTCTTTATTTTTTTGTGTGTAGGATATGGTTGAGAAGTTTTTGTCACCTGTGTTTGACCGAGCCATAAGAGATAAAGATGAAGATTTGGTTGTTCCTATTTTCATGGGATAAGCTTGCTTGAGGCGCAAATCTAGCAATTAATGGAGAAGTGGAGATCGTGTTTATTGCTTGGAGTAGAGATCAAGATTTTAGTTGTGTATAAATAGGATTCATATTCATAGTTTAGATATACGAGTCCAGAGAGTATTTTACAGATTGTATAGATCGAGTTTTTCATATTTTCATAGAGTTTCTACTAGATTTGGTTAAGACAACTTTAGTCTCAACTTTCTGTGAAGGAAGAGATAAAGTGTCTTAAGGTTTAGTTAGCATTTGTCTAGTAGTGTTTTTGTAATTCACATATTTTATATAGTGAAGATTTTGCCCTGAGGTACTTCACGAGGTTATAGAAATATAATCTCGTGAAAATTTCAATCCGTTGTTCTATATTTAAATTTCCGCTGCGTATGCAAAGTTGTCTCAACTTTGGAGCCAATTTTGATCACAACTCTGTCAAAACCGAGAGTTCGGTTTCTTCAAATAATAACCTTCTATTTTTCTTCAATCAATAAAATATAAAAGTTAAAATGAATAATCAATAAAAATTAAAATATTTTTCTTCAATCTTTAAATTAAAAGTTATGATGAATGATCTAGAAAAAAAAAAGAGATATACTATATAATAATATAATGTTTAGACCTTCATATGTTTTATCATAAAAGTTTAATTAAGAAAATATTATATTTCATATAATTTAATCCAAAACTCATAACTAAAAATTGAACAATTTGAAATCAAGTGTAATAAATAATAATCTCATATTCTTTTTTAATCTTTAGACTAAAAGTTGTGATAAATTATCAAGAAAATTAAATTAAATGAGATATGTTATACAATACTATAATATTTAGTATGTTCATCATATATACTTAGGAAAATATTATATTTCATATAATATTATAATATTTAGTATGTTCATCATAAACGTTTGTTGAGATATTAGAGAATTGGAATTTCAAGAATTGTATTGGATTTTAAAATGTTGAAATTATATGTTTATGTTTTTAATATTTGTTGGGACTTGAGATTGTGCTTATGATAATCGCATATTTAATATTTATCATGATTTTAACATAATTGCATTGTTTTTTAGTTTTATTGCATTTGAGCTTCATTGTTGATTTGTTGTTTTGGTATTTAATTGTTATTAGGGATATTTGATGTCGTTATTACTATAATTATTTACGCATGAGTTTTTTTACTAAATAATTTTAGTATACCGAAAACTTATGTATACCGTGAAATTTCAGTGCGGTAAGGTATACCAAAATGTCGGTACGATAAGGTATACTGTAAGAAGGTATGGTAAAGAGGTACGCATTATGTGTCATACCGAACTTAATATATATATATATATATATATATATATATATCGAATTAAGGTATATCAAAAGGTAAGTTACGACAACGGTAGTCATATCATAAATTAAAGTAATGTATAATATATGATGTAAAAAGTGAAATATACCGTACCTTGACACCCTTAGTAATAGACTGCAAATCACACCGAAAATGTAAACCTCACTTTTATTTATCAATCATTAATGATTGTTGAATGCATCACATATTATTTGTCACGGTTAATATGGTATATATCAAATGGAATCTGACTGGAAATTAATTATAATTATTTTGATAACAACTTAATAAATTACATTCATTTTCGTCGCTCACCAAAATCCATATACTCCCTCCGTCTCATAATTATAGTCCACTTCCCATTTTCACACATATTAAGAAATCACATTTAATATGTATTGGAAATATACAATTTACAATAATTATCCTATATTCCCCTTATTTTTTACTATATTAATTGCATTCATACTATATTAAATAGAGTTATATTTGTAAAAAAATATTTAAATACAATCCCAATTTAGAATAGGACTATAATTTTGGGACATCCCAAAAAGAAATAATGGACTATAATTATGGGACGGAGGGAATATTATTTTAATAATACATGCGTAGATTCTTTTAATTTAATTTGATAGTATAACCTTTTTAAGATTAAGCATGTCGTGTTTAAATTATAATTTTGATAAAACTCAATAAATTATACAATCATTATATCCACATTAATTATTCGACTCGCAAATTTATAAAACCCAATACATTTCTTTTTATTTTGACAATTTATTCGTAGATTCCTTTAATTTAACAATATTAATTAATATAACATTTAATGTTTAGCATACTTTTTTGGAAGTACAGTAAAAGCATGCAGTGTTACAATTAAAATGAGAAGTCGATACTATATTAGGTGGCATTTGGATTGATTTCAAAATGTTTTAGGTAAATGTATTATTATTGAGTTAATTACACATTTAATCCCATAAGAATAAAGTTCAAACACTTTTAATCCCAAAACGTATATTTTTGGTCCGAAATTTGATTTTTCCGACATTTTTTTTCTCCCAAATAATACGTTTTAATATTTTTAGGTTCATTCTATCAAATTATGATTTTTTTAAATACTAAAAAATTATAAAAAAAATCTTAATTTGGTAGATGAACCCAAAAATATTGAAACATATCATTTGAGACCAAAAATATCGGAAAAATCAAACTTGGGACCAAAAATATATATTTTGAGACAAAAAATGTTTGAACTTTATTCTCATGAGACCAAAAGGGTAATTATTATTTTATTATTATTAAAAGTACGTTTCTTTCGAGACACCCAAATAATGAACGACTGTGTAAAGGAGAAATATTTTGGATTCGAAACCCACCGTTCACTCTACCCTAACTAAAAAACTAAATAAATTATATTTATAAGTATTATTTGAATTTTCCGTTATATCAATTTGGACTGTGAGTTGGTTTTTATTACTTATTTGTTAATTGGATTTTGGTCCAAATGATGCGTTTAATAAAAATATATTCTAATAATTTCACAAAAAGAAAGAAAATTTGTCTAGATGAGTACATTTTATAACAAATTTGAAACAAACCATCCCAACTATTTTGTTGAGTGGTTTTCTAGAATAAAAAAATATATAAATAAAACTCTAACCAATATTAATTCCGGATTCATAAATCATAATAGTGTCCAACGCTTCCTATTTCCTATTTTATTTTATCCGGATATTATTTACACGTGAGTGCATTATGAAAAATAATGAAATAAAAAAATTCCACATAAAACTCAACATCTCAAGTATACGTACGTTCACAGTGGATGTAACAAAATTACAGTACACTTTTCATTTTGTATGTAAATTTCTTATCCTTAATAGAATTTTTTTTAATGTGAATATATATATGCTTAAAATTCAAGAAAGAAAAAAAAAGATTATATTGGGGTGGCGCTTTCAGAGGTTGACATAAACACGCGCGGGGACAAGCTTCCTCTTATACCAACGTGTGGCAGTCTTTAAATTCTTGCATCATCATCATCATCATCATCATCATCATCATCATCATTATTATTATTATTATTATTATTATTATTATTATTATTATTATTATTATTATTTAAATTCTTGTCTTTTTCTTTTTTTGGACAAGAAATTCTTTTCCATTTAATTTAAATCTTAAATGCTTGAATGGGATTACAGCGTGGACTGAGCAGTTTGTACTTACTACTTGTATATATAAGTGGGGAAGGTGGTGCTGGCAATTCTATTCTTGTTGCATATATTGAGAGTTCTCTCTCTGTCTCTGTCTCTCTCTCTCTCCTCATTTCTATGGTGCACTCTGCAAAATCTTAAAATTTAATTTTGTGGGAATTTATGATTAATAATTATTGGTATCATTGAAGAAGATGGGTAGGCAACCATGCTGTGACAAAGTTGGATTAAAGAAAGGGCCATGGACCTCTGATGAAGACAAGAAGCTCATCAATTTCATTCTCGCCAATGGTCAATGTTGCTGGAGAGCTGTCCCTAAACTTGCAGGTAATTTTGTTTTTCACCTTCCCGTCTCCTCATCGCGACTAATTAGATGCTACATCGAGTGAAATACAATTTTTTTATTTTATTTTTTATTGATTGAGTTATATATGTATATATAATGCATTGAGTGTAGCATCTATGAAACGAACGAGAGACGTATATATATGATGAGAGTAATTTGGATGAAATTGTTGCAGGGCTGCTGAGGTGTGGAAAGAGCTGCAGATTGAGATGGACAAATTATTTAAGGCCAGATTTGAAGAGGGGACTTCTTTCTGAATATGAAGAGAAAATGGTCATTGATCTTCATTCCCAGCTTGGAAACAGGTTGATCATTCAATTCATTAAATTATATTCTAAAATTTATTTTATGTTTTAATTAATTAATTAATAAAGAGTGTGGCAGACATGTTCATCACTGTTTCTAGACAGCCCTTTTTGGATACTCTGCCGTGCTGCATCTCATCATTTTTTCCACCACTTTACATGCATTTTCCCATTCTTTTATTATGCAAATACTGTAATATATATATAGAATTAAGAATTCTGAGAGAAATTAAATGAATAATGAAACTTATGCAGATGGGCGAAGATTGCTTCGCATCTCCCTGGGAGAACAGACAACGAAATCAAGAATCACTGGAACACCCACATAAAAAAGAAGTTGAAAAAAATGGGAATCGACCCCGTGACCCACCAGCCTCTACCACCACCGGAGGTCGAGGTGCAGGTGCAGCAGTCAACCATTTCAACTGATCAAACCAATGATGCCAAAATGATGAGCGGCATTGACTCCAATCAATTGCTGTTAGTCAACAACTCTGATTTCTGCACTGACGAAATTCCCGTCATTCAACCCCACGAAATCTTGCTTCCGTCCGATCAAAACTCACCAACCCCTTCGTCGTCGTCGTCGTCGTCTTCATCATCTTGCTCGTCAAACGTGGTGGGAGATCTTGAGCTGTCGCAGAGCTTTGAAGATTATTACAGTGAAATACTGAACAGCAACATCTGGGACGATGATTTCGGAGATACGTTTGAGTTGTTGGCTGATTATGACAGTGGGAAAAATGTGCTAGATTTTGAATCTTCTTTGCCCGTGGTTGCGGATGAAGATTCTTGGGAAATATTTAATGCCGTCTGATTTTCTTAGTTTTCTCTGTAGAGCCTTTTCTTTTCTTCTCTTTTTCACAGTGAATAAAGGGGAGCTAATGAAAATTGAAATTATTTTTCTTCGTTTTGTTTGAGATGATGACTGTGAATAATGCACTATTAATCCAGGAGAAAATATCAATAATATATATCGAATTTCATCATGTTATGGGATGAGATAATGATATGAATATATGATGAAGCGAAGAAATAGTATTCAGATTATAAAAAGGAAATCCAACCAAATATTAGCTGGATATTTTAAATATTACCATGCAAATTAGTGCTCATTCCTTTTCCACAAATTAATGTGTGAAATGATTTCCGGGAACCGCAACTTTGGAAGATTTCGATAATACTTTGAATGTAAAATTAAATAATTAATTATATACGCGGAATAATATTTTTATA
The DNA here is from genome assembly GCA_026008535.1 of Perilla frutescens. Classification (NCBI taxonomy): domain Eukaryota; kingdom Viridiplantae; phylum Streptophyta; class Magnoliopsida; order Lamiales; family Lamiaceae; genus Perilla; species Perilla frutescens. The sequence continues at coordinate 6,945,175 of BRKX01000008.1, read as the reverse complement.
TTTAAAATTATTACTTGAATATCTTTGTTATACGAATCACATGCCTGATCTTGTTATCGATGATGATATACTAATACTGAATCTAATTTTGGTTTCATAGTATCCTTAATTCAGCCATTGGAATATAGAAATTTTGACAGTGAGAGATCCAAATTTTATTTAAGGGTATATATATTTTTAAATTCCAGAGGCCGATGCTTATTTGCATATTATCCTAACAAATTATAATTATTAGTATACCCATACTTAGCGCAATTAAACTGAATATGAAATAGAAATTCTCATTTGAGGAGATGATCACAAGAGCCTACTAAGTTGAGAATATATAAATAACAAAAATGGAATCATTTCTATATATCTAACTTATCTCTAAATTAGTTATTATTATATATAACTCACAATTCAATTGTGTTTAACTAATTAAACAAGTTGTATTAATTTTACATGTTAAGTTACTGTGATGACATATTAGCCATCTCATGCATGTGTAACTTACGGCAGCTTGTATCAAATTTTCATGCTTAATTAATTTATTTTTGTCTTACGTACGTCTTGGTCAATTTAATTAGTTGTATAGGTGGATAAGATATGTAAGAATATTACATAAGTGAGGCAAAGTGTAAGTCTTCAACTGTGATTACATATTAATTAGGATAGCAAACACAAACTAGAAAGCAATTTGTTTTTTCCCTTTTACCACGATGAGAAATATGCTACCGCCATATATATATATATATATTAATACGTTTTGGATAAATTATATAACATACAATAATTTATAAGCCACATAAGATTGATAAACTACTTAAAATCCCTATATTACAGACTTATAGTGATGAGAAAAATCATTATTAATTTATTAGGGCAAATATAAGATTATGGCTCATAACATTTGAGGTTGTTTTTTCAAAATATTCTAACGTTTAAATAATTATAATTTAATAGTCAACATTTCAATGTTTTAGCAAATATGTTCTAAGATGGTATTTTTGGCAGCTGAAATCCCACATAAACCACCATATATTTGAAAAAAAAAAAATACAATTTTCATTATTTAGTCGTGTATATACATGTCAGATTTTGACGTGTCACGTGTGATTACAAGTGCAAGAAATATCCATTCATGACATATTTGTTAATATATTGAAAGGTTGAACATCAAATTATAACTATTTAAACATGTATACATTTTTGAAAAATCTACAAACGTTGTTATGCCTAACTTTGGACGACTTGATATTAATTTTCCACGCTCTGTAATTCCACCTTTGTCAATTATGTACGTCTAATCAATTTGATTATTTGTATATAATTAAAAGTGTGAGATGATGTTTAACAGTTTTAAGAGTTATATATGTAAAAAAAAAAAATGTATCTGTTTCAAATTGGGTATTCTTCCATTGCACCCAGTTTTGACCCTAAGTCCAGAACGATCATCTTCAAATTAATATGTTGCTTCACCGGTCCACGGTGTAGGAACTTGGGCCTTGTTTGGAATTGTCATGATTTTTTTTTTTTTTTACAAACACTTGTGTTAGACCGTCTAACGGATCTCTTACGTTAGACGGATCAAATAATATCCAAACCCACCCAAAACCTGTTTCCACGTGCTTGTGCAGTTTTTTTTTTCTTTTTTTTTTTTCATTTCTTTTCCCTTTCTTCTTTCCTTTTTTTAGGGTATATTATTTAATTTAAAAAAAGTAATTATCGAGCGTGTTTTTGGGGTGTTTTTAGGAGTTTATTTTGTGTTTTTTAAAATTTTTTGAGGGTGTTTTTAGGGTTTTTTATTGTGTTTTTTAGGATTTTTTGGGGGGTATTTTTATGATTTTTTATTGTGTTTTTAAGATTTTTTTTTGGAGGGGGGTGTTTTTAGGGTTTTATTTTATTTTTTTAGGATTTATTAATTTCATTTTAGGGTATAAATTTATATTTATTTCAAACAAATTATATAAATTCACTTTAATTTTAGGGTTCACTAATTTTATTTTAGAGTATAAATTTTGTTGGGAAATTTTTTAAAAAAAAAGAAAATCGGAAAAAAATTAACAAATTCGCCAGAAAAAAATTAAATATATATTTTTTTTAAAAAAGAAGAAATTAATTTTTTTAAAAAAATGAAAATAAAAGAAAAGAGGGGAAGGAGAGGGAGACCACTAAAAGAAAAATAAAAAAGACAAGAAAAAAGGAAGGGGCACTTTATTGGGTCAAATAATATCCGTCTAACGCAAGTGATCCGTTAGAGAATCTAACACAAGTGTGCTCCTTTTTTTTACTTATAATAAATAGCTTCAAAATATTATTTTGAAACCATTTTTTAGAAATGCGTATAAGCCGTTATTCTTTTTTTTTTAAACTAAATGATATATTTCACTACTCTCCATCAATTATAAAAAAAAAGAAGGAAAATTATCGATTCAGGACCTGAAAGATAAATAATCTATCAATTCAGGATCTAAAAGATGAAAACTCTCAATCAAATACCTCAAAAATCACAAATTTTGATTTTTATTTTATTTTTTAATTAATTTTAAAATTTTCTTTATTAGATTTAATAGATGATTAATGAAGGAATTTTCATTGAAAATTAATATAAAATTAATTAAAAATAAAAAGAAATAAAAATAAAAATTCTTGATTTTTGAGATCCTGGATTGAGAATTTTCATCTTTTAAGTCATAGATTGAGAGTTTTCATATTTCGAGTCCTGTCTTTCAGGTCCTGGATTGAGAATTCTCTAAAAAAAACGTTATAAGTTACAATTACAAAATATTTCTTAAAATACGTTAAATTATTACTTCTAATAAAATACCCGAGGACAATCATATTCCGTCCATTTCACAATTCTTATATCAAACACCAAACAAAATCTAGATTTTCCACAAAGTTGTCAGAAGTAAGAAATTAAATTAAATAAAATTAAGATGATAACCATACTTTTTTTTTAATATATATATACAAGAATTGCCTAGTCAATTTTTGCAAGTTTTCTTCCAAGTTCATTTAAAAAATTTAAAGAGTGACAAACAAGGCGAGCTCCATTAATTCATAGATGAATTAGAAGAGACCATTAGGGACTATCATATGTAATTCCAATATTAAGAAAGAACAACGCACGTCTTTGAAATACATGTATATAAGTGGACTATATAGATAGAGATTATGAGCATTAGTAAAGGAAAGGGATGATTGCACAACGGTTTCTAGGATAGTTGTCAAACTTACGAAGGTACCACCTATGTGTTTCCCCAGCCGCGAGGGTGAGATTTGCCACCTGCAACGGTACAGCAGTGAAGCAGCATCAGCCATATTTATGTGTGTGCGTGGATGAAGGGAGTGTTGAAGAAAGTTATAACGTACCACAAAACCGAGGATTAACCAGATTGTTATATCAGAGAAGCCGCTTGCAATCACAAGTCCCCCATATATAACCTCCATGAGAGAAGGCCCTCTTTTCAGTACTACACATTCGTAGGAAAAGCAGCAGAGGTTCGACAAATAGGAAAAGAAGACTTACAATTTCTGCAAGATAATGTGGAGATGAAACGTATTTGAACCAGTCTCCCTCAGGAATTGCATAGTCATCGACCTTATGACCATTTTCCCTTAAAGATCCCTGATTTTATCAGGAACAATAGGACAAGCTAAGTGTTATCAATATAGTAGTCCTCAGTACAAATTAAATGTTATTCAAGATGAGTCTATATATAATGCAAACAATGCATGTACATTTCTTAGGGATTGAAGCGTTTCATCAAAGGAAATAGATTGTGATAATAAAAAAAAAAAAAAAAAAAAGACTCACAAGAATTGCATGGCAACGTCGTTGATGAATCCAACCCCAGAAGAAAACAGCAGCACCAATCCACGCATACCATTTGAGTTGCAAAAGAGGAATGACATGCCCCCAGAAATCAAATTCTTGAATTTGCATTCTATCTTTCCCTTTAACAACAAATTGGGCAATCATATTTACCAAATTCTTGAACACCTCAACAGAGAACGTGCTGCAGAGGGATAGTGGAGCTGCTATATAAAAACTATTACCAGGAAGATAATTAAGTCATCAAGAATTTGTATCTATTATCTAACAATGGATGTAAATGATGAATTACTTACAAGAGGCCGGTTAGATAGCCAGCAATATGCATCCGAGCAGAGGGACTATAGTTGAATACGTGTATACTCTCAAAAAGGCGACGCAGGAGTTGAGCTTCCATCAACAGAAGCAGAAACACAGATTTCCATATCCCATATTTGTAATCTCTGGACTTGTGCAAAGAAAAGTGGTAGGAAACTCCAGTCAACTCGCTAGCTAGACTCGAATACAAGGATGACTCAGAAACAATTGGAGCTGTTTTGTATGCGTACACCCAAGTCGCCACAAGCAGAAAACCACTCCATACACCACCTAAAACGTAAAAGTGACAGAAATACTTCTGGGGAACGCTTACTTTCTGCAACACAACAATTCTATCTTATTCCCAATTAATCAACAAACCTTTTTTTTGCATAAATTATATTCTCAAAATTAAATTCCTCACTCTAGCGGAAGACTCCATAATCTTGCCGCGGCCGGCCAGCTGAAGCATTAAGTGCCGAAACGCATTCATTTTGGAGGAGGGAATCGACGCCACCGCAATCGGCAGCGTGGCTGCAATCCACGCCGCCCTCAGCAGTGAAACCACCGCCATTGATGATGCCTGATTCACCAGAGATTCTAAGGAGTTAAAGAAGCTTTCAATCCACCACATATTTGGTAATTAATTTGATTTTCAGAATCGCTTCGCATGAGGTTTTGGAATTTGGAAGGAGTAGGAACCAAGGGTTTAAATTTATTCAGAAATTAGTTAACTCTGTATTTCATAAAATCATGATTAATTAATTGTTGGGCTACAGTGCTGCACCGCCACCGCCTGCCAGCACAATAGCTACCCATATCTCTCTCTCTCTCACACACACACACACACACTGTTTTTGGGCCGACTGGTGAGACACACTTCTTGAACCGTAAGGGGAAATTAGAATATATTAATAAATTAAATAAAAATATAAAACGAAAATGGAGTGAGCTCCATTTGCTCTAATGGGCCTCTCAAGTGGACTGGGCTTCAATATTAAATGTCTGATGGGCCTTAACCTTAATCATTCTTCTCCATTCGCTTTTATGTCCATCATAATAATTATTAGTCCAGCGCATTAATAAAAGATTTCAAAGATAGAATGAGAATTCTTAATACAAGGGAATCTTCACACAGTTGTCGGATGATGAAATACAACTAAATAATAAAATTAGATTTTTTTTAAGACAATAAACAATGGATCTTTATAAAGACGGTGTTTAATTAATTATTACCGTCTCCCTATTGTTAATAAAAAAATTAGCTGCCCTACTAATATTTTGTTATTCTAATGGTACTTTTATTTCATTCAACGTGTCAATAATTTATTTAAGTTTGATATATGTGCGTATATTAATATTGAGATAATCCACCTCATGTGAAGGTCCCACAAGCCTACAACTAAATTTGAGTAAGAGCTTGTGGTGAAATCTGTTAAAGTGGTCTGCACTCTGCACTGACGGAAGGTCGGAAATACTTTTTAGGGACCCAACTATTAATTAAAAGAAGTTCGCAAAAAAAAAAAAAAAAAAAAAAAAAAAATTATAAGTAAAGAATATCTTTAATAGAGGCGTAATATCTTTGATTTTGCAAAAAATATAAATGCTGTGCAATCAGCGAATCACTATCAATATGTCTTAATAATATAAGTATTAATCCAAGATAAAATAAAATTGATTATATTCTCAAACGATGATTACATTAAATAGCAACCATACAAAAGCTATGAACGAATGTTTAAACAAATCATATAATAAAAATCAAGCGGTCGTTCATAAATATGATTAAGAAACAAATTAAATTAAAACAAACAGTCCATAACAATAGTTAAAATTATTGGAAAATTGGATGTAATAAATTGAGCCGTGACTTATTTTATCCGATTTTTGGTGACGAAGTTATTAATTTTGGAGGAATCAAATAGCGTACGTACGATTGTTCTATATTTATAGTAGATAATCGTAGTATTATATTTTTATTTTCTCAAATCTGATTTTCGGTGAGTGATAAATTGATTATTGAAATCGATCATACGATTAGGCATTTATGGTATGTGGTAAAATGTGCTTAAGACACATTTAATGATCCAATATTGATTTCTTAACCTAGTTAAGAAATGTATTAAGTGTTATAACACTTAAGTGTAACATCTAAAGTGCACAAAAGGATATGGGTCATCAGCCCACACACACGCGCTCGAGCTCGTGCCAGTGCTCGGGCTCAGTTCAGTTTGTCCTTGTCCTCGGACTAGGATCTTGACAATTGAACTTTGAGTGGATTTTGGACGTACGTGGGCTTCCGGGGACTAGCTATTACAGTTTTATGGCTCAGAAACGGATGGGTCGTGGAGCGGGTCGGTCTTGATGGCTCACATTGGAATTCAAATCCTTAACCCCCACCTGGAGCTGGTGGAGTTAGTGGGCTGGAGAGTAATTGCTATAACTACTGGGGGAGTCAATGTGCAGCATATTGGTGGAGTGATGTAAACGACACCTGGTCCTAATGATGAAGTAGTGGAGGCTGGTAACTCTTGGAGGTTACACACCTGAGGAGTAATGGTGCTTGGTAACTCCTAGAGGTTACACAACTCGTTTGAATGCCCTCAAACTATAATTTACTGATCCTCACCTGAAGCTGGAGAGTGTTATATATAGGACATCCCAGAGCATGCTAGAATACAGAAAAATGAGTACATCATTCTACATTATATAGTTATCTAGTGTCTACTCCCAGTCCCTGCATTATCTAGTTCGTCGGAGTCTTGCCGGTGTTGTGGTGTTACTGCGGGAATGACGAAGTTGTTTCATCTTTGAGAGACAGAACGCCAAACCATGAGCACTAGCCGAGACGTATTTGTCTTGCAGAGAGAGGTCCTCTCAACTAGGCTTGCCAGAATTCTGAAGATTCCAGTTTGTTTACTTTGGTTCAATACTGTTTTCTTGCATTTATTTTCTACTCGTTTCCTTTCTTTGTACTTTAGATTGTTTATAATCCAGAAGCACCGTAATTGTGTACAACAAAAACACACTTATTTTTATTATTATTTTGAGTGTTGGAATCTGACATTACAAAAATACCCTTGTATTGTTCCAAAATTTTAGAAAAAAATTACACAATATATCTCAAACTATTCACAAATTAACAAATTTATTCCAATAGCCAACTTCCGAAAATGGAAACCGAGTGGGCTTAGGGCATCCACAATCATTCTGCCCAACTTTAGGTGCTATCATTGCCATATCATAAAATATCTATCTAACATATTTCTCTCCAATCATTTTACCTAAAAAGTAATTATTAATGGGCCCCGCTATTATATCCACTCATTTATCTTTTATTATATCTTATTAATTTCTTTATTTTATATATAGATCATTATTTTACTTTCATATTTAAATTTAAATAGATATTTAATTAATAAATTAATTTTAAAAATAATCCCCAAAAAATTGAGCAATATTAAAATTAAAACACAAATTAAATTGATACATGAAAAAAAATACTAACTCAAATCAACATCCAACATAATTAAAAATACATAAAATTTAAATTAACAAATTACTAATTATCACCACATATTGCTCACACATGCTCGATCAAGTCGGCTCGAAGTTGGTGATTTTTTTCCTATCACGTAATTCAGAACCTCTCATGAGATAATCATGAAATGCTCTGGTAGAGCCTTGGTTCATTTTTAGATAATTGTTGCTTGATTCGTTGATGTCAGGTTCGTCTGTCCAATCGGGTGTTGTATCTCCTTCATCCTCGATAATCATATAATGTAAGTGACATGCGGTCGTTTCGCGCTCAAAATAAATTTGTAACTCCTATGCCCACAGCGAGCGTAGCTAGCTCATGAGTACATGTCGATCCCATAGAGAGCTGTTGTGATTTCACCTTCGAGTAACCAAACAAAAAGGGGTTTGGTTTGTTTTCACTTTACTGGAAATTAAATATGCACAAGAACGCTAAAGAAAGTATCAAATAATAAAGGTTCCAACATTTGAACTATAATTTGGTTTAAATGTAAAACTTCTCGATCATGGACACACCAATTTTCATGCATGTTAAGTCACCCAGTTATGGAGACTGAATTTCTCTCCGTGTCTCATTATTCATCCTTTCATTTTAGGCTTAAAAGCGATTCCTCGTCAAGTAAACCCCTAACCTATCACCCACCCCCCAGTTCCCCAAAGAGATGTAAACGAGTAGACAACAATGTGCCCTAGACGAACCCAAGTTTATTGTGTTTACTGATTCCTCGTGTGCCCACAATAACCCACTGATTCCCTTATTACTATATGAATCAACACACAATCACGATTCGCCAATTCAATTAATAGTGGTGTGCCCTCTATATCTAACGAGTGATCAACCATATTGGGCATTTCAGACACACACTCATGTGGAACAAGTTCAAGAATCGACAGAAACCTATCATGTATTAATATGTCCATTTTGGCCTCACGAATCCAGATTTACATTTAAACCATTTCTATTGCTCAAACACCGAAATTAAAGATCTAGCCTAGCATGCTAGATAAAACTAAAATTGTAGAAATGAAAGACGTAATTTAAATGAAAACTTACTGAATTAATTGAGCAAAAATACTCAACTCTAACGTTGAGAACATAAAGAAATCCTAAGTCCTAATGGCATAAGGCCTATTGGATTATTTTGTTGCCTTGGCAGTGTGCAAAAATAAACAAGAACTAAAGTAAATTATAGCAATGTTTCAGATTTCCAAAGTGTACATTTCCAGAATTTAAAACAAGTTTAAATAGATACATTTCCGAATTTGAATTTCCTTCACAGGCGGGGCCTTCAACTGGTTTCCGGGATTGGCGTACCCATCGCAACTGGCTGGATAAACATTATCTAGTTCGTTGATCAAATTCCTATCTTTTAGGGATTGAGTTTGTCTCTGTAACACCCCGAAAATTGTACAATTAGAATTTATTTAAGTATTTTATTTAAGTAGTATGTAAATATTAAAAAAATTAGACTCTTGATGAAAGAAGCCGTCAAGGGAATCATCTTGATACTAGGATCATCTAAATTGGAGTTAATTTGATCTCCAATGAATTTATTTTATTAAACAAATTGTGCTCAATTTATTTCTTAAAAAGTTAATTAAGAAATAGAAAGTTAATTAAGTCCCATGTTAAGTTATTCATCATAATTTTAAATTTTCAAGCCATTTATAGCCATTATATAAAAGATATATAAATATCCAAACATGTGTGAGTTAAATGTGGAAATCCAATTTAAAAGGCAAAATTTTCTTTCCGACACTAAGGTCTTAGCTAGTCAAAATCGGCCACTTGGAGTAAGATTGCCTGTGCAGCTGGAGTTTGGTGTATACGTGTATAGATGTGCCTATAGTTATATATATACATATATTGGGGATCAGCTTGATGAGGGGAGAAGCAGAAAAAAAAAAAAACAGAAGAAGAAATAGGAGAGAAATAGAAGAGGAAAATTTCCATGTCTCCCCGTTTTAGTCTTCATCGTTCATTAGCCAAACCATAACCAAAAATTACAAAAATTATACCCTAATCTTCTTCTCCAAGATTATATCACAGCAGCATAAGAGATCATTTAGTTTGGTGCCAAGAGAGAAGAACAAAGAGAAAAACAGTCGAGAGTTGCTGCCACACCACCTTGTGCCGCAGCCTTCTTGCGGCGCCATTTCCGGGTGACCCAACAGTCGGATTCGCCTCAACTTTATAGCGTTTCGAAGCTCTTCTTATGGGCTACGCTTATCCAGCTTCTGATCATGAATCAGAACTCGTTTGGTCCACCGAAATCATGCCGAAAGGTAGTGCAAAACTGTAAGTGCGCAGCTGCTACTATTTTGACTACTCTTCTACAACCTTTTAGGCGATCAAAACCTATCATTCCACACATGTTGATGAAAAACCACCTCTCAATATCGATATGAGCTGTTGTTGCTGCTGCTATTACTTTCACATCAAGTTTTCAGCCTAGCATGCCGAGAGTCCAAACTATGCATGGTCAAGGAGCAGAACTTGGAGCAGTTTAAGCATTTCAATACAAATTAGCATTTCATAAGCACCGAGATCATAAAGGTGGGTTATAACTAAACTTATCTTGATATGTTTATGAAAAATTATTTATGGATTTACTGTCATTATATATATGCATTAAAGTACATGAATGTTCTATGAAATGTTATTGATTATGTGGATTAAATATCTAAGTTTTGAAGTTTATAAATGATTATGTAATTCACAATTTGTGAATCTATGTGTTATGACGCAAAGGTGAATTGTATTGTCACTTGCCTACAGTTCAGTTGTGGTTTAACTCCACCCTATTGTTATATGATCACCCTACAGTTTACGATTAGTATCCAAGCTCGAAAGGGCTAAGATACGAATCGTACCTACAGTTGTGGTTAATTCCACCTTATAGTTGTGGTCAATACCACCCTACAGTTATGTGGTCACAAGCTACGCATGCCTATGTGGCATATGTCTCAAGTGCATGCAATTCACTTTGCTACGTGTTAAGCTACAATTTTAGGTGAAATATGTGCATTTTACTTGCTTTACAAATGTTATACCCACTGAGTGTTTTCTGGCGCTCAAACCCAAATATTTTCAAATGATTTCAGGTGATGGAGTTTAAGGCTGGCTGAAGGACGATGACAGTTGGAGTTGGACTATTCTTTGCTTAAATTAGTTATTTTGTTAAACTTAAGTGAAGTTAATGTGTTAAGTTTTTGAATTCTTATAACTGCTTCTACTATACGTTATTTTCTAAATGGTTGTGCTCATGTGCACTTAAGATTCCACTTAACTCTTTTATAAATTAGAAGTGCATTTAATTTTATTGTTAAAGTATGTTGAATTCCTTTAAAATTTTAATTAAGACGTTTTGAGATTAAGTTATTTTCAAAATATTTCCAATTAAAACATTTCTTTTAGCAGGTTGATGTTTTGATATAATAGGTTAAAACGCATTTGTGAGCGTTTAAGTCAGGTCTATATGTTGGTGGATTTTTTTTTTGTTTTAGTCGAAATGTAGCTCGTTTCATTTGGAAAGAAATATTGTAAATTGTTTATTTATTTATTCATTTGTAAATAAATGAACTTATCAGTAAGATAATGCAAACTAACATAATTTCTTTCAAATTATTTTTCTGCCAAAAATGACTTGGATTTCTAATCATTGCTCAACGAGCTTGGAGTACCCCAAATGTCCGTTTAACATCTTTTCGGGTAGCTTCCTATATTTTCTTGAACTTTTTTCTCTTCGGATCTTGAGGACATTGAAAGCTCTTGACAAAAGTGGCCAATTCTAGATAGATTCCATCTGTTAGGTAATATCCTTGTGAATATTGCGTACCATTTATAGGAAAATTCACCATCGTTGCGCGACCTTGTAAAACGTCATTGAACAACGGGGACTGATTAAGCACATTGATGTCATTGTTTGATCCCGCCATGCTAAAGAAAGCATGTCATATCCACAAATCAGCAAACGCGACCGCTTCAAGCATAATTGTTGGGACTCCATAATCGCTATAAGTATATTGACCTTTCCAAGTGACTGGACAATTTTTCCATTCACAATGCATGCAATCGAGGCTACCGAGCATCTCCAGAAAACTATGCCTTTGTTCATGCATATGCATTAAGCGTTGACAGTCAGAAGCATTCAGCTGCCTTAAGTAATATTCACCGAATACTTCAATCACACAATGAGAAATAATCATGAAGCTTAGTATATCCTTCATTATGTTGAAGTTATTAAAATTATTTGTCACAATCAACAGTGGAATGACATTGGTGGACTATTTCAACTGTTGATTATATGTTTGATCTACATATTGCCATATTTGAGACTGGTTTATTTTTAACTATCCATTTTAGACCATTGAAAGATTACCGCGTTATATAAATACATCAAAAGAATATTTTTATGTGTAGTGCGACGAGTGATATTATCCCATATTGTCTATTCTCAAGACAATGTATTTGTGTTGCACATATGAATAGTAGATGAGTTAAAGGTTACCTGACGTAACACACATTGTTTTCTTTTACCCACATAAACTCTAGAAGAGTTGTAAAATTTAAAGTTTGCTCCAATGATTGTAGTTTTGAGGGGGAGCGATATTTCAAAATAATCTAGAAGATTAGGCCCTGAAGGTCAGACCCTGTAGGTCTACATTATGCCCCCAATAAAATCATCTTTCTTCCCCCAATATTCTTTGTTCTTCTACTTTCATATATTTACATCTTGAGTATGATTCTAGAATTTGACTTACAACATTAATCACTCAATTTCTCATATATAAAATAAGCACGAGATTATATTTTTATGAAGTAATTTCACTAGTTTTGTAATCATATATTTTTTCTGCCATTGTCATGCACTTATTCCACTTTAAAATAAAAATAATCGAACCCAACATGTATTAAAGAAAAACATTATAATGAACTATTTATTGAAGAAGGTTTATACTCGTAACAATTTTGATTGAGTTTATTGCTAGTGTTTGAGGTACATGTAATTGTTTTACACTCACTAAAGCTATCTCCAACAGTCTGCACTAGAATACAACATCACTACCACAAAAATGCCGCATATTCTCAATTTCATCTCCAACAATGTGCACTATAATTCTACCCCAAAAGAGAATATTCCATAATATTCCTTTTATTTCATTTACAATTATTATTTTATAATTGATAACATATAATGATTTATGAAATTTCATTTAATGGATATCTATACTTCAATTCAATATTTCATAATAATTATTAAAATATTTTTAGAACAAATATATTTGAATTAATATAAAATAAAAATATGATTCATTAAAATATTACAAAACAAACATAAAGTTACATGATAATATATTCTAATTCTTCTAATTAGAATATTCCTCTCACAAATGATCAATTAATGCATTTCAAAGTAAAAAAATGTGCTTCTACATCTTGGATTTCTCTAAACCGAGCAAGAAAATTTTGAAATTGAGCATTTTCATCAACAACAAATTCAAGATCTGGTGGTGGCACGTCCCTTGCTTCTTCAATCGGTGCATCAAGATCTTGTTCATCCTCGATTATCATACTATGCATTATGATGCACGCAATCATAATATTGCACAATTCGTTTTTGCTCCACGAACGTGCTGGATTTGCCAAAATTGCAAATTGACTTTGGAGAACGCCAAATGCACGTTTGACATCCTTTTTACATGCTTCTTGTTTCTTCACAAAATATGAGTTTTTGGGACCACTTGGTGATTGAATATATTGCACAAAAGTTGCCCATTTGTGGTAGATGCCATCAGTTAGATAAAAACCCATATTGTATTCTTTTCCACCGATACATAATATGCAGGAGGAGCAACTCCTCTAGCAAGTTCGGAGAACAGAGGAGATGTATCCAACACATTAATATCATTGTTAGATCCTGGAATCCCGCAATAGGCATACAATATCCAAAGATCATAATCAGCTACAACTTCAAGAATAATTGTTGGAGCTCCATTTCGACCAGAGTATTGTGTTGCATAAGCTGTAGGACAATTTTTCCACTGCCAGTGCATGCATTCCAGACTGCTTAACATTCCTGGAAATCCATGTTGCTTACCAATATAGAGTATCCTAGCAACATCATTAGCAGTTGGAGATCTTAGATATCGTTCTGCAAATATCTCTCGAACAGCACGAAAGAATCTATTGAGATATTCAATTGTTTTAGACTTTCCAATTTTGATGTACCCATCAGTTGCATCTGCTGGAGTAGCATATGCTAGTATGCGATATGCAGCTGTATTTTTTTGGAAAGTAGATAAACATAGTTTCCCAGTGGCATCCCTACACTGCATAAAATAACGATCATGATTTTTTTACAGCATCAACGATCCGCAAGAATAAATTTTGAGACATCTGATAGTGATGACGAAACTGCTCTTCATTATATGTTGAATTGTCTGAAAAGTAGTCGTTGAAAAGATTTGCAATTGTTGCTTCACGATCATGATGAATTGTTCTATGCCCCAGAATTGATCCTACATGAGTACGTTGAATGATTTGTCACTTCAGAAATTCAACAACCGAAGCATTATTTCTTTGTGCTTGTTGAAGAATCAATTGTTCTTCTAGATAATAAGTCTCATCATCAGATGAGCTTGAAGAAGAAGAAGAATTGAAATTCATTTTTTTAGACAAGTAGGATGTTTTGTTTTCTTTGGTTTTGAATTGAAATATTTGTTTAAAATATAGTTCAATATATAATAGTTAGAATCAAAAGCACAATCCTTGTGCATATAAAAGATTAAATCTTGGCCATTGATTGATAGAATAAATCTTGACCATTGATTAAAAGCAAATTAAAAAAAACAGAATGAAGGATGCCGTTTCTTTTGAAAAGATACTCAGAGAAGAAAATGAGAAACTTCGAGAACTTATAGCAAAATCGCAAGCTCAACGTGCAGAAGATGTTCTCTTTAAAAAATAAAGGCATGAACTGAAAAAGACATTGAGAGAAGATAACATATTGATGCTCAACTTGGACATGATTGCTGAACCAGGTCCATGTGAATACTTCCGCTCGCAACAATAATAAATTTTACAGAAACGAAGAGAAGTGAAACAAGCTAACTCTAGCAGCTTTACTATGTTTCAGAATTTTCCCGATCTTGGAGGGAGCGGAAGTGGTCTTTCAGATTATTAGGAAAATATTTGTATATTTTTATTTTATTTTATGAGTATTTTTATGTTTTTATTTCATAAACTTTTATCTATTTTAGTATTTTTATATAGTTTCATTGTTGGTGTAATTTTATTTATTTTAGTATTTTTTATTATTGGTCTAATTTTATCTAATTTAATTTTATATATCAACATTTGTATTTAATTAAATTTATCATATATAACAAATTTTAATATTAATTACAACACATTATTTAAAATGCAATACAAATAACATACACAAAATACAAAACAAAACACTAAACAATATAGCATAAAAAGAAAATGAAAAAAAATTTACCGTCGATGAGAGAGGGATGGTAAATATACCACCCCTCTCCCCGCCCTAAAAATGCCACCTCATTTGTCGATCTGTTGGAGAATACTTTTGCTCCATTTTAGTGAAATGACGTCTCCAAACATACTGAAATACATGGTCAGTCTTGTGGGGTGGCTAGGTGGGTCACTGCCCCAGGGCCCCCATTTTGTTGAGGCCCCAAATTTAATTTTTATTTTAATATCATATTTTTAAAAATAATTTTTTAAATATTTAATACAAGGCGTAACAAATATATATATATATATATATATATATATATATATCATCACTCTATGGAGTATTTTTCAAGACATTATTATTCAAGTCTAACAATTTTCATGTTTCAAATATCAAGCAAAATATAGACTGATAACAACAGAATATTTTGTATCATATATATTTAAAATAATAATGTATATTCATATGTTGTTTTTTTTTTTATCTCATATTTAATAGGATGAGTGAAAATTTGATTAAATATAAATAACTGAATCAAAGTATTTTGGTTCATTTTTTAATAAAATAATGTAAACCAACATATAATTTTTTATTATTCTTATTCTTTTTTTTTCAAAAATTAGATATTCGGAAAAAAATGATTTTGATGAACTTATTGATAATTTTACTTCTCAAAAAGCTAGAGGATCTAAATGATTTTGATAATTATTTGATACTTGTATATTTTCTTGTAATTTTGTAAGTATATATTGATTACACATTTTCAAAATTTAGGATAAAAACAACACTGAAATATATATATATATATATATATATATATATATATATATATATATATATATATATATATAAAGGCCCCTCTTTTTTATTTCGGTATGGATTCTCAAAATGTGAGGACCGACCCTATTGAAATACACACCGCTTTTTTACTTGCACTACTAAATTTAGATTCTAGAAACCATGTTGAATGAGATTCATCCAAATAGATGAATATTTCATAAATCATAACGCGGATGAGATCTTCTATTTGAACTTGATATTTCATCTCATATTTTATTAAATAATTATTTAATTTTTTTACATACAAATACATATATGCATCTAATGTTTAGAATATAAAATGAAATACGGAGTTAAATTATAGGATCTCGTCCGATCATAACGGCCCAATTTTTGAGGGACTAACAAACGAGACATGAATCATAATAAATGCGGTGCCTCAAACGGGACTTAGGAAAATAATGTCCTACATTATTTATTAAAAAAATCACATAAATCCAGGAAGGAGCGTCTCAATAAGTCAACCAAAATCTCTTGCTCAGCTGTATCACTGTAAGCATGCATTTATATATTTCACCCGAGCTATTTATTTATTTATTGGTTAATATCATATTTTTAAGTCTATATTCTAATTTAAATAAATTTTCAATTCTATCTTAACCTTTTCATTTAGTTTTAATTATATCACACGACTTAACTTTCGACAATAGATATATAGTGTGGTGCGTCAGAAGAACAAAAACTTTGTATATTGTGGTGTTTTTTCTATTTTTTTTATCACTTAATAATTACATAAAGATGATAACTTTATGAACTGAAATGTTTACGTTGTCATAGTTAAATTATTTAAATATCGAGATTACAACCTTATCCATTTAAACCTTTTATTGATTAAAATGAAAACATGTCACTTCAACGTTACATTGATGATTGATATAATAGTCTTGCCAAGTAACGTGGTTATAGAAGTATTTGAGGTATATTTTCATAAAGTAAGGAAAATTTTATTTCTATAAAAAATTATGAAAGTGAATGTTAATGCAGTTTTCTTTGAGGATTCATACGAGACAAATTTTCATACAGTGGTTAAGGATCATGGTGGGATGTTTGTGGGTGTGGCAGCAAGGGTGTTGTGTTTTCCTGGTTGAGCTTGTGTGGAAGAAGGTGAGGCTATGAGATTATATGAGGTTCTTTCTCGAATTAAGAATTTGGGAATGATGAAGGTTGTGTTTGAGATATATTCTAAGTTTGTGTATGATGGTGTTTGTTCGCTTGATCCTGAATTCCTGATCAGTCTGAGTTTGATAGTCTTATTTCTTCCCATTGAAATTTATTTTTTAGTTTTTATAATTTTTTTGCTTAATTTAGTTTGTCGTTCGACTAATGTTGTGGCACATCGTTTAGCTAAAACTGTTCATGCATTTTCAAGTCTTTATTGTTGGGTCGAGCCTCCTCATTTTGGGTATGACATTCTTGACAACTCTTATTCTTATTCGATGATTAATTGAGGTTGTTACTTTATTCTAAAAAAAAAATTTAACTTAAAAAATAATTAAGGTTAAACTTGGGCAAACTTGACTCATTAAAATAGTAGAAATCAAAACTAAACATTGTCGGAAACTTGTATTGTCACATCGTTAGTTGATGTTGCATAGCTTTTTGCTGGCACGACACCAATTAGAAGATAAATCATATTATTGTTGGACATTGATTAGTATAATTGTGTTTGGTGTGCCACACAAAAAGACAAATATTTTCTTTCAAGAGTAATAAACTCACTTGAAATGGATATTTTACTAGTAATATATAGGAGAAGAAAAAAAATATTCCCTCATTTTTGCTAGTTAAGACATCTCTAACAGTTTATTTTATTTTACAACATCTCCAATTCTACGAGAACATCTTCAAAGGTACTTTTTCATCTACTTCTATTCTAAAGAAAAATATAGTGTGAGAGTAAAAACATCACCAACCATTAACTCTACATTTCATTCTACAATAGAATATTTCACTTTTATGCTTTCCAATATTGATTTCTTTTATCAAATTATTGTGTAGCATATATTTTTTCAAATATATTTATATTTAATATTTAATATTATTTATACTAATTAAAAATAATATAATTTAAATTAATTTATAAAATCATATTTTATTTGAACATAAAACCAACATTTACTAATTAATATAAAAGAACAATCACCTTATAAAAAAAGAAGTAACACTAACAAAATCATAAATTACATTTCAATACTAATTAATCATCAGAATTCGAAAATTCATCCCATAAATGATCAAACAATGCATTATGAAGTGCCATGTGAGCTTTTTTATCTTTGATTTTTCTATATCGTGCAAGGAATGATTGGAACTCAGTTGTTTCATCGTTCACCATTTCAACATTTGGAGATGCCACTTCTCTTAATATTGTGGTAATTTTAATTTAATGTAATATATTTTATGTTATTTGTTGTAATTTAAATTTTTATTTTTTTAGGATTACATAATATTTTTTATTATATTAAGTGAAATTAAACATAATATTATAGACCTACAAATAACATAATTTACATTGTTAATATATTAATAAAAAATAAAGAATAAAGTTTACATGTATAGGGGTACTATTCATTCCCTTTAAAAAACATGTAGAGGTGGAGTTGGATTGGAGAAGGATTTTCACAAAATGTGGCATTGTACGTAAAGGTAAAGGGACCTTTGGAGATGCCCTTATGCAGTAAAATCTCTATTTCATCTCCAACAGTTTGCTCTAAATTATGCACTAAAAAGAAATATTCTATAATATTTATTTTTCATGTATTTATTTTAATCTAAAATTTTCCAAAAAAAAAAACCATTAAAATTTCTGAAACTAAATAATAATACAACATAGAAAAATAACTATTTGCATTTTCAATATTTTTATATTTAGTAATTTTATTATGCAATTTTATTTGATGTCATTTTAATGATCAAATTTAAAAGTATTTTGAACTTCCGAGCAGTCAAACTTTTATTATGATGTAGTAATTTTTTTTTTCTATTTTTTGATGACTATGAGAAATCTAGGACTATTATTTGTTGGTGTATTTGAATAAATTTTATTTACATATAATATTTTGCAAATCACGCGTAAAGATAAACCATAATACACAATTCTGAATGATAATTTAATCTAAATCTAAAATGTACGTACGGATGAGATGCAAACTTATGACCTTTTAATAATTGAACTTTGATTTTTATTGCACTGGTCGTCAAACTTTTTTTTTTTTTTTGCTGCATCTTGCCCTCAAATTCCTACTTTGCAAATTTTAAAGGGCAGTTTAGATAGTATTTTAATATCCACAATTCACGTTTTAACACTAATAAAGCCTCCTTGTATACATGTATAATTTTATTTTTTTTATGAATATATATTAAGTATATGTACTAGTAAATTATTTTAAGAAATATCATTTGGTGCTCATCATATACTCGAAAGTATCTTAATCGTTAGTAAAATATCATGCAAATCACATAAGTGAAACATACCACATTTACAATATCACACACGATAGACAAGACATAAAAAATTAGCGCTATTCGAATTTGAGATATTCAATAACAAATTACCCAAGTTCATGAGTAGGCCACGGCCACCCCCATGGTGCATAAGATAATAAACCCTGTATATAGTTCAAGAGCTAGGAAAAATAGTGTAACATAGAATAGAGAAATGTGTGTTATTCATTATTATGTACGCCATCATGCATAGGTATTAGAAAGTAACACATAAGAATTAAAAGTATCATAAATTAAAGATCCAATGTCGTAAGAGAATAATACTAGTAATCTATTAAACCGCGTTAAGATATTTATTATAACTAGTAACTATTATGCATAATAGTTATATAAATTGGCATAAATGAATTAACAATAAGTATTTTTGCCATTGAACGTTTTATTCTAATTCATTTATTACTCACAAGTGCTAAACTTGTATTTCGTTCAATCACATAGTATATAATTAGTAGCGTGATTCCAAAAAAAAATGAAGAAAAAAAAACACGTAACAATTTTTATTAGAACTTATAGTATATTAATTATTTAATTTCATACCCGTTAACGTAAAAAATAACCCATTAGATATTTGGAACATTTAGTGATCTGTATGACTGTATAGTTGCAATAAATAGAGTGGCCCCCAACAAGGGTAACATGGGCTGGATAATTTATAATCAAGAACGCCTACTCCTAAATAATCTCTCTCCCTTCCTCTCTCTCGATATTACACACTTCACAAGTTCACTGTATCTCTCTCTCTCTCTCCTCCTCCTCTCTTTCTCTCTCTCTCTCTCTCTCTCTCTCTCAACATGAAAACTCCACAATTCAATACAAGGAGATAGCCATGTCGTGATGCAACCATCATCCTAGATTCCTCAAAACCTCCAAAAACACCGACAAAAACTTGGCAAAAATCTACTACATTTTTTGAAAAAATGACGCCATTCAGTATCCGCCACCTCCTCCTATTGACGGCCGCCGTTCTCCTCCTCCCTTCCGCCGCACCCGACATCGTCTCCGATCGCGCCGCCCTCGTCACCCTCCGCTCCGCCGTGGGAGGCCGCGTCCTCCTCTGGAACCTCTCGAGCCCCACTCCCTGCGCTTGGCCCGGCGTAAACTGCTCGCCGGATAACTCCTCCGTCGTCGAGCTCCACCTCCCCGGAATGGGGCTTTCCGGCCAGCTCCCGCCTAAAACCTTCTCCAACATGACCAATCTGCAGACGCTCAGTCTCCGCTACAATGCTCTCTCCGGCCCCCTGCCGCCCGACCTCTTCACTTCTCTCACCTCTCTCCGCAATCTCTATCTTCAGCACAATTTCTTCACCGGCGAAATCCCGGAAACTCTATTCTCTCTCACTTCTCTAGTGCGAGTGAATTTAGCAGAGAACAATTTCTCCGGCCCGATTTCGCCGTCTTTTAATAATCTGACCCGTTTAGGCACGCTCTACTTGCAGAGCAACCAGTTTTCCGGCCCGATCCCTGACCTGAACTTTCCCAACTTAGTTCAGTTCGATGTATCGAACAATAATCTAACCGGCCCGATTCCAAGCGGGCTTTCTGCAAAACCCAAAAGCTCGTTTCTTGGGAATTCACTCTGTGGCAATCCCGTGAATGCTTGCAGTAACATAAAGCCAAAGAAGAAACTCTCCGGCGGAGCGATTGCCGGCATAATAATCGGCTCAGTTATAGCGTTTTTCTTGATCTTATTGCTGGTGTTCTGCTTGTGTAGAGTGCTGGCTAGAAAGAACGTGAGATCGAAGGACCAAGCAGTGGCTAATGTGAAAGAAGTCGAGGTTCCAGCGGAGAAAACGGCGGAGAGCGGCGGCGAAGGGAAGGACGGCGGCAGCAGCCTTTTTGCGGCCGCCATTGGTGGGGCAAAGGAGAAAGATATTGGAGAAGGTGATTTGAATGGTGGTGGGAAAAAGGGGCTTGTTTTCTTTGGAAAAACAGGGTGGAACATTGAATTGGAAGATCTGTTGAGGGCTTCAGCTGAGGTTTTGGGGAAGGGAACGTTTGGAACGGCGTATAAGGCGGTGCTCGAGACAGGGCTGGCGGTGGCGGTGAAGCGGCTGAGGGATGTTACCATGGCGGAGAAGGAGTTTAGGAAGAAGATGGAGGAGATTGGGAGTTTGGATCATCAAAATCTGGTGCCTTTGAGAGCTTATTATTACAATGGGGATGAGAAGTTGCTTGTTTATGAGTACTTGCCAATGGGGAGTTTGTCTGCCTTATTACATGGTACGCTACACTAATAATTTTCTTGATTTCTTGGTTCTGCAATTAACATTGCTACGTGATTGCTGCTTTTCTTGCATTTGCTGATCTGATTTTGAATGATCATTGACATGGTAGATGAGAATTATATATAAATATTTGGGTGGTTGAGAATTTGAATGAATGATCAGATCGTTCCCAACGGTTTAATATCTGATGAACATGTACTAAATTATAAGTCTGTCTGACATTGGTTATAATTGAAAATTGAATCTTTTTGTATTTCATCTGGTGCTTTTTTTCAAATCTGTCTTCTGTGGAGACCTAGACTTGTCCCATTGTATTTGTATTGTAGCTCAAATTATTGCAAATTTCAAATTACCTTTCTTTGTTGTAGGAAACAAGGGAGCAAGCAGAACGCCGTTAAACTGGGAGACGAGGGCTGCCATCGCGCTCGGCGCTGCCAGAGGGATTTCATACCTACACTCTCAAGGCTCAGCTATTTCCCACGGCAACATTAAGTCATCAAACATTCTCCTCACTAGATCATACGAAGCTTGTGTCTCTGACTTCGGCCTTGCTCAGCTGGCCGGCCCTAATGCCACTCCCAACCGCGTTGCAGGCTACAGGGCCCCGGAGGTAACGGATCCTCATAGAGTATCTCAGAAGGCAGATGTGTATAGTTTTGGAGTGTTGCTGTTGGAATTGTTGACAGGCAAGGCTCCAACACACACATTGGTGAACGAAGAGGGGGTTGATCTCCCCCGGTGGGTCCAGTCCGTGGTACGAGAGGAGTGGACAGCTGAGGTATTCGACCTTGAACTCCTCCGCTATCAAAATGTGGAGGAGGACATGGTGCAGCTCTTGCAGCTCGCTGTGGATTGCACCGCGCAGTACCCGGACAAGCGCCCTTCAATGGACGAGGTGGTGATCAAGATCGAGGAGCTTTGTCGTTCCAGCTCACAAGAGCCCAGTGGTGATGCTGTTGAGGTTTTGGATGAACCACAACTGATCTAGATGCTCAATTTGGACTCCAAAGGTTCCACCTTTTTTTTATGTTAATCGATCAAAAATGGTGGTCTATTTGTTTGTTTGTTCATTCTTGAAGTACTATTTGATTGAGGAATTTTCCCGCGATTATTTTTTTTCTTTTTTTATTTTTCTTGTTGTAATATTTTGTTATTTTGCCTTGTCGTAGGAGAAGTAGTTTGTTTTGGAGAATTTGTTGTCAGTCTTCTTGGTTGTCTGAACTGTAAAATGAGTATCAATTTGTTCTTGTTGAGCTGGCGATGACCATTTAATGTATAAATTTCTTCTCTGTCCAACAAAAGATAATTAATTGATCATGATCATGCTACACCAGCTCAAAATTGTTCGAACTGACTTTTTCATTGTCGGTTTTTTTAATGCCGTTTGCGCTCTCTCTCTCTCTCTCTCTCTCTCTCTCTCTCTCTCTCTCTCTCTCTCTCTCTCTCTCTCATATTATGACTTAAAAGTAAGGTTTAATATCGTGGCACCAACTACTGGATTTCCATGTGACGTTATTATGTTTGTTCATTTGAAATTATGTGTCACTTTCAGCCATTTTGGGTTTGATGGTCAGCCCTTTTCAATTGTTCCTTTTTCTTAACGTCTAAAAGGCAAATGCGTCATGGAACTTTTTTATTCCAAGTAATTTCGGCCGCAAGTAAATAAATTTTGTATTAGGGCTTATTCTTCCAATTTATTTCGACAAAAACTTCTATAAAAATTTATCAAAATAGGGGAGTTTTCACTTTTCATATCAAGAGATCTCTAATTGAATTGTATAAATCTATATACTAATATAAAAAGTGACTTATCTTACAATTTTTAGTTTACCTATTATAACCCCATTTTATATTTTATTTAAGGGTAACAATTTAATAATCTAATATAAGATGGAGAACAAAATGAACATATTGAAAAATCAAAATATATAAGAAATAATTGTGAAGAAACTAATAAAAATTTTAGAGGTTAACCCGGCATATTAAAAAAAATTCAAAGATTGAAGAATTATCTTTTAATAGATTATTATGTTAAACTTCATATCTTAAAAGATATGAAATTACATCTATGAGTGTATAATTCTCAACATGCATATCAAGTTGCACCTAAAATGAATTTAAGGGGATAGTGAACATATATTAAAAAACACAAATTTTCTACTCATTTCATCTTTTTGGCCACATTTACCAAATGATACAGGTTGAGGTTTTTCATTTGTACTTTTTTTAAATGGGTACCGTGACATCCAACATCGATGTGAGAATGAAAGTATGATGAGTATATAAGTGGGTTCAATGGACTCTTTAGCAATTTGGGTTAACCATTTCGATAATGAGAGGACAGATGCCAAGTAGTTGCTTTGAGCCGTCGTTTCATTACTGGCCCCTACTCCCGTGGGCCTGGGGCGTTACAGGTACTAATTGAGGTAGAGAACATAACGAACATATTGAAAATTCAAAATATATTAGAAATAATTGTGAAAAGATTAATAAAAATTTTAGAGGTTATTCTTTCATATTAAAAAAATCCAAAGCTTGAAGGACTATCCTTTAACAGAATATGCTAAACTTTTATTTATATCTCAAAAGATATGAACTTAGATGAGTATAATTTTTCAAATGCATATCAAGTTACAGTTATATGGGTTACGCGGAATAATAACATATATTAAAAAAAACAAATTTTCTTCGTATTTCGTCTTTTTGGCAACATTTAAACATACCTTAACATATAATAATAAAACAACATAAATATAAACAAATTAAAAGACTATAAATTCTGAGTTCGTGTTTGAATAGTTAAAATTTAATTATATTTTATGTATATATTATTTTTCTAATTATTGATTAATCTAGAAATTTCAGATATTATTAAATTTATAAATTGATATATATATATATATATATAATGAAATATTTTTAAATTGACTACTCAAATATAGTATAGTAAAATTATGCAAAATTCAATAATTAATTTAAATAAATTAGTTGAATTGCGTGCAATGCACGCATTTTTTGCTAGTAAAGAAAAAATGACCTAAACCTAGGAGTTCCGGATATCACATTTTGATAACTCTAGGGACCGGGGCCTCATTAAAACCCATATGGAAAACCTATAACAGGAAAAATCATATGGGAAAAAGAGTACCCCTCTAATGAAACCGAAAATAATCAGGACCAAAAAAATCCTGTCTAACAGCAACAGAAATACAAGGAATGACAGAAAACCAATATCTGGAAGGAACACTAGGAGAGGCTAACAAATCAACAACTCTATTACCCTCTCTATACACATGAGACACGCAAAAATGAATACTCGAAATAAAATTCAGAACCCACCTCCAACGTCCCTTCAGCATCCACGGTACCTGAAGACTTCGAGAGGAAAGCAAAGCGACAACATAAGTCGAATCTGTCTCTAGCCAAATAAAGTCCAGAGACAAAGAAGCAGCCCATTCTAACGCTACAATCACCTCAGCTAACTCCGCCAAGAACGCAAACCCCACTCCTTCATTAGTGTGGAAGCAAAAAGAAACCGAGCCATCCGAATCACGAAAGGCCCCTCCCGTCCACATCTGTCCTGGAGCACCCTGAGAAGAGTCATCCGTGTTGATCTTAGTCCAGCCAGAAGGAGGCGGCTGCCAAGATACCGCCGTGACATTCCGAGGAGGAGCCGGACGAAGATCAACCCGCAACCGCTTAAGAATCAGCAAGTCAGTAACTGTATTCCTCATGAAGCCACGCTTACCACCCATATCAAGAGATCTATTTTGTAGGTACATATTAAAAGATCAGTAAGCCTATTTCAACTGAGATGAGATCATTAGTTCAATTTTCTTATCCGTGACTCTTGTGTCCTACCATCAAAATTATTTTTTTAATAATATTTGTCAATAAAATAAAATTATTATAATATAATCAATCATAATTATCATTTATAGATAAAAATTAAAATTTTTAAAAAATTATAAACCCTAATTATGGAATGATCAATTGTTAACTAGAAAAATGAAAATAAATAGTAAAAAAATAATTATAAACCTTAATTAGATAGAATAAATCATAATTAATAATTTTAAAATTAAACTAAACAACAAAAAACTGAATTTGAAGAATATAAAAATGAAAGAAAAAAAAAACTGATAAATTCAAAGTGATCCGCAAGTGGGATAGAAGAAATTGACTAGAGGATTGATTTCAACTATGCGTATTTAGCTCCCAATTTTTAAATTTTAGAATTTTGAATTTTGATTTGAAAATATTGAGAAAAGCCTAGTTATTTGGTGTTTAGCTCTTTTTCATATGTAAATAAATGGGAGGATTTACTAACTTTTTACGTACTAATTACTATAATTCATTTACTCAAACAACACATTTATAAAATTATACCTGGTAAAATATATTAGTTATGAATTCCACTCACCTACCCACGGTGGCACTAATTAATGTGTCCACCATTGATGTGGATAGCCACATGGGCAGGTGGGCAGGTGAGTCAACCCCTCCAACAACCACAATTGGTAATTATTTTCCTAAATTTATTTTTAGTCACACTTTCTTACATAAAATAATAACCTTAATGATTGAATAATTAAATATGGAAAAAGATTAACAAAATGAAGTTTGCATCTCGCCATCTCGGTTGTTGATTTCTAAAATTTTTGGAATCATTTCAGTTGTTGTTGGTTTTTTTTTTTTTTTTTGGCATATTGCCCCAAATTAATGAAAGTGTGAGATTTAGGAATGAATTAGGGTTCACAGATTCAAATTTTGATATTAATCTTTGAGGCGTAATCAAGATTCAAAATTTTGAAGATCTTCAAAAAGGTGTACAACATGAATTATTGTGAATTGCAATATTATTTTTGGAGCAATTAACAAAGTGATTAATGAAGATATCGAGTGTCAACGTTAATTCTATACATTTCATTTTATAATGATTTTAATATTAATTAAAGTAATTATTTTATGTAAGGAAGTGTGACTAAATATAAATCTTGGAAAATAATTATCAAATGTGGCTATTGGAGGGATTGATTCACCTACTCAAGTGGCATCGCCATATCAGCAGTGGACACATTAATTAGTGCCCGCGGTGGATAGGTGAGCGGAGCTCTATTAGTTATACTATTCAAAATTTATCTACACCTTTAGTTTGAACGTGTTTCTTCATATATATATATATATACATATATATAAATGGTTCATGATGATGGTAGTTTGAGCGTCTTGACTAAGGATTGGAAATTTGGAATTTGGATGACATGATGATTTCATGTGCTTTACTTGTGATTTATATTTGTTGGTTACTAAACTTTGGTTAAGATTTTGCTTTCTAAGTTAGAGTCATATTATGAGTTAAGTGCACGTAATTCTGGTTGGATTATGATTGCTTCAGCCTTCATGAATGCTAATTCAAGCCATGTCCATTTTATTTCTCATAATCATTACATTACTTATTGCATTAATATAAATTAATTATATTCACGAACTTCTCGGATTTGCGCATTCATTTTATTCTGCTTCGACGGTTGGACTCTGTACTGGTCATAAACTTGTGTTGAAACTTGAAGTCTTTTGAATTTGAAATTCATTCATTTGTAAAGAATTTTGAATTCACGAGCCACAAAGTAACGACACTTTTTTAATTTTTATTTTTTAGTTTATTCAGATTCATTAATTATGTGAAGATACTAATGAAACCTTAATGTATCGGTTACAAAGAATAGACATCAGATTTTGTATGAAAATCATAAATTATGTTTTTGAAGTTACAAACACGGATATATGATACCACAGGGGAATAGCTTGCAAAATAAACTCTACTACTATATATTATCGTCCATATTCCTCAAATTGTCCGAACCAAACTGAAATTCTAGTACAATTTCGATTCAAATCTCAGTTTCGACTGGATTTGATTCAAGTTTTCAAACAACTTCACTTGAGTAATAATATCAATAAAGCAAATTCCATCCATAACTATTGCCAATTCACAGAAAATAGAATACTGTCCAAAAACCGAGACTTTCTATCTGGATATACAAAGTGCAAATTAATATTCAGCATTACATTTGCAGCAGCGGAAGACGACTAACCGTGGAATCATGAGATATTCTACAGGGGATCCTATATGCACAAATTCTCATTTTTTTGTTGTTGAAAGATTGTGATCATTTTACTGTTTTCGAGTGTTTGATAAGCCACTCGATCACAATATCTATGTTCACCGTCTCCTTGCAAGAGATCATATAACAGCATACTTCTCTATCTGTGATCGAATTTAGTCCCCTGAAGTGACAAAGGTGAAGAAACTCGTGAAGGTTGAGAAAAATAAAGATTCAGATGAAGAGCATGATGCACCTTCTGTGCTAACTTACAGCTGATCAATCAGTGCTTGCTCTGCAAGAGCTTCTGACTTATCGATTTTGTTTCCAAGTACGAGCAGAGGAATCCCGGCTAGTGTAGGTTTCTTCAAGAGATCATGTAATTCACTTCGCGTAATGGGGATGCTGTCTCGATCAGCAGCATCAATAACATACCTGCCACGAGAGGATGATAATAATCATTCTGGAATGGACAAATATGAGCTTAAATAAGAGCACATATGGTATGGTATAACTTAAAAAAGAGAACAGTCATAATTACTACAATAATTTGACAGTAGGTTAATCAGGCAAAAGAGAGAAGCAGTTCGTTCTATATAAAAACGCATGTAGAATTTCAGAGGAAAAGCCAGACTTGTTGATAGTAACCTGTACTCATTGATGAGAAAGCAACAGGAAAAAGAATGCAGAACACTTGCCAATAGCAGAGTCAAACAAAAGTAAAATTCACAGTCGTAGAAAATGTGAAGTAATCTCATAAACAAAAGGACTGCAGCATATGAACGAATTATGTAATATATGACATGATGCAACACTTTATATTATCACCTAACAGAATATGATCATTAGAACATGAAGAACTAAAAACAGTCAATTACACTATAGCTGAGACTCCGCGGCAATAGCGCTCCCACATGGAACGAAATCTTCGTTGCCCTCCCAAGTCCCAAAGTTTAATAGTCACGTTTCCTTTTGTGACTTTCCGCATATTAAACCCCACCTGCAATCCAAAACCAAAAGAGTTTCCGTTAAGTATAGTAACAGGCAGAATATAGCAGCATGGGCTATATTAACAAGTCAATAAGATACCTACAGTTGGAATCAAATCCTCGCTATAACCTCCTGTCTGAAGGAAAACAACATTAAGAGTCTAGTTAAATGAGTAATTATGGGGACAGAAAACATGCTTATATGTACATGTGTGCTTGTGTGTGTGTGTGTGTGTGTGAGAGAGAGAGAGAGAGAGAGAGAGAGAGAGAGAGAGAGAGCATTTCGTCTGTACTCACAGCGATGGCATTGACGAGTGAGGTCTTCCCTGCATTCTGAAGACCTACAAGAGAGAGTTCCATTTCCTGTTTGTAGAATAAACTGATACAGAACATGATCAGAAACAGAGAAACTTGACAATATGAACCTAAAGAAACAGTGATGAAACATTAATCAATCACTGCTTTTGCAAGGACACAGATAAATATGCCGTTTGTATTTGATAATGCACTGGATTCTGATCTCTCCATCAGAATCCTAACTAATCACAAATAAAACTAGGATATAACTGAAGCACAAGCAAGAATTGAATTCTTGAGAGACCTTTTGTTCTACACACTTCACACAAGAATTGAATTATTAAGAGGAAAATGATTAATTCTTAACTCTCAATTTAAATTCCTCAAAATATGCATACAACAGTAGCGCAAAAGATAACCAATAAATACTACATCTTTCACATCCCTAATATCTTGTTATTTCTTTTTCTTTTTTATCTAAAATTTCGACAAAATCATGAGTCCAAGCACCGTTGAAACATTTCATCAAACACTAGGACAGAGCAACGAACTGCAAAAAGACTTACAAGATTAATTCTTTTATAATGAAAAACATAGACAAGAATAGACACTTAACAATTAACATATTCCTCTTTGAAAGAAAGCTACACAAAACAAAAAACACGAAACGAATTGAAATTCATCAAATAAATACATAGATAAATTTCAAATACAGAAAAATTACCTTCGTAACCAGTTGAGGAGAGAATCCCACAAGCCCATCTTCAATAAATCAATAAGCTGTTAATATTTTGATGAAAAAGGCAAGGTTAAAACAATAAATTGAAGGGAAAAGAAAAAGAGAATGGCCTTCTTGTGCAGATTCGTGGATTCTTAGAGGCGGAAAAAGGGAAAGGAAAAGGATTTCTGAACTGCAAGAAAAGTGAGAAACTTCACCGACTGAAAGGGATAATTGCAAGTTTTGCTATTTTTATTAATTTTCTTGGAATACTATTGTCTTCTCTTTACCCAGTTTCTGCTGTTTTTGTTTTATTCTTGAAATTGTGGTAGGGCTTCAACTTCAATCCAAGATTTAAGCGATCAATTCAATGCAGTACATTCAGTTATGTTCGAATTTCTGAATGAAATTAAATGAAGTAAAAAATGCACCTCTTTTAGCATTTGACATGCTCTAGAAAATCAAATATATAGTCTCATCGACAACATGTAAATCGCATGATCTCTAGAAGAAGAGTCCCATCCCCAACTTTGAGTCGAGCCACTCCTAAGTTAATCGAATGTTACTAGTTCAATAATAATAATAAAACTTCTTTACTGAAATTCATTTATATAAAACAAATCAAATTTAAATTTGATAGTGTTTGGCTCTTGGCTCGTGAATAAGCTTCTTAATAAACTATGGGATGGATCATAAAAATACAAAATAATAATTTCATAACTAATATATATTTTAATATTTTAATTATCAAATTCACATTATCATATAACCAAATAAATGAAGGGCTTTTCATATAATTCAGCAAGGTAGCGATATTAGTGACACGTCTGCTACGTGTGGACTTTTGGTGGGAAAAAAATATTTGTCACCTTAAACTCTTATGTTACATGTGATCACCTTTTGGTGTCTTTCCAAAACTGTAATATATAAACATTAAATAATACGTATTTATATTTTCTCACCCTTATTTTTTTTTTTAAAGTTCACATTTACATATTAATACTATATATATATATTCTATAATAAATAACACTATATATCTATATATAGATATAATATTATCTATATATTAATTTCAAGTTGGTCTATATTTGATCTTTAAATTACAATGGAATTTTAGTGACTACAAGCAAAAAAATATAATTTGTTCACTTATTCTTACTATTATGTAGTTTTTAACATTAATCTAATATTCAAATTATTTACTTTAAGAAATTCGTATATACTGTGTGATCCAGTTGAGAATTAAAGTGATTGGAAAGTTCTTACATTATATATTTTAAAAATAAATTAAAATAATTGATGTTTTATTAATTTAAGATTTTTTTTTTGAAAAATATATAGGTCAATCTCCATATTCCAGGTGCATCTCTATACATGCCCCCACATAACCCGACTTTAATTTATAAATAAGTTATTTGATTTTTGAACTATATGTTAATTTGTGTCTTATTATATACTATAACACATGTTTACTAGCGGCCCCTCTCAAAAGTGATCCAAATTTACAGAAAATAGCATAAATTTTTCGTTTTCTTAATCGTACAGGAATCATCATTAATTCTTTATATATAATTTGTCGATGATCCGATCTTAAGTTTGTAAAGCTATACAACAATGGGTTTGAGAATATACGTCTTGATCCTTCATTCCTACTCAAATACTCACATATTTTGGGTTTTATTTATTTTTAAATATGCGTACTAACTTTACTCGATCTTTTCTTTGAATCTTCTATTACAAAAAGGAAATTAATGTTTCATTTTCTATATATCATAATTATATTAGTTAATTAATACGTGTCAAGTTATATGTATGATATATAATTAGATATATGTGGCGTATGCAGATGATATGAAAATTAAAAAAAAAAATGAAACATAATTCGAAATCGATGATTTCGTGTACGTAGAGTAGCACATACAACTTGGACGAAACATAAAGAAAAACTGTAAAACGCACATAAAGATATGATGACTCTAATTGATGAACATTTGAATTGGGAGAGTTCCCATAAAACAACAACCTTTATGACAAAAGAATACATATTTTAACACAACTTTGATAAGTGGAAAAGAGGTGGTGGAATCTAAATCTACATTTATATATGCCTTTCATTCCCTTCTCCCTTAAGTTTGTATTCAATTTAATTAAACAACTTTAACATATCAAAGTTGCACTTCCTTTTGGGATAGGAAAACAAAGTCTTTTTTTTTCTTTTTTTTTTTTTTTTGCTAGAAAAAAGATGAGAGAGCCAAGTTGATGTCCACCATATGCATGCATGAAGAAAATGGAAAGGGAAAAAGGCATGAAAAAGCAAATCTTGATTGAAGAGGGATATGGCCCCAATTCTCTTTCCCATTTCTTTTTGTTTATTTACCTGCAAAAAGATAAAAAGTACCACAATTGAGTAATCAATTATATAGTGTACGTTAGGTCACAAATTAAACGAACTGATCAGTGTGCATACTCAAATGTTATGTGGATCGAAACTACAATGTATATATTTGTAATTTTAAAATGTGTAGTGACTGAAATATCATAAGCAAATGATCGATGGACTTAATTATGAATGTAAGCTTTTTGGGCATATATGAAATATTAAAGAGATCAGTGATATTAAGTTAGGAAAAAATTAAAATGAAGGTAAATAGCAAATTAATTTGTGACGTACCATTGTGCCCACAAAACCTTCTCACAAAAGTGAGGAAGATGATGAGCAACGCAACCCCTGCTAATAATCCAAGAACTATAGCAAAGGTCTTCTCCGAGTCACTATGAGTATGAGACGAATCTGTAATTCGGAATACAAAATTACAATTAACAATAAATTTTGAGGGATTATAAATTATTTAAATGTCATATATATATATATATATATCTAAATTATAAATTAATTTAATTTTCCGACCGTGATTGGGTGTGGAAACGTAGGCATGGGCCCCACTGGTGGAGTACCTCGCGTAGCACTTAGCCAAGAACACATCACCAAAGACAGCGCCGCCGCACTCCGCCTTCAGCCGCCGCATCGCCTCCGTCAAGCAATCCTGGCACTGCCCTGTGCTCAAGTCGCCGACGCACTGCGCCACGCCCTGAACATCCTCCGACCCACCGACCCGGAACGGCCCGCCTGCCCCGTTAAGGCCCGCCAGCACAGCGTCGCGGCGTCCCATTTGATCGCTGTTGAAGCCGTCGGACGGCCCGCACTTCTTCATCACCTCCGTCTTGTCCTCCACCCCGATGAAGGAAACGTTGTCGTATTTCACGAAGCAGCCCTCCAGCTGCATGGCGCCGCCGCACGCCTGGGGGCACAGCGGGCCGAGATGGGAGACCGCTCGGGCCACACAGGTGGCGCAGTCCGGCATGGCTAAGTCGGCCCGACACTGGTAAATCCCGTAAACGACGTCTTGGGGGCTGGAGCCCAATATTGTGAACTTGTTGTAGGCGGAGTAGGTGGCGGAATTCACGAGAGAGGTGAGGAGAGAATTGAGATTTGATTCGTATTGAGAGCCCGGTGGGTATTTGATCTGCGAGCAGCCGCCGTAGAGGAAAGAATCGCCGGCGGAGTTGGCCGGAATGAAGGAAAATATGCACAATATTTGAAGGGATAGTTTTAGGAGTTGAGAAGAAGGTCTTGCCATATTTGGGTGTCTTTGAGGTGAAATTGCTGGTTGCATGGAGAATTGAGATGAGTATTTAAGTAGAGAAATGGCCTTTTCAATTATATTATTTAACTCAAATAAATTAATGCGCCTATTGATTTGATAACTTTTTTCTTCGTGAGGTGGAAAAGTTTCCAAATCATTATTTGAAGTTTTGAGAGAGATGATTATGATTTTGATATGCCTATATTACACCATTATTGGACATAATTAATTAATCATATACACATGACTTGTCATTGCTCAGAAACTTAATACATAGAATTTTATAATGCATGCACACAGTGTATTGTATATGCAATATAAAAATTAATATAATTATATATCAAGCTAGCCATTTCAAGTAGTTATGTGTATATAGTAAAAACATGAAAATTTTGTCAATTATGTGTTTAAGACCACTATTGATGAGTCAGTGTCGAGTCGATCATCATGCATGTCTACTTCGTATTTCAGTCTCATTAACTTTATAGTAGATCATATAGTGTCTGTTGGGATTGGGCTCAAAATAATCGGGCCATTCACTTAAAAGCCTATGGAACAAATTAGTTAAGTTGCTCATTTGTGGTTCCTCACATTTTGAATGAAGAGAAAAGAAAGAAGAGAAAAGTGAGATCAGAAAGATTAGAGATTTGGAGGACCAAATCATGTTCGATTCATCTTAAGTTTTAGAGAATGATTCGTGACATTTAGAACTTTAATTTGATAGTTTAGATTTTGTCTTAAATCTTCTCCAAGAATTGCTACATGAATGTTTTCTCTTCCTAGTTTAATTTGTTGATTCCAAGAATTTTTTATGCTTCTTTGGTGATGGTATTGTGCTTCCCCTATTTTGGTAGGGAGTAGATATTGTGTAACTTATCGTGAAGTTTTTCTGGATTAAGTTCCATGATTTTTATCCTTGATTTCAGGAGTTTTTCAAGTAAGAATTTCGGTGCCACTTTACTTGCTTTGTACGTGCATAATTGATATTAATTTCTCGTAGTTTATTATTATTATTATTATTATTATTATTATTATTATTATTTTAAGGCACAATTGATTGATTATTGATTGGAAAGATTTGAGATACCTCGATATTTGTTTGGGATTTTCGATGTGCATATATTAAAGTAATTTTACATTATCAGATATAGTTTCTTCCACAACAGTATCATCGTATCTATATCTTGTCATGTCAAGCATTAGCTAGCATTAACCCACCAAACAACATATAGATATAAAACATTTTTTCACAAATCAAATAAGTGAAATAACTAAACACATGCGCGCGCACATATTAACATATATATTCACCGCACAAAATTTAAGATATAGATATATAGTACATACCTAGAGAGGAACATAAGTATTGTTTGATATTACGAGTTTATATTAATTTGTACATAAAAATATTTATTTTTTGATCAAAAGTATATTTGAAGTTAATTTGTAATCCAAAATTAAATTCCAAATCAAATACATATGCATAATTAAATTCTGGAAATTTTATGATGGGTGCACACGTAGTGTGTCCCTCTCTAAGTAATTAAGTGTTCGGTAATTATTTAACCTATACTGCAAGTATACATCGAGATTAATAGTAAAGCGGTGAACAAGATCGTATCTACAAGGACTTAATGATTATACTACTAATTATCTAAATTAATTTCCTACGGTTATCTAGACTATCTAACATATATAATTGAGATATTAAATTATCTAAAGATTGAAAATAATAAATAAAATAAATTACCAACATAGAAATAAACACAAATGAAGTAAGCAATGAACATGAAACACATTCTAGGATTAGAAATTCATTAATCCATTCCCCTAATCAATTCATTTAGCATCTATGTTGAGATTTAAATCATGTTGGAACAACCACTTTTGTATTCTAAATCTTCTCTCAAAATGCCTAGATTGTAGATAACACAACAAATATTAACGTGTCCGTTAAATACCTATTGCGCAACTCCTAACGGTTGTAAAGGTTTATTGTTCTCTAAATTAATCGCAACTCTGTCGAGTGATATTGACTAACCAGTTAATTATTCCAGATCTTGTGTTAAAACTCATCTTTCGATTTATAAATTAACACATCAAATAATATCATTTAGTGATCAAGTAAATAATACAGATAAATACAAGAATAATCAAAGTATGATAAGATCCTAGACACTAAATAAAATGAATTAGAAGAACTTCATAAATAAATCATAAATCCAACCCCAGAATACTAGGATTTTAGCTATTCTTCGCAAAATATAAATCTAAAATAAATCCAGAAGAAAACACTGTAATTCAATCTAAAATAAATAAAACCCAAAAGATTTAATTCGCTTCTAATCTTGAACTCTTTGAATTTCTCGGTCTCCACGTTCCTCTCTTGGCCAAAATACAGCAAAAACTCGAGACAAATCCTACAAATATCACAAAACATACCAAACTCCAAGAACGAGTGAAATCCAATTAAACTGGGATTAAAGCACAAGTAAACCAAATAAAATGCACAATTAAATAACACTAAAACTAGTGCAAAATCTCAGTTTATCAACTCCCTCAAATATAAGAGTTTGTTTGTCCCCAAACAAAGAACAAAAATCAAACATGGAATTCAAACAATACACGCAACTATAATCTATAATCTAGCATCTACAATCTCAAAAATCTAATCGAGAAATGACAAGAACAAGCACAACACTCAAATCATGAACACATGCACTAGACTTCAACGAGCAAATATCAAGCCAATGATCCTTACTAGTGTGTGTTTCCCTTAAGCAAAGTGTGTAGGTGAGGGCATTATGAGTTTTTATTTTGATTTGGTTCTGTTTCACCTATTTTGCTTAAGCAAAGTGTGTGGGTGGGTCATTAGGTTGTTTTTGTCTGTGTCAGCATGCCGTTTGTCAAAACTTGGAAGCATGAAGTTTATGTGTGTAAATATTTGTTAATCGAGTCAGCATGCCCACACTAAAATCAAGTATGATAAATGAGTTGAGCATGATCTGGTGAGATTAGAGCCTAATGTTGATATAATGTTTTTTAATTATAATGAATATGAAATAGTTAATTTAACATTCTAATTAATTGTATAACCAAATCAAACATAGATTGATATTTATAAATTCAACAAATGCTACTACAAACGTTGTATACAACCAAGTACTGCATAATTTATAATATAATAATTTGAATGTAATAGTTATTAATTATTTATAAAATTATTTGAAATATATTATATATATTATATGTGTACATATATAAATATTTTTTATAATTTTTTAAATATATTATATTATAATATAACATATATGTATATACATATTTATGTGTGTGTATTCAAGTAAATAGTTTTTATTGATTATATGAACTTAACTTTTAAATTCACAATACTAATTATCTAACATAAAAAAATAAAAATAAAAAGATAACCGAACATATAAAAAATGCTATTAACTTATTAACTAAAATATTATCTATAAAACACGATGTAAAATTTACATTAAAAATGTAATAATTGAGTTTGAAACCATGAATGATCCCGTTCATCGCACTGGTGGAAATCTAGTTTCCACATAAAATGGAACAAATAAAAAAGGTATTAATTGAAATATTATCTATAAAATACGAAGATGTAACACTTACATTAAAAATAAAATAATTAAATTTGATACCATGATCTCGTTCATCGGACGGGTGGTAACTAGGTTTCCACATAAAATAGACTACAAAATGTCGTCTTTAAATGGAATGCACACCCACATATATTCCTTTCTTAATTAATCTTGGTATATTCATAAATCTATTTAAAATTCTTTGCTAGCAATATACGTGTACGCCTATTTACAATATTCAATGCAAATTCGTACTAATCTTGCTGCTGATCTCTCTTTTGTAATTAATTTATCTTCAGTTCAAACTTTTCTTTTACCGTTGTTAAATCTCCACACACACACATATATAAATGCGGGTTGAGAATTAGTTTGAACACTGAGAAACCAGAAAAATAAAGAAAGCGATCTAGAGAGAGAGAGAGAGAGAGAGACAGAGAGAGAAAGAGGCAACATGTCTGGAACTCGGCCGCCTCCGGGAGAACCCCAGTCCTCTGACGAGAACTTTTCCGCATCAAGATATTGTTTTGAAAGTCCAAAAAGATCCGACCAGATGCTCGATGTTTTCTTCCTTAGAGAAAGTGATGCAGTTAATGATCAACTCAAGAATTCTGGCGAGGGAGAAAGAAGTCAAGAAAATGTGGCGAAAGAGAGAGAAACCTCAGTTGGAGATCCCCAGAAATCAAATGATCATGCAGCTGGAGGCCTAGGCAATCAAGTTGGAGAGAGAGGGAATCAAGACGTGGCAATGATCACACAAGAAATGCAAGAAATCATGCTTGATGATCACCAAGAATTTCCGAATTTAAAGAGAGCGGAGAAGAAACCTACAAAACAAGAGAAGAGAGGAGAGTTCCCAGATCGAAACAAGGTAAGAAAACCCTAGCTAGTTTCCGCCATCAAAACACTAGCTAGGTCAAATTTCTCTGCATATATATATCGCTCAACATTTTTTAGGGTTTTTCATTTTTAGTTTATATACAACCTTAATTCGATCGATTGATCGTGAATTCCCAAGTTTTCTGGGACATAAAATAATTAGTCCCTATTGAGATTTAACACTGTTCTTGAATATATATACAGCAGTGAAGTTGCTGAATTTTGCAGACAATTTGTTGTACGTGATGGATATTTCGCTATATGCAAATTATTAGATGAAGGTATTAAAGAACCACTGTCTCTTAATTATTTCATACGATTTCTGTTGTCTAGTGTGGTCTCATTTTGTTTGTAATTTCGAAAAGCAATGCATTATGAAATTCATTTTTAATTTCTTGAACGTACGCTAGCTGATAGATGTTTTGCTGTTTCAAAATGGAGATTCGTTTAGTCTTGTTGCTCTGATGAACTTGCTAATATATACATATATATATATACATATATATATATATATAGTACGTACCATCACTATAGTATATGAGTATATCCTATCAATAAAATATATAATTTATGGATCGAATTTGGATAATTATTTTAGCGTGCCACACGCCCGACTTTTTTTTTTCTTTTTTCTGTTTTCTTTTTCCGGTTTACAGTTTTTTTCCTTTTTTTTTCTGCTTTTCTTTTTCTTTTTTCTGTTTTTCTTTCTTTTTTTCTTAAAAAAACACAAATATACTCTTAAACCCCCCCCCCCCCCCCAATCATAAAAAACACAAAATAAATCCCTAAAAACACCCCCCAAAAAACCATAAAAAACACAAAATAAACCCCTAAAAACACCCCCAAAAAACCATAAAAAACACAAAATAAACCTCTAAAAACACCCCAAAAAACCATAAAAACACAAAATAAACCCCTAAAAACACTCCCAAAAAACACAAAATAAACCAAAAAAAAAAAAAAACCCTAAAAAACACAAAAAACACGAAATGGTACTATTTAGTGATTAAAATGGTACTATGAGTGGCGAATTTTTTGTCTGATGGATTGATCCATACACTATGATGCACAGGAGACTTGGCGATATATATCACTTCCACAGCTCCTTAAATTATTTGGGCTAGCTTAATTAATTATCTGAATTTGCTGATAGGGAAAAGCTTCGAAATCGAAAGTTAATTAGCTAGGGAACTAGCTAGCAATATATTTTACTTTTCATTAATTTTATTATTAGTCGTGCATATTTCAGTATGGTACGTACGTATATTAAATATATAATATATTGAAATATATAAATTTTAAGATTACTAATTTCGGCAGTCGCAAATAGCCTGACGATTAGGGATGATAATGGGTAATGAACCCTATGGTTAATTACCTGTTAAAATTATTCACGATGGATAAGACCGGGTAATTATCCACTTAATGAGTATGAGCACAAGTATGGGTATTATCCGTAAATTTTTAACGGGGACGGGGACTGGTGTGGGTACCTTAGTACCCAACCCGGCCCATACCCGGCCATATGCATTTGATTATATTATTATTATTATTATTATTATTATTATTATTATTATTATTATTATTATTATTATGTTGAATTGTATTGTGATATGATATATTTTTTTAAAGATTTCATAGCATTGTAATGTTTGTAATTTTATATGTAACTTCGCATTTTCATGAAGGGTCTTTGTATTATATTTTAATTTAATTATGATTTAGTTTTAATCAATATTTTTTAAAATTATAAATGATTTTATCTTATTTTTGAATTATTTACTACAAATAATAATTACTTAATTTAATATTCAATAAATAGTTTGTGATAAATAAATGTGTATATTTATATATTTTTAAAAAAATATGACATTTGTTAAAAATAAAATGATAATTAAACACGAATAAAATTTGGACTATTTGAAGTATTAAATTGTAAATTATCTTATATTCTTATATATATTGCAACCTTGATAACTAAATAATTATAAGAAATTATATCTTACATAAAATATAATCATATATATACATATATTTTTAAAAAGTATACGACAACAAATTTACAAATATAAGTATATTTGAATGATTATAGAAAAAATATCATAAAATTTTTAAGAAAAGTTAGATATTATTAATTTTATGTTCACTATGCTTAAAAAAATGTTCATAATGATATATACATTAAAAATATTTATTTTTTATGTATGCATATATTACATATATATTATATATAGAAATGATCTATATTAAAAAAGTGAGAATTTATAAATGGTATTTAGTCTTTTTTTATCTCTTTTTATAAACAAACAATTATATTACTCTATCATCTATATAAATTACATTTCATATTCAATATATTTATCATGTATTTAAAACATACACATAAAACAAATATATTTAACTGTGAATTTTTTCTTTGAACTTATAAATATATTTTAAAATTTATTGAATATTATAAATTAAACTTTTCTCATGTATCGTATAAAAGAAATACTACTTAGTTAAAGTGCGAATAACAAATATGAGTATGGTATTTAAGTACCCAAAGAATATGAGAACGGGTAAAAAAGTTATTACCAATCGAGTATGAGAACGGATACGGATATTTTTTAAAAATGCGAGTATAAAAATGAGTATTATAGTACCCGACCAATTTCCCTATCCAATGCCATCGCTACCGAGGATGTAACTAATCTTAATTGAATTTTTGGTGGTGTGCGATGACAACATATATAATGCTTATTATATTGCGTATAATTCAGCTGCACGAATCATAAGTAATTAAGATATGCTCTTATCTATATCTCGATCTATATAATTAAGTTGCAAAAATTTAAATCAAATTTTATTTTCCGCTAAGATGCGCTAAACAACTTAGCGCGATTGCAATAAAAGAAAACAAGGCTGTATATATATACCACTAGGGTATTAAAACAAGAATAATATAACATGATGCAGCATAAACATATAAATGAAATATAAGCAATCCTCTCTCTCTCTCTCTATGCGTGTGTGTATCTGACTATATCTCTCTATGCGTGTGTGTGTATTTGACTATATATGTGTGCGTGTGTGAGCACGCGCAATTAGAATTCAAAATGCTAGATGTGAATTCTCTAGAACAACAAAATTTGGCAATAAATCCCTCACTGCGCTGCCTGCGTATATAGAGATAGCTAGTGTTTTGATAATATTAAGTGTAATGTAAAAATGTAATGACAAGTTGTGCGAATGCATGACATCTCTCTCTCTCTTTCTAAATCTGCATTGGCGATAAATTTGGTGCTAAACTATAACATATCATCGTTCTGGTGGGGATGACCTAGTGATGGAGTGAGATTGTTTGAAGATCAAAGGTCACGAGTTCGAATCTCCTCAATACCACGAGTCGGATGTGAGAGTAAAAAAAAAAACTATAACATATCATCATGTTCTGAGATGATACTATATAATATTATCGT
Organism: Perilla frutescens; assembly: GCA_026008535.1. NCBI lineage: Eukaryota > Viridiplantae > Streptophyta > Magnoliopsida > Lamiales > Lamiaceae > Perilla > Perilla frutescens. The sequence continues at coordinate 6,903,762 of BRKX01000008.1, read as the reverse complement.
AATAAAAAAATATACAGATAAACACTTAAAAGTATCATCTAATAAGGCTCACTTAGACATGTATAGTTGAAGGAGGCCTAATCGGACCCTCAATTATATAAAGGGGATCAATGACTCCATACCCATTTTGAATAGTGTAAAATCAATAATACCTACTCAAATAATTTACCTTCAATATATACCCACTTTTACTCTATCACTCTCAAAAGTTTGATTTGATGTGATGATCTAATCAACTTTTTCAAAAAAACATGTAATTCACTTACATAAATGTACTTTCTTCTGCATTTTTTATATCATAGTGTATCAATACCGGTCGACCGGGACTAGTACCCATCGACAGGGACTAGTACCGATCGATAGGGACCAGTACCCACCGATAGAGACTAGTCCCAACCGATAGGGACCAGTCCCCACCGATAGAGACCAGCACTAGTCATTCTCAGACTGTGTGTTAAAATTGAAGCATGCTTCAATTCTTCTAGCAACCATAGTACATTTTTTTCTTTATAAATGCATCTCACGCCAGCAGCCAGCAACAATCAAAACCACGCAAAAAAATAGAGAGCTTTAGATTTCAATTTATATCCAAAAAAATAGCGAAAGATGGAAAATTGACGATCTGTTATTGTCAATTACAATGGTCAATTTGACTATCAATCCAATTATATTGGTGAAGATGAGCGACTTGGCTATATTCCGGTGAGCAATGTATTCCTAACAACGTTAGGTGATGCAATCAGCTACATATTGTCGGCGGAATCTATTAGAGGAGAATATCAAATTTACTACTTAATTATCGACATCCCGATCTGGAAGGATGTTGAGATCCATTATTGGCAGTGATATGGATTTGGCTCGCTTATTCACAATGCAGCCAGAGCCAACTGTGTATCTTGTGCACAATCAAAATATTGAAGGCACCCAACCGGAACCATTCACTGTCCACGATGTCGTGACCCAACCAGAATCGTCGACCCACTATCCTACAAACACCCAACCCAATCCGTATTCCTACGTTCCTCAATTTGATTGCTCAGTGCAACCTTCATTCAACCCTACAAATGAGGATATTGAGCGTTTTGGGAGATCAAACTGGTTGTCAGATAATTGGTGAGGGAGCGAGAGCGGTAAAGAACTGCAATATGAGGCCGAACCAGCACCAAATACCGATGTAGCTGGGGGTATTGCATTTTATGATGCAACATCAACTGATTATGCAGGTGGAGGTTCCCCATTTCATGATGCTCAAAATGACGATGTCGCTGTTGACGATAATGGTGTTGTGGAGACAGATGATCACGATGATGACGAAGTTGATCTCGATGTGCAGTTTGAGGATGAGGATGAGCCATTCGGAACAGTCTTCGGGAGCGGTTTTATATCGAATTCGTCATAAAATTTCAATAAATTACCCACACTTGAAATGTTTAAATATGCTAAATATAATCATGCTAAATCTTATTTCTATATAATCATGCTAAATAAATCATTAAAAAAATCTAAATTACAAAATAATATTTTAATCTACGTCACAACTATTTTTACTTACTATCACTTCTCAAATAATCTTATGAAATACTACCTCCGTTTCAAAATGTTTGTTGTTTTAGATTTTTTTTTTGTTTCAAAATGTTTGTTGTTTTATATAATTTGACATTCTCTCTCCCAATTTTAACCCTCTCAAATCCTACAAGATTTTCTTGATTCTAACTTACCTATAATATATGAAGAGAGAAAAATATATGGAGAGAGAAAATATTGTTATTTTTTAGGAAAATATAGATGAATTAGATTTTATGGCATATATGAGGGATGAGTATATTTGTCCACAAAATTAATTCTTAATTCCAGATAAAAAAAACAAAACAACAAACATTTTGAAACGGAGATAGTATATTCATATCTAAAACAATCTTATCTAAAAATATTCATGATTTTAAACTTAAAATTTTCTAATGTTAAATAATTAATCATAATAATTTTAAAGGCAATTTAATTCTTATTTTAAAGCAATTAAATTCTATTTTTAAACCATACTTTTATTAAATTCGTAACTTCAAATACACTTAAATTCTTAATATCAAATAATCTAAATTTGTATTTTTAAAAGAACGAATGAATTTCCAAATTCTTATTTTATAGGCAAGACTATTATGCATGTTATATTATGTATGTCACGGTCATGGTACATTTTTTTTCTTCCTAATTATGTTATAAATTCTTAAAATGTTTAAATTAACAGTAACATGTTAAATTATATCAAATAATCCTAAAAATACTTTAATAATTGAATAATTTCAAATAACACTTAAATAAAGTCGATTTATGAACACTCAAATAATTTCAAATAACAACATAATTTAAGTGTAAATAACAAATCGAAATATAACTAAACTATAAATTAAAGCAATTAAAGATCTAAATTTTACAAAAATAAATACTTAACGTCCGCAGACCGGGACAGGTACCTATCGCCGATCGGGACCGGTCCCTATTATTAATCAGTATCGGTACCTATCGACAGGTACCGGTACCAGTCTTCGGGAGCAATTTTATATCGAATTTGTCAAAAAATTTCAATAAATTACCCTAACTTAAAATATTTAAATATGCTAAATATAATCATGCTAAATCTTACTTCCATATAATCATGCTGAATAAATCATTAAAAAAAACTAATAATTTCAAATAACACTTAAATAAAGTCGATTTATGAACACTTAAATGATTTCAAATAACAACATAATTTAAGTGTAAATAACAAATCGAAATATAACTAAACTATAAATTAAAGCAATTAAAGATCTAAATTTTACAAAAATAAATACTTAATCATCATCCTTCAAATTAATCATACTCATCATGCTTTCAATATTTGAGGATGAAGACTAACTTGTGAATGTGATGCAGACATCTCGTGAATTGAAGATTCTTATGGGGAATGAGAAATTAGAGTTTGTTTTCTCGTGACTGCTCAACTGTCAGGTTGTGTCACCTCAACCATGCCAACAACAATCCACCCAAAACAAAACTTCTTCAGCCTCTGATCTCCCAAACACGTCAAAAAAATTAAAACCAAAGCCAAAAATTCATCCCTTTCAAAATCGCACAAAAATCCAACAAAGGGTAGTCTAAATTCGTCCAAAATTGCAAAAGAATCGAAAATTCAAAACTGGGCTCGTCATCTTCACGAGCGCCGAACATACCACCATGATCTCATAATCCTAACATCCAAGGACAACGACGGACTCACCTCCAAAGATTTCACCGATATCGTTGAAAATAGCGACCGGCAGTCGCTCCGCCGCAACTTTCCGTAATCAAGAAAAGATGTTATGTTGTTCGTCTCCAAGTAGCAGGTGATGTTATTGTTTTTCCAGCCGCACTCGAGCTACAACTCGAAGTTCGTCTTCACAGTCATCGTCGGGATGAAGCACGGGAAGAGGTTGTCGTTGCAATTCTGGAGGAGCACCGCGTTGAGGAATGTTGGAGCGTAGTTTCGGGTGAAGAGGCGGTTGAGCTCTTCCACGGGGTGGCTGCAGGGGGGCGGAATGTTGACTAGGATGGTGTCGTTCCTCTCCTCCACTTCTTCTTCTCTTCCCTTCCATTTTTCGCCCCTCAATCGAGAGGATGCTCAAATGCAGAGTGCTCGATGAGAAGATGCGAGGATACAAGAACTTGAGTGTTCAACTGGGAAAAGGAAAGAAGGGAGAAGTTGTGAGAAGATGGGAGATAGGAGAAGTTGGAGGCAGAAAAGAAATTAGCGTGATGAATTAGTTTGGCTAAAGCAAAAATAGTGCTATATATAAATCTCAAATCCACGTGTCAAGTATCTGTTCAATTTAAAAACACTTTTCAAAATCTCATGTGGAAATGCAATACACTAGGTGGTAGGATCGAAGCTCCATAATTTTGCTCCTTTCAATTTGTCTTATTATGTTTCTTTGAATAAATGATTTTGCCTTTTGAATTAAATGCACACCTATTTAAATGATTGATCTGATATGTATAAGGATTGTGTAAGATTTTTGAAAAGGGTGAGAAATTAAGGGTAAATGGTTATTATGTTTGTTGGTGTTTTTGAAAAAAAACTCTATATTTATGGATATAAATAGGTATTTCCACTTACATAAATGTGCAATTAAACATCTCCGCTGTCAAATTTATTAGTGTTTTAATTGGCAATTAAGGTTAATGAAACATACAATATTTACCAATGCAGCTTGAGCTCATTTGTATATATCGTATATATAAATAAATTGAGAGCAGTGGCGAACTTAGTATATATACATAATATATGTATATATATTTATTTTGTTATTGAGGAATATTACCTAAGGTCATAAAGATGAAAAAAGAATGAAGTAGTGATTGAACACTTTAGTTGACACGTGATGAATAATGCTATCGTAAAAAAGGGTGAATCACACCCTTAATAATATTAGCAAATAACCAATTAATGCAATCCTTAATTTCGTGACTTTCTATCTTACTACTCTTTAAATCTCATACGTATATATAAAAATATAGGAACAAGACATGTACAACTATACAAGTCTTCAAAATACAACCCAACAATTTCAAAAATACATCAAGATTTTAAATTGAGAAGTGCACAAAGAATACTCTTCATAATTGGTTGGTGTTATTTTTTTTCTTTCATTCTTGATTTTTTGTATATTAGTAATTAGATTTTTCATTTATGTTTAGTGTTGCTTACATATTTGTTTATTTTTCCTAATTAAAATTTTAATTAAACTAGAGATTTGTGTTTGAATTAAATATTTGAGTTTATGTACATGACTTGAATTTTAGAAGCATAAAAGGAATTTGATTTGAATTGGGGTTTGAACTTAGAGATTTATAATTAAGAACGGTAATTTGACTTAGAGATTTCAAACTTTGAATAATATTTATTTATACATTTTTGTAATTATATATTCTTACCTCAAATTTTAAAATTCTGGATCTACAATAGATTGAGAGCATATGTTTATATAGCCCACGCTTTACAGTTTTAAACCCTGTTATTCAATTTTAATATTTGATATTGAATCAACATTGAAATTTCTTACTCCATGTCCCGCACACCAAACTCTCACCTCCTAGATTTCTCAGTCCAATTAATCTATCGTCTGACATTTAATTGATGAATTGAAGGTACCATTGGAAAGCCCATAATAAGAACTTTCCAATCATATTCACGTTGCACGATATTATTGATAAAACCAATCAAAATTAGATTGTAAAAAATTTGAACATTTACTTAACATTAATTACTAACGGAAAAATTACTAATATTTGACGGAAGTGTTTATATATTTGAACTTTTTATGATAGTTGGAGTGTTTAATTGCACAATATAAAATAGTTTAAGAGAATGATTAAGCCACCTCATACTATCAATATGTAAGTGGGATTTACCAACGTTTTGAGTGTTTTTTTTTTACATTTTTCCTATTAATATCTCTTTAAAACAATAATATAAGAAGAATTTATTTTTTAGTTAATAATTGATTATTATGATTTATTTCAACCCAATTAGAATAAATTACAATTATATTAGAGTTTATACTTATATTTTTATAATTTATTTTCATTTAGAGATGATATATATGCATGAAAAATATTTTGTATTTTTCATCATTTTTTTTTGTTTAAAAGTGGCATGCAGATCTTATATGTAAGAAAATTATAAGACATTTAATTTGATACAATATTGTTGTAAATCGTATTAAAAATGAGAAATTTATAATTGTTCGACGTTTTGAATTTTTTTAATGATGTGAGTGTTGACTGTTGATTGATTATTTTTATTTACTTTTCTGAATTTGGGGTTGTCGGAACAGATTTGGCGGATCTGACCCATCTCAAATAACGGAAAATTCGACGACCGGGCATAGTCCCTGGATTTTCAATTTCAATTAATATTCAAAATTTTAAAATAAACTTATTTATATTTTGAGAACATAAATAACGACATCAGTAGATGTTAATTATGTTGGTCCTGATTTTTTTATTTTTCGCCTCCTCCTTGCTATATTTTGAGATTTGCTTGGAGGTCAAAGGTGTGTGAGTAAAAAAAAAAAAAAAAAAAATAAGATTGGTGTTTTTTTTAACAATACATTAATTAAAAATAAAAAATTCGGCACGGTGCTCGGTCCAACGGCATTGAATATTCCGTCACATAACTAGCTATGGGTGAGGCCCACGTAGAGTTTATTGCGCATTTCCAATGGAGGTTTACGGCCCATTATACTGCCAGGCCTAGATAAGTACCGCCTCCTCAAATTTCCCATGAGTGGAACAAGAATTTTCTCATGTTCCATTAAGACTTTTTTTAAGGGAAAGAAATAAATTCCATTGAGAAATAATATTTCTTTTCAATTATCACTTTAATTAATGAGTTGTAAACCGACGTTCCGAATAATATGTTTCTAATTTTCTGATTGTATATATGTATTAGAAAAACTTCGAATTTTACATCACTGTTTGAATTCTTACTTTATTTTATTTTTAAATATCCTTTTCTTACATCTTCTCTCAAGAAAAAAAACCTCTCTTTTTTTTTTATCCTTTTGAGTTGGGGAGTTGAAATTTGCACACTTGAGTCTTTTTTTTTTTTTTTTTCTGTTACTTTGAGTCAATATTAATAATAAAAAGTCTCAACAATAACTAAAAACTATAATTAGTGGAGTGGTACCATTACTAGATTATGTAAGTATTTTATTTTATACTTTAAATTCAAACAGCTCGAACTCGAATTAAGCACTTGGTAAGGACTAATATTCAGAAGATAAGAACTCAATTGTTTAAACTCTAGCCCTCATAGTCATATCCCAAAGAATTTGCAAAGAAACTGCAAAACTCATAAGGTAAAGATGCATCAATCATCAATTCCCTTGACCAAAAATATGAAACTAAGTCCAGTTAATTCCTTGATCATAATACACAACACACTAATCCAACTCCAGTCAAAAATGCCAAAAAAAAAATTAAACTGGATTCTCAACCAACTTAAAGCTGTACAATACTTGCGAAAAACTTGAAGAAAACGAAACAAGACTTAGCATTAGATATGCTGAATCTGGTCCCGTTTTCTTCGAGCTTGATTGACCGCAATCCATTAGCAGTGCCTTCAAGCATTAGCGACTAGAGCTAGACTTCCAGCCCTGACTAAGTTAACCACTTGGGTTGTAGCCTCATTTCCTGGCGAGCTAACTCGATTCACTAGTAATTCTAGAGCTTCCTTCATCCACCAACATCCACAGACTATCCTTGCTTCTCTAACACTTAACTGTTCAAATTTATTTCCAAAAAAAGATTTAATGTAATTCAGAGAAATTAATATGTACTTAAATATAGTTCGTGGGCGTTACCCACCCATTTTCTTTGACGAATGTCTTTCTCCGGCCAGAATTCGAGCTGCTCTTTAACAAGCAATGGAAACATGTGACCTTCATACAAGGTGTCTCTGTTTTTGCTATTGAAACTCCATTTTCCCAACTTATGCTGCAACCAAATAAAGTCAGCAAGAGTTTCAATTGTGTTTCAAGTTTCAAATTCAATTGGAAGAGAAGCAACCTCAACATCTCCGACTACACCGGCTTCCTCCACCGTTTCGCGCAACGCTGCTTCTTCGATGGATTCATCAACCTCCCAACCTCCCTGCGTTTCAAGAGACAAAGATCATGACTTTCTAGTTCCTCTCTCAAACAAATCCTTAAAAAATTAAACAGGAAATTGCATATATGTATTGCCAAACACCTTTGGAAACATCATCCCTTTCCCTTTTCTCTGTGCAGTGATCACAAGAACTTCAATATCTTCCTCACCCACCATAGATTGTCCACCTGGACTTCTATATCTGTATGGAATGCATCTGCACAAACCACAAATTATCATTTATTTTCTGTATATCACAAGAATACGCAATCAATTCAGAATTACTCCTCATTTATATCCCCACTTTCTTTAAATCATCAGTCTCACTTACTAAGAAATTTTTCACAAGTCTAAAAAGAAAATCAATGATTCGAGACATAAAGTGGACAATTAATATATATCATACGGGATGTGACAATGTAAGTCAAACACAAATGTTATTGTGCCGAAGTTGCGCAAACCCATCCCATCAACAATCGAAATTTCCATTAAAATTAAGCTGATTTTCTTTTCACCCATAAACCCATTTCACTCAAGAGTCAAAACTCTTTAATTAGTCTATGTTTCGTCCTTACAGCTAAATCATCTCCATTTTACACAAGAAAACTTCAGGAAACCAACATGAGAGAGAGAGAGAGAGAGAGAGAGAGCGGGACCCGACAACTTGGCGATGGCCAAGAAAATTGTAACGCTGCATATGTCGACCAGTGCGAGCAGCTAGAGGAAAGACGTTCTTCAACTCCATGTGATGTTTTCCCTATGCAGAAAGAGATGTAAGAAGTAAGTAGTTAGTTATTTATTTAATTTAGTAGTAGCACCATATATATATTATCTGTAACAAGACTTCCTTTTGAGGAAAACTGCGCTGATAATGAAAGTTGGGCCACATCTTCATCCTTTTTTTTTTTCTTTTTTTTTTTTTTTTATCACATGAAATATGACTTTGTCCATCCACCACATTTATTATGTTTCTACTGCAAAACCGTTGGAACTATAATTGCCACTTTTATTTGAGTTCACACCGGATCTTCCTTTATCTATTAATTCCAATTTATTTATTCTAAATCATTGGATATACTATTTGTGCGACTTCGGTACTCTATAAATGGTGATTATCGATTGTAGCGGTATATAATATACAGTATAACGCTGCATCCTATGTGCGGATGTGATTATATTTGAATTGAAATTGAATTGTACAAGCTATATATTGTTTTTATCATATTATTATTATTATATTTATTTTGATTCAAAGTTTTGTATAATATGGTAGGTGAAGTCTTATTATATGCTTATATCATAGAATCCGAAAGTACATAATTTTTGGAAGGATATGATATATTATCAAAAACAAAAGAAGGAAATTTTTTTATATGTATGTGAATGGAAGACCACGTGTCGCTTACGCGTCAGCTGTGGAAAGCAATTGCGGCTCCACTCTCTCCCTTCATTTCCCTCCTCCCTAAAAATTATTTATAAACTCCAACAATTTTAATTAATAATTATCAAATTAAATTAAAATATAAAAATAGAAGAAAAATTAATAAATATAATAATACAACGCAATGTTGAAAGCGAAAGATATCAAGTCCATGTCCCAACTCCCAACCATCCCAGCTTATTATGAAATTCGGTTCGATTTTTAAAAAAAATGTTTTTTTTTTGTTTTATTTTACTGTAAAAAAAACTCGAACAAATTGAACGTTATACAATAAAATCATTAAAAAAAACAGATAAATGATTATATCAAATGAAATAAAATGAAATATTACTAGATATTAGAAGACTATTTATCTCACTAAAAATAAATTCATTATAACCAAATCAACTGAAAAAATCATTATTTCGTTTTCGATCATTATGGTTAATTAAGTTGAACTCAATCACTATAATTGTAAATACATTATTTTAAAATTGAACGGAGTAATTTGAATGCTCGGAGCATCTCAAGACTCCAGTGCAAAACCTACTTATTCTATATTAAAATTGTATAATTTTAGCACCAAATATTACCTCAACTCCAACCAATTCACACCAATGCTACATCAAAAATAATATAACTCCAAACATTTTTAATTTTAATGAAATAAATATTTTCTCCAAAATATTATATTTACATAATTTATCAATATGCGAATTGATAATTTTCTTTAAAATATTAATAAACTGAATTTTTACACCAATTTAGAATTGATTTTGGATTTGTTATGGTTATCTACTGAGTACATTAGTTAATGTTTTATCCCCGATTTCACTTGTTTGGACGAGATGGTATTTGGTTCTATTTTATCCCACTTGTTTTTAATCGAAAACCATTAGAAATCGGTGAAATAAATATTAAAGTCTTGATGGTTCAAGTAAAGGTTCAAATGGGACTAGAAAATACTGAAAAACGCATATCGGGAGAGCAAAAAGGAAGGACGGGCCGTGCTTGGCATTGCACAGCCCCGTGCTTAAAAAGAATTCGAGATATAAAGTTTACAGAGGGATTGCACGGCCCGTGCTAAGTTAACACCGCCCCGTGCTATTTTGTATTACACGAACCGTGTTACGCTAGCACGGACTGTGCTATTTTGTCGGGTTTTTTGTAGATTTTTCTTTTAGCCCTGTTCGTTTACATCTCGAGTTTGGATCTGATATGTCATTAAATTAGAATTTAGGTTTATATAATTATTATTTATTTATGGATTTGTTATTTAGTTTAGGTAGTTTATATTTTGAGGATTGTTTCCCTTATTTAGATTATTAGGTTTTCTAGCTTATAAATTGTTCTAGGTCTTGCGTATTTTATATCCAAGTAATAATATTGTTCTCTTCATTGGAGTTTTTTCACGCTCGAATGTGAATTTGGAGCCTCGCTTGCTCCAAAGGCGAAACTGGAGTTTGTGCTTGCTCGAAGAGTACCCTATCCGATACGATTCCAAATCAAGGTCGTATCAGGTGATGATATTTTTCTTTCACAACGATTTAATCAACACAAGCTTTAATTAACCAAATCTCAATTATGCAAGTGAACATACGGAGCATAGGAGACCGGGTCGAACACGGGGAATTAATTGCATAAATGAGTCTACAAGTACCATCACATCGAACATTTTCACTAGTCAAACCATTCGGAATTTGGTTGGAGAATTAACTAGAAAAACAAGATTCACAATAATAAACAAAGATAGCAACACAAGAGGAATAAAAGAGAATAAAAACCTAATAAAGATCACAATGAGGAAAAATGGCTCTAGGGCATTGTTCATTAGTGAAAACTTGTTCATTAAACAATGGATTTATGCATAATCTCCCCAAACAACAATTGATACCAAATTTAGTCGAAACCCTCTCTCGAGCAACTAAGACCTTTCAACTAAACTCAATTCCCCTATCTCTAGGGCTAAATTCCAATTTAATCTAATCAAGCATAATCAATCAACAAACATCAATTAAACATTAATCTCTCGATCTAATGCAAAATTGAAACCATAAATCATTTACCCATGCACAATTGATTATCTCGAACTCAATTATACACCAAATTCTATCCTAAGATGGCCAATCAAAGAATAAAAGCAATCAAACCATGATTTATGAGAAAGAAGGGGAAGATTAAGCAATAACTCATGTTTAATTCATAACCCCATCACCAAATCACAACACCCTAGATACCAAGAAATTTAGCTATTCATACTCAAAATAACAAACAAAATAACATAAAATAGAAGCATAGATCAAGGTAAGATGAAACCCGGAAACTTGTATTAAAATCTCCAAAATAGCTCTTGTTCCACAAGCTCCAAAGCTCCAAATGTAAAATTCTCTTTCTCTCTCTAAAATTGAAAAAAAATGAAGTTTCATCCCTCATTTTTTAGCTAAGGTATCAATATATACAAGGTGTGGGAAGGTAGGGTGAAAAATAAAGTAAAAACCAAAAATCCCGAAAATGTGACACAGGGGCGCGACACGGGGTCGGTCGCGCCCTGCGGCTCGGGTCGGGGCTAGGAGGCGCGACCCGAGCCAGCACAAGGCTGGCCCGGGTCGGGTTGCAGGTCTTGATTTTTTGGCCGCGGACACGGAGCGGCGGTCGCAGGTCCTGGCTCCGGGTCGCGCCGGGCTGTAGTGTCGCTCCGTGCTGCGGCTTCGACCTGGCCTTCGTGATTTCTTCTCCATCCAATTTGGCTTCCCGGTCGCTTCCGTCTTCTCTTGATATGCACTTCAACTCTCCATTTGATCTTTTCTCGATTCTCGGGCCTTGGTTTGCTTATTTTACCCTGTTTTCTAAATTAATGGTGTTAGCAACACTTATTCTAAATAACAACTAATATTACCCTAATTGATTACTAAACATACTAAAACATGATAAAAACATACGAAATAATGCTCGGATTAGGACTAAAATACGAGCATGTCATCAGGACCAGTCCCTGACTATTTAAGGGTTTTTGTGCACAAAATTTTCACAGTTTTTATTCTTTAAGGAGAGTAGAGAACCTTTGGAGAAGACAAGGAAGAGACAACAGAGATCGAAGAAGCGTTATCTAGACTAAGTTTTATTTTATACTTTATTCGATTGAGATCACTATGTTGACTATTTATTTGTATTTATTGTCATTGGATTTTGATACAATATGAATAGCTAAATTTCTAGAGATCCTAAGGTTGTGAATGTTTATGGATTTTATTATTTGAAGTAATTTATTGTCACGTTCTATTTTTTGTTTGTACATCATTGGTTATTATTGTCTTATATAATTGAATTGACCAGCTTTCGCATTTGTATAGTTAATTTATTATCACTCTCAGTAGATTAACATATTAAGATTACAAAACACGAGTCTGCTAGATCGAGAGATAGGTAGCTAGCTAGGTTTCGTGAAGAGAATAAATTTATAATATTCATGAACATGTTAACATGACAAATATTTATTGAGCCGAACTTGAACAAGAGGAAAAAAGCTCGAATCGAGCTCGAGCTTGAATATTCCTTAACGAGCCAAGCTCGAGCATCAGACTGTTCGGCTCGATTCGGTTCATTTACAGCCCTAGGTGCAACATTGGAGATAGTCTTAGTTGACCTGCACAAAAAAAAATCACTAGTAAAAATCACTTATAGTGAAAAAAAGTATATCACGTCTTTATTAATAAAAAAATATCACTCTTAACACCAAATTAATTTCATCTCACTTAGGATTTATTCCATCATATTTAGAGTTTATGAATTTTTTTAAGGTTTAAGATTTTTATATTAATAATCCTATATATATCATCTAATTTTATTGTTTTTAAATGTATTTTCCTCTGATTATAGATAAATTACTTAGGGCATGGTTGGAATGATGGAATGGGAATAGAATCATGATTCCCATGTCCATTCCCAATCATGCATATGGCTGGTATGATTTTCTAATTGAGAATGGTCATTCCTGAATGAATTATCATATTCATGAACATTGGATTAGCCATTACTTTCCTACACCCATGGTATTATGCATTTCCGATTCTGAAAATAAATTTTATTTTTTATTTTGCAAAACTATACTTTTTTTTGTATTGATAAATGAAATCTCATATCCTTATAAAATATTTTATTAAAAAATAAAATTATAATAAATTTAATATTTTTTCTAGAAATTTTAAAATAAATAAAATTGTAACAAAATAAAGAAAATAATTAAAAACTCAAAAGTCGTCAATCATGTTTAAAAACTAATATGATTTTTTTAAAACTTCAAAATTATTTGACGATGAATAATATAAAATATATCAATTTGAGAAATTTATGAATTTTTTAAAAAACGCTCATTAATAATTTATTAATGATTCATAAAAGTTTGTAATATTTAATAAAAGTACTAATGATATTATAGGAAAAATATTGCATAAAATTTACAAAATCACTAATCATTAGCGAAATACTTACTAAAATGATACTCAATTTTTTCACAAATGTCAATAAAGTAAAATCGCATAATATTCAATAATATATTTTTAAAATATAATAGTATCTCTTGAAGGAAGAGTAATTTAATATTTAGAAATAAATAAGTCAGTTCGTGTATTTTATTGACTAATTACATATTGTTATAATAAAATCAATTCATAAATATAAGTTTCATTCCTACCTTATTACTTGTGATATCAGCCAAATGAATGACAATAATCATTCCATTCCATTCTCATCATTATTCCATTCTCATTTGATTCCATTGTGGCATACCAGTCATCTCCTTACACTTAGCAAATTTTAGACCATGTGAAAGTTTAATAATAGATCCTACAATTACAAACATCTTCCAGAATTATAAGTAATAACTTTTGCTATTTTATTTGTTGAAATGTTTAAAAAAAGGTAATGTGATCACAAATTCAACCAACTAGATCACTAAGACCATCTCTAACTCAGAACAGTAAAATGTATTAATTGATACTCTATTTTAATAATATTTTTTCAACCCACATACTCTATCTCAATCATACGCTATTTTAATTTGTATTTTATATTTATATATATATATATATATATATATATATTTTTTTTTTTATTTTTATTTTTAACTCACACACCCAATCTGGTGGTATTGAGAAAATTCGAACATGTGATCTTTGATCTCCAAGCAATCTCACTCCACCATTAGGCCATCTCCACCAAAACATAAAATAAATTACTGTGTTTTATATTTATTTTAAATACTTATCACATTACAAATATTAACTAGTTTCATATGTATGTATTTCATATTCTAGTTTGTGTTGGTTGTTTTAATTTGCTGATGTTGTATATATTATTTCTTTATGTTTCTATCCAGGTGATGCATATCAGCATATTTATTCATCTCACTCAAAATTTAACAATGTATCTTATCAAATTATGTAATCATTTTAAATTTAAAAAAAATATATGTAATATAATAAAATTAAATAATGAGGCCTAAGGAAACAAAATAAAATATAACAAAAAAATAATAAACTAGAATTTTATAATATATTTATAATTTTATTGTTAAATAATTATAATATATATATATATATTAGGAAATATAATTATATTATTGATTTAATGGCATAATTGTACTTTTAAGGGGTACTTTAAATAGTAAAATGCAGTATGAAGAGTAGGGTTAGAGAGGAACCTGTACTCCACGTAAATTATAATCAACACGTCAAAAGTAAAGATAAATTTAATTAGAATTCGCGGAATGAATATATAAAGACACAAATCACTTAACCCAGATTGAGGTGGAACTTTGTTCATGATGCCGAATAAGAGAAATCTTTTAATTAGTCTCATAATAATCAGTTGTTTTAATTTTCCGATCCCCTTGGGCTCTGGCTAGGCTAATGCATGCCGACCTATTTCAGACATGGACATTAATAAATGTCTTTACATTGTAATGAGTCAAGGCAATAATGCAGCATTAAATTAATAAATGTAACATCCTATTAGCAGTCAAGAAAAGGCACCAAATTAAATATCGAATACATCATCACTTTATTTTAAATTAAATTGTAAGTTAATATAGCAATAAAACATGGTATAGTAAGAAGATTAATACTTAAAAGTGGTTGGTATGCGAACAAATTATTATAAGATTGATAGCTAAAAGGGTGTTCCAAAATTGAGTATACAAGAATCATATTTAAGGCAAAAGGCAGAGCAATTAAAATTATGGGTATATTACACTCTTATGTCCCAAATTATTAAAGTTTTCGCAAAAATATTATGAACTACTAGTAATTATATCATACGTCCAAAATTGTTAATAGTTTAACAAAGTTTTTCTAAGAGTCAAATTCCAACAGATAAAAATTGACGTGGCTGTCAATAATCTCATGAAAAAGTATGATTAAACTCAAATACCAGAAGAAGTGTGAATTTATGGTTAAAAATGAGAGGATACGGGGTTTTGATTCCTGCATCATCAGTCGCTAAAATTTAATTCTTGGGATAAATTAGTTAATTTATCAATAGTTTGAAACATACTTAATCCGTTTTTGAATAAATATCATTCTGACATTTTAATTTTGTTTAAAAAAAAATGTCATTCTACAAATTTGATACAGAAAATTTACATTTTTCATACATTTGCTCTCATTTAATATACTTAAACATTTATATTTAATTCATTTAATGTATTAATACAAGAATGTATTAAATAATTTAATTATTTTATTAATTTGTGTGCATTCATCAAAAAAGTTATTTAAATGAAAATGGAGGAAATGCAATATATCATTTATAGTTCAGAATATTTTTAATGCGTCCACCCGCCTTACTGTTACTGGAGTCGCTATCTTGTGATTGAAATTTTAAAATGTGTCACACAGACACACACACACACACATATATATATATATATATATATCCCACTAACATATTTCAATCGAGATTATCTTGTGGTTGAATTAAACGTCATATATCTGAATCTCATTTATTAGAATCGAAGGTTACAATAATATTATCTTTGCTGAGTACATTCAAACTTGAATTCGACTCAAATAGTATTAGAAAAAGAAATGGTACAAATTAATAAGAATAAAGAAGTTAATTGAATTTCATTCATACTTATCTACAAACTTATTAGTCCGTAAAAAAATTACTATTAAAACCAACTAATATTTAAACACTCTAAAACTCAATGAAAAAAGATATAGGCGTATAGCCAGAGATATTCTGAAAAAGATATTCTGGCAGACTCAATTTATATACTACAATTTTATAAATTTTACTTCCTCTACCAACTGAAATATAGTAAGAAAATTGAAAATGAACCTAAAAAAAGAGAAAAATGTAAAGAAATAATTTGTTTTTTGTTGGGGAATATCGTATTAAATAAATTTTAATAACCTGTATATTTTTTGCATTGGACCACGCAGCCATTAACCTCGTCTACAGAAGATTGAAGCTTCCATTGAAATTCGGTAGCAACTATATCATATCCAAGAAATGTCAAACCCACAACTACAATTATTCAAGAACAAACTGGGTTCATTTAATCATTTCATTCTTTTTTTCTAGAATTAAGAAAAAGAAGAAATTGAAATGGTCCATATTGGTGTAAAACCATAAATAAAATCCGCACACACTTCCAGAAACTCCCTTTCCAGTTTCCATTATTAATTAATTAATTAGGGTATGCATACCTCACGTATTAATTAATGCATGTCATGCATGCAGCATGCTCAATAATATTTCAACTTATCAAAATTAGAAATAAATTATAATAACATATATATATATGTGTATATATGTATGTATATAGTACTCCTCAGTTTTATATATATGAATTTCATGAATATCCGAACTTCAGTCTGTTGGAAAGATTCCAACATTTGGTCTTATGTATATAATTAAATTAAATGTGTTACCTGCAGTTTTATGGATTTCCAATTAAAAAGGTATACGAAAGTTTATTTTGGATAATTAAAGGTATTAAATAATCATGTGATCAATGTGTAGATATCACAAGGAGATATTATTCAATTTGTTGATGGATCAAATTGAGTAACACAAATATACACTGTTATTAGGGTTACGGTCCACAAACGACAGTAGTTTCTCAATTCATACAGTCTATATTCCTTCTACAGAAAACAAAACAAAAGTGATAAGATCGTTTGGAAGATCCATAATAAATTCAAGTCCAAATTCAATAATAAATATCTAAATATTTATGATTCAGATACATTTCCGTAGTATATGTTTAATTAATATATATCTCAATGATTTCGACATAGAATTTTATGATTATGGATTTAATATTGTGTGTTTTGATAAACACATGTTTATGTGAACCCCACACAATTTTCAATTTCCCCGGAACTCAAGAAAAAAAAAAGTTACACCCCACCTTTCTAAATCAAAGTAATTATAATGTCTAAATTATAATTTTAAAATAGTCAACCCTAAATTAACAAGAGAAAAATTAATAAACTAAAAACCCCCTTAAAAAAGAGAGAAAAAATTGGAAACTAGGCGATCCATTTTCATAAAATTGGCGGGACCAAAGTTGACTTCTAGCTAGCAAGCAATCCTAACAACAAAGTTTAAACAGAAGCAAATGGGAGTAACAAAACAAAATCAATTCCGGCGCAAATGCACAATTATAAATTTTGATCCAGTCAATTAATTTCAAGAAACTGTACAATTTGATCAGTACACGAGAAAATAAAATTGATTTTTTCTAACACTATTACAACTCAAAGTTGAATATTATAAATTTATCTTGAAATTAATGTCAAATATTTATATTGCAGTGATTTTCATGCACTTGCTGATTGCAATCTCTGGAAGAAATTTGACAATTTTAAGGTAAAATATCCGACATGTGGTTTCGGGAAGGTTTAGAATCTTCGAAAAAGTAATAACGAATCATGTTTCACGCCGTCGGTGTTCAATGTCAACTACAATCCTATTTTCATTGTTTTTTTATGACGATTAGAAAATCATAATCAATATTTTTCACTCTCAAATCTCAAGAATATTATGGAAACGTCGTCAGACATCGATTTGCATATATTTCCATGTGACCATCAAGTCATATTGCTCAAACAATTCAAACCATTCATATAGTAAAATCCGCACCACAAGATTATTTAACTTTAATTATTTGAATGCAATTGGCATATATATAAAATTACTCAACATTCAACTTTTAAAGTCTTCATCTTACAATTCAAATCAAAGTAAATTAGATCGACTTGCAGGTTTGAAGAAGCGGTTTATACGGAACTCGATGAATGGTCCGAAAGAAACCAACAAACCGCCCACCTCTAAATAATACTAACACATAAAATAAATACTTTATTTGCGGTCGCCTAATTAGCTAGTGATCTAGTAGTTTGGTTTGTAGTAGTCACAAATTCGAATCCACAAACTTCTTATATAACTATAGCATGTCGCACAGTTTTTTCAGTGTCACTATAAAAGAAAAAAAGGTTTTTAATTAGTGACAATATTATTAGTGACGATAAATGCCCATCATTAGTGCTAGATTTAAGTACCGACATGTTGTCTTTAGAAAATACATGATGTTTCTAATGATATTTTTTTTTACGACATTATTGTTGTTACTTCAAATAATTTTTAATTTATTTGGGACGAACTTTTAGGGACGTTCTTGTCGTCACAAAAAATATTTTTAAGTGACAACAATAATATTGTCACAAAAATATTATTAGAGAGGACACGTGGTAAATAGAGACGACATGCCGTTGCTAAAAGTCTAGTATTGATGACGACATTTGTCGCCGTTAATAATTTTATCTCTAAAGGCCAATTTTTTGTAGTATGTAATTATTTTTTTATGTGTATTTTCCAGATTATTATTATACATGTTGTTCGGTATTTATTTTCACCTAACTGCAAGTGCATGGTAAGATTTATAGTGTAGCAGTGAACAATCCACAATGACTTAATGTTTAACCAAGTATCAGAACTCAACTCCTAGGTATTATCTAGACGACCGAATAAAGTGCTTGATTTAATTAAAATATATACTTAAATAAATGAAAACACAAAGAAGAAAGAGTAAGGAATTGAAGAAACGACGAGAAAAACGAAATCTAGAGTTGGATAATCTTTATATAATCCATTTATTTAACTAATTCATCAGATTCCTATGTTTATTTAACTAATTCATCATATTCCTATGTAGGGATTTAAATCTAGCTAGAACAACCACAATTATACTTTAAACCTCTTCTCGAAGAGCCTAAAACGTGGATCACACAACTAGTATTAACGTCTTAGTTCAATACCTAACATGTAACTCCTAATGGCTCATAGGATTTATTGTTCTCTCAATTAACTTCAACCCTCTCGAGTGATATTGATTAATGAGTTAATTACTTAAGATCATGTGTTAAAACTCATTTCTCGATTTATGAATTAACACATCAAATTGTATTATTTAGTGATCAGTTAAACAATACAAATAAAAATAAGAGTAATCAAAGATCACGATAGAGTTATAGGAAATATGCTAAAATCAATTAAATGAACTTCATAAATTCAAGAAAATTTCACTTTTAGTCCCATAGGACACGCCTTGCACCCTTTTTGGTCCAAGAGCTGTCTATTTTGGTCATTTTTCAAAAAAATCGCTCACTTTTAGTCCCATAGGTTTCAAATTGTCAATTTTAGTCTCAAAGATTTAAACGGCTGTTAAGGGCTGAGAGACGGAAATGTCGCACGTGCGGCATGTGCGGCCTATTTGAGCGCCTCCTCACCACCACCAAGCAACTGCCAAAATCCATGGTCTACGTCAGCTTCGGCAGCGTGGCCGCCATGGACGGAGAGAAGCTTCACGAAGTGGCGTGGCCGCCATCGACTCCGACCTCATTATATCCTTCTTTAAATGGTCGCAGCGCAAACACAAGGTCGCCTACTCTACTGATAACTATGTGAAACTCTTTATTTTGCTAGCGAATGAGAAGAAGTACACCAAGATTCGATCTTTATTGCATTTGTTCACGAAACAGGCAGAACCCGTCTCAATCTCTACGTTTTGTAACTCCCTTTTGATTGTTAGTGACAATTTGTGTGCTAACAGTGTTGTTTTTTATATTATGATCTTGCTAATATCTTTTGCAATTTGTGGAGTTGATATGAAAAATTATACGAGCATGTTTTGTAAAAATGCTTGTTTGATGTTGATACTCGATATGCCCGTGAGATTCATAGTTTCTCGAATAATACAAATAAGATTACCTATTCGATTAATCACCATTGATGTTTGATATCTTTGTTTCTGCAGTTTAATCAACCTCATACATTTGTTATTGTGACTCTTGATCCACCAATTAGGAAGGGCCAAACTTTGTATCCACATATTGTGATGCATGTAATAATTGACAGGTAGTTTATGTTCATTAAAAATGAAAATTTAACGATTGGTTTAAGTATCTCTGACATTTTCCTTTTTGGTTTCCTCTGCAGTTTGAGACAGATGCTATTATGGACACTGCTTTATCGATGAATGAAGATAGATGATATTTCTGAGCCTATTATATACATATAATATTTGTATTTCAATAATAATTATACATGGAGTTGATGCAGATATATGATGGTCTAGGCAACAATGAAAAAGAATCCCAAGAAGGAACCTGCTGTGAAAGCATCATCAAGTAGGAAAAAGACCAAAGAGAGTGACGATGATGGAAAGAAGAAGAGAACAAAGAAGAAAAATGATCCAAATGCCCCAAAAAGAGCAATGAGTGCCTTTATGTTCTTCTCTCAAACAGAAAGAGAGGTTTGTATTCCCTATATAAACAATTTGCTTAAGCATTTGTCGATGGTGCATTCTCATGAATCACGTCAACTCTTGTACGCAACCCCCCCGTTTGACCTACCAGTCGATTCGGAGTGCCCTTAACTCAATTTTTATGCAATTCTTGGGTACAGAATGTGAAGAAGAGCAATCTAGGAATTTTATTTACAGAGGTTGGAAAAGAGCTCGGGGATAGATAGAAACAATTGACAGGTATTCACTAATTTCAATTTCTGTTTGTAAGTTGTGCAACAGCATTCCTTCCTACAAGTCACAATGCCAACGATGTTGATTCTTGCAGCGGAGGAGAAGGCTCCTTACGAAGCAAAAGCCCGAGTAGATAAGAAATGGTACAGTGATGAGATTAGTGGCTATAAGAATCCACAGATTATGGATGTTGATTCAGCAGATGAATTCGATGGTGCTTAGGAGGATTTCATCGAAAAACTGTCGAGGGCTTAGAATGTTGTTGAGCTCATAATCTTGAGAGTTTGTAGCTCAGATAGATGAGCTGTTTTTTTCTTGTTACAAGTGTTATGTTGATGATGATGATTAGGGATATACTATATGTATGATGTTGTATCATTTGGTTATGTATAGGTTAAGTGTTTCTTTGGGATTGAAATTCATAGTGCAATGGGACCAAAATCGATAGTAAATTTAACGGAAACTGTCACGGTGAGGTCAAAATTGACAGTTCAAAAGATTTGAGGCCAAAATAGACAGTTCTGGGACCAAAAAGGGAGCAAGGCGTGTCCTATGGGACCAAAAGTGAAATTTTCTCTCATAAATTCATCATCTAACCCTAGAAAACTAGGGTTTAGCTATCCATAATCAAATAAATAACTAAAAACCAACAAAGAGTATTCATGTATGACAGAAAATAAAGAATATATAAGCCCGGATGATGTATTTTGTCTCTATTCTTATTTGGCTTGAATATCTTGTTCTTAAGTACCCTCCGCACTCTTCTCTGCACCTCTCGAACCCTGTGGAAGAATTTGTGGATGTGAATTCTTGCCCTAATTTTGATCCATCATCATCCTTTTATACTTAGGCAAATTCTAACTCAAGTTGGAAGGATAAAAAGCCCAAAAATAGAGTAAAATCGAAGAGCCCAGACAATTCAGGAGTGCGCTCGCGACCTAATCACCCGCGAGTCCGGTCGCGAGTCTACGTGGCGTCCACGTGGCAGATTACTCGTGACCAACTCAAAATTCACAAGTGGGGTTGCTACTCAACCAAAGACGACCCCGTCTCAGTAGCGAGCATGCAGAAAATGATCCATGAGGCAATTCGTGAGTGGATTCGCGACCGCGATCGCGACTCCACGTGGCATGTCCGGCAGCTTTCCACTGTTTTGCTTCGTTATCATTCGTTTCTCGTCCGATTAACCCGATTCTTTTTGCAACGTGTTCCTTACTTGATTTTCTATCTTTCTAGGCTCTTTCCAAGCTCATTTGAAGTTCACAAAAAAAAATGCACTAGATCCCTTCAAAACAAACAAACACGTGACATTGCACAAAATACAGAAAACTATGCAAATCTTGTCACTACATGCATGCGATACTCATCATATGTCATTCAAATGAAACTCAAAATAGATGCAAAACACGAGGTTATCACATGTGCAGAGTTTACTTATAGTATAGCAATTGTAGGTGCCCTTATCATATAATATATAATAGGTCAAGCATGCCACACACACAATATATATATATATACACACACATATATAATGAGTAGTAGTGATTTATTTGAGAACTAGGAACAATACTCATTTACTATGATTTTATAGCTTATTTTATTATATTTTAGTATTTTTAACATTGACACTAAAATACAACAAGATAAACTATATTTTTTTATAAAAAAAAATAGCACTAAAATACAATAAAATAAGTTATAAAATCATACTGAATAAGCATATATAGTTTTGAATACTAGTAATTCGCATGAGAATTAGGAACTATATATTCTTATTTAGTATGATTTTATAGTTTATTTATTGTATTTCAGTGCTATTTAAAAAAAAATCTTATCTTATTGTTTTTTAGTGCTAGTGTTAAAAGCGCTAAAATACAATAAGATAAGCTATAAAATCATAGTAAATAATCATTCTTCTTAGTTCTCACACACGAAGCACTAGTACCTATTATAACCAATCCATATATATATATATATATATATATATATATATGCAATTTACCTCTTTTAATTTATATAATTTACATGCTATTATATAAGAATAGAGTGTATTTTTCCCACACAAACTATCCTACCTACCAAAATTATGTAATTAATTTATTTTATATTGCATTATCAATTAATTAATTAATTAATGTATTCAATTCAAATGGTCGATTCGAAAAATTAAATCTAAACCTAACAAATTTATATATGTTAAATGCATATCCCCTCAAATCTTAATTAGTTTATTTATATACATATATTTATTTTTTATTGTTTATATATGTTAAGATAATATATTTCTTTCTATAATATATATATATAGATACATTGTAATATTATGTAGTACTCCCTCTACTTCGTTTTATTTGTTGTTTTAGGTTTTTCATTTTGTTTCAAAATATTTGTTGTTTTATATATTTTCACACACTCTCTCTCTCTAATCTTTATCTAACCTTATCACAAATCCTATTTTAGGAAAATATAATTGAATAAGATTTTGTGTCATATATGAGGGATGAGTATATTTGCCACAAAATTAATTGTTAATTCTAGATTAAAAAAAAAAACCTAAAACAACAAATAAAACGAAATGGAGAGAGTATTATTTTAATTTTAATTTATAGACATTGGACTACTTTTTTTTAGAAGATCATTGGACTGCTTTAATTAGCAGCTAATTTACATGTATAGTTTTTAAAAAATTAATATGTAGTCTACACCTCCAAATATGTGCGCAATCTTTACCTTATATATAATATTCATAAAGTAATAGGTATTATATCACTATTTATATATATATAGTAAGACTTAAATGTTAAATCTTATTAACAAAGTGACAAAGATTGCGTTAACTGATTTGTACATTGCTATAATAAACGTATTAGTCAAAGATTGTGTTTCTCTTAACGTGATATATATATATATATATATATATATATATATTTGGATGTTCATGCCAGTTATATATGCTCATTTTAATTTTAATCTGTATTGACAAGTGTGTAATTTTGATGAGTTGTGTGAATTTATTGTGAAAACAATTGCATAAATTTAAATTTTGAATATTAGAACATTATTAATTTTGATCACCATTTTTAGATAGAAATGGGTACATATTTTGTTTACTGCTGTTCATGGTGTTTTTATATATATGCTATTGTATGTAGTCAGTATTGTTCATGGGTTTCTGTTTATATGCTAATGAAAATCCATATTAGAAATATCAATTTGGAATATTGAGTAAGAGTATTAAAGTGGGCAATATGTAGAATTCTAATTTTTATCTTTCTTTTCTAAATTTAAAGAATATGTACACAATAAAGATTTGATATCAACAATACAATTCAATTCTTGTTCATGGAAATGTAATTAAATTTATTTAATTATTATCAATTTATTTTGCGTCTTCATAATCTTCCTATTAAATATTTGTTAGTGGAGGTGAATACTAAGTGAAATTATTTAAGAAGAGAATGTGTAGAGTTCTATTTTTTCTTTTTCTTTTCTTTTCCTTAAAATTTAGAATATGTACAATTTTTAAAAATTTAAATTATTACCATTTTTCATAAACTTTTTGTATTATAATCATTGCAATAATTATATTTTTTAAAAACATTTGAGACGTCACAAAAAAAAGAGATCGGTTGAATAATAGTTTTTGAAAAAAAAAAAAAACAAAGAAAGGAACGAAGAAGAAAAGGAAAAACCAAAAAGAAAAAAAAAAGATATAAAAAAGACCAAACATTTTTATAAAAAAGATATAAAAAAGAAAAGGAAAAGGAACAGTCATGATGGGCACAAGTTTCAAACACGGGCTAATGAAGTTAAGAACCAAACATTCACCACTATACCAGATCACATATTATACAATTATTCGACAGAAATAATTTTTAAATGAACTTTTCATAGACTTTTTTTGGATAATTTTACCCCCACGATTTTGCCTTAATATATGTATAGATGTCACTTTTCATTGTTTATGTTTTTGTAGGTTATATAAGCAGGAAACATCAAATACAAAAACCCCAAACAGTCGTTGAATGCATGAATCAAAAATTTGATCGTTGAGTGGAATGACTCTTGAAGAAAATATTAGACAAATAGCACAAAAGAGAACTACCCTCCCATGATGTCATATGAAACTATTTTTCATAGGTAATAAAACAGTTGAAATGATTTATCATTTGATTTCCATCTTTTTTTAAGGGTCGTTTGATTCATCTATTGTCATTTGTCAGATTGGGATAGTTTTAATTTTTTTTGGGTTCTAAATGTGATTTTGTTTGGCAAGAAAAACTTCAATGTTTTATTTATCCTTGCTATTATTTAATATTTTAGCTTCACTAATAATTTTTCTCATATATTTTGTTGTTTCAGAATCAAATCAAGCACCCAATGAATGAATGGATTCTAAACATCCATATTTTTTAGTGAAATATTGTTAGTTAATTTTTTTGTACCTGTATATTTATCAAATGAAGGAATAAATAAGTTTTTGTAGTTCAGTAGATTTATTTTATTTTATTTTTTATTCCACTTGCTTAATCTTTTATTGCCTACAACAAAATTCAGCTTCTATTAATCATAATAGTTTTAGAAAGAAGTGCAATCAAATATTTACGTTCAAAAAAGTTTTAAATTATTTTTAGTATTTTCTCTCTATTAAATGTGTTGTATTATGGCTTTATTGTGATTTTCTCGCCTATTTGATTCGTACATGTATATAAATATATTTAATTATTTTCTGTATTATTGGATTATTAGAATATTAAATTAGCATTGTCAATTACTGTTTGGTAATCTGGTATTATATTACTTTAATTGATACAAAAAATTTGCTCTATTTTCCATGCATCATACAATGTAAGTTTCCATAGTTGAATAATTTAATTTACACTAGGTCAAATTTAAAGTGTAAATATAATGAGTTGCATATTATATAAAGTTTTGTATATACCATAACTAAAAGATTGATATTTATATTGTAAATAAATTGACGAAACATTATCAAAATACTCGATGGATTGGTTGATTGCTCCAAAGGTTAGGTTAATGTTAATTATAACATTAATTTTAATATTGCTCACAATTTCATTAAATAAGTTTATACCTTACATCAATTTGCTAAGATTGCGTTAATATTTTCCCTCATGTTTCTATTACATATAGAATATTCTAGATTATTCCATTTACTGTAGCATCCGGAGAAAGAAGTTTTTTAAAATTAAAATTAATTAAAACATGTTTGCGTTCAAGTATGTCTCAGGAAATGTTAATTGGGCTAGATATTTTAAGCATTGAAAATGAGATATTGGAAAAGGTTGATTTCGATGATCTTATTGATGATTTTGCTTCTCAAAATACTAGAAGATCTAAATTAGTTCGATAATTATTTGATACTCTTTTTTTTTGTATGCTTTTAGGTGTTGATAGCATTTTTTTTCAATAAATACGGAATGAAGACAATAGTAGAAGAAATTTCAAGATGCTCGTGGGAAAAAAATTAAGGTCCTAAAATTTCAGGACCGGCCCTACATGAGACATCTCATTAAAAAGCTCGCGAGCTCAACGAGCCAAGCTTGAGTTCCGCTCGAGAAAATGGTGAGCTCGTTTATTAGGCTCGAGCTTGGCTTGTTTAACAAACAAACAATTCTCGAACGAGCTTTTTTTGAATCGATATCCGAATATCTCGCGAGTAATTTAGCTCATTTAAGTTATGGTTATATATTTTTTATGTTTATTAAGAACATATATGATGTCCTTCAAACTTTACAATGACACATTTTAAATATTTCTTTTAATAAATAATAGATATGCAATATAATCTGAAAATGATTACATTAAATTTGACCATCTAAAATACATATTGGATTATATGATTTATTTTTTTCTTAATTTTTAATTTTTAATATGTGTATGAAATAGTGCAAATTAATGAAATTGACGAAAAAATATCATTAAAAATTAGAAAAATAGTTAAAAACATAGAGTATTTATGATTTTACTGGTCAAACACCATTAACTTTTTCTAAGATAACTACAATAATGTGCGGCTAAATTTATATTGAGCTTGATTTGTGTTTGTCTATATAATTATTAATTAAGAATTTATTTCATAGTAATTATTTTGATTCTAATTATATTATAGATTATAGATTTCCATTTTTGGTAATTAGTATCTTTGGTCGGGAGAAAATGTAGACTTACAATTTGAAACACGCTTAATAATTGTCTTTATATAATTAAGATCAATACGATAAACAAAATTTATGAAATTTCTTACAAAAATTGTAGAATATTCTTATATATATTTAGTTTTTTTCATAATAAAAATATAATAAGATAAAAATTATTTTAACAACTTTTATATACAAAATATTGACAAATTGGAGAAGGCATGGTTATAAAATTTAAATATATAGAAGAAAAATTTGCACAATGCTAGTAGTAATAGTAGGGAGGAGAATGAATGTTACTAATTATCAACTTTGAGCTTGATGGCTTATTTGCACCTAAATTTTTTTTAAGGACTTACTTGATCTTAAGAAAAAATATTAGAGATGTATTTGACCATTTTTCCCATAAATTATAATGTTTATTTAAATTGTTTTATTTGATTATCTAACCAAATTGTCTTAACTTACATTTGATGCTTGAAAATTATCAGGAACATGAAATTTCTATATTTTATTATTTGATCGTAGTGAAATGAAAATGTTCGTTGAACTCAACTGTTGCGTGATTATGAATAAAACAAAATTATTCACGATAGATCTTTTAATATTTTAAAACATAAACAATCTACTTGCTTAAAATCTATTATCATATAAAACACTTATTAACTTGAATAAGTTGTAGGTTCATAAGTTATTTTAGGAAACATTCATAAGTTTAAAATTCACAAACTTTTAATTGAATTTATAATTTAGATACAACTAAAAAAGTATTATACTAATAATCAAATATTTTGATTTGCTGTAAAATAGACCTCATCCCCCAAAAAAAATGGATGGCGAAAAGTATTTCAACACCCAAAAACGTATTTAATCTATACACATGAAAAATTATTCATTCATCACTATCATATTATTTTTCTTTACATATAGCTTATCTTATAATATATAACAAAAAATCGTTCGCAAATACAAAAAAATCAACAATGTACCAATAAAAAAAGTATACAGAATATGATATAACAAAAAATAAATTATAAATCTTTAAGTGCTAAGTAATTCTCTAAGATACGATTTGCTGAATGCAATATTTAATTGATAGAGTACAACTATTTATAGATGAACGTGAGTTGATAATTTTGGATATTTTTGAATTTATTTAATGCTCTCATTGAATTTATTTATTAATTGATTGATTAAATATGGGATGCAATAATTATTTAAAAAGGGAGGGCAAGTGCGCAACCAATTTCTTTGCATATATTATACGTTAAATAAAGGCTTCAATAGTTATTTTAATCGATTGAATATTAGATAGTATACATTGATTGAATCAATATTTAATTTGAGTGAAACACGCCATTAGATTTAAAATATTAGTAACGTTTGATTTATAATTGGTTGATTAATTATTTAATTATAGAATAAAAGTATTTTAATTTATCAATCATAAAAACATTACCATTTGAATAGATAATTGATTGGTTAAACGCATTACCATTTGAATAACTAATTAAGTATTTTTAATAGTACACACACACATCATTTATATTTTACGTAAAAATCATTGGAATATATTTAGCAAGTACAAATGGATATATGATATATAATTATTCCATATGTTTTAAGGGATTATTATATGTTTAAAAAAATATAATTTCTATAATATGAAATTATTAAAATTATATATATAAGGTAAAATATCTTTATACATAATTAATCCATTGAAATATAAAGTTGATGAATAGTTATAATCTATAAAACAATATGCAATATTACTATAATATATTAATATTGATTTGAGGTAATTAATGATTATATAATTAACTAATTATATAATATATAAATATTAATTTGATTGATATATTTCCATATCCGGAAAGGTGATTTGAGCGGGAAAACATGAGTTACTAGTTTAAGTATACTTATTCGCTTTTATATATATTAAGATTAAGATTAAGATTAAGATTTGTATCTTTCCAACCTTTGAGTCTTTAACACTAATTCCTGTTTGTAAAGGAAAATTCTAAACACAACTCTCGTTTCATTTTTTATAGTCTTCAATTAATTGAAATATAAAATTTATTTCTATTAAACATATTTGCCCTTATAATCCCTACCAATTCAAAAATACCCTAACAAAATTAATAATCTATAGCCCTCACTTTCACACACACACGCACACACATATCATACAAGACTTAAAAAGAAAAAAAAAATTATAAAGATTTCTTGCAACCATTCTTCTGCATTTTTTCTAAAAATTGATAATAACATTGCATTAATGCAATGAGCAATTCGAAGAATTTCCTGGTGGATATGGTATTGGAGTCCCATGAAAAATCAAATGATAAAAATATTGGATATCAATTTCTGATTTTATGTGAATATTTTTACATTGCCTAATATTTTATTTTTCACCCTTTTTTTTCTTGAAATGTCGTCTTCTTCCCTCCAACAACAGGTCAACATCAACAATCAATCAATTATTTACAGGTGTTTGCCCCCATATTTTTTTAAGAATTAATTTTAATTTCATCCTCCAACTTTATTATTTTAATAGGAAAAAACCTTTACAGAAGTTGGCATAAACTAAAGCAGCGATCATCCTTAAAAATTTAGAAAAATGTGAAGAAGCGCACTTTAATTAGCATAAATAAATTTGATGTGTAGATGGGTTTTTTTAAGTTAATATGAAAGAGGGTGGGGTTTTTATATTATTTAAATCTATTTTGGATTTTTAAGTGATTGGGGCTACAAGGGAAAACATGTCTAAATAAAAATATATTTTTTATTTTAATTAATTTGGAGTTGTAAAGAGTAAAATGAGGACTATGTTTAGAATTTCCCGTTTGTAAATGGCAACTAGACTTCCAGTTATTTTGTTATATATATGGAGTCAGGCATCAGCCCATTATTTTGTTAGAAATTCAATAGTAGCTTCTTCTTAATTACTTCTTTTGTTTTACTTGTTGTTTTAGATTTTTTTATCTAAAATTAATAATTAATTTTGTGTACAAATATACACATCTCTCATATATGTCATAAAATCTTATTCAAATATATTTTGATATGATTAAATTAGAGAGAGTGTGTGTGAAAATATGTAAAATAATAAATATTTTGACACAAAATAAAAAAGATTAAAACAACAAATAAAATGAAAAGGGGGAGTATATTTTATAAATTAAAATAAAATTATCATTCCAATGCTCTAAATGAATAGTCTGTTTGAGCCCATTGAACGCAGAGGTCGGCTACTTAATCAAACTAATCCACCAAAAAAGATTGGCCCAAATCACCTTTTTCCTTTTCAGTTGGAGCAAGGCGAGCAATTCTCTCGAACCCGAGAACTCTTTTATATTGCATCACTACCGTTTGGAAATAACTATAAACTATGAATTAAGACGTAAATGAGTCAATATATTATTATTATTATTATTATTATTATTATTATTATTATTATTAAACAATGAATTAATCAAGATAATTAAAAAGCTAATCGAAGCATCGGATGAAATCCCCCAAACTTATCTTGAACCTACCCTAATAATAATAATAATAATAATAATAATAATAATAATAATAATAATAATAATAATAAGTTTTCTTGGGATTAGCTTGGTGGTTGAGTGATATAAGTTTGAGGTCAAAAATCTCAAATTCAAATTCCACCACCAACACCACTAAATAGGTTCAAGATAGATTTGGGGGATTTCATCAGATGCTTCAATTAGCTTTTTAAGAATCTTGATTAATTCATTGCTGTATATTTTATAATTTCAAAAATTATATCTTAAAACTTACTAAAAATGTAGTATTGTAAGATTATTGATAGGTATGAGCCTTCATACCTAATTTTTAAATATGATTTACATTTTCTGTGTGGTTTGCTTGTTATTACACAGAAATAGAGTTTATTTAGTGGTTTACAGGCTATTGCACATGAGCAGAGTTTACCCAGTGTGCATCCTCAGGTTTTCCAAATGTCGTTTATCTCTTCTATATGATTTGTCAGCAATTGCACAAGAGCGAAATTTACCCAATATGCACCATCAAGTAATAGTTGTGGGTTATCCTCATAAAAAAATAATTAAATAATCATCAGTCCATTTCATAACATGACATTTATTTTCAAGGATATATCAACATGTAATCTTGTATGAAATCGTATCTCGTAATTTGATCATTGTTAAATATTTCGATAGGTATTCTGTTATTAGATTAAGAGACTATTGATCTATACGATAAATGACATGATGGACATTATATAAACTGAAATGAGATCATCTAGTCTAACTTTCATATTCCACTTTTATGTCTCACTATCAAATTCAATATCTTAATAATGTTTGTTATAAAAATAAATATTATTATAATATAATCAATCATAATTAATCTTCATAGATAAAATTTAAAATTTTAAAAAATTATATTCCCAAATTTTGGAATAATCTACTATAATAATTAATTATTAACTAGAAAAATGAAAATTGAATATATAGCAAAAAATTATTATAAACTTGAATATGGTGGAATAAACTCTAATTAGTAACTGTAAAACTAAACTAAACAAAAAAAGGGAAATTGAAAAAGAAATGAAAGAAAAATTAATAAATTCAAAATGAAATATCAAGTGTGATAGAAAAATGGACTAGAAAATCTAAAATGTTAGATTATTCGAAGTGCTAGTAAGTAGACTTAGTAAACATGATAATCATCTAAAATTATATATAAACTAGCTTTCTTCCTCAAAAAAAGAAAAAAAAAAGTTAATATTCTCTCTTATTATATGAACCCAAGAGGTGGGCGGGTAGCCAAGTGATAGAGTGAGATGAAAAATTATTTATGTGGACCGAAAGCACTCCTATAAGTACCGATTGCAATGAATCCCATGTAGGACACAGAGAAATATGCCTGAAATCGAACCAAGCAAATCAATTTGTAACTTACTAAAATATATATAGACCAATTAAGCTCATTTAGTTGGAAAATTAAACCTTGGTTATATTAAATAGGGTAGTCAATAATACGTCAACCGTGCAAATGATCAACTCTTTCCATACCCTACATTAGTGACGTGACAAGTTGATTTAATAAAAAAAATGATAAGATTTTAGATATTTCCTCTCTCATCAGCTCTAGATGTTCAACTAGACTCTATACCGAACTTAAAGTAATACATTATGCCTTGAGTCTTCAATAATATAAAATGACTTATTTAGGGTTAATTATGTGAGGTAGGGCAATCAATTACGTTTAACCTATCTTTTAATTCAACTGCATTAATTATTGAAAATCTATATCCAATTAATTTTTTTGAAAGAAAATAACTTTTATTAATCAATAAGCTCCGAAAAATCATTGTTTCAAATATAAAAATCTTCACATCCAACGCTAGCGCCGAACTGTGCAAGACTAGCTATGAGAAATATCCATTAACTTCCCTAAGTATATGTCGAAAAGCAACCACCCTACCAAGTTTAATAACTTCGTCCAAGAGGGAAGTTCCGCCTTAATAAACCTCGCTCTCTCCTCATCATGAGCCACTAGACGTATACTCAGAAGAGAATTTGAACACACTTGCATACATGAACCAACCCGGTATAATATCACATTGAGTTCATAATCAAGGACCGAAGCAAGTGGGGTTGTGCAAAAATTGGACCAACCGAATAGACTACACTGGACCGACCAATTTTTGTCGATTTCGGTCAGTTTTTATACATAGTTTGGTCAGTCCGGTCTTAATTTTGGAGGACCGAATATTTAATATGTCAGTCCAGTCTAGACTAATATTTATTCGGTTGGACAGGACGGACCGAACTAATTATAATTATTTAAATTTTCAATAAATATAATATATTAATGTTAAAAATAATTAAAAATATATCTAATATTCCTAAATTGCTAAATTCTTAATTCTCAAAATAAATTTCTAAAAGGTTAATAGGTTAAAATAAATTGAATTTTGAACTAGTAAAAATCAGTTTATTATAAAAAAAAAATATAGAAGATAAAGAAATTATGTCGAACCGACCGACTGATCGATTGGTCTTCGGTTCGACCAATCCGAAAAAAAAAAATTCGACCCATTCGATCTTCATTATTCAGTCCGGTCTGAGACCGGACTGAGCGTTTACACACCCCCAGAAGCATGCTTTTGTATTGATTTAGCCAAAGCAGCTCGGGTCCTTCATGTATAATCATGTATCACTATCCCCAACACCAAACCGGCCATACTTCTTTTGAGTTTGGCATGTTGGATATCAATTTTGACATTTTGTGTATGCATGTGTTTCTGCTTAAAAAAATTACAACTAATGAATTTACCATATATAGTAAATTTGATAGATGTTGGAACAAAAGAAAAGGCACGAACAAGGAAAAAAAAGGTCGAGATCAATTTAATTGTCAATTCAATTCGACCATGCTTGTCCGCAAAAGCAATTGTCAACGTTAGAAAAATAGCAATTCTTCATCCAATGCAGTTTTAGAAAGGATCTAATTAATGACCTCATCTTAGCCTTAGGCCTTTAATCCTTTATCATAATTTTTGGAAAGTAACATTTGACTTCACCTTAGCCTTACTTTTATTTGATAAGCTTTGGAAAATAACAACTGAATTTTCCTTAACCTTAAGCTTAATAAAAGATAATAGTTTATCTATAGTTTAAAGAATAAAGGTGATCGAGTAAAAAAGAAATAATTAATGATAATAATTATTAAGAACATCATCATTGGCTCAACCTAGCATGGCTAGCCAATTCTTTTGCAAGATACTCAAGTAAGCAAGAAAAGTTATTTGAGTTTTTCTGGATAGATGCATATAGAATTTAAACGAGAGCACCACTTATATCATACACGGTTGTGGACAGAGGATCTTGTCTAGCTAAAAACGACATATTTAGTATAAACATTTATAAGCTCGTGTTTGGGTTGAAGAATTTGGAAATGATTTTAAAATTCATAACAATGAGTATATGGAGTTCTATCGTTCCAGTTACCGAAAGATAGGTTCTAGCCATATACATAGGTTTTGAAAGACTAAACTATCAATTTAGAACTCCAAGAATCATGTATTTTGATTTCCTTTTATTTTTAAGTATTCTTATATTAATTTTCAATTAACTTTAATGACTAATTTATTAAAAATAATTTTTAAAAAATTAAAAAAGTCAAAATGCATGATTTATTAGGACTCCCAAATTGATAGTTTTAATCTTTTAGGTCCTAATTTATATTTTTCATTTTCAAATTGATGGTTTTCATAGTTTATATTCTAAATTTATAAGGAATCTATTTTTCGTTTTCTGAATTGTGTAACATAAATGTGACATCAATTGTGAAGCGGATGATTTCATGTCTACATATACAAACTAATTAAAAAGGGTTTGGAATCTAAATATTCCATGTAGAAATAATTTGTATACACTATTTCTAGTAATTTTTAATCGCGTGTGTCTTGGTGGCCTACATGTTTAGAGACAAGTTGACAACCACGTCCCTTTCGTTGCTCTGACATCTAAGTCTAATTAATTTAATTGAATAATCTTTAGCATCGTCCACGGTATTTTTCGAAACAATCGATCTCATTCATCAAAAAAATTATTCGTGACAAACTCTATTTCAAGTTTTGAACAGAGAATTAGATGTAAATTATTGAGTTTTCAAAATTTAACTTCAAATATAATAAGAGATATGCGATGTCTCGAAGTAGCTATTTTTGACGTTAACGATATGTATACAAATATAATAATATATTAGACTATTGATTTTCAACTCTTTCTTAATATTGCATGACGAAACCTAATAATTAAAACTTGATTAGCTTTAATTAATCAGCTGAATGCTTAACTAACCCTTCGCATTCAGATTAATTGTATGTGCCCCTTCAGTGACCTTTCTGGTTTTGAACATCCAAAGTCCAAACTGATCATTTTCTTTGTCTCATTATTAATTACTTTATGTTTGTTTGTTTTCAATGAAAATAATTTTATGTTAGTTTAATTGATCGACTAAATTAAGCAAGATTTTATATAAAAAAATTATTTCCGTGCGTGTTATGTTCTTGTACAGAGTGTCAAGAGGATAGATGATTTTGAATAATTTTCTGATTAGTATCACCTAAACCAGAATAATTTGAATATAATATTAATTGCTAAATTCTTTTTTTTTTTAAACACTAACATGTATGAACTCATAACAATTTACTAATTTGAAGAAATTATTAATTTGGTCATTTGATCAGTTATTGTATCTAAATCTTTAACTAAACACATGTGTTTAATTTATTATTGATGAACCTAGCTATTTACTTGAGTTAAGGTTAATTAATAATTATATATAGAGAATTGCAGAATTCTCATGTAATTCCACATATTTTCAAAACTCACTTTGAACATATATAGATTCAATTGTTCTGGCAGGGCCGGGACAACTAAGCGGCCGTGAAGATCCTTGTATGAAAGGGAGATATCTCGTATTCAAGACCCTGCTGCTACTTTTTCCTCCCTACTAAAGAAAACTAGAAAATTAAATTGTACTTAGGTCTATTAATTGAATTAGATTCAGTGTATGAAGATCTTTTTGCAATTTGTTGTTCAGAAAAATATTTGCTGACGATATCAACAAGTATATATATACTTTGTCAATCAATTATTTTCAACTGTACATGTGCACACGCTATTTTCCGCATTTTGAATCTTTTTAATTTTTGAATCTTTTTTATTTTTTATATCACAACTAGCTAGTTAGATTCCCGGACATGATCCTCTATTCCAATATTGTATTTCATCTTGTATTCCAACCATGAATTAATATCATGTGTATTTAATTTTTTTTAATGGACAACTGTTTAATTTTTTAAATACACATAGAATGTATCAAATGATTAGAATACAAGATAAAACACGAAATTGGAATAGAAGATATATCTCGTCTTATAGATCTCTGACTATATTGAAATTAAATAGTTAAAACAATACCTAAATGAACATTGAAAGTAACAGATAACGATAGGATATCAATTTAATAAGAATTCATTAAGAAAAACTGCAGGTTGACACAAATTAAAATAAAAATAAAAATTATGAAACAAAGAATTAAAGATAATTTTAAAATGATTTATTTTTTTGACTTAGTCCATGATCATCATTTATTTAAAATAGTGTTTTCAATATTCAGTCATCTGATGTTCAATATTTTTAAAGAAAATGTTAAATTTATTTAGCATTGTTGAGGTGGAGAAAATATAATCCAATCGAAGATATAAAACACTCTAAAATGAATGCACCATTTATAAGATGACATTTAAATATTTAATAATGCAATTTTAGATGGGGAAATTTCTAACCAACGAGCCTATATGGCTATATTTGTCATTTTTTTCTCTTCAAGAGTTAGCATATACAAAATCACTCCTCAATCCATTTTGGGCATATGACAATACCACGTGAACAGGAAATCAACTCATTTAAATATTGTAAATTATAATTGACTGATGCATGATTTGATTGTGTGTGAACTTCAATTGGCCACATTTTTCTTAGTGTTATACATTTAGACTTAAATTATTGAAGGGCTTGATTTTAACCAAAACTATAGTAAATGGACTTTATTTTGATCAATTAAAGTACAATGGCTCAATGCAAATAATATTACAAGTAAGATTAATATTATTAAATTAAATGATGTCTTGTAATTAAATATCACGTTGACAAAACGCACTCCACGTCCATTATTAATTTATTATCAAACTTTACGAACATTGTCTATAATTGAAGTAAGTAAATAAATAATTGATGGGTAAAGAAAGTGCAATTTTTATGGACATTTTATATATGTTACGCACGTATGACTAGCATTTGCAGCTTGTTAACAAAAAGATCACAATCTATAGTTAATTACGTGATTCCTAATGTTTCGATTTTATTTCAATTTTACCGTCCGTCAAAATTTTCGAATATTGATTTTGTTCCCGCCGCCCGTACTGCAAAGTGGAAAAGGTGATTTTAGTCTTTTGACATAATTAATCTTTTAAGCTATTGGCACACCTTGCTTGACTTCCACTACTCGCAATTCAATCCTATTTGTATCTGGCAATAGTTTTTTACTATTCACTCGCGCTCCATGATCTGTGGCTTATGCGAGACTTGAAACTATTTATTAATCAATAATAGCAATAGTAATTCCCACTTTTATAAAGATGAAGAATCTCATTAAATTATACAGTACACGCAGTGCCTGTAATTGTATTTTAGATTTAGAGATAGTAATATCTTGAAATAGTACTTGTTAACGAGAGCTATTTACGGTAAAGAAGGGTTATAAGTAAAGAAAATGAAACTAAAATTATTTTATGGTAGATTAAATGGTAAAACATAAATAGACACACCCTTTAATAGGAAGTAATTGGCAAATATTTCCAAATTGCGTTAAAAATATGGGAAATGGATTTGTAATTAAGTATATGTATTTCAATTATTTTTTTTAATTGGATTAAATCAGACAATTCTCAGCATGCACTCTTGAGTTACACTACTTTTGCATAATGCATTAAAAAAAGAGATTTCACACCATTAAATATGTATCCCCATTGCAAGTTGCACTCTAAAATAAGTTTATGATTTTCTCTAACTGAAAAATTAATTGGATCATATTGAAACAACACTAATTTCTTCCCTTAATTTTTTAATACAAAAATATATATTGTTTAAATTTTTTGTTGGAATTTATTATCATTTCTCAAGCTGAAAAAATTAATAGGATCAAATTAAAACAACATCAATTTATTCCCCCATTTTTTAATACAAAAAAAGAAATTGTAGAATTTTAGTCGCCAAAAATTGACGGAATCTTGGAAAAATTAAAGGAATAAGCAATGTTTTTTTTAATTTTATTTTTCAGGCCCCGATTTATAGTATTTTATTTGTTTGATTTTTTAAATAATAACTTAAATTTGATATTAATGTATTTTATACTTTTTTAATAATTAATATCGTTAAAAATATTATGATCCGATTAAATAATTGTTTGACTTGTCAATATTAACTACATCATGTTTTGCATGCAAATAAAAGTAATTATATATATAATGGAAGATGGTTGATTATAAAAGTGAAAAATAAGAAAATAATAAGTTTTATAGAAAAAAAAAATACGAGAGAGTTGACTAAAAGTTGTGTAGACTAAAATATCTCTATTTTAATTGAAATATTATTTTAGTTGGAAAGACCGCCAAAATTTTACTTTGTTTATGTTTTTTTTTAAATAATTATTATTAAACCTCAAAAGAAAGAGAAAAAATAATACAGTACATTTTTATGTTCTCGTGAAAAACATGCATGAGTCTTTATACTGTACTTTCTTTTATGTTCACAGTACATTTTTTATATAACTTTTTGAATGTAAAAATTAGGTCCTTCTGCTACACACACATAATAATAATAATAATAATAATAATAATAATAATAATAATAATAATAATAATAATAATAATAACAACAACAACAACAACAACAACAACAACAA
Source organism: Perilla frutescens (assembly GCA_026008535.1). Taxonomy (NCBI): domain Eukaryota; kingdom Viridiplantae; phylum Streptophyta; class Magnoliopsida; order Lamiales; family Lamiaceae; genus Perilla; species Perilla frutescens. Next base: position 6,864,938 of record BRKX01000008.1, on the reverse strand, counting down.
CAACAACAACAACATTATGGGTCACTAGCACCAATCAAATCATTTAAGCTCTCCTTGACTATACAGTTCCATTCATGTATAGCCTCTCAGAATCCTGGGTGGATTCAGTTCATTCACGTGCCACTTCGCTTGAAACTCTTATAGGAGCCGCTCTTTGTTCGTGCCTGGTACCGGCTCTTTCGGATGGATTAGGTTATTCATGTGCCACTTCGCTTGAAAGTCTTATAGGAGCCGCTCTTTGTCCGTGCCTGATATTGGCTCTTTCGGGTGGATTCAGTTCATTCATGTGCCACTTCGCTTGAAAGTCTTATAGGAGCCGCTCTTTGTCCGTGCCTGGTACAGGCGATTTCTGGTGGATTCGGTTCATTCATGTGCCCGATCTTTGTCCATTAAACTCTCCTTAACTACACAGTTCCATTCATGTATAGCCTCTCAGAATTCCTCTCTTTCGGGTGGATTCAGTTCATTCATGTGCCACTTCGCTTGAAAGTCTTATAGGAGCCGCTCTTTGTCCGTGCCCGGTACCGGCGATTTCTGATGGATTTGGTTCATTCATGTGCCCGCTCTTTGTCCATGCCTGACATTGGCAATCACTCCATGTTTCAGCCTTGGGTGTCACATGCCTACCAGCTTCCGCTTGGTTCGTGCCTGAACCGTACCTTACTTTCATGTATAGCCTTAGAATCCATCTCTTTCGAGTGAATTCAGTTCATGTCTTATATGAGTCTCTCTTTGTCCGTGCTTGGCACCAGCGATCATTCCATGCTTCGGCCCTGGGTGTCACATGCCCATCAGCTTCCTCTTGGTTTATCCCCGAACCGTACCTTACTGCGAGAGGTTCGGTTATGAGACCACTCGTAACGACCCGGCTACTGAATTAATAGTTGTCTCTATAAATCAACACGAGTCTTTCCAGACTGCTTTGTCCTCACTCACACACTCCCTGAGAAACTTCCCAAGGGGTCACCTATCCCACCATTATCCCATATCAAGTACACTTAACTTTGGAGTTTTGGTGGAATGGACGTCAGAAAAGAAAATGCACTTTGTGGTATAAGTAGCATCAATCAAATCATTTAAGCTCTTATCGACTATACAGTCTCATTCTTATATAGCCTCAGAATCTCTCTCTTTCAGGTGGATTTGGTTCATTCATGTTTCCCTTCGCTTGAAAGTCTTATAGGAGCTGCTTTTTATCGATGCCTGACACCGGCGATCACTGCATGCTTCGGCCCTGGATGTCACAACATAATCCCTCCAAACAAATAGAAGTACAAATACCCAACTCAACATAAACTAAATATTACATGTACTTAATTAGAGCTCATTCTGTAATGTTGCATATCGATGGGAGATCGATTTTATGATGAATATATAAGTGGACTAAATGAACTCTCTTACAAATTGGGTTAATCATTTTGAAAATGCAAGGACGGATGTTAAATAGTTGCTACCGAATCCCGTTGTGCCGTTATTAGGCCCTATCCTCGTGGGCCGTTACAAATGGTATCACAGCTAACTCCGGGAGCGCTCAATCAAGCTTTGGAGCCGGTCCATGTGTGCTCAAACTGGACCTGGGGAATGTGATTTCCCACATTAATGGAAGAACGAAAGTATGATGAATATATAAGTGGGTTGAATGAACTCTCTAGCAACTTGGGTTAACCATTTTGACAATGCAAGGATAAATGCCAAGTAGTTGCTAGAGTCTGTTGTGCCGTCGTTTCAATATTAGACCCTACCCCCGAGGACCTGGGGGCCTGGGGCGTTACACCATATAAGATATCTATATTATGTTTACATCGGTGTATTAAAATATACGTGACATACATGTATTACTAATCTATGTTTGATTTGATGTATTAAATTTTCCATAAAATTATAATTTTTAAAATATCATTTAATTATTTATCATGTATTATGTGAATGTGCTATAATAGAATTTAATTTAATAGAAGTGGGTGTATTTTAGTCTCATTTTTTTAATGATTATATGTGGTATTAGTGTATTGTTCTAAAATATAGATGGGAAACTAAATTATTGTATTAGTCCCGGTAGGGATGGCCTAGTGGTGGAGTGAGGTTGTTTGGAGACCAAAAATCACAGGTTCGAATCTTTTCAATACCATAGTCCACAGGTCGAGTGTATGAGTATATAAAAAAAACAACTAAATTATTGTATTAGATTGTTAGGATTTATGTTTAGACGGTCTAAAATTGTAATCTTGAATTGATTTTATCTTATTGATTTCAATTATTGTTTCTCGATTGGTTTGATCTTTATTTATTTATTTTTTTATAAATTTATTTATTGGTAAACATTCATCTTATTAGTATATATTGAGGCATGGATGTACATCCCTTAGTAGTAAAAAACAACCATGGATTATAATTAATTAAATATCTGATGATATTTTTTAGTTGATTAATTCTAATTTTGACTTAAAAATTATCACGTATTTAATATTTATTTACACGATGTCATGTATCGCAGTATGTGTAACCATGATGATTTTTGTGGGAATTTCTTATGTGTTCCTCTCATAGCTAGAAAAGCTTCATTCAATTTAATATACATTCATATATACTATATATATATATCCTAACATGCAATTCTAGCATTAATGTGTAATGTGAAATCACATTTTGCTTCTTTTTTTTTTGGTTTATGTCTCTTCTAAACTTTAATATTATATGATTTCCCTAAAAAATATGTTGTTGCTATTATATTGTAGGGATATTGTATTAAAATTTATGAGCTTTGGGTATTGTTACAAAATGAACACTAATTTTAAATGTAGACAACATATATATATGTGTGTGTATCACGAAACTTTAATTTGGACAATAAACATTATCATTGTTTACAACATTATACATTAAAAAATTAGGAGAGCAAGATATAAAAGACCCACGTAATCTTAAAGGGAGAACAAAAAAATAAATTTTAAAAAGAAATTATTATTTTTCAATACATTTTTCAAAAAATCTAAATTTGAGACGTTGAATAACATCCAAATTAAAGTTGATGCCTTAAATTTTTTACTTTTAAAGGTCGTTAAACAACTATATCCAATGTTCGTTATTTTTAAGTTAATTAATTCTATATTATAAAATAATTAATTGAGTAATCTCTAAAAAAGTCAATCATATTGATCAAATTGACTAATCTGTTACATTATTTTTATGACAACTATATCTAATGCAACATAGTTACTCAATTAAGTATCCAAAATAGCTTAATTTTTTTTATAAAAATGTTTATATAGTATTTTCTAAACAAGTAATAATTTAGGTTTTATATTTTATAATTATATTTAATAGTTTCCACATATGATGTAAAAAAATGTACAGAAGCTATAATTAATGTTCTTATGAACATGAACGAACTTGAATAATAAATTAATTTGGCTATTTAAGTAATGCAAATCTATTAATTATTAGATCTATCGGCTATAACCAATAAATTTAACTGAAATTATATACATTACAACCAACAAAGTGGTTGTTTTCTTTTAATTGAAGGCTTTTTTAATGAATTTATATTTATTTTTAGCAAAAATTTATTAAATATAATAAAATTTATTAGATAAATTTTAATTAATTGAATTATAAAGTGTGAACACGCTTCACACAAAATGTTTCTTATCATTTATGAAAGTGTTCTTTTAACAAAAAAACATTGTTGCAATTTTAAGTCATATTTTGGGACTAATGGTACAAGTCTTATAATTGAAATAAAAAGAGATGCATTATTTATTTTAACACAGAAGTATTAAAATGATTATAAAGATGAGACAACTACAAAATTTGATAATATGAATCCTACGGAAATGGGATCTTCCACATCCTAGGTTTGATATAACTAATACAATATTTAGTATTTACCTATTTGATAGTTTTAGATCCTCAGTATTTTTCTAATAATATATTGAAACATAAATTATACAGTTCACAAAAAATAAAAATAAATTATATAGTTGACATTTGAAACATAATAACAAAATACCTATCTTTAAAATTGTAGGCTGGTCAAATCATAGATATTCAAATGTTGTTAAGAATTAATACTTAGTTGTTATGTATGTTGCTAAAATAGAGAAATTTATTTATTTTATTAATTAAAAGTTAATGTGCATTTTGCTTTATTTACGATTTTTATATTTTTTAAATTTTATAATATATAAAAACAAGGTCGGTCACTAAAAATAGTAAATCTAAGTTTTCACATTCTTTTCATCTTTCCATTGTAGGCAATATAAAATACTTTATTAATTTCACAATAATTATCGTTTTAGCCTTTCAATTTTGTTTTAAATTATTTGATATTTTAGATATTTTCACACTCTTTCTCCCAACCTCTATCAAAATACTATAAAATCTCCTACATACTAATTCACCTTTGATAAATAAAATTTCTTCCATAAAAGTTGACGTAGGTGGAGAGAGAAGAATGTGTATTTGTCTCTTTTTTTACTTTTTTTTTATTGTAAAACCTCAAAGATCGATTATTATAAAACTGATAGAGTATAATATATGTATAAATTATTATTTAAAACATTATTAATTAGTTAAATAGACATTTAGCCTCATTTATCTTAATTGTATAGATATGGTTGAATGTAATCAATAATATTATAGTTAAATTATAGGAGAGTAATCAATTTAAGACCCGAAAGATGGTTTATCTATCGATATAGATATTGAATGATCAATTCTATCGATTCGAAGTTTGAAAGATATCAAGTATCAACCAATTTATGCAGACAATCAATTTGAGGTTCAATTGTATCGGTTATAATATCAATTGCGCAAATTGAGACTATAGTTATATAATCCACACTTTATAGTATCATGTTTGCATTTAAATATTACGATACAATTATATTCACTGCAAAACTTGATAACAACACGCTATAATTGTAATAAAAAACGTAAATATGCAAAGTTGTGTAAAAACACAAGATTACTTTTGTGTAATATATTTGTATTGTTGCTTAATCTCTTTAGTGTCAATATATAAATTATGGTAAACATGAAAGGCATTCCCAACCTTGAGAGATGGATTTGAATTGACGTCCTACAAAGCTTGCATGTGTCCCACTCCGAGACTTTGAATATATTTCACTGTTTTTGCCTTCCTATTATTTAGGTGTTTTTTTTTCTAATTGGTTGTTTTTCTATTATTTTCAGGGGCAACGTATCAACTGTGCTCTTTAGGTGGTCGAAGACGTTAACTCAGCTGATTTGAGGCCAAAATCGCACATCCACTTATAATTGTTCTTCAATTATGTCGTGGAATGGTTTGTTGAATTATTCCGATTGTTTTTATTAATTAGTTAAATACAAATCAATTATTTTATTTGTGCAAAATATTTATCATAAATTATTTATATATTTATAACCGTACATCGCATGAGTGTAATACTAGTATAATATTCCATGGAGTACATAAAAACCAATAAATAATAGTGTATGAAGTAATATTTAATTTACTAGATTAAAATTAAATGCACCTTACTGAGATATACACATACTAGACCCGTTATTAGTTAATTAGTTATACCAACAACGCAGATTTTCAATTAATATTTAATTCCATCAAATAAACTTTATGCTTCTAGAAGTTAAATGACACTGCAATACCATATATTATATCTTAATTAAAAATTAAAAATTACGTTTATTCAAGTTTTGAATCTAAATATAAAAACAAAAGAAAATACAGCCAATTTTTTCTACAGGACGTTCCACGTTATGGAGTTTTCAATTTTAATTGAGGGGTAGAATCGTCAGTCTAGAAAAAATGTAATCAGCTCCCATGTGTATCCGGAATCTCTCGCGAGATTCTCTATCAATACAGTCAGCAGTTACCTACCTCTCTCAACAACCCACAACCCAATTTGCATAAATTCACAATTATTATTTTTTTCTAGTTCCTGTAATGTATTTTCGTTCATTTATGTATACATTAAATCGGTACCAATTTGCTCAGATATTCTTATTGATAAACAAGTAATAAAATTATCATTTTTATATCGTTTATTGTTATTTTTATTTTTGTCTGAGTGATCGTCTCTCTAAAGCTCTCCTATAAAAGCTACTCGTGGCCCCCTTATTCAAGCACAATTATTTCTTCTTCTTAGAGAGAGAAAGAGAGAAACGATAAAAACCGGTTAAGTCTCCTCTTTCACAATGTCGCTGCTTACAGATCTCATCAATCTTAATCTCTCAGAATCTACTGAGAAGATCATTGCTGAATATGTTTGGTGAGTTCTTTTGCACCGTGCTCCATTTATGCTTGCGTACTCTGTTTTCTTGCTACTCGATTCTTCGCTTTTCTATCTCTTTTTCGTGTTGTTTTGACTTTTTTCTTGGAGCAGAACTGTTCTGGGATTTGCTTCTTTTTTGATCTCATGTTGATGATGATATGTTCTTCTTTAGCTGTTTTTTATTTTTATATTTTTTTTTTCTCCTTATCACCTTCTTTCAGTTTGTTTTGTTTAAGGAAACAAAAATCTGTAACTTTGACTCAAGAGATTCTTCACGTTTCTTCGCTTCTTGCTTGCTTTGTTTTTTTTTTTTATCAACTGTTTATTTGAGCTTCTAAGTTCAATATAATTTTTTTTGCTATTTAATTTTATGCACATTTCTTGAGATCAGAAAAAAGTAGCATCTTTAGTTGTCTCGTCAGTTGTAATAGTTTCAGTCAGTTTGTGAATGGTGATCCATGTTAGTGCCTAATTCCCTATTTTCATCAAAAAAATTATGGTTCTGCTTAGGGGCTCTAAATTATAAGCATGAAGTTATGTTGATCTCCTGTTTATGTTTGTTGCTTAGCCTAATTAATTCCATCTTAATTAATTTCGTAAGGATCCTTTTTTTTTTCCTTGTTTTGTTTTGATTGAATTTCGGCTGCAGTGATTGCTAATATGCATTTATGATGTAAAATAATTTGCAGGATCGGTGGCTCCGGCATGGACCTTAGGAGTAAAGCGAGGGTAATCATCTAATTTACTGAAAAAAAAAACCTTTTTATTTTACAGCTTCTTGATTCAAGTAAATTAATGAAATAAGTTGCTTCATTTTTGCAGACTCTTGATGGCCCCGTTAAGGATCCTTCAAAGCTTCCCAAGTGGAACTACGACGGATCTAGCACGGGCCAAGCTCCTGGAGAGGACAGTGAAGTGATCCTCTAGTGAGTTCACAATAGCTTCTCTTGTCTCTGAAATTTTTGACTATTGGAAAAAAAGTTGAAGTGTACTAATGAATTAATGATGTGATGAAACAGTCCCCAGGCAATTTTCAGGGATCCATTTAGGAGGGGAAATAATATTCTGGTGAGTTATTTTCTGTCTTAGACTGTTTTGCATCTAAATCTGTGTTTTGCTTGTGATTCGGTTGGATTTGTTTAACACTTTGTATTCTGTTGCTGTAGGTCATATGTGATGCTTACACTCCTGCTGGTGAGCCTATTCCAACGAACAATCGATACAATGCAGCTAAGATTTTCAGCAATCATGATGTTGCTAAGGAGGTCCCATGGTAGTGTAGTGATTTTCCTCTGGTGACATAATTCATTGATTCAAATTTGATGAAAAATCTTGATTTTGGGATTGTTTTTCCTTCTGTTATAGGTATGGTATTGAGCAAGAATACACTCTGTTGCAGAAGGAGGTTAAGTGGCCTCTTGGATGGCCCGTCGGTGGTTACCCTGGACCTCAGGTCTTGCTCACTCCAAATTCTTCCTCATTCATTATTTGTCATTTCATCAAGTAATTGTTTATGAAACAGCATTTCGTATTGGATATTATCTCATGAAAATGCATGATATCATTGTTTTTGTAAACTGGAACTCTACTACTTTCAGCAACTGATGATACTCTGGTTATATATAAGTTACTAGTTAATCTTTCATTGCGTATAGGGCCCGTATTACTGTGGAATCGGTGCAGACAAGGCCTTCGGGCGTGATATTGTTGATGCACACTACAAGGCATGCCTGTACGCAGGAGTCAACATTAGTGGCATCAATGGAGAGGTTATGCCTGGCCAGGTAAAATTTGCCTTCCCTAAAAATCTCATCTTTGCCACATAACTATTTCTATTGAATATATACAAGATGAACTCTTGCTGTATTCAAAACTGCAGTGGGAATTTCAAGTTGGACCTTCTGTTGGCATTTCAGCCGGTGATGAGCTGTGGATAGCGCGTTACATTTTGGAGGTACTATTTTTGTGTAATGTGATAATGCAAATGCCAGTAGCTCACTGTTTTGCTAAAACATGCATTCAATCTTTGCAGAGGATCACTGAAATTGCTGGAGTAGTTGTGTCATTCGACCCCAAGCCTATTGAGGTGAACATTTTTCTCAGTCATTTACTACTATTATAAAAGAGCCCTTTTCGATTACTGAGACATGTTTGATGTCTATGTTATGACAGGGTGACTGGAATGGAGCTGGTGCACACACCAACTATAGGTAATGTTTTTACTAACTTCTCTTATGGCGATATGCAACTACTGCAGTCTCATTATTTACATCTCTTCACGAACACTCAAACAGCACCAAGTCTATGAGGGAAGAGGGAGGCTATGAAATTATCAAGAAGGCTATTGAAAAGCTGGGGCTCAGGCACAAGGAACACATTGCTGCTTATGGAGAGGGCAATGAGCGTCGCCTCACTGGAAAACACGAAACTGCTGACATAAACACCTTCAAATGGGTAAACACATCTAATCCATACCCTTCCTAATCATGTTCAGTGTATTTCACTAGATGCAATGACTCGTTTTTGGTAAAATTCCAAAAAGTGAAGAACTAACTAGACCATCTCGACAGGGTGTTGCTAACCGTGGTGCTTCCATTCGTGTTGGTCGTGACACTGAGAAAGAAGGCAAGGGTTACTTTGAGGATAGGAGGCCGGCTTCCAACATGGACCCTTACGTCGTCACCTCAATGATCGCGGAAACCACCATTCTTGGCAAGAACTGAGCCAGTTTATTAGCTAAAGTGTTCTGAAACGACCAGTTTGTTTATTTTTACACATATAGCATAGATTTCCATAGTTCATGTCTCGTTTCATGTCTCGTGCTTCACTATTATCGATGATGTTTGTGGCGTATCAGATTGTGAGGTTGAGTTCGTCCCTTCCAACCTGATCAAGTTGTCTAGTAAGATTGAGATGATTGATGTTAATAATTTCTGGAAATGTTGATTTTCCAGGCTTGGAAATTCAAGAACAGGTCGTATGAAATTTGTATCAATGATTTAATCAAATTTTACTTAGTCCATTTAAATTTCGTTGAAATGGCAGATTTAACCTTAATTCATTTATTATAAATGTGTTCAATGATTATTATTGAATATGTAGTATGTATTGATGGATGATGGATGGAATTTGAAATAAAATATTGTGATGCCCTCTTATTAAATTACCACTTTAGCATGTAACTAGTTAGCACTCACCATTCTTAAACTATTTTGCACTTTTCTGAGTTAGTTGGAAGAGGGTCCGTGGGTTTTGAATTCGTGATTTTTAAAGAGACTTCTCAATTTTTATTTTTATTTTTTTAAATCTCCTTCCTCCACAAGTTTAGATAAACCCAATGTTATATATAGAAAGGTGTTATGCAGTCCATCTTAATTGATTGGGCAACAATCTAAATATTAGAATTTGTTGTGGCTCTCAATAATGCAACTCATATAGTCATATTTGAATTTTATATAGATTTTGTGATGATGGAACCATAATGTCATATAAAATTTGGTTTCCCTAAAGTGTGTTTTTAACTTCTCTTGGGAAGAATGATCCCATCCATTTGTTAATCAAAATATTGTTTTTAAGCATTTAAATGCAATCAAAGAATGTAAAAATAATTCTATTTCAGTGAGTTGCAAAGGATAACGTCTCAAGTTGATATTTTCTTGAAGTAATCATTATTTAACTACAAACAAATTTATATAGCAATTACGAAGACTAAAATTTGTTATGTAACAAGCACAACGGTTGATAAAATAAAACTATGTATGTAAATTGAAATTCAATCCGGATTTTGTTGCACTTTAAAAAGTCTATGGATTTTATAAATCCATAGACTTCACATGGAGTCTCCCAACTCCACGCAGAGTCTATTGGATTTTGTGTATGAATTTCGGACCGATTTCAGACGATTTTAATGGATTTGAAATCATTTTTTCCAGCGCTCGATGGAACACAGCGATCGCTTGATTCGAAAAAAAAATAGAACCCAGTGACCGCTGGAAGCCAACGGTCGCTGGGAAAGGTGGCCGAGTATACCAGCGACCGCTGGGCTCATTATCAAGTAATTTTACCATCCAAAATCTTCAAATGCAAATCAACATTACAAAGACAGCACAATAAAATATAAGTCGAGTGGTATCAAAACTTGACTTTTTTGACTTAATTCATTTCATCATGACTAATATAGATATTAAACATTTGTGACTATATCCAAGGCCATTTCAGAAAAGATGGGAAAGAATTACGGAGATCAATGGTCTTTTTATTTCTTATTGCACTCACTATTTCAACAGCCTTCAGTACTCAACATGTGATTCTCAGTCACAGTACATAGGAATCTAAATATTAAAAAATCGATTGTCTTGATACACAATGCCAAGAAAAGGAATGGAAATTCACATATTAATAAGCTGCCAACAGTGCCAATTTCAAGTTAGTGATTACCTGCAACATAAGATTAACAGGCCCTTCATTAGCACTGTAGGGAAATTCACCAGTAGCACATTCAAACAGTGCAAGCCCAAGGCTCCAAATATCAGCAGGGTATGAGTAGTTTTCATTTTGAATTCTCTCTGGGGACATGTATGTAACAGTTCCAACAAAAGTTGCACACTGGAATGTAGCAAATGCAGTTAGCAGCAAGAAATAGCTGCAAGTTGATGATAATGTAATTATTATTCCAAATGGTTAGTTATTATACGAACCATGGCCATTGAATCTTCTAAGCCAGCACTTATACCAAAATCTTTGATCTTTGGCTCCCCTTTGAGATTTACAAGCAAATTTGCAGGTTTAATATCTCTATAAACTAAGTGCCTAACTCCATGCAAGTAACTTAGTCCCTTTAGCATATAAAGAAAAATTGTTAAGATCAAGATGATTAGAAATATGATCATAAGTTGAAGCTTAAAGACAAATGAACACTTACAATCAAGAGTTTCTGCACCATGATGGAAAGAATTGGTTCTGGTATAGTCTTACGTATACGAAGAATATCAGAAAATGATCCACCATCCATCATCACTAATCTGTAAAGTTGACTAAATATGTCAGTGAGATAATGAGATGTATGTCTAGTGCAATTGAGGGAGAAGAAGTTATGCGTGGGGGGTGGGGGGACTTTTCTTCTGGGCGACAAACATTCATTTAGAAGGAAGGCGGGATGTCTTTACCAAGACCAGTGCAATAAACCAATGATGGCTCGCCAACTTTAGAACTTGATGCCATGTTATGATCTTGTCATGTTACCTACCAGCTGCAGAATTCTAAAACTTACGGCTTTAAACTAGCATGACTACATAGCCAGACCACAGAGATGGATGATAGGAACTTGTCTTCATTTGCCTTGAAGCTATCATTCAATTTATCAAGAAAGAAACAAATACTCTTTTATACAAGCTAGCAGTAATACATAATGACTAGCTACACCTACAAAGATGGGTGATCTGATCATGTCCTCATTCACCAAGATAATCTATCAACAAACATATCAAGAAAGATAGATAGATAAAAGCACGTGCACTGATCTCAATCTCGTCATGGCAAACTACAAACTTCAGTTTATCCTGTCGATAGGATTTGCACTTATGCCCCTCCATTTTGAGCAAAATCTCATCATCAATCCTATGAATCGCAGAGTTCCACATGATTCACAGAGCATGCCATTACAATTTTTACAAAAAAATAATCTTAACTTTAATTAATCAAATCCCATAGCTCAGCGGATCACAGATGTGATTAGCTCCATATAGGACCAACATTTAATTCTATCCACAAACTACAATCAAATTATCAACAATCAAAGTGCCAAAGAACCAAGACTCAAACCCTAACATGCGTAAATACTAAATTCGCTTGAATTGAGCGACCGCTGGAATCCGAACTCGAGCACCCCAGCGACCGCCGGAATCCAGCGGCCGCTGGAGTAGCATGTGGGTTCTCTCGGCTAGCCTCCCAGCGGCCGCTGGATTCCAGCGGTCGCTGGGGTGCTCTAGTTAGCCTTCCAGCGGCCGCTATCCTGCACTGGCCGCGGGATTTTTCAAATCCATCAAACTCTCGTGTTCAGGGATCGGATTTCATCCTTTACATTTTTAATGTGAAATCGAGTTGAAATCCAACGAAGTCAATGACTTTTTAAAGTCCATAGATTTTTGAATACCTCCAGATTTTAAAAGACTTTTAAAAGTCTGGATTGAATACCTCAGGATTTTAGAGGACTTTTAAAAGTCTGGATTGAATACCTCCGGATTTTAAAGGACTTTTAAAAGTCTGGATTGAATACACCCAGATTTTAAAAGTCCATTAAAATCCATCAAAATCCCAAACGAATAGACCCCCTTAATGTAGAAATAAAGTTGTACATTGTAAGAAGAGCCGGCTTTTTTTTTTCTAGCCATTTAAACTTTAAAAAAAATTATTTTAGTCAGTAAATTTTAAACATATTTTTTAGTCATTTTGGACGAAAATATCCTTTAGACATTAAAAAAAATTAAAATATCCCACCTACCCTCTACCCATCACACTTCAGATCTGCTTTTCATCTCCATCGTCAATCTTCATCTTCTTACCTGCTCGCATGACGCGTGGTTGTTTCGCGCTCAAAAATAAATTTATAACTCCTGTGCCCACAGCGAGCGTAGCCGGCTAATGAGTACGGATCGATCCCACAGAGAGCTGTTGTGATTCCACCTTTAAGTAACCAATCATAAAAATGGGGTTTGGTTGTTGTTGTTGTCACTACTGTAAATTAAATCTGCAAAAAAAAAATAAAGAAGATATCAAATAGCAAAGGTTCTGGCATTTGAACTTGAATTTGGTTTAAGTATATATCAACTCGCTCATGGGCACAACGACTTTCATACATGATAAATCACCTAGTTATGGAGACCGGATTCCTCTTTGCGTTTCCTCATTCATGCTTTCATTATAGACTTAAAAGCGATTCCTCGTCAATTAAAATCCCTAATCAGTCACCCACCCCCCCGGTTCCCCAAAGAGATGTAAGTGAACAGACAGTAGTGTGCCCTAGACGAACCCAGATCTGTTGTGTTTACCGATTCCTCGTGTGCCCACAACAACCCATTGATTCCATTATTACTATATGAACCAACATACAGTCACGATTCGCCAATTCAATTAATAGTGGTGTGCCCTCTTTACCTAACGAGTGATCAGCCACATTGGGCATTTCAGACACACACTCACATGGAACAAGACATAAGAATCAACAGAAACCTATCATACATTACTATGCCCATTTTAACCTCACGAGTTCAGATTTATATTCAAACCATTTTCATTGTTCAAACACCAGAATAAGGTGTCTAGCCAAGCATGCTAGACATAATTAAAATAACAGAAATGAAAGACATAATTATAAAGAAAACTTACTGAATTTAATACGCAAAAAGACTCAACATAAATGTTGAGTTTAATAACATAATCCTAAATCCCAAAGGCTTAAGGCCGGTGGATTATTTCTTGCTGCAAAGCAGCGTACGGAATGAAAATGCAAGAAAGTAGAAGTGTAGCAATGCTTCTGACTGCCAAAGCTTCTGTTTTCAGAAATTAAAATAGCTTAAATAGTTACAATTCCGAATTAGAGATCCCCCAACAAGCTGGGGTCTTCACTGAATTTCCGAAACTGGTGTGCCCTCTCTGATCTGACTGGATAAGCATAAGTTGACCAAATCCCTATTTTTTAGGGATTGGACTTATCTCTTCTTTGTAACGCCTCTAAGAGTCCAGTCCACCTCCAACTCTTCTTCAGATAATGTAACTATCTTTCTCGTCTCTCTCCTCCAACTGAATCCGGGTTTCTCGCAATCGTCCTAGTCCAGCCCCATTGTCAAGTCTGCACGAGCAAAGTGGGCATGACATCTTGCAGTCAGCATCATCCATCTCTGATATGCCCATTCCGCCACCCGAATATAGGATGAGTGCTGAAAGTAGTCCCATGTGCCTCTGACTGAATATTTAGCTTAGATTTTGCTTGAATAACTGGGCATAAAATGCCCCTTTCGCCAGACTTGACCTCCGCAATGCCCCATGACCTCATCCTGATTCTTTTTGACTCAAAACACACTAAAAAGGACATTTATAACGAACAAAATGCCTATAAAAATACGAAATAAATGGACTTATCATCGCACAAAGCATGTGCGCGCGCGCAGACCTCGACAGAACATTGGCATAACACATTGGCAGACATCGGCATAACATCGGTAGATAATTTTCGGGCATCGGCAGCATAACAGTTGATAATTTAGCCTCAGGTACGCGCGATTTTCTTCTTAACTGCACATACAAAGCATGCGCGCGCAGACCTCGGCGAACACATCGACAAACATCTGCAAACATCGGTATAACATCGGTTCATAATTTTCGAGCATCGGCAGAACAACTATTGATAATTTGGACTCAGGTGCACGCGATTTTCTTCTTAATTGCGCGCATAAGGCATGCGCGCGTGCAGACCTCGACAGAATACATAGGCAGACATCGGCATAACATCGGTTGGTAATTTCAGGGCATCGGCAGAACAACAGTTGATAATTTGGTCTCAGATGCGCGTGTGTGGCCACAAAGCATGCGCACACAAGACATACACGCTAGGCTCCGTGCACATGCACATCGACTGCGCACTAGGGTTCGCGCGCAGTTTCAGTGGGCAGTTAAGAATTTCATTTTTCCAGATTTTTTGAAGGTTGCAGAAATACTTAATTTTTTCCAAATTTTCAAAAATCAACTATATTAGGGATGATTTTTAAGTACTTCTGTTGTCACAGCATGTTTATTATGTATAGAAAATTCTTTGACTCAATTTTTTCCCCAAATCAAACTTCAAAAAAAACAACACCAAACTATCTAACAATATTATTAATAATTAGATCTGAAACATACATGCGTTGGGGAGGGATTTTCTATTTCTTCACTTGAATTTTCGGAGGTCGACGGCTCGTTGGTGGAGAAGTCTGGAGAGAGAAAAATGAGATTGTGAAGAAGATTGTTCTAGAGTGGTCGATGATTTGGAGAAATCTCCCAGAGTAGTCGATGATTTCTTCCAGATTCCATCAGTGTTGCAGATTGTGAAGAAAATGAGATGTAGAGGAGAGATAAATTTTTCAAAATCTGATTTTAAAATATAAATGGCAGCTGGTATGGGGAGAATTTAAAATAGGGTTTCTTTTTTAAAATGAATATAAGGGTATTTTGATAATTCTAGCTAAATTAAGTTTTTTAAAAGTTTAACCGGCTAGTTTGACCCATTTCTACTTGTAAGAAATATAATTATACTTTTTGTATAAAATGAAATGGATGTTTTTTTCTAGCAAAAGGAAATATTGATTTAAAATAGAACCCGTTCAACCAACGGAACGTCAGACAAAATAAAGAATTGGCCGTAACATTCGTTGTTCGATGAACCCGTATAAAGATCACCTCTTCAAAATGGATTGCCTCCACCCTTATCGAACTGCAAATCACTCCTCTGTAGGGGATTTGACAATAAGTTTCTAACATAATTTTGCAGCCACCATTCTCCCAAGTCAACACCAAACTCTCCTGATAGGCTAGACCTTTTGCAATCTCTGGTAAAAGCCTTGAAGAAATCTTTTTACAGCGCATCACAATTATATGACCATCCATATCCCGTATGATCAATCCTAATCCTCCACCGTTTGGGCACATTGCAACATCTATATTAACTTTCCAATAGCCATTACAAGGTTCTTGCCACGTCTCTTCCATCGGAATACACTCTCGAAAAAGAGGTGGTTTGCCTGTTGTAATATATTCATTATGGCACTTCATGGAAATCTCAAAGCACACAAATTTTTAGAATCACCCGAAGCTGGATAATCCATTTCTTGATATCCGGCCATCTAATTGTCGAACTGGGTACCTCGAGATGGTGATCGCGAATTTGACACGTCAGGTGATAGCCCGACTTCACGGAGTAGATGTCATTTTTATTCAATCTCTAAATGAGTCTATCATTCTCTCAATGTCGAGGTAAAGGTATAAACAAGATGTTATCAACAATTTCCTCGTGAAAAGCCTCTGCAACTCTGCTTCATTCCATTCTTCTTCCCCTCTATTAAAAAAAAAGCCAACAACCATTAGGTTAGGTTCATTTCTTTTTGAACCAATAGCTAAAAAAACCACTAGGCATGAAAAACAGATCTAAATAGATCAGTAGAAGAAGTATCTTATTCTTGAATAATTTCCAGTTGCTTGGAACGTTCACCAACACGTTCACGAGCTTCCTTCTGAACTTTCTTCTTTTCGGCAGCAACCTTAGATCTAGTCTCTCTACCAGTTTGGCACTTTTCAGAAAGCTTCCCATAATTTCTTTTGAAGCTTGACTTCTGGTCACTAGGGACCGAGTAGACACATGAATGGTTCCCTTGGTCAACTTCCAAGGACCTTCTTCTTCTGAGCCATAGATCATCCTAGAGAGTCAATGTTAGGTAATCCTTGGTATACTCGGGGTCAATGCTAGGTAATCCATAGTACACTCTTTCTAGATTAACAAGGTAACTCCTCCATTTTTCTATCAGCGACATGTCATAGAATCCAGTAGACAACAAAAGGAGCTATAGGGTACCAAAGAGAAGTAAATGTTTGCAGAAATAAGGAGGGCTTTTGCGTTTTGCTAACCAATAGCTAAAAAAATCACCAGGCCAATCTGAAATCTATCTATCTCTCCAAACATTAATGCTACCGCCATTCCCCACCACACTCCAAATAATCCCTTCCTTAAGGAATTCTTTTCCCGCCAAGATATTTCTCCATGTGAAAGATGGATGAAAGATGGATTAAATGCAATCGAGGCTTCAAGCAAAGGAATCCGAGAATAGTATTTAGCTTGAAGAATTCTAGTGATCATTGACTCTCGACCATTGAGAAGCCACCAAGCTTGTTTAGCAAGCATCGCCTTGTTAAATTGGCCAATATTTTGAAATCTTAACCCCCACCAATACGCGGTCTGCAAATGGACTTCCAAGAGCACCAATGAATTCTACGATCATATTTCATTTACCCCCAAAGGAAATTGCTGTAAGAGTGTTAATTATGCAGCAAACCATTTCGAGCAATAGAAAGAGCTCATAAGATATGAAGGAATAGCCTGCACCATAGATTTAATAACAGTAGTTCTTCGAGCATTTGAAAGGCGTAGTTTCTTCCAATATTTCAACCTTTTCTCACTCTATCTTCGAGCAGTTGGAATATCTCTTTCTTAGATCTGTCCATCGTACAAAGGATCCCTAAATATATGACATGCTTCTCAACTCTTCGAGCACCCAGTTTTGTCAAAATCTACTCAATATTGTCCACAGATTCCCCTGCACTAAATGCTATTTCTGATTTCTCCATATTCACCATCTACCCCAAAGCCTGTTCATACATGTCCAAGATGTGCTTAACTCGCACAATTTCAGCTTCAATTGCTCGATCAGATACAATGCTATCATCTGCAGAAAAATAAATGGGTTATAATTAGGGCACTTCTATAGATTTTGGCTCAATGCAGCAAGTGTTGGGTCTCCGCTCTTTCGAATAAGAGTTGATAAAGCCTCTGCACAAAATAGAAAAAGAAATAGGGATAAATGATCTCATTGCCAAAGCCCTCGACCCGGATTAAAAGATGAACCGATAGATCCATTCACTAACACAAAGAAGAAAGCAATTCTAACACATCCCATAACCAATCTCACAAACTTATCCGCAAAACCCAATTCTTCTTGTGTCGTGTTTTGTGTCAACACAATAATGACACGTACATATACAATAAGATTTGACACGAATATGACATGATAAGTATTTTTCTCAACAAGGACACGCACACGAAATTTTTGTGTAGACATGACACAAACACGAAATATTCATGTTGACATAATACAACACATATGATAAAATATTTGTATTGACACGATAACAACATGAAATTAGAGAATTAAACAAAAAATAGTTATTGAAATATTAAATTTTGATTTATTATTATTAATTATATCAACAAATATATACTTTATTTGTATATATTATCTGTGTCATGGCACGAGCACGAACATAACACGATACGATAAAAATCCAAACACTAACACATTATTTTCGTATCGTGTTTGTGTCGCGTCAACTTTTTCCACCCTAAGATTGATCAACTATAAGTAGGGGGTGCCAAGATTAATTTAATAATACCCCGACGGGCTATAATTATAATTATTTCTAAACATTTGTAAATGAAAATTCTAAATATAGCCCCCGATTTACTCTTCGTAGTCCCCAAAATAATTAAATTGTAAATATTATTTCATTTGACTTTTTTTATCCTTACAGTTGAAAATTATTTAAAAAATAAAACAAAGCTACTCAATGTATAGCCCTCGACCATTCCTTTTAATAGAAAATAGGCAAAATCCTATTTTGGGTCCCTGTACTTTTAAATTTTTTTGAATTGAGTCCCTCTACTTCATTTGGTTAAAATGAAGTCCCTGTATTATCAATTTAGTTAAAATGAGGTCCATGTATTATGAATTTAGATAAAATCAAGTCATTGGGGGACTTAATTTTATCTAAATTGATAGTAGAGGGATTTAATTTTAACGAAAATTGATAGTACAGGGATCCAATTTAAAAATAAAAATAAAAACTCATCTTTCTTAAAAATAAACTAATAAAAATTGAAAAAATAATTAAATAAAAATAAAATAAATATAAATTAATTTTTAAGTAAAAAAGTTATTTAAAAATAAAATATAAATTTAATTAATTTTTTTGAAACCAATGTAATTTTATGTTTTATTTATTATTTTTTAAAAAAATCAAAAAATACTTTAATTTTTATTCATATTTTTAATTTTAAAAATAAATTGCAAAAAATAAATAATTTAATTTTTATAAAATTATGTAATTTTAATTTATTTTCAAAAGAATAAATTAAAAAAAATCAAACAATAGTTAAATAAAACAATCAATTAAATAAAAAACAAATTTTAAAACTTTTGTTTGAATTTTTTTTCAAAAGATAATAAATCAAAATCCAAATATAAAATTATAGTGGTTATAAAAAAATAATTAAATTTATTTTTGAATTTTTAAATAAATTTTATACTTAAAAAATTCAATATATATTTATTTTTTATTGTTGTTTATTTAGTTTTTCAATTTTTATTTTTATTTTTAAATTGTGTCTCTATACTATCAATTTTAGTTAAAATCAAGTCCCTCTACTATCAATTTAGATAAAATCAAGTCCCTCAAGGACTTGATTTTATTTAAATTCATAGCACAGGGACCTCATTTTACTAAATTGATAGTATAGAGACTTCATTTTAACCAAATGAAGTAGAGGGACCTAATTCAGAAAAATTTAAAAGTACAGAGACCCAAAATAGGGTTTTGCCTAGAAAATAAGAAAAAAGAAATGAAAAAATTTGAAAAAAGTGGTGAAGTTTAGTTGTGTTCGCCTGCTCCGGTGTGAAATATACTATTATGGATGACCCATTCTATATTTAAAGTTCTTGTAAGAAAAAACATTCAATTAAATTTTGAAATCATAAAAAATATTGAATTGAATTTTGACATCAATTTTGTAGAATTTTTCGTATCACCCAGCCAAACTATTTCCAATTTTCCATCTCATAACATTGTCACAACTTCTGCGAGAAAACCTACGAGTATGAATCATTTGATTTCAAAATTAAATCCAAGTTTTCTCCCTCAGTTTCTGGCCGCGAAATGGATCCGACAAATACAAAATCACATTTTCGGCCTAAAACTCAAAAAATTATTTTTGGACAAGTTCACCTTCCGTATCATCATGCCACCGAAAGCATTGTTGGAAGAGATCTGCTCAAAAAGCTGGTTGCCGAAAAAGAATATATACATGAGCGTGCTGAGCCATGACACTATTAAAGATATTGTGGACTACATACTTTGTTGGAATTGTGAAGAAGAATAAGATAATATCTAAAATTGAAAATAAATGGGGCCACGAGAGTAAATTAGACATTTAAATAATATTTTTATTTTATTTAATTTTGAGATCAAGTAAAACGGCTGCGTTTAGAATTACCATTTGTAAATAATCTGAATCCCCAAATCCAAAGACAGATACTGATAGAACGACGACGTTTAAAGAGCCCAAAGGCAGGGTTTAGGGTTTTATGCTTTCACAGTTCATCAAATTCCGATTGTAGAGATATAAGTACTGTATTTTCACATTGAGCAATCCAAAAAAAGAAATGTTTTTTCGGCAAGCAATTATTAAATTGTGTAAGGGACTTCGTAATTCTGCATCACTACAGATCAAAACCTACAATTATCTTCCAAACGCAGGTATTTTCTGACATCAAAAAGTGTAAAATGACAAAATCGTTGAAGCAGTTAATGGAAAATACTGAAACAAAATCTCCTGAAAAAAAAAGAGCAAATATTTTCTTGAAAAAAGAAAAATTCGTAGGTACTACTTCCATTAGATTAGTTTTTTGTTGCATTTTTTTTCTATTCTTTGTTATCTAAGTCAATGAATTATGAGAAATTAGCTATCTTCCACCAATGGGATATTCTGGGTAGTAGAGCCATTAGATTTTGGTGTTTTCATGTAATTGTATTATTTCATATTACTATTGTTCAGAAGCCTATTCTAGTGTTTGGTGATCCTTTTCTATTTCCTAACTTAGTGAATACTGGATAGGATCAATATGTTAATCATATCTTCTTTTGAGTCCTTATTTGTTTGGGTACTTTTGAGCTGATACGATTTTATATCTAGGAAAGCTGATTGTTTCCAGCAAACATGATTTTGGAGGTCATACACGGACCAAGTGCCGCTTGGAAATACTTCAATGGCTTTTTCTATCTGGGCAAGCTGGTATATAACATCCAATTATCATGGCATGGATTTATTGCTTTTCTCCCATGTATCTTTGTTTACGTTTTATCCAAAATTTAAATATTGGAGGGAGCTTAGGGAGGATCAAACCGGGTGGGAAATTTTGTTTCTACAGGGCATGTCTAAATTGAGCACAAGACACCTGTGTTTGGGGATGTGAAACTTGAAATTTGCTTACATATGTCATGTGCCAGATACCTCTTGCAAAAGTTGATCGTCTGTAGGCTGCCATGTCCTTTAGAGTGGGAGTGAGTTTCAATAACAGGTCCAATAGTTGTGTGAATGCTGTACTAGGATTTCAAAATATTCATTATTTGAATGTAATGATGATAACTTGCTCAGTATTAAGATGATAACAGGACTACTTCCATTGAAATTGTTATGGGAGATAGCATCACCAATGCCTTGAGTAACATCTTAAACTGGTGGAATGAGAAACTATCAAAGCACCATTTTGGATGACATTGAAAATTTGATATGAAGACGGATGTAGTAGAATAGTTGCTTATTGCTCCAGATTTCAATGGATATACAGGAATCTTATGGAGCATTTGATACTATAGTGTCTTGAGTTTGGGGATTCGAATGCTGATGGAGCGTTATTTCCATAATTTTTTTTTATCCAGTTACGTTCAATATTCACTCATCCTATCTTCCATATGAGTGATAGACAACTTTTCGCGTTCAAAAGTAGTAATAAATTTTAAGTTAACTGCGAAGGCAGATCTTGATGTCATTAAAAGCGTAATCCATGGAAGAACTTAGAAGTCATAATGCTGAAACTTTGTGCTAAAAGATGTACTGTCTGAAGCTGGCAACATATTTGTGGTTTTAGACATTAATATACATTAGAAAAGTATAATGGAATAAGCCTAGTTTCATTTACTAATGCCCAGAGTAAGAATGGTAGGACAGGAGCCTCATGGGCCAATCATCTGCATAAAAGATGATGGTGGCCAAGATAATATTGGTGCCCAGGGATCTTCTTTAAGACATTGTTGATTTAACATTTACAGATCTAAAAGGAATATTAAGGTCAGGGTTTGCATATTCATCTTCAGTCAGGTCTTTGGGTGATGGCTAGATAGTTTCAGTCAAGTTTTCTGGGATGCTACGTTTATGAGGCATATATTGTTAAGTATTCTCCTTTTGCAGCATATATTCTTGGGACAAGTTCATCACCTTCCATGGCAGAAGATGTTTCAGCTGAATCACGTTCTAAAAATGGTACAAGTGCGGATGATTTTAGTGGCTTGCGTAAAGTAGAGGATGACTCAATGATATCAAATGAACATACATCTAAATGGAGAGTTTTTACTGATAATGGACGGGATTACTTTTTGAAGGCATGTCTTTTTGCAATTCTATTCTCACAGATATAGTCCATTTTTTGTACTTTTATCTAGAACTTTCTTTTAACAACATTTTTTTTCCTTTTTTTTTTATGTCACCTAGGGAAATGTTGATCAAGCTGAGAAATTCTTTTTATCTGCATTACAAGAAGCTAAAGAAGGTTTTGGGGAAAGGGATCCTCATGTTGCCTCTGCATGCAACAACCTGGTGGGTCTACCTTATAAAGCACTAAGTATTATAATTGCAAATTTTTAATATGTCTGCCTCATGGTGATTTTCTGGTCATGAAATGTTTTATGGAATTCTGACATTATTTATGTAACTTGTAAGTTGACTCATTTTGTTGGATGTCACTTTTGATCTAGTTAATACTGCTTTTACTTTGTTGAGCTTTTTAAGATGATTAGACTGAGCTAGGCACTTAAATTAATCTTTTTCTAAATGCCATTTCAGTAAAGACTAGAAGTTGCATGTTTTCTTCTTTTGCAATTCATGGATTGCTTGCTTCTTATTTCATGAAGTCTCAAAACTTGAAGAGTTTCCTCAGCACAAACGCCCTCTCTTTCAAGCACCATAGTCGATTTTTTTCTTTCTTTTGTTTTTGGCTGTAATTTAATATGTGAAGTTGGTAAAACTATGATTTTTTTTAAATGCAGGCTGAGCTTTACAGAGTCAAAAAAGACTTTGACAAAGCGGAACCCTTGTATGTAGAGGCCATTAACATACTAGAGGACTATTTTGGAGTAAACGATGTAAGGTAAACTTTACTGTCTGCATTATATCAGTTATGCCCACTTGAATAACTGCCTGATGAAGCGTGTTTTGGTGTGAGAGATTAACGAAATTCTTATCTGTTAGAGTTGGTGCTGCCCTTCATAATCTTGGTACTTTCTACCTTGTACAGCGAAAATTGGAGAATGCTCGTGTATGCTATGAGGTAATAATCACGTAAATGCACACAGGTTTCCGCTGCCAAGCTTGGCTTCATTGTATCTGTTTCATAATTGATATTATTACCCAGTTTATAAATGGTTCGATCTAGATGTCATATTAAATTGTCTCAGCTTGACCAGTATATAAAAGATTTATGGTCGATTAATCTAGTTGTGGATTTAAAAATATTTTGACTTAATTGAATACTCAAGATATAATGATTATCAAACCACTTGATCCAAAATATTCGGAATTTATATTCACTGTCTATGAACATACCTTGAATAAATTCGTAAATGAGTCTTTCTGATTTCTAGCACCAAGCAAGCAATTATATGATGCATGGTATTTATTGTTAATTGGTTGTTAAAAGTATGTAAAGTTGAACTTTACCACGGGAAGGTCAGTATGATAGAACTATACAGGAAGTTTGGCCCAGACACCAATTCTGCTATTTAGCTAAGAAAATGGAATCATTCCTTTTGGCCTTGATTGATGACTATCTGCATTTATGCACCTGACTGGGCTTGCTAGAGAGGCAATGCTAAATGTCTCCCTTAATTAATTGCTTTAAGATAATGGGATAGTCATCCCTGAACCATGAATTATGACTGCTAACTGTATTAAGTGTATAATATTTACTTTATTTTTTGTAAGAAAGTGTAATATTTACTCTTTTATTCTTTATCTGCAACATTTGAAAGATTGCCCATTCTCTTGATCTAATACTAACAAAGCTAAATTTTCTCTTTGGCCAATTTTCACAGCGTGCATTGAAGGTTTGTGTCAATCATTGTAATCACTCTTTCATCTTCTTTAGTTATGGATTGGGAAACAAACTTCTTGTACAACTATTTTTTGATTGGTTAGATAAAGCGGCGTGTTTTGGGAGAAGCTCACACAGAATATGCCGACACTATGTACCATCTTGGGACTGTAAGCACGGAAGCCATCACTTTCTTGTGAATCACACAAAAATTTTAGGAAGCAAAAATTGTTTCTATGCATTCATAGAAGGAAAGAGGAGCATTAATTCATGAACCATGGGAATATTGCTACTTTTTGGACAATATTTCTAGGCTGACTTCTTACCTATGAATTGTAACATGCAGGTTTTATATCTGCAAGGGAAAGAGAAGGATGCTGAGGACCTAATTGTGGATTCTATAGATATACTGGAGGTCTGTCAAAATAGTTTTAAAATGAATGTTGATGGTTTTCTGCATTATTTGAAAATATGCCTTCCCCTTATTTCATTGCATTATCATGTAGGCAGGTGGCCAAGGACAATCTATATTATGTGTCAGAAGAATGCAGTATCTGGCTCAGGTTCATTCTATATCTCACAGCATGTTGCCACAGTTTATGCGAGAGAGTTAAATGCACACACATACAAGACCCACCCAAACCTACCAGTGCACATCTGTCATGCCCATGCCACAAGTCAATAAAAAATGTGAAGGACCAGATTTTTGTGTGTGGGTGGGGTGTGTTGGGGGAGGGGGGCATGAATAAAAAATATGTTTAGATCTATTCAGCCATTCAGGTACTGAAAATATGTACTTTTCTGTAATATTTTATGCACACCCACCCCTGGGCCTGACAGGCTTGGTGCATATATTCTTACAGACTTTCTCGGTCAACCTTATAGATAAATTATATTCCAAAATTGTGAAATCAGATGTTCTGTTTCTCCCTATTTCAAGGGAGGGAATGAAAAAGAGAAGGAGAAGAAACGGTATTAATGAAGTACTCTCTCATGATATTAAATTTTTCTAAACAGCTTCTTACGTACTGAGTCAACTAAAAAATTCAGCTCAATATCTTCTTTGCACAGAAAAGTTTCCATAGAATTGAGGGAATATGTATAGTTTCTGGTTTGAGTATGTCATGAGTGAGAGACTACATGACAAGTAAATTGATATTTAGTTAATTAAACAGCCCTTTAGCCATTATTGTTCTTGGAATTCTTTAAAGTGCATATTTTCTTGTATTCTAGGTGTGTTCTGTACTATTTTCTTCCTGGTGATTGTAGATATACAACAAGTCAAATCGATTTGCTGAAGCTGAGAATTTGTTGAGGAAGATTCTTCATATGATGGAACTATCAAAGGTTTATCATCTTCTATTCTTTCTTTTTTAAATCTATTCTACAATATATTTTAACTGAGAATATGATTTTTCTGTTGTATTTATATTTTTTAATTAATATATGTAAAATATCTTTTGAAATAGGGATGGAAATCTTTGGATACTGTTGTTGTAGCTGAACGTCTTGCATTAACCCTTGAAGCATCAGGGAGATTAAAGGAAGCAGTAGAACTGTTAGAGAGGTACATTAATATTAAGTACTAAATGAGGAAGCAGATCCAAATGGTTCCTACTGAAGAATAACAAATACCGTTCATGTGGCAGATGTCTTGATGCCCGGAAAAACTTGCTTTGTCATGAACATATTCAGGTTTAATTGATTTAGGGTCCTTTCCTTTTCTAAATATTTCTAAGTAGAAGTGCCTTCATGTATTTGTCATTTTCACTCTTTACTTGAGACCCTTGTCTCCTCAAAGCTAATAATAGTAATATTCCTGTTAATAGAGTGCTGCTGACATGCTTTACATTGCAAGAATGAAAATGCTCGTCACCAAGCAGCTACCGCAGACAGACAATTCTCAAGCTGTAGCTGAGCTTGATAAGGCCAAAAGTCTTTTGAATGATTCAGTAAGGTTAGATTGGAGGATCTTTATTTACCGCATTCTGTCACTCCATATTTTGCTAGTAACTTTTGGTTGTCAAATTATTTCAATCAATTTTTCTGGTTAAATTCTCTCATTCAAAATACCCATTTTTAGCTTGCATTTCCTTTCCTGTTCAGTGATAGAATACAATGGAACTTCAGCTGCTGTTTGTGTGGCGGACATGCTAAAAAGAAAAAAACTTTATATATGTGGCTCTTGACTATTTAAAGGGATGTCTTCACAGGATAGCTCGAAAACTTCTTGTTCGATTTCAGGAACAGAAAGGAAAAAAAGAACCCTTTGGGGTATCCAGAAAAACTGGAAAAGATGGGCATTCAGCTGCTGTCATACTAGTAAGTTTGCCCTGCCTGAAAGTTTCTAGCAAAAGAACTGAGTTTTGGTATAAGAAATGGGGACGTGGTCCAACTCTGACATAAAACAAATATATTTCTTTACTGTATGCTTCTATTCTAAGATTTTATCTTTAGTATGCTTTGGATTTGTGGGTCTTACCAAATGCTGTGGTACTTATGACTGTTTTATCTGTTATTAACAGAGGAGCTCTAGGCTCTTATGGTACTATCTTCTAATAGAAAATTTGATGCAAATCAAGTAAAATTTGTGAATTTCTCATTTTTGTTTATTTTGGTTTTTGCTTCTCATTGGTTCCTACCACTTACAATATTATATTACCATAGTGTATTAAGAGTTCGCCTCTCCTTTGAGAATTCTTTGTATGAGATTTAACAGAAGTAGAAATGCAGATCAATGGAGAGTTCTAATGATGAAATAGTAGATATATTTGTGTAAAGAAAAGACGATATGAATAAGTTATTTCACTCTATATTCTGCCTCTAAGCTCTTTCCTGTTACGAGTATTGGGAGTTCTGGTGTTGGTTTCTACCCGTGGATAAATTTACACTATTCTGGCCACATATTATGCTTAATTTGCTGTCTCAAGCATTTACAAAAAGAGACCAAAAATGTTTATTTTTCTGTATCTGTAGATGTTTCAACTATCACTAAAGTCATCAATCATGCTGATATTTGTTCATTACAAAATTTAACTGATTCAACTTACCAGCGTTCATAGTCTAATTGTTGTACTACGTGTGCTTGTAGCTACAATCACTCAATGCTCTTGGGTCACTGGAGATCATGAAGCAGGAATTTCTTGGTTCGAGGGTCAGTACTTATCATTTTTCATTGTCTAATCTTGCAACTTTGGTGTAGAATGTATTGGTTAGAGATTTTATATTTTCCTATGGAGAAACACATTGCAGTTCCATTAGTCGTTGTGGCTAACTTGTTAATTCATACCCGTCGTACAATTTAGCCATCTCTGTTATTGGTTGTACTCTGATGCTGGAATTTATGCTCGTATTCTTCTTTACAAAACAGGAGCATATTCTGACAGAGGCTAATGCTGCTCTTCGTCAATGCATTTCCACGTTTCAGGAGGTACACTGAACCGAACCCATTAAACCTTGCTTTGATCATTGAATTCTTTTTCCTGATAACTATGAGAGCTCTATATCTGCCAAACACGTTATTGTGTTTGAAGTTGGGCATGCGTTTATTTAACGTCTCTCTCTTTCATTTTTCATAGATTGTTAGTAATGTAATTTGCTAAGAAGTTGTCCATCTCCAGTTTGGTTGTAGACAACCAAACAGTTTTTGGGTGGTCTAGTGAGTGATGAGGCTTTAGATCAGTTCTTTACTCGCTCAATCGACATTGTTAAACTGTTGTTGACTTCCTTTTCTTGAGTTGATTTATGACAGTTGGGAATCTGCCTAATCCTCCACCCGAAAAGGTGTTTGATTAAGGGGGGAAAAAAAACTGTGGATCCACCTGCATGTGGATTAGAACTGACTTTGGCTATCCATTTGAATCTATTTCGTATTATTCATACAACAAAGTTCAAGTTTCTAATGCAACTTGGATCTTTTCTATTATGTGCAGTTGAGATCCAAACATTCAATCTCTGATTTTCCAGAAGTGAAAGCAGAGTATTTGTCGTGTTTACGGCGCCTGCATCACTTGATCAGCAATGGCACTACAAGTAAAGTAGGCGAAGTAAAAGAAATAGAAGATGAAATCCAGCGTGTTGAAGCTGAAATATCTAATGCTGGAAACTCCTAAATTTATCACGTAAATTTCTTGAATCTAAATGTATTTGGAATTCTGTTTTTTGCTGTGTATAATCGAGCAAGATATTGTTAATCCCAATGGATATGGGAAATAGATAAAACCATATTTCATGTTCTTGCCGATTTATTATTATTCAATAATAAGCCAATGGCGTTGATGCTAACATGGCGTCTTTTATAAAATTTCTCCAGATTCTTATTAAATTGATCTTGTTACTCTATTTTTACTATTTGATTAATGGGTTCGTTACTATTTTATTGCCCAAGAAATAAAATATTTGTAAGATAAGCTACAAGAACTCAATCACATAAGTACTTGTTTTGTTTAGAATATTTTAGAAGCTAGAGATGAAACAATATTGGTAATTTGGAATCTAGTATCTTGCCCGAATTAATTCAAATAATAGATTCTATTAAGTTATATATGGTTAGACTTTTTTCATTACATTTTACTATATACATCAATTGTTTAATTTTTTTTATTTTTTTTTACTCACACCTGACCTATGGTATTGAGGAGATTCGAACCCGTGACCTTTGGCCACGTAGTAGTTCCCCAAAATATCTATGCCTACATAGCATCAAAATATCTCAGGCCCAAAACATTCCAAGTTACACAAACGA
This sequence comes from Perilla frutescens, assembly GCA_026008535.1. Lineage (NCBI taxonomy): Eukaryota > Viridiplantae > Streptophyta > Magnoliopsida > Lamiales > Lamiaceae > Perilla > Perilla frutescens. Next base: position 6,835,983 of record BRKX01000008.1, on the reverse strand, counting down.
CCATATGATTTACATGGGCATAGAGACAAAACACAAATGATCAAAACTTTTTCAGACAAGATAAAATGCTACATACCTTTCAACTCACATGCGTTAAAAAACACATGTAATTCGATGAAGTGCTACACATATCGTGCCCAGGGCCGTCTAATAGGGTGTGCAAGGTAAGCTTTCGCACAGGGTCTCAGAATTGTTAGGGGCCTCAATTTTTTTATTTCTATTTAATATACCTTATATTTTTTTAATAAATTAAATTCTATCCCCTTTGCAATAATAGCTAATACAAATATCTCGATTTTCAAGTGCTAACTTCCAATACAAACATTATTTCATCTTCAATTTTGCAACTTTTCATCTTCTTTCATGATTATTCTTCTAATTACCGTTAGATTTTTTATATAAAAACAGTTTCTCTTCTTCCCATATCAAACTCCAATATTCATTCACAAATTACGCTTTTGAATATGTTGTCACAATAATTCTACAACTATAAAGTTTTTCTTTCATTATGCAATTCTTCCAAAGGCCAAATCCCCAGTGAATATTTTTCTTAAACCCTATTCTTCTTGTTTTTTTCTATTTTTTTTTTGTTTAAATGATTCAGAAATCTAAATTTAATTAATTATTACTTGAACCAATATTGATGGATAATTATATTATCTACATGAACGAATTCTTTCATTCCTTGATTTTGATTCTGATTCCTTGAACAAATATAGGACCTCTTGATATTTTGAAGTTTTTAAAAGGTTTAGATTGTTTTCCTTAAAAACAATTGTCGCTTATAGAATTTTATTGACTATTCATGTGACTGTTGCATCTGCAGATATAAGTTTTCAAAATTGAAGTTGTTGAAGTCATATCTATGTTTCACAGGAAAAACTTAATGGATTGGCACTGATAGCCTTAGAAAATGATATTTTGGAAAAGATTGAATATGAAGATTTGATTGATGAATTTGCTTCAAAGAGTGCTAGAAAGTATCACTTTTTATGTAAAATCGTAGAATATTCATATTTTAAATATAATATTTTGAATTTTTAGTTTTTCTAATAATATTTCTATAATTATAAAAATTATAACATTTTTTTTTTAATTTTATGACCTAATTTTTATGATTTGCACAGGGCCTACAAAATGATTGAGACGGACCTGATCGTGCCATTCTAGCTATTACAACGTGGAACTTCATCATTACAGATATATTTATATATTCCATTATCTTAATATTTGACCACCCACTTTCCACATTCAATTATTTATTTCATGGAAAACAGAGTGAGCTCTGCCGACGAATTGGCTCTAACCAAGTCCGCTGCATGGGCATGGTTGGAGCACGGCTCCGGCTTCGACGTTCGCTCCCCGCTGGCGTTCGACGTTTCGAGGGCTAAGTTCGACGCTAAACCGTCGAGATACAAGGCGGAATCCGTGCGAAAACCCAAAGAAAAAACTCCAACAAAATCTACTACTCATAGTAACAAAGGTTATTACTCTCTTCTTGATAGATACGATATAGAGAGGATTTCGAGGCAGCTTGATTACTATATAGAGTCTAGTCGGCGCCCTAACCGCCGCGATGGCGGTCATGACGGCCGGAGGGCGGAGGTGGAGGCGGAGATGAAGAGCAAGCATGGAGGAAAGAAGGTGCCGAAAGGGTTATGGTTAGGATCACATGCGCCTTTGGCGTGTGGCACATCAAGAGATGAGGTGGTGAATATTGAGTGCTCGAGGCCGCGGCGGCGGTCGTTGGAGAAGCGCCGTGCCACGGCGGTGGAAGTTGTCAGTTGCCGGCCGCGGCAGGGCATCCGCACCTAGTCAGGGGGGGGGGGGCTTGTATTGGCCAAGTACGTGTTTGTTTGGAGCATGTCATGTAATTATGTATTTTAATGTCGTTTGTAATATGTTTTAAAGGTATTTATTGCGTTATTTGTCTTTGGCTATCTATGAATAAGCCCTTTAAATATCTTTTGTGGTTGTAAAAGTGTAAAACTCATGAAGATGAAGAGATAGTATGAAACTTTGGATTGTGTATATGTATATTCTGCATAGATTGTATTGTAGCGAGAGGATAAAGTTTGAGATTTTGAAATATGAAACGAAATAAAGATGCTCCCATATGGTGGTGATGTCTATATATGTGACTGATCATGTATGGGCTTTATGTTGCATCTATCATACTCAAAAGAGACTTCAAAATGATTCTCATTTTTCTGGTTTTTTATTAGTCCGATAATTTTTATATCGCAATAATATTATCGATATTTAATATTGAAATAGAAATGCATGATGATATACAAAATCATAAATTCCGATACTCCTTCCATTTTAGAATTGGGTCTATATCATATTCACAGTAGATAATAAGTCCAGCCCAACACACAATGTCTACTGTTGTGAATGAAGTTAGACCAGCCCAAAACGTTCTCAAATAAAAAAGAAATTATTAATGATAAAAAATTCCATGGTTTTAGAATAAGATTTTTTTTTTTTTTTTTTTTTTTGTAATTGACTAGTAGCACAAATGTCTTCTATAATTGATAGTAATTAATATAATCATTTTACTCCGCTAAATATTAGTTTAGTTAACGGAAGTATTTTTTCAGAAAGATAAAAAAGCTAGGAAGTACAGGTAGGAAATTTAAAAGAGTAGCAGATTTTACAGCCATATTGTGAAATGCAAACGATTTCTTGCTGTCGAGTGCGAGAAAGACTCTCAATCCTTACGATCAAGCAAAAGAAACCCTAAGGCTACTTTGAATAAGAATATTATTGAATGAGTCTTCTTGCAGCCCGGAATCTCCCATCGTATCATATTGCATCTTCTCTTTAAATGGGGCTATCAATTATTTTCGATAGCACTGCACTAGCACAATGTGAAAAAAAAAATGTTATAATTTAGGTCTTATCATATTGATCGACACAATAAGAACTTGGTAATTTTATATATTGTGTGTTTCGTGTCAATTTGTTAAAAACAATAAAAAATAATTAACAAGCTACATGATAATCTGTTAGTGCATGATAACGTGTTAACTATTAACAACCTAATAACGAAATGTTAGTTACATGTTAATATGTAAAAATTAAAAATAATATATTTAACAATTAATATTATTTTTAATAAAATTTACAATTAATTATTCATATAAAAAATTTGTGTAATTATTTTGTCGTGTCGGCACAACAAAATTTGTGTTTTTATTAACACTATAGTTTTCATATTTTGCAAATACTTATCGTATCGTATTTTAACTTATCATATTGTATTGTTATCGTGTGGACACGATTAAACAAATTGCCAGCCTACATGTAATGACTTTAATTTAAAGTTGGGGAGCCATAAAAAGCAGTCAAAAAATAATTATTTAAAATTATGAAGGCAGGAAATGGAACCAGTTTTTCCTCATTCTGATACTATCAATAAAAAAATAAAATCAACAATATTCCAAGCTGTAGTTTTAGAAGAATAAATTAAAATAAAATTAAAGCATAGCCAGACAAAAGTTCATGAGTTGGTATTTGTAAATCTATAATAATTTATGCAATTAGGACCACGTAGAAAATGACGTGGCATTTAGTGTCTGATTGAACGTTTGTTTGTGTATGTGAATATGTAATAAGTCTTTTTCTTGATTTGTAATAAGCAGCACAAAAAATGCGTCGGACAAATTAAAGAGCATGCAGCTGGCTGCACCACCTCATCAACGCGGAAACCCTTTTTCTTTTGGGACCAAATTCAAATTTTAATTAATTCTAATAATAATAATTATGGAGTCATATTATATATATACTATATGTGTTGAATTTTTCAACATACATGCATACATACATATATATATTGTCCCTTTTTCATTTCCATGGCATATATTTGGTTTCTTGTTAACTTACAAAAAAATAAGTAAATTCACATGCCGCATATGTTTTGTACAAACATATCTACTTAATATACTTATATCTGATGGGATCGATAGAATTAGAAGATTCTCTAATCTTTATTCGATCGGGATGGGAATTAATTTGAAGCTCGCTCCCAAAATTGATCTTATAATAGTTGAGTCCTAACGAGTTTATAATCAAATGGTATGATAAATCCACGGTCCTAGCTTCCCAATTGACCAATATGACATTTTTGATTGTGTATATATATATATAGGTGGGAATGCAATAATATTGTGAAAAGGGTGGGCATCTGATATTTATAGCATTTGTCTTTGGTGGCATTCCATGAAAGTGAGATTCCAAGAGCGTGCGTGTCTGAGCTAGCTATTAATTAATATATAACGACTTCGACACAAATCACAATTGTGTGTTTGTGTGAACGACCCATGTTTAATTTTACATATTTAGATCGACGACTACGAGTTCATTTTAATTTTGAAAGCGATCTTAGCCTGCTAGCTAGCTTTTGCTTGCTTTATGAATTATGATACATTTCCAGCTGTTCCATTTTCAAATTTCCAAAACCCTATTTTTACGATATTGCAAAGTTTTGCTTTAATTCCACACATATATATATATCACATATTTGTATTGGATTAGAACATATCAATATCATGCATGTACATACATATATTGATCATATATCCATGTAAATCTTAATTATACGAAAAATGAATAAATTCATAATGCTAAATTTATATATACAGCCTTATTACCCTACACACCTTTAATTTGTGAGCACCACTTATTAATTTGGCGGTCATTTCACCAATTTCTTTATTATATAAATAAAATTTATTATAACATAACTAATCATAATTAACATATATTGGTGAAAATTGAAATTTTTAAAAAATATTTACATCCGAATTATATATGGTATAATTAACCCTAAAAATCAATTATAAACTAAAAATATTAAAATAATTAAATTTTAAAAAATAATTGTAAACTCTAAATAATGATTATAAAATTAAACTAAATAAAAACTAGTGATATGGCTTCCACATAGGCGGTGCCTACAAAGGTACGTGTGTGGGATAACAAAACTCTTTATACATAATAATTATATATACATAAGGGGTGATTATAGTGCAAACTAATTATAGTGTGAGAACTAGGTTCTCATCTTACATCATACAATCAACAAAAATCTAAGGCCTATATTTGCTTAAAAGGTGTGGTGACAAATCTGTAATCTTTACAGTAGCTGCTGGAGATGCTCTAAATAATAAGTGTAAAATGACACTAAAGTATAAGAAATTGAAATCAAAGAAATAAATTAAAAAAAAATCGAATATGCAATAGAGAATGCAACATCAAATGTACAATATATGATTTCAGCTGGTCACGGAGTCTATGTGGGCCAAACCCTCAGCCCCGCTCTTGAGAGATTTTTCCTATTTTATTTGTCAATTTCACTGCGGTATGGTGTAGGCTAATTTCATTGTAAATTTTCAATTGAGATTTGATGTCTAATCTCAAAATTAATTGAGCGGTTTTGAAACCGAACAAGGTTCATATAGTTCAAAAGGAGCTTAATTTGTATTTTGCACAACCAGCGACAGAGTATTTAAGTTATGAAGTTGCCATAATAATGGTGGACTAAGGTTACAAATTTCAGACATATATTTAAAATCCGTTACTAAAAGGGCTAACGGATGCCGAGTACCAAATGGAATTGAAAATTTAAATGAGTGCCATATGGAATCAACGAGACAGTTTAATTAGGATTCTGGATGGATCTTATCTACTACATAAAAACCCACACAAAAAGGTGCTTATTGACAATATATTAGAGATAATATTAGAAATTAAGAATCGATTAGATGAGTTTTAAGTTTTAAAGTTGCAAGTGCAATTTTGTAAAAGGCAAATTGAAGTTTAATGGATGATGATAATGTTCACAATAAAACTGGAAACGCAGAGGGGCCCCCACCTACTGGGTGGCTCACAACTTAATGTTGTTCAAGCTAGCAATCATCAAAGTTGTGGATCAAATTAAGGAAAAAATAGAAAAGTTGTTCGTGATTTTGTTGTTGTTACAGCTAAGCTTAGCTAGTGTGTTAGTTCAGTGTCCAATTCTTAATCATTTTTATTTTATTTTTTAAAAACATTTTTCCAAATAAGCTGCTGCTGCTGCTGCTGCTTGTTAATTAGACACATTAAAAGCAAATTATGGGACAAAACTTTCACGAGATAAGCCAAAATCCATTTGCCTTCCAGCAAAGGGCAAATTAAACAGTTTTCTATGTTTGAATTCTTTTTTCATGCATCAGTACTTCTACTTAATGCGTGTCTTCTCTCATGCGCTTACGATGGTAATTAAGTGTAGGCGGATTTACTTGAAATTTTCACTTCGAAAAGGGAATTTAAATTATCGGAGGTTTTATTTTGAATCCAAGTGATGCAAATGAAATCCTCAATTACACGTTATGAGTTAAATATAGAAAAAATCAATTATTAATTATCTTCCTTAATTTGATAATTTTATCCATTCTTGCCTTATTTATTTTTTTTAATTTTTTCGCTTTGTTTTATTAAACTGTAGTTTCTTTTCGAATTTTAAATTTTAGGCTTTATTTTCCTATTTTTAGGGTTTATTTTAAAAATAGAATTTATATTTAACTTTTAGGCTTAATTTTTTCAATTTAGCATTTATTTTTCAGTCTTTTTTAATGTGTATTTTTCAATTTTTTAGCATTTATTTTTAAATCTTTCAAGGGTCAATATTTATTTTATGGTTTTTAATAATGTTTCTATGTTTGAAGAAAATTTCCAAATTTGTACATATATAATATTTAATGTGAAATTAAATGATTATTTCTCCTTAAGAAATGAATTAGCATTTGTGTGATGCTCATATGCTCTATTTGTGTATATGGACTCCCCTGACTATACTCTAAATAGAGATGTAACATCATTATGTAATACACGATTTCACCATGTGGTGATATTATGCCATAACCCAACCACACCAAAATAATGTAATTTTAACACCAAATATTGGAATATCACATTAAAAGAATATTATATTCTGATTTATTTTATTGTTTATTCGTTTAATTGATTGCATTTTAAAGAAATTAATTACTAAAACAATTTATTTATTTATTTAGATATTTTACGGAATAATTTAAATTAAAAATAAAATAAGATGACAGACCAAATTTTATGTTATCAATAATAAAATAAAATAAACTTATATACTAGTCGACACATAATCATAATAAAGATAAATAATTAAAATTATTATTTAGGTCTAGCTTAGACTTGATGCAATTTAACTTATAGTGTGCGCCAACTCAATACCAAGTTGAAGTAGGCGTAAGAGAACACTCAATTCATTCAACTATAGCTCACAAGCATAACTCGTTCTTGGAATGAATTAAAATGTTATATAATATAAATTAATATAAACCACAAATCTACCATCCATTCATTCACGTCTTCATTTTGATAATAGCTAGGTCATTATAAAAAAAATTATAATCCATGCCACTTTCAATACTGTATTTTTGCCTTCTGATTTTTTTATTTTTTTTTACTTCTATATATTGATCTCCATCAAAATGAAAATTATTTTTCTTCAGGAAGCAATTATATTCAAAAGTTTAATACTATAATTCACAAAAAAAAGAAAAAAGAAAATTGAGATTCATGCATGACAAATGACAATGCTTGATAAATTGAAACCCTCTTTCCGTCAATTATATTCATCATAATGCCATATAGATAGATGATATCAATTTAACATGACCTTCCAAAATAAACCACGTGAGAAGGGTGAAAGCAAAAAGCACAATGATTATAGAGATTTAACTCATTCAAAAAGATTACTGCGTAATAAAATCATTAATCATGTCCATGTGCATGAAAACGTGGGATATAAAGTTAATTATTTTAACAGAGTACGAACAAGTTTGTCTTCCAAACTGCAAGCAAGCAGCAAATCTAGAGAGCCCACAACTCCCAGATTTAATATTATAGGTGAAAATTAAATATAATTTTAAATGCTCTAGATTTTGCTATATGTATATGTGAGTCCTTTATTTCTATATATCGATGGGATGGATGATATTGATGAGGAAGGTAAATAAATTTTGGGATATATAGGGATTGAATCATCCAACTAATACCATACGTATACACTTCATATATAGTTCATATAATAATTAAATTATTGGGAAAAAATATATATTTTGCCACTTCAACTATAATATACTATATGACTGTTTTGTACTTTGTTTTCTTTTCTTTTGTTGGTTCCAGTTTGCAATATAACTTTTCGAAAAAGTGTACTGTGCAATACGATTTATATACACCAAATGTGGATCGTTGAGATCTTGGCGAGTGACGATTGTTGATTAATTACGGTATCACATCATGGTATACTAGTTAATATTGGATAATTTATTGACGAAATATCTAAATTTAATAATTGTACCCTTATTTTTTTTATAAGTTTGGGCACGCTTTATGCAAGTTAAAATAGATAGAAATCATTTAAGGACCAAAAGTTCAATTAGGACAAAAAAAAAAAGATGGCATAGGCCAAAAATTCAGCCACAGTAGAGTACTAGTGGCATGATTTTCTTTTCTCTTATAAGTTATTTAAATTAAATTTTGTCAGCATAAACACCTTTTCTAAAATGTGAAAAAGGCTTCAAAATTTCTATAATACTTGACGAATTGGTTTAAAAAATAAATCACATATAGGTGACAAATCAATCGGTGTTTTTTATGTTTAAAAAAAAAACGCAACAAATTAACATATCATAAAATATTTTGGTATTACTTACCTTTTCACATAAAACTAGTAAACATGTCCCATTAATTAGTAGCAGAAGTTAATTTTAGGAACAAAATAATAAAAAATATAACATATTCTGCGTTAGACAGTTCTCTATTGCTTTAAGCTAGATCTTCCTAAACTATTCTAAAATTACAGTCTTCACTAATACAAAACAATTTCACAAAAATTATACAGCCTTACTACAATCTGCTGCGCCGAATCCTAGTCGTCGATGTACCAAATCAAATTCCACCCATAGATTTCGTTGATGAAAGTTGCCAATAATATTACTAGCAACACCTAGAGCTTCGGATCGACCAATGCCGACACAATGGACTCCGCTACCAACATCATCGAGAATTCTCTCTTTGTTGATCGTAATCTCCACACCCTTATCGAATTCAAAGGCCATGTCACCTATCAACCGTGATATTTCAAGGGCATTTCCGTCAAAGCACATGTCCAAGGCACCTCCATAAACGTATCCCTTCTTTAATTTGGTGCCCACGAGCCTAACCACTTCTTCCCTCACCTTAGCGTAGGCGGTGTCCACTAAGAAAGTGTACTGCGTGCCGGAGTCGATCATGGTCTGGCCAGAGCCGCCGGCATCCGGCAGGAACGCGGCGGAGGGGATCCTTAATCTCCTCCCGCCAATTTTGATCCCGGCCAGCGCCACGGTGTAGGCGAGGGGGTCAAAGTTGGGCATGCGCTGACCCTCGGGGAAAGTCAAGAGGTCAACGTATCGGAAGGTACGAGAATTGGGGTTTTGACCGAGGTAGAACATTCCTGTCGGGTTAACAACTGCAGCCGCTTGTCTGATCGGGACGCAGTAGGAGAAGCTCGGCACCTTCGCCTGGGAAACGAACGACAGCCGCCCGCGGTTCATTCCCAGAATGCCCTCGGCGTCGGCGGACTCCGCCGCGCACCCGAGGATAAGGGGTGGGGTAGTTCGGGAACCGGAGAAGGTGAATCTTTCGCGGACGAGATTGCCGTCGGCCAGGGTCCCGTCGGCGTAGAAGTAGGAGTAGTGGCAGAGGCGGTTCTGGTCGCACGTGGTCGGGAGGGTGAAATCGGGAATCCGGGGCTTGCAGATGGGGTGGGTGCAGGGGAGGAGAGAGAAGGAGGAGGAGAGAGAGGGGTCGAACGACGTCGGAGGCGGCTTTCGGGGAGCTTTCCGGTGGCACTGAATCCAAGAGAGCTGGCTGCCAGTGTCCAGTACCATCTGCTGAGCCTGTGGTGGGGTCCCGATAGGTAGGGAGATGATCAGAGCCATTGAATATTTGAAGGGTGATTTGTAGTTGAAACCGAACGGCGGTGATGAGGCCACGGCGGCGTTCTTGGTCTGGACCTGGGAGGAGAGAAATTTAGCGTTGGAAGCATGGGTTTTGGAGAGAGGGGCTGAAGTTAGAGGGAAAGAGAGAGAGAGTGGCTTTTTTTGGAGAGTGAGGTGGAAAGAATTGGTGAATAGTAGCATGAAAAGAAGAAAGAAGAGGGAGTAGCAGGAAGCCATTTCACTGCACTTGAATTCAGTTCACTTCTTGAGAGAGAGAGAGAGAGAGAGAGAGAGAGAGAGAGAGAGAGAGAGAGAGAGTGATGAATTGTGAAGTGAATGGGGAGAGGTGGGTGTGGATATTTAAATGGGTGGGAATTGGGAATGATGAAGGAAGAAGGAACGGAATGAAGTTCGTTCGGAGACGCGGTTTCCAGCTTTCTCATAATTGAGTGGTTGCATCTAATAATCACCAAACAGCTACTTAGCTTCTAAATGTGTTAAGCTGGAACTACGTTTTAGCTTCGTTGACTACATCTCTCTTTTTATATATAATTTTATTTATTTTATTCCATTACTATATATATATAAGAATTATTTTATATTACACATGTGCTTGAAAATGCAGTAATAATAATAATAATGAAAAAAAAGCATGATGGAGAGGGCAGGAAAATCTAGTAAAGATGTCAAAAATTCAGAAAATGGAAGCATGAAAACGAAAACAGGGACTCAAGAGAGATTTATGTGAAACCCTGAAACACAATTCTAGTACATATATATCCCCAATTTTATTTTATTTTTTTACATTTTTGACATAATGGGGGACCCACGATATTTTTTTTTAATAATTGAGAAATTATCCGAGACAACCTTAGGAAAATGCATCTCTAATCATTAAATTATAATTTTTTATATTTCATTAATCTTAAATAATAATTTTACTTACTGTTTTACAGAAAATTACATGTGTGATTTATATTAAACAAATTCGCAGAACAAAACAAATAAAAGTGATAGGTTAGTAAATATAAAACAAATTGATGTGAAAAAAGGTAAATGTAAAACAAATATAAATGCCAACTTTTTAACTATGAATTCAAAGCTGAAATATAAATTTTTACAAGAAATTAATTAATTTATTTTTTTTGGGCAAAGGGCCAAATAAACACCCTAATTATATGTCAAGTCCTATCTAGACATGTGAATTATTTTTTAGCTCAAATACACACCTAAACTATTTAAAAAGTATAATTGATTTCCTCAACTATTCAAAAAATATCAAATTCACATTATTCGTTTAACACTATTAGTTTTTTCCGTTAAATAAAATGCGCATAAATTCTTCGATCTAATTATGATTAATTCGGACGATGATACCGTGTAATGTGGTATAATTAGGAAGCCCTCGTCATGGGCTTTCTAATTATACTCTCAATTTGTCAATCGGGTGGTAAACGGCAGAATAATTACATTGAGAAATATCGATGACGAGGGTTTGTATTATGCACTAAATTTTAAATCTCGATGCTGATTCGATGTTGGATTTTGAAATTAAAAGAGAGGTTTGAAGTTCCATAGCGTGGGCTATTTGACCGTGGTTTCAATTTGTCCGATCGACATTCATAGGTAATAGAATTGAGTTTGACACATTTTAATTAACGGAAAAAACTAACAGCGTTAACATCAAGTGTTAGTTTGTTCTTTTTTGAATAGTTTGATGGGCCAATTGTATTTTTTAAATAGTTTAGGTGTGTATTCGCACGTTTAGATGGAATTGAATAGATAGTTCGAGTGTTTTTTTGGCCTTTTGCTCAACTTTTTATATAGAATGAGCGTACATGATGTATTCATTAAGTAAAATATATCAATAAGTTAAGAGTTAACGATTTTTTTACAAACTTAATTAGGAATCGATCTATTAATTAATTAAGTTCTTGGTTAATCATAGTTTAATCGATAATTTGATCGAATTATGAAACTATCAATACATAGAATCTAACGGCAATGATTAAAGATGATATCTATTATTTTATTTTATATTTTCAGAAAATGATATTGGTTTATGGTGTCGTCTTACAAAATTTATTTATTTTATATGTAACGTGCCTCACTTATTGGAGAATAAGCTACTAGATTATCTTTTAGTGTGTAACTGTTTATGAGATTAGTCAACAAAAAATTAATTTTTTAGCTTAATAGTTTGACTAAATCTAATAAAAATAATCTTTATAGCTAGTTAAATGAGTCTGTTCGATTAGCGTTTGGTTCCAATTAAATATGTGCAAATATTTTTTTAAGCCATATGAATAAATGTTTCACCTTACCTCTATAGATTATTTGTCTAATTAATGTGTTAGTGTAGCTTAGTAAACCTCAATTCAAATATTATGATTGTAATTTATATTGTATTTATACATAATACTTTTTTTTGAAGAAAACCTTAATTACCGTCCTACTTCCACTGATAAATAATGTAGCTCGTATAAAAAAATAAGCTCGTAGAGCTTGTTATAAATCTAATTAATGAAGCTTAAAATAAGACTAATTAATGAAATAGAGATGTGTGAGTATGACAAAAGAAGAGACAGCTGGAAATATTTAAAGGAGAAAGAATAAGAAGAATGTAAAGCATTCCAGAAGACGGCACCAACTGTAGAAAACGAGTGAATAAAGAAATTTGGGAACATATCAAAATCCGAGACAAAAGGAACTTGCTCTTAATTCCATACGTCTCGTTTATATAATCCATTTTATCCTCTCTCACGTAGATTAACAATATTTATGAAAACAAGATATAAAAGTTTAATTTTCATTATTAGCCTTATTTAAAATTTATGACTTTAAAGAATTTAAATAGTTGAGTTTTAATTTCCAATACCTACTAAGGGTATATTTATATATTACTATGAAAATTAATACTATTTATAATTATGAGACTATATAATTGAGACACCTCTATATAAATGGGATGGAGGGAGTAAATATCAACGGGCACAATTACGTGAGATGATCTCAGAGGCTTAACTCATAAGACTGGACTAATAATCTTCGTTTTATTCGATTCATAAAATTATAATTTTTAGTATTAAAAATAATATTTTTAAATATTATAAATTATATATATTTTTTCGATTCTAATAAAAATGTCATTGCTCTTTTGGTGATTCAAATAATTACAAAATTGTTTTTTTTTTGAGCGAAAAAAGAAATATTAATATCTTTATAGTTCTATAAATAATATTTTTTAATATTAAAAACTATACCTTTTCCGAATAAAATAATTACGAAAAACCAACCACCTTCTTATATTGAGTCCAAATTAAAGAGACCGGTTTAACGAATTGACCTGTCAGAGGGTGTTAGACAAGTTTTCATCATATATCAAAACTCTATATATTTTTACAAAAATTTGTGAGGCTGTGTTATGGACTAATATTTGAATTAAACTCATCTCTCTCTCTCTCTCTCTCTCTCTCTCTCTCTCTCTCTATATATATATATATATATATATATATATAAACACACACACACATATTGTATGACCAAATATCTAACAAAAATATATTGTATGACTAAAGGTCCTTTATATAAAACGCGTAAAATAAATATCCATTGAATTATGAAATAATCAAACTACCACTACGTACATGCCTTTTTTGTTTTTCTTTGGGTTGTTACTATAATTTATGAAATAAAAGGGGTGGCATTTATAATATGGAGAAGAGCGAAGGAAATTGATTACATTTACATTCCATAAATTAGTTCATTGAACTTGCGACCGTTCCTCAGCAGCCTTTTCTTTACTCTCTCAAACCACTTTTTGACTCGCTTTCTCTCTCCAGATTTATTTGCAAACTACAAGGTATCATTTCACTTCCATCACAGCTGGAGATATTTTTTTTATAGCTTTTATTTTTGTATTTAATTCTGCATTTAATTTCCGAATGATGTTTCGTACCGAATCAGCTAATCATGGAGTTATTCATAGCTTAATCCGCCGTTTAATTTCATAGACTCATAGTCATAGATGTGGTTTTTGGGTGCCCTTTTTCTAATTACAGTATATTTTTATATATTTGTGAATGTGTGTTTCAATTCTTAGGTTCTGAGCTAGTTTTGGATCCGGTTATAAAGAGCAGTGTTGAATTGGAATTATTGAACTTTATGAGTTAGAATTAATGATGCTGAAAAAAGATAGACTTGAATTGCATTCAAGAAACATGTGTTCGGATAAGCATGAACCTGAAAAATCTGGTGCTTATCTTAATCGGATTCTCCTTCATTTCGATCAAGACCAGAAGAAATTAATGAGGAATGAATTGCAAGGAAGCCTTGAATAGCATAGCAGTTGTTGCTGCAGATGTAATTCAATTATTTTTTCGTCCTATGTTTTCAGCAACAAATTTTCTTGTGGTTGATTTTGGACATCTTTACTTCCAAGTGAGGCCGACAATGATAATCTGCATAACGGAAGGACATTTTTGCTGAAAAGTCTACCAAAATGATATTTTTGTCAAAAATGTCGATTCATTTATGTTAAGATGTCCAAACGTTGGGAATCAAGTGTTGTACTTAACTCTTGTTAAAATATATAAGCTGAACATAACATTCTTGACACATGTATTCTATTTTTTAAGCAATTGATGACAATGTTTTGAAGATAGTTGAGGAATGCAGAGTATAACAGAAATCAGTGTTTGATAATAACCTCAATAGGTAGGGTTTCTGCCCGATTCTCTTATGAGGATTTTGTTTCATGGTGAATACTGATTGAGTTCAGTTCGTGCAACTGTAATTTCAACTCATAAACTATTTTGGAAGGATGACTTATGAGGCTGTAAGCATTAATTGTTTGGAAATTTGATCTTAGAATGTCGAATTTCTCTGAAGTAGCTGTGTAGTTGAATTTCGTCAGTGGTCAAATCCCCATGCAGCAGGCTACTGTTTTTGTCTACATGAACTAACTACCATTCAATTGAAACCTTGTAGTTTGTGGTAATAATTTTTGCTTTCTATGACAATGCTCTACTCTGGCACTTCTTTGTCGTATAAACCTCCTTCTTAGGTGCAGAGACATGGTATCATATATTTGAATCTTGCAGGGATAAAAAATCTTATATGGACTCCAAGGTTGTCGTGCACAGTGGCGGATGTCATTGCAAAAGAATAAGGTGGAAAGTTGAAGCCCCCCCTAGTGTTGTAGTCTGGCAATGCAACTGCTCCGATTGCTCGATGAGAGGGAACACTCACTTCATTGTCCCGTCCCAGAAATTTGAGCTTAATGAAGATTCCAAACAGTTCCTAACAACATACACGTTTGGCACACACACAGCAAAGCACATTTTCTGCAAGGTCTGCGGAATAACTTCATTTTACCTTCCAAGGTCTAATCCAGATGGTGTAGCTGTCACATATAGATGTGTAGATCCTGGAACATTAAAGCATGTGGAGATCAGGCATTTTGATGGACAGAATTGGGAAAGCTCGTTCAATCAGACAGGCATTTCATCGTGTTCAAAGACGACACCAAAAGACCAGAGTGATTAGTTGAGCAATGTTACAACAAATTGCATTCGGCCATGATCAGGTAACAATCAATGGTAGTTGTTTGTAAATCCTTAGACCTTAACCAGCTTCAAATTTTTAGCCATCTTCATATTTTTGAAATGAAAAATATTAGGAAACAGTTAACTGCACTGAATCAATTCCAAGATGCTGCTCGCACGTCAATTATAGTAAATCCTACATACTTGCTTAGTTACTAACACCATACAAAACAAGTTGCCGTAGACAAAAAAGAGGCGATGGTGGTGCCTAAAATCCTCTTCGGACGAAATGTTGAGCATAATTCCTACCACCATGGTTGTTCCTCTTATTGATTGCATTCCTGTTAAGAGAAAGAAATGTCTTGATATAGAAATCAATAAAGGCCGTGTACAAAATGCTGATTGCCTTCTTCGCTATTACCTTCTTCTGGGTGATGTAGGATCATTCCTCAAACTGATTGCTGCTAGTTGGGTGGCTAGATCATTACCAGAATAAGTGCTTCTAGAAGAATCCGCGAGATCAACCGGCCATGTCATTGGCAACCTCAGTCCTCTGCATCAAAGAGATATACATGAGAATGTAGCAGAATTTAGTGCTTGTGCAAGTAGAGGAAAGTTGGCGGTACCCTTCATTTCGCCTGCACAAGCAACGGTTCAGTTGATTCACAGTGTAGTTCTCAACCAGAACATCAAATTTCTTGGCTACTCGTGCTATCTCGGATCGTGTCAGGATATCAAGGACTTTGATTACTTGAATGTCTGTTGAGTTCTCCCTTAGAATGTCAATTGTCCAAACCAGTCTCAAAGGCCCCTTGATAACATCCCATTCCAGAAGCTGGGACGAGGCTCGATCAATGGGGATGCCAGCTTCATCTCTGCGCTGCTGATGCCTGCCATTTGAAAGCTTCTCCAGAAGAGAGGCCACTTCCTTTACAACTTCTGAGTCTCGAAATCTTGTAATGGAATCATGGAATTGGGCGCTGAAGCAAACCTATAGAGGAAAACAGAATCCACGATAAATAGAGCAGCATTATTCATTTTGAAATAGATTGTTCAATTGCATACCTTCCACTTAGCTGCTTTGAATAGAAAAGAGTCAGTTGTAAACAATGATCTCTGCTGGCCAAGCTTGATTAAGCCGTGGCTGATCGCCCGAGACAAGTTGGTATCATCATAAGCATTGTGAAAACAGCCGCGGCTTTGGGCATCCGCCACTAGCCTTTGCCAAACACTGCCACTGTTCTGCAGGGTTGCACCATTGCCTAATATCCACAGACAGTATCTAGCAAGAAAAGATCATCGTACGAATCAAATCATAATTTGATGAAAATGTATTTGCAGTGTAGTAAAAAACTGCCTACCTTGCCCTAGTCAAGGCTACATTTGCTCTTTGAAGATTGTCGAGAAAACCAACTTTACCATCCCCGTTGCTACGGACCGTGGAGATTATGATAATATCTTCTTCACCACCTTGAAAACCATCAACAGATCGAACATTTACAGAGAACTTCTCTTTAGCATCGGAGCTGTAAGTCTTACCAAGTGAGTCTTGAATTGCGAAGACTTGAGCTTTGTATGGTGAAATGCAGCCAACGCGAACCTTTTCTTTAGATTTAATACATTCTATCAAACGAAGTAAACAAAATAAGAGCGAGGAAATGAGTTTTGAAAAAAAAAAATGTTAGTTAATAATGTGATACCTCTGTATAGTTTAGACACAATCTCAGCAACAACATAAACTTCTAAGATGTTTTTCCGACTATGTCTGCTGTCAAACTCCTCTTTCCCACTGGTTACATTTATGAAAGAATATGATCCGAATAGTTTCTCCTTGAGAAACTGCCTCTCATGAGCTCTGTGAGTCACATTTGGACCATTGCTAATTTGATTTCCATAAAATTCCTTATTTGGAAATAAGCTTATGGAAGGATGCATTCTGTACTGAACATTAAGTAAGTGCTTGCTGTGGCCTAATATCACCAACCTCTCAAATAAACTCCTCCCGAATCCAGCTTTCTTACAAGTCTGTCAATCCAAACAAAGTGTTAATTCATGACATAAATGAAAGCTGCATAAGTCATTTATAAGAAAGAGGTAAGTAGGATATATGTTGAACCTCGCTTATAACCATTGCAGGGAGTTGCTTCTCGTCGCCGACAAGTATAGCATGAGGGAGTCCGGGAAGCTGCAGAGGAATTGTGGATTCACATTCTTTAACTTGTGCAGCTTCATCAATTATCACCAATTCAAATGGTGCCCCCATCCCTTGTGTATGCAGCTTCGACGAGCTCGAAACGGTGCAGAAGATTAAGCATGCATTTGCCAGACAAAAGTTTCTCACTTCAAACCGTTCTAGGAATTCTGGGACTTGAGTTGTCCTAACCATATTCAGCATTTCCAAACACTTAAATCTGATCCCATACAAATCAGATCCTCCTTCAATCAAAGCTTTCTTTGACCACTGGTTGCAACGCAGGAAATTTTCAAGTGTTTGGAGAAAATCAACAGCTCTAATCATGTTCCTTATCTCATTCAAAGCAAGACATGAAGTAGGCATGTGAGTACACAACAATTCTGTACAAACAGCAATTTGCTCTCCAATTCTAAACACCTTGTTAGCAAAGAATTCCTCAAAACTCAATGGATGATTAACATTCCCTAGTGATTGTTTGCTCCTGGATTTCCTTCTTTCTTGAGAATCCATCCTTTTCTTCTTGTTTTCCTTGTTATTCTGAATCATCAACTTCCTCAACATATCCCTTTTCAACTTTTCTTTGAGACTAATTCCATTCTCAGTTACATGTTCCTCTTCACTTCCACTTCCACTTTCCACTTGTTCGTCCCTCGCTCGTTGCAAGCTGTAGCGTAGATACTGAGCTTGGGGGTCTTCAAGCAAGCGGATGATCTCATTTACACTACCTTTCCACCCCGACATCGGCTTGAAGCAATAGAGCAGTGCAGAAATACGATAATCAAGAAACACATTCCACATATCTTCGTGCTCATCAATCTTCATTCTCTTTCCATTTCCAAACAAAACCACATCACCTAATCCGTAACTCTCCAACTCCAACGTGACATTCAGACAACTCACCAAGCGCTTCGCCACTCCTAAAGCAGCCACATTGGTCGGAGCACATGTGAGTGTCCTGGACTTCATTCTAAACAAGGAGAGTAGCAATGAAGCAATAGTTTTCGTCTTTCCAGTTCCGGGAGGACCCCAAATCAGCTCAACACTATTCCGATGATTACACTCTCTCAATGCAATGCATTTCAAGACAGCATCCCTTTGCGAATCATCAAGCCCCATTGACATGATAAGCTCCCTCGACTTCGACAGATCACTGCTCTCTTCCTTCTCGCTCTCGGAGCAAAGACTACACTTCTCTTCTGTCTGCATGTATGTGTGTGTGTGTGTGTGTGTGTGTGTGTGTGTATATATATATATATATATTTTACATCCAAAACATAATATTTTTCTATATATGTACGTTCATAAACATGTAAAAACAATAAATAATTTTGAATGAATATAATCTTACAGATGGATTAATTGTAAGCACAGAGTTGAGGATATCCATGTTCCCTCCTTCGCCCGGATGCAACGCTTTCCATATTCTTAGATTCGGGGTCAAGTTCATAAGTTTGACAGCAAATAATGTGCCATTTTCTTTGTCTAAATAGATAAGTTTGGACGATACGATTGTAAAGAACCTAGTTTTTTCATCCCTCACGCGTTGAACTAAGGCAACGATATATACGACAAGTTAGGGCCGTTCAAATCGTCTATGCACTTTGGTCTCACCTCAGTTAATGCAATCAAATCGCCAATTTCAAGTT
This sequence comes from Perilla frutescens, assembly GCA_026008535.1. Taxonomy (NCBI): domain Eukaryota; kingdom Viridiplantae; phylum Streptophyta; class Magnoliopsida; order Lamiales; family Lamiaceae; genus Perilla; species Perilla frutescens. The sequence goes on along the minus strand of BRKX01000008.1, from coordinate 6,816,590 downwards.
CATAAACCTCTGAATTATTTTCAGTTTTTTCCAACTCCAAAGCATAAACTAAGCTCTCCGGAGGCTTGAATCCTTTGACTCGGAATATTTGGTGAAGGGGAGCAGAGTGCAAAGTCGTCATATTGGAGCGCAGATCAGCACGCGTTTCTTCGATAAGTGGTTTTATAAATGAGTTGAGGTAATAGTTCCCTGATGAGAACGTATCTTCAATTTTATTCACCTGCATGCAATATATATAACCAAGCCTAAAAGTTTGGAAACATCAAGAATGCAGGAATTATGATCAAGCATGCAAAAATATGGACTAATTAATATTATTAAGTCAGGCAGGCATGAAAAATGATGATTTATAAATAATAATCACACCTCATTCCTGTAAAGATGATTGTTCATTATATCATCTATGGACCAAGAAAAAACGATATCGATAAAATCTGGATTTCTTTCTTTCTTCATGATCAAAGAGCCCACTAGTACTGTCTCAACGTCTTCCTCCTCCTCTTCATCATTTTCTTCCCTGAGTAACCAACGTAATCTATCAGCATTTAAAACCAATTCATTTATTTCAAATTTCTTCAAGAAAACAAGTTCTTATATACCCTTTTCTTTCTCCTTCGATTCTCAAAATCCGGAGCAAAGTCGACGGACACCAAAACAACCAAGCGCAGAAAACCTTATTCCAGTGAAACCTATGAAAAAACATTTTAGGAAAGTCCGAAACAAAAGGCTAGATAAGAAAGAGATACAACAACAGGAATTGCTCTTTTTCAGCTGTCAGACGTTCGTGCTCTATGTATCTTCATCCGCCGAATTGATTTGAAGGATATAAATGAGCTGAATTACTCGGATTTTGACTCTACCAAAGTTCGTCCAACCATTTCTTAATCAAGTTTCTTAAATAAAACGAGTCCATTAAGATTGAGCTGCATATCACTCACGAGACATCACCTAATCCAAAGTTGTGTATCTCGCCCAACGTCAAAATTATTAGTTATTCTTTCATTTTTATTTTCTCTCAATTTTAATTTCTTTTGATTTAATTTAATTTTACAGTATTATTTAGAATATATTCCATCCAGCTAGAATTTATAATTTTTTAAATATTTAATTTTCAATGTTTAGTTATTATAATTGATTATTCTAAAGTTAGGGTATACATATAATTCTTAAAATTTCAATTCTTAGCCATGCATATTAATTAGAAGTGGTTATAATATAATAAATTTTATTTTTTAATAAAAGCATTATTGAAATCACATAATTTTTAATGTTGGGACACATAATGCAGACTAGAGGATCTCATCCGTATATAGTGAACCAAAAGAAATTAAAATTGAAGAAAAAAATGAAAGAAAAAATAGTAATTTTGAGATTTGGTGCACGATTGGTACACAGAAGTTGGGACTAGAGGATCTCAAGTGGTGAGTAAATGCTCAAAATGGGTTGACTTGAAAATATAAACTTATATTTTTGTGTTTTTTTAATGCGATTAGAAATATATAATTCTGAACACTAGTTTTTTATACTTATTTTGAAATTCATTTTAATTATTTGTTATATTTTATTATACTTTAAAATATAATTTATACTTTTTATATGAGTAAGATAATTTATTTTTAAAAGAAAATGATGAATATTTAAAATTACGCAAATACTCCTGTACATAAAATGTACATCAGACGGTCAACGTGTTGACTGGATCCACGCGTGTTGACTCGGTCAAAGCATTGATCAAAAAAATCGTGAAAACGGGTGATACTTTTTAGAGATACAACTGATACTTTTTTTAATTTTGAATGATATTTTTAGTGTTTCGATTAATGCTGATCTTAACAGTTTTTTTCTTTATTTTTTTTTCTGGCCAATTCTTTTTTATTGATACAAATGATCCTTGAAGCCTTTGAAATGATACTTTTCAATATTATGAATGATATTAATTTTGACGGATTTTTTAGTCAAATTATTGATCGGGTCAATACATATTGACCGTCTGATGTACATGTTATGTACATGAAACTTGCCCTTAAAATTAAATTTAAATTTAGAAAGTTCGTACACACACGCGATTGAACTAGTAAATCTTGAAGTGTTCGACGATAAATAAAATTCATATTCGATTAAATAAGTTAAATTGGATACTAATACTACTCAGCTCCATTCCATTATTTGAAAGTGGGAAATGAAGAGGTCTGACTCTTTGGAAGTGACGCCATGGAAAACGAAGAGACAGCTTTTTCTGACATTGGGACTCCTCGTCTTCGTCTACCCAATATTAAATAGATATTTATTAAAGTGAAAAATGTATAAATCTAGACAAAAGTAAATAGGAAATGGGAAAAAACACCAACTTTTAAAAATAGGCAGTTTTGTAGGTAATTTAACCACACAATCATTGGGCGTAGTGTACTTGTGTCAGGACATTATCAATCAATGCAGAACCCTCGATTAAATGAAAGCCACGATTGAATCAAGCATCGATTAATGAAAATCACCCACCATGAAAAAGGCCCTCGATTAATTTTCAAAAAGGTATCGATTAAATAATACGAATGCCACGATTAATATACTTGTTATACATAATACACGGCCTCGATTAATTTTGAATAAATAAAAGCAACCCACAATTAAAGTTAAGGGATCGATTAAATAATAGGCAGGCTCGATTAATTGAACTTTAAAAATCCTCGACTATTCAAAATGAAGGGAGGCATCGATTAATTGTGAATAATCTCACGATTAAATCATCGATTATTGAAAGTTAAAAATCCGCGACTATTCAAAGTTAAGGGAGGGCATCGATTAACTTTGAATAATCGACGATTTGAAAGGTACGTTTTGTACTGTCCATTTTCGTGAAATTCTTTTGCAAATATTCGTTGTTTTGATTATATTGCATGTGTTTTGATTATTTGTTGTTAAGAAATGATTATATTGCATGTGTTTTGATTATTTGTTGTTTTCAATAATTTGATAAATTAATTGAGGTTAATTTTAAAGTAATCGATGGTCCTTTGAAATTTATCGATGCCTGTTTTAGCAATAATTGTGGATATTTGAACTAGTAATCGTGACATTTTTAACTTAATTGAGGACCTTATTAAATTATAGAGGCATAATTGAAATTACTATTAATCGAGGCATAGATTAAAATTAATCGAGGTATAGGTTAAAACTAATTGATGGAGGCTCTTAGAAGTAATCGAGGATATTTGAAAATTAGTTGAGGCTTTTTTTAACTAATCGATGACATTTTCTAGACTAATCGAGGCCATTAGAGTCAATCGAGGAATAATGTAAAGTAACCGAGGCATTTTTAGATTTAATGGAGGTCATTAGAGTTAATCGATGATAAGTTTAATTTAATCGAGGAAGATTGTAAAATAATCGAGACTTAAATTCAAGGCATTAATCGAGGAATATTGAGGCTGAGATTGTAAAAATAATCGATTAAAATAATCGATTGTTTTTAATCGATTGTCTTCGATTGTGAATAATCGATTAAAATAATTGATTGTAAAAATAATCAATTAAAATAATCCTAAAAATAATCGATGCTATTAAAATCAATCGAGGCTATTTAATTAGAATAACATCTAACTATTGAGGCTATTAACATCCAACTAATTCTAACTATCGATGCTATTAATTAGAATAACATCTAACTATCTAACTATCGAGACATTGAATTAATATAATTAATCGATGCTAATTTTAAATTTAATCGATGCTATATTAAATTTACACACAACCTATACACTATAGTATAATTAAATTGATTCTCACATGTGAAATCATAATACAACCTATACACTATATAGTATAATCAAATCGATTCTCACAAGTGAAATTTCGATAAAATCTAAACACAATAGTGTAATCAATTTTATTTTAATATAGTGTATATGTTGATCGGGATTTTACTTGTGAAGATCACTTTGATTATCGATTATGAAATCTCGAAACAACCTATACAGTATAGTATAATTAAATTGATTCTCACATGTGAAATCCCAATACAACCTATATACTATATAATATAATCAAATTGATTCTCACAAGTGAAATCTCGATAAAATCTACACACCATAGTGTAATCAATTTGATTTTAATATAGTGTATATGTTGTATCGGAATTTTACTTGTGAGGATCACTTTGATTATCGATTATGAAATCTCGAAACAACTTATACAGTATAGTATAATTAAATTGATTCTCACATGTGAAATCCTAATACAACCTATACACTATATTATATAATCAAATTGATTCTCACAAGTGAAATCTCGATAAAATCTACACACCATAGTGTAATCAATTTGATTTTAATATAGTGTATATGTTGTATCGGAATTTTACTTGTGAGGATCACTTTGATTATCGATTATGAAATCTCGAAACAATCTATACAGTATAATATAATTAAATTGATTCTCATATGTGAAATCCTAATACAACCTATACACTATATATATTAATCGAGGCTATGTGTATATTAATCGAGGCAATTGAAAGTTAATGGAGGCATAGTTAATCGAGGGCTATTTTTAATATTAATCGATTTAATATTAATCGAGGCCTAGTTAGTTAATTGATAGGCATGGTTTAAATTATTAGACATGGCTTAAATTATTAGGCATCGATTATTAGACATGACTTAATTGATAGGCATGTCTTAAATTATTAGGCATCGATTATTAGACAAGGCTTAAATTATTTTTGACATAGCCTCGATTAATTTTAAAGATAATCGATTAATTTTAAAAATTGTCTCGATTATATTTTACATAGCCTCGATTAATATATATAGCCTCGATTAGTTTAAAAAAGTTCCTCGATTAGTACTAAATTAATCGAGACTTTCCTCGATTAGTTTTTTAAAATTAATTAGATAATCATCGATTAGTTTTTTTTAAATTAAATATTCATCGATTAGGTTTTTTTGGGTTCCTCGATTAATATTAACTTCCTCGATTAGTTTTTTATGTTCCTCGATTAATTAAATAATCATCGATTAGTTTTTTTTTTAAATAAAATATTCATCGATTATTTTTTAAACGTCATCGATTAGTATAGAATTAATCTAGACTTTCCTCGATTAATATATAACTATTCATCGATTATTTTTTAAAATATTCATCGACTATTTTTTTTAAAAATAAAATTAAATTATTTTTGTTGTGTTCTCGAGCGCCGCCCCTACTATTTTTACCGCCGATCTACTATTTTTTAACGCCGGCCGACAACGATTACTTCTTGCAAGTTTTGAGTTTTTTTTTACAGCTTTTGAATTTGGGGATAGAGAATGGACGTATGTGGGAGGTGTTGGGGGTTGTTGGGGTGGATTAATTCAAAAGGGAAGAATTTATTTCTTTTACTGCACCTTAACAATCTTGTCAGTTTTCAGTGTAAAAGCTGATTTGGTGGGACCTTTCTCATCAATTTTTTAAAAAATAAGTACAAAGTGTCAACAAAACTACTACTTTTTAAATCTTTTTTTTTCTCCCTTAATTTACTTGCTTTTGTCGAAAAATCCACGGCACCCTTTATTAAATTTGATTAATGTGGTTTGCATTGTAACGCTATGATCAATTCGTACTTGTGGTTTTGGAAAAGAAAATTATATTGGTCAAATTATTTTTAATTATCAATATAGATAACGTGTATAATATATAAAATTAGAAGTTATTAAAGTATATTGTATTTATAATTAAAAAATATCAATTTAGAATTAGATTCTATTAAGTGTATTAAAAAAATAAATTATTTTATATAAAAATGAATGATAAGTAATCATCTTTTGATAAATTTCATGTTGAACTGTGTATCTTCCTCAATACAAAATTTTCATACGTAAAATATAATAATTTAAATTTGCATAAGATAAAAAAGAAAAAAAATTAATTAAATTGATGGTTGATAATTTAATCCTAATTAATAGTGTAAGAGGTCAAGCCTTAATTTTTCTAGTAGACTTCCCCATGATTTTGATGTAAATCTTGTATTCCCTCTGACCCATAATTATAGTCCATTATTCTTTTTTGGGATGTCCCAAAATTATAGTCCTATTCTAAATTGGAATTGTATTTAAATATTATTTTACAAATATAACCCTATTTAATATAGTATGAATGCAATTAATATAGTAAAAAATAAGGGCAATATAGGATAATTATTGTAAATTGTATATTTCCAATACATGTTGAATGTGATTTCTTAATCTGTGTGAAAATGAGAAGTAGACTATAATTATGGGACGGAGGGAGTATCTTTTTACAAATAATGTGTAGTTTTACGATGTCATTAACGAAAAAAACATGTGGAGATGAGGCAATTTGATTTTGATGGACGTGCATAATACTGCATTTATGCTCCGATCCATTCATTTCAAATTAATTGTAGCTTTTGAATTTTTTACTTTGTTTCCAAATGATCAAGAGATCTGGAAGTTTTGCTTTGCTCTTATCACTGGAAGCATGTGATGAAGAGATATGGAAGAAGGCACTATTTGAGAAATTAAACAACATTTTTCTATAAAGCAATTGTAAAATGAACTGAAATTTCTTTGATGATGTATTAATTTCATTAATTTTTTATTTGTTGTATTTTTGTATTTTTTTATGTTTGACTTAGTTATTAATCATAAATATTTGAATATAACTCAAAATCATTGGTCAAATAAAAATATTATTATTTTAAATCTTTAATGATTGTTTCAGAAAGCCTTACGGGTCTAAAAATGTGAAATAAAATTGAATATTATTTAAAAAATAAATGAAATATGACTTTATGTAGATCACATGAAAAAGAAAATTTGAGAGAAAGATAACGTTCATTAAATATATATTGAAAGAATAAAAAAAATTAGAAAACTAATCTTACATGAAGATATCAAAATTTAAAATCCATCTGTTTTTTTTATGTCAATGAAAAAGAAATTTTTTAATTATTTCTTCGTTGGATTCAAATAACAAATTGTGATGCATAATTTATCGTTTGTTTAATATGTAAAGTAATTAGTATATTATAATATATATTTTTGGTAATACATAGTATATAAGATCATTACCTTTTAAAAAAATTAAATATATATAATATATTACAATATTACCCTTAAATTAAAGTAATAATAGGGATATAATAGGAAGATCAAATTTTGTAAAACATGACTCTTTTTATATAGTAGTAGATAGTAGATACTTGTTGATTCTCCAGACATCACGTATCACTATATATGAAGTAAAATATCACTAATTATGTGTTAAAGTATCACTTAATATGAATTGAAGTATAATCAACCATGAAGTGTTTTTCACATTCTAAGAAAAAAAAAAGAATTATTTTCTACATAAATCATAATGTGGACTTTTAATTTAATTGATTCATTTTTTAAGTATATTTTTTCATGCTCCAGACAACAAGTACCACTATGTATAAAATAAGATATCACTAGCAATGAATCGAAGTATCATTGCCTATAAAGCAACTGACAGCTGCCATTTTTTCCTTTTTTTGATTTTTTTTATTTTTTTCATTTTTTTAATCTTCATTTTATATTGAATGTATTGAGCTAAACGCCGAATATAAAAATTAATTTAATTCAATTTTAAGCTGCACAATTTCATTTTAGGGTATATATTTATTTCAAAAAAATTAAATTAATTCAAAGAAATATATATATATATATATATTTATAAAAAAATGAAAAATTAAAAAGTGAAAATAAAAACTAAAAAAAAAAAGAAAAAGAAAAAAGGGGATGGAGAGAGGAAGAGAATACTAAAAAAACAAAAGAGGGAGACCACCTAATGGGTCAAATAGAGATCGTCTAACGTAATAGATACGTTAGATGATCTCACATAAGTGTGCCTCTTCTTTTTTAGTGGTCCCCTCTCCCTCTCCCTGTTTCATTTTTTTTTTCAAATTTATTTTTTCAGTATTTAATTTCTTTTTTTAAATATATATATATATATTATTTTTAAATTAAATTTTTTTATCTGACATCTCACGTAGTGCACTTTACCCGACGTTAACACATGAGCTCGTACACTGCATTCTATAATTAATTTTAGTGAAATAAATACATACCCTAAAATGGAATTAATGAACCTTAAGATTAAATTGAATTAATTTAATTTTTTTATTCGGCGTCTCGCGCAGTACACTCGTCTGACGCTAACGCATGGACTCATGCACTGTACTTGATAATTAATTAATTTTATTGAAATAAATATATACCCTAAAATAGAATTAGTAAATTCTAAAATTAAATTGAATTATTTTAATTTTTGTGCTCGATAATTAATTTTGTGGAAATAAATATATACCTTAAAATGAATTAGTGAATTCTAAAATTAAATTGAATCAATTCAATTTTTTTATTCGACTTTTCGCGTAATGCACTCATTTGACGTTAACGCGTGAGCTCGTGTATTGTACCCGATACAAAATATTGAATTTAAAAAAAAAAAGTCAAAAGAAAAAAAAAAGTGAAAAAAAGAATATAAAAAGCTGGGAAAACCATGCCCAATCGGCTAAGTAAAAAAGTTTCCTTCAAAAAAAAGCTCCAGATACATGAGATACACGTGTCGCGCGTGGGGTGTGTGAATACGTGATCAAATGCGTCTGGCGCGGGAATGGACAGGTGGGCCGATTGTTGGATGAGTTTGAGTTTTAATTAACTCGTCTAACGTAAGAAATTTATTACACGATCTAATACAAGATTTTGATACGGGAACTGCGCGCACTGAATTGAAGCAATTCCAAAATGTCGATTGTGCGTCGATATCTATTATCTATTAAGCCAGTGACATCATAGAAAAACAATTTTACCATAAAACCCAAATAAATGTACTTGCTTATAATTAAGCCAGTCACATCATAGAAAAACAATGTTAGACAAAAACATATAGGAGAGATGATCGATGTGCATAATTCAGAAATGTTGAACGCTATTCTTGTTCCTCCATTTCATATCATTCCTGTAATATGAAATAAATATGTCTCAATAAATACTTATACCATATATAATTAAAAAGAAAAACCATAATATTAGAACAAAAGCATATATTACCTTGTTCCTCAAACTGATTGCTCCAAGTTGGGAGGCTATATCATTACCAGAATAATTGCTTGTAACCATCAGCCATGTCATCGGCAACATCACTCCTCTGCAAAATATGACATATGGACTTAATATATCCTTTAGTGTAGTTTGTGCAACAAGAGATGAATTCATGAAATATTAATTTGAAATATATACTTACCCTTCACTTCGCTTGAAAAGGCAACGGTTGAGTTGATTGACAGTGTAGTTCCCAACAAGAAGCTGAAATTTATTGGCTAATTCTGCTACCTCGGATCGTGGCAGGATATCGAGGACTTTGATCACTTGAGTTTCTGTTGAGTTTTCCCTTATAATGTCGATGGTCCAAACCAATCTCAACGCCTCTGTCACCACATTGCATTCCAACAGCTGAGACGACCAAGTTCTTTCTTCATCTTCGTCTTTACGCCACCCATTCACAAGCTTCTCCAGTAGAGAAGCCACTTCCTTTTGGATTTCTGAGTCCCCATATCTTGTTATGGACTCATTGAATTTGGGGCTGAACCGAACCTACATATATAGAGAAAAATGGAATGCATGAGTAGAGCATTATTTTTCATGTTATAGTAGATTTTTGCAATTGATTTCATGATACCTTCCACTTAGCTGTTTTGAATAGAATAGAGTCAGATGTGAACAAGGATCTCTGGTGACCAAGCTTGATTAAGGCAATGCTGATTGCCCGAGACAAGTTAGTATCATCGTAAGCATTGTGAAAGCAGCCGCGGTTTTTGGCATCCGCGACTAGCCTTTTCCAAACAGTGCCACTGTTTTGCAGAGTGGCAGCATTGCCTAATATCCACAGACAGTATCTAGCCCGGGTCAAGGCTACATTGGCCCTTTGAACACTGTTGAGAAAACCAACGGAGCCATCCCCGTTGCAACGGACTGTGGAGATTATGATAATGTCTTCTTCCCCGCCTTGGAAACCATCAACAGAACCAACATTTACAGAGAATTTCTCTTTGGAATCAGAGCTGTAAGTCTTTAGTGATTCCTGAATCGCGGAGACTTGACCATTGTATGGTGAAATGCAACCGATGCGTACTTTTTCCTTAGATTTCATACATTCTATCAAACAAAGCAGAGCAATTATCAAGTGTTTCTTCCTCCAAAATATGAATATATCATATAGTACTGTGATGATCATGATATTGATACCTACCTTTATATAGTTTAGACACAATCTCAGCAACCACATAGACCTCCACGATGTTTTTGGGACTACGCCTACCGTCGGACTCCTCTTTCCCATTGGTTATATTTATGAAAGAATATGGTCCAAACAATTTCTCATTGATAAACCTTCTCTCATGAGATCTTTGTGTCACATTTGGACCATTCCTAATCTGGTTTGCATAGAATTCCTTATTTGGAAATAAGCTTATGGAAGGATGCATTCTGTACTGAACATTAAGCAAGTGTTTGCTATGGCCTAATATCACAAGCCTCTCAAATAAACTCCTTCCATATCCAGCCTTCTCACAAATCTGTCAATCCAAACAAAGTGTTAGCTAGCTAGTGACAGAAATATTGAAGCAAAAATATATTATCTGTATTGGCATAATCATGAACCTTGCTTTTAACCATTGCAGGGAGCTGCTTCTCGTCGCCAACAAGTATGGCATGACGGAGTCCAGGAAGCTGCAGAGGAATCGAAGTTTCACATTCTTTAACTTGTGCAGCTTCATCTATGATCACCATTTCAAACGGTGCCATTCCTTGTGTATGCAACTTCGACGTGCTCGAAACAGTAGAAAAGATCAAGCATGCATTTTGAAGACAAAAGTTTCTGATTTCATAACGTTCGAAAAAATTGGGGAGTTGAGTATCTCTCGCGAGATTCAATACCTCCAAGCACTTAAACACGATCCCATATAAATTAGATGCCTTTCTAATCAAAGCTCCCTTTGACCACTCGTTGCCACGCAGGAAATTTTCAAGAGTTTGGAGCAAATCAACAGCTCTAATCATGTTCTTTACCTTATCCAAAGGAAGATGTGAAGTAGGCATATGCGTGTACAACAATTTTGTAAGAAAAGAAATTTGGTCTACGATCCTAAACACTTCCTTTGAGAAAAATTCCTCAAATGTCAATGCACTAGTACTGTTCCTTCTCTCCTCAGAACAAACTTTCTCCTTCTCCTTAGTCCTATTCCTTTTGTTTTTCTCAGCATTCTCAATGACCAACTTTTTCAAGAGATCCTTTTTTATCAATGTTTCTTTCAAACATCCATTCTCAACAAGATCCTCTTCATCATTCTCGTCTTCACTTTCACTTCCTACGCTGTCTCTGTCCTTCAATCGTTCTAAGTAGAGTTTATACTGTCTTTCGGGTTCTTCAAGCAGGCGTATCATCTGAACTACACTGCCCATCCAACCACCATTTGGGGCGAAACAAAACATTAGTGAAGAAATACGATGATCAAGAAACACATGATGGAGATCTTCATTTTCACTAATCCTCATTTTCTTTCCATTTCCATACAAAACCACATCACCTAATCCATAACTTTCACACTCCAATGTGCCATTCAGACAACTCATCACGCCCTTCGCCACTCCTAACATGGCCACATTAGTCGGAGCACAAGTTAGTGTCCTGCACTTGATCCTAAACAAGGAAAATAATAATGAAGAAATAGTTTTCGTCTTTCCAGTTCCCGGAGGACCCCAAATCAGCTCAACACTATTCCGATGATTACATTTTCTCAATGCAATGCATTTCAATACAGCATTCCTTTGTGAATCATCAAGCTTCAATGACATGATTAGTTCCCTCGACTTTGACAGAGCACTACTCTCTTCTTTCTCAGAGCAAAGACCACAGTTCTCCTTCATCTGCACAACATTCAAAAAAAGATATTTAAATGACTCTCTCTCTCTCTCTCTCTATATATATATATATATATATATATATATATATATATATATATATATATTTGTCCAGACGACACATATATAAACAATAAATAATCTTGAATTGATCTTACAGATGGATGAAGTCTAAGCACAGAGTTGAGGATATCCTTATTCCCTCCTTCGCCTGGATGCAATGCTTTCCATATCCGTTGATTCGTTTTCAAGTTGGTAAGTTTGACAGCAAATAATGTGCACCTCATATTTCGAGATATCTTCTTCTCATGTAAAAACATATTTTTTGATGATAAGATTGTAATACAGTTAGGGGCTTCATCACTAGAGCCTTCAACTAAGGCCACAACATAAGAAAATTTAGGGCCGTTCAAATCATCTATACGCTTTGGTCTCACCTCCGCTAATGCAATCAAATCTCCAACCTCAGGTTCATAGCTGTTTCCCGCACCTTGTTTCAGCTTCAAGAGATAAAATAAGCTCTCGTCCGAAGGCTCAAATTGTTTGCTCATTTCGATTTCGAGTATCTCACGAGCATGCGCAGAGTGTATAGTGGTCATACCAGAGCGCAGATCAGCATGCATTTCTTCAATAAGAGGCTTCATAAATGACTGGAGGTAGTCATCCACTGATGAGAACGTGTCTTCAATTTTATTAACCTGCCATATATATAGAAAATAATATTTTTGTAATGATAAAAACATATGAATATTTGAACGTGTGGACATCAGTACATGCTTACGTAAATATATTAATTATAACTTGAGAGAAAATCTCATGAACAGAATTCTCCCTAATAAATTACTTAAATTTGGAAATATGAGCATGCAATTAAGAATATAGAGCAAGCAAGAAGACGTGAAAAATGATCACAAATCTTCACACCTTATTCCTGTAAAGATGATTGTTCATTATATCATCTATGGTCCAAGAGAAAACGACATCGGCCAATTCTTGATATCTTTGTTTATCGTTGATCAAAGATCCCATTCTCTCTCCGTTTTGCTCTTTTTGAATTTTGATGGAATGGATATGCAGAGAGATATGTTAACTTAAAACTTAATTTATTCTTGCCAAGTGATGGATGTATGCCAGGGAAACCAAGAGACGCTCGTACTTTAATATTTTTCCTACATCGGGACTCTTCGTTTACTAAATGCTAGATTTGATGCAAAAATCACGAAAAAGTAACTGTAAAATTTATTTTATTTATTTATTTTTAATAGGTTATATTTAGTTTTTTTTTCTTTTCTATTTTCTATTACCTTTTCATTTCTTTTTTCATTTTTCGAAGCTGAACCAGTTGAAATAATTTTATTTTTTTAATTATTCATTCTTTTTTAAAAAAAATGTTGAAATATAAAACTGTACATCAAATTACATAAAGAAAGCTCATATTGTTTTTTTTTATGTTGAAATTAAAATGACATTTAATAAAATTACTGAACATAAAAAATTTGAAAATACAAATAAAGATTATAATTTTTAATGTTAGTTTTGCACAATAAAAATTAAATAAATACATAAAAATGAATATTATGGAATACATCTTTTTTAGGGCATAATTAGAGTAGACTATTGGAAATAAAATGCAGATTCTGCTCTAAATTAGAATTGAAGCTACTGTAAAAAATGAAGTAAACTGATACAGTATTTGAATTATGTATAGCTAGGGCTCATTCCTCAAAGCCATTGTTGCTAGTTTGGTGGCTAGCTCGCCACATGGATCAATAGTAGAGCAAGAGCTTCTAGAATCTTCGTCCGTCGTCGGAATCATCACCCCCCCTGCATCAAGCCATTCAATTCAATTTAGAAAACATTTATATACATGCAAAAGCAAAAGTATTTTATACACTTAAATCTAGAATCTTCATACTCATGATTTGGCTTGTCCAAGTCATTGTAATAGCAGCCACGGTTTTTGGCATCCATTACTAGTTTTGCCCAAACACAGCTACTTTTCGACAGAGTTGCCTACTATCATCAAACAGTACCTTCACAATCACAAACAAAATATATATAGTCACATGTAATCATATATATATATATATATATATATATATTCTTTAATTTATGATGATGGTCAAAATCCATGAAACAATTTAAGTACACCTTGCCCGAGTCAAAGCAACATTAGTCCTCTGTGGATTATCAAGAAATCCAACAGAGCCATTCCCATTGCTCCTAACTGTGGAGATTATTATCACATCTTCCTCTCCACCTTGAAACCCATCAACAGATTTCACATTTACAGAAAATGCATCATTCGCATCACTGCTGTAACTCTTTCCTACAGCTTCTTCAATCGCCAAAACTTGAGCTTTGTATGGAGATATATGCAACCAATCCGAATCTTTTTCTTGGATTTCATAAATTCTATCAAAAAATTAAAACATGATCGATTATATTGAAGCAATATAATATATAACAAATTATTGTCAATTGTCAAAGACTCGATTACAGCTTAATATTGGAGTATAATATAAATATATAATACCTACTACCTTTGTGGAGTTTTGATAGTATGTTAGAAACCATGGAGACCTCTGCATAGTTTACTCGACTACGCCTTCTATTAAACTCCTCCTTCCCACTCGTTACATTAATGAAAGAAAACACGCTTTCTTTGAGGAATCGTCTCCCATGGCGGCCATAACCTCTTTCTGTGACATTAGAGCCATCTTTAATCCGATTTGCATAGAATTCCCTGTTTGGAAACAAACTTATGCTTGGATGCATTCTGTACTGAACATTCAGGAGATGCTTGCTGTGTCCTAACATCACAAGCCTCTCGAATAAGCTCCTTCCAAACCCCGCTTTCTCACATATTTGTACCTCATATGAATAGCAAACAAGAGCTACCTAGGTGTTATATATAAATACTTCATCACATCGATCAGAAACATACATATATAATTAAGAAATATTTTCCAAAACATTGCTTATAACCATTGCAGGGAGCTGTTTCTCGTCTCCCACGAGTATGGCATGGCGGACACCGGGAAGCTGCAGGGGAATCGAAGATTCACATTCTTTAACTTGTGCAGCTTCATCTATGATCACCATTTCAAACGGTCTCATTTCTTTTATTGTGTGCAGTTTTGCTGAGCTCGAAACGGTGCAGAAGATTAAGCAAGCATTTTTCAGACACAACTCCTTGATTGTACCATAATGTGTAGATTCTAGAATCTCATCAACTTTGAAAGAATCACTGAGGAATTTCATTAGTTTCAAGCACTGTAATTTAATCCTGCAGAAATCATCTGTATTATGCACGTCATGCAGTAACATTTCCAACTCTGAGAGCATTCGAGAAGCTCTATTCATTTTCTCTACATACGATCTTACAAGGAAGAAAACAAGTAGGTAAATGCGTGCACAACCCCTTTATGCAACGGACTAATCGAGTTTTGATAGCAACATATTTATTTGCAAAGAACTCCTCAAATGTCCACACCATGGATTTGCTTGTTTCGTCATCATCTTCGCCTTTAATTTGCTCCAACTAACGTAGATACAGAATATTAGGGTAATTGATTATATTTTAAGATTTATTGATTGGATGAATTTTTTTTTATGTGGCTAGGAAAATAAAAATACTAAAATACAATCAATTACATTGGGCTTTTGGGTTGAAAAGTTGATGAAATGTTATATTTGATTTTTTTTTTGAATAAGTGGGGTACTATTTTTCTTTTTCTTTTTTTAAATTTTGAAAAAGAGCAAAAAATATAGGTATCAAAGTAGAAGTTTAAATAAGTAGAATCAATATTAATTATTAAAATAATTGGTGGGTTTGATCATGTAGCTAAAGTTACTCAGAAATAAAAAGAAAAAACCAAAAAGACCAAAAAAGAGAAAAAAGGAAAAGGAAAAATAAAAGGAAAAAAAAACCCGAAAAGGGCAAAAAGAAAAAAATCAAAATAGAAAAAAGGGGGGAGAGAGAGAGAATCCGAAAAAAGCAAAGAAAAAGGAAGGGATTTTTGTCTTTTTGACTGACACATGCTTCGAACCCGGGCCCTTTTGGCCTTGGAGCTACGTTGCAATCACTCCATCAAGACCTAGGATCAATAATTTTCAATAGAAGTATTATTTTAACGGAATGTTTCACTGGCTTTTTACTAGAGCCGTCAAAATGGGCTAAGCCCGTCGGGCCGACCCGTCCCCGCCTCTGTTTAAGGCGGGTAGGATTTTAAATTTGAGGCCCGTTTAGTTGGCGGGCTTCAGCGGGTAAGTCCGCGACGGGGCGGGCTTTGACGGGTAAAGCTCGCGGCGGGGCGGGTAAGCCCGCCTATAATAATTTTATTTTTTTTTGCATTTATGTTCTTCAACCAACATAAAAGATCTGCAGAAAATTCACTCCCTTTTGGTCACTTTTGGTCTCCGCAGCTCTCTAATCCTCTTAGGCAAATTAATCTCCAAATACTCCCAATTCAAAGATCCCGATTCTGCTCTATTAGTTTTTCGTGGAAATTCTTATGCAAACGATGCTTATGTGTGGCATATGATCATTAGAGCTATGACCCATAATCGAAAATATGGAAAAGCATTAGAATTTTACACGGAAATGAGAGAATTAGGGGTGAAGCCTGATAATTACACATTTCCTTTGGTTATCAATGCTTGTGGGAGTTTGATGGATTTTGAGAAAGGGAGTTGTTCATGAGCATGTTGCGGACTTGTGTTTTGAGTTTGATCTGTATATAACCAATGCCTTGATAGATATGTATGCAAGGTGTGACGAATTGGGAAATGCTCAAGAAGTGTTTGATGGAATGCCGCACAGAAATATTTGTTTCTTGGAATAGTTTGATTTCTGGATATACTTCTAATGGCTACTTCAAGAAAGCCTTGGAAGTTTACCATCAACTGCGAATGGTCGGCTTGGTGCCTGATTCTTTTTCATTATCAAGTGTCTTACTGTCTTGTGGCGGACTAGGGGAGGTTGTAGAGGGTGAAATAGTTCACTGTTTTTCTCATTCTTCTTCATAAACAAAATCACTACTTATCTGGAAGATGTAACTGGCCTCACTGAACTCATGAAGTCCACTGCCTCCTATGATGTGGATTAGGCTGATCAAACTGGTGACTGTTAGCATTTACCAGCAAAAAAAAATAAAAAAAAAATCAAAAGCCCGCGGGTCGGCCCACCAACCCGCGGGTATAGGCTGGGGCGGGTAGGGCCTTATTTTTCAGGCCCGCCACCCAGGCGGGCTTACCCGCCCCGCCCCGCCAAGAGGCGGGCTTTCCAAGCCCGCTGCCCGCCCCCCGCCCCGCCAGCCCGTTTTGACAGGTCTACTTTTTACGTAA
The DNA here is from genome assembly GCA_026008535.1 of Perilla frutescens. NCBI lineage: Eukaryota > Viridiplantae > Streptophyta > Magnoliopsida > Lamiales > Lamiaceae > Perilla > Perilla frutescens. The sequence continues at coordinate 6,799,302 of BRKX01000008.1, read as the reverse complement.
TAATTTTATAAATGACAGTGCAATAATTCAATCTATATACTAATATAAAAAGTGACTTATCTTACAATTTTTAGTTTACCTATTATAACCCCATTTTATATTTTATTTAAGGGTAACAATTTAATAATCTAATATAAGATGGAGAACAAAATGAACATATTGAAAAATCAAAATATATAAGAAATAATTGTGAAGAAACTAATAAAAATTTTAGAGGTTAACCCGGCATATTAAAAAAAATTCAAAGATTGAAGAATTATCTTTTAATAGATTATTATGTTAAACTTCATATCTTAAAAGATATGAAATTACATCTATGAGTGTATAATTCTCAACATGCATATCAAGTTGCACCTAAAATGAATTTAAGGGGATAGTGAACATATATTAAAAAACACAAATTTTCTACTCATTTCATCTTTTCGGCCACATTTACCAAATGATACAGGTTGAGGTTTTTCATTTGTACTTTTTTTAAATGGGTACCGTGACATCCAACATCGATGTGAGAATGAAAGTATGATGAGTATATAAGTGGGTTCAATGGACTCTTTAGCAATTTGGGTTAACCATTTCGATAATGAGAGGACAGATGCCAAGTAGTTGCTTTGAGCCGTCGTTTCATTACTGGCCCCTACTCCCGTGGGCCTGGGGCGTTACAGGTACTAATTCAGGTAGAGAACATAACGAACATTAGAAATAATTGTGAAAAGATTAATAAAAATTTTAGAGGTTATTCTTTCATATTAAAAAAATCCAAAGCTTGAAGGACTATCCTTTAACAAAATATGCTAAACTTTTATTTATATCTCAAAAGATATGAACTTAGATGAGTATAATTTTCCAAATGCATATCAAATTACAGTTATATGGGTTACGCGGAATAATAACATATATTAAAAAAAAACAAAATTTCTTCGTATTTCGTCTTTTTGGCAACATTTAAACATACCTTAACATATAATAATAAAACAACATAAATATAAACAAATTAAAAGACTATAAATTCTGAGTTCGTGTTTGAATAGTTAAAATTTAATTATATTTTATGTATATATTATTTTTCTAATTATTGATTAATCTAGAAATTTCAGATATTATTAAATTTATAAATTGATATATATATATATATATATAATGAAATATTTTTAAATTGACTACTCAAATATAGTATAGTAAAATTATGCAAAATTCAATAATTAATTTAAATAAATTAGTTGAATTGTGTGCAATGCACGCATTTTTTGCTAGTTTATGAAAAAAGGTGCAAGAACCCAAATATACAATTTGCGAGCGTATAAATGTTATGCAACTTTAGCAATAAAAAATTCCATGGTTTTTTTTTTTTTTTTTGAGGGAAGAATTCCATGGATTGAACTGGATGATATCGGACTGTTATTACTCCTTGAATTTGGCAATAGATATGGAATGTATCAATAAGTTGGACCAATTTTATATGTTATAAATAAATTCGCGGCGGAATCAATTTCACAGTTGGAATTGAAAATGAAACATTATTTTCAAACAAAAAATCGCATTTGTTCTTTGTTCATCTTTAATTTGTAGTCACTTTGGTAATAGTTAAGAACATGACCTTAGCTTGATTTGATTTGGATCTCAATTAATGAAACTGGTATTCTTTTATCCTTTTTTTCATGGAGCAAGGAAGAATTGAGAATCCAACTCCTAATTAAGCTCGACCCACCCTTACAGTTACGAATTTACAATCCCCTGTACGTTCTCAAAAAAACTGGAACAACCTCTACTACTCTACTACGTACGTACTGTATTCATTCGTTCAGTTACTATTCTTAATTTTTCTTGATCGAAATTAAATATTCTTGATAAAAACTTATTTTTGTAATTATAAAATAAAAACAATACAGCTTTCTGATATATATGTGTGTGACATGAAATTCAAGCTTCTTAGCACACTCTAATTAAACTCATGAAAGCTAATGAACAAAAATATAGTATGCCTAGGAGGCAATTAACGGATCGACATGCGTGATCAAAAATGATGACGATCAGGCTGTCTTAATGTGTTGAAGTTGTCGAAAATGTTTATGTGCCGCAGTAGCAGAAGTAGCAGTTGCTGCAGCTTTCTCTTTCTCCCCACAAAATAGGCATGCTAGAGTCTCCCAGACGCACCCCAACAAAGGAATGGAAGAAACGCATGAATTTGCAAACTGTTTTTGGCTCATGATTTAAGTGATCAAATAATATAAATAACAAATAGCATGGGATAATAGATATATATAGGTGGTGACTCGTGAATGTGGAGGTGGGACCTAATTTGGAACTTGTCAATTTCTCCATTTTTTCTTGCCTCCCAAGTTTTTCAAAAACGATTGGAAATGTATACTTTTTTTATAATTTTTTTTTTATATAAATGTGTAATTTGACAAGTCTAGTTAGAATCGTGTCCAGTAATGAGCCTCCAGAAATGACCTTCCTCGAAGTAATGAAATATAGAGAATAATCTTAGTGGGGGCAGAAATTAAAGAATAAATTTGATTGCTTATTCGACGTGTTATTTCTTGTTGTTTTGTGTGATTAGATATATTTTCTTTTAAGATACTAATAATATAAACGAGTATATGTTGTATTATTTGGTTATTGGAGGATTTATTTACAGTGCACTAGATCAACGTGCGATTCAGGAATGAGATATGTATAGTTATATTTATTAGAAATAATAATTATGAAGAAAAATGAAGAAAATCATTATAACATAATAAAATTAAATTATAACTATTGTGAATTACAAAAATTTTATACCATTCATTTTGGGTTATTTATAACATAAATTTGTGGATAATGATCATTGAGATTAAGCCCAACCAAAAAATACAGAAGAGAAAAATGATGGTTTAAATTTAATTTTAATTTAAATTCAAATTCGGTTGTAATTACAAATAAAATGTATTGATTTCTACATTATGCAACAATTCATATCTAAACCTTTTGATAAAGTGATTCACAATTACAATAATAAAATATTTTTTTAGTGGATTGAACTTAATAATAAAAAATCAGTTTTCATAATTATAAATGATTTTAGACAGGAAAACTATTTTTGGCAATGATTTTCTTATTAAATAGATAAAGATGTAGGGTTTTTTGGATGCTAGAACCAGCCGCGCTGTGTACCATCGTTGGATACGTGCCACGTGGAAAATAATTTAAAAAAAAATTTATTTATGAAAAATCTTTACTATGGTTAAATGACGTTGTTTCACACTATTTGACACTATTCAATTATATTTAGTCAAAAATGTAATGATGACCCTATTAACCCACTTCTATGCAAAAGTAAACCTAAAAATGTAATGATGACCTTATGTAATGGTTGAAAATTGCTAAAATGAAATTTCTACGTGTAAATAGGATCAAACCAAGTACCCGTTTGTGTCTAACGTGTAACACGTTCGGTTAATGTGTATTACACGTTTGAAGCCAACGTGTAGTACACATTTTCAATTTTTTTTTTATTTTTTTATTTTTTTTTTGTATTATATCACGTCTATTAGTTAAAATATTGAATTTATTTTATATCGTTTATGTGTTTGGATTTATTTGGTATTTGTTTATTTATTTTTGGATTTGTACTGAAATTGAGATGATTTTATCTCAACATCTCACATGCTAATCCTAAATTGAAAAACGCACAAATATAAAAGAAATCCTATATAATTCAAAATTTGTTGAAATTTTAAATATGAAACTTAATTCGAAAACGGTATTAAATCACAAATAAAAAATGAATAAAATTCTAACACCTTGAAATTCTAATTCTAAATTTAAAAACTAATTAAATCCTATTGAAAACCATATTAAAGTCAAAAAGTTATCAAATTCATAATGAAAAAATAGTAACTTTCAATAATTCATCTTTTCATTTTAAAAATAAAATCATAAATAATTTATTACAAATATCACAATATGAACAAATATATGTACGTAAATTAATTTAATAATCTAGATATAATGTACGAATAAATAACTTTTCTATGAATAAAAATACAAATGTATGAAAAAAAGTGATTATAAAAAAACTACATTAATTTACAAAAGTGTATTTATATATATATTTGGTCGACATCATTCGAAGATGAAGTGTTACTTATGTCAAATTCTGTTATTAATTGATTTTAAAGGCGAGTTGTTCATTGTTTTGTGTTTGCCTTCTCTACCACAAATTGTCAAAATAATTACTATGATAATGGAATTTTAGTATTATTATTATTATTTTTTTAATTTTTCATTTTTTTGTTGGAAGTCAAAACTTAATAATAAAAAAAAGATAAAAAAATATTTTCATAATTTTCAAATTTTTATTGAAAATTTTATAAATACAATTTTTATAACAATTAAATAATTGATGAAAAATAAATAATGAAGTGGTCTAACACAAGATTCCTAGAAATAAGTAATCATAATACCTACTCCAATTAGGTATTCAGAATCCAGGAATGTTGTATTGATTTCCTTGCTTTGAGGATTCTGATTACTTTTCAAAATTCCCTAAAATTGAACCAAACGCAAAAATTTAAAAATAAGGAATCAGATTACTTTTCAAGACCAAATTCCTTGTCAACCAAACGAGGTCTTACTTTCAAGTGAGTTGGAGAACCTATATAACGGACATCTCTTTTTGCCGAAAAAATAACCAAAATGATTTTATTCGCCTAAAATATCAGGTCATTTCTGTAAAAATATTCAAACGTTATGAATTAAATTGTTATTATTAAACATTAGATTATTTCTATTAAACTTTCCAAATATTGAGAATTAAATTGTCATTATTAAAACTTTGAGTTATTTTGTTAAAACTTTCAAGCTTGGAAATTAAATTGTAATTAACCCTTTAAAATAAATGAACTAATATATTGTAATTTCTTATAGTTTAAAATGAAATTAACTTACATAATGTAATTTCGAATGACATTATGTAGTTTTATGTAATGACATTATCTGGTGTAATCTCTCCTAATTTGAAATAGAATGAATGATATAATATAAATTTTTATAATTTCATATTAAATAAACTTATATAATATAATTTAAAATTAAATGGCCTTATATAATACTCCTATATTTTTTTTCAACTGAAAGATACTTTATAATAATTGAGTTACATATAAAAAATTATAAACTAATTCTTATAAATATTTATATGTGCGTGTGTGTATATTAGGAAATTGAATAAGTTAAGTCAAAAGGAGCAAAATGCAAATTTTATAAAAATATTTTCATTTTCTCTCTTTTCAAACTCTGTTTCTCCCTGTTTCCAATTTTTTCAATTATTGCAGATATATTTTTCTTCCACCACCGTTCTCAATACACTCGCAGCAACAACCGCGGCCGTGTCTTCGTTCTCCGTCGACAATATAACTTGGAATTTAGGCGAAAAAAGAAATTGAAAGAGAAAAAACTTTAAAATAATTATAAGTAAATAGAAAATCAACTTAAAGCCAGATTCCATCACCACATTCAGATATGAGATAAAAAAATGTCCGGCGGCCGACGGTACTATAGATTATAGTCCATTTTAGAGTATTAATTAAAACTTAGAAGAATAAAAATTATAAGTTAAAATTTATAAATTTATAATACTTGTAAATTACTAAAGGAAAAAAAAAATTAAAAAAATATGATTAATATTGATAATTTGACAAAATTATACTCATTAAATAATAAAATTGATTTTAAAAAAGGGGGTTAAAATGCAATTAATTGTTAAAGTCAAATGTTTTGCAATTATACCTCCGAATTTTCAATTGAAATTTAACCGTCCAAATCAAGTAAATGGATGATCCAGATTGGATCCTAGTTTCAACAGGGAAAGGGTGTTAACATTTGAACCATTCCCTATATATATATATATATATATATATATATATATATATATATATATATATATATTAATGTTCTTGCTCATTATTTTTTATTTTTAATTAATATATAATTAAGTTTTATTTTTATTTTACAAAAATTAAAAGGTTTATGTAAAAACAATTAACTTATTCAATTAATCAAACTATGTATTTTGTGTTTAATTATATGTTTAAATTAATGTTATACTATTTACTTAAGAAAATCTGTTGCCAATAACCACAATTATCTAATGAAGGAAAAAAAAAAGATTAAAATATATTGCCGAGATGAACAGTACCTCGTTTATTTAACTGAGGTACTATTCATGACCCCTCACTTTTCCGTGCCGTGAATGAATTGTTAGAGAATAACATTTATCAACATTCACGGTACTTTTCTATTTTACCGAGACGCACAACCTCTCTTGGAGATGGTCTTATAAGAATAAATATATTTTGTACTAGCACATGTATTTCAAATCAAATTAACCAATATAATCTAAAATTTTTCATTGCTTAAATAATTACTGGAATCATTGTTGGTTTTTTCACACATTTTAATTAAGTAAAAAAATTACAAAATATTCAATAATATATTTTTAAAATATAACAACGTCTCTTGACGATTAATTTAGTCAATTAAAAATATATTTAAACAAGTTCATGTATTTTATCTAGTAAATATAAGCCATGATAATAAAATCAATTCACGAATTTTAGTTTCATTACTATCTTATTCTTTGTGGATACCAACCATAAAAATGACAATATTCATACAATTGAATTCCCATCATTCCATTCCCACCTGGTTTCATTCTTCCATACTAGTCATGCCCTAAATTCTACTAGTTCATTTCAAATTATAATAATATTAAAATGTGAACTAGTATAATGTGAATTCTCATAATTTGAAAATAAAATGAACTAATTAATATGATGCAATTTTTTATAGTTTGAAATGGAATACAATTAGTCTTGTTATTTGAAATGAAATGAACTAATATATTTTAATTTCTTATAGATTCAGATAAAATGAACTCATATAATCTAAATTTTCTATAATATGAAATGAAATGAACTAGTATGATGTAATTTCTTATAATTTGAAATAAAATAAATTAATATAATATAATTTCTTATAATTTTAAATGAAACGAACTATTATAATTTAATATATCATTTGCTCAAATCAAATGAACGTTTATAATTTAAAATGGGTAAAATAATTTACACTGAACAGAACGAATAAATATAATAATTTCTATAACCCAACGAACTTATAACTTTTATTTTTCGTTTATTAATTATTTATCTTGTGTTTGTTAAACATTTGTTAGTGTTACTATTTTTATTAAGAATTTACATTATTATACTCCATTACATTTTCAATTGCATTGTATTTATTATAACAAATTAATTTTATATATTAGAGTATATACGTTGATTTCTACTTCTGCAATATTATTATATTATTTAAATTCTTCAGAATCTACTTCTGATATCGACCTATTAGATACGCAAACTTTGAGTTAAAATTAATTTAATTTAATTTCATGAAATATTGGGTATAATATAAAGTCCACAATACATAGGACATAGCAAATTAGTGTGAATATATGTTTCTAGTCAAATTCAACTTGTAAAATTCTTTTCTAACTAAATATTACAAATCATTCTTTTCTAAGCAAACAAATTTTCAGTACCCATATTACCCTTAATAAATTGTGGGTCCGATCTTACCATGCTTTGAATTGAACACGGCTTGAATTGTACACTCCTGAGTAATTATTCTAAAAAATTGAATTGTACACGGCTGCCAAAAATTGAACACGACTTGAGTAATTATTCCAAAAATTCCTGAAAATTTATGTTAATTACTCAAATTTTATTGAATCAATTAATGAATTGATGGATAGGTTTGTTCGACTAATTAATTAATTTAAAAGAAATAATCTATTATTCTACACACCCATCAAAATTGAAAAGAGAAAACCTATTCTTCTACACGACAACCTATGAAAACAATTCTACAAGCAGATGTGTGAAAACAATTCTACACGGCCTCTCTTCTTCTACACTAAACAATTCTACACGGTCAGAATATTTCTTCTACACTAAACAATTCTGCACAGCCAAATTCTTCCAAGTACACGACTGAAATCTGCAAACTACATGCATAGAATAGACGGCCAAATCTACAAACTAGCAAATCTGCAAACTACGGCTGAAATAGACAGCCAAATCTACAAACTTCCAAGTGCACAGCCGTGCCCCAAATATGCAAACTACACGGTTGAAAGCTGCCGATCCCGTCGCCCGACGCCGAGGCCGTGCATCCGCCACCGCAGTTGTTGCCGATCCTGTCGCCCGACGTCGTGCATCCGTCGCCGACGTCGCTGTTGATCCGTCGTCGCTCGACGCTCTCCGTGCAGATCCTGCCCTGGACGAACGGTGGAGGAGTTTAAATATGTTTTTTTTTCAATTTTCATCCTTGAATTCATGTGTTTTTTGTTAATTAGTTCAGTTTGATTCAATTAATTAATTCGACGATGTATGAGTATTTGTATATTGATTGATTGTGAATTGAATTGAGTTTTGCTTATGTATTGAATTGGATTGAAAAAAAATTCAGTGGCATTGTAGTTTGTTTGAAAAAAAAAAAAGGCGGCGTTCACCGTGCAGTGCACGATCTTCCACCGTGTAGTACACGGTCGTCCACTGTGTACTACACGGTCACCCAATTTTTTATTTTCTTTTTAGTATAATTAATTTTATAATTTCTTTTTTTTTGTAAAAGTGTTAAAAAAAGGGAAAATGAACGTGTATATTTTTTTCTAAAATGAACGTGTATAATTTTTTCTAAAATGAATGTGTACAACGTGTACATTTTTTCTAAAATGAACGCGTACAATTTTTTTTATAAATTTTTTAAAGTGTTACAAAAAGAAAAAATGAACGTGTATATTGTTTTGGACCCATTGTGTAACACAATTCAAAACGTGTATATTCTTTTTTCTAAAATGAACGTGTACATTTTTAATTTCAATTTATACACATCCAAATTGAACGTGTACATGTGTGTGTGCGCGTGTATAATGTTTGTGGGGAGCATGTCATGTTTGACTTTTTCAAATATTTACAAAGGGCAAATTAGACTTTTACATACTTGTTTGGTTAGAAAAGAAGACTTCAGAATTCTTGGTTAGAAAAGAATTTTACAATTTGGATTTAGTTACTTTAAAATTTCTCCATGAGTTAAAATTAATTTAATTTAATTTCATGAAATATTTGGTATAATATAAAGTCCACAACACATAGGACATAGCAAATTATGTTATATTTGTTGTAATGATGGTTCCTTGAAACTTGAAAAAAACTGACATAATTGGACTTTTTTTACTCAAAGGAAGCGGTTGGCAGAAGGGTGTAAAGCCAAAAAAAAATAGGAAACAAAGGGCATAAAGTAACCGTGCTTTGACCGTACTATTTAACCATGAAACAGTAACTAGGGTGTGGAATTTTCTTTCTTTTTTTTTATTAAAAATGGCCTGCCACGTGTCAATCATCCAATGGTGGTATGCAGTGGAGGTGGTTGTAGCATCCAGTGAACCAAGATGTAGTAAAAGTAACAACATGGTCCGGAAATTCTACAACCCCATTTGATACTATGTACTACCCCACATGTACCACCCAGATTATTGGGATATTTTGAAAAACTTTGACATTGAGTTGTACTAGGATTTCACTATCTAGTCATTGAGACGAGCGTCCAGGTGGCGAAATATGGGGGTTTTGGGTATTAAAATATCTTATATTGATTGGGTAAAGTGGCATGTGCCACTTTATTAAAGTGATGACATCACTCCCCTTACAAATTAGTTTTGTGAGAGTGAGTTAAACCCGATATTCATTTCTAACATAGTATTAGAGTTAAACTCATATTCAATCTTGGAGCTCCCTATATGGTTGCGATTCTGGTATAGTTGGGCTCAGGGACAGACCCATGTAGGGCATGGGGGGCACTGGTCTCCCCTGAAATTTTGAATTTTTTTAGTATTAATATAATAATAATATATGATTTTATCAATACATATACATACATACATATATATATAAAATAATTGATAAAATTTTTAAGTTATAAGTTTGGCAAAGTGGAAAAGGTACTTGGTATTTGTGAAGAGGTCATGTGTTTAAGTCTTGACAAAGGGGGCATGCATTTCTTTTTTTTTACCAACTAGTTTTTTTCACCTAGCCGTTTTAATTGGTTTTTTTTAAGTTGAGAATTATTTTTTTGACAAGGACATTGCTATTTTATTTCCTTTTTTAACTTTTCCTTATTTTTTTAAGTTTAGAATTATTTTAATTTTTTTTATTTTATTTTCACTATTAACAATAGTTTGTATTTTTATTTATATATTTTTATCCAAAAGTTTCAAATTTTCTCATCAAAATAACAATTTTATCATTCACTTTAATTTTACTTGGCTGAAATATTTTCTATAGATCTTCAATTCACTATTTTTATATATTTATATTGTGTGATCTTGGTAGTTTATGTAATTAATTTATGTATGAATAAAATAGGTATATATATAATTTCTATTTTTATGATATTATCAATTGGACCTCCTAACTATAATATTTTTTAGGTATATATTTATATAGTTTTCAATTTTTTTTATAATTTATAATTATACATATATACTATTTTATTCTTATAGCATTGTTAAATGAGCAAAATTTCTGCATCCATCACTGGTTGGACTCCCAACATCATATCATTGCAATTATGGCATAGTTGTTTCACGCTACGTGTGAGGGGCATATTAAAATGTCTCATATTGATTGGGTAAATTCAAGTGGCATGTGCCACTTTATTAAGATACTAGTATTGCATCCCTTGCGATGCACATAGAGATATATATAAGTAATTTATAATTAACAACTTGTATAAATAAAATACTAAAATTATAGTTAAATAACAGACAAAAACAATTAAAAAATAACTTAATTAGTTCTGCCGAAATTGATTACAAATATAATTGAAATTCATTATAATTTTATGTACAATGAGAAAAATTAAGAAGAAAATGACACACTAATGTAAACGCATTTAAGAAAAAAAAAATATTATAATAGCATTCTTCACCATCTCTCCATGTGAAGTGGATAGGATATCATTGAGGGAGAGTCGTTACTGCTTAAGCAACATTTCCATAATTTGATTATTTCATCATCATTCTTTTTATTTGTAGAGAATACATCAAGCTCCATCTTCAACATCAAATCATTTTACGCCTCCTTAAACGCGCGTATGAATTTATTAAATTGTATTGTAAAATGTTGGTTTACAAATAGTTTGAATTAATTGTTTTGCATTTTAAATTAACATTTGAATTATTTATATATATTGAACACCTCTCATTGAGCTAGACAACAATATCACCCACTTCTCTCATTCTTAGTATTGTGATTCCAACCAAATATTTTTTCCTTAAATAAGAAAATAATATATCTTCTTTGAAACCATCTTAAATATTTAATTTCATTATTTTGGGTTTATATTGTACAACAATTAATTATCAGTAGTAATTCATTTAATTGAACCAATGTCAATAAGATATAATTATAATTAATCATAAGGAAATAATTACAACTTTCTTAACCAACGGCTCGATCTACAGTTGAAGGGGGGCGGTCTACACAAAAAAGATTCGTTTATCAATCCAAAGCATAAGTTACCTTATTACATATTGTCTGTGAAGAAATTAAAGTTCTAAATATTCACATCTATAATTAACCGTTTAATATCATCAACAATCAAATTGAAGTAGGAATCTAATGCAATATGTCATCCTAAAATATCAATCAAAGATTTACTATCGCATTTAGAATAGATGTTCGATAGCATATGTTCAATTGCATGGCTGAAGTCGGTACATATTTTTCACAAAAAATGACGAATTCCAGGTTGAACTCTAATACGCCACAATTACTTCTGGGTATCAAAGAGTTGGATGACACCCTACCTTACACCAAGTTAGGGGTTTCAATTTTAAACCACTAATACATTTTTTTGGGTAATTTGTATTATCAACCAAATTTATAGTTTTTGACTCTTAAAATTTTTAGATTATAAGAGTTCAAACTAAAAAATAAATATTTGAAATAATTACATTTTAGAATTTTTTTTATAGTTAATTTGAACATATTTCTCCCAGTTATGTCATGGTATGTTTTCTTCAATATTATAGGTACTTAAATTCAAATAAGAACACATCAATCAACTATGAAATGTTACATCATTTACGTGTAAAATTGATTTAGACCTATGTTAGGTAGTAAAATATCTGAACACATATTCTACGTATTCCTTGTAGAATTTTAATACATTAGGTTGGAATTAATCTATTTAAACACAAATTAATTTTTTTATGTATAATTTACATATGATATCTAACTATTAAAAAAAATTAAAGAATTTGAAATGTGTCGTACAAATAATTTGTCGGATTAAATAAGGTAGCATAAAATATTCACAGATATATGCGCTCTCGTCGATTTGAATTGAAGCTCATTATAATATAAATTTGCTAACGTACTAAAAAAAGTATTTGACACGATTTATCATAATTTGACTACCCAAAAATCTAAATTCTAAAATTTCGGTCCGAAGTCTCATATATAAGTGAAACTCAAATAGGATTTGAGAGCGATAAACCACTTAATGAAAGAATATCAATTAGTGATATTAAGTATTTATCTGAAATGAATCACTGTTATACGATAACAAAAAAAACAATATAAAAAACGTATAAAAATTAATAAGTAATCACTTAATGCAAAATAAAATAATTAAAAATTTTCTATTCGAACATAAAATTAATTATGCTAAATTCAATAATGAAATGCACGCAAATGTTTAATTTGTTCAATGAGCCAAGCATTTAAAATATAAATATTTATATTTCTAAAGCAAAATGCATGGAAAAATGTTAAAATATATTTGAATGCACGTGATAAATTTTAAAAAGTTTAAATGCAATAATTGAATTATATCAAAATATGAAATTGATTCCAACCCAAAAAAACATATTCTATTTTTTAGGATTTGTCATCTTTGATTTTAATTTCCCATTTTTAACACCCACCGGACCATTCATCCTCATCCTCATATTCAAGAATTTTCTTCATCTTAAATCTCCCTTGGTCATTTGCAACCAACACAGCTATATAAATTTCGTCTCCAGCTTCCTGTCTATTTTCAATCTCGTGAAGAATGTAACTTAAACATAATTTTTGTATTCTTTTTGCACAAAATATTCATAAAATGGTGATAACTATTATAAAACAGACCGTCACTTGGTAATTGTGGATGGAGTTCAAAAGGTAACTTATTTTTAGCCTCGGAGGGAGTTAATACTTTGAACAGAACTCATGGCGGATGTAACATGGCTTTAAAACTTGACATAACCAAAGCTTTCGATACTATGGATTGGTTGTTCCTTAGACGTGTTTTGGAGAAGTTTGGTTTTCCTCTTAAATTTTGTGATTGGATTCAATCAATTTTATCATCGGCTCGGCTTTCAATTCTTGTGAATGGAACTCCACATGGTTATTTTGCTTGTAGTTGGGGGGTTCGTCAAGGAGATCCACTTTCTCCTCTTTTATTTGGAATTGCCGAGGAATTACTTCATTATATTCTCATGTCGACGGTTTTGAATAAAACTTTGATTCCTATGTCGTTCGCTAGAGGAATTAATTTTCCAACTCATATTCTCTACGCCGATGATGTGTTCTTATTTTTCCGTGCTACTCGATCAAATGTTCATGAGATCAGGAATATTTTGAAGTTATATGGGCAAGTATCGGGTCAGGTTTGTAGTCGGCTTAAATCGAGGGTGTTCTATGGTATTGGTGCGAAACCAAGAGTGAAAAAGTTGCTTTCGGTTAAGCTGGGATTTAATGCGGGATCCTTCCCTACGGATTATCTTGGTGTTCCGATTTTCAGTGGCATTCCAAAGGTGTTGCATATGAGGAGATTGGCGGATAAGATTTTATCTAAGTTTGATAGATGGAATGGACAAGTCCTATCGATGGCGGGTAGGTTGTGTCTTCTTAAATCTATGATTGTGAGCTCGGCTATACATTCTATGATGATCTATGAGTGGCCGGCTTCTTTGGTTCAAAAGTTAGACTCGGCGATGAGGAATTTTTTGTGGACAGGAGATGTTAATATTCGATCATATACCGCGGTCAGCTGGGCTCGTACATGTGCAATGTTTGAGGAGGGTGGCCTTGGTCTTTCATCGTTTAAAGATTTAAATCACGGTCTCTTGATGAAGCTTGCTTGGAAATACATTGTGTCTAACTCATCGGTTTTTCAACTTATGCGTGCTCGATTTTTCTCTTTTCCTGGTAGAGATAAACGGGTGTCATATTCCTCCATTTGGCCGGGAGTTCGAAAGCATACAAACTCTCTTTTGCATGAATCGGTATGTATTGTGGGGACGGGTTCGTCAATTAATTTTTGGCACGATAATTGGCTGGGTTACACTCTTGTTGACAAGCTTCGCATACCGGTCAGGGAGCAAAAGAATCTTAATGATAAAGTGGGAGATTTTTTGGTTGATGGAATTTGGAGGGCTACGGCTTCTTTTATTTCAGCATACCCGGACATTTGGAGGGATATTCGTCGTGTTCCGATTATCTCCGGTGATGATGAACGTTTATGGTCGAAATCGTTGCATGGGGAGGTGTCGGCAAAGGTGGCTCGACTTCATTCTAGGGTCAGATTCCCTTCGGTCAAATGGGGGGTTTGGATATGGAATTCTTTGATTCCTGTTCGCCGTTCGATGGTGGTTTGGAGGTTGCTTCTCTCTCGTTTGCCTACGATGGATAAGTTGCATGCTTTTGTTGGTCTTTCTATTTGCATTATGTGCCGAGATGCTACTGAAACTATGGATCATTTATTTTGGGATTGCTCGTTGACAAGGCTAGTGTGGCGTTGGGTGTTTGATATGTTTCAAATCCAGGAGGTGAGTGCGGCATCCTTTCATCAAGCTTTCATTCAGTTCATGTCTCTCTCTTTTAGTTCCCAAGTTTCGGTTTTATGGAGGTTGGCGGTTGTTACGGTTGTGTGGGCGCTTTGGACCTTTAGAAACAAGGCGATTTATGATGATCTGGTGCCAACTCCTTTGATTCTGATTAATGTGGTTCGTGTTGCTTTGCGGGAAGTTGATTTCATGGTTGGAAAGAAAGGGCATATGAAAAATGATGTGGATGACTTGCTTATTTTGAGGGCCCTTGGAATTAAGCCACGGCCCCCTCCTCTAAAGACGGCTATCTCGGTTGTTTGGTTACCGCCTCCCCGAGGTTGGATCAAGATTAATACGGATGGCTCGGCTATAAGTTCTCCTGGAAAAATGCATATGGGAGGAGTGTTTCGGCGATCGGACGGCTCGGTTTGTGGGTGTTTCCATACTGAAGAAGGAATTGGATTTGCTTTCTTGGCAGAGGCGCTTGCGGTTTTGGTTGCTTTGGATTGGGCTAGAAGACTGTCTCTAGACTTTATTTGGCTGGAGGCAGATTCTGTGTATGTGGTCTCTCTTCTAAAGACTCGAAGCTTGCATGTTCCTTGGGTCATCAAAACTCGTTGGCGGGTGGCTATGGATTATATTGATAGAATTCATTTTTGTGTTTCACATGTTTATAGAGAAGGAAATAGGGTAGCTGATATTCTATCTTCTCCTTCCCTTAGCCCTGGCTTTTGGTTTCATAATATTCCTTGTATTTCTACAGCTGTTTTAGAGGATTTTCATTCTCGTGGTTATTTTCATTTTGTATAGAGGAGTACTCTTTTTCCCATATGGTTTTTCCCTCTCTGGGTTTTCCATATGGGTTTTAATGAGGCTCCGGTCCTTTAAGTTATCGGTATGTGATATCTGGGACTTCTAGGTTTATTTTTTGCTTCTTTTATAAAATTCATTTGATATAATATCAGTAGCCGCTGGTATTATTCATATAGTTGATTTTTTCTTTCTATATTCATATTTGATTTTGTTTTTTAATGTTTAATTCAATTAGTTAATACTACCTCCGTTTCAAAATGTTTGTTGTTTTATTTTTTTATCTGGAATTAAGAATTAATTTTGTGGACAAATATACTCATCCCTCATATATGCCATAAAATCTAATTCATCTATATTTTCCTAAAAAATAACAATATTTTCGCTCTCCATATATTTTTCTCTCTTCATATATTATAGGTAAGTTAGAATCAAGAAATCTTGTAGGATTTGAGAGGGTTAAAATTGGGAGAGAGGATGTCAAATTATATAAAACAACAAACATTTTGAAACAAAAAAAAAACAACTTAAAACAACAAACATTTTGAAACGGATGTAGTATAAAAATAGAGCAACACTGATCATTTTAATAATTTGATGCTAAATTACAAATTCATATTGTTTTGATTTTGTGTTTATATAATTAACAGATCATGAATAGATTGCATTGATATGGTATATCAATGTTATTATTTGATGATAATAACTGAGAAAGTGAATGATATATGAATAGATGTACTTATTGGGTTATTGTACAAAATAACAACATTGCTACAATCTAATTTTCAAATTGTATAAATAATTAAATATCAAATTGTTTAATACATTAAGGAATTATATAAGACATTTATCCATGTTGTCGGGTCTGCATCAACCGAGAAAAATTGTTGACCTACGCACTTTTGAAGCTGCCGATATTCCCTGATGCTGTTTTGAAACTACAATATATGAAGGTTCGTGTGCATTTCAACATATAATTCTCAATTTATAGCTATCTTTTTTTATTTTGGTAAGAAATTGCAATGTTGAAGAACCAAATTTAAACAAAAATCAAATAAATAAATACATTCATATGATTATATTTTGATATTTACAATGTTGAAGAATTTTTACTCTTAAGATATTTGAAATTAAAACTTAAATATATATAAGATGAAAATTCACACAACAGTGAAATTACAAACTCTAATATTCAGATTTTCAATAAATAAAACACAAAAAAGTATTATTGAAAATGTAATAAAAATAATATGTTGTGCAATATACATATAAAATTATCTAAAATATTTTAAATTCATGAAGACATGTTTAGTTTATAGAAATAAGTTAATTATTTAGTAAGGGTAACTTTACCATGGTATATGTAAAGGGATTTTTTTTTTTGAGAACATATATAAAGGGAATTAAATATTAAAAATATAAAAATTAATGCAAAATTTAAGAGAAATCATCACAAATCTCTTAAGGCCCCGTTTGATTGGTACGGAATCTGACTTGGGAAAGTAATCTGATTCCCTATTTTAACATTGCTGTGTTTGGTTCATTTTTTATATAATATGGAAAGGAATCACATTCCTCAAAATAAGGAAAATTGTGCAACTGTCCTGGATTGTAGGTATTCATTTTCCTTATTTTTGGGAATCTGGTGTTAAATGATTTATTGTTCGATTTCTTCATTTATTGTTATTTTTTTATAAATTATTATTATATTTGGATTCATATTTTTTAACTTAAAAATAAAAAAATGGATTTTTTTAAATTGAAAAAATAAGAATTATTGTTATCTTTTTTATTATTAATACTAAGTTTAGATTAAAAAATCAATAAAAAAATGAGTAAAATAAATAAATAGAAAAAAATATAAAATTTTATAAATGAAAAAAAATAAATTAAAAAAATGTTATACTTTTTTTATTGAAGAAATTATGACCAAAATTTGACTATTTTATCAATTATTTTTTTGACATCTCTATCAAAATTCCAATAATATCATTTTTGAGACAATGTTGAGAACTAAACAACGGCTATACCATTGTCAATATAGATAATTTTGACTTCCAATTCAATAAAAAAAAATATTTATATAGATAATTTTGATTTCCAATTCAACAAAAAATATTTGGATCACCAATATAATATTTACCTTAATTGATTATTTTTTAGTCATATCATTTTATTTAAATTAAAATAATATGTTGCATTCAATATCTATATTACTAATGCAAATTGCAGAATTACACATTATATGGTTCGTAATTTAAAATTATAAATTTTGATAGTATGAAACAAGATACATTGTACATTTTAGATATTTAATTATCTACTCTTGTTTAAATTTAATCCAATAATAAAAAGAGAATCATTATAGTTTCCTTGTTGTGTTCCACACAAAGATTCTATTAGTAATCATTTTCCTCAGAATCACATTCCCAGAAATCATATTCCCAAAAAATTTTACTTTCCTGCCAATCAAACGAGCCCTTAGCACTAAAATAAAGCATGATAATTATGTGGAATTGATTATTGTGCGGTTTGGAAAACCTTGCCCTCTTTCTTCTTCAGTCATCACTCTTCTCCGCAAAATAGTATTTTCCCGTTCAATTCCTGCAATCTTGTTCATTTTTTAAAAAATCTCAAACACATAATATACTAATATGCTTTATACAAACAAAACCCGGTTAGCTTGATGAGTTTTAAAATTCTTGTAATTGGTCCACCATAAAAAAAAAAAAAAAAAAAAAAAAAAAAAAAAAAGTTTTTTATTTTGTTACGTAGAAAGCACAAAAATATTTGTGAATTGAAGGTATATTTCTATGATGTATAATTCAGTAGAAATTTAAAAATTCAAAAGGCAAGGAAGGTGAAGCACACAAAAGTCACAACACTTCACTCTATATTTATAAGTGAATGAATGCATCATTCTAAAGCTTGCAAATTATGTAAATTAAATGCATGGGATTGGTAAAATCATTGGCATTGAACTAGTGAGAAAATTAAATTTGATTTGCCGGATCATTTAATTAATTAAATCATTGAACGTAAATTATTATGTTTCATTATATGGAATACATTTACCATATTATATATCTAAATTAGGATATGGTTGATATATTTGATTATGAATATTTACCTTATTTGCCTTATAAATAAATGGTAGATTTTTGGGAGGCATAAATATAGAAGGGGCGAAAATTTAGATTATTAATGACTATTTAATTAACTGCATATGTAAAATATAATATGATATATATTAATCATATCTTAATACATACATACATACATATATTAAGATATATCTTAATAAGTATTAAAATAAAGTTAATTAATTTGATATTATATTATATATCTTAATATATATTGTATTTATATTATATTGAGATATTATGATACATATCATACCTTAGATTTGATATTAATTATATTAATTAATTAATTAATTGAATATATGTGAAGCTAATTAGTGAATAAATATTTCCATTTCTAGAAAGTGGCCTAGGTGGGAAAAATGTCAATTACTATTTTTATTATACTTTGTTGCTTTTATATATATTAAGATAAGATAAGATAAGATATGTTATATTTGGGCAACCCTCACGTACAAGTCAGTTTTGTGAGGCATAACTTTCTTTGTATATGTTGTGTTTGGGTTGAAACATGTGTTTAGAATTTTCCAAATGTAGAATGAACCGACTTTTCAGCCCGACTCGATCCTCTGGCATCTTTATATACTTTAAATGCAAATGTTTTATTGTTGAAAATGTTCGTTCGATTATGCCCATATAAATAGGAAAATAGTTGCATTATGTGAAACATTAATACTCGATATTTTTGGATTTTTTTTTCTCACTATAATGCGAGATTAATTTAATTATTCATTACATCCCAAATATATCGTCTACTTCTCCCTTTTGAGTTGTATATAAAATATTTTATAAAGAGTCAAAAATGTAGTTTCACATGACTCACCATATGATATCTGTTTGGTATTTATTTTAACCTAACTGTAAGTGTACAATAAAATTTATAGTATAGTGGTGAACGAGATCGTATCCACATGAACTTAATAATTAAATTACTAGTTATTTAAATTTAACTTCCTACGGTTATCAAGACTACCTAACACAATTGAAATACCATAAACCTAAAGATTGAAAATAATAAACACCATAAAATACCACCACATAAATAAACACAGATGAATCAAACAATGAGGAAAAACCATATTCTAGAATTGAACAATCATCAACTAATTCATTCATTTAATCATTTCATTCTTATACTTATGTTGAGACTTAAATTGTGTTTAGAGTAACCACTTAATTATCATAAACCTCCTCTTGAAGTGCCTAGACTGTAAATTACAAATTAAATAATAATAATAATTCATTTAATCATTTCATTTTTATACTTATGTTCAAACTTAAATTGTGTTTAGAGCAACCACTTAATTATCATAAACCTCCTCTCGAAGTGTCTAGACTGTAGATTATAAATTAAATAATAATAATAATAATAATAATAATAATAATAATAATAATAATAATAATAATAATAAGGTGTCCATTAATTATCTAATATGCAACTCCTAATAATAATAATAATAATAATAATAATCAACTAATTCATTCATTTAATCATTTCATTCTTATACTTATGTTCATACTTAAATTGTGTTTAGAGCAACCACTTAATTATCATAAATCTCCTCTCGAAGTGCCTAGACTGTAGATTACAAATTAAATAATAATAATAATAATAATAATAATAATAATAATAATAATAATAATAATAATAATAATAATAATAATGTGTCAATTAATTATCTAATATGCAACTCCTAATAGCTCTCAAGTCTTAAGTTTATTTGCTCTCTAAATTAATCGCAACTCTGTCGAGTGATATTTATTAACTAGTTACTTATTTCAGATCACGTGCTAAAATTTCTCTCTCCATTTATGATTAACAATCAAATTGTATTATTTAGTGATCAGGTAAATAATACAGATAAACATGGGAATAAGTAAAACACAAATAAGTCTTAAGCATACAAATAAAATAGATCAAAAGAACTTCATAGTCAAAACAGTCCTAAAATACCAGGGTTTTAGTTATCCATAACAAAATAAACAACTAAGATAATTCACAAAGAAAACATTGATATGAGAAGAATAAAGTAAATAAAACCCGGAGGTCCAATTCTGCCTCTAATTTTGACAAATCTTGAATTCTTTGATCTCGTTCTTTACTGACAACTTTAGGGTATGATGAATTGTGTCTAATTTTCGCCCAAAATTCCCTTTTATACTTCAGAAATTAAAGCCCAAAACTAGATACAAATCGGGTCATAAGTCCACATGTCACCGACATGGCACCAATATTCACGGGCACACTCAAATTCGCGACCAAGCTCGCGAATTATGTGAAGAAAAACCCCGCCCCAGTAGCGCGCTCCAGAGAACATACGAAGGTCTGATTCGCGACCATATTCACGGACACACTCACGAATTTCTTTTTGCGTCGTTTCCTTTTCTTTCTCGACTCGACTTCTTCATTGCACGATCCCGGGACATCATTAACTATTCTCTTTTCGAAAATACAATATAAATTAGGACAAATCCTACAAAAATCACAAAACATACCAAAATCCAAGAACGAGTAAAATCCAATTAAACTGAGATTAATACACAGATAAACCATATAAAATACACAATTAAATGACATGAAAACTAGTGTACAATCTCAATTTATCAACATCATATTTAATTCACGGGCATTCAATCATATAATCAGGGGCGGTTTTGAGGGTGTGCAGGGTGGGCGACCGCACAAGGCCCCGAAAAATCGAGGGCTCTCGAATATATATAGGTCTATATATGTATATATAGATAAATAGTTGAAAATATTATCAATTAATCACTTAGTTCAGTGGAAAACCACTTTTTAAAAGTTTCTTAGTGCTAGGGATCAATTCCTTTTTAATAAGTAGGGCCCGCCCATATTCGCACAGGGCCTCCGATAGACTAGCCCCGCCCCTGCATATAATACATTCGTAGATGTAATATATTAATAGTTAGTAAGAAGTAATACAACAATATAATTTTGTAAATATAATATGTGTATTTGGGTGGGGGAAAACGATGGTCTATACTCTAGCTATTATTGTTTTGCTTGTATATATAGATAGATTTAGATAGGAAGTTAATTTAACACTCTTTATTGAAGCTTTAGTTCAGCAAACCGTATAACTATATACCGTATAACTATATACTTCTTTAGTAAGTCCCCAAATTCTCGTAAATAAATATTGCACTCTCTTATTATTTTCACTATTTACATTTCCCCCCTCCGTTCAGATACTACTATATTTTTACAAAATAAAAAAAAAATATATTCTGAATTTATTAAGAGCTAATTGAACAATTAAATAATCAACAATCCTTATTCCTTACCCCCTTCTCTCAACATCAAGATTGAGCGCGCGATGCAGTTAATCCAAACTGAAATTTGAAAACTGTTAAACCTCAACCATAAATCCTCTTCTTCTCCTCCATTTCTCTCTCAAATTCTACCGAATAATCCAACCGATGAAATCTTGAAATCAAGAAAACAAAATGGCTTCTCCAACTATCGAATCCCACTCCAAACGAAACAAAACTCCCCCAAAATTCTACGGCTTCCACACTTTCGCAGAGCCCGGCTGCCCCATCACGCTCACCGGCACGTTTCGCGACAACATTCGTCACTTTCTTCAAGAATGCGCGGGGCTCGAGGATTACGATCTCGGCGGCATGCCGATTTGGCGCACTTTTTTGGTGTACGAGAGTAAAGGAACGGTGCTTCCACTTTATGCCGTTGAAGAAAATGTGGAGCATTCTGATCGGCCCTTCTGCGATTACTGCCGCTGCGTTGGTGAGTGTGAATGAATCGAAATCCCTTTTCTTTGTTTTCTTGCAATCTGGACTGGGGTTTGGGTTTTGTGTGTGTGTTTCTTGATTTTTTTGGTTTTCTTGTTAATGAATGCAGGGTGGAGCCATCATTTCGTGTCGAAAAGGAAGTATCATTTTATAATTCCTATTAATGATGAGTGGGATGATCGTATTGATGAGGGTGTTTTTGATCTCCAAACGCATCTCTTGCACGGTTTGATCCACTGCAACGGGTTCGGGCATTTGATCTGTATAAATGGGATTGAAGGGGGTTCTAAGTTCATATGTGGTAAAGAAATCATGGATCTCTGGGATCGTATTTGTACGACTCTTTCTGTGAGGTAAGTGAAAAATGTGACTAGAATTCTTCTTTTTCATTTTTTAGTTTCTTGAAATTTTTGAGCTGAATGGTTTGAGAAGTGTTTCCAATGAAGTTTACGTTGTTTCTGATTCCGTGACAATATGCATCGGATACTTCTTTAGAAAACTATGATGATTTGTGTGAATTGTTCTACTGGAAATTGATTTACTTCTAATTGAATCTTATCTGATAAGTGGCAGTATTGTATTATTTGGTATCACAACTTCTGATAGGTTTCATAGGTTCCCGTATAGGATGTTTTGGCTGGTGTGTATCCAGTTGACCCGTCTCTGGTTATGTGACATATTCGAAGTAGTATCGGTTCTTGAATTATATTGACTGTATGAGATATTAAACTAGTACATGACAGGTACATTTACACAATGATCAAATTAGGATGAAGGTGCTATGATGAATAGATGTTTGATTTTTATTGATTCATAGATGATAAATGCATATTTGGATCTTTTATATGATGATGCTAATGGTATTCAAGTGTTAGACAAAAATAGAAGTCTGAGTTTGTTTGAATCTTCTGAGATATGTAATGAATACATTCATTACAAATTTTTGCCTGCACTACCTGCCTGAATGTGATGAGATTAGAAAATTACTAGTTGTTCCTTTTTGTAGGAAAATTACAGTTGAAGATCTGTCAAAGAAGCACAAAATGGAACTCCGCTTGCTTTATGGAGTTGCTTATGGGCACTCCTGGTTTGGTAAATGGGGCTACCGATTCTGCCATGGGAGCTTTGGTGTAATGGAGCATAACTATGAAAGGGCATTGGATCTTCTCAGCTCCTTGGAGCTTGATCAAGTAATTGGAGATTTCATTCTCGTAGATAAATGCATTGATATCAAGCAGATTATCCACCATTACAGAAATATGAGTGGCACCAATTTAGTTACAGTTAGAGACATACTCAGATTTATGCTTAGTGTAAAGTCGAGAACTCCAACTATAAGATATCCCACCACAGTTAAATCATGGGCTGGGAAAAAACTTGTCATTTCCACCTCTATCAGAAGATGTTCTTTGAAATTCGCAACAAGAATGCCTCTCAAGACGAGCCCATTTAGAAAGGAAAAACCTACTAAATGCAGAAAATTTTCCAATCTTGTGGCAAAGATGGACAGTAGGTGGCCAGTTAGAAGACTTGAGCATGTTGCAGAAGTCATTGTTGAAGCCTTGAAGGAAAAGAGAGCATCCAACAGTAGTGATAGTAGTGGAATGACCAGGCAGGAGGCCCGTGATGCAGCACGCCTCCACATTGGTGATACAGGATTGATAGATCATGTTCTGAAGGCGATGAATAATGTAATTGTTGGGAACTACATTGTTTGTCGATCAGTGAATAGATCGACTAAAGTGCTGGAGTATACTATTCAAGATTTCAAGGGTGCCAAACAGGTTTGCAACTCAAAAGATCAAGAGCCAATTTGGACATGTGGTATGGGTCCAGGAAGAAGCATTGACAATGATGTTGTCTATCTGTACAAAAATGTGCTGCTGGACTATCCGGAGTCTGAGTCGGTGGAATTCGCTGCTCAAATGATTCTTCACAGCAAGCATTTTGTGAAGGAGTTTCCTTTTAAAGATGAGGATGCTGAGTCACTGAAGTTCATTTGCAGACTAATAAAGAGTTCAGTTGATCTCGATGATGATGTTTCTTATGATTTCAAACCAATGGAGTATGTAGATGTCCCTCTCTATGCTACAATTGGTGATCTAAAGATAGCCGTGCAGAATGCATTCCGTGACACCTACTGTGTGCTGGAGAACCTGCGAGTAACTGAGATATTAGAGCTGGAAGAAATGGAAGATGAGGAAGTTCTGTTTGGCATCGTTCAGTCAGGTATGGAGCTCCGTGTGAAGGGTTGTGGATTGGATCTGGAAAATAAATTGAGATATGAAGGTGGATCTGAGAAATGGACAGTGAAATGCAAGTGTGGGGCGAGAGATGATGATGGGGAAAGAATGCTCGCCTGTGATATCTG
Organism: Perilla frutescens; assembly: GCA_026008535.1. Classification (NCBI taxonomy): domain Eukaryota; kingdom Viridiplantae; phylum Streptophyta; class Magnoliopsida; order Lamiales; family Lamiaceae; genus Perilla; species Perilla frutescens. Next base: position 6,774,287 of record BRKX01000008.1, on the reverse strand, counting down.
TGAGACGTGGCAGCATACACATTGCTGTGGTATTGAAGAAGCTGAAGCAGTGCCAAGATTGTTTGTCTGTGAGACGTGCTGTAGCTCACTAGTAACGGTGCAAAGGCAGTGTGGCTTGACATACAACTATGATTCCTATGACAACGAGGGCTCCTTTACAGCAGACTCCTGCGCATGAGGGTGGTTGTCATTCTGTGACTGGTGTGGAGTTTTATGTACATGTGCAATTGTAGAATCTCTTCCACTGTAAAATCTACAATTTTTTGTAATCACATAAGGTGTAAAGCTGATTTTCTGTCAATAATTTGTGTATCAATTCTTCTACTGTCAGTATGACTGAGATTTTTCTCATATCTTTTGAAGCAAATACTATTGCAAGATTAACTAATAACCAGAATCAGAGTCCTTTGTTAGCAGATCTTCAGTGATTGTTAGCATTTATGATCTGTATCGGAGCATAGAATGCTTCCTCTGCTGTGAATCTTGAAATTTATTTGATGCATTTGAGGTTTATAATATCTTAATAGCATCACAACAGCTAGTTACAGAAAGAGAAAGTATTGCAAACATTTGCAAATTCTGAAATGTGGATTGTTCACAAAGAATTGTAAGAATTGTACAAAATTGTTCTGATTGTATGTGTGTATTGGCTTCTGTATTTTCTGTACAGCACCACTAAGAAAAAACTGAGATCATCTTCTAAATTAGTACAAATTAATTTGGCCTTTTGATATACTTGAATCCCATGGAGGAATCAAAGCAATCCAACTTATCTCTGTACAGATTCATTAGTTTTAATAAATCAGTGACTCTCTCCTTTGTTCCTTCACCACCACTCCCAATTTGCAGCACAACCAACAGCTTCTGAAAAGCCCCAAGCTGCACTGCCTCAACCAAAGCATTCTCATTTTGTCCCAAGCAGAGCTTCCAAAGAGTCGAAATGGAGAAATCTGTCGCTGCATCCGAGACACGTAGAATCTTCTTCACGAGTAATGGGACAGTTAGCGCGTTGCTAAGAGCGCTCTCCCTCCCTTGTTTCCAACTGCAGATGCTCTCCATGACACCTAAAGCCTTCTCACAAGCACTTTTGTCTCCATCAACAAGAACCTCAAGAATCAAAGGAATTAGCCCCATTTGGACAAATCTCAATCCAGTTTCCTCACTCCTTTCTGTTGAAGAGATGATATAGTGAATAACCACCAAGCTTGCCTTGGTTGCTCGAGGGCAAATTGGGACTTTCACAATCTGAAACAGAGCTTCTTCAATGCCTTCAATCCCCATTAGGCCATCCACACACCCTTGATCTGCAGAGACCAGATCTTTCAACACACAAATCGCGTTTTGCCTTGATGAGAGATCATCTTCACTCTTCAAAAACCACGCCATGCAACGTAGAGAAACCGCGGTTTTCAGCTTGGAAACGCCCTCTCGATCGACGGGGAATGCCCACGTCAATGCAGACAAGATCTCCTTGAGCAGACTCACGTTTTCATCGACTGAAAAACGCGCGAACGACTCGAACGAATCCGACAATGCTGAGCCAACCCCGTTCGCCACGATGCATCTCTTGTTAACCTCACTTTCCTTGGCCGAATTCTTGATCTTTGCTAGCAGCTCCAGGCACTTTCTTGCATCTCTATCCATCGTGGCAGCCTCCATTCTCGAGCAAATCTCCGAGACCTCGTACCGACTGATCGGAATCCGAGGCGTCGGAATCCTCTCCACTCCGTGAGACTTGTTCGCCACGCACCAATCTTGGATCATCTTTCTTATGGAGTGATTTGGGATCTGATCAAAATTTCTCAAGACTTGGTTGGTGACGGGGCACGTTACTTTACCGCCGTCGATCCATTTCTCGATGCTCTGGCGATCGTAGGTGATCCCCGTCGACAAAGTGACCGGATCTTTCATCAAATCCAGTGATATCGGACACTTAAAATGACTGGGAATTGTGAGCTCCATATCTTGGTTGAGCAATATCGAGGCCTCGCTCTTCCCAGCGCCGCCCCTCCGCCGCCTCCATGAGAAAGTCATTTTCAAAGATATGTGTAATCTAGATCCAAGAAAAGATGATCAGAGCTAAGAATGTTGTATGAATTTGATGTATGATGAGTTTTGTTTTTTTGATATATTGTTGGTTGATATTGGAAATGTTGGACTATATATATATGTATATATAGGGGTGGGGGTGGTGGTCAAAGGGACATAAGTGGTGGGATTTAGGGGGATAATAATATAGACTAATGCATAACGTAAAATATTCAAAATGATAGGAATAAGAATTGAATATTTGACTTTCCACTCAAAAAAAAAATTAAATAAATTGAATATTTGACCGTTGAAATATTGAATTTTGGACGTCCACTTATTTTGCTAAGCCAAAAAAAGGAGTCGGCTGAGGTTTTGACTTGCTGACCGTGTAACGGGTCAGGGTGGGTAGTCGGTGCTGACCGGAATGCAATTGATGCGGATCCACCGTTGGATTCACAGTTGAATATATCAACGATTCTCATGTCGCCACGTTCTCGACCCTGTTTGGTTGTCCGTGTTTGTATATTATACCTTTATCCCACGCCCATCTGTAAGGACATATTTTTATTTTACCTAATTTAGAAATATTTGATTCCAAGTTATTTAAGAGAATAGTTGTCTGTATTTTATTCTACTGCCCAATTACGATTCTTTGTTTTTGACGAACAATTTTAGATATAGTTTAATGAAAATAAATATTACATCATTTGTGTAGAAATCAACCAAAGGTTATTCGAGTTAAATTTTAATTTTACTATTTTATATTTTTATGAAAGATATTAATCCACTTTAGAGTTGAGATCACCTGTCCCACTCTTTGTGTTTCCCAATCATTTTATTAGTTTCTTTTTGTATTTTTCTTGTTCTTTAATGTAATTTTATAGGTGTTAATTAGGGTCGATTCTACACAATTAGATTTATAATTATTTTTTAATATTTAATTTTAGTTGATGATTGATTATAAATTTGATAGGGAAATAAGAAAGTGGACACAAAAAGTGGAGAAGATGATACCAGTAATTTTTCGATTATATTTTCTAAGAAAATAGTCATTGCATGGTTTATTAAAATGATGTTCTTATAATTAATATTTTCTAAAATAATTATAATTTATAATAATTATATTGTTGAAATTATAAATAAGAAAGTGAACGTAACACAAAAAGTGGAGAAGATGATCTGAGCTGATACTATTTAATCATTGATTGATTGTAGTTTCTAAGAAAATAGTCATAGTTTAAACTTTAATATGGTGTTCTTATGTTGGTAATATTCCATCTTGGTGTTCCAGACGGTTTTTAAATCTCACATGTTTTGGTAGTTTCCTTCTATTTAGAAATCTGCTACAAATATTTTCTACCGTATTAATTAATTATCATTTCCTTAATGTATTTTTCTAATAATTTTGCAACTTAATTCTACCGTAAGATTTATTTGTTTTTAAGATAGGTTGCTCAAAAATTACTTCCCCTAGTTTCTGAATAAATATCATTTTAGATAAATGAACATGTATTAATAAAGTAATCAAATTACCTTATATACCCTTATGTAAATACATTAATTAAATGGGTCAAACATGGATGTTATAATGCTTTAAATGAGGACGAATGTGAGAAAAAATGTGAATTTTTTACATCGATAATATAGAATGACACTCTCTGTGAAACAAAATTAAAACTCCAGAATGACACTTATTCAAAAATGAATTGAGTATTATATTCAAAATTAAGGTATTGTTGTTGCTTCATTATTATTTAAATTAACAATATCTTAGGCTCTAATTCAGTTGAGTAGTAGTAATAGCATATATTGATAATTCGATGTATGCATACCTTTATCACACAATAATTAATTTATATAATGTAGTGATATGAACTATAGCTACTTGCCTACTTATATTGACTATGTATACAAATGTTTCATATATTTAATTTATAAAATAAAGTAACTGTTCATGTTTGTCTTCCTAAAAATAAAACTTATGGTGCTTGGTACATACATAATAACCGTACATATAAATTCCTAGGTGATTTTAACTATTAGTCTCTAAGTTCAATACACCTTGGTTAAAATTGTACAGATCTAATTCCGACTCATCATATCATACCATATATGAGATTTTGTTGGCATTGTCATACTATAATCAAATCATAATTAATATTTATTGATAAAAATTTAAAATTTAAAAAATTGTAGACCATAATTATGGAATACATAACCCCGATAATAAGTTATTAATTAGAAAAATAAAAATTAAATAGTAAAAAATAATTATAAATCATAATTTGATTGAATAAACTCAAATTAATAATTATAAAATTAAACTAAAACCACACAAAATAAAATAAAAATTAATAAATTTAAAGTGAAACATCAAGTGAAATAGAAAAGGTAGACTAGAGGATCTCAAGTATTATTTTCCGAAATTTTTGTACATTTCTCGTTTTTTCATTAATCAGAATTATGGGCATTGTATATTTTTGTATGTTACATTATAACATCATATTAAGTATTATTTGTCAATTTATAATCTACGTTTCGTGTAGATAAATTTTGTATATTTATAATCTCAAATTCAATTTCGGAAGAAAGAGATATTAATTATTAAAATTGACATCTTAATATGGAAGAGTGACGTGGATGACTGAAGTGATACGGGCAAGCCGAACCAGTGCGTCGGATAAGATTTATTCTCGAAGCATTGGCTTGAACCAATGGCTCCAAGTCTCCAACCAAGGCGTTCGTTCAACTTAGGTGGTTAAATTGCGAACCATTGTCTACAATGGTTGTGTCCGTTCAGCTGCAATGGTTCAAATGTGAAATAACGTCTTGATCCATTGCTTCCATTCACTTAAGGAGTGTCAAAACCATTGCATCCATTCGATCTAGAACCATTGGATTGTGTGGATTGATCAACCAACACAATCAAATGGCCTAGATTGATCCGGATCGAAACAATGCCACCGTTTCGTAAGGAGACATCATAACTCTTCGAATATTATAAATAGAACCCCCTGTATTTCATTTCCTCCACTCGAAAATCCAAAGCTTTTCTATACTTCTCTTCTTACCTAGTAACCGATTGAAAGTCTCAATTATTATTTTGTTTATCGTAACTTCGTTTTTGTAAGTGCAATAAAATGTCGTTGAAAAATCATTGTATCTTGGAGACAATTGCTAAAATTCATTTGCATTAATATTGCGGGGAAATTTCGTCTTGTGGAAAGAGAGTGTAACTCTCGCCTCGACTTATAACCCACTCGTTATTTTGTCCGATTATTTTCAAAGAAAAATTCATAATCTACCCAACAATTGCAAGATGAAATTCGTGATTATTCTTTAAATATGGCTACTCCAGTTGCACCTGTTCAAGGCGAAAGGCCGGTAAAATTCACCGGTGAGGATTTCAAAAGATGGCAGCAAAAGATGTTGTTCTACCTCACTACCATGGGCCTCGTTCGTTTCCTCAAAGAAGATGCACCAATTGTTCAGGAAACCGATAATGATACTCAACGACGAACTGCACTTGATACGTGGCACCATAGTGAGTTTCTTTATCGTAATTACATTATAAATGCTTTAGACGACTCTGTCTACTCCGTCTATTCTGAATGTAGTAGTGCAAAGGCACTGTGGGAATCACTTGATAAAAATAGTAGACGAACGGTTCTGGATCAAGTTTGTGAACTACAATTATTCTTGCATGACATTTATGCCGAAGGGATGCACCTAAGTGAATCTTTCCAAGTGGTTGCACTTATTGAAAAGCTACCACCATTGTGAAAAGAATTTAAGAACTATCTCAAGCACAAATGAAAACAGATGGACTTGAAGATCTTATTGTGAGATTAAAGATTGAGGAAGATAACCGAAAATCTGATGTTAATAATAATAAACCTACCTTTGAGGTAAAGACAAATCTTGCTGAGCTAATTACTAGTAAGAAATAAATGCTTGTTAGCAAGAAGTCGTACAAAGGGAAGATGAATCCTACTAAGAGATTCAAAGGCAACTACTTCAACTGCGACAAACCCGATCACATTGCAAAATATTGTCAAGCTCTCAAAAATAAAGGAGGGAACGAAAATGGAGGCAAATCTACCTACTACTAAGACTTCTGTTAATTTTGAGTCTACAGTTAGCTAAAAATCTAGGAGAACCCGTATCTCAACTTAAATATGAAAAAATCATTGGAAGTCTAATGTATTATACATGTATAATTACGCTCTTCCCTATCCAAATTAAAACTTAAAATTATATCGTCCATAACACATATATATGAGAAGGTCAGAGTCGGCCCTAATATTTTGGTAGCCTATGGCAAAACAAAAATAAAGGGCCCTAATTTTTTATTTGGTCAAGAGCATCTTGAATTTTTTAGGATTAATTGCCTTAAAATACACACTTTTGGGTGTTTTTGATTTTTTACACATTTTAAAAAATGTAGTTTTAATAATTTGAACTTAGCCCTTGTTTGGTTTTTCACATGATTTTCAAATTCCGGCAAGTTAAATCTAACGTGGCAGCCGGAGACTGCCACGTGTACATCTACGCAGACACCAACTTGCCTTAAAATACATGAACTTTGGGTTGATTTTTTTTTCACATGAATTAAAAAAAAACTAATTTTAGATTTTTTTTTTTTTAAAAAAATTTCTTGTAATGTGGCAACGTGATATAAATACTTCACTTTATATTTTTCAAAATTAATTTTCAAACAAGATATAAATTTTAATCAACATCATTTGATAGTTGTGATTTTTTTTTATCTTATGTAATTCATTTAATATGCACAAAAATCATTCTATGACTTTAGTGTGTATGTGATGTGTACATTATGACATTTGGAAAAATTAGAGCGGTTACATATTTATATTATTAATAGGTTTAAAGAATGATAAAATAGATGAATTAAGAATTTGTTCAACAATTAATATTAATAGAAATGTTCAATTATAAAATTATTTGAGATTATCTAACATATAAAAGATGCTAGTAAACATATATGAAAAACTAATATGTAGTTCTACGTGATCAATTTATTTGTAAACTTAATTGATTGATTGTGTAATATTATTCATCAACATATACGATATGTCATAAACCATTATTCATGACTTGATGATTGTTGTATTTGAATTTCAATTATTTATACCGTTACACTAGTTTAAGTCATATTTTTATAATTTTTTTTTCAAATAGAGAACTAGAAAGGTCTGATAGCTATTTTATTTTATTTTATTTTTTCGAACCTAAATTTTATATACTGCATGAACTAAGAAAATTGAAAATATTTCACAATGTCTACTACAACAACTCTATAGTAATAATTGATGAATTTTCTATATTACACAAAAAAGCAAAAAAAAAAATGATATTTTTTAATTCATGTGAAAAAACAAAATCAGTTCAAAGTTTGTGTATTTTAAGGCAGTTTGGTATCCACGTAGATGTACACGTGGCATCTCCGACTACCACATCAGATTCAATTGGTCGGAATTCGAAAATCATGTGAAAAAGCAAACAATGGCTAAGTTCATGTTATTAAAACTACATTTTTTAAAGGGTTAATTGCTAAAAAATTCACCACCTTTGAACGAATTTGCAATTTAAACATCACTTTTAAAACGTTGCAATAATAACCTAACCTTTTAATTTGTAGCAAAATAGACATATCAAAAAAATTACAACGACTAGAAAATCGACGTTGTACAATAAGAACTCTCTTATTTAACACTCCAAACCTGAATTAATATGAATACGTCGAAAAATATTGTTAGATCCCAAATCTGATCATCGAAAAAAAATTGAGGGTGTTGAATTTGCTGCAAATCAAAAGATTTCGGTTATTATTGCAACGTTTTAAAAGTGGTGTTTAAATTGCAATTTCGTTCAAAGGTCATGATTTTTTTGACAATTAACCCTTTTTTAAAATGTGTGAAAAACTAAAAAAGCCCTAAAATTTATATGTATTTTAAGGCAATTTATCTAATTTTGTTCACTATTGTCCTTATAATGCTAAGTCTTGAAAGAAAAAAATACAATCACTACCTACTACTGTATAAACATACACAAAATATTGAATCATCTCTAAGCTTTAATCATTTCATAACTTCTTTTTCCTTTTTCTTTTTTCGATGTAGATATTTCTAACGGTTCATTTTTCAATGTTTTCACTACATATTCAAGTTTAAATTTAAAGCAAACAACAGTAAGTAAAGAAATTTAATATTGAAATTTATGAATCAAAAAAAAAAATTGAAATTTAGAGTAATAAATCCCGATTGTTGATTTATCCAAATTCCAAATCCAATCGATTGTTGTATTAAAAAGAATAAAAAATTACATGGCAATTAATTAATCTCAAATTCTCAATTAAAAAAAAAAAACCTTATGGCTACGACAATCCAGCTCAATTCTCAAATGATAACTTTTAGGCTTTTAACCTTCATAACAATTCAATACGGTAACTCGGCAAGTTTGGTAACTGCAACAACACCAAAAATAACTACTTCTTTTTTTCGAATTTTCTATACTTTTTCCTTTTTTTTTTTGTTTATTTTTCGACAAGTTTTCAATACTGAAATACCAGGTAATATATATATATATATATATATAGAGAGAGAGAGAGAGAGAGAGAAGCCTAGGGAAGAGGGAGGGAGCCAGAGAGACTGAGGAGAGGCAACAACAGAAGATTGAAGAGCGGTATTTTTTTTCGCCCCAGGTATAATAATTTTTCTTTTTTTTTGGGCCTCTAAGATTTGGGGGCTCATGGGAAACAGCCCACCCAGACATCCCTTTGGGCCGCCCCTGACCGCATAAAGGATCTCTATTTGATCCATGCAGTCTTTTTTTTTTATTTTTCTTTTCAGTGGTGTGACTGACCTCTCTCATCCCCTTTCTTCTGCCCTTCCCTTCACCCTGCTCCTTAACTTTTCTTTTTAGTCTTTTTTTCTTTTCTTTTTAGTTTTTTTTTACTTTTCAATTTTTTTCATTTTTTACAAATATATATTTAATTTTTTTGAATTAATTTAATTTTTTAACTATTGTCTCGCGCAGTGCACGAACCCACGTGTTAGTATCAGAAGAGTGCACTACACTAGATAATTAATTTTTTTGAAATAAATATATTCCGAGAAATAGAATTAGTGAACTATAAAATTAAATTGAATTCATTTAATTTTTTGAATGTATTTAATTTTTTTATCAGACATCTCACGCAGTGTACTCATCCGATGCTAACATGTGAACTCGTGTACTGCACTCGATAATTAATTTTTTTAAAATAAATTTATATCCTAAAATGGAATTAGTGATCATAAAATTAAATTGAATTAATTTAATTTTTTTATTCGACGTCTCGCGCAGTGCACTCATCCAACGCTAATACGTTGGTTCGTGTGCACAATGCACTTGTCCGATGCTAACGCATGGGCTTGTGCACGATAATTTTTTTTATAAACAAATATATATCCTACAATGAAATTAGTGAACACTAAAATTTAATTGAATTAATTAAATTTTTTGAATTAAATTAATTTTTTTGTCCGACATCTTGCACAGTGCACTCGCCCGACTCTAATGTATGAGCTCATATACTGCGCTCGATAATTAATTAGGTTGAAATAGATGATTTTGGAAAACAAATAAAAAATAATTAAAATAAAACTGAAAAAAAAGAGAGAAAAATCTGGGGGAGGGGGGACTAGGGAAGCAGCTTGCCTGCGGGCTGAAATTAGGGATGCGTCTGGGTGGGTATTGGATTATTTTGGATGGATTTGAGTCCTATTTCATTAAAAGATCTTATACAATTTTTTGTCGATATGTGTATTTATATTGTCGAAATAAATAAAATAAAATATATAAATGGGTTGGGCGAAGTTGGACGGACCACAATCAGAATTGTGTATGTGTAGTAGTGGTTCAATTGACAGCTAGCTGATGTAAGGCTAGCTGGAGAATTTTGGGAAACAATTTGTAATGTGAACCATTAAGCGACAACACTACTCACATTCACATGTTGTTTTCCAACCCTAAAGCAACTTATCTTTAAAGTAAATGAATTAAAACACCCTATTTCTCAATCACGTGCATGTAAGCTCTCTCTCTCTAAATAAATAGGAAATATATATTCTTACAAATTAATGGACTGTTCTTTTTTTTTTTTTTAGGAATGGGCTGTTCGTTTTGATTGAAAAACAAATCTCTGTCGGACCTTTTTCAAGGCTAGCTAGTAAATACATATTCAGATCAATCCCAATCGCCAATTGAGAATAATCGATATCTTTGCAAAATATGAATCAGCAAAAAATTAGAATTTTTGAGTGCTCTACAGAGTACTTCTGAATCTTCAACACTTCAAAATGTAAACTTCACATACAGACATAGTAATTAAACAAAAAATTAATAGTAAAAATAAAAAAATAAAAAAAAATCCACAAAACGCGACAGATATAACTAAGTTACACTTGAGGGAGGAGCACAGAATGAACATGTAAAATTAGTCCTTAACAAATGCCATCTTTGTCGTCGTTTCACCTGCCATCAGATGAATTGAATGACTCAGCAAATCCATACGGCCGCGTGGGGATGCTGGTCTGAGTGTTGTCTAAGCTTGGGAGATAGGACGAAGAAGACGAGTCCATGTGACTTCTACCTTCAAATGCCTGCCACTTCTTAAGTGCTTGAGGCAACGACATTTCAAGATCAATGCCATATATGTCCTCAGAGCTTTGATCAGTTGGTTTCCAAAGCTCGACCAGAGAAGAGAGCACGTTCACAGCGTGGCCCATGTCAGGCCTTTGATATGGCTCCCTAGCGCAGCAGTGGCCAGCCAGCTCAGCAACGGTGCTAATATTGGCTAGAGTCTCTTCATCAAGGTCAATAGTGGGATCAATGGCCTTACGGAATGTCTCCTTATTGAGGTGCATTCTCCGGAACCATGTTACAAGGTGCATGCTCTCTTCTGGCTGGCTCTCATCGAGTGCCTTTCTTCCTGTTATCAGCTCCATCAAGATGACACCAAAACTGAAAACGTCGACTTTGGTAGTCACTCTCCCCGTCACTGTCACGCACATAACAAAAAAATGGTTCATGTTAGGCTATCAGCATTTATAAATGGAAAGCAAGCAATCAACATTTTTTGACAACTTTTCAGATTGAACTGTAAAGTGTGTTGGGAGATCAACAACTTTATCATATCACTGTAGAAAGAGCATTATATTGTAATCAAGTATAACTACTATATATGTATTATGTAAGATAATGTAAGTCAAAGATGAAAGCAGTTTAGATTTAACAAAAAATGCTCTCATAAAGTCCACTTGAGCGCTGATTAGGGCCACAATTATTATAAAAAGCAATTCTTTCACATGCTGCAATATCAGATTGACATTAGATGTTCAGTCACTTTTAAACAAATATATCTTCAGATCAATCAGAAAATTGTAGGGACACAAATGAATGAGCATCATTGTGGTTGAGGAAATAGTTACCTGCATATTCGGGTGCCAGGTACCCGAATGTCCCAGCTATTCTTGTTTCAATGGAGCCTTTCCCTTCTGGAGCAAGTCGTACAAGACCAAAATCCGCAACCTTGGCCCTCATATCATCCCCGAGTAGAATATTGGAAGGCTTAAGGTCCCTGTGTATAAAGCTTTGGTGGGCTAATCCGTGGAGGTATTCTACACCCCTAGCAACATCTAAGGCAATCGTCAACCTTCTCTTCCATTCCAATGGTTGAAAGCCTTCCTCAGCCCAGTTGAAAAGATGCTCGCTTAGAGTCCCTTGGGGCATGTACTCGTATACAAGAAGCTTTTCATTTCCATCGAGACAGTAACCAAGAAGAGCAACTAGATGTCTATGTCGAACCTTGGTCAAAACAGCAATCTCAGACTTAAACTCACCAATTCCTTTCCCAGCAATGACTCCACACTCCATTCTTTTCACTGCAATCTTTGTTCCATCATGCAGTTCACCTTTATAGACCGTGCCAAAACCTCCACGACCCAGTATGTTTTCTTCACTAAAATTATTAGTCACAGTTTTTAGGACTTGAATAGAAATCACCATGTTTCCTGCTTCCACCATTTGAATGTCGTTCGTCTCCCTGGCAGAAACAGTATGAGTTTCACTAATAGCACCAACACTCACGCTTGATCCTGCGACAGTGATCTTCACACTTTCATTGTCTGATCCAGAATGGCGAGGATGAACTACCATTGCATTCGGACTTTGAACTCTACTAAAACGCTTCTGTTTGCTCTTGTACAAACAGAAAGCTGCCACCCCGATCAAACAAAGTACAAATACACCACCAATTACAGAAAACACCACGACTCCAACTATACTCCTCGACTTCCCATTACTCTTTTGTGGATCAGTTCCCGAGCCAGGTCCACCTGTACCTGTAGAAGATGAGCCTGTGGAGTTTGAATCAACTTTATCTTTCCCAATATCAGGATTTCCACTGGTTTTAACATTCATATTACTTCTGAACATGGGAACTTTCCCATAAAGGTGGTTGTTAGACACATCCAACTCTGCAAGCGCGGGTAGAGTCGCGAGCTCCTCAGGTATGGTGCCAGTAAGATTATTGTTGGCAAGAACCAACCTCTGCAGAGACTTAAGTGAAGCAAAATCAGAAGAAATGGTGCCTGTGAGGCCCATGTTATCAAAGTTAACAATGGTTATGTTCCCTTTGTTGCAATTGATACCAAACCAATCAGCACATGGATCATTCCCATTCCAATTCTCAGAAAACTTTCTAGGGTAATCCATCAACTTCACAATTGAAAGCAATGTATCAACTCTAGGATCACAATCACCAGGCTGTGGCAAGCAAAAGCTATTCGTACCCGCGGTCATATCAACAGAAACAGAATCCTTAAACTTAGGCATTGGCCCTTGAAACATGTTATTTGTCAAATTAACAACTTTTAAGGATTCAAGATTCACCAAAGACACAGGAACAAGCCCTGTGAACGAATTGTCCCTCAAACTCAATGCCTCCAAGTTCTTCAACCCTGTAAAATCAGGCAATGGACCTGAAAATCCATTTCCATGCAACCAAGCCTCCTTCAAGAATGTCATATTTTGTATAACGTCAATTCCACCACTCAGTTTCTGCCCATTCAGCCACAGAGACTCAATCAAAGACCCAGAAAACGACATCGGTATCTCTCCCTCCAAATTATTAAGAGCCAAATGCAAATTAGTCAAGCTAGGAGACTCATCAGGGCCAAAAAAAGATGGGATCTTCCCACTAATATTGGCAGAATTAGCCGAGAAATTCTGAAGACTGGACGCATTTCTAAGGCTATCAGGAATTTCCCAGGCGGAAAACGGGTTGTTATCAATCTCAACAGATTGCAAAGACGACATGCCCACAAAGAAATCAGAAGGAATTGATGTGAAGTGATTGTTGCTGAGCATTAAAACTAGCAACGAGCTCAATCCTTGCAAACTTGGTAAAGGGCCAGAAATATTGTTCCATTGCAGCTCTAAACGCTGAAGTTGCGTGAGAGAAGAGAGTTCTGGAGGGAGTGTACCTGCAAGATTTTGGTGCCCGATTTGAATCCGGGTCACCCGGTTCTCGAAGCAGAAGACACGGGCCCACTTACACGGATCCGGGTCGGACCACTCCGGCGGGTTTAGGTTTTTCTTGAGCGCAAACATGGCTGCAGCATCATCTGAGTTGGTCTGTGAGTTTGCTAGCAGAAATGTGGATAACAGCAACAACCCATGTAAGAAAGATTCTAAAGATTGAATCTTTAGCCCAGAACTGGGCTTCATTTCAAAGAAATTTGCAGAAACACAAAGGACGTTTTTTCAGGATTGTTGGAGACTTTCTTTGTCAATGGCGAAAGATGAAGAAAAGGGGGGAGCTCTTTTTTGGAGAGAGAGGGGTATGCCTGAGCAGATTTAGCAAAGTAGGCTAGAAATTGTTGTGGTAGGTTTAGTTGAGGACCATTGGATTCGAAAAGGGACGAAAACTGAAGTGTAAAGCAAATGCATAAAAATTCAATTGTGAACCGTAGGGGGGGGGGGAGAGAGAGAGAGACAGAGAGCATAGAGAGAGGAGCTGGAGCACATGCAGAGGTGTCCCCACTATTTTGTGAAAAAAGGGTGACAGTCTTTAAAAGCTGTATAATAAGTGGATGATTCTTTGGAACATGGGCCAAACGCCACACCAGCCATGAGCCCTCACCCCTCACTTTGTGTGTTTCTGCTTCCTTCTTTTAGAGAGAGAAAGAGAGAGACTGTGTCAGTGCGTATAATAAGTCTTAGTTATAAAATGGTCTTAAATTAGTTGTTTCTGTAAAGATACGTAACTGGAATATATAAAACTGGCATAAAAATTGTTCAAAGAAGCAAAAGCTCGTCAAAGTATTTATATTTAGCAAACATGGGGCAACGCCAACTTGGAAATCACAATTTATGTGCCCCCCATGCTGTACTAGCTACTTATTGCATTTATCGAAATATATATATATATGTGTGTGTGTAGTGTGTCGCACATTAATGTAATGAGTTTAATTATCTTGTATAAATTACTTTATATTTATATGGTTATTCTTTATTTATGTGGTGATTACCAATTTAATTTATGTACTCATAGATAACGTAACAATACTACATAAATTGTTATGCATACATACATTAATCACAAAATTGATTATTTTAGTTAAGATGTGCTCTCTTTGTTTCAAATTAAAAATCATTTATGTTTAGCTTGCTTCCTATATTGGATGTTTCCTTTGCCTGTTTTTTGTTATAAAACATAATTAATTGTTGATTATAAGTATTGTAAGTATGCTCGTAGCTAATAAATCAGCATCTCATCTCCATATATATCCTAATAATTTAAATTCAATCAATGTCGAGCCAAGTTTGTCAGAAGAAGTGCATATTAAAATTAACGTGGTATGTAAATCAATAAACTTAACTATTTTTAGGCACTTCCATTATCCACTCATGAATATGTAATTCTGCACATTCGAATATTGTCTGCAACACGATAAATAATAAATAATTAATGTATATATTGGAATTCTTCGTAAAACATTTTTTGGAGAAATAAAGTAAACTCTAAAAAAATTGAAATTCACTTACGTGATAACACAAAAATGTTAAGAGCGGTATTTACAATATGTTGTCGACCATCAATAATTCATTATCATATTTGCAATATTAATAGTGAAGACTGAGGTTCTGTATGTATATTTGCAATAGTGGGACTATATATAGTAACTAGTATTTCTCTTGTACGTACGTTATACGAACACTACAAAAAAATCACTGATTACCGACGAACTTGCTGACGGAAAAAATTCGGGTCGTAATTACCGACGGACTTGCGACAGATCAGTCCGTCGCTAAACGTAACGACGGAATACAGACGGATCAGACGTCGTTAACTATAACGACGTCCCACTTCCGTCGTTAATATTAGGATTTTCGAATAATTTAAATTCTGGGAATATTAACGACGGACGAATCCGTCGTTAATAGTATGAATTTTGAATTATTTAAATTCGGGAGAATTTAACGACGGACGTGTCCGTCGTTAATATTATGAATTTTAAATTATTTAAATTTGAAAAAATGTAACGACGGACGTGTCCGTCGTTAATATTATGAATTTTAGATTATTTAAATTCGGGAAAATTTAACGACGGAAGTGTCCGTCGTTAATAATATGAATTTTAAATTATTTAAATTCGGAAAATTTTAACGACGGACGTGTCCATCGTTAATATTATGAATTTTAAATTATTTAAATTCGGAAAAATGTAACGACGGACGTGTCCGTCGTTACATTTTTCTGCATTTATTTTTAAAAAAATTAAATATTAACGACGGACACGTCCGTTGTTATCCGTCGGTAAAAAACGATTAAACAGAGTCTGAATCGCTGAAATTTCATTCACTCATCTGCCCTAATTTCCCAACCCCCCTCTACCCGGCGGACGGTGAATCGGCGAAGGCGGCAGACGGCGGTGACTGGCACGGTGAACGGCGGCGGAGGAGCAGGCGGCGGCGGCGGTGGCGCAAGGTAATCTCTCCCTCTCGTCTCTCTCTCCCTCTGCATCTCTCTCTCACTCTAAATCTCTCTCCCTCTCGTCTCTCTCTCCCTCTGCATCTCTCTCTCACTCTGAATCTCTCTCTCTCTCTCTCTCTCTAGGCATAAATGGTGGTAAGCTGTTTGATCCTAGCTTCCTTTGGTTAATGTACATTGATATATTATATGTATGTATGTTCGATGTGTATATATTTGGAGGAATAAGTTTAAATATCTCATATGAATATTGACATTGGAATTCTGTCGCACACTTGCACTTTAATTTTGAATTCAACTAATCATTTGATAGTTGGAGCGCATAAATTTGTTTATAGTTTTGATTAGTTTTTTCATTAGTTGATGTAATTTCCAATGATATCAATTTCTATGATTTACATCAAAAAATAACTAAAATGCCAAAGTTTATTGAAGTTGGGTTATTTCAAAAAAGTAATTGAAGGTTGGATACAGTATGTAATTTACCCAAAAAGTATTAACATTGAATACTGCGGCTAAACTAGAATAAATGGAAATGCCAGCCAGAGGCAAACGGAGATTTTCATAAAGTTTGGGGCTCATTTGTGCAAAACAATATAAAGTACAAAATTTGGACGAAGGGTTTTTTTAAAAAAAATCTTCACCGTCAACTCATGCATATGTATTGATCTTATCATGAAATACAAAATGAGACGAGATTAATTAGTGGGTTTACACTCCTATTTTTTCCTATTTAAAGTTACCAATGTTTACTTGTGTTGTATGATTGTATCTTTCATGGATAGGTTCACTTTTCATAATGAGACTTAATTGTTTATGCTTGGTTGATTATTTAGATTTTAAATTAATAATTTGTTAATATTTTTGTGTAGGTTTACTATAAGAATTCTTCGCTTTACACTGATATATACGAGGTTAGTTAGTAGCCTTACAATTAAATAAGCTAAGTATGTAATTTTGTTAAAGTTATTTTGTCAATTTATGCTAAGTATGTTATTTAGGCTAAGTATGTTATTTATGCAATTATCATGCTAAGTATGATATTTATGCATTTATATGTCAATTAATTATGTTAATTTTTTTTTGGGCAATTTAGGCTAATTAACCTTGTTATATATGCAATTATCATGCTAAGTATGATATTTATGCATTTATATGTCAATTAATTTTGTTAATTTTTTTGGGCAATTTAGGCTAATTAAGGTTGTTATTATTTAGGCAATTATCATGCTAAGTATGTTATTTATGCATTTATATGTCAATTAATTATGCTATTTTTTTTGGGGGCAATTTAGGCTAATTAAGCTTGTTATTTAGGCAATTATCATGTTAAGTATGTTATTTATGCATTTATATGTCAATTAATTATGTTAAATTTATTTGGCAAATTTAGGCTAATTAAGCTTGTTATCTAGGCAATTATCATGCTAAGTATGTTATTTATGCATTTATATGTCAATTAATTATGTTAAATGGGATGAGGGCCCCTGGATCCCTCTTTATTGAATTGTTGGTTTTTGTTTGGGATGAGGGCCCCTGGATCCCTCTTTATTCCCTGGATCCCTCTTTATTGAATTGTTGGTTTCTGTTTGGGATGAGGGCCCCTGGATCCCTCTTTATTGAATTGTTGGTTTCTGTTGGTATTGTTGTTTTGAATCGATTAGAAGAACATAGATCAATTAGCGTAGAGTCGAGAACTTGGGACTAGGAAATTCACAGAGGTGCTGCCGATTTTTTTTAAAAAATTAGCGCTATTTTTTAATGAATTATTTTTATATTTCATTGAACGATAATCAGTGTGGATTTTACGATCAAAATTTTTAGAAATTGACCTTCTACAATGAGTCTAGATCGTGAATGGATGTACCGGCGATACCTTCAGAATGGTACTTTGAATCCGGACTTCCTTAATGGACTAAACGCTTTCATCGAGTTTTCCTGCAATCAACCGTCCTTCATGAGTGTAGACAAGATTAAGTGTCCATGTCGTAAGTGTAAGAACATTCCATTCCAAACGCCGTCTACCGTTAGACTACACGTGGTAAAGAAAGGATTTGTGCACAATTATCGTGTATGGATTTATCAAGGCGAACAACAGGTGCATCCGGACACGGATCAGAATTTGGGTGGTCAGGATGGAGTGAATACATACCAGAACATGGTAATGGATGCTGCTGGTCCGCATATCAACATCAATGTCGATGATCATACCGAGGAGGCCCCAAATCCAAAAGCGCAACGATTTTATGACATGTTGAGGGCCGCAGACAAAGAATTGTGGCCGGGTTGTTAGAACCATTCTCAATTGTCACTCGTTGCTCGTCTGCTGAACATGAAATCTGAGAATAACATGTCAGAGAGATGTTTTGATCAGCTAACTCAATTAATGAAAGAGATTTTTCCTGAGAACAATTTGGTAACTGATGATTTCTACACCACAAAGAAATTACTACGGGGTATGGGGCTACCTGTTGAGAAGATCGATTGTTGTTTCAACAACTGTATGATCTATTGGGCTGCTGATAGTGAATTGACTGAATGCAAATTCTGTGGTCATCCCCGTTTCAAGGAAACGAGTCGCCGTTCGCAAAAAAGACAGAAGACCACTGTTGCACACAAGAAGATGTATTATTTTCCACTCACTCCGAGGTTACAGAGGATGTATGCATCTAATGCAACAGCAAAGGATATGCGGTGGCATGCATCATCTGTTGATGATGGAGTAATGCGACATCCAGCAGACTCTCCTGCATGGAAACATCTGAACACAATTTTTCCTCAATTTGCTTCTGAAGCACGTAACGTTAGGTTGGGTCTATCTACTGATGGGTTCCAACCATTTGGGCAATCAGGACAACAGTATTCTTCGTGGCCTGTCATCATTACACCGTATAATTTACCCCCATGGATGTGTATGAAAGAGCAGTACATGTTCCTAACTGTATTTGTGCTAGGGCCACGTAATTCGAAAGAGAAGTTGGATGTATTTCTACAACCTTTGATATCTGAATTGATTCAATTATGGGAGGTTGGTGTGCCTACATATGATGTTTCATTGAAACAGAATTTTCAGATGCGAGCAGCATTGATATGGACAATTAGTGATTTTCCCGCTTACTCCATGTTATCTGGTTGGAGCACTGCTGGAAGATTGGCATGTCCACACTGTATGGAGTCTACTGACGCCTTCACCTTATCATGCAGTGGTAAACAATCATGGTTTGATAACCATCGTAAATTCTTGCCTGCAAACCACCCTTTCCGAAAGAATAAAAAAGCATTCTTAAAAAACAAAATGGTGAATGGAGGACCTCCAGAGATGAGATCGGGACACGAAATTCTGGCTCGCATTGAAGCATTAGGTCTTCAAAAAGTCACAGAGAATAATGATAATGTGACAATTTCCAAAGGTTGTGGGTGGAAAAAGAAAAGTATTTTTTGGGATCTTCCATACTGGAGCTCACTGTTGATTCGTCATAATCTGGATGTCATGCACATTGAAAAGAATGTGTTTGATAATCTATTCAATACTGTGTTGAATGTGCAATGGATGACAAAAGATACCTCCAAATCTAGAGAAGAGTTGAATATGTATTGTTCAAGACCAGAGCTAAAACGGAACGAGTCCACAGGTAATTATCCAAAGGCTTGTTATACGTTGGACAAGAAAGAGAAGAACATCTTATTTGAATGGGTTCGAGAGTTGAAATTTCCAGATGGGTACGTGTCCAACATGAGCAGATGCGTGGATATGAGAAAATTAAAAATGTTTGGCATGAAAAGCCATGACTGCCACGTGTTCATGCAACGTCTTATCCCGATTGCATTTGCTGAACTTCTTCCTTCCAATGTTTGGAAGGCAATCACAGAATTGAGTTTATTCTTTAAGGATTTGACAGCCAGAAGTATCACTGTTGATGATGTGTGTCGGTTGCATGAAAGTATTCCAATCATATTGTGTAAACTTGAACGCATTTTTCCACCAAGTTTCTTTGACTCAATGGAGCATCTACATGTCCACTTGGCTGATGAAGCCAGACTTGCTGGGCCGGTACAGTATCGATGGATGTATCCATTTGAACGGTACTTGAGGAAGTTGAAAAACAACGTCCGAAACAAAGCGAGAGTTGAGGGCTCTATCTGCAATGATTACTTGGTGGAAGAAGCTTCGACCTTTTGTTCGTATTATTTTGAAGATTTTGTAAAAACGAGACATAGAAACATGCCTCGTAATTATGAAGGTCTTGGAGACGCACAAGATGACAGTGCAACAAATCTGTCGATTTTTAAGCAGCACGATCGACCATCTGGAAGAATGTCAAAAAGATATTGGACAGAGAACGAGTATGCTGCAGCACAGATTTACGTGTTGCTTAATTGTCCAGAAGTTGAACCGTACACAACGTAAGCATGTGAACTGTTTAAAATGTGTTATTGTTTTTCCACCAAATTCTAATCCATGCTTAATTTTTTGAAGTGTGTTTGTTGACCAATTGAAAGTATCGTGCCCGAATATCTCAATGGAAGATATTGAAAAACGAATGGATAAAGAATTTGCGAGCTGGTTCGCCAAATATGTAAGTATATGATATCCGAAAACCTTAATGTAAGTATACCTAAGCAAACTGTAATATAATATAAAGTTTTCCATTGTAACAGGCACAAGATCCAACTAATAATGTCAACAAGATCATGCGTGATCTTTCAAGTGGGCCTTCTCGTTCCGTTAATGTCTACCATGTGTACTTTATTAACGGATATAAATTTCACACAATTGCCCACGGCTCCCAGCGAGCTACAATGAATAGTGGAGTCTGCATTAAAGGGACACACACTAAATATTACGGGCGATTGATGGAGGTGATTGAGTTGGAATACACTAGTCTGCCTATTAAGAAGACAATGTTGTTTAAATGTGAGTGGTTTGATACATCAACACAAGGAACAAATGTGCATCATGACTACAAAATGGTTTCTATAAATCATAAGCGTAAGTATTCAGGATCTGATCCATTTGTGCTTGCTACACAAGCAATCCAAGTGTGTTACTGTGAATACCCAAGTTTAAATCGCTCTCGAAGTGATTGGTGGGCAGTTTGCAAAATAAAGGCTCGTACTAATGTTGAAGTACCATCAAAGGATGATAATACAATCATAACCTCAGCCTTTCAAGAGGATGAAGTTGATGGTTTGAATACCCTCACAATAAATGACGATCCTATACCAAATCATCCAGATGATGGGGTAATAGATATTCAAGAAGAAGAAGATGATGAAGAAGATATAGAACCAGAGATCGATTTATCAGATGACAGCATCAGTGATGATGATGAAATAGATGATTAGTGTGGTTGGTCTTATTTGATATATAGATGTTTTCTTATTCAAATACTTAGTACCGTTGAAATTTGCTAACTTCATAAACTAATGTCGATATGATTTTGCAGATGCAGGGAGGCGGTAGTACTTCAGCTGGAGGTTCATCATCGTCCTCTGTAGACCTGAGCGGTCCAGTTGGCCATATCTCACTGGCCGGATCGTCACAGCCCGATGTTGATGCGCTGGGTCGTCGTCGTTGTTGGCTTCAGGATGGGTATGATTTCTTTAGATAGTGGAATATTTTTTTTACAGATTATTATTTATATTATTCTAATATATTCTAATATCTTTATTATTTTGTACATTTGGAAGCGAGTTGATGCCGAGTTATCCCACCTCAGCCACCATCACATCCAGCTTCAAGAAGTATTTGCATCCGGGAGGCTACACCTGGAAGATGGTGCCCCCTGAGAGGAGGCAGGCATATAGGGAGGAGTTTCGGGTATCTTATTATTATATATTTTATTTTAAAATGTTATATAAGTTTAGTATTTTCATATGTTTTCAATATGTTGCAGAATGAGTGGTTTTTGGATCCCACTTTGGAGGATGGCATTTGGGCAGCATGGGAGATCAGGGCTCCTCAGAGATACAAGGACATGGTCCATTACTTCAAGAAGGATAGGACCAAGGGCTGCCCTCCATTCATGCCTCCTGAGATGTGGGATGGCTTCAAGGCGCATTGGGACAGTGATGCCTTCAAGAAGAAGTCGGCCATCACATCGAAGAATCGTCTGAGTGAGCCCGATGGTCCGGGCACAGGCATTGTGAAGCATCGAGGAGGCTCTCGGAGTGCAGTTGCACATGCTGCGGCTTTGGTATGCAATTAAATTATTATTATTATTTTTTTTAATATGTGTGTGCTAATATGTCTATTCAATAGGCTATAGAGAAGGGTGTGCAACTCAATGACGTGGCATGGGAGACATTCAGGAGGCTGCACGACAATCCTGATGGATCCCACACAGATCCCATCCATGCTCGTATAGCTGTAAGTTAATTTATCAATATTTATAAATTTATTAATAACATAGAAATTAAATATTTAATCATTCTTATTTGATTTTGTGAATAGGCTGATGTATTTGCTCGGGTTGAGGAGTTGAGCCAGCCGACTCCTGGCACAGATGAGGCGCCACCACCAGTGGACATGAGCGCTGTATATGTCGACGCTGCCCGCCGACACTCGAAGAAGAATCGAGTGTTTGGGCTCGGCAGCCGATCACGGAGTTATTCAACTCCTAGCGTCTCATCTGCAGCTCCTCCACAACCCGACACTCAGGCTGCCATCAGGGCTCTCCAGGAGCAGATGGAGGCCCAGTAGGCGGCTCTTCGCCAACAGATGGACGCACAGACAGCGCTTCTCCAAGCCCAGCAGGAGAAGATCGATCAGCAGCAGGAGATGATACGCCAGCAGGCCGAGATGTTCCAGCTGATGAGGGCGCAGTTTAGGGGCCCTCCTCCATCTTGATGTTCACATTATTATTATTATTTGTATTTTATACACTTTTATTACATTTTATGACATTTTATGTATTTTATTGGAGATTTATATATATTATTTTACGTGTTTATTAAAGTTCTTTAATAATTTATTTATAAACAATAATCAAAATTAAAAAAAAACAAAACAATCAAAAAATATAAAAAAAAAATAAAACCGATTTTTTTATTTTTTTTAATTATTAACGACGGAAATATTCCGTCGTTATATTTTTATTTAATTATATTTTAATAATTTTATTTATTTATTTTTAATTATTAACGATGAAATATTTCCGTCGTTACTAATTTTCTAATAATTTTATTTATTTATTTTTAATTATTAACGACGGAATATTTCCGTCGTTACTTCTGTCGTAAATCTTAACGACTGTAGACGACACAAGACTTAACGATGGATTCTGTCCGTCGTTATGACCGTCGTTAAGGTAACGACTGACATTTTCCGTCGTAAATTTGGTTTGCCGACTAAAGATATAACGACGGCTGTGTTCCGTCGTTAATCCGTCGGTACTTACAAATAACGACGAAATATAACGGATTAACGATAGAATATAACGGATTAACTACGGAAAATTCCGTCGCTAATCGGCGATTTTTTTGTAGTGGAATTTACATATTCATAAATTATTATTTTAAATTTTAAATGTAGGCACATTGTAATTGAATTAAAAAATATTGTGGATTTCAATTGTACTCAAAATAATTTTTATGTGATTACAAATATTATATGGCTGGTTAGAGACCGTCTTTAGTTAAATATCTTTATAATTACATTTAACATTTAAAAGCATATAATTATATATGTAGTTTTACTAAATATCATAACATCAATTAAACAAAAAAAGCTGAAAATTAGTAATCATGATTATCGGTATAATTTTATTAATTTTTCGAAGTACACAAATAAACATACTAAGGTTAATGTAATTCACCAACCCATTGATCTCTACGGCTCCACCTCCTCAACATATGCACAAGGGATAGAGAGCTTTAAAGCACTAAAAAGAATTGTGAACCATGATAAATGGCTAATTAGAAAAATATTATAAGAAGTAATTTTAAATGTTTTCAAAAAAAATTTATTTATAAATACAAAACAACTCTGATTCGAAGGATCGTAATTTTTCATGAGGAAATGTAATCATTTTGACTGAATAATTCTTTTAATATTTTAATATGGAAGTGAGATTCGAAAAGCATATAAATAAGTTTATAAAATAAAAGGTGTTTGTATACACCACTGCATTTCCTTTTCACACAACTTTCAGTCTATACAACACTCATAATTTTCAACTTTTTTCACACTTTTTCCTTACGTACACATCACAAAAAATATAATTTTTACTCTTCCTATTTAATAACTTTTTTTTAAAAAAAGAAAACATTCAGAACCGGCGAATACCTTCTTCTCGCAAAGAATGTTTTCTTCTCTGGCGAAAGCCTTCTTCTCGCTGCCACCAAGGCTAGCCGACAACATCCGCACTCGATGCTAACACCATTAAAAAGAGATATCGTTGCCCCTTCCCATCGAGTTTGAAAGAGACAAACTAGACTGACCATGATGCAAAATGGTGTCTCTTCTATGATTTAATTTATGTGTTTTTTTTTTTTTGATAAAATATGATTTAATTTATGTGTTGCAAATGGAGGGAGGCTGAGAAAAGGAAAGAAAAGGATAAGCAGAGCGGTGGTTGTGTTCGGTGGTGTGCTGACTGCTCAGGGGTGGCTCCGAAAGCGTGCTCAAGGTGTACCGCACAGGGTCTCTCGAAGAGTAGGGGCACCAAAATTTATATATAAATGTAGTATTATTGATTTAGTTTTGATTTTCAATAAAAAACAAAACTTATATGTACTAAGTCTAGTCTAATTTTAAATCTTTAACTCATTACTTTTAAAAAAATTATTTTAGTCCAATTAAGTTTAATATATTCATAAAAATTAAAATAGTTGTAGCACATTAATTAAAAAGCCCTGCATTAATTATTTTGGAATTTTAGGGTATTAATTAAGAGTATGTCTTTTTTGAGACCTCCAATTGAATTAAGGGTATGCTTTCTTTAACTCTCCAATTATATTCACACTCTTCCGGGATCAATTTTTGCATCTATATAGTAGACCATGTAATTGGATTACTAAAAAAAAAAAGATTTGATCAATTCACTTCATATGAAAAGAATTTTGATTTTTTTTTCCTTCTTCTAATGAATTGAATATACTAGATGATGCTATTTTAAAAGCAAGATTTGAAAATCTTGATAATATTCTAAAGCATAGAGAGTTTAGTGATCTTGATTGATGGTTAAGAGTTTGTTTCAAATGCATTACAATATCTTTTACTAAAATAATAAAATACATGTCTAAACATATTAACTTACTTAAATATGTCAAATATATAGTTGTTCTAATGCATGTATTGCTTATAAAATTTTAGTAATCGTATATTTTTTATATAAAATAAGTTTTTCAATTCAAAATTGAAGATATTGAAATCTTATTTGTGTTCAACCATGTGACAACAAAGATTGAATGAACTTGCTTTGATATTCATGAATACGATTTGCTATAAAATATTGTTTGAGAAAAATTTATAAGCGAGTTTGCTTTAAAAAATGCTTGAAGAAGTGTCTTTAAAAGATGTTGTTCAAAGTATTTTTTTTTCTTTTATTTCAAGATTGTTCGAAAAAATGATAGTGAACTCATGAGTCGGATGATTTTGAACAAATGGAACATATTTCATGATTTTGAATATTAAAGATACTTTGGAGAGACATTAAATTTAGACAATATGATTATAATATTTTTATCATATATACATTAAATTTAGACAATATGATTATGCTACTTTTATCATGCATTAATTCTACAGCCAATAAATAAGGGCACCATTTTAAGGTTTGAATAGGGCACTTCAAATCTTAGGACCAGCCTTGTGACTGCTGCAGCTTGGTGAGAAAATGTGGGGTGGCTGTTGGGTCCGCTGGATATTAGGTTTGGGAGATTTTGTTAAATTTTTTTCAATTATTTTTATTTTTAATTCAATAAGAGTATTTAAGTAATTTTATAAATAATTATTTTTAAATTATTCTTTTTAGTTGTGCGTAAAGAAAAAATAGTGGTGCATTTAGAATATGAATCACCCTAAAATGAATACATATAAGGATGTGACCAATTACAATATTAAATAACCTACAATTACAATATTATATAGGTAGAAATAATGATAATTAATAAAAAAAATGGTGAACTTAATTGTATTTAAATGTTAGCTGATTATCAAAATAAATGGTGGACTTAATCATGTACCTAAAAAATATTATGTAATAAAAGAAAAAAATAGAAAGGTTAGAAAAAAAGAAAGAGCGAAAAGGAAAATAAAAGAAAAAATAAAAAGGAAAAAATATTACGTACTAAATGAAAACATTGAAAATGGTAGAAATAATAGAAAAGATTGAAAACAAAATTGAAAGAATAAAGGAAAAGGAAAAATCGAAAGAAAAAAAATGAAAACAAAAATTCATGTTAATTATTAAAATAAATAATGGGTTTATCAGATACCTAAAAAATATTAATAAAATAAAAAAATTAAAAATGGTAGAAATAAAAAAAAAATATCGAAAAGGAAAATAAAGAAAAATTAAAAGGACAAAATCGAAAAAGAAAATAAAAAGAATCAATATTAATTATTAAAAAAATGTTGAGATTTATCATCTTCCTAATAAGTGTTAAGCAATAAAAGAAAAAAAATGAAAAAGAATAGAGAAAAAAAAAGTAGATTCAAAAGAAAATAAAAGAAAAAAAACTAAAAGGGTAAAATTTGAAAAGAAAAAAAAAATAAAAATATTAAAAGAATGATAGAAAAAAACGATAAGGGAGAAAAAAAAAGAGAGAAAAATTCAAAAGGAAAACATTCAATGATAGTTAAGTAGTTAACAGGATTTGAACTTTGCCCATAATAGTTTTGAAGCACTACATCGCTACTACATTTTTTAATTTTTTAGCAGAAATATTATTTTAAATTAAGTATTGACCGACTTTTTTTAATGAAAGGATTCGAATCTTATCTAAAATATATTTGTCCTCTACGATTTTGCTTTAATATATGTAAAGATAGATTGATATATATAGCAATAGACAAACACTCTAGTTAGATTGTCTAACTGTTAGACGGGAGGATGCAGGCTGATTCGACCTGCTCCATAACCCGGAAAAAAAATAAAAAATCACAATAGAAGTATTACTTAATTAAAAAATTGAAAAATATCACTTTTAACACTAACAATATCA
Source organism: Perilla frutescens (assembly GCA_026008535.1). Taxonomy (NCBI): domain Eukaryota; kingdom Viridiplantae; phylum Streptophyta; class Magnoliopsida; order Lamiales; family Lamiaceae; genus Perilla; species Perilla frutescens. The sequence continues at coordinate 6,747,028 of BRKX01000008.1, read as the reverse complement.
ATCTGATACTTCATATATGAGCATATCTTAATATATATAAAAGCAACAAAGTATACTAATGATAGTAATTGGCATTTTCCCGCCTAAACCACTTTCTAGAAACGGAAATATTTATTTATTAATTAACTTTACATATATTAAATTAATTAATATAATTAATATCAAATATAAGATATGATATATATCATAATATCTCAATATATAATATATAAGATACAATATAATCGGGTAACCCCTAAAAAAGCAAAAAAAAAAAACGATACAATATATATTAAAATATATAATATAATATCAAATTAATTAAATTTATATTAATACATATTGATATATATATATATATATCTTATTATATATATATATATATAAGATAATAAGATACATACATATATATTAAGATACGATTAATATATATCATATTATGTATTACACATGTAGTTGATTATAGTCATTAATAATCTAAATTTTCGCCCCTTCTATAGTTATGCCTCCCAAAAATCTATCATTTATTTATAAGCTAAATATTTATAATCAAATATATCAATCATATCCTAATTTAGATAATATAATATGGTAAATGTATAATGTATTCCATATAATGAAGCATAATAATTTACGTTCAATGATTTAATTAATTAAATGATCCAGCAAATCAAATTTAATTTTCTCAAGAGCATGAGTTCAATGTCGCTGATTTTGCCAATACCATGCATTTAATTTACATCATTTGCAAGCATTGGAAATTTGGAATGATGCATTCATTCACTTATAAATATAGAGTGAAGTGTTGTGACTTTTGTGTGCTTCACCTTCCTTGCCTTTTGAATCTTTAAATTTCTGCTGAATTATACATTATATAGATATACCGTTACACATATTTTTGTGCTTTCTACTGTATATGTAACAAATGTTAAACTAACAACTACTTTTAAATGTTGCTTGCAGGTTAACCGATCAAGAGAATCAAAAATATCTTTTTTATGGTGGACCAACTAAAGGAATTCTGAAACTCATCAAAATAATTGTTTTCATTTGAATAAAGTATATTAGCATATTATGATTGAGATTTTTTAAAATATGAACAAGATTGCTAGAATTGCTTTGCGGAGAAGAGTGATGATGGATGAAGAAAGAGGTCAAGGTTTACAATAATCAATTCCACATAACTATTATGCTTTAGTTTAGTGCTAAGAGAATTTGTGATGATTTCTATTAAATTTTGCATTAATTTTTATATTTTTAATATTTAATTCCCTTTATATATATCATACAGGTAAAGTTAGCCTTACTAAATAATTAACGTATTTCTCTAAACTAAACATGTGCTCATGAATTTAAAATATTTTAGATAATTTTATGAATATTGCACACCATATTATTTTTATTACATTTTCAATAATACTTTTTTGTGTTTTATTTATTGAAAATTTGAATATTAGAGTTTGTAATTTAAATGTTGTGTGAATTTTTATCTTATATATTTGAGTTTTTATTCAAATATCTTAGAGTAAAAATTGTACGACATTGTAAATATCAAAATATAATCATATGAATGTATTTATTTATTTGATTTTTTTTTTTAAATTTGGTTCTTCAACGTTGCAATTTCCTACCAAAAATAAAAAACATAGCTATAAATTAAGAATTTTATATGTTGAAATGCACACGAACCTTCACATCTTCGAAAGGGCATCGAGAAATATTGGCAGCTTCAAAAGTGCGTAGGACGGCAATTTTCTCGACAGATGCAGACCCGACAACATGGATGAATGTCTTATATATATATATATATAATTCCTTAATGTATTATATTGTTTGATATTTAATTATTTATACTGTTTGAAAATCTGATTGTAGCAATATCATTATTCTGTACAATAACCAAATAAATACATCTATTCATATATCATTCACTTTCTCAGTTATTATCATCAAATAATAACATTTTTTATATATTATTAACCATATCAATGTAATACTATTCATTTTTTATAGAAACACAAAATCGAAACAATATGAATTTGTAATTTAACATCAAATTATTAAAATGTTAAGTGTTGCTCGATTTTTATATTAACTAATAGAAAGAAAAAAACAACTATATGAATATTCATATGGTAATCTAATACATTTCTTAGTCTAATTCAATATTAATATAAAGCAAAATTCAACTCATTACCTAAAGTTTGTAGTATTTAAATTAAGTAATATATGTTCATATTATTAAAGAATTAATTTTATATGTTTAGAAAACCAAATTATATATTTTATTATATTTATAAGACTTTGAATGGACTTTTAAATTTTTTAATATATTGGAAAATAGATGACTAATGGATACTCATATGACTAATGGATACTCATATTATATGATGCTTAATATATATAATATAATTTATGAATAGTTATCACCATTTTATGAATAGTTTGTGCAAAAGGAATACAAAAATTATGCTTAAATTATGTTCTTCACAATATTGAAAATAGATAAGAAGGTGGAGATGAAATTTACATAACTGTGTTGGTTGCAAATGACTAAGGAAGATTTAAGATGAAGAAAATTCTTAAATACGAGGATGAGGAAGAATGGACCAGTGGGTGTTGAAGATGAGAGAATAAAATTAAAGAATGTAAACTCCTGAAAAATAAAATATATGTTTTGGGTTGGAATTAATTTCATATTTTGAATAATTCAATTATAGTACTTAACTTTTTAAATATTTTTTAAAATTTATCAGGTGCCTTCAAATCGATATAATATATAATAACGAATCCGCATCCGAAAATAGAAAAGAGTAATTGAACAAAATTAGCATTGTTGATCCAGCAACAAATCAAAAGATATAGTTATTATTGTAACTTTTTAAAAAGGTATATCTAATTTACAAATTTGTTCAAACATGAATATTTTTTTAGAAATTAAAAATATTTTAAAAAGTTAAATCTTATATATTTTATTTTTTCATACAAAATTCATCCCACATCGAATAACTTACAAATATTGGTGTGCATGACAAACTATAAATTGTGAAGCCCAATAATGGTCTTTCCACCTTTCCCAGTCTTTCAATTAAGATCAATTGTAATATTTGAATCAATAGAATTTAAATATTTTAAAATTAAAAGTTTGAAAACTAACATTATTAAAAAATTCAAATAAAATATTTTAAATATATTAAATTATTAATTTAAAAATGTAATTAAGTTAATTAAATGTATTTAAAAATCAAGATACAAATAAAATTTTTAAATTAAATATATTTAAATTTTCTAAATAAATGTATCAATTGATTTTATAAATTTATTATTAAATAGTTTTAAAATTTTGAAGCTAAAATATTTAAGTTATCATTTTTAAATATATTTTAAATAGTTAAAACTTATATATTTTAATTTTTAAAATAAAATATAATATTATCATACATGAACAAATAATAAATTATGAGACCCAACAATGGTCTTTTCACCTCTGTTGATCTTTCAGTTGAGATCAAGTGTAATATTTTAATATTTAATTTTATCAATTTAAAATTAAAATGTTGTATTGAATATACTAAAAATTTGGATTAAAATAATTTAAATATATTAAGTTAATTGAAGATGGGGGTTCGAAAAATATTTTTCAAATGAAGAAATGGATTTGAATTGTAAAATTCTAACGAGGGTCGAAATCTTCAGAATTTTTGAGGGGATGGGAGCTTGGCTAAGTCACCGTAGTCTGTAGATCGGCCATTTTTTTTTCTTTTTTTTTTTTGTGAATGGTTGAAGATCGTGATTAGCTTTTTTCAAGTTTATGTTGGATTCATCGTTGTGGACATGCAGAATTAGAGGGAGAGGAGAGAGATAGTGGATGCACCTATGGGCGGATCCGGGGGCTGGCAGGGGCCTCCCTCAATTTTTTCTATGTATTTTTTTATCGTTGGTAAGTTCTGGCCTCCTCACCGATGATGGTGAATTTTTTACAAATACATACAGTGTAATGAGGCCCTCCCAAATATTTTCATCTGGATCTGCTAGCATCGCTGCGGGATGGAGAAGAGGGGGTGGGGAAGCCATACAGAAGAAGACGTGTATTTTTCCTTCATTTTTTATTTCTCTACAGTTCAAAAATATCATTACAATCCATCTTATATGAGTCGATGGAATTTTCTTTTATAAAGTTTGAAGAGGTTATTGATGCATTTTCTATCTAAACATACACAAATAATTTATAATTCAGTTTATATAATTCATATTTCTATTATTATACATAAATATTTTTTAATAATATTCACTGTGCATCGCACAGGTGGTATACTAGTTAATTACATCTCAATTGATGTTTATTTTATCACAATTAGGGTTTATTATATCCCAATTACGATTCACAATTATTTTAGTATTTAATTTTTTATTCAGAACTTGTATATATATGTGTAGCACAAAATAGTGTACAAAAAAAATAATTTTCGGATCAAAATGTAATTTCATGGATCCAATCTCTATTTTTTCTCTTATTCTTCTCTTTAAAACTTGGTCTTCAAACGGTCATCGAAGCTTTCGGGGTAGATTTGTATCATCGATCTTCTTTGATTTGGTATTTGGACTTGATAACGTTAACCGGGGGCCGACGACCTTGATTCTGGATTGAACGTTGGATTTAAGGTGATTCTGATGAAGAACGACTTGAATCTTGCTAGAACACTTTGGATATTGAGACTTTATAACATCTTCTGTAGGGTTTCAGAATCTTGATTTCGGATCGGACGCTTGATTTGAGATGACTCCGGCGAAGAACGACTTGAATGTTGAGAGAACTTCGTAGAAAATTTTTCTCCAACCTATTAAGCTCTCCAATTTTAACTTCTGATGTGATTTTGAACTAATATGAAAGCTCCTATCATTCTTTTTATATTTTTTATTTATTTTCAATTTTATTGAGCTCTTCAATTTTCAAAGATATTTACTTATTGTCAAAGATTCTTGATGTTTATCATATAATAATATCTTTATTATTTATATATTTTATCTAATTTTGGATTTCATAAGATTTCAAAACTAAATAAATATATAAAAATCAATAAAAATATTATATATATTTTATAAATTTTCGCCGTCTACAATATGCATGAAAAATGATCGCTTTGTATTTTTCATCCAAGCATACTCAATTGAATTTTTAAATGAAAGATCATGAAAAATATTTAGTTTGGTATTATGTTTTTTGTGTAAAATCAATAAAAAATGAGAAAGTAATGACCATTTAAATGTTTGAAAAATAAATGATGACATCAGCGGTCAAGCTTCGGAAGGGGTAGACGAGTCAGACAAGCATAAAGAGAGCTGCTCTATATAGTATATACATTGAGTATAATTTTAGTTTGTACTTAATTTTATTAATTAGGCTAAGATATATAGCTGTTATTCTTTTGCCAACTTGTTAGGTATAAATGGAATTTTGTTGGGTTCAATGAATAGAGCCAACAAACTCCATATTTAGTAGGAGATGTTTGTGTTGGCATCAGCAGCATCCGTTAACATGTAAAGTTTCTAAGTCTTTTAACGAGACTCAATAATTGATTCATTTTTCGTATCGTATGATAATAGATAAAAACTTCTTTCTTAATTAAGGTAAGATAAAATTATTTTTCTTCTTGTTATTGGAAACTTAAATCAAGAAAATATTCATGTAGTGGTCCCAATAATTGAAAGCTAAAAGACGGCCGTTAATCTGGTCTGTGGTTTGAATTAGGAAAAAAGCAACACTGAAAATAGTTTTGAATATATATATATATATATAACACTAGCAAATTCCGCCCGTGCAATGCACGGGTATCATATTTAATTTTAAAATTTTATAATATTGAATAATTTAACGTGAATAATGATGTATACAATGAGACGATATATAATCGGTAAAATATATTTAAGTTTGGACAAAAACATTATGCCAAAGAAATTAGATATATATAAAACTTAAAAAGACACAAATTTCGGAATACTTCTATTTTTTTACTCGGGGAAAGGGGAGTGGTGGATTTTGAATTCGTAAGATCTCCCTTCACATAAGGAATCTCTACCGGTTGGGCGTCTCTAATGAGACTTTGATTATCTATTTGTGTACGACATTCATCGTTAATTTATAATTGAAATCGTCATTGTCAAATTCTAAAATTTATACAAATCATTTATAATATTGGGAAAATTGCACTTTAGTGCGATACTATCAAAATTTTATATATTTATTTTTGTAAAAATAAGGTTCTTTTGTAACTCACTATTTGAACGTTAGTTACACATATTTGTAGTTGAGAGTAAAAAATAAAACTAATTGACACAAATATATTTGTTGTAAATAATTATCTTGAGCGAAAAGTGTCTCATCTCTCGTCTGAAACAAAAGAAGAAGGAATTTTTAGTTAATATGATGCAGAATTAAATTTCGTTTTGTTTCAAATTCGGTGGTTTCAAAAATTTTGGTAGTTCATTTTAAATCTTTTAACAGTCAAGTTTCAAAATTTTGGTAGTTCATTTTAAATCTTTTAACAGTCAAGTTTCATATATGAATTTTAGGGTTCATGTTATCAATCTAAAAAGTATGACTTAAAATTATAGTAGTAAGTATATATTTTTCTAAAATCAAAATATGTACATGAAAATAGATAATTAAGTATATAATGGTGATTAAGCACTGATTAAATATAACGATAAGCCTAAAGCCTTTGAAATTGAATTCTACAAAATCATTACTTATTATTTTTATTATACATATGAATGAACATTATTGATAGTGTTTCAGAAAATAAAATTCCATGTAAATATATTTGTATAAATAAACATGAGAAGGACACATGCTATATAAATTCAAAGTCCAAAAATGCACTACCGTCAATATCTACTATCAAATAGACATGTAGGAGACAAAAAACTCAAATATTATATATAATATTTTTTTATTATTTTTTATATATTTATTTAGTTTTGGAATCATATCAAGTCCAAAATTAAATAAAATATTTAAATAATAAAGATATTATTATATGATAAACATTAAGTTCTTTGGAAACAAATAAATATCTTTCAAGATATATATCAATTTCCAATAGCCAATGAGATAGTGATACATCAGCTCTAGATCTCTCTTCCCACAACTATAAATAGGGGCCTCCATATCAGTTGAAAATCACACCAGAAGTCATTTGAAGAGTTCAAGAATTTGAGAACTTCCATAAGTGAAATTCTTTCAGATATTCAAGGCGTTCTTGTGACATTCAAAGACGTTCTTCACCAAATTCATACCGAAGACGATGTTTGATCCATAAGCAAGGCAATCAAAGGCGTTCTTCATCAAATTCATTCTGAAGTTAGCGTTTGATCCGGAAATAAGACGTCGGCCCTCCGAGTTAACGTTATCAAGACTAAAGATCAAATCAAAGAAGATTGAGGATACAAATCTTCCCCGAAAACTTCGAAGACCAAGTTCAAACAACAAGTCCGACAAAATCAAAGAAACAAATTTACTCTGAAGATTTCAAAGACCGTTTGAAGATCAAGTTTTGAAGAGATGAATCGGAGGAAAAATAGAGATTGGATCCGTATAAATAATTTTGATTCGAAATCATATTATTTGTACACATTTTGTGTTTTACCAAATTAAATACAAGAATTTGTTTTACAAATTTTGGCACGCCCGGTGGGACCCTCTCTACCTCTCATCTTTCTCTTCACCAATTTCCTCAAGCAACAAGATGTCTACAATTCTGGAAGAACAAATTGCAAATTTGACGAAGCTGGCCGAAGGACTTGCCAAGCGAATACAAGAACGAGATGCTCAAATCCTGAAGCTAAAAAAAGAAATGATTGTTGATACTTGTGGCGAGCAAGTGGATGAAGATACTGAAGCTGAAATATCTGCAAAGCTACATGCCAACAACAATGAAAAATCTACAGCCAAAGAAGTTGAAGTCTCATTTGATGGCTCAATTCAAGTTGATCAACTCAAAGATTTCATACTGGAAACAATCAAAGACAAGTCTGGACATAGCCGTAAATCATTACGGACTTACAACAAGCCATATACCCTAAGAATTGACAATTTGAAAATGCCAAATGGCTACCAACCACCAAAATTTCAACAATTTGATGGCAAAGGCAATCCAAGACAACACGTGGCTCACTTTGTAGAAACCTGCAATGATGCCGGGACATACAAAGATCACTTGGTGAAGCAATTCGTTCGTTCTTTAAAAGACAACGCGTTTGATTGGTATACCGATTTGGAGTCAAATTCAATTGATAGTTGGGGGCAACTGGAGAAAGAATTCATTAACCGCTTCTACAGTACTCGGAGGATGGTTAGCTTGGTTGAACTCATAAATACAAACCAACAAAAAGAAGAGTCCGTCATCGACTATATCAACCGTTGGAGAAACTTGAGCCTGAATTGCAAAGATCAATTATCAAAAACTTCAGCAATTGAGATATGCATACAAGGCATGTGTTGGGGTCTTCGATATATTTTGAAAGGGATTCAACCAAAGACTTTCGAGGAATTGACCACAAGAGCTTACGATATGGAGTTAAGCATGGTCGCAAATGAAGTTCAAGAACTGTCAATGCAAAAACATCACAACTTTGAAGAAGAGCCAGAAATAAATGATGGGGGCAAACATTTTGTAGAATCTCCAAGTGAAGAAGAAGAAGAAGGAGAAGATGATGATGATGATGATGATGAAATGGCTACAAATCTAACCATGGGCCAATTCAAGTCTTTCAACATATGTCACAATCAATGAAAATAAAAAGTGAAAGCTCCTCGATAAGAGCCAAGACTATCTAAACTTTTCAAGAAATACCAAGACTCCTTGACATGAGTATAAAATGTCTACAAAGTCAAATTCAAATCCAAGACTCATTGACACGAGTATAAAAGGTCTACAAATTCAAATTCAAGACTCCTTGACATGAGTATAAAATGTCTACAAATTCAAATCTAAGACTCTTTGACACGAGTATAAAATGTCTACAAATCCAAATTCAAATCTAAGTACTCACGGACACGAGTATAAAAGGTTTACAAAGTCCAAATTCAAGTTGAAGGCTCCTCGATATGAGCATAAACTATCCAAGTTCAAGAAAAAGCTCCCTGATATGAGCATAAACTATCCAAGTTCAAGAAAAAGCTCCCTGATACAAGCATAAACTATCTAAATTCAAATCCAAATTGAAGGCTCCTTGATATGAGTATAAACTATCTAATAAATTCAAATTGAAGAACTCTTGAATATGAGTATAAACTATCTAATAAATTCAAGTTCAAGACTCCTTGATACGAGTTTAAACTATCTAATTAGTTTTCGAGACTCATTCATTTCAAACGACAAGTCGTCCATGAACAAGTCTCGAGGGGGCATTTGTAGGAGACAAAAAACTCAAATATTATATATAATATTTTTTATTATTTTTTATATATTTATTTAGTTTTGGAATCATATCAAGTCCAAAATTAGATAAAATATTTAAATAATAAAGATATTATTATATGATAAATATTAAGTTCTTTGGAAACATATAAATATCTTTCAAGATATATATCAATTTCCAATAGCCAATGAGATAGTGTTACATCAGCTCTAGATCTCTCTTCCCACAACTATAAATAGGGACCTCCATATCAGTTGAAAATCACACCAGAAGTCATTTGAAGAGTTCAAGAATTTGAGAACTTCCATAAGTGAAATTCTTTCAGATATTCAAGGCGTTCTTGTGACATTCAAAGACGTTCTTCACCAAATTCATACCGAAGACGATGTTTGATCCATAAGCAAGACAGTCAAAGGCGTTCTTCATCAAATTCATTCTGAAGTTAGCATTTGATCCGGAAATAAGACGTCGGCCCTCCGAGTTAACGTTATCAAGACTAAAGATCAAGTCAAAGAAGATTGAGAATACAAATCTTCCCCGAAAACTTCGAAGACCAAGTTCAAACAACAAGTCCGACAAAATCAAAGAAACAAATTTACTCTGAAGATTTCAAAGACCGTTTGAAGATCAAGTTTTGAAGAGAAGAATCTGAGGAAAAATAGAGATTGGATCCGTATAAATAATTTTGATTCGAAATCATATTATTCGTACACATTTTGTGTTTTACCAAATTAAATACAAGAATTTGTTTTACAAGACATTTTGTACATTAGGTAATAAAATATGGAAAAACTGAAAAAATGTCTAAATATTTTATAAAGCGCATGGATTACCTTACCAGTAACGAATGTCAATTAGTCTTAGATCAATTCCTTAATGGTTACGATGATAAGTCGATAACATTATGAAATATTAGCAAATAAAAAAGAAAAATCCCAACATATTAAAAAAATTATATATAAATATACGGTAACATTATCAAACCATATCTCTTGATATCTCTTATTATACATGTTAATACTATACAATACTAAATATATTATTATTATTATTATTATTATAGATTTTTTTTTCTCAAAATGCATAGCGAAGAAAAAAGCTATGATAAAAAAACATTATTAAAATTATATATGTGTTAATTTTTAACTCAATTACATACTAGATTAAAAATTTTGAAAAAAGATAGCTTCAAGTTATAGAATAATAGATAAGATGAATTTGGAGAATGCTTTCGTGTTGTTGTGCCATATATAGTAGATAGATTTATTAAAAAATACAGTTACAATTAATGCTGCATGCATGCAAAATTAACAAGGATTCAATCGGTTTAAATCTAGATTTAAAAATAAATAAAAATAAGCACAGAACGCTAAGGTTTAATTATGATGCATAATTGTTGGAATTAAATTATTATATAATCAATTTTCATATCAGTCTTTTTTTATTTTTTATTTTTTTGGATTTTAATTATATATATGCATGTACTAAAAGTTTTTTTTTTCATTTTATTTTTAATAAATATATATTTCAAATACAATACCATAAATTTTTTTAAAAATACACAATCACGTGTATATATACACTACTTTTATATTTTTAGTATACATGACATCTAAAAAAGTAGTTTTTTTTTTGCGAAAAAATATTTTAATATAACTTCGACATGGACCTATATTATGGATTTATTCAATTGTGGACGTGCGGATAAGTAATGAATCTCTAGTTTTTATTTTTCTTATATTCTTTGACAAAAAAATAATAATTAATTTAAATATTGTTAAAATATGTAGTATTACAGTTCTATATTCAGAAAGTTGAAATTTCCGGGAATTTTTAATTGCAGATCCGGTATTATTATTATATATTATATAGATATGCAAATCCATGATTATATATCTTGTAAAATATAATTACGGGTCATAATCTTTGGCATTGATTTAATATGATTCGTATGTATATATACCGGATTTGTAGCGCATCGACAATCTATTATATCATGCAATCGTACTCAGATAAAAATTATAGGATCAATATCATATATAGTTATCTAATATATATCTATGTGTACAATTAAATACATATTTGTTTTATATCATAATTAATGTGTATTTCTTATTATATTCGATCAAGATTGTCCATGATTATATAGCTTTTAACATATACTAGTATACCACCTGTGCGATTTTAATAACAAAAGTATATTCAAAATATGATTTTAATTTTGTATATAAATATATAAATTATATTGACTAAATTATAAATTACTTATGTATTTTTTAAGGTTGGAGAAATTGGGCTAAGTGGCCTCTAACTGTGCCGGAAAGGAAAGGTTGAAAAATTAATGTGAGCTTTTATGCAACATCCTTCAGGCTACATCTCAATTTTCATTATACAACCGATATATGATATGGGTAAATTAAAAATATGTAAATAATAATATGTAATAATATATTATTAAAAAAAAATCTAGGCTCTGCACATGCCCCGCTTAGGTAGCTTAAATAGATTGTTAATCCACTTGTAAAGAAATAAAACAACATGATCCCGATGATTGATATGCAAGTTTAGAACTTCACAAATCTAAAAAAAAAGTACAAATGAGAAGTGGTAAATATATATATTTGAGATGCCTCTTCACAGATGATTGTGAAATCTTACCAACTTCCGAACCCCCGATAATACGGTTGAGGATACACTCGCTTCTTGGGGGCTCGACGGGTCGATCACTCCTCTCTTCTTTCTAATTTTCTCTATGAGACAAGCTTTTTTTTCTTTAGATGTTAGGAGGTCAATCAAGTGTCCTCTTTTCAGGAGCTCGGCGACTTTGGGTCTTAGTGCGCCTGCATTCGTCTGTTCTATGACCGTGGTCATTGTAGAATTCGCAGAACTTGCTTCTATCGTGTTCACTGTTAGACGCGTTTATCTTCGCTGGCCATTTCACGCTCTGCCCTAAGTTTTTGAGAGTGTACACGACCTCCGTTGGAGAAATGCACTGGGAGCCTTCGGTCGTAGCTTTCTGATGCTCGTCTGTTTTGAGCGGGATTGAACAGGGCACTTCGTGGATAAGAGTTGGCCCTATATCTTTCACTTTTGTTACTGTTTCTCGGTTTTCTCCTCAGATCGAGACTCCGGCAATCTATAAGATAAAGACAGAATGACGTGAAGTCGAAAGACTGTCGGGAGGTTGATGATCGAACGCTTCGATGTTCAAGTCAGAATCTGAGAAAAGAACTATTATCGGGATATATAATGCAAACGGTAAAATAAGGCAAAAAACGTAAGATTATTTTATCGTTCATAGCTCTAGGGTTCTTGCTGGAGTTCCAAAACGTGTGCTATGCCCCCAGTTCTCTTTCTATTTATCCCCTTTCCTCAACTGCTTCTCCTTTCAATTCAGGATTCTTTGTTCCCTAATAGGGTTTCTTAGTCTTTCATCTATCCTTAATGGGGTTTTGACCAGGTTAGCTTTCGAAAACCATTAGGATTTTAACAGATCTTTTCCTATGTCGACCTCTAACCTTCTGACCTCGAGATTCAACCATTTGAGTTCGAGCTCATCATTCGATCTTTTATCCATATTGGGCCGCTTCTACCCAAACTAATTTAATCCCACATAAAATGGCATCTACATAAATCCTAATTGGACGGGGTGACCATTAAAAAAAATCTTAATATTAAACTAAATCACAAAAGAAATATAATTGAAGAAAAATATATTTAAAAACGCATAATTTGAAAGTGTAACACAAAGAGTGTAATAGAAAATCTCAAGTGCCAATACACACACTTTAATTTGTCCATTATATTAAAAACAAAAGAATATTAAAAATCAATCTTCTTTTAATACTATGGTGGTAATAACCTGCAGGTAAATTCTGTGGTTGCAATTTCAGATATTTTATTTCATTTATATATCATGCAAGGCGCTGGACAAAGGTTGAAGCAATTGATTCAGTAGTGAGAACAACATGCAAGTATTGATGATCTATATGTCCATTTAAACGAAATGCTGGATGAGAATGAGACTAATTAATTATAATTTCATCTTGTTCGGTGATTTATTTAATTACTTAATTCCTTTCTTAAATTTTTATATATGTAATTTGCTTTTGAACGGAATTGACATCATAAATTTGCATTGTTGTGCGAGTAAATTTCACTTTTGGTCCCGTTAAAATATGGCCAAAATACTTTTAGTCTTAAAAGTTATTTTTTTGGTCCCAAATGATATTTTTTTGACAATTTTGGTCCCATAAGATATTTTTTCGATAATTTTAGTCTCAAACTAATAGAGAAAGTTAACAACCATTAAAATCAAGGTTAAAAAATGGCATCCTCAAGCACATAAACAATATTAAAATTAATACCAACAAAAAAAATGCAAAGTATTTTCAACATAATACTGAACCATATCAATAGATGCAAAAGAAATGCCCAACAAAATCATCATTTCACGCATTTTGACCTTGGTTTTAACTAGGGGTGGCACGGTAAGGTATACCTTACTTTTTTCCTCATACCTTTACCTTACCTTACTTGTACGGTATGGAGAAAATCCATACCGTTACCTTACCTTAAGGTTCGGTATACCTTCCAACGGTATACCTTAAGTTCGGTATGAAACAAATGACATACCTTTGCCGTACCTTTAGTTCGGTATACCTTACCGACATCGGTATACCTTATCATACCATTATTATCCTATGATATATCATATATCTCATATATTTACTCAAAATATATGAAACATTCCTAATAACTATCAAAATTCAACAAAATAAAATAAATATTGTAAATTACTACCTCCGTTTCATAATGTTTGTTGTTTAAGGTTTTTTTTTAGTTTCAAAATGTTTGTTGTTTTATATAATTTGACATCCTCTCTCCCAATTTTAACCCTTTCAAATCCTACAAGATTTTTTGATTATAACTTACCTATAATATATGAAGAGAGAAAAATATATGGAGAGAGAAAATATTGTTATTTTTTAGGAAAATATAGATGAATTAGATTTTATGGCATATATAAGGGATGAGTATATTTGTCCACAAAATTAATTCTTAATTCCAGATAAAAAAAACAAAACAACAAACATTATGAAACGGAGGTAGTATTTACTTAGAAATCGTAAGAATTATTTACTAAGTATATACTAACAAAGAACACACTTAGCATTACAATGCATTAAGTATAACATAAGATTAATTATAAGTGTTAATATTGTAAATTATAGATATTTATAAATGTATAACATATTTACTAGTATTATATATCAATCATGTTTTTATAATTAATATAAATTGTATAAAAATATTATAAACTTACTAAATATTACAAATTTGAAATCTTTTACTTAGAAATCGTAAGAATTATTTACTAAGTATATACTAACAAAGAACACACTTATCATTACAATGCATTAAGTATAGCATAAGATTAATTCTAAGTGTTAATAATGTAAATTTACTAGAGATTTATAAATGTATAACATATTTACTAGTATTATATATCAATCATATTTTTATAATTAATATGAATTGTATAAAAATATTATAAACTTACTAAATATTACAAATTTGAAATCTTTTACTCAGAAATTGTAAGAATTAATTACTAAGTATTAATTAAGAACACATTTAATTATCATTACTATGCATAAGTATAACATAAGATTAATTATAAGTGTTAGATATTTACATATATATAATATATCATATTTACTAAGTATTATATATCAAGTATCTATAATTCACATATACATATATTTATATAATATCACAAATATACCGGTATATACCGTTACAACGGTATATGCCGAACTAACGGTATATACCGCATCTACGGTATATACCGGTACAACGGTATATGCCGAATTAACGGTATATACCTTAAAAATTCGGTATACCGTCGGTATCGGTATACGCCGGTATACCTCGGTTTTTAAAATTATATACCGTTACCTTACCGAAAAATCTCGGTACGGTATCATACTTTACCGAAAATACCGGTATACTTTAAAGTTCGGTATTCCGGTATTTTTTTCGGTACGGTAAGTACGGTATGACGGTATTTTTTTCCAGCCCTAGTTTTAACGGTAGTTCACTATCTCTGTTAGTTTGAGACTAAAATTGTCGAAAAACTATCTTATGGGACTAAAATTGTCGGAAAAATATCTTATGGGACCAAAATTATCGAAAAATATCATTTAGTGACCAAAAATGTAACCTTTGAAACTAAAAGTGTTCTGACCCTATTCTAATGAGACCAAAAGCGAAATTTACTCTTGTTGTACTACATATAATTAATCTGTCACTGTTGTGTTTGAATTTTGTCTATTGACCTAGTTAATGAGCCTCTGGTTGTTTGCTATATATATTATCTGCATTGCTAATTGTTACTTCATTTTAATAATATATACTTTATTTTATCAGGATTTATAAGTAATGGGAGGGTATAATAAGGGTAACAATGTCTAACAGAGTAATATTTGTATTTAAATTAATTTAAGGGTTGTGGTCCTACAGGAATAGAATTACCCTAAAAAAAATAGAAAACCAATTTAAATAAATACTATTGGTATTAATTCGATTTGGGCCTCAAAAAATTGCAACTAGATAGATCGAAGGCCCAAAATAGTCGCCGTAAGAAAATCATGTTAAGTGGCCTCATGACCCAAACGTGGAATTGAAAAATTTGGCCCTATTCAATTTTGTTTGATTTTTTTAATAAAAGTAAGAATATATCAATATGTGGCCTAATTTTGAATGTTACACGAAAAAGATGGCTCCAACAAACGTACAGTTGATTGGAGTTGGGCCATATTTAATATTCAAAGTATAATTAAGTCAAATCAATGCAGGAGAGTCCTCTTGGACTCTTAATTTTTTAAAAAGAAATTAAAAAACAAGTCATACAATGCAATAACAAACATGAATTGAATTTGGAACTGAGTAAATTTTTATGTACGAGCTAGGTTTCTCTAGAAGGTGGGAATAATTAACTCTATTCGGAATAAAATAGAAGATAAATAAAAAGGAAAAATGTTCAGTCCTCACACTTCGCATATAAATTAAATAGCTAGGGAGATAGCATTCAATTTTGTGTGTAACTCTTTGCTGGTGGGGTACAGAATGAAAATCCGCCGACAGAAGAAGAAAAATCAGCCATTCTCGGACTATAAATCGTTTGAAATGTCCAAAAAGTGTGAAAAATTAAAGAAAAAGAAAAGTAAGCAAAAGATTTAGGGTTTATATTTCGAAAGAACTGCACCTGATCATCTGTATATGTATACACACACACATCAATATATACAAGCGGCAAATTCATTGTACAAAATCGGTGCTATATTATGCATATATATATATATGTATGTATGTATGTATGAAGTGATTTAAGGGATTCAAAGATAATATATATATCAGAAGAAGTCTGATACACAGGTACGCACGAAACTAATAATTAATATATGGTTGGTTTAATTCATTCATTTCGTGAAACTTTATATATATTAAGTACCACTATTATTTAATGTTGCATGCTTTAATTGATTGCAATAATTTGGTAACTTGAAACATAGAGAAACTTTTCGTCGATCATAGATTGAACTCCTTAATTACTCACAGAATTAAGGTTAAGTATTCTGAATATTAATAAATTCAGACGTTATATATATGCGCGAATGCTTATATATATATATATATATATAAGCATGGACGCATGGTGAATTCTTTTTTGTGGTTCTTAATGTTGAAGATAATAATCATGCATTAGATGATAGTCTTTTTTTCTTTATGAGCTTTAATTTATGGAAAGCTTGTCATTGATTATTTACTTTGATCTATGATTAATTATACGAGAGCCGCCCCGTCTTTATTGGAAAAAACAAATTAAAGAAATTAATTTTTTTATGCAGTTGAAGTTGAAATGGTCGACAAATCTATTTCATTACAGTAATTTGTTGGCTGGTATGGTCATATTATCATACCCTTTTTTTATTGTTAAGTTGTAATCAGAAATAATTTTATGGTACCTCGTACACAAGAAGTCTGAGGCAGCCTTAATTAGTTTTATTTTAATTTATCAATTTTAGGTGATTTTTTCAGAAGAATTTTGTACCTTCGTGAGTTCGTGTTGCAGGCTTCAGTTCTCACTTGCTCACCGATGACATAACTAGAAAGAATATATTACATTATCAAATTTCAGAATATAACTCTTTTACTATACCATTACCAACATCAAATTAAATGAGAGATTTTTTCCCTATCAAGTTAATAATTTTTCTTCAATTATTTTTTATTTAATGTAATTTGTGGTGTGAAGATAAATTTTTGTAGTGCATATAACAATTCTCTAATTTTATAATTATCAATTAAGGTCAATTATATCCAATTATAGAGGAATATTCTTGTATGAGATTGTCTTACGGATCAAATTGGTAAAACGGGTCAAGATCCGGATCCAAATTAACACAATCAAATTGACATCAATAAAATTACAAATGTGTCATTGAATATGAGTTTTAATCCAGATCTTGACCCGTCTTAAGTTATTAGTCCCACACAAGTTTTTGTCCCAAGTATATACTTTATAATTATTTTTTAGTACTTAATATTTAATGTTTAGTCAATAATTGATTATTGATTTAATTATTTCACAATTAGAATATATAATTGTTCCACATTTTAATTTTTAGTAATATATATATATATATATATGAATGATTGTATTAATAATAAATATTATTAATTAAATAATACATTTGAAAGTGAGACATAAAAAAAATATGTCTCTACCAAGTCAAAATATAATATCTAGTGCGCACAATTGTTGTTGTTGTTGATTTTTTTTTTCTTTTGTGCTTCATTTCTAACTTACCATAAGATATAAATGTTACGTGACATGTTAGAGTTATCAGTTAATTAATATTGATCGGATATAATTGTTTCTCCAAATTAAATTCAACAACACGTCAGAGAAACATATAATGTAATGTAAATATGTGGAATATATTGTCGATGTTTCCCAGAATTGGAGGGAATTATGCGCAAATAGAAGTCTAACATATACAGTATATTATATATGGTGAAATTTACGGGGTGTATTGGTTGTGGATTTTGATGGATTTCATTGGACTTTTAAAATCCGGGTGTATTCAATCCAGACTTTTAAAAGTCCAATGAAATTCTGGTGTATTCAATCCAATGAAATCCTGGTGTATTCAATCCAGACTTTTAAAAGTCCTTTAAAATTCTGAGGTATTCAACAATCCACGGACTTTAAAAAGTCACTGACTTCGTTGGATTTCAGCTGGATTTCACGTGAAAATTACGAAGGATGAAATCCGACCTCCAGACACGAGATTTCGATGGATTTGGAAAACCTGGCGAGCGCGGTGTCCCAGCGGCCGGTGAGGAGTTGAAATCGGGCACCCCAGCCGTCACCCGACCCCAGCGGCCGCTGACCTTGCCGATGATGGCACTCCAGCGGCCGCTGGGATCAAGGCCGCTCGATTCCAGCGGCCGCTGGGTTCAATTTTTCTTGCCGGGTACACTGATGGTTGTGTTCCAATGAACGTTGGCGAGATGGATTTGAAATCCGTTGAAATCGTTCAAAATCGGTGCGAAATCCATACGAAATCCGTCAGACTCTATGTGGAGTTGGGAGACTCATGTGGAGTATATGGATTTATAAAATCCATAAAAATCCATGAACATTTTAAAGTCCAATAAAATCCATCAAAATCCCAATCCAATACACCCCCTTAATTAAATATTTAAAGAGTAGGGGTCATATATATAAATATTCCTAGGAAATTAAACAACTGATGATGAGGTGGAACCCGCCGACGCAAGAAGACAAAATACACGGTCAAGATCAAAAGTGCACATGCAATTGACTATGAAAAAATATTAGGCGCTCTTTGATTGTGAGGTCTAATTCAAACGAATTAATTAATTTACCATGCACAGAGCTAGCTGGGATATATATGATGACCCAATATTTAACTTAATTTAATTATTTGCAAACATTAACTAATGGAAATCATGATATGTAGTAGTAAAATAGTCACATAATTAGCTGTTATGGACTTTCCAATTGAACAACCAAATAATATATATATTAAAGATGATCGCTCAGATGAAAAACATTGATGGAAAATTAAATAATTGTTAATTTTAAAGAATATATTAAGGGAAATGAGAATTTAGCGCACGTCTAATAATAAAGTAAATTATAATTATAGGACGGATGAAAATAGAATAAGCTAGGATTCACTAGTATTTTTCCTGTGCGATGCACAAATAATTATTATTTTTTTAGATCTGTAATATTATGATTATTATTGAATTATATATGTTGTGTTCAATTTTTAAAATTAATAAAATGATATGCATGTGTGATAATTAATTAGATAAGAAGATCAATTTTGGGTAGTTACGACAAATAAAAAGAAAATTAAATTTTAGTAACTAAATAAAAAGAAAAAAAAATAATAAATAAAATTGTAAATGTTGTTAAAATATAACGGTTGTAATCCAAATTAATCGAGCAGGGGCCAAATTTTCGAAATTTCTGCCAAGAAGACAATTTCTGATAAGAAAATACAGTAGTACATAGATAGTTGCACAATTTAAGGCTTAAATAGTACATCAGATCCCTGTAACATTTTGTGACATTTTCTATGGCATCTCAGTGTCAATTTTTTTTAATTTATAATTTATTATAATTTAGTTCAATTTAAATTTGTTATTTGTGGTTCATCATTTCCTAAATAGGATATATTGAAAAAAATTAAAAAAGACACTAATTAGGACACACGGAATGTAATACGATGGGCACAAGGGATCTGATCCTCTTAAATAGTACTTCAAAACTATCTTAAATTGAGGGAACTAAAATTGTAACTTTTCCTTTACTAATTAGTATTATAATATTGGGTTCAGATTACCGGGAGTTCATATATATATAGGATTATTAGATACTTAATTTTCTCCATCATATATTTAATTTCATCAACACAACATAAATAGGTGGATATATACAGAAAACTAATTAAGAGTTCCGAGAGGTGGTCCAATTAATACTTGTCTCTCATTTTAGAACTTAAAAAAAAATCTAATCATTAGTCACTATCCATCCCCACCATCAATCTCGTATTTTCCTAATTTCTTTTATGCCAAAAGAGTTGCACAATCTCTACGCAAAAACAGGAAATTAATAAAAAAGGAATAGGAGAAGCATTAGATGAGTGTGTGTAAACACTAAACAGTAAATTAAAGATGAGCTCTCCTTCTCCACCTCTGCAACAAGGCAAAACCCTAGTAGTGCACGACGGTTATGGAAAGGCCACGACGTCCAATAAACGGTACATCGGTGTAAGAAAACGGCCGTGGGGAAAGTTCGCTGCAGAAATAAGGGATTCAACGAGGAGCGGAGCTAGGGTTTGGCTCGGAACATTCGGAAGTGCCGAGGAGGCGGCGTTGGCCTACGATCAGGCTGCATTCGCGACGCGAGGGCCCACTGCTACCCTCAACTTCCCCTCGGAACAAGTGAGGGAGTCACTGCAGAAGATGAATTACAGCTGCAGCGAGGGCTCGTCGCCGGCTAAAACCCTAAAAGAGTCGCACATCAAACATCGTAGAATCGGTAATTGTAAGAAAAAACACCACCAGCTACTCAAGGAAGATGATTTAGTGGTTCTTCATGACTTGGGATCTGATCTGTTGGACCAGCTCTTGTCTCAGAATCCTAATTTCTGGTAATTAATTCTACACTAATTTTTATTTTTATTTTCCATATTTCTAAATATATCTTGCAATCTAGCTAGCTACTCCTTAATTACTTGTGGAATATAATATATCAGGGCTTCGAAATTTTGATTTTTTTTTTGTGGAGTTGGGAGTGGTGCTGCGGGGGAATGGGGATTGAATTATGATGTCTGAAATCTTAGGGCTTCGGATATATTGATATTGGAGAAGTTACAATACTACAAGTAAATATGATTATTTGAATAGACCAAAACCATTATATTATATTAGAAATATGGGACGGAATTCATCTGCATATTTTCTAATTGTAGTGTTATATATATATATGTGTGTGTTCGTTTGAATGGGAGATAGATATTCTTGGTTATAAATATTTCAGGAAAGGAATGTCAGACGACCTCATAGAACTAATTCTTCCTAATTTCTTTAACAATTTCATTGAGAATTGAAGAATCGTGAGCTTGTTATTACTAAAACTTACTGTATAAGAATATATATATATGTCGACTACTAGCTAGTTGCAAACTAAAGTTGAGACAACAAGGACTAATATATCAAGATTGATACACACACACACACACACATACATATAGTTGCCTTATGTTTAATTAACTTAAAGATTGTGCATGCATAATTGCATATGCATATATATGTGTAACGCTCTCTTATTATTTAATATAATTATTTTCTTGCACCTGCATGCTGTGACTGTTGATTTTGCTTTAATTCGTGTGAATTGAATAAGTAATATCATTAATTGTTTGGTTTTTTAGAAATCAAATATTGTAAATTTTTTCCAACTATATGAACTTGTTTAAATATTAAAGATATACGAATCAGATGTGTTAATATATAATTAAAAATAGGCATTTTCATTTAGTAAATTATATTTTTAGCCATTTCTTAGAAAAAGATTATTTATAACCACTTTTTCGTGGAAAATACTTGATTATCATTCATAAAATTGTGAGATGCATGCTTAGAGTGCATTATTTGGATGCACAAATGAAATATGATTGTGTAGCCGTACAAATTAAAATTATATTGCTACACGAGTGAGATGCACGAATAAGTCTATTCGTGCAACATTATAAATTTATATACTATTGCACGACAGAGGATTATTTTGTCCAAGTGACATTTTTTTTTAAATAGCGGCTAGAAACATTTTTCACTTAGTCAAAATGGCTATTTAAAATTTTACATCATCAAAAGATTTTGATCATTTTTTTTTTTTTTTGGATGTCGAGGGTAACCCGCAGCCGCTACCGTGGTGCGCACTGGGTAAATCCCGCCCCTGTGTAATAGCCTGCAAACCTACACAGGGGAGGTAAACCACACTTGGCAAGCCAGGTGTGACAGGCTCACACCTAGTGGTGTTGGTGGTGGGTCGAACTTGAGACCTTTGACCTCAAGAAACACCACTCCACCACTAGACCATCCCCAAGGGGACAGATTTTGATCTTTTTGTCTAGAAGGCTTGTATTCCATGCATATATATATCTTATAAAACTTCCCTTCTGTATACATATAAGTTGGCTTGTTAAACTATATTAAGTTCATTATTAATGCAGTTCACTCCTATACGGACGTTGTATTTCATGATTTCAGTGACCTCGATCCATGGCCTTTTTCTTCCATTAAAACTAAACTAGTATTTCATCCGTGCCAATGAATCCATGCACCCTCTTTTGTTTGTGTGAATGATATTGTGGTCTTTCTATTTTTTTCCCGAAAGCACATTAATTAAGAATGGAAAAAATGTTGATTCTTGATTATATATAGTGTAAGCAAGATATAATTTAGTCCTTATATAGAAATTATATATAGCTCCATTAATCATGCTCATAATTAATTGAGAATTCCCAGGGAGGATAATTAATCGATTGCTTATGTTCCCGTAGAAATTAATCCATGTATAGGACTGGCATCACTTAAATTAATCTTTGACACTAGTTTTAATTACCAGGTTTATAAAAAGAAAGTCATCTATTTCTTGATATATACTTTTCATTTCACTTTTGCAGATTGGAACTAGTGAATGCCATGTACGTACAAATATTGGGACTCTTTGCAAGATTTTATGAAAGCTCATAGGCATAATATATATTGTTAAAATATATAGAAATGGCATGTATAGAAAAACAATATCCAGGCCAATGATCTTTGGATAATGTAGAATTAATATTGTATATGCACATATACAGAAATGACAAGTAACATTAGTTTGTTGCTCCTTTTCATTTTTTTTTTTGTAGGTCATAACTCATAACTCATAACTCGTAACTTTTTGTTATGTAATAAGAGGGAAAAAAAAAAGCTTTCATATTTTCCTGATCTAATTTAATCTAGCTTTCTTACGTAGTATACTATAAGTCCTTTAATTCTAATATAGATAATTTTCATTGATTGAAAAGCATTTCAACTAAATAAAATTTGACACTAAATTAAATCCCATGGAAAATAAGTCCTATATATGCATGACAATGAAAACTATTGGACATTAAAAAATATGAGACGAGATATAGTGATATACATAGTTGGAATACACGATGGATTTTTTTAATTTTTTTTCATTCGAATATTGTTGGATTTTGTTTAGTTCCCAATGACCACTTTTTACTATTCATGTATTTTTTATGGAATTTCCATGTGAATATCATGAATTCCAATTATTTTTTCCTTTGATTATTCCAATGGATTCTGTGTGTTGGAGTTAGATTTAGCATGCATATTGTTTTCTTGTAGTGTATAGTTGGAATCGAACGAATTTCCTACTATTTTACATATAACAGTGTTTATTATTACATTCAACCAAATTTTGTAGATCCTATGTTTTATTTTTCAATAAATTATTTTCTAGAGTAGCTAGCATTCTCGAAGATGGGGTCATTATGTTTATTGGACTTGCCGATTATCGGGCTTCTTCTAGACTGGACTGATATTTTTAGTGGCCGGCCTTTCTAGGAATTGTCCCTAGTTGGGCATTTTATTTTTTAAAAATATATTATTAATTTTTTTGCAAATTATATTTTGGGAACATAAATGATGTCGTTAGTGGGCATTAATTATATTTGTCACGTATTTTTTTCACCTCCTGATATGTCAACGACATAGGTGTGTTTGTTAATGATATCGTGTGAAAAACTATACCATTATCGTTTACATAATAGAGGCAAAAAAGAATCGGGACCAACATAATTAACATCTACTTCGAAACATCTCTAAAAAATATATAGTCACAAATAACTTTGGAAAACACCTTCTCAATTGCAATATATTTTTTTGTTATTTTTTTTGTTCTATAATTCACAATACTTATAATAAAGTAACTATATTTTGTAATAATTAAGAATTTTCTTAATTTTTCCATAATTATAATTTCAACAAATAAAATTATACATATATCACTCTAGTAGTCTAGTGTGTTAAATTTCAAATTCATAGCTTATTTAGTATTCATCACTCTCATTAGGCTCATTAGGGTCAAGGGGTGGAGAGAATAGTTGTAACGATTCAATTTCACTTTTAATAGAAAAAGACACGTTATTCATGTTTTTCATTAATAAAATACTTTACTTGATATACAATGGAATTTCAAATCATAATTTGACATTTACTACATAAAATGAAGTTAAAACTAAAAATAATTATCTTTAATCTTGACCATTTGACCAAATCATCACATCTTGGCCGTCACGTATCACCCAAGACATCATCACATCTTCATCACATCTTGGCCGCTACGTATCGCCCAAGGCAACATCTGCTCATTTGACCACCATCATAACATCGTATCACCCGAAACAACACCTGAAAAGATAAGTAGTTTTTGGAGTGATAAGTAGTTATTGGAGTGAGCACTACCGAGCGTCCGAGTGGGAGTATCCAATTATCCAAACTATATATAAAACATAATAATATGCGAATAGTAAAATTGTGTTCAGTCCGTAGACCAAAACATGGGCTCTGTGTGATAGCTCGAAAGCTCTGTATGTTGCTCGAAGGCTCTGAGTGATAGCTCGAAAGCTCTGTATGTTACTTCGAAGGCTCTGCGTGATAACTCGAAAATTCTTGCTATATTGGTGATATCACATACATTCATTAAAATATATAGAAATGATAACATGGACAAATTCATCGTAAAATTCCACATTAATCTTGACCTTGATATTAACCTAAAAGTCATGCGCGCCTTCACTATAATTTAACAATGCATGAGGCTAAATTATTATGGCACCGATGCATGCTTAAATTTCAACTGGATAATTATCCTAATATTTGCATGAAAATACGTGATTTGGAAACAAAAAATGCATGGCCAATCTTGCTAAGAAATTCTACGTGAGAATATATATATAATATAATATGATATGATTGATAGAAAAACAATGAATCATGGCATTAAACCCAAACTTCTCAGCCCATCAATTACCAAAGCCCAATATAATTCTTAATTAAGTTAAGGCCCACCTCTATCTTTCTATTCTCTTTTCCAACCAACCCAAAGAAAATATCAATAATCTACCAAGCACTCACTCTCTCTCACGTAACTGCTTTACGCTGAAACCATCCACAACCTACTCTCTCTCTCTGCAGATTACAGCAACACAACAACAAAAACCAACCAACAATTACCCGAAAGACACACCTGCAAAACAAAAGATTAGGAGGAACCACGAAAACCATCACACTCTTTCTCCCTCTCTACCATTCACGACAACAGCAGCAAGCGAATGAGTTGGCGTCTCCAACATTTTAGACGATAGTGGCACTCCTTCCTCGTTTCCATGGAAGATCGAGTTCACCCGCAGCTGCAGGAACACATTGCAGATACATCCCTTCCAAACCAATATCACCCCCAAAACTATGAAATGAAAAGAAAATGCAACTTGAGGATATCTACACACCTCGCAACAACTCTCAAAATGAAAACTCCGATTATGACCTCTACGATTTTTGATGTGGGAAATGAAATGAATAGCACTCTTATTTATACTGGTATATTAGGGTTAAAATCATAGATATAAGAAGTTATCAGCTTATCACCAAAAATGTGAGAAAAGAGAAAAGAGCAAGGAGAATTCTAGAATTTTGGTTCAAATATTTGGGCTTGAAACTTGGGCTAAAAAAATAATAAATAAATGCAATAGTCTCTAATTTAAAAATGGGCTTTCAATACTATATGCATTCTCATGATATAAATTAGGGTAATTCTAAATATAGCCTCTATTTTTCTTCTTACAGTTATCAAAATTATTAGAATATATGAATTATTCTATTAGACATTTTTACCCTCATAGTCACCGTTTAAAAATCATACCTAAATATATTAAAGCCCCCAAAACTATAGCTCCCATTTTTTTCATTTTTTTTAAAAAATAAAAAAGTCAACCAACGACATTCCCCAATCCAAAATCTACAATAGGTTAAAGATCAAGTGGGCTCGATCAAACAAGGGAAAAAAATAAAAATTGCAGAGCCTCCATGATGTCTTTTATTTTCAACCTATTTTTGGAACCTTCAAGATTTTTTCATCTTTTACTGTTTCAATGTAGAAGATAAAAATGATTTAGGCTGGAGTTCAATTCCAAATAATAGTTTATCATACGTAAAGCTGCGAAAATTGGTAAAATTTCAATTTTTTGGATCAAGAATTCCTCTTCTCCAAGTTTGGTTATTGACGTCCAAAAACACGAAAGCACATCTATAAATGAAAAGGCATCAGTGCTGTAAAATCTGGAAAAAAAAAGAAAGGAAAAAAAAAAAAAAACAGAGAGGCTGTAAAATCTGAAAGGAAAAAGAATGGGCAGGCTGATGATTAAAATTTCTAATATATATATATATATATATAACAAAGGTTAAAATAGAAAATTTTTAGTAATATCTTTTATTATAAATAAATATGGGGCTTTAAAGAGTAAAATGAGGGCTATGTTTAGAATTACCCTATGGGCTCGTTTGGTTGACAAGAAAGAATTTTTTGGGCTTGTTCAATTAAAAAAATCCATTTTTTTATTTTTTAGTTCAAAAATATGAATCCAAACATAATAATAATTTATAAAAATAAATAAATAATAATAAATGAAGAAATCAAACAATGAAATCATTTAACATCAGATTCCCAAAAATAAGGAAAAAGAATACTTACTTGGAGTAGGTATTCAGAATCCAGAAAAGTTGCACAATTTTCCTTGTTTTGAGGAATGTGATTCCTTTTCATATTACATAAAAAATGAACCAAACACGGTAATGTTAAAATAGGGAATCATATTACCTTCCCAAGTCAGATTCCATACCAACCAAACGGGGCCTATAAATTAACATATACCATAAATAAATTCATGCTTAGTTAAATATTAAAATTATTTAGGCGCGACTTATTAGACTTAAACAATTAATATCACACATAATAAAAATAAAATGAATGAAATATTTTTAGAAAGGAAAAGAAAAATTTAGCAATTTAAATATAAAGAAAATTGGGTTGCTACAGTGGTGGTCAATCTCTTCCCACATTACAAAAATATCACAGTATAACGACGGCTTAGTTTGTCATTAAATCTTGATTTTCTATTGTTAAAATGGTCTAACGATGGACTAACGACGGACGGTGTCGATCGTTAAAGGTATGGTCAGCAGCAGACTTAATGACGAACTATTTCAGTCATTAAGTTCTAACGACAGATCAGTCCATCATAAAAAGGTCACTCGTTTTAATCGTGAGGACTCTTTAATGACGAATGAGTCCGTCGTTAGATCTGTTGTTAAAGCTTAACAACTGAAATAGTCCGTTGTTTAAAAAGTCGCCCTTTTAGTCAGAATTTTTTTAACGACGGTGCATTCATTGTTAGTTTTTTTAATTATTTTTATTTATGCATTTTTTATTTTGTGAATTTGAAGGTGTTTTTAAATCGAATGAAATATATACAAAATATTATATAAATATTTGGTTTGAATATGAGATTAAACGTATAAAAGTAGTTATCCAAAATCATATATAATCAAACATAACAATTTTAAAATTGTCAAATTAATCAACTACATGTCAGGAGGAGGTTGAGACGATGATGACCCACTGCCGTCCCTGAACCGACGTTGTATCTTCTTTATCTGCTAAAGGAGAGCAAGTTGCTGATTCATTATCTCCTGGTGCTCCTGCTACCGTTGCTGAAAACGCTCCTCTGTACCTGTAGTTCCGTCTCCAAATCTTAAATGATGGTCTAAGAGTCGTAGTACTAGGAGCCCATTGAATCAGCATTGCCACTTCTCTAACTAGGTCTGATGTGGTCAGCATCTCGATTACCCAGTCCCAAGATGCATCTCTTCTCCACACCTATGACATCGATATAGATCGATGCCGTGTCTACAATCTGCGGCTCATATGTAGTGAGAGATGGCTGACTTTTCTGCTCGTTCCCAGCACGTATCTTGGCCTACATATATTAAATAATTAAACAAAAATAAACATATAGTTTGAACACACTTACAACGATGCGTCGTGATTTGTGATTAGAGTAGTCGGCTTCGCTGCTGCCATATAGTCTCATAAAGCTCTCTCACCCGACATGATTTGACGTGAGACCCTTTTCTGATGCCTACGCAATAAAACCAAGATATTAATATTTATACGAAAATCAACATAAAAAATGAATTAACTTAAAAAATAAATTATAATAATTAGAGTACGAATCATTGTTGCAGAATGCGCATGAGCACATCGGGATCCGCCCTTTTGTGCTTCACAATGCTAGTACCAGGCCCATCCGGCTCAGACATTCTATTCTTCAATAAAATCTCAGCCTTCTTCGTAACCTCTGGACTGTCCCAGTACGCCATCCATGTTCTCAGGCATTCCCAGAAATGCACACGGGCCAACCTTCCTTCATATGCTTCGTGATTCTTCAGCTCAGTCTTCTTACAAACTTGTTTGATTGCTTCTCTTCAGTTCAGTCAAGTTCCGGGATGAACTTCGACTCTTTAGTTCAGTTTTCTTATGAACTTTGAATTCTATTGGTTTTTCATTTCGACATCTCATCAAAACTTTTTTTTTGACATCTCATCAAAAAAAATTTCTTCATTGTTTTGCCTAAAATGTGATAACAATATAACTAATTATGATGCTAGTGAATCATCTGTCATATGCTAACGAATTATGCTTAATTGAGATGAAAGTTATACATTGATTATACATATGTAATATTAAGCACATATGATTCTGTTACCAAATATAATTATACCACATTAACATTATTATAATATTTTCATTAGCATGTATCCGTTATGTACTAATTCAATTCTAATAATTTCTAATTTTAATCCGATTATTGGTAGAGGATCAGAAATATTGATACCTATCTCCGCCAGGTCTCAAGATAGTCGTGGATTATCAAATTAACTATCACTCTCGTCTATAGATTAATTTGTTAACTCCTTGAAACATCAGATTTTACCTCCTACAGATTCCATAGAACGTGTATCAAATTTGTTCAATCAATCCCACTAGTTAATTATCTCCGCTAGGTCTCAAATCAACTAGCTAGCATACATCGATTATGGCCATTAATCTGCATGAAATAAAATAACACATTGAACAATTGAACACAATAATCAGAAGAAAATTGTAAAAGAATTAAAATTAATTCATAACTTCAACATGTTTCAAAACCCTAGAATTAATAGGAGTCTAGCCGCTCATAATAAAACTACAATCCAATGAAAAGAAAATAAGAATTACAAAATTCATAGAGAAATTAAACTAAAAATGTAAAACAACTTATGCCGGATGTTGAATCTTCAATCTTTGTAATCTCTCTCTGTCTGCTCTTCTATAGGGTAAAAGTGTGTGGAATTTCGTCCTAAGAAGATCTTTAAATAGTTGAGAGAAGTTTGCATAGGTTTTAGAGTTAAACAAGGAAAGAGATAAAAATTCATCAAAACACGCTTCTCGCGCACGGGCCGTGCACTAAGGAGATTCTAACGCACGGTCCGTATGGCATTCCCTGGACAGATTTACCATGAAGTTGTGCACGGGCCGTGCACTCTGACGCGGTTGTTTCACGGTTAAAATAAATCTCAAGAGAGACTTATCCTTATGCCCACTACAGGCATAGCTAGCAACGAGAGTAAGGGTTGATCCCACGAGGAGCTGTGAACTCTATCTTCCAATGTCACTATTTCCAAAGTTTTGAGGGTTGTTGTGGTCCGTACTTCTTAATGTAAATACTGTAAAGTAAAAATAACAAAACAAAACAAAAGAGAAGAAAAGAAAATATCAGTAGTAACGTATTCCGGATTAGAACTTAGATTTCGAACTTAACAAACACTTGACCAATCATGGGCACGCTGATTACTTATGTAAATCTAATTATCTGGTTAAAGGTATTGGATCTCTCTCAACATACCCAATCTATCTTTTCTGTATAGAGTAGAGGTGATCTCTCGTCCCCTAACCCCTAACTTGTTGCCCAACCCCGATCCCTCATATGATTGTAAACAACAAAGGCAGCTTTATGCCCTAGACATACCCAAATTTACCTAGACACTGATCTCTCAGATGCCTTCAGTACCCATGATGTATCACATCCCTTTATGACCAACACACAATTACGATTTATTGACCATTTATGGAGGTAGTGGACACAATTTCAATTAACGAGTGATCAACCACGATTAGCTAGCTTAGCCTATTTTAATGCAACAAAGAAAATGATTACATGATGGAATCAAATTCACACAGTTTATGCCCATAAGCCTCACGGTTCTTACATGTTTATTAAGTTCTTATCTTTGTTCCATCCGAAATAACGAGTCTAGTCGCTCATGCTAGACTTAGAACAATAATAAATATAAATAAATAAAGACATAAATTAAACGAAAAACTTACTTGATTAAATAGCAAAACGATCCAACATCAATGCTAGATTTAAGTACATAAAAACTAGAAATCCTAAATGCTTGCGGACATAAGGCCCGAGATGGAATTAAAATCCAGAAAAATAAAATGTGTCTTAAAGCAAAAATAGATTGTAAGTGTTGTGGTATGAGTGTTATGTTGTAGTGTGTTGTTCGGCCTCTGCCATGAAAACTACTTACATAGGACTACAAAACACAAGGTAACTTTCCCCATAGGCCGGGGGATCTTCAGCCCATTTCATAGTCGTTATGCCCAATTCTTTTCATATCTGGCAGATTCTTCACTTATTTAGAAGATTTGTCTCGAGATTCTGTACTCACCGTGCCCTAGATTGCCAACATTCAACCTTCATTAATTAGTCGATCCACCTTCTAGAATCTGGAAGATACGATCAGATTTTTCCTGTGAGCTCTTCTTTTCTTCAGCGGCTAGGGTGCACTACTTCTGCCTCCTGCCCCTCTTGTGCCCATACTGACTCTTTTTTACTCAAAAAAGAGAAAAAAATAAAAGACAAAAGAATGAGAAAAACACACAAAAACACTAGAGAATTTGGACTTGTCACGATCCAACATTCCTTTCGCATGGGTCGTGCGGTGATCCCTGGATGAGCTTTTCTTTTCTTGTGCTTCGCATGGTTCGTGCACATGGAAAAACCTACTGCACGGTCCGTGCACCCTTGAATCAACGAGTTCATTCCTTTTTTGTCCCGTTTGGCTCCATTCTTATTTCCGACTTTATTCATCTCAGCTTTTGACTCATTTTTACCCTTTATCTACTTCAAAACTCAACAAACTCATGAAAATACCAATTAAACTTAAGCACACTCTTGTAGCTCACAAACTACATATAATGCACCAAGTTCAAGCCCGAAATAGATGAAAACCCCGAGTTTATCAATATTGATGAAACATTTGTCATATGCTAATGAAACACATCCTAATTGGGATTAAATAAATATTTATAACAATATAATTGATGTTAATGAAACATATCTTAATTGAAATATAATAAACATTTACATCAATACAATCAATACTAATGAAATATTTGGCATATGCTAACGGGTCATGTCTAATTAGGACATAAGTTATACAATGATTATACACATGTAATATTAAACACATATGATTATATTAATTAGCAGATAAAACTACACTACATTAGCATTCTTATAATGTTTTCGTTAGCACATGGTAATGTTAACATTAGCAATGCATTATTATTTTCATACAAAAAAATCTTAATGATGTATTTCGATGTCAATATAACCGATATTAATGAAATATTTACCATATGCTAACAAAGCACATCTTAATTGGGATGAAATAAACTCTTATAGCAATATAATTAATACTAACGCAACATATCCTAATTGAGATGAAATAAATCCTTATAGCAATATAATTGATGCTAACGAAATATGTGTCATATGGTAAAGAAGCATACCTAATTGTGATTGCATAAACATTTACAATAATATAATTGATGCTAACAAAGCATTTGTCATATGCTAATGAAACATTTATCATACGCTGATAAGGTATTCTGAGCTTGAATACGTGTGAAAAATTAAAATTTTATATTTTTTATTCATATTTTTTCAAATGAACATATGCTTCACTAATCTTAAATGAAAGATGATTAAAAAACCTTTAATTTGATATATTGTTTGTATTAATCCGACAAAAAATGAATGAGTTATGATCGTTTGAAATTTTTAAGAATTTTTTGAAATGTTGAGCCAGCATGACATCAACTTTTTTCGTAAATGTGACAGAAATACTCCCATAGCCTGGAAAAACTCGCGAAAATTACAAAATTGCCACTGTATTTTGTTTTAAATCTTGGCCGTGTATTTTTTTTAATAGATGGTAAGAGATTGATTTGTAGTTTACACAATAGGGAATGATTTACATTTAATCCATTCCATATATATATATATATCAATGTAAAATATTAGATTGTGTAAATATAATTAAACAAATGAATCAAAGGATGTGAGGCATTGCAATAGAAAGACAACATAGTATTTATAAATCCCTACAAGTTGGAGAATCTAATGCTAATCAGGAGTATATAACAAATAGGTCGACGACGCAGCATATGCCACTCCAAAATAGGATCAAACTCATAATCCCCATCATTAAATTCTTAATTATCTTTAACTTAAAGCTAAAAAAGCAAATAAGCATGTGAACAAATAAATTAAAGGCGTAGCACCAACATGGGTGGGAAATTATATTAATACAGTTTTTATTAGAACCAGTGATTAAACTAAATTATCTTCCTAACACCCAACAGTATATATAGTAAATCTAATGGTGGCATTATTTAGTGGAATTGTGGGTGCTTCTGCTGTGGGGGACCGGGTGTAGGGTGGGGTGTGGTTATGAGCCATGAGGGGTCTAGTCCTTAACTCAAGGGCCAAAAGCGGCGCCTCGAGCACTGTTTTCGGCAGACGTTAAATTAATATTATACTATGTTTCTGTAGACGAACATTGTTGCGGGAGGTTAAACTCTGAGGATGTAGATGTCTCCGACTCATCTATTTTTTCAAATATTTTCTTCTTCATCCACCACTCTCTAGGGTATTATGGATTTTTTGTTTTAATTTTTTTTATATGTCATATTATGTTTCGTCTTAATGACGATGATCTTGGTTTAATATCTTACTTCCTCTGTATTTATATGTGGAATTTAATATTATTAATATTATGAATGATAAATATTGATAAGATGGAATATATTTTATTAAAATGAAAATAAAAATAACATTTGAATTTATAAGTACCTTTTAAATTGATTTATTGAGTGTGTTGATATGATTAGCATTTGAGGTGCGAATCCTTAAGTTACATAATATAGGCACAATGTAAGCTTAAATTTTGCATCATACTGAAACAAATCAAAATATTTTGATATACTATTATGTGTTTGATTAACTAGTTATAATAACAACGAAAAGAAAATTCCAAATAGGACACTAAATTATTCCGTCGGTCTCAAGTGGACACTTTAAAATTTATTATGAGATCTTGAACTATTAAACTTTATTTTTAGGTTGAATTGGACCCTCGAATTTTCATCAAGTGCAACCCATTAAGCACTCAATGCATGAATTAGCAAAAGCGTTTTAAGACTTGTGGGTTTTGAGTTTTGACATCCTTACATACTTTACTTTCTAAATTTCCATCTGAATTTTTAATATTCTATATTTATTGAAATAAAACAGTAAATAGAAGTGTAAATAAATACCAAATTAAAAAAAAATAGAAAAAATGATGTGACAGTTACGGTGGGTATTATGAATTATGTATTTATGTGGCTCTGAAAAATACAAGAATGGGTACGGCCACGTGACTCAAACTGGCTTTTCGTTTTCATCTAGGAATTCCTTCCCCACCCCATCCCCGGTTCAATTCCCACTTTTTATTTCAATGAATTTTATACTCATTTTCATCTTAATTCGAAGTTTTTACTCTACATGAAGATTAAACAAAAATATAATAATTTGGATATTCAAATATTGTTTTAAAGTGTTAATAATTTAGGACTTTTATTCTAGATAATTTAGAGTTCCTATGGACTCCACAGTTAGGTCTAGATACTTGAATCAATATATGATAAAATGATGCGACTTATATGATCTTAATAAATATTATCAATAGTTTCATACAATAACATTATTTACGAGATTATTTTACACGGAATCTTGAATAGATTAGTCTCTAAGATACCGATTTTGCATATTTTTGTAATATATATCTAAAAATATTTCGAATACAAGTATACATTAGAGGAAATACTTAATTTATTAAAAAAAATGAGTTTTTGGATATGTTGTGAAATAGAAAATTAAAGGAAAGGAAAAAAGTGGAGAAAATGGAATGGTTGCATGAGAAGAAAGCATTTAGGTAGTTGTTAAAAGAATCCAAAATAACATCAAGAAACGGAAACAGAGGTGGCTGCCTCTGCCTGCTGACACTTAGATCACTCCATTTCATTTTACAATTTTTAAACTCTGTCTCTATATCTATCTCTATACACACACACACACACGGC
This sequence comes from Perilla frutescens, assembly GCA_026008535.1. Classification (NCBI taxonomy): domain Eukaryota; kingdom Viridiplantae; phylum Streptophyta; class Magnoliopsida; order Lamiales; family Lamiaceae; genus Perilla; species Perilla frutescens. The sequence continues at coordinate 6,711,882 of BRKX01000008.1, read as the reverse complement.
CACCAACATGTCTCTCTCTCTCTCTCCCCACCACTGTTCTCCTCCACTCTCCTCTTACTTTGCCATTATTAAACATCAAAGCCACTCTGTCTCTCTCTCTCTCTCTCTGTGTGTAACTAGCAAGAAAAAATGAAATGTTGTTTGTTTTTTCATGTGATAAAGCCCTGAGACTGGTGGATTTGCAAACATAAGGGTGGTGAGTGAGTTTTCAGTTTTGCTAGCATTATATATATATATATATATATATATATAGAGAGAGAGAGAGAGAGAGAGAGAGAGAGAGAGATACAGTACCATGTGCTCGTTTCTTTCAGACTCTCATGTATAATAAATATATTGTTACTTGAATTTCATCTACTCCTTCTCTTCATTTGGATTCTGGTTTTGAATTTATTTTCCTTTTTGTGGCGTGGAATCTATTTGATTCAGATTCGTTCCCTACTCGCCTGAATCAGAACGATTGTCTTCTTGAATTTATCTTTATTTATTTTGTATGATAAATTTATTGAGATGGTTTTCCTGCAACATGAAGTTAAATTCTGGTATTGAACCCCTATTTTTGTAGCTATCGAAGAAGTTTTCATTCATGTTCTGTAGCTTGACTTGCAAAGTTAAGAGTAACTTGTAAATAACATAAGCTGCTTATGTTTTTTATATGGTCAAAAGTCAAAAGAGAAGATTTCAGTTTCCATATGTATTACATTTAGAAAATCAGTTTCTTGTGTATTAGATTTGCGTAATTAATAATTAGCCGCCCCATTTGATGTTTAGTTTAAGTCCAAAATCTGTATCATCTGATAATGGATATATCAAAATTAATCGAGTGAAATAAATTAGAGTGATGTCCATTGTATTTTTTAGATGAACTAACTTGTTTCTTGGATTTTTCCTCTACAATCCTTTTATAGTTAGTTTGTATAAGTTGAGATGATGAACATTGATTTTGATGCAGGGGAGGGGAGGGGAGGGGAGGCTCTGTGATCATCTTGCTTCTTTGACAAATCCCTAATATGAAAACCTCAAACTCAACTTCTGATGCTATTAGTTCAAATGCTGCTTTCAACATCAGTGTAATAGACCTTAATCATGGAAGCATCGAGTCGAGCTCCGACTCCATCTCCCTCGGCTTATCACTGAGCTTTAAAACAGGTCAAGATCCATCAGCAGGCACCGAATCTCTGGGATTCTCATCATCCAGCACAAGTGAAAGCACAAACGAGCCTCCAACCCGAAACACAGCAGCAGCTGCAGTCACACCAAGAGCATTCTCTTGCAACTTCTGCCAACGAAAATTCTACAGTTCACAAGCATTAGGTGGCCACCAAAATGCACACAAACGCGAAAGAACACTAGCAAAACGCGCTATCAGAATGGGCATTTTCTCCGATAGATATGCTAGTGTGGCTTCCCTGCCTTTACATGGATCATCAGCATTCAAGTGTTTAGGCATCAAATCACACGCATCAGTGCACCATTCGTTCATGCCTCCAGTTAGGTCACTGGGAACTCCAACATCTGCAAGATTCCAAGATGGTTACCTCTGCCACTCCATATACGTCGAGGATCAAGATGCACAGCTACTGTGGCCGGGTAGTTTCCATCATGTACTTAATGCTGATGAGCCGTCTCCTTCAATCTTTGTACAGGGTGGAGCTTCAAATGTGAGTTGTGCAGAGAAATCACCAGCATTCGGCACAGACTCTATTCCAGATCTCACTCTACGGCTTTGAAAGCTTGGTGTTTGAAACAATCATGAAATTATGGTGTGTGTGCATCTTTTAGCTTAATTGTGTGTTCACACGTTCTAATTTTCTTATCACTCGATCTGTATAAATGAAAATTGACCATTTCTCAGTGACCAGGTAGATGCAACTTACCTAGACAGTATTGACTCTACTTGATGCATGAAAAATCGAGAGGAGACGGCATTTTCTATAAGCCTATTATTACATCATCAGCTGTAGCATCTATAGCCACAAGATTGTAAGTTACTTAAAATATGGTAATAACATGCAAATTTGAACATTGCATATCAACAGCAAACTCATTCCACACTTTAGTTATAAACTTCCAGTTTAGGCATATGAATCCACTTACATCTGAACTGCTTTATAACCACCATCTATAGAATTCTTCACTGCATCCAGCACCAGCTGAGTGCATCTGCTTGTTTTAGCCCACTTGGAATCTGGTCGAAATCCGAGATATTTAACTCCCTTCACCAGCCTGGAGAATTCTTGAATCATCATACCCTCCTGTGGTAACTCAGTGTCTACTTCAACGTGCAGAGGTTTCACATTCCATCCAATATGCAGATCGACAAACTTAGCACCCGACGTGTAGCTGAATCCAGCAGCATTCTCTTCGTAAGGTATTATGAAGTCGTCAACTTGGAGTGTCCCATTGGAGGCGCACACTGCCAGGGACATGGTTTCATGTGCAATAAACGAACAAAAGAATGTTGCAACAGTTTCCTCTTCGTTCCAGAGCATCGAGGCGCTGCACGATAAGATGACTCCAGCTGAGTTTTTCACAGTGCTGGGAAGAGCAGTCACAGTTGTGGGTAGTTTCTGGTTCATAGTCCACAATATAGCACCAATGCAGTACCATCCCGCATCTCCTAGTGCACCGAGGGCATCGAGCTCTGGTTTCACTCTAACATCATTCTCAAGAAACTGAGGTGGTGCATGGTATGATGAAGAACTGTGGATCTAAAATAGTTACATGAAAGTAGCTAATTAGAAGAGAAATATCATAACTTAGTCCACACAATACATTATCAACAAAGGTCTTAACCTTCTTAAATGAATCAAAACTGGTGTATAACATAATGCAGCACAGGTTATAATCAGTTTTCTTCCCAACAAGCAAAATTGCTCAAACAATTAGATAATGGGATGAAATTGAGCCCAAATCACATTCCCATCCGAACTTGCTAGAACGATGCAGCACACAAATCTTCTCTCTTTCTCAGGTGTTTTTGCATAGAGTGTAATAGATATTATTGATGATGTTTGTTGAGCACCCGTTCACAGATCAGTGGGCCTCGAGTTCACCTTTCCAATGGCGTAGGTGAACTCTTTATATCCAAGGCAACTCTTGGATATATTTCTGTAGGTGAACTCCTTATATCCAAGGCAACTCTTGGATATATTTTCGATGTGGGACTTGGATTGCCATCCCAACAATGTTAATATGAGTTTTTAACCGACATGCTCATGGATCCTACACAAGATTCCAGTAAACGGAATGTAGCTCGTTCATTATACACACACACATATACCAGAATAAGAATTTTCAAGAAATAAATCGAAATGTAGCAATTAGTTCAGTGATCAAAAACCATTATGCAACAACACAAATAAATCATAATGCAAAGCAAACATTATTCAGCATCAAGAAGCATACTCACAGCTTTAACTCGACCAAAAATATCCGAATTCGACATCAAGTCCTTCATTTTCGCAGTTCGTGGGTGATGATACCACATGCTGGCATCCATAAACTGCAAAACATTACTCTCACACGAGTCAAGCATTTCGTCGAGCACCTTAACGTCAAGAGCCGTCGGCTTCTCGAGCAGCAAATGCTTACCCTTTTGAGCTGCCATGGTCGCCCACTTCAAGTGCAGAGTGGTCGGCAACGGCATGTACACTGCATCAACAGAAGGGTCGTCCAGCAATTCGTGGTAGCTCCCATGAAGCTTCACATTTTCCGGTAATTTGTTTCGAAGAGCGAATTGTTTGGCTTTGTCGATGGAACGGCTGGCGACGGCGACGATGGCGGCGTTGGGGGATAACAGTATTGCTCGAGACACTTTTCTGGCGATCTCAGCGCATCCCATGATCCCGAAACGAACTGGGGTTTCGTTTTCCGCCATTTTTCTTCTTGTTTTGTCGGTGTCGGAGGAATTGAAGATGATGAAATGCTGCTGTTTATCGCAAATCCTACTTGTTTCTTACATTGTCCACGTACCCTTATCTAGAAGACTAGAACTATAATTTAATGGGATCCAAATCCTATTTACTTTCGGGAGCTTCTATTTCCTATACAAAAATTACTCTTTGCCTTATAAAAGTACATAAATATTCTTATTAAATAAAAAATAAAAATAATCAATAAATAACATAAAATTTTAAATAGAAAAAACCCTCCTTCCTCTTCCTCCCTTCTACATTTCCTGCACTGCCGCCAATTTGCAGAAGCCACTGCCACCGCCATCGCCTCCTTCTTCTCACCCTCCTCGTTTTATCTCTTCTCTCATCTGTCATTTATGTAAAAAAAAAAAAAAAAGTAATAGACCCGCCGCCTTGAAAATGTGAGAATTGGAAATCTACTATCCATCGCCCCTTAGTTAATTAAGTCCCGGAGCCATTTATCGTTTAAGTTTCGAACCTGTAAGTTTGATTCGAAAATCAATTTTCAAACATTGTGGAAAGGGAGTTTCTAAATACACAATTAAGTTTACTCTTTGCATCACTAAAAATTTAAATGAAAAATAAAATAAATATGAAATGACTTACTTACCTTTTTATTGTTTGTTTGTACTACTATTATTACTCAATGCATCAAAAAATAAAATAAAATAAAAAATTAAAACAATAGAAAATATATTATGGGTGCGTTCTACGTCGTGGAATTCGCCGTCTTGGCGATGAAGCCCTCTCCGATCCACCAGTAAATGAGAGGCCTCTTCTTTATGGGTGCATTCTCCGGAAACACAGAGAGGGAGAGAAGACACATTTTAATGTGGCCGGAGCCGGAGCTGTCGGGGTCGTGGAAACTGGAGCAGAGGGCGGACATGACGTCGCTCTTCGAGATTATCCCATCCTCTACTCCAAGTTCAGCCCACTCCTGGGAGTGCGAGACGGTGTGGTGGTGATGATGATGATGATCATCGTGTTCGAGGCTTCTGGGCTTAATCGACATCCCGCTAAGCTTGAGAGTCTGACTGGTCCACCATGGAAATCAAACTTTTCGATTTGACGATATCTTCTTCGATCTGAGTGAGCTTGTCGTGAACTTGTGACTCCATCTTCGGATCCTTGAAGGTGAAGATGTCATCATCGAGAACTTGCTCCAACGCGCACAACTAGTGGACTACCTTGTTCTCCCAGTTTTTGATCTTGGAGAGAGAGTCGGTCATCAACTCAGCTTGTTTTCAATGCCGTCGAACTTTGAAGTCAATTCATGATTATAATTTTGATTTTGATCTTGATCTGCAACTGCAAGCACCTGCACGACGTGGTTCTTGGCCTTGCTCAGTCGACCCAGGGCACCGGCACCGCCTTCTCCGGTTGCTTCCGCACCGCCTTCTAAGGAGAGATGGAGGGCGGCGACGGTGGAATAGCCGCAAAAACGGCGACTGATCTACAGAAACAGCGGCGTGGTGATTGATGTGGGTGGAAACGGGGATAACGGTGTCGGATTTTTTTTTTTTTAATTTTTAAGTAAAAAATATATTTTAGATGGAAGGACATTATTATCAAGTGACAATAGGGGCTTTTGGCCACTCAAAAGTTTGAAAAACTTTTTTTAGCCACAAAATTTGAAATATTATTTTTTTAGCCAAATATACTATAATACCCTTAATAAATTTAAAAAATAAAGTTTAAATAAAAAATAGACTCTCTCTCTCTCTCTCTCCAAACAGCTCACGCCCTCTCTCTCCCCTTCTTCCCAAATCTGCATCTGTCTCTCAAAACAGTCCGCCGCCGCCGTCTCCCCATTCACCCACAGTCCGCCGCTGCCGCCATCGTTCCCGCGACCCACAGTCCGCCGCCACCGTCGTCATTCCAGCTCACGCCGTCTCTGAGACGACCGCCATCACCCATCCATCTACAACTACAACAAACAAAACACATGAAAAGGTTAGATTTTCTAAACAGTTGGGTTTTTTAAAATTGTTGAGTTATACCCATAATTTGAACATAAATTAGACAGAATGTGGAAATCAGTTATAGATTTAGTTTAATTATGGATAATGTGTTATATTGTAGGTTTCTCCATTTTTAAAGATTATAATTTGCGATAATGGCAAGTGGTGAATAATCTTCTGATGACATTCGTAGGCATAATGCCCGTCACGAAGTGTTAGAGGTATTTTTCGAACTTCACATTGTATAAACTTGTATTTTGGGGAAAACTCTTAATTCTGGGCAAAGTTTCTTACCTGCGCGCCGAAGCCCGCGCGCAGGGGCCGTGCGCGGGGGGGCTGTGCGCGCAGGGGCGGCGTGCGGGGGTGTGCGCGCGGGAGTCCGCGCGCAAGGACCGCGCGGGGGTGTCCGCCCAGGGGCCGCGCGGGGGGGCTGTGCGCGCAGGGGCGGCGCGCGGGGGTGTGCGCGCGGGAGTCCGCGCGCAAGGACCGCGCGGGGGCGTCCGCCCAGGGGCCGCGCGCGCATGGCCTCGCGCGCACGCCGGCGTGCCCTCGTCCCCGCAGCCCCGTTTCTATAAATATCTTGTCTATATTAGTAATTTATAAATATATATGATGTATTTGAAAATTATTTATTTATATATACATATATATATATATATTGTAACTTGATTAGGTACAAATATATTTTCTGAAGTGTCTTACTTCTGTCATACAGGATGGATGGGAATGGAAAAGGATGGCAATGATGGATATAAATTACTCCATAAGTAATCACGACCGTGTGAGTATTATTGATGATATATCACATATATTGGATAAGTATGATGTGTATGGCTATTTTGAAAATTCATGTTTTAGTGAGTTACTAAAACTTCCAACTAAGGCCGGGAGATGCAATAAGTTGGTACACTATTTCATTGCACGTGAGATAGTGAAGAAGGATGGTGGTGATCGGACTGAATTGTGGTTTAAAATTGGGAGGAAAAAATTAAGATTTAGTCGGTTCGAATATGCTCTAGTGTGTGGCTTGAAATTTGGGCCGTCAAATTTTGACCACAATCAAGTGCGCAGGATTAGATCCTCCTACTTATATAAGAGGATTTTCAATGGACGTCAGATGTCCTTAGATGAATTGAAGCAAAGTTTCATTCATAGAAAGCTTGGTGACGACCCCCAAGATTATCTGAAAGTTGCCAAAATTTTGTTCGTGTATTATCTGTTGCTAGGGTTTGAACCAAGCCACACCCTCGATGATTGGATTTGGGTGTTGATCGAGAAAGAAGAAGAATGGGAAGCATTTCCGTGGGGTAGCTACTCCTATCAAAGGCTTCTACATTTCTTAACCAATATACACACCACACCGAGAGGTTTGAAAAGGCTTGCATATCACATCTATGGATTCTCATTAGCATTTTCGGTATGGCATCCAGTAATTTATTTTAAGTCTTCATTATAATTACTTTATGTATTTTTTTTAGATATAAAATTAAATGGATTTACTTATGATTGTTATAGGCATGGATTTATTGTGCTGTCCCACAATTGGGTGAGACATGTGGAGGTGTAGTAGACCAAAAAGCTATACCGAGAATTTTACGCTTTGGATATAACTCGACAAATGTGGACACGAGTGATATCAGAGGACAGGTAATAATTAATTAAACATTTTGTTCATGAATAAATTGACACTGACACGAGTGATTTATTTTGACTTGAATTACTGTTTATTAAATACAGATGTTCAAGAGATTGCAACCTGGAAGGCGAGAAAAGGCCTCAATATATTGGAAAAGCATTGAAGATGGTCCGTTTTTGCTACAGTATGTTCCGCGCCGTTCATCTGTCGCTCATGTGCCAGAACCCGCTCAATCACAACGTGCTTCAAGAGAGCAAGTTCCGTTTACGAATACATTGCACGACCATGACCCATCCAGAGACGCTTTCCACGAGCATGGCCTATCAGGAGGTGTCTTTTATGATCATACGTCTTCGACACAACCACTCTATGGCCCTGTTGATCCCGTGATTCCGTGGACCATGTCTCAGAGGTAAGCTTTTATTCATGATGTATATGAGTCGGCTGAGAGAGCAGCCCAGGCAGCAGCAGAGAGAGCAGCCCAGGCAGCAGCAGAGAAAACTCAAAACTGGCTATCAAGTTATCTTCCACAGTTTTTTAGAAGCCAAGGAAGTGATTACGAGAATTTTGATCAGCCCGAAAGTTCACAGGTTCGTAAATGTTCTATTACATGTTATTATATTTTAGGGTTGTTATTTCTGAATGTTATTTAACATTTCTACTTTTATTTTTATTTAATATATAGTATTGTGAAGAAATGAGTCTAGAGGAATGGGGATGGAATCCCCCACAATATCAATAGGGATGGAATCCCCCACAAAATACAGAGCCCATAGAAGATGCGAGCGGGCATTGGAATTCCCCAATACGAAAGTCCACGCCAAATGAAGAAAATGTGTGGAAAGGCCCGGAAAGCACACAGATGGGGAATGAAGAAACTGTGTGGAAAGGCACGGAAAGCACACAGATGTGGAGTGATAGTGTTTTTAACACTTGGAACCAAATGTCAGCGGGAGAGTATTGGGGGGTGGATGATTCCATGCAGCAGAGGACTCCATCTCAGAGTACGAGTCATATTCCTTTCGTCACCCCTATTCGAGATATCACTCCTTTGTCTGCTCACAACACTCCAGTGAAGTTGGATTTTAGAGAGGTGAGAAGAAGGGCAACATCAGCAGCATTGCGAAGCCCATTTCTTCCAAATGATCAGCGCTTTGCGAATTTTAACAACTTTCTACAATCAAAGAAACTGTAAGTAACTAATATGATAAAATTTCATAACTTATAAATTTTTTTTATTCGTAATATTAGATATGTTTGATTAATTTTGTTATTATAAATGCAGTAGGAATGTTGGCCTTGGTTATGGTGTGGGAGCTGATTTTTTTACGAATCTATTGAAGCCGGGGGGGAACTAACTGATGAACATATTGATGCTTACATGTGCATACTTCATACAAATCCGGCATTTGCTAGTAGAACACAGCATAAAACGGATCTAGTTCTAACTTGCACAGGATTCATGGTATTGATTGAAAGTTTCTTCAATATAAAGTTGTCTTTATGTTTTTTTTATTACTGATTTGGATACATTGGTATAATGTTTTATTAGATAGGGATTCATAAGGTTTTTGAGCAATACCATGCCCTTGAAGGAGCTTCGCAACTTAATAAGAAGATTGAACAAATGATCTCTGATGAGGATCTTCTCGGTCTCTCAGAATATGTGAGTGGCCATATACCAGGGTGGCTTCCGCTGAAACCTCGGTATGATTATAACAAGGTACGTAAAAACAATTCTGATTAGATAAATGTATTTTGTTTTGCATGTTTTATAATTATGTACTAATTATTTTGTTTTGAATGGTTTCATGTAGTTGGTATTTGTGGCATATCTCGATTCGGATCATTGGGTTACATGTGTGGTGAGCATCCCCGAGCACACGATTGCAATCTATGACTCCACGTGGGCAAACTGGACAGAAGAGATAAAGAAATCTCGAATTAATTTTTTTGTTCCACTGGCGCGCATTCTCCCACAACTTCTTAAATATTGTGGATATTGGGATTGTCGGACAGATTTGCAGCCCAAGTATACTGAGTGGAAGATTGGAACAGTTGCGGGAGCCGGAGTTTATAAACAAAATGATGGTGTTAGTTGTGGCCTATATGCGCTCAAGTTTGTGGAGATGGTCATGACAAATACAAGAATGCCGCAGCCGACCGACAAGGAAATGGAAGGATATCGTACCCATTTGGCAAACACAATTTTTAGATTTAGCACGGATGAAAATACCATTGTACCTCGTCACTCATGACTACTTACCTTATTGACTACGTTGTTCGTTAATTTAAATTTGGTTTGCATCACTGTTTTCATTAATTTCATTTTTGTTTGCATGTTGTTAGATCAATCACAAGTTAAATTGAACACAAGTTAAATTGAATTTTAATCACACATTCCTGGCGCGCGCGTCCCCCGTCTTGTACCCTGGCGCGCGTGGGCGTCCCTAGCCCCCCGCCCCGGCGCGCGCGTCCCCTGCCCGTCACCCGCGCGCGCGCGCCCGCAACCCCCTCCCTGCGCGCGCGTCCCCCGGCCCCCTTCCGGCGCGCGCGCGCGTCCTCCGCCCGTCATCCCCGCTCGCGCGCGCGCGTCCCCCGCCCGTCACCTGTGCGCGCGCGCACGTCCCCCATCCCGGCGCGCGCGCGCACAGCCCCCCTACAGGCGCGCGCGTCCCCCGCCCGTCACCCGCGCGCGCGCGCGCGCAACCCCCTTCCCCGCGCGTGCGTCCCCCGGCCCCCTTCCGGCGCGCGCGCGCGTCCTCCGCCCGTCATCCCCTCTCGGCGCGCGCGCGCGTCCCCCGCCACCGCCCCCTGCCCCAGCGCGTCCCCCGTCCCCGTCCCTATCCGTCCACCTATGAAATTCAAAATTGAATGTTGAATCCAAAATACTTAAGTGTCACACTAAAAAATATAATTGTCACTCCAAAATACATAAATATCACTCCAAATACATAATGTCACTCCAAATAGATAAATGTCACTCCAAATACATCATCAAACTCCAAATACGTAAATATGAGCATTTAACTAGGCCTATTCGGACATGTTGGTCGAGTATGACCGGGTTCACGACATATACCACACTTGTTGGTTCGACGCGGCCGACTGCTACTCGCTTCGTTAGCATTGCAACTACCAGTGTGAGAAGCTTGTGAGATGGGAATGTTTTGGGTACATGTTGCTCGGTTGTGACCTGTTTGTTGACATCGAGAGCACACAATGCTACAATGATGACCTCTAGATGTGGACTGACTGCCTGTTGAAATCCTGTTAGTGCGCGGACGTCCAGCTTGTCTCGGATTATGTGGTGCCAATACTACTCTAGAAGATACTTTGAGTGGTACATCCCAATAATCAGGATGTCCTATTGGCATTACTTCTCCCGAGTACATTCCACGGAGATTCTCAGTTGTGTAAAACCTCCAAACATATGAAAAAACGTGCTTCTGTGCTTTGCTGTTGAACATATTAATATTGAAAAGTTAATTATTGAGAAAAAACAAATCGATACAATATATCATGTACAATAGAGATGTGTATATCACCTTATAGCTGCTGCTGCATGGGGACAAGGCATTAAATCAAGGTTAAACATTTGACAGGAGCATTTTCTACCCACAAGATCCACCGTGTAGTGTTTCATCCCATGCGTAACCTTAAACTTTGTAGCAGTCACTGGTTGCACATTCATTGTTTGACCTTCATCAACCGATTTTAAAACTTTTGTGGCCGCCGTTTCTGTCAACACATGAGTCCTTGCTAAAGCATCTCTACGGCGGTCATGAAACCATTGACCCACCAATGTGCGAACACATTCTAGAAGCGTGCATACTGGTAATCTTCTAGCCCATCGAAGTCGGCCATTCAAACACTCTGCGGCATTGGAGGTCATAAATTCATAGCGACGAACAGGACACTTGCAGCGAGCCCAACGAGTTGGATCAGCATCCAATAGTTTCTTATGTGCTCCATTCGGTGACGCAATTGAAAGATTTCTCATGTGTTTATCAAACTCTTTAGCACGGTAACAATTGGCAGCTTTCTTGTACATAGCCAATATATTGGAACCCCACCTCTTAAGATTGTTCTTTAAATGGTAGGTACAAATTCCATGTGTTGTTCCGGGATATACATCTGCAACAGCATTTGTTATGCTCTTATGCTGATCAGAAATAAATAACAAATCATCTGGACATCCATAGGTCTTCTTAAGTTGTCTCAAAAACCAAGACCATGAATTATCATTCTCTTTGTCTCCAATTCCAATTGCCAACGGATAAAATTGTTCGTTCCCATCCTTTGTTGCAGCGACAAACATAACTCCTTTGTACTTTCCTTTCAAATGAGTTCCATCGATAACAATAACAGGACGTTCATAAGAAATGAATGCATCAATACAAGCACCAAGGGCCATGTAAACGTACTCAAAACGATCTGCTGCATCTGTCTTCAATTCAACAATAGAACCTGGATTTGACTGTTGTATCATATGCAAGTATGACGGGAGGAGCTGGAACGACTTGTCACTATCACCGTATACCATTTTGATAGCCTTATTTCTCCCTGCAAGAGCACGACCGTCCTCCACGTCAACACCGAACTCTCTTTGCAATTGCATCTGCATTTCATTTGGTTTCAATATTGCTCCCTCAGTCAGTAATTTAGGAGTAAAAAATGCACCTATTACTTTTGATGTAACTGTACGTCGTCCATGGCGGCTGAAATCCATTTGGCACGTATGGGGAACATTCCATTTAAAAACCCTCCATTGATCCCCAGAAGCCGAAGCACGCATTGCGAATGTGCAACCTTCATGGTGTCTACAACGAGCAGCAAACCTAGATCGGTTTGAACGTTCAATCCGATACTCCACACGATTATGCAGATGATACAAACCCATCGCATTTATCATTGACTCTTTGTCATCAAAAATAGCATCCAAGCACAAAGTATCAAGCGTGTTTACAGACATATCAATACCCAACCTGTTTAGGGGGAGTGTGGCTTGATATACTGCCCCTGGAATAATCCATTGTCGTCCATGTTGGCATGTTTCTTCCAAATTGTCATCTTGCACATCATCTATGTCACATGAAGTGCCAACATCTGGTACGGTCCTACGGAGCCTTTCACAACAAATATCAACATCATCAGCCTCATCATCAACATGAACTTCCTCCCCATCATCGTCAACAAATGTGTCATCATTACCGTCCCAATCAAATCCAAAACCCTCATCCTCATTAACATTATCGTTGTTAATGTTATGATCATCTTCAACATTGTCATTAATATTATCATCATTAACCACATCATTATCATCTTCAACATTCTCATTTTCAACAGGAACAGTTTCGTCACTATCACCATCCTCAAAATTCTCATGATTTATGTGATGAACACCTTCATAATGTGGGTATGGGGGTCTAACATATGCAGCTGGATATGGATATGACTGTGTATATGTATTTTGAGCATTCAATAAATTCAAGAAGCTATTTTGAGCATGGATCAGAGGTCGATTATGTGACTAGGAGGATGGTGCTCTCAAAGAAGTTTCAACATATAAGTTTAAAACTTGTGACCCTTCTATAGCAAAATTCAAATCGGCATCATTTCTTATAGTAAATCTTCGCCTTCTACGATCATGGTCACATAACGCCAAACTTGATATAACATACCTATACATATTTCGATCTTCACCAACAATTTCTGTAATGTCATCAATCAATTGTGAATAAATTAACCCTCCCGAGGGGATACGTACATACTCTTCAATTCTATTATAATATATATGATCCCGCCAAAAACCTCCATGATGCAATAAAATATATTTCCCACTCATCTGCAAAAAAAAAATACAAATATTATATATTCATACAAAATCAAACAATTGAACAAAAAAATAAAAAATTACAACGGTGGCAGCCCCGACCTCTGCGCCCACGTGTGTGCGCGCGCACGGCCCCGCGCGCAGGCAGTGTGCACGCGCTGTCGGCACCGAGCGCTCACGCCCGTGCGCGCGGGTCGCTCCGCGCGCGCGCCCGTGCGCCTGGGCCTCTGCGCGTGTGCTGAGCGCGAACAGGCCGTCGGCCCCGAGCACGGTCCCTCGTGCGCGCGCGCCCGTGTGCGCGGCCCTCCGCGCGCGCGCCGAGCGCGTCCCCCCGTGCGCGCACGCGCGCCCGAGCGCGGTCCCTCGTGCGCACGCGCCCGTGTGCGCGGCCCTCCGCGCGCGCGCTGAGCGTGTCCTACCATGCGCGTGCCCCCGTGCGCGCGCCTCTGCGCGCGGGGGCCAGAGTGTACCAAAGAACACCCCGGCGCGCAACTATGAACAAAATTGATTTTTTTTTTTCTGCGTTTTCAAAAAACACCATGCTAGTATTAGAGAGACCAGATTAAGAATTACCTTCAAATCTTCAAAAACTTTTTGCCTCAAGTGAGTGACATCGATTGTGTTAGTGAGAGAGAGTAGATGGGGAGGGAATGCTAATATATATATTTTTTCCTTTTAATAAAATGGGGGGAAGGGCATTTTGGTCCCAAGTGGCTAAAATAATAATGTTTAAAGTTTGGTGGCTAAAAAAAGTTTTTTTTTCTTCTAAGTGGCTAAAAAAAAATTCCACCCTTATTATCAATATAGGTGGTGTAAAGAGTAAAAATAGTAGTGCATGGAGTAGATGTAGTGCAAAGAGTAAATTTAGTTGTGCAAATAGAAACTCCCTATTGAAAATATATTTTTTCCAAACTATTAATTGTATTCGGAAAGGAGTTTTCAAACCAAAGTTAATTAAAAAAAAAAACAAGTTCAAGAAAAGGATGGATGGTGGCTTCTCCAAACCATCATCAAAGTCGACCGTCGAGTAGGATCCTCGACAGATCAACAACTGTGCTAGTGTGTGAGGGATTATGTCGGGCCTGTAACTCTTTGGTTTCAAAGATGGTTCCGTGCGTGTGGGATGAGGAAGACGACCGGAGAAGAAGGTGATGTCGCTTGGTTCTGTGCGTGAGGGATGAAGAAGATGACTAGAACTGTTCTTGCTCTTTTATTTTATAATAATGATTTAACATATTTTTTTAGGTTAAAAAATAGGGTGTTTCTTTACACACTACACATTTTTCTTTACACGCTACACATTAAAATTAATTAAAAACTAATTATTTATGATTTTACTTAAATACTTTTACTAAATAATCTAATAAATGAATATCTATAAAGTTAAAAAAATAAACCAATAATCATAAATAAAAAATAAACCAATATATCAAAAATTAAATTTGGAACTGGAGCAGAAATAGAATAATCGAAGAAAAAAGCAAAAATGGAGTAGAAATCAACAATTATCATTCTCAAACCCCAGTCATTCTCAAAAGTTTCCAAAATTCATTTAAATTGAGTTTTTTTTTGTGGAAATCAACCATGGAGCACGAAAAGATTGAAGAAACAGACAATGTAAGTCATTTGCCGTATATTTTTCCGATTCTTTTTGGCAATTTTTCCGATCAAAGAACAACGATCGCAAATAAGTCAGAAAATACAGTCCGAAACCCGTCACAGGGCGTTGAAAATATATTTTTGACCATATGAATAATGCGTCAAAAATATATTTCCAAAATAAGAAGGATCTTTCAAAACACAGTTTTCGAAAATCATACAACTAGTCAGAAATTATTTTCTGAAATCACCGGTTTAGGTCATAAATTATTTTTCAATGTTAACTAGGAAGGTTCAAAAATCTATAGTCTATAACGTTGCATTGGTGACTTTGGGTGGTAGGTATCCAACTACATTTTGGCTTTTGAGGTCTCCAGTTCCACCAGACTCTAAATGTATCTGCATAGCATTGGTTAAGACACCAAAAGTAAAAAAAAAAAATTAAATCACTTTATTCGAGTATGTTTATCAGTGTTGATACAAAATTGTGTAATTATCTATTAGAATCTAAAATCTCTTTGTTTTATATGTTCACTTTATTCGGACATGTTTATCAGTGTTGATATAAAATTATGTAATTATCTATTAGAATTTAAAATCTCTTTATTTTATAGGTTTTCTTAACTCCGGGCCACCCACTACCCCTTATATCATGCGTGTGGAAGGATCATCGCGATGAATGTGCAGCTGAATGGGAAGCATTCAATTTATAATAATTGTAATGCATCTTAGATGCCGAATTGTATGTGTTTCATGTATTTGATCATTTGATTCAGATGTATTTTTTTTGTTAACAGGATTATTTCTGAATTTCAAATGTTCGAAACACTTACTCGGTCAAAAAATAATTTACAACTAACATGTCTTTCAGTCAAAAAATAATTTTCAACCTCATTGCAGGTCAGTCAAAAAATAATTTATGACCAATTGTAGACTGGTCGAAAAATTATTTTGGAGTTAATCTTAAGCAGGCTGGAAAACTATTTTTGAAATCATTATCAGATTAAAAATTATATTCCTACCATCTCCAAGAGGGTAAATAATTATAAAACACCTCAAAAATATCTAACAGAATATGTAGTCATAATCAAATTCAATAAAATATCATACATTCACATAAAAAAAGTAGAAATTTCCAAGTAAAGAAAAATCCACTACAAAATATAAATAGTACTAGAAATTATCTAAGTCGGCTAGATAACTCATCGTGCTGATAGGAAGACTGACTCGCCCTTAGCGCCTCATATGTTTCTTCAACTTGCCTCAGCTCAATGCAAACTCAGGAGAAAAGTCTCCAACTCTCCAACGAGACACCACATGATGGAGATAATCTAATGCAGTTCGAATAACTTATGTATGATCCCACACAACCTATAAGATAAACAAATAGAAATAAAACATGTTAAGAAAACATATAAACAAAAAAAAATGAATATACAAAAAAAGGATAAAATTTATATCTTCTAGTTTTAATGCATCCGGCAACTCTCTGTAAGCTTTCACAGAAAGTTCAGACCAACATGTGTATGTTGTGCCTATCTCAGCACAAGTGGTTGCCCATTACGATAATCCACATTGGGTTGTGGGCGTATTATAGTTGGAAAGTGTTCATAAATCGAGCAAAGTAAATAGAGCATATCGGAAAATAATTTTTGATATTAAGTGCATCATATCGGAAAATGTTTTTGAAATGAAACATCAGCAACAGAGAAAGTAGAACGTATCATAAAGCAAGTAAGCATATCGGAAAATAATTTTTGACCAAAGCTCCTTCCATCAACAAAAACCAGTTTGACGACCCTAATTTTTCAGAAATGAAGAACGAAGAACGAACAACATTTCTTCACAAAGTAAAAAACTTCAAATAATTAGAACAAAAAAGAAGAACCGAATAATTACATTATCAAACATTATCACAACAATGAAATCGAAAAAATCTACATTTCTCTATTATTTTCTACACAATCAAAATGAAAAATTAAACTTACGAACAACCTCCATAAACTTCGATTTGGATTGGGTCGAAGAATGCTCTCCTCGAAGAACAATTCCCCATTTGATTTTGATTTCTTCCGCTCAAATCAGAAAACAACTATCAAACCCTAGCAGATGGGAGGAGGAGCGAGATATATGAGTTTAGAAAATGTATTTTGATTTTCTCTTTTAATTTTTTTTATTATTTTAGATTAATAATATTGTTAAAATTATTTTTTAGAATGAAGGGTAAAAATGGAAAATTTTGTAGTGTGGAAAGTAAAAAAAATAAAAAAAAAATAAAATAGTGTGTACTGTGTAAAGAAAAACTTGTAGTGTGTTTAGTAACACTCTTAAAAATATTGTGTGGTGGAAATAGTAAAATGTGCAATGTGAAATGTGGGTGCAAAAAGAAAGAAAAAAAATTATAGTGCAAATAGCAACACTCTTTACTTTTTATTTTATTTTCATTTTATATTTTGTATTTTGTAATTTTTAATAAATGATTAATTGTCTTAAAATACATAAACTTTAAAATGATTTTAATTTTTTCACACGTTTTAAAAAACGTAATTTTAATAAAATGGACTTATCATTACTTTGATTTTTTTCATGATTTTAATTTCAAATTTCAGATTCCTTTATCATATTCTCATATTAATTATATTATATATGTCCTTTCACCTCCAGAAACAATATGTATGATTTTATCGTATATTTTGACAAAATAAAAGTTATATCATATATGTATTAATTAAATTAACACTACCTACACGAATTGTGCTTCAAAATAATAATAATAATAATAATAATAATAATAATAATAATAATAATAATAATAATAATAATAATAATAATAATAATAATAATAATCCACGGAATGAATGTGAAAATATTGAATATATCAACGTACTCTTCATAATTAACCCGTTTATAATTAGTAGAATCAATTAATTTTGAAAGCTCAAAGAAGGGTCCATATTAAGTGGGCTTCTACAGAAAATTGGGCTTACACAGTAATTTGTCTTTTAAACATGTAAGCCCATTTTGTTCTAAAAAAAAAAACAAAAAACAAAAAAGAACATGTAAGCTCATTCAACCATGCTTCAATTCCACTGAATTTCAAGAGTTTAAGTAAAATTAATTAGAATTCTATACACAATTCCTACCTATTTTTCTAGCTCTATATGTATAGTTTTCAGTACATTAACATGAATTTTATTCATAATTAATAACTGCTTTCCTATAAATAAAACTCGACTGCTAAACGAAACCTCTACATTTTTAAGACTTTTTACATATTTATAAATGCAAATACATTAAATATAAAGAATCAACATACAAAAACATCCTTTTAATGTTTATACGGATCACCAGACCTTCAGAGGCCTAACATTTTCATATATGTGAAACCACTAAAAAAAATATTATTATATGTTGAGAAATAGGACCATTACTTAAGTGTGGCCCAATAGCCATGAGCCGGCCCAACAGATTAACTGAAGCAGCTCGGCCCAAGACCCCTGATGCCCTAATTTATCATTAGCCGCCCTATTAATATCCTAGAGCGGTTAGTGTTCATCATTCAGTTGTTATCTCACTTGTTTTGTGTCTAGAGAGTTCTTAGAGAGAGAGAGCGAACTATGAGTGATCTAGGTAAGCTGAGTGATTTCCCTTCGATCTTCTGTGTGACTCTTCTTCTTCTCCTTCTCCGTTACTTCTCCTTCTCTGTGTGAGAGTAATTTCACCATCTTGGTGGAATTACTGTAACTGTGTGAGATAGACTGTGGTGTTAGGGTTTGGCCTGAGGAGGCTCTGTGTCTGTGGCCGGTTTCACTGGTGAAATCCCCTTGTTCGTGCTCGATCTGTGTAGATCTGCAACCGTGGAGGCTCTGTAAAGTGTAGAAGATTCTAAGTCATACGAATCCACTCTTTTATGGCTGAATTGTTTGGTAAATACAAGAGAATGCTTGGAGATGGTGGTTCTGATACTCAACAGTATATATATTACTTTTTGGTACACATTAAATACATACCCCACTCAAACCGACGGTCGATAAAAACCATATGAAAGTTCCTGCACATTTACGTATAATTAAAATTAATTCGTTTACTAAAAACTAAATACTGTACGTACATTTTATTATATCATAGTATATTTCTGCATATTTTTCATTAATAATATATATATATATATATATATATATATATATATATATATATATATATATATATATATATATAGGGAAAGGATCAAATGTGAACCCTTCCCCCAGGTGGGAACTAGGAACCAATCCTAGCCCTTGTTTGACTCAATCTGGACGGTCCAGATTAAATTAGATTTAAGTGGATGGGCGGTGGCATTCCTGTAATTTTCAGCAACTTTCTGGACGGAGGGGTAATATAGTAATTTAATAAGTCTTCCCTTTTGTTCTGAGGCTAAAATGAGAATCGCATGAGGCTAAAATGAGAATCGCATAATGCTAAAATTATCGAAGTAGGAGGCTAAAATTGATGTGACATTTTCCACTAGGGTTCACTGTTCCCAATTAGGGTTTATTAAGTTCCTGATCCCAACTAGTAATTATGAGATTCCCATTAGGGTTCACTGTCCCCAAATAGGGTGTATTGCATTTCATTCCAATAAAATCATCGTTCTATTTTTGTTTATCAACACATGCTAAAATGAGAAATGCATGAGGCTAAAATGTGCGGAGTCGGATGCTAAAATTGAATCTGGGCAATTTTTGAGTTCAGTTCCGATTTTACCCTTAATGAGACGCGCGAATTGAAGATTTTTGCGATAATTACAAAAATGCCACCGAAAATCTGGATGGATCTAGGGCGTCGATTTTGCAGGATGGACGGATGAGATCGGTTCCCGATTCTCACCTAGCGACCGGTTCTCACCAGATCCCATCCCTATATATATATTCTTAAAGTTTTACCAAATATAAGTAGCTTTCTTAGTGTTATTAATTTGCATATGTTCAAACAATAGCATCTTATTATATGATTTATCATAATATTTCTTTTATTTACCGGACTAGCTAAATTTTAAGTGAATAATGAACAAATATATATATACATATATATATATATATATATATTAAAGACTAGTTCAATAATATTTGTAAGACTATTATTTTATATTTTAAGTGAAAATTCAAGAATTAACAACTATCGAATACAAATATTTTTATTATATTTTTATACGTATAACCCAAGTAAAACTAATTTTTACCGTAAATTCTAAAGATAAATAAAAATAAAATATTTTATTCATTATATAAAATTATACTAAAAACTAATTAATAATGATGACAAATGGCCCGGAATCTATCTGCACTGACATTGGCCCATTATAACTGACATGGATTTGTGGTTGATAACTTAACCACACTAAAGCCCAAAGGCATGTTTGGAAATTGGAAGTTAAGATTTGATGATTCTTGAAAATAATTTCATTAAATCCTATTAAATTGCATACATACTAAATTCCAAATATCTGCACAGCACACACCTCAAGTACCAAAGAAATTCACTGAATTGCAGCCCTGAGCAAGTTAACACCCCACCCCCTCCAAAATCCAAAATTCCAAAATTCAACATCATCTTCTTCAATTCCTCTCATTTGACCCTTTCTGATTTTCTTCCAAACATCCCCTTGTACAATGTGTCACATAAATATGAGGCTGACAGAGACCCCACTTTTTCAATGTTTTAATTATCTAACCAAATTTTTGAAATTTTGGGTCCACTTACTAAACTGTGGGAGAATAAGAATAAAACCTTCAAAACATTGCTACTTATTATCAAAGGCTATGCCGCCTATGTATCATGTATCCACATATTTTGACAGCTTCCATCCTTTTTTCCGTTTTATATTTTTCTAGCTCCTATCTTTTATAATTACTTGTATACACTACTCCACTCCATGTACTAATATATATATATATATATATATATATCTTTGTACTGTATATAAAACAGATACTAATTCAGATGAAATTGTTTCTATATATATTTGTGGCCCTTCATATATGATGTGTATGGGACCTATATTAATTGTTGAAAGTTTATAATTGGTCTTAAGAAGCAATACTGATTTACAAAAGCAAAACTGTACCTTCTCTCTATTATTATTTTAATTAATTAATTATTCAAGGTACATTTACGCATTGTATTGATATTATTATTTCCGTTGAAGTTAGTTGAAGGAAATCTCAACGATAAATACTTTCTATATTATTTCGTCTAAGTTGGTATATATGAGGCAATTTCAACTCTAGCTTTAAATGTTTTCTCATTGTCATTTACTTTTACTAAGGGGTACGATGATATATGACATATTGTAATTATTTCAATATTATTAATGTAATATATATATATATATATATATATATATATATATATATATATATTTTGGACCATGTCTTCAGTATAAAAAAAAAGTAATAGACGAGGAAATGAAAGAAAAGTAATAAAAACAAACGTTAAATAACATTTTGGTTTCACTTTTACTCTCCACATATCGATAGACATGTCTCATCAATTGCTACTCTGAAGATTTGGAATTGTTTGTGTATCAATTTGCAGGCATAGGGTAAAGTTATTTCCAATCCTATTCCTTTCTACCAAATTATTACGTGACAGGGACCATCCATGCTATTTAGTCTCTTTCATAATATATATATATATATATATATATATATATATATATATATATTGCACACATACATGCATATATACATACACACACTATCTCTATCTATACGCATTATTTTACACACATGCATACCATAAAGACACATGCAGTTAATTAATACATCATCTAACAAAACCATTTATTTTGTTAAACGTGAAATTATATATATGTCGCACATATTTTTAGTTTATCCAGTTTGAGGATCAAATGATTAATAAACTTAAATATAATTCAGTAAGAACCCAATTAAATATGCCCTAGCTAGCTAGTGGTAATCGTTATCATGCATAAGTGCATTAACTTTCACTGGATTTTTTGCAAGCCTTTTCTTTTTCCTTCCAGTTCTAGCAACATATATATTTTTGCTAACTTAAAAATCATGTATTTTATTTCTTTTTTTTACTTTTACAACTATTTTTTCCAACGAAAATTCATTTACTAGTTATCTATTAAAACATATTAAAAGAATCGATCGAAATACATGATTTACGAATTACGAGTATACTAGAGTAATAAATAACTTATATTTATGGTTCTTAATTGATAAAAATCCGTTAAGGTAATACGCAACATGAGGCATGTGGTCATTATTTTCACACCAATAATTTATGTCTATAATAATGAAGGTTGATTTGCTACATAGATCGAATTTGATAAAATGTAAATAGAAAAGAAAGTAATGGTGAAATTCTGAAATAGAGAAGAGGGGTAAAATTGAAGGATAAAGGTCAAAAAATGGTAGTGTGTGTGTGTATATATATATATATATATAGAGAGAGAGAGAGAGATAGAGAGAGATAGAGAGAGGTGCAAGTGGCGACAATGCATGTATTGTCAATGAGCAGAATAGCGCGCTTTAAATGCGGGGTAGACAAATTGGTCAGCGACTTTCGTCAAGGACAACTTCACTCTCACGCTTCGATGTGAAAGCTCAATACCTCATACATGTATAATTTTACTCCATCAATCCCGAATATATGACCCCTTATTACTGTTTTGAGGTATCCTAATTATATATTTTCATTTTAGCATTAATTTTTATGGTTATGTACAAATATATAATTATTAATTATTAAAAATTAAAAAAATTAACAACTTAAATTTTAAAAGTCATAAATATTAAATAAGAGTATTATTGAAAGTTTAGCTTTAATATCTTGTTTTCATAAATATTTTTAATTCACGTGCGAAAAGAAATGACACTATATAATCGGGACGGAGGGAGTATATATTTACACACACATTTATGTTTAGTTCATATATATATATATATATATATATATATATATATATATATATATATATATATATATATATATATAGGGTTGGGTTCCAGAAGGAACCACACCCTAGGTGAGAACCGAGAACCAATCTGTGCCATAGATCTCGCCTATTTGGACGGCCAAGATATGCTCCAGATTTTAAAAAAACGCGGTGGCAATCTCGTAATAACGTCCAACTTCGCTGCCCCTGAATCTTAGTAAGGGTAATATCGGAAATTTTTCAATTTCGTATTTTAGGATTATCATTTTCTATTTTAGCACTGTCATGGCTTATTTTAGCACTCTCATGACTTATTTTAGCAATCTCATGACTTATTTTAGCATGACATTTGTGTTAGCATTAGCATGAAAAATGCCGTCGGCATTTCAAATGTCATCTTTTTATGCTTCATGATCTTCCATTTTTAGTACTGTAGTTTAGAATTTAGCATTGTATATGTGATTCACGCGTATATTTTTCAATTTAGGGTTTTAGCATTGTCATTCCCTATTTTAGCACTGTCATGACTTATTTTAGCACTAATTTAGAAAATTGTATAAGAAATATATGAACCAGATTTTTACAAAAATACTAGTCCAATGACCTTACTGCTAGAAAATATAAATATCGAATATGTTTGATAATGCAAAAACATTATCAAAAACTGTACGTTCTTCTTAATTCCTAAGTATAACTTTGTATAGGATTTTATCCGCTAGCTGGAGGAAGTTCAGCTGATCTAGCATAGCTATAGAATGAACCAACTCACGCTGAAGCTAAGAATTAGAAGATGAAGACCTCTTGAGAAGATGCGATTGAGAATCATCAGCTTGAAGAAGTACTAGCTAGCTCTTTAGTAAATGCTCTGGGCAATAAAGCATTTACTCCGGCAATAAACTTTTTAAGAACTTGAAATTAAATTCCCTTGATTCAGTCATCGATTTTTTCTTCTAACTATTATAATTATATCTGTACGTATACATAATTGATCTTTAATATCCTAGATTTGAAGACATTCTAGCAGTGTTAATATAGTGCTAAAGTATAAACCACTAAATGGAATAGTTCAGCAGTTTTAGTACTTGCATATGCTTTTTTAGCACTTTCCATTTCTTTTTTAGCACTAGTAATTGAACTCTAAATTTCGCATTCTACTTTAGCACTGAAAGTTTTCATTTTAGCACTGAAGGTTTATACTTTAGCACTTACGTTTCCTTGTTTAGCACTGATGTTACACACCTACTAGAAATATTAAAACATTTATTACCAATGCAAAAAATGAAATACCAGCTATGCATATTTACAATTATAAGAAAGAATAATACTATCATTAATAAAAAAATAAAATGTAATGTATCTAAGTCATTATATCTATAAAAATATATGTCACGTACATAATAAAATAAGTCATGACAGTGCTAAAATAGAAAATGACAGTGCTAAAAAAGGTCATGACAGTGCTAAAATAAGAAATGACAGTGCTAAATAGTGCTGTTGCTGTGTATGAAGCGAATATGATGAAGTTTCAAATGATGACTGGAGTCTCTGCATAGTCTCACCATTATCTTCTTTATTATCACTTCCCATTTTTTCAATTCCAAACACTCTCATACACTTTATGGATCAAACTCCAGATCACAGAACCTAATCAAATACAAACTGAACAATACATCTCATCAACAACCAAATAATTCAACACACCGACATATCAATCAACAAAAATCGCGATCGATTTACCAATATACAGATTTTAAAAAAAATACAGATTAACTTATAAATCCATTAAACTACTAGCATCCGAAGACACAACAAAAGGCGAATAAACGCAGAAAGAAACGAGAAAAAGGTGGAGCTAATTTACCGGAATATTTTCTCCACGGCGGTGGTGGTTCAGCGAGAGTTTATCCGCCCTTCTCCTCCACCTCCATCTGCGTCTCCTTCTTCATCTTGTTCAACACTGCTGATATCTCCGCCTTTGCCGCCTTCATCATCTTCTCTTAACAGAATTGATAAATTACAGAAATAACCTCGGTTCATTAAAAAGTTGATAATATTACAATATTGCCACCGCGTTTTTTTAAGTATGTAGCATATCTTCGCCATCCAAATATACCAGATCTATGGCTCATATTGGTTCTCTGTTCTCACAGGAGGGTCTAGTTCTCACTTGATCCCATCTCTCTCTCTCTCTCTCTATATATATATATATATAGGGAATGGATTAAATGAGAACCAAGGATAGTCTAAGAACAATGAACCGATCTCTACCATCCATCTGCAAAAAAATGTGTGGTCCAAATAAAAAACAACATAAAGTGGCCTTTTGTAATTTAATGATTATTTTAATGAGGCTCGGGTACTTTTATAATTTGATAAATCTAATTAAAATACTATGATTTTTTTCTCTCTCTCTCATTCTATCTCTACCTCGCACCATCGCTTCTTCTTCCCCGCTTCTTTGATTTCAACGCGCAGTAGACAAATTCATGAAAAAATAAATAAATATCACCCAGATTGAATTCAAATTGGAGATCACCTAGATCGAATTCAAAGTAATATTTGTTCGTCTTCTTTCACGGTTAACACACACACACTCTCTCTCTCTCTCTCCATGTTGTGGGTTTGCTCTATCTTTCTTGATGTTTTGTCACTTTGTATATTTGTGTCTTATTATTATTATTATTATTATTATTAATTTATTATTATTATTATTATAATTATTATTATTATTATTATTAGCGGTTTAGAATTTGTGTTATATTGTAGTGCCCCGGTCCCGAAAGACCGTGAAAATGGACGCCACGGGGGTGGAATTAAGAAGCGGGAAAGAAATGGGGTAGTTTAATTAACAACGGGGTGATAATCCAAAAAAATTAATGTTTAGAATAAAATTTAACAACCGAGTATGCCAAAGATAGGTTATGCCTTGCGAAAAATTAGACAGTATAATCTCTGTAACTAGAGCGAATCCCCGTTTATAACGGCTTATAAGAGAAGAATGAAAGCTGTAACAATTCAATAAGCCCTTTCATGGGCCAAACGGAAACAAATAACTAGATACCAACAATCAATAGACCCATTCATAGGTCGACAAAAGAAACAGACACCAATATGTTGAACAAATGAAGCCCTTCCATAGTCCAAAATAAATGATCAAATAGACATAATGAAAGACGGGCTTCCTCAATTTGGAATAATTATGTAGCTAAGCATATGATACATGTTAACTAGGAAGTTAACAAATGTTCAGAATCAGAGAAGCAAAATCATATCAACAAAATACCAAGATCAGAGTTCTTAGCATTTAGCAAAAGAATACCATAAGTGCGAAAGCTCAGTTCTTAACAGAATACTAACAAAAAGGGACAACGGAAAAAAAATATGTAAACCATAATAGCCCATATCTCAGCCTCGTTACATCCACGCTCCAGCCTACTGACCTGAAAATGTTTGAAAAGATTTGGGTTGAGTACTAATGTACTCAGTGGGCAAGTTCTCACAATTTAAGTTATGCAAATCATTTTATTAAAGTAATCTATCTGTGTTCATGCAGGTAGTGAAGCTTAGGAGGTTTAAAAGTTGGAAGCAACCTAAGTTCACCAAAATATTTTATCGTGAAGCGCTTAAGAGTATAACCCGTCACTGCCCGCAACCCAAACTACATCACCAGCGCATAACGTTGAGTATGGCCATAGTATACCCAAAGAGTATAACCAATAAGTGTTTCATTTTAGTCTCACCGACAAGGAGTAGGGCAGGACAAACAATGCATGCATACTGTAGCTACTCACATTGACACAGCGCTGGTTTATGAGACTCCGACAACATACAGTAGCATGTAAATATTTAACACAGATAGTCACATATGCAATTTTAGCAAAGCAGAGCTTAATAACTCGAAAGATACAATTTGCAAAGATAGTATAGTATAACCCACTTGGTTAGCTAATAGTAGCTGAAGCTTTACACGTGTCTTGCAAATCCTAATTAAATATGGGTCTCGGGTTCGGACCTACAAAGGAGAAACTACCTATTAGTATCATGCTAGGCCTTGAAACTATAACATAAGGTAAGCTTCAACTTAGGATAGATAAATTATTTTTTTCTAAGCTAAACTAAATGTAATACGAATAATCTAAACTAATAAAACGACTTCAGACTACAATGCGCAACATTAGGATTTCATTCTCAACTCAACACTTTAGGGAATTAAATTCAGCGAATATTTTCGAGTAAAGCCGTCCAAAAACATTTGGAAAAGGTGGAAGTCGATCACTTGCCATTTTACTCGATTCTGATCAAATTTAATCTACGAGTCTTTTTGGCATTCAGAAAATTACCAAATTTAATTGATAACATACTTCACATATAATAATGCAAGTGTGAAAATTTCATGATTTTCAGACGACACATGAAAAAGATACGAATTTAAATACACGATTTGAATAATTGGGTAAACTCAAAAATCCGCCTGGACAAAAATGGAATCTATAGCTAAGTAGAGAATCCACCATAGAGAATAAATGCTGAAGGAACCTTTTTGCTAGGACAGATCTAACAAACATTTTGAAGCAATTCTAACTAAAATGCAATTTTTGAAAATGAGACATTAACTTCGAAAACTCATATTAAATTCATTTCAACACGAAACGGAGCACCGTCTGCGGCCACACGTCAATCTCGACGGGTACCACAATCGGTCAGAAGGGATCAAAGGCTAATTCCGGCTACACCGGTCGAAACGCTGGCTGGCGGAAATTCCCGCCACAAATTTTAGCTGAAAATGTATCGGTCTCGATCAAGCTCGATACTCGTTGGATTTTCGCTCAAAAGTACAATTTTTGATAGTGCATAAAATAAGGAATTTAATGGTGTAATCAGATCAAAGATCAGACGGCTAGAACATAAATCGAGCTGGGCAGATTTATAATATAATATTCGGATCCGGATTTCAAATGACGAGAAATCAAAAATCTATTCCGGTTAACTACAAGATCCAAATGATCAAGGACTATTTATAAAAAGAAGATTTCTAATACGACTATCCAGGAAAAGTAGATCTGAGATTTACATAAAATGAAAACGGGAAAAAATACCGAAAACTCACAACATCAAAAATCGAAATCAGTAGAATTAAAGATAATCGAAATATAAGCATATTTAGAACTTGAAATTTCTAAATTCATCGGTCCGAATGACCAGAATCGGAGAAAGTACCTTCTCCGAGGAATTGGCGGCGGTCACGATGATTTTTCATCGTGATCATCCTTCGTGTCATCATTTCAATCATGTATTCGTGATCTACGCGTTGACACCTTCAAAATGACTATTTCAGAATTGAAATAGGAAACTAGAGTTGTACATTCTCTGAAAGCTGCTCGGCGTTTCGATTTTGAAAATGAATGAAAAATGAAACTTTAAGCTCCTATTTATAGAGGAAAAATAAATAGGATAATAACGAATAAATGAAAGAGGATAATAATGGAAAAAGAATAGGATAATTAAGAATAAGATAATCTTTTGAAAAAAAAATTGGATAATGACGGATGTGCCTTTTTCTATTAAATTTATTATTTTTCAACTTAAAGTTGTGCCAAGAGTTCATTTGAACTCGAAATTTGAAATTTCAAAGGTTGGCACGATTCTTGAAATATTTTCTATGAACCCGAGAAAAATATCATAACATATTTTTAAGGTAATTTTTGACCAAATTAGATTTAACAGATTTCCCTGGCTGCGATTTTCCTTTATTTGAGCCATTTAAGGACCCAACTAATTTTCTAACTTAGCAGAGGGTAACATAAGTTGAATTAAATCTTCTAAAATATTTCGGGGTATTACATATATGCAATTGATTGATGCATTATTTTTTATACACTTAACTGTAACTAACATAGATCAATGCAATAAAGCTAGTAAATCGAGTATCGTATCCACATGGACTGCAATTGTGATTTACATCAAATACTAAGCTAACAGATTCTTATTATCTAGACTATCCAACTTCTTAAGTGAATTATTTCTAGGCAAATAATTAAAATTAAACTATTAAACTCAGAAACTAAAAAATGAGAGAATTATAAACTAAATTAGCTAAAATTCCAAAGATAATTAATCAAGCAAAATAAATAATTAATCCCAGGGAATGCACACACATGACTCCATTATACATTAATCTAACTCTTATCAATTCTCAATTTTAATTCAATTATTTGTGGAGTATCAGATATATCACTACCTATCTCCGCCAGGTCTCAAGGCAGTCGTAGATTAACAAATTATCTATTACTTTTGTCTCTATATTTATTTGTTAACTCCCTAAAACATTAGATTTAAAACTTCCTACAGATCACAGAGTACGTGTATTAAATTATTCAATTAACCCACTAATTAATTATCTCCGCCATGACTCAAATTAACTAGTTAGCATACAATGCCTATGACCACTAATCATGCATGAAAAATCAATACTTGAACATTTGAACACGATAATCAGAAGGAAAATTGATACATAATTAAATTAACACATAACTCCAATCATGCTTATAAACCCTAGAATTAATTCTAAAACTACTCATTTATGATTAAAGCTAGAAGAAAAGAAATAATAACAAAATTAATTGACATAATGTAAATTGCAAAAGATTAAAAGAACCGTAGTGAAATTGTGTTGAATAAACCTCCCAATCTTCACAGTTGAATCACAAAAACATATCTCGTCTGGAAATTAAAATAGAACTCTAAAAATAATAAAAAAATGTGCCTATAATTCGAGCTTCATAACCCTATATATACTAAGTACTAAAAATCCGGCCCAAAAAATAAGTTCACGGGTTGAAAATATGCAAAACATCACTTCCCGCTCAATTCGGCAACCGATATTTAAGAACCCGGTGATTAGCGGTTATATCTGGCGCTTGGCGGCCATGATCGGTGGATTTCACTGACCTCTTCCACACTCGTAGATCAACATTGAAGAAACCGGCGATCGGAGGTTATATTCGGTGCTCAGCAGATATGGTCTCCGATTTTTGACACGCTCCACTGTTTTGCTCCGTTCTTGCTCATTTCTCGTCCGATTGACCCGATTCAAGTTGAAGAATGACCCTAACTCAATTCTCTACATTTCTAGCTTATTTTGCAACTGAATTGGATCTTCCAAAATATATTTTGTTACCTCAAACTCCAACAAAAAGAGCAAAACATGAGATTGCACAAGAAAAAGAGAAAATACGATCAAACACCAACCTATGCATGCATTAACCATTAAATACCATCTAAACAAATACCAAAATGTATACAAAAATAATGTTTTCAACCTCCCAAACTTGAACCATTGTTCATCCTCGAACAATGAGGAGAACACTAAGAAAAATAGATATGGAAGGGATGTAGTAAACTTGACCATCAATGCTTCAGTAACAAACTCACAAATTCTTCAAGAACAAATTTAACTTCACTAACTCATCCAAATCGTATGCATAATAACCTCCATAAAAAAAAGCATGAATCTCACCAGCATGTGTACCACTCATCTCACAAGTGTATAAGATACCTTCTCATCGAATCAAATGCATTGCAAAAGTGTTAACCATAAGCTTGTAAATTGTCTAATTCATTCATACTTAATCATGCAAGAATAAAGATCAGTGATGTCTTTGATTTAATCCATCTTCTAATTCCTTCCATTTCACCTCCCATCACATCCATTTACTCCCATTTGCACTTCACTTTCTTTTGTGCAAAAAATTGTTATCCTCTTATGCTCACATTAAATACCAACTATAACAAATAAGCCAACAAATAACAAAACTTCTCAATTGCTACCTTCTAAAGTTTGACTCTTCTATTTATTTCACAATTTTTTTTCTTTTCTTTTCAATCAATTTTTTTTTCATTTTTTCTTCACATGATTGAGCTTATGAGAATATTTCTTCCAATCTATATCAAATCTTATTCATCTCCCACCCAAATCAACACTACTCCTCAAAATAGTGTAATACCCCGAAATATTTTAGAAGATTTTATTCAACTTATGTTACCCTCTGCTAAGTTAGAAAATTAGTTGGGTCCTTAAATGACTCAAATAAAGGAAAATCGCAGCCAGGGAAATCTGTTAAATCTAATTTGGTCAAAAATTACCTTAAAAATATGTTATGATATTTTTCTCGGGTTGATAGAAAATATTTCAAGAATCGTGCCAACCTTTGAAATTTCAAATTTCGAGTTCAAATGAACTCTTGGCACAACTTTAAGTTGAAAAATAATAAATTTAATAGAAAAAGGCACATCCGTCATTATCCAATTTTTTTTTCAAAAGATTATCTTATTCTTAATTATCCTATTCTTTTTCCATTATTATCCTCTTTCTTTTATTCGTTATTATCCTATTTATTTTTCCTCTATAAATAGGAGCTTAAAGTTTCATTTTTCATTCATTTTCAAAATCGAAACGCCGAGCAGCTTTCAGAGAATGTACAACTCTAGTTTCCTATTTCAATTCTGAAATAGTCATTTTGAAGGTGTCAACGCGTAGATCACGAATACATGATTGAAATGATGACACGAAGGATGATCACGATGGAAAATCATCGTGACCGCCGCCAATTCCTCGGAGAAGGTACTTTCTCCGATTCTGGTCATTCGGACCGATGAATTTAGAAATTTCAAGTTCTAAATATGCTTATATTTCGAATATCTTTGATTCTACCGATTCTGATTTTTGATGTTGTGAGTTTTCGGTATTTTTCCCCATTTTCATTTTATGTAAATCTCAGATCTACTCTTCCTGGATAGTCGTATTAGAAATCTCCTTTTTATAAATAGTCCTTGATCATTTGGATCTTGTAGTTAACCGGAATAGATTTTTGATTTCTCGTCGTTTGAAATCCGGATCCGAATATTATATTATAAATCTGCCTAGCTCGAATTCATGTTCTAGCCGTCCGATCTTTGATCTAATTATACCATTAAATTCCTTATTTTTTGCACTATCAAAAATTGTACTTTTGAGCGAAAATCCAACGAGTATGGAGCTCGATCGAGACCGATACATTTTCAGCTAAAATCTGTGAATATTCTTACCGAAACTCCCGTTTCACCCATTTTAGGTCGTCAAATCGAAAAAGTTTCTTCTCAAAAGTTGCTCGAAATAATATTGCCTATGCTCCCGTCGAATTTTGTAATTTTCGGATGAGTTTTGAATAATATCGATTATTTAATATAAGCAGTTATTTTATTTCCGAGAGCATGTGTTATCGAAAAATTCTAAATTTCTCATTCTTTACTCTTGGCATGCATAGTATCTTCCCTGAATATTTTCGTAATTTCCGAGCGGTTAAAAAGTGTCGTGGCATAGATGTGGTAAACTTTGGATAAATGACAAGTTTTGGAAAGAGACCTCTGTCAAATCAGTTGATCCCAGTAAAGTAAGAATAACGTTTTGGAATTTATTTCCTTCTTCGTCGAAATTATTTGAGGTCTCTAGAGTCGCGCAATCTATTTTAGAATAGAATAGAATTAATAATAGTTCCGTTTATAGTAAATTAATTCCCGAAAATATAGCGATTATCCTGAGTTGAAGTTTACCTTCTGTAGTACCAGCTGAGCTAGAGAAACCATCAGGGTTGATTCTTCAGGAGTTAGCTTTTCAGAATCCCGAGAAAGGTGGGTTATACTATACTATATCTTTGCAAATTGTATCTTTCGAGTTATTAAGCTCTGCTTTTGTCAAAATTGCATATGTGACTATCTGTGTTAAATATTTACATGCTACTGTATGTTGTCGGAGTCTCATAAACCAGCGCTGTGTCAATGTGAGTAGCTACAGTATGCATGCATTGTTTGTCCTGCCCTACTCCTTGTCGGTGAGACTAAAATGAAACACTTATTGGTTATACTCTTTGGGTATACTATGACCATACTCAACGTTATGCGCTGGTGATGTAGTTTGGGTTGTGGGCAGTGATGGGTTATACTCTTAAGCGCTTCACGATAAAATGTTTTGGTGAACTTAGGTTGCTTCCAACTTTTAAACCTCCTAAGTTTCACTACCTGCATGAACACAGATAGATTACTTTAATAAAATGATTTGCATAACTTGAATTATAAAACTTGCCCACTGAGTGCATTAGTACTCAGCCCAAATCTTTTCAAACATTTTCAGGTAAGTAGGCTGGAGCGTGGAGATGACGAGGCTGAGATATGGGCTATTATGATTTACATATTTTTTTCCGTTGTCCCTTTTTGTTAGTATTCTGTTAAGAATTGAGCTTTCGCACTTATGGTGTTCTTTTGCTAAATGCTAAGAACTCTGATCTTGGTATTTTGTTGATATGATTCTGCTTCTCTGATTCTGAACATTTATTGACTTCCTAGTTAACATGTATCATATGCTTAGCTACATAATTATTCCAAATGGAGGAAGCCCGTCTTTCATTATGTCTATTTGATCATTTATTTTGGACTATGGAAGGGCTTCATTTGTTCAACATATTGGTGTCTGTTTCTTTTGTCGACCTATGAATGGGTCTATTGATTGTTGGTATCTGGTTATTTGTTTCCGTTTGGCCCATGAAAGGGCTTATTGAATTATTACAGCTTCCATTCTTCTCTTATAAGCCGTTATAAACGGGGATTCGCTCTAGTTACAGAGGTTATGCTGTCTAATTTTTCGTTATAACCACACCCTAGGTGAGAACCGAGAACCAATCTGAGTCATAGATCCGCTATATTTAGAAGGCCAAGATATGCTCCAGATTTTAAAAAATGTGGTGGTAATCTCGTAATAATGTCCAACTTCACTGTCCCTGAATCTTAGTAAGGGTAAAATCGGAAATTTTGAAAATGTATAAATACTCAGAATTTACGTGTATATTTTTCAATTTAGGGTTTTAGTACTGTCATTTCCTATTTTAGCACTGTCGTGACCTTTTTTTTAGCATTGTCATGACTTATTTTAGCATGACTCTTTTTTAACATTAGCATAAAAAATGTCATCGACATTGTAAAAAAACCACGAACAAACACTGTTACATGTTGAATTATCAATATATGAATACTCACAATTTATGTGTATATATATTTTTCAATTTAGGGTTTTAGCATTGTCATTCCCTATTTTAGCATTGTCATGACTTATTTTAGCACTGTCATGAGTTATTTTAGTACTAACATGTTGAATTATCAATATATGAATACTCAGAATTTGTGTATATATATATTTTTCAATTTAGGGTTTTAGCATTGTCATTCCCTATTTTAGCATTGTCATGACTTATTTTAGCACTGTCATGACTTATTTTAGCACTAACATGACCCTTGTGTTAGCATGATAATTGTTTAGCATTACAATAAAAAAAATATCATCGGCATTGTAAAAAAATAATGAACAAATATTGTTACATGCTGTTGAATTATGAATATAGTGCAAACACTATTACAATTGCAAACTCTCATTTTTAGCATTAACATAACCCTATATTAGCATTGTGATTAAAAACTTGTCATGATCATTACAAACCAACAAATGTGATTTATGGTACTAGCATCATTGTTAACTGTATTTGTATATCATATCTCATTTTAGTATTATCATTAAATTATAAAACACAATCATGATTTAGTAGTTTCATTTTTTGTTTTTTTTTGTAAACCTAACATTTTTGTCCATCTGTAATTTATATGTGCATTTTCTTGATTTTAGCACTATAGTTTAGAGTTTTAGCACTGTCATATCATATTTTAGCATTCTGATTATGTTTTTTAGCATTGTTATTTTCGTTTACTTAACAATATTATAAAAAAAATTATAGGTGCTAAAAGGACTGCAGAAGATGAAAGTAGCAGAAACAAAAGAGCTAAAACTGCCCTAAATAATGAAGATAATAGAAGCAGTGATGTATATTACAAATATCCATTCTTAGAAGTAACAACATGTCCATCAACTCTCTTAGAGGTTGTAAGAGAAATGAATAAAGCACAATGGGAAGCAGCCCCAAAAGGTCACAAACTTCCCATGATTGTCCTTTCAAATGAAGGGTACAAAAATCATTTAATGCCTGCAACAATGTAAAAATTCACAAATCTTTGTTATTATTATGTCTTTCTCATCGTAAATAAAAGACTACAAATGCTAATACTATCACCTACCAAAATATTCAAACATTAACTAACAGTGCTAAAAAAGAAAATGGAAGTGCTAAAATATAAACTACCGGTGCTAAAATATAAAGTACCAGTGCTAAAAGAGCAGAATGCAAATGCTAAAACTAATAGAACGAAAAGTCTAAATAATAAACAGACTAACCTGTTAGTCCTATATGTTGTATCAAACGAGTATCAAATCCACATGATGAGACATACACCTTGTAAAAGGTTATATCATCATCTAAAGTAGGGAAAATCTTGCCCAATGCAGGCTTCAAAGATGGTTCACATTCAGGTGTGTAAAATTCACAATCTGCACATTTATCAATACACAACTAATCACATTAATGTGTAAAAAAATATCATGCTAAACCTGTTCACAGTAGTTCTAAAATAAGGTTACAACATTGCTAAAATATGTCATGCTTGTGCTAAAGTACCTGTTCACAACATGTTTTTATAAATACTCATTTGTTTTTACAATGCTAATAACTAGTTTCGTAATGCTAAAAATAATGTCTCTAATGCTAATAAGACTTTTTTTAATGCTAGAAAATATGCAGAGATCCATGCACATAGTAATTACACAAGTGCTAAAACTAATTACACCAATGCTAAAACCAGTAATAGTATTGTTAATGTTGAGTTCATCATGCAAAACGTAATCTGCAGAACTAAAAATATATGCTGATCATCAAAAATCATAAGTTCAACTTAATAGGCTTCGTCAACCTTGTCGAACAAATTTAAAACAAAGCCGATAAAAAAATCACAGCAAAAGAACAACAAAAATATTTTTACCCGTCATCTTCATCCAAGAACAACGAACAACAA
The DNA here is from genome assembly GCA_026008535.1 of Perilla frutescens. Taxonomy (NCBI): domain Eukaryota; kingdom Viridiplantae; phylum Streptophyta; class Magnoliopsida; order Lamiales; family Lamiaceae; genus Perilla; species Perilla frutescens. Next base: position 6,676,007 of record BRKX01000008.1, on the reverse strand, counting down.
AAAATCCAGGAAAAATCGCATGAACAACAATTAAGATGAATATATTTTGAAGAGAATCGACCGGAATTTGGGATTATATAAACACAGAAAAAATTGCTGGAAAACTACAACAAAAAACTTTTTTACCTGGCGTCTTCATCAAATAACAACGAACACCACAAACTCCAAGTAAAAAATCACATGAACACCGATTGAGATGAATAAAATTCAAAGAGAATCGACTGAAATTTTGATTACATAAACACAGACGAAATCGATATGTAGAAGGAAAGAGATTTCAAATGCAAAAGGAAAGAGATTTCATTCTAGAAATAATAGAATCCTTAAATTATAAAAATACTCTTGCTTCATTAAAAAGTTAATAATATTACAACTATGTCACCGCATTTTTTAAATCTTGGAGTGTATCTTGGCCGTCCAAATAAGCGAGATCTGTGGCTGAAATTGGTTCTCAGTTCTTGCAGGGGAGTGTGGTTCTCACATGATCCCATCTCTCTCTCTCTCTCTCTCTATATATATATATATATATATATTAAAAGATAGCTAGGTAGGGTAGTGAGAGAATGACAATAAATATAGAAGTGCAATGAAATCACATGCAGTTAATTCTACTCTTTGGAATATTCTACCGAGCCTATAGGGCACTACCCTTGTGCCTTGAGATTGTGACAAGTGGCTTTTGCTTTAAAAAAAAAATAACTCAAAAGTAAATTTCACTTAACCATAGTTAGTTATTTTTTACCTCTTTCTATTGTACTTTTTGTCTTTTAGTATAAAGTATTAAATGCAACAATAATAAAAGATAAAGTAAGGATAACATAGTTCCATAATTGAAGAATTTCACTATACCCTTACATAAACCTCACTTGCCAATAAGAAATTGAGTATATGTATGTGTGTGTGTGTGTGTAATTCAATTTTTTTTTTATATTTTTGTTTTTTAATCTCTAATTGAGTATATATATATATATATGTGTGTGTGTGTGTGTGTGTATAATGTTCTAATTTTTTTATATTTTTATTTTTTAATATCTTAATTTTGAATGAAATATGTAATATGCTACATTTTTTAAAGATAACTAATCTCAATGTAATGGTAGAGTTTAGTTTTATACATTCTTCATGTTACATTAATTTTCAAGATAAAATATCTCAATTTATAAATATGAATTAGTTAGGTGATTAATCATTTGACTTAATGTATTACACGTAGTTATTGAATTATTTTAAAGTCTAGCAATGCAATAAAAAAAGTTCGGTATTATACTAACTACATTAACCCCTCACTTCCACCTAGGATTATGAAGTGTTGGTAGAACAAGGTAGAAGCGAGGGGTGAGTTCAGTTAATGTAGTCCTAAACCATATTTTGCATTATTTTTTACTTCAAAACAATTCACTAAATATGTATAATATATCAAGTTACATGAATAATAACTTAACTAATTCATAATTATAATTTTAGACTTTTTATCTCGAAAGTTGTAACATGAAGTATGAATAAATTAAATTCTAATCGGTCATATGATGTGTTGTGTATCTAATTCATAATTAAAACCCTCCCCCATGTGGGAACTAGGAACTCATCCCATTCACTCATTCCCCAATCTGAACGGTCTAGATTAAAGCAAATTAAATAGATAGGCGTAGTGGAAAATTTATAATTAAAATGAAAATTTTAAATTTTCCCATTTCATTAAGGGCAAAATCGGAACAGAAAAAATGTGAATAGTAGCAATGTTTCGAAAAGAATAGATCCAAAAGCTGCGAGATTGATTTTCCAACTGCAAAACTGAAATCAATCCAAATCATCGATGAAGAATTGTGATTCAAACCATACAAAGTGAAGAAATCAAAATCAAGACTAAGCTTCTCAACAAAATCAAACCAAGCAAAGCAACAATGGCAGAAAACAAGGCTGGTTCAAGTTCAAAACTGAAATTAAAAAAGGTAAAAAGAAATCCTAGTTTTTTTTGATTTCATTACTCTATAATCACAAAGTAAGAAAAAGTTTTAAAAACACATTTTTGCATGACTCATTGGTTGAATTACAGAAAATTACAGGCTTTAGCATGAAGAAATTCACATTTTAGCATGAATATGTGTAATACTTAGATTGCGTGAAGTGATTTTGAAATGTTGAGTTCAACATACAAAGAATATTAATTTTATTGGATTGAGATACAATGATGCCTTATCATTACTCTGCAGGGGATACATTTTGGAATATTTTTAATTTTTCTATATTCTGTAATTACGAAGTTATAAAATTGTGAGAATACATTTTTGGATGAGTCATTGGTTAATTTGCAGAAAAAAAAAACTCATTTTAGCATGAAGAAATTTCAATTTGTAGCATGAATTTTTACATTCATTAAATTGAGTGGAGTGGTGTTGAGGAATGTCAATTGTTAAAAATACATTTCCGCATTACTCTTTGGTTTATTTAGCATGAAGAAATTAAATTTTTAGCACTAATCTCTCTGTACTCATTAGATTGGGGTGAACTCATTTGGAGGGATATTATTAAAATTCTCATTTTAGCATGTTGTGTAATACATTTTAGCAGATGATATTATGAATATTTTTCTAACAGTTTTATATAAACACCTACACCTATACAGACACTACAAAACAAAAAACACGAGTGGATAATGAAGAATGAAAAAGAATGAGAAAGAGAAACAATGAATGAGATGAGAGAATATTTCCTGGAACGAGTTAAGTTTTATGAGAGCAAAGTATTGTGCTGCAATTTTAAGTGCAGACAGTAACATACAAAGTGAAATGAAGAAACTTGAGGCAAACCTACACTACAGGCTCTCATGTGAAGATGGTCCAATTAATGTTGAAGCATTTGTTATGTCAAAGTGATTTGTACTGTTGATGCAATTTTTGCAAGTAATATTAGTTTCAAGAAAGATTTCTTATGAATATTAGTTTATGTTGATAAATATTAGTTTAAGGTAATGAATATTAGTTTCAGACATTTGTTATGAGTATTTGGAAATATCATTGTTAGCGTGAATTTTTCTTTATACGGGCATGATATTGTTGTTTTGTTAGCATTTAACATCATACATTATTTCATTTTAGCATCATACACTATTTTATTTTAGCATCATACTTCCGTCATTTTAGCATGATCTTCTATACCCTAATAGGGACACAATTAACCCTAATGGGAATGGGACACAAATTTAACATCATTTTTCCCTAATTTTAGCTTGATGTTATAAACAGTAACCCCTAATGTGATATGATAAACCATAATGAGAATGTCATAAACCCTAATGGAAATATGTCAAAAAATTTAGCATGTTACTTCATTCATTTTAGCCTGATACTTACCTCATTTTAGCATGAATTGCTAAACAGTAATGGAGGATCTAGGAAATCATAATGTGAATGTAATAAACCATACTTGGAAAAAATGAATCCTAATGAGAATGTCATAAACAGTAATTGAAATATAATAAATCCTAATTGGGAACAATAAATCCTAATGGGACTGTCATAAATCCTAATTGAGAACAATAAATCATAATGGTAATAAGACATCAAATTAGAACCCAAATATTAATATATATATATATATATATGTATATTCTCAATTATTCATTTATTTTAGATAAAAAAATGGAAACATGGTTAAGTGTTGTTTAAAATAAAATAAATTGGAAACAAAATATTAATTCATAATTAAAATTTAAGGAAAAAAACTAATATATAAAAACAAACTGGAAAGGTAAATATTAGTATATAGATATAAAAAATATGTATATCCTTCATTTTTCTTTTATTGTAAATTAAAATAAAAAATATTGGAAACGTGGTTAAGAGATGGTAGAACAATATTGAAGTGAGGGTTGAGTGTAGTTCATGTATATCGAATTATTATTATGTGTTATTAGGCTTCAAAATATTTCACTAACTACATATAATTTATCGAGTCGGAGGATTAATCACAGTTATAATTCTTAACTATAAATATTTATATCCTCAATTTTTTATTTATTTTAAATCAAAATAAAAATAATAGAAGAATAATTGTTGGTACAACGTGGTTGATGTGAGGGTTGATTGGAGTTCATGTAATATAAATATATTATTTGCATTATTGTGTTTCAAAATAATTAACTAACTACGTATTATACATCGTCACATATTAATAAATATCCTTAATTTTTTGTTTATTTTAAACTGAAATGAAAAATATTGGAAGAATTGTTTAGTCCTGGTAGAGCAAATTGGAAAAGTAAATATTAATATATAAATATATAAATATGTATATCCTCAATTTTTTATTTATTTAAATGAAAATTTAAAATAGTGGAAGCACGGTTAAGTATTGGTAGAACAAGGTTGAAATAAGGGTTCGGTGCAGTTCGTGTATTATTAGTGAAATTTCACACCCGTGTGAGAAGTATTTGTTTGTACAACGTTCACTCAAAAGATGTTGAACATTATAGAGATGTGCATAATAAAGTTTGAGACTGCTATTGTGAACGTTATGTTGTTTGCAGAAAGTAAAGCACACAGAGATTTGGTAACCCTGTTCGATCAAATGATCTACGTTAAGGGGACTTGTCAAGTCCGTGGAAAATAATTCACTACTCCGGTGTCACGTTTATTGAGGATATTACACGCAGTTGACCTCCCGTCACTCGCTACCCTTTCTACCCGTACACCCTCTTTCGTTGAATTGAATTGTGAGATCCCTCACAACCTAAATGTCTAACCTATCTAGTTTCCACAAGAAATCTCTCTCGAGACTCCTTTTGACAGTGTATGAACAAGTGTGTTTCAATACATGATGACTAGAACACTATTCTCTAGTCTAAGACACAACCGAAATAATGTGGTTCAAAACAGTTAGAGCACTTAAAACTATTCTTGTGCAATACTTATGTTCGATATATGTGTGTCTATAACAAGTCTGTATCTCATGCTATTTATAGAAGAACAAAGATAGCCTAAATGTAACGCCCCAGGCCCACGGGAGTGGGGCCCAGTAATGAAATGACAGCACAATGAGCTCCGCTAGCAACTACTTGACATCCGTCCTCGCATTACCAAAATGGTTAACCCAAGTTGTTAGAGAGTCCATTGAGCCCACTTATATACTCATCATACTTTCAGTCTCCCACCTATGTGGGACGTCACATTCTTCCCCTATTGGAGACACGACGTCCTCGTCGTGCTCCTTCCTCTGTAGGACCGTCCTCCGGGGTCTGGTTTGAGTACACCTGGACTTGCTCCAGGGCCCGATCGAGCGCATCCTGAGTCGGCTGTGATACCAGTTGTAACGACCCTGCTACCAGATTGACGGCTATCCCCACAAACCAACATGAGTCTTTCCAGCGTGCTTTGTCCTCACTTGCACGCTTCCTGAGAAACTTCTCAGGGGGTCATAAGGGTTTATTGGAGTTCATGTAATATAAATATATTGTTTGCATTATTATGTTTAAAAATAATTAATTAACTAGGTATAATACATCAAGTCACATATTAATACATATACTCAATTTCTTTTTTATTTTAAATTGAGATGAAAAATATTTAAAGAATTGTTAAGTGTTGGAAGAGCAAATTGGAACGATAAATATTAATATATAGATATATAAATATATATATATTCTCTTTTTTATTTATTTTAAATGAAAATTAAATATATTGGAATCACGGTTAAGTGTTGGTAGAACAAGGTTGAATTGAGGGTTGGGTGCAGTTCATGTATTATTAGGCTTCAAATGAATTCACTAACTATGTATAATATATCAAGTCAGAGGATTAATCACTGTTATAAATCTTAATTATAAATATTTATATCCTCAATTTTTTATTTATTTTAAATAAAAATAAAAATATTGAAAGAATGGTTAATGGTAGAGGAAGGTTAAAGTGAGGGTTGATTGGAGTTCATGTAATATAAATATATTATTTGCATTATTGTGTTTCAAAATAATTAACTAATCATGTATAATACATCAAGTCACATATTAGTACATATCCTCAATTTCTTGTTTATTTTAAACTGAAATGAAAAATAATGGAAGAACTGTTTAGTGCTGATAGAGCAAATTGAAAAATTAAATATTAATATATAGATATGTAAATATGTATATCCTCAATTTTTTATTTATTTTAAATGAAATTTAAAAATATTGGAAGCACAATTAAGTATTGATAGAATAAAGTTGAATTAAGAGTTGGGTGCAGTTCGTGTATTATTAGGTTTCAAAATAATTCACTTACTGCGTATAATACATCAAGTTAAGAGATTAATCACTATAATTCTTAATTATAAATATTTATATCCTCAATTTTTTGTTTATTTTAAATCAAAATAAAATATTGGTTGAATAATTATTGGTAGAACAAGGTTGAAGTGATGGTTGATGGGAGTTCATGTAATATAAATATATTATTTGCACTATTTTGTTTAGTTGTGTATGTAATTTACAATTAAAATTTAAGATAAAAATGAATATATAAAAAAATTGGAAATTAAATATTAATATATAGATATATAAATATGTATACATATCCTAAATTTTTCGTTCATTTTAAATTGAAATATGAAAAATATTGGAAGAATGGTTAACTGAAGTTGGAGTAAGGGTAGAGTGTAGTTCTTATATTATTGAACTATTTTAAGCTTGCTTTACCTTTTATTAATATTGTATTTATTATTGTAAAGGATAAAAAAGATTGACCCAAAGTGGAGGTAATTTAAGGTTGAAGTTCGGTGAGTGCATGGTTGTGGTGACTTTAGTTCATTTGGATAACAACTTTTTTGTTTGCATAAAATATTTTTGTGTGTTAGTAAAAATTAACTAACTATGATTTTGAGAAATTTAATTTTGAGTAATTTTTTTTTCAAAGCAAAGAACACGTGTCACAATCTCAAGGCACTAGTGTAGTACCCAATAGGATTTCGTAGAATTTTCCCTATTATTTCTCTTATATATATATATATATATATATATATATAGGGGAGGGGTTATATAAAAACACTCCCTAGTGTGAGAAATGAGACTACATCTAACACTACACATCCATGAAAAATCAAAGGCTCAGATTTGATGAAAAAGGCGGTGACAATTCTGTAATATTTGAAAAGTTTTCTGCGCGGGGGTATTAGCGTAATTTGGTAATTCTTATAAAAATCGCGGAGAATTTGATAACAGATCGTCATGCTAACGAAGTATTATCATCATGCTAACGAAGAATTATAGTGATGCTAATTAAAATTTTCAAATATTGTTAGCGAAAAATATATTCTAAAAATTAATTATAAACCTAATTTGATTTAATAAACCCTAATTAAATGAAAAATCATAATTAGATGAAATAAACCTAATTAGATGAAATAAACATTGACTGGAGTTGGAACAAATCATAATAATAATATATTTGTACTACGTTAGCATTATGATTTTGCTTCGTCAGCACTGTGAATACACTATGTTAGCATATGATAATACTCTGTCAACATACGTTATAAACCATAATTGGATGGGATAGACCATAATAATCAATTAGGAACTATAAACAAAAAAAAAAAATTAAAAAAAAATCATAATTAGATGGAATAAACCATAATTGAGATTGAATAAACCCTAATAAATTTGTACTACGCTGGCATTATGATAATTCTTTGTTAGCACAACGAATATATTATGTTAGCATATGACAAATGCTTCGTTAGCATACGTTATCATATGTTATCATAATGCTGACGAAGAATTATTATATGCTAACGAAAGCATTTACAACCTGGGCACGCGTAAAAAATTATCTTTTTTATTTTTCATTCATATTTTTTCATTTAAACATAGCCTTTTGACATCCTAAATGAAAGAGCAAGAAAAGAGCTTTAATTTGATATATTTTTTGTGTACATTGGATTAAAAACGAGCAAGTTATGGTGGTTTAAAGTTTTTAAGATTTTTTTTAATTGCTGACATCATCATTTTTAATGGGTTTGGACGAAAATAGCCCTTCTTCCTTTATTTTTTGCCCTATTATTTACGACATTGCCACCGTAAATTTCAACCATTAGATCATTAAATTGGATGGTGTAAGATGAGGTCATAGTTCTCACACTAGGAAAATGGTCTCATTTAATTCATATCCTATATATATAGGGGTTGGTTGTAATAGGAACTAAGTTTGGTGTGAGAACGTGAGAACGGGCTTGTTTAGTGTAATTTCAGTGCTTTTCTTATTTTATTTTGGTGCTAAATCATCTAGCACTAAAATACAATAAGAAAAGCATTAAAAAAAAATTAAAAAATTGCATCAAAATACAGTAAGAAAAGCACTAAAATTACACTAAACAAGCCCGTTCTCACGTTCCTACATGAAACATTGTTCTCATTTGAACCAAATCCTATATATATATATATATATATATATTTGGCTTAAAATGAGAACACAAACCCTATGTAGGAAATATGAATAAATTCAGGCTGTAGGATGCATATATTTAAATGGACAAGATCAGTTTCTATTTGAGGGATCAGATTGCAATTATTTAATAATATAATTTAATCAGGAATATATATGTATTTTACATATTAATATATAAAATGTAATCCCATGATTTTTGGGATTTCCATAATAGATGCAATTATGGATTCTATATCAATTTACTTTGTAAATTAATTATGATGGAGCCGTTTTTTTTTTTTAATATCAACAGCCGATACAATTTTTTCTTTCATCTATTATCTGGTGATTATTCTAAAAACAGTTCATTGGAAGATAGCAAAAATATAATAACTTCTGCAAAATTTGCCAAATTTCTAATCGATATATTGGGACGACTTATACGATGGATTGTTTGATAGTTGTTCGATAGAAAATCAAGATATCAACATCGATGGAAAATTCAGGTATTTCACGCATAATCATCGAGGTTATAAATAATATTTGTTTGTGTTTCGATAAAATTTGTATATTAATTTGAGTTCTCATAAAAAATATGCGTTCATGGGTAGATCTTCCTGGTTTGTGTGGTTCAGTTAAACGTCAGAATATGGTTGTAAGCGACGCACGCTTTGCTATCTATAGTGAAAAGGCTTGCTAATTAAGACCTGTATGGATGCATTGGTCACTGTGGTGATATGAACAACAAACGTTTTGCTAACTAATGTAGAGATGCTTGCTACTTAATTACTGTATGTTTGCTAATTGAAACGGCAGACAGTAATGCATCTACAGAAGGTCATGTGTGTGATGATTATATACCAGAGTGTGAAGAATCGTTGAAACCGTTTGTTGGACAGAAGTTCAAAAGTGTAGAGGATGGTATTGATTTTTATAGGCGTTATGGTGTAATTGCTGGGTTTGATATTCGTCGTGGTATGGCTAGAATATGTTATCTAACGGAAAAATGTTTGCTAATTAAGACATTATAATAATGCATTGATTGTAGTGTGTTGTATTTCGTAATTTCATCTCATTCGATATAAATCATATATGTTTTTCACTACGAATGCAAGTTAATTTCATATCTCAGAATTTTATGGATGGGCGATAGTCAGAATTTTAATTAGTGCGAGTTGTTTGTTATATGTTTTTATAGTAATTCTTTTTTTTTATGTATGGGGTTCACGACATATATATTTTCAATTCAGTGACATTATATTGCTACCAACGGAATACAATTTGCTAACCAATGCATAAAGTTTTGCTAATTTTAAGCTGTGTACAGTGAAGCAATATTAGTTACATGGTTATGATGTTTGTTTGTAATTATTAAATTATATAGTTTTATGAAGTTTAATTTTTAAAACGTTGTAGGCGAAGTTGCAGAGTATTCATCCATGTTATATATTGGACGGTCATGACAAAAAATAAGTGAGTTGATATTTTTGATCTTATATGTAGGGGTTTTTGGAGTTGTGTTTGTGTGTCATGCTAACGATCAGAATGTTGCTAGATACAATATATGATTTGCTAACTAGTTTATCATTATTTGGTAATTCAAAACCTACACGTAGTTCATGACGATTTTTAATTTGTATGATTTATATAAGTTGTGTTAACTGTGAAAATGTTGCTATATGTGACATATGATTTGCTAACTAATTTAGAAATGTTTGCTAATTCAGAACCTTAATATAAACAGACATGTTTATGTTGTTTCTGTGATTTAATTATATCGACATATTTTCTATTATAAATATTATTATTATGGTTATTATTTTTGTTTTTTATTCTTAATATATATAGCTTAATGAATTATAATTTTATAAAAATGACAGGTAGTAATGTGTCTCAAGATAATCATGCAATTGAGGATTATAGACCAGAGTGTGAAAAATCGTTAAAACCAGTTGTTGGTCAGAAGTTCAAAAGTGTAGAGGATGATATTATTTTTTATAGAAATTATGGTGCAGCTGCTGGCTTTGACATTCGTCGTGGTACAACTAGAAGGTCTAATGATGGTGTTATTATATGGAAGTACGTGTTATACAGTCGTGAAGGTGAAAAGAATTCGGTTGAGGATGAAGTTGGTGATGATGTGAAGAAGAAACGACGTAGAGTATCAAAGAGGGTCAACTGCATGGCTCGACTAATGTTTGCAAATTTATTGGATTGCGTTAGCAAATAAAAGATTTGTTGTTAGCAAATATTCAGCCGTCTGTTAGCCAAAAATGTTTAATTCAGTTTATCATATTTTGTTGGTTTGGATATTAGCTAGCAATATCATTATGCTAATGTTGTTTATTTCAAAAGTTGAGATTGCATCCGGATTTTCTATTTTTTTGCAATATAATATTTGCTAAATAATACAGTTAGTTTTGCTAATTCAATACTTTTTACAAACAAACGAAATTTGTTTATGCTATTGTATTGTATTCGCAAGGTAATAATATTATATTTTAAAAAATCAAATGCATCAACATGACACTAACCTACGTACAGTTGTGTTTGTTTTATAATTAGTTGTGAGGTAATTACTACCCGTAAAACAATATTTTGCTATCTAATGCAATACGATTTGCTAATTTATAAGATTTTAAGGTTTATTAATTCAAAAGGTGAGATTGTATCCGCCATTTCCATTTTTGTTGCAATATAATTTTTAAACTAAAGATTACAATAAGGTTTGCTAATACAATACTTTTTACAGAATTATGACTAACTATTGGAGGTTGTGTTTGTTTTATACTTATTGTCAGACAATTGCTATCTGTAAAATAATATTTGCTAACTATTGCAATATGGTTTGCTAATACAATACTTTTTCCGTTGCTTGCTCCTCAAGCTGTGATCACCTTGATGGCTCCCACCTAAATAAACAAACATCCAACAAAAGGAAACATAAATTAACAAATTAACTAATATCCAAACCAGCAAAATATGATAAACTGAATTAAACATTTTTAGCTAACAGGCGGCTGAATATTTGCTAACAACAAATCTAAAACATTACACTTTTGGTTTCTATAATAATAAATAAACAGAAGTTCACCAGCAATAGAAAATTCAAGGTAAGAAAAAACACCTTCCACAAACCTACCAAGAGCCAAACGGAAAAAAAAACAAAGAATTGAAACCATTAAACTATTTTTTTTGCAATACACAAATATGAATCTGCTACTAATCACGTCATGCAGAAATGCTAACATGTTCATTTTTATTTGCTATAATCAGCTATGTATTTGCTAACTGGTTCATAAATATCTAGCTAATAATGTACACTAAATTGATATCAGATTCACATAATTGCTTATACAAACATACATAATCGCTAACAGTAACATACAAAATTAGAATGATATTCTTAAAAAAATACATCATATCTAGCCTTCTAAAATCAACCAATTGTAATATAATATTTTATGAAGAAATTGTTCACCATATATGCTGAAAAGAATATTATTTGCTAATTAACATATTTTCATAATAAAAGTACTAGCATACAGTTCACTAAATATATTTGCTAATGAAAATGCTAACATATGCTATTCCGTCATAATTATTTACTAATAATCATAATTTGTACTATTTAATTCTACCAATTGCAAATGGCCAATATTTCTGAACCGTTGAACGACCAGTCGAACAATAAAAGCAGCCCAAATCATAAACAGAGAAATAATTTAAACTGGTGATTTAGAATGAAAATCAATCTTTATTCAAAATATGCAAATAAAATTATTATGATCATCCCTCTAAATATTGACTGACATAGTACAATTCGGTTGCTAATAACACATTTTAAAAGCTAAATATATATTTAGCATTTACTAACATAGAAATTAAGAGCTAACCAAAACACAACACAACTAGTCAAAATTATAATCATATCTCATTTGCTAGTAATCCGTATTTTAATTGCTAATGATATCATTAGCTTTTGCTAACTTGAAAAATATTTCATAATATACAACTAAACATACATTATATATAGCCTTCCAAAATCAATTAATTGCAAGATGATTTTTTCTGACAAAATTATTCACCATCTATGCTAAAAAGTATTTTATTATTTGATAATTAACATATTTTCACAATGCAATCACCAACATACAATATGATAAACATATTTGCTAACAAGAATGATAATATTTTATACCCTGCGCATAAATATTTGCTAATAATCATAATTGATATCGTTCATCGAAATATGGACTATCATAGTACAAATCAGTTGCTAACAACCCATATTTTGAATGCTATATATATCTTTAGCATTTGCCAACTTGAGAAATAACAGCTAACCAAAAAACAAAACACAACCATACAAAATTATAACAATCTGTCTTTTGCTATCAGTCCATATTCTAAATGCTAGTTATATCATTATCATTTGCTAAGTTAGAAAAACATTCAAAGTCATGCAAACTAAACATATAAAATTAAATCATACATCATATCTAGCCTTCCCAAATCAACCAATTGCAATATAATATTTTATGCTGAAATTGTTCACCATATATGCTGAAAATAATATTATTTGCTAATTAACATATTTTCATAATAAGAGTACTAGCATGCAGTTCGCTAAACATATTTGCTAACGGAAATGCTAACATATGCTATTTCGTCATAATTATTTGCTAACAACTAAAAAAAATACAAAATCAAACCCCATCAACATCCAATTTTTTTTATTAACATTGTTTTTTCACCCAGATTTTTTCAGTTTCAAGTTCTATCATTAAAAAAAATTGCAAATATTACACAACCCAAAAATAAAAAAATTCAGAAAAGCAAAACCCCAAAATGTAAACATTAGTAAGCACACAAATATTCAAATATGAAGTACACCATTCTACATATTTGAAAAATCGCATCTGTAATCAAAGAAACCAAACCAAATGAAAAAAAAACCGATGCTTGAATACCTGGAGTTCTTATTGATGAACGTCTCCTCGTCATCTGCTGTTGTAATCGGCTTTCAATATGTAGTAGAATACCTCGACGCACTTGCAGAGTTCGATAGCTGACTTTGGAGAATTTTTCACGCCTGAATAGAGAATTCTCAAGCTAAAACCTAGTTTTTTTTGGATGCAAATGAAATCCCTCCAAATCTATCGCTCGATTCGGTTGGTGAGCGTAAATTAAGGGGCGTGATTTTTGGTATTTTTACCGCAACCCCTTTTTACCCTTTCACATATATTATTGTAAAATAATATTATATGTATTGCTATTTGGTCCCTAGAAATGAAATTGAATCTGAACCATTGATTTAGCCTATATCTATGGTTGCAGTTTGTTCCTATTTCCTACATAGGGGGGTAGTATACACTTTAACCCACCCCTCCCCCACGTGAGAACTAGAAACTCATCTCATCCATCAATTGCTTTGATTTAGATGGCTAAGATTTGATCAATTTTTGGTCAAAGGTGGTGGCAAACTTGTAATATTTGAACATAATTTTCGGAAATCATATAAACAACACTTTAAAACCGTTGTCTATTCTTATAAATTTCGCTATGCTAAAATAAATGTACTATCATGCTATTATGAACATGTATACATGCTAATATGAATATATATGCATGCTAGTATGAACAAATAATGTCATACGATTAACGAACACTAATACTGCTATTATGAGTAAAATTTATGTGTTTTATGAATATTTTTTTCATGCTGTTATGAATATTTTTTCATGCTATTATGTGTATACTTTCATGTTATTATGAATATTTTATCATGCTATTCTGAGTTTAACATCACGCAATTATGGACGAAAAAATATATTTTCAAATAAACATATGAACAATGGATCTTAAATGAAAGAGCACGAAAAGAGTTTTAATTTGATATGTAATTTGCGTTAATCTAATGAAAAATGAGCAAGTTATGGATGTTTAAAGTTTAAATAAATTCTGTGTAAGGATGCTGATCTCAGCTTTGACCAGGGGTAAGTTTGACTTCCTCATATTTACCATTATATCACCACCTTTTTTATTTAAATCTGGACCATTGAGATCAAAGTATTATGTAATTCAGATTAGTTCTTAGTTCCTACATAGGGATTGATTCTCATGTGAACCCTACCCTATATATATATATATATATATATAATCAAAGGGTAGGGCCATGAATCATATATATCACTCACCCACCCCACAGGCCTCTTAACTTTTGTCCTTACAAAAAAGTAAAGGCAAAGAAAGCCTTTCTTTAGGAAAAAAAGCCCTTTATTTCTCAGACTCAATACACACCACCATCACTTTATTTTTGTTAATTTCTCTCTCTCTCTCTCTCTCTCTCTCTCTCTCTCTCTCTCTCTCTCTCTCTCTCATGTACCTCTGTTGCTGTTGCCTTACATATATATATTATATACTTGAGATGTGAGTGGACTTTGATTCAATCATGAAGCAATCGATTACAAAATGATTTACAATCTCCCAAACACATCCATCTTTTCTGTTCTGCCAAAAAAGGTGGTGTACCCTTCTGCCCCCTTTGCATTTATTACTCATTTTTCGAGGAAAGCCTCTTTTCACCTCTCTCTCTCTCTCTCTCTCTCTCTCTCTCTCTCTCTCTCTCTCTCTCTACTGGGTACAGCTTAGTTCCAACTTCCATCTGTACGTAGACGTTTGTTTGCTAATTCGTTTGCGCATATATATGTGTGTGCATTAGCGCCCCTTCTCGTTTTTTCCTTACCAATATTATTCATCTTATGCAAAAAAAAAAATATATATATTTTTAAGTAATTATTTCTGAATTACAGTAATGAATTTATAATTTACTCTATGTATATATCAATATGTGAGTAATTTGGACTACTCCCAACCCAAATCCCCTGCTCAAATCTAAATTATTAAAAACCCATATACAATTAGGCTGTCCGACAAAATTAAAATTGAATCAATATCAATTTTTTTTTTTGAAACTATTATTACAAGTTTAATGATGAAATAAGTTTTATACTCCTAGATCAAGTCAAAAGTTTAGTTGTTAATACGGAAGCTTATTCAATGTTAATGACGGCGTTTCTAATTAATGATTTTTTAAAATTAATTGATCATTTTCCGATTCTGAAAGAATAGAATTGGCCTTACTTTATTATTTGAGGTGGTTGATGACGTTGTGGAAAATGGATGCAAACGAGTTACTTCAATGTCTTTTCCCAGTGAACAAATAAAAGAAATATCATTTTACATAAAGGATTCAGCTTTCTATCATTTGCATTAATGCAATAGCTACATACGTACAATATGCATGTAAATCTTCACCTTAGTTATTTAAATTTATGAAACCAGGGTTCTATTTTGCTATAACCATATTTTATATATATATATATATATATTCAATTAATTAAGGAATTTGTTCAATCAAACGACCTGATATGATATTCCGAAGTATAAGATAAAATTTATAAACCGATCATGGTTTGACCTATATATATAATGAAAACATAAAATATTTCAAGGCCACATAATTTTAGATGGTAGGATGCTTCCAACACGAGGTAGTCAAATCTCGAACATCCATTTTAAGTACGTACACATATGTTTTAAATTTGATATAATGTGTGTGTAGATTTGGTGAACAAACTCTTAATTAATACGAGTCGTTTTGAATTTGATATATACCGTCAACGAACAAAAAAACAAAAACAATAAGGTATATATACTTATATAAAAGTTGGGATTTAATACTAGGATATAATTTCATCGTAGGAGGATGTTGACTCATAATGACTATCCCTTTAATATGTAAGAGAATGTACCAATTGTTTAAGTATTTTTCAAACCAATGTAATTTTGTAGCAAGGTCTTGTTGTTTTTAACAACCAAAAAGTATGGGTCATATCGCCCAAAAATATAAGATGGATTGATATATCTCATTGAATAGGAAAGAGAAATATCAAAAAGAAATAACTCAATGAGAAGAAAAGAAGAAATTAAAGTGAAATGACATAAGGAGATTTAAATCACTTTTTAAAAAGGTGATTAGCTTTTGCTTTATTAGTAGTATATTGTTGTCGCAGTTTCTTCAATGATATGGACATGATATACAATTCCAATTTGTGGAATTTAGGGGAAATTATATCCGGTCTCAAATTATTAACATTATTCCTTTTATGATTGCAAATCATGTTTCATTCTTTGGATATATATATTACCAAATTAAATATTGATAGCGTATAAAAATATAATTTTAATGGAAATGTCATCACTATTAACTTTGTGATCCAACGAATGTAGCAAAGTTGGTAATAATTTAAGTTTCCACCTACCATTCTACACTCCCGGAGTATTTTTTTTTTTTTTTTTTATGTCGAGGTAACCTGCAGCCGCTACCGTGGTGCGCACTGGGTAAACCCCGCTCCTGTGTAATAGCCTGTAAACCTACACAGGGGAAGTAAATCACACTTGGCAAGCCAGGTATGACAGGCTCACACCTAGTGGTGTTGGTGGTGAGTCGAACTTGAGACCTTTGGCCTCAAGAAACATCACTACATAATATTTATTATATATACATACCATAGATCGGGTGTGTTAGTAAAAAAATATTTATTATATATACATATTAATATTAAAGTTAACCAATTTAATAGTATTAAATTTAGCCAAATTAATCTCTCATTCATATATAGGGAATATATATGTATATCATCTATATATCGTGATGAATATAATAATTGAATGTAGCAATCTTTGCTAATTTGTATTAATATATGCTGAGACTCCTTTAATAGTATTAATTTCAGCCTAATTGATTATGTACTTTTCAGGACTCTTTTTGCTTTTAACCAAAGGTGACCTGCTCTGGTACCAATTGAAGTTACATAAACCGTGAAGATATGATCATGTTCACAATCCTATACATGTACATTATTGATAACATGTAAGGTCAGAATGCTAAAGTATAAAATAATAAAAGGAACGAGGTTGGTAATCCTGTTCGATCAACTGATCTACGTTAGGGGAACTGTTAGGAAAAATTATCAAGAGTAACCCTAGTTGTGGTTTTGATGAAATGTCAAAACATGTCAAATCGCTTTGAAAAAATGAAAGAAACCAAGCAGAAAATCAAGATTGATCCAACAAAAAATTGAGCTAAAGATAGCCGAAGCATGATCAATCAAAAGAAGAGAAAAAATCAGATAAAGATCAGTCAAGAACTGAGGACAAAAGAAAGTAGAAGTTTGATTGCTAATCAGTTAGCAAGTCAAGAAAACTAAAAGAAATAGGCCATCAGAACAGAGGATCTGACAAGCCCAAAATGTCAAGTGACCATCAAGGTAAAAATGAATTACAGATGAAGACGAGCCAGTTCAGAATTCCAGCTGAAGACGCACTAATGCAGAACTGCCAACTGAAGAAAGTCAAAACTGGAGCTTAAAACTGCCAACAAGATGTGTAGAACTGCCAACTGAAGAAATTCAAAACTGGAGCAAGATGCGCAGAACTGCTAGCTGAAGAAAGTCAAAACTGGAGCTTAAAACTGCCAACAAGATGTGCAGAATTGCTAACTGAGGAAATGACCCAACTAAAAATCACAACTGCCAGCCGAAGCTCAGAACTGATGATCGAGACAAAAGCCAAAATTGAAAGTTAAAATTTCCAGAACTGTCAATAAGAAGATCTTTGTAGTTAATGCAAACCAAGATCTTGAAGTAAAAGGCTTGTCAGGGAACAAACGACAGTGCAACGACTACATCAACAAAAAGTCCCTCAACGACTTTAAAAATTAACGAATCATTTATGATCAATCATTGATTCACAAACGGTCACAAGCTCACTCCTCTATAAAAGATGAGTGACTCAACTTGTGAACCGACTCTTGCCAAAAAGATTTTTGCAGAACAGACTTTTGCTGTATAAACTTCCTCACAGCTCAAAGATCAAGTGCTAATCATCTGCAGAAAAGAGTCCCAACTGAGAAGAAGAATTCAAATGTTCATCATCAAGCTAGCTGTTGAAGAGTCCAGCCAGAGCAAGCTTCTCAGTTCAGAGATATACACAGATCAACTACTCAGCTCAAGTTTAAGGAGCACATCAGTTGATACCAGTTTCAAGACTGTATTCTTGAAGATCGAAAAAGATCTAAAACTTTAAAAAGATGAGCAATAGCACCTTATCTCTCCAGCGAGCAGTTAGGGATTGCAAGTGTGAGTTTGTCGACACCTGCTGAGGAGACCGCGGATCGTTGGAACTACCATTTTCGAGACAACACCAGTTGAAAATGAGGTTGTGACTCTGTGAGAGTTGCTGTTAGCTAGGTTCAACAATTGTCTTCATTGTGTAATTGTAATAAAGAAACTTTATCATTGTATAGTGAATTGCCCTTTCAGTAAGAAAGAGAGGACATTGAAGTTTAAGCTTCAAACCTCTATAAACTGCTTGTGTGTGTTGTTCTTATTGTTTTTCAGTTGCATTCCCTTAACTGCACACATACATCACACAAGCTGCACTTACGAGTCAACTGATTCTCTCAACTAATCAAGTGCACGGATAAACTTTACGCGAGTTAAGGGCCCTATTCATTCTGCATTTGTCTTAAGAATTGGAGTCAGTTTATTCACCCCCTCTAAATCGATTTAGACTCGCCCGGGACCAACAAGTGGTATCAGAGCGGTTGATTCTAAGAATCGGCCATGTCTGCAGATCAACTGAATCAGATCTACGTATCTGTGATAATCTGTCGGCTATGGAAAACCATAAGCTTCCTATTTTCTCAGTTGAGAACTACAATAACTGGAGCAGGAGAATGAAGGCTCGCCTCTGCTCGATCTACAAGAATATGTGGGAAGTTATCGAAGAAGGTCCAACCACAATCATGATGGACAACGAAGCCCACATTGTTGATATTAATCAACCGGCCAGGATCCTGAAGCCAACACATCTTCTCACAAGCGAGGAGAAGAAGTTGAAGAACCTAGAGTTTGTAGCTCAAGCTGCTCTATTTCAAACTCTAGATGAGGATCGAATGAAGGACACAAAGAACTGTCAAACTGCCAAGGAAATCTGAGACTTGCTAGTAGACTTGTGCAAGGAGTCTGAAGTAATTAATGGAAACAAGCTCCAACTGGTAGTGTATAGATAAGAGTCCTTCAAGATGCAGTCAGAAGAAACCATCTCAAGCCCTAAAATGAGATTTCTAGGCATCATCAGTGAGATTAACAATCTGGGAAGAAACTATCCCAACTGTGAGATGAACTCCAAAATCCTAGATAATCTTACAGATGATTGGGATATGAAAGTGATAGCTACAAAAGAATCAGGAAATCTAAATAGCATCACTCCCAGATAACTCTTTGGCTCTCTCAAAGCTCATGAGTACAACCTAAACCAAAAAAGAGAAGCATCAACATCATCATCAGTTCAAGATGTTGTTTTCTACGAAGAAAGAAACCGGTTTAGAGAAACTCGATAAAGAATTAGCTAACGACCAAGGAGCACACCAGCCAAAGAGAACTAAGGAGGGTCAGTAACTGATCGAAGGAGAAAAACAGTTGAAAAGAAAGAAAACTTGACTGAAGACATCAACGAGCAAATTCAGTCAGTTACCAAGCTGTTAGAAAAGCTCAAAAAGATCAGAGATCAACCATCAGTCTTATCTCAAACTGATAAAGCGCCGAGAGCTGAAAGGAGTCAACAGTCAGCTGAACGATCAGCCGAGCAGGTCAGAGAAGTCACCTGAAGCTTGGGTGAATGTTTTCACTACCACAAGCAAGGGCATTATCGGTACGAGTGTCCAGAGCTCCCTAAAGACAAAAGGCCAGAGTGAAGAAAAGTTTTTTCAAAAGAAAAGCGATGATGGCCAACTCTGAGAACGCTATACTAGATGATTCAGATTATCTATTCAGAATCGGCTCAGACGGCTACAGCTCTGATGATGAGGCATTGTTCTGTCGCATGGCTGACAATGAAGAAGAGGTTAGCACATCTGACTCTCTAACCTCTTTCTACCACATTCATGAAACTTCCATCTCTAGCAATGAATTATATAAACAATTGAAAATGCTAGAAGATCAGTTAGCTGCTATATCATGTAAGCATGTTGAACTGAAGAAAAAAAATGATGATCTAAGGGATGATGTTAAAAGACTGAGTATTGATCATGATAGAATTAAATTTCTTGAAGCTCAGTCAATTAAATTTGAAAGATTAAAGCTGAAAAATGATGAGTTAGAAGCTCAGAATAAGAAATTCAAGCAAGAGATCCTTGAGAGAGAAGAAGTATCTCTTAAGTTCAAGAAAGGATCTCAGACTCTTGATGAGATTTTAAGTCATCAAAGAGCTGTAACTGGAAGTCCAGGGTTAGGATATAACAGGTTCATTGTCGCTGAAAAAGAAAAGACAGTTGATCAAACTAGTGAAAAATGAGCTCTAACTAGTTTCATCAGACCTGCTTCAACCCAGTCAGTTAAGACGACCAGAAGTAAGATGACACTTAAAATCCCTCAGGGTCAATCTAGGCGATCCAACCAATCCTCTGAACTGAAAGCACCAGTTCAACTGAAATGTTCTTTTCAGCCAAGACCATCAATTCATCATCAACAACCAACTCATCAAAGGCCACCAGTTCAGTTCAGGCAATCCGCCTATCAACAAAGGCCATCAGTCCAATCAAGACCTCTAGCTCATCAGAGACCACCAGTTCAATCTGAATCACCAGTTTACCCAAGGCCTCAAGCACAATTTAGGCCACCAGTGAACAGAACTGGCAGACCAAATGGAGTAAAAAGAAATACTCAGTTTGGACCTTAGTCTCATCAACCATCAATGCAAAATTAACAACAAAGGTATCAAAATTCACACAGAAGAAATCAGAGAAGTATCTTTGTGAGCCAGTATAATGAGTACTTGGATTCAAGAGATGAACCAAGAGTTACTCCAAGAGGGATTAACTGGTTATATACAAAAAATTAGCCTTATGGAACAACTAGACAAACTAAAAACCAGAGAGTTATGATTGAAGTGTTTTATCCTAGTAACTTTCGTCGCAGGTACAAGTCAACTGATTCAACTCAAAGAAGAAGAGTTGAAAAGAAAGCAAAAATAATTAGACGATCAAAGTCTAAAAACTCTTTACCTGTTGATAAGCCAAAAAATTGACAAATTTGGATTCCTTAGCATTTGATTAGTTAACAAGGACCCGATATCATACAGGTACCTAAACACTAACCATTTCTTTTACAGGAAAAGAGCATCCTATCTAAGAAGAAGGCCAAAGAAGCTTGGTATCTAGATAGCGGGTGCTTCAAACACATGACAGATGACAAAAATGATCTTGAAGACTACAAAGAAATCAAAGGCCCATTAGTCACATTCGAAGACATCTCCAGAAGCCGAACCATTGGAGAAGGGTTCGTGGTTAAGGAAAAAGTTATAGTCAATGGAGTCTCCCATATAGAAGAACTGAAGCATAAATTTTTCAGTATCAGCCAGTTATGTGACAATGGATACACAGTTGACATCGGTCGAAGCTCATACGATATACGAGACAAATCAACTGGAGTAATTCTCCTAACTGGCGTGAGAAAATGCAACATGTATGCTGTTGACTGGTCAACAGGCTACTCAGAAGCATGTTTTCTATCGAAAGGATCAACTAAAGCAAGCTGGCTATGGCATCGATGACTGAATTACCTCAACTTTAAAACAATCAACCACCTGGCTAAGAAAGATCTAGTTGAGGGGCTTCCCAAGGAGATTTTCAAGAAAATTAGCATATGCGGGCAATGCCAAAAATGGAAGCAAGTGAGATTGTTATTCAAAAATAGAAGTCATCATCCAGGGACAACTGCTTCTCTTCAACTGTTACACATTGATCTATTTGGGCTAGTAAGACCATAAACTCCCAAAGGGAAAAGATTCACTCTTGTAGTAGTTGATGACTTCTCAAGATACACATGGGTAGAGTTTCTCAGAAGTAAGGATGAAACCTACACCAAACTATCAGCTATGATCAGGAGGCTGCAAACTAAAAAAGAGAGATCTGTTCAAAGAATTCGTTCAGACAATGGAACTGAATTCATAAATTAGCAGATAATCAGTTTTCTTAGTGAAGTGGAAATAACTCATGAGCACTCAGTTGCTAGAACTTCACAACAGAATGGTGTAGCTGAATGGCGAAACTAAACTCTTAAGGAAGCAGCTCGAGCAATGGTAGCTGATGCTAACATAGCTGAAAACTACTGGGCCGAAGTAGTTAACACAACATGTCATACTCAAAACCGAAGCGCCATCATTAGCTTACATGATAAAACCCCTTATGAACTATACAAGGGTCATAAGCCTTCTATCTCATACTTTAAAGTATTTGGCTTCAATGTTACATTCACAACAATGGCAAGACTCAACTGAAAGCATTCAGTGCCAAAGCTGATGAGAAAATCTTTATTGGCTATAATTCCTCTCATTCACAAGCTTACAGAGTGTTCAATAAATGAACCCTTGTTGTGGAAGTAACATCTCATGTTGTTTTTAATGAGTTTTCTAATGAGTACAGGAACAAAGAAGCAATTGATACATCAGTTCAAGTACTACCTAGTAAAACTAATAACTTTACAGAACTATGTGGATCACACTGTTCTAGAAGAGTTTGAAGTTGGACTAGAAGAAGAAGGTAATGAGTCTGGCACTAGACCAGTTGAAAGCAACCAGGTCAATGAGGACACAGTTTGTGATGAGACCATCAACCCCACAACTGAAGCAGGGGGAAGAACTGATGAAGATGAAGAGCAAACTAGAGAAAAGGCAATAATAAATAACAATGCTGAAGAACCAGTTGAAGACAATCTTCCCAAATGGCTCCGAAGCCATCCAACTAACAAGATTATTGGAGATCCAAGAAGCTGAGTTCAAACCAGAAGTTCAACTGAGCATGCTCTCTTTACATGCTTTATATCTCAAATTGAACCGACAAACATCAAGGAAGCACTTGAAGATTCAGACTGGATCATGGCCATGCAAGAAGAGTTGAACCAATTCAGAAAAAATGATGTGGTTTCTTATCGATAGGCCAAAAACCCAGAAAGTCATTCGGACAAAGTGGTTTTTTCACAACAAACTGGATGAGCAAGGTGTCATCACAAGGAACAAGGCAAGACTGGTAGCCAAGGGATACTCTCAAAGCGAGAGAATTAACTTTGATGAGACATTTGCACCAGTTGCAAGATTGGAAGCTATCAAACTGTTCCTCGCCTATGCAACTCATAATAACTTCACATTCTACCAAATGGATGTTAAGAGCGTGTTCTTACAAGGAATGCTTAAGGAGGACGTGTACGTCGAGCAACCGCCAGGATTTAAAATTGGCGATCAAGTCTTCAAACTGAAGAAAGCTCTCTATGGACTGAAGCAAGCACCTCGAGCCTGGTACGAAACTCTCACAACATTCTTGCTAAAGAATGCGTTTCAGAAAAGAGTTATTATTCAAACTTTATTTTGCATAGAACGATCAAATGAGATCTTAATGGTTCAAATTTATGTGGATGACATAATTTTTGGATCAAAGAGCAAAGATCTATGCATTCATTTAGCTCAACTGATGCAAAGCAAATTCGAGATGAGCATGATGGGAGAAATGGCGTTCTTCCTAGGGCTTCAAGTAAAGCAGCTCGAAGCTGGAATATTCATCAGTCAGGTTAAGTAAACAAAGATGCTAGTCAAGAAGTTTGGAACTAATAAAGGAAAAACTCTCAAGATTCCTATGAATACATCAGTTCAACTGACTCTCGATGAAGAAGGAGAATCAGTCAGTCAAACTTACTACAGAGGCATCATCGGCTCACTTCTCTACCTAACTGCCAGTCAACCAGACATCTCATATTCATTCGGTTTATGTGCACGACCTGAAGGAGAGTCATCTTGAGGCAGCAAAGAGGATTATCAAATACCTCAAAGGAAACATAAATCTTGGACTATGGTATCCTAGAGATGACAGCTTGAGTCTAACTAGCTATTCAGACTCAGACTTCGGTAGATGCAAGATCGACAGAAAAAGTACCAGTGGAACATGTCTGTGTCTTGGAAGCAAACTGATATCCTGGTTTAGCAAAAAACAGCACTCAGTTGCCATGTTAACAACTAAAGTGGAGTATGTAGCTACTGGAATCTGTTGTGCACAAATACTCTGGATGAAGCAGCAGTTGAAGGACTACAAGGTCGAAACTGAGGAAGTGCCTATCTTCTGCGATAACAATAGTGCATTATGATTTCTCAAAATTCAGTTCTGCATTCAAGAACAAAGCACATTGGTATAAGGTGCCACTTCATCAAAAATCTGATTGAGCTATATTTACATACATATTTTAGGCCATTTTTGGTATTATTTTGATATGTTAATTGCCTTACGATCGTGTTTTATGGAAAAAAATATGTTTTGGGAATGATTGCAGGTGATTAACACATATATGAAGGAATTGATCAAGATTGTGGAGAGTTTGCAGTCGAAAAAAGTGAAGTAAATCTGGAGAGTCTGGAAAGCACACCGTATGGGCATACTGCCTGGAAGGGGTGCCGAGAATTTACCTGCTGGGCCTGTGCACGCTCGGAATTGGGCTGGAGCGCGGGTTTACTCACGTTTTTTGGGTTTGGACGCGATTTCATGGATATTTTATCATTGTTGGACTCTATATTTATCTCTTTTCTAGTTAGATTGGATTTAGGATTCTATTTCCTCAATTAAACAATTATATTTAAAGATATAGAAGATAGATTAGGATTTATTATTCCATTCCATACGCCGCAGCAGAGAGACGCTTTTGGAGCAGATTATTTTCATCTTCTTCATTATTTTCATCGTGTTCTACTTTATAATCTTTTTAAGGTTCTGATTTAATTATGCAATCAAGTTAAACTCGTCTTATTCTGGTAACAACTAACGAAGTCCTGGCCTAGCTAAACTGTGAGATCTAATTGTTCTTTTCTCATTCAATTAATTTACATGCATTTGTTATTCTCTATATTTCGAGTCGTTAATTGTTTCAATATTGCTAGATAGTTGCAAATATTTAGTGAGTTGGAATTAATTAGTAGTCAATTAAACCGGCCATCAGTAATTGTGGTTTAAGTTTAATTAGTGGTGAAACGGTTCTTCAGAATTAGGGGAGTAACAATCTTAATCTAACGGTCCTACGTCAGAGTTTGTTAATTATGAATCAGGTTCCTCTAGAATTTAAGGTTGTCGGCTCATTAAACCTATAGATCATCTCTTGCGGTTGTCAGTCGATTAGGGAAATAATTGGTTAAGTGTCTTTTTGATTATCGAGAAACTACGGAGGAATTAGGCTGCGTCAGTAAGCGTCTTCGGTAGCTATAATTGATTTTTTTGTGTTAATTGAATTAATCCGTGCGTCAAGGATCGGTTTAGTAAGCTAGGGTGGAGTTAATTGGAATCTGGAATATCTTTTCTAATATTTTAAATCAGTTCATCATATTCGATTGTGTCTTTATTTATTTCTCTATTTCTTAATTTCGTTTGTTTCACTTAAATCACAAAGAATTCCCTTGAAAGTTTGGTTCTACAGATTGGAAGTATAGAGTAATTCTCACCGGCCCCTTGGGAGACGATCTTGCTCATCGATGTACTGTGCAGTAAGGGCATACCGACTGCTGTCGGGAAATTTATTTTTGGTGTAAAACGACCCACCAAATTTTGGCACCGTTGCCGGGGATCAGTTTTTAAGCAGTAATTATTCTAATATTTTTAGTTTGCTGTTTTTCTTTATTTTATTTTGATTTCTAGTGCATGACTCGTTCCTCACAAAAAGAAGAGCTAGTATTCAATCTAGATCCTGAGAGGACTTTACATCAGTTGAAGAGAGCTGCTAGGGAGTCTAAGGAGGCTTCCACATCTGATTTAGGAACTTTTGATCTTCATCAATTGTTCGACGAAAACATAGCGGGGAACGCGAATCAAGTTCTCGCCAATACCGATGAACCTGAGCCTTTGATCAGGGAGATAAGCCGCCTCAGAAATAACCGGCCCATCTGCATCGTGCTACCTCCAATTGCAAATAACTCGGAGTTCAGACCCGGGTTCATACAAGTGCTGCTAAAGTTCAGTGATCTGCCTGGAGAAAGTGCACATAAGCACTTAGCCGAATTCGATCTAGTCTGCTCTACCCTTCATCCTCAGGGTTTCTCTATCGACAATCTGAGGTTGCTTACTTTTTCATATACTCTGCAAGGGAGGGCTCGAGATTGGCTATTTGATCTTCCATCTGGTTCGATCACCACTTGGGATAAGTTGGAAGGATAATTCCTGCGCAAGTTCTTCCCGGAGTCCAGAGCTGCAAACCTGAGAATGGCGATTAGCAGCATCAAGTAGAAGCAGAGTAAGAGCTTGGCAGATTACTGGGAGAGGTTCCAACAAATGTGCCGCAAATGCCCAGATCATGGGTTCTCTGATTATCAGTTGCTGACTAATTACTTTTACCATGGTATGTCTACTTTTGATAGGAAAATTGTTGACGCGGCTAGTGGAGGATCTCTCACAAACAAGACACTGGTCGATGCCAAACAACTGATAATTGGCATGGTTTCTGGAGGTCAACAGTACAAAGATGAGGATGATGATCGCTATAGACCTGTGAAGGGGATTGAGCGAGTTGAGAGCTCCGGTGTCAATGAGAAGATCGATGCTCTGACTTCTCTGGTTCGAGGTCTAGCTGTGGCGCAAGCTCAAAATATTCGTTGTGGAGTCTGCTCGGAGAATGGCCATTTCACTGATGCTTGTCCTACCTTACAAAAGTCTCCAACTGAGCAAACATGTTATGGGTCCAATGATGCGCAGCAAGATGCCCTTAGACGGAGAAATTATGACCCGTACTCAAATACGTACAATCCAGTCTGGAGGGATCACCCAAATTTTAGATGGAGACAACCCGATCAAAATGCACCTGGAGTTTTACCTCAGAGGCAGCCGCTGGGTGGTCAGTATGGGCATACGGACAAGTCTGCGCCCAGTATGAGTGAAATCATGAAGTGTTTGGAGCAGAACAGTGCACTTGTTAATAGTCTGGCGCAGAGCCAGAAAGCCTTCCAGCAAGAGACGCAAGCCGCTCTGGGGAGTATGGGCACACAGATCACCCAACTTACCACTCAAATGAACAAAATGCAAGCGAATCAAGGCAAACTCCCATCCCAAACTGAAATGAATCCAAAAGGGCATGTTTGTGCTATCACTTTGAGAAGTAGGAAGGAGTTGGTTGACGTGGAGGCTGAGAAGGAAAAGAACCCGCAATATGGGAATACTGCACAAACTGAAAACAAATCCAGTGCAGAAGAAGAACAGCCAGTTGCCGAGTCTGCCCCTACTGAGGTGAAATCTGAATCCAAAATTTCTAACTCTCTGGTTGCAGCACTTTTTCCATCCAGATTGATTCAAAACAAGAAGGAGGATGATGAGAAAGAGATCCTCGAGTTGTTCAAAAAGGTAGAGATCAATTTGCCTTTGATTGTTGCCATCAAGCAAGTTCCCAGGTACGCAAAACTCTTGAAAGAGTTGTGTGCTAAAAAGATGAGATATGGGAAAAACGCGAGGATTAAAGTGAGTGAAAATGTTTCTGCTGTCATTCAAAGAAAATTACCACAAAAATGTAGGGATCCTGGTATGCTTACTATTCCTTGCATCATTGGCAGTAAGAAAGTTGAAAGAGTCATGCTAGATCTAGGCGCATCCATAAATGTTATGCCTTTATCTATGTATAAGGAATTGCAATTAGGGCCTATGAAAGAAACTCGTGTTATCATTCAGTTAGCCAATAGGTCTAATGCATATCCTCAAGGTGTGGTTGAAGATATTCTTGTAAAAGTTAATGATTTGATTTTTCCTGTGGACTTTTACATTGTTGACATGGATGATTCCTTTTCTGCACATAGATCTTTGATTCTTTTAGGAAGGCCATTCATGAAAACTACAAGAACAAAAATTGATTTTGATAAAGGCTTGTTTAGCTTTGAATTTGATGGTGATATTGTAAGATTTAATATTTTTGAAGCTATGAATCATATTGAGGACCCTGAAGCTTTGTATGTGATTAATATTGTTGACCCGTTAGTTGACAATTTTGTTGATAATCATTTCAGGGAAGATAGATTGGAATATGTACTCTTTGGTGGGCTGACTGAAACTGCTGCAATAACAGATGAAGATGAGGAGATTTGAGATGTCATCATGCAGTTGTACACCACCAGTGAATTTTCAACTCAGAATCTGACGGGCTGTATGCCCTTACCGACCAACTCAGAACCGATTTTACCAGCTCATGTGAAGACCCCAGTGCTGGAGCTGAAAGGGCAAGAAGCAAGGTTGGTCAAGCCTGTGAAGAAGCATAAAAGTGTAAAGATGGAAACGACAACTTTTGACAAGGGTAGATCTGCTACCTCTGAAATTGCCTCGTGATTGAGTTATACTTGTGTCGAGCCTCGGACATTAAATAAGGGCGCTTCTCAGGAGACAACCCGAGCTTTTCTTGCTTTATTTTGTTTTTCTTATTTCAGTTAGTTGCTTACTTGTTCTGCAAAAAAAAACAAATCTAGTCCAGCTTTTTCATGCAGGTACCTCTTCTAGCACTGCCCCTAACCTTACCGAGCTCATAGAGTTGTTTGATCATTACACACCAAGCTGGGCTACTGCACTTGAGCATCGTCTGTATGCCCTTACTGACCGTCTCTCTCCTTGATTGCCAGTTTGCTCTCTCTATCCCTTTATTTTTATTTTCTTTCCTTCATGTTGTGTCTGTTTTGTTGGCTCTCTTCCCTGCACAGTGAGGACACTGTGTTGTCTAAGTGTTGGGGGGAGGAAGTTGCTGTTTTTGTGTCTGGTTCTTTTCTAAATCGAAAAAAAAACTTCTGTGTTTTTCTTGTTTTTGTTGAGTATTGGCTGCCTGAGATTGAAATGTACAAAGAGAAAGAGTTATAACATGGATTGTCTGGGTTTGTTTGATTGATTCTCTTGTGATTGAATTGTGCTAATGCTCGTATGTGTTCTTGGAAGATGAAATGTGCAACTTGATCAACATTTGGTGAGCCTTCTTAAATGTGAGACTTGAGCCTGTTGAGTATGTCATATATATAGAAAGCTCAGTTTCATTCTTTTGATGAGTGTGTCGGACTTGATTGCCGAATTTCTGATTTGTCTTGTTGCCATGATCATACTGCTTGTGAGTTTTCTTTTGCATGAAAGTGATAAAGGCATGTAGGATTAACTATTGTTTTGGCCTGAATAAATTATCCATACCTGACACTATCCCTTAGTGAGCTCATTTGTGCCTGAATCTTTTCTTTCTTGATTAATAGCCACTAAATAATTAAGCCTTAGCCCTTTTTGGCCTGCACTTGGCCCTTGAAAGCATGTGAGTTATATTAGATTGTGTTGAGATGAGTTCGAAATTTACTTGAAAGAACAGTTGGTACTGGAAATTGAAGAAAACTTGTGAAAAAAAACTCTTGTCCTACTCCTAAAAAAAACAGAAAGAAGCAAAGCTTCAAAAAAAAAGAAAAGAAAAAAAAAAGAAGAAAAAAATGGTCTGTATGCCCATACTAGAGTAGGAAGAACATGGAGAAAATAAGGGGTTGTACTTAGTTAATTTTTCTTTTGGTGCTCTGTATTGTTGAAGATTAGCACACAACTTGGGAAATATTGCAATATCTGAAGAAGTAGCTGAAGAACTCTGTGATCGAGTTATAATATACTTACATGTTTTCACTTATTTGAGCCACTTTATCCAAATTATCCTACCTAAGCACCTTAGCCCCATTACAACCCATTTCAAAGACCTTTTGATTTGTGCATAGTTCTTACTTGCTTGGTAGTGGTTTTGATATATGGGCAAATCTATGTTTGAAGGCATCAAGTCATGACTTGAGTGAATTTAAATTTGTCCTTACCTTCTTTTGAGAGAAATTGAGTGAACCTTGGTGAGGCAGGATTGGTTTGCATATTTTTGACTTGAATGAAAAGCATGTGTACTGTTTCATGAAACAAGAGAAGGATTAGTGGATTGTGAAGGGTTGTGTTGTAATCTCAACTTTGAGTATTTTTAGTTGAAACAGCCGATGCTTGACTTGTCATTTTCTGTTTTTATTTTTGAGTCTGTTTTCTGTTTAGATATGCTCGAGGATGAACATTGTCTAATGTGGGGGAGTTTGATTAGACTATATTTACATACATATTTTGGGCCATTTTTGGTATTGTTTTGATATGTTAATTGTCTCACGATCGTGTTTCGTGGAAGAAAATGTGTTTTGGGAATGATTGCATGCGATTAACACATATATGAAGGAATTAGTCAAGATTGTGGAGAGTTTGCAGTCGAAAAAAGTGAAGTAAATCTGGAGAGTCTGGAAAGCACGCCGTATGGGCATACTGCCCGGAAGGGGTGCCGAGAATTTACCTGCTGGGCTTGTGCACGTGTGGAATTGGGCTGGAGCGCAGGTTTACTCACTTTTTTAGGCCTGGACGCGATTTGATGGATATTTTATCATTGTTGGACTCTATATTTATCTCTTTCCTAGTTAGATTAGATTTAGGATTCTATTTCCTCAATTAAACAATTATATTTAAGGATATAGAAGATAGATTAGGATTTATTATTCCATTCCATACGCCGCAGCAGAGAGACGCTTTTGGAGCAGATTATTTTCATCTTCTTCGTTATTTTCATCGTGTTCTACTTTACAATCTTTTCAAGGTTCTGATTTAATTATGCAATCAAGCTAAACTCCACTTATTTCGGTAACAACTAACGAAGCTCTGGCCTAGCTAAACTGTGAGATCTAATTGTTCTTTTCTCATTCAATTAATTTACATGCATTTGTTATTCTTTGTATTTCGAGTCATTAATTGTTTCGATATTGCTAGATAATTGCAAATATTTAGTGAGTCAGAATTAATTAGTAGTCAATTAAACCGGTCATCCGTAATTATGGTTTAAGTTTAATTAGTGGCGAAACGGTTCTTCAGAACTAGGGGAATAACAATCTTAATCTAAGGGTCCTGCGTCAGAGTCTGTTAATTATGAATCGGATTCCTCTAGAATTTAAAGCTGTCAGCTCATTAAACCTATAAAGCGTCTCTTACGGTTGTCAGTCAATTAGGGAAATAATTAGTGAAGCGTCTTCCTGATTATCGAGAAACTACGGAGGAATTAGGCTGCGTCAGTAAGCGTCTTCGGTAGCTATAACTGATTTGTTTATGTTAATTGAATTAATCCGTGCATCAAGGATCGGTTTAGTAAGCTAGGGTTGAGTTAATTGGAATCCAGAATATCTTTTCTAATATTTTAAATCAGTTCATCCTGTTCGATTATGTCTTTATTTATTTCTCTATTTCTTAATTTCATTTGTTTCACTTAAATCACAAAGAATTCCCTTGAAAATTTGGTTCTACAGATTGGAAGTATAGAGTAATTCTCGCCGATCCCTTGGGAGATGATATTGCTCATCGATGTACTGTGCAGTAAGGGCATACCGACTGCTGTCGGGAAATTTATTTTTGGTGTAAAACGACCAACTAACATCACATTGAAAATAAAGACATATGCATCCAATATGTCAACACAAAAAAATAGTTAGCTGACATCTTCACAAAGCCTCTACTAGAAGCAATATTTGTGGAGCTATGCTCCCAGCTGGGATTGCTAGAACTAGCTTCAACAGATGAAGATGATCAACTGAATGAGAAAGTGCAGAAGACAACTCGAACTGATGAGAAAAATATAGGAGAATCTGAAAACTGAACCAAAAGCGTATCAGTTCAGTCAACAAAGAGTCTAAAATTGATGAACCAATCAGTTCAAATGAGGGGCAAGCTGAAAAACTTACAAACTGATAAAAAGCAAGATGCTGAGAAGTCAAAAGAATTGGAAATGGTCAAAAAGGGTTCAATCAGTTCAAACTGGAGGAAGAGCTGAAAGCTATCTCAGCTGACGAAGGAACTGAATTGAAGATACATCAGTTGAAAACTGATCGAGTCAACTAGAAGATCATCAGCTGCAGCTAAGACAACTGATGACATCAGCAGCTCAAGGCCACGCAGAAGCCAAGGAAAGAGAAATGAACATATAAGTTCAAATTTATATTGTGAACGATAAAAAAGCATTTCGCAAGAAACTCTACCAAGACAAATTCTTCAATCCAATTTCCTTCAGAGAAGTCTGTGAAAAATCTAAGTTATGTGAAAAGATCATCATAATGATCGAGAAGATAAAGCTCAAGGCCTTCACAGAATCTGCTCCTTCTATAGTCTATCCAGAAGTGGTCGCTGAGTTCTTTCTTAACTCAAAAAGATCAAAGGATTCTTTGGAAATCACAACTGAAATCAGAGGGCATCAGTTCACAGTTACACCACTCACTCTAAAAAAGATGTTCAAGTTGCCGAACAATGGGTGCGAACTCAAAGATATAGAGATCAATCTCGAAGACTGCTATGTATCTTGGAAGAGAAAAAACACGATCCAATCCTATCAAAACAACTATTTGATATCGAGATTTCAAGAAGAATACCAGATGTTAGCTGCTATTGCCACTAAAATGATCATTTGATCAACTCGGAGCCACTCCGAGATATCAGAAGTCAAGTATAAAGTCTGCAACGTAATCTGCAATAGAGCAAAGATAAACTGGTCGAAACTTTTCTTTGATTAACTATCGAGATATGTGGATATTGTGGAAGACAAAACAAAACGTGTTAAAGAGTTTCCACAAAAGATGTGCTACCTTAAACGGGTCAGCATAATTCTGGAAAAATAGTTTCTAGACTTGATGAAGGAAGAAACAGATTCACTGCCAGTTGATCCAAGAGATTTCCTTCCAAGAATCTGCAAGACATGTGAAGATTGAAGAGCCCCAACCACAACAAGTTAGAAAGAAGGTACCAGTGGCAGAAGGAAAAAAGGAAAGGCCAAAGTAACTGAACTAACCAAGGAAGAGTCATCGAATTCAGAAGATGAAGTCCCTATCAGCCAGAGGTTCATGACACCAAGAAGGAGACAAGAGAGCAGAGGACAGGCTAAGCCTAGTTCAGCTGAAATGGAAACTGCTATGCCAACTCAACCAGAGCCAACTGAAAAGAAGGCTCAAGTAAGCCCAACTGAAGTTGAATCATCAGCTCAACAGATGACCTTAACAAAGAGACCTACAATCCCATCAGCCCAGATCAAGAATCCGGCTAAGCATGTCAAAGAGGAAGCTAAAGAGCCCAACTGACAACACTCAATCAAAAGGCTAGCCAAGCAGTTCATCAGTGCAGTTCGCAAGCCATCATGAGGAAATTATCAAAAACCTGCAAGAACAGGTAAAACTGCTCTCTGACTCAATCAAGAAGCTGCAGGCTTACACTGGACTTGAAACAACTAAAGGTGAATCCTCAAGCATTAGAGAGGAACCGGACAATCCCAGTAAGCCAACTGCCAAGAAAAGAAAAACTGAACACAAGAAGAACTGAAGGCCAGTCAAGTTAACTGACTAGATTCCCTAGGCTAACTTCTTGTAATTTAGTTTACTAATATTTTTGAATCATAATGAAAAGATTATCTTTTACTTGTAAATAAATGTCTTGTCAGTATTTATATGAAATTTCTTACCGTTGAATCTCTGACACGTGGTGTGACAAATTAAAAGCCAAAAGTAAAAAAGCAAAGGACATTGTTTTCAAAAATTTATGAGTCTCATTAAATACTTATAACGCTCCCTTAGATCTAGTCCTTTTGAAAAGAGACACACTCATTCAGAAATCATTTCAAAGAGTCTCTTATCTAATTCTCTCAACAAGAATTCTAGCCAATTCCTTCAAATGACAACTCAAACCTGCTTGTTAATAAATTCCTTGAAAGAAAGAGTTTTCAGAAAATTCTTCATAAATTAAACAGCTCAAACCTGCTTGTTAATCTTCACAAGACAGGACTCATTTACTACCTAGAAACACCACCAAGGTTCTTCAGACAAAACATGGTGAGTGAATTTTTTCTTCAAGCAAGAATGAGTGTAGATGGCAAAGAAATACTCTCAGTTATTCAAGGTCAATCGCTCAAGATAATTAAAGAAACAGTTGCTGAAGTTTTACAACTTCCAAAGAAAAGAGCAACCATTCAAGAACTGAGTGAAGCAGCTGAACCACATTGGAGAAACTGGAATGCTTCCACCTGCAAAAAGACATTCAGTTTTACCACAGCTAAAACTGATTTGAAGCCAGAGTATGGAGTTCTGCTCGACATCACAAACAAGATGATGTTTGGAGCCATTGGAAGCCTGAGTCAGCTTACCCAAGAGAGGTATAAGGTGATGATTCATCTAGCTGAAGGAAGAGAAACAAACTGGGCTGAGTTTGTATTTTCTCAAGTGAAGCATCAAGTCCTCAAAGCCTCCAACTCAAAGAGAACTGGGAAATTTGAGAGTCCATGGTAAGACTTGTGCTCAGGATGAGCAAGTTAATTGAAGACATCTTGAAGCTGCTGAATGATGATGCTCTACCAGTTCTTGTCTCTGACTGGATTCCCAAGAAAGGGTGCATCCATCTTTAGTCACTCAAGAAGAAAAGGAAGACCGAGGCCAAGAAAAGTGCTACAACATTGAGCAACTCAACTGTCAATGTTATTCCATCACCAGTTTTGAAGAATGGATCATCAGCTGATTTCAAAGATTACTCTGATCCAGATGAGCTTATTCCATTCATCAGAATCCCTCATCCAAACTATAGAGTTGATTATTTCAGAAGCACTTGCCTACATCTCCAACTAACGAAAGAAAATATTCGCACTTTTTATAGTGGTGAATATGCAGCTAAGAATGCACAAAATTAAGTAACCAACTTACTTCTCACTCAATTTGCATTTGTGGCAATGCAAGATCAAGAGTTGTTCAAACAACTGCACTGGTATTTCTACTGGTTCAACTGGAGACATTCAATGTCTATCCAGTCTCTTTTCCTGATCACTACCTTTCATGGCATAAGTTTCTGGAAAAGAGAAGAAATTTGGAGTATAAAATGGATAGGATCATCAAATTTATTTTCTTTAACCATAGTGCAAGTTCAGAGGATTATGAGCCACCGACTAACCAACAAGATTCCTCCAACTACCCTATTTATCGAGCTGAGAAGTGACACTATGGCTCAAGGAGAAGCTGCAGTCAATCAGCCAGTCAATTGCCCAACTAGCCTCCTTTGCCGAAAATTAAATTTTGATAATCTGTCAAGTCAGTCAGCTAAGCCACCTCAACCAACTGGACCTATAACTGAGTGGATAGAAATGAATCTATTGCACACTCCAGTTGCAGCAAGTTGAGAAAGTGATGATGAAGATACTGCCACACCACCAAATCTCTGATCTAAGAGATACGTTAATCCCCTGATAACATCAAGCTCAAAGACAACCCAACTGAATTCCCAAGAACATCAATTCAAGCCATCTCACAAAAGGAACTCTCATACGAGGCGAAGGATCTCATCAGTTATAACTAAGCAACTAAATCAATCCATGAGAAAAGAGAAGCCGGAGCAGCTGTCAAGAGAAACTGGATCTGCATCGAAAATGAAGAGATCAAACTGCTTGGAGGAAAGCAGTGAAGAGTATCCAGTTCGCCCCATCAAAAAGAGGAAACTGATTGAGATTTGATCTGGCAGTTCAGAAACTGACTTCATCAGTTCAGTGATGAATCAGTTATTAGGGCAAAGCAGAGGAAAAGGGCCGAACTGATCGATCAATTGCTACATCATCAATTCACAAGACAAGCCATCAGTTGGACTGTATCCCAACTGAAATAGGATAAGTTTTAAATTGATTATTCTTTCAAGCTTATTCTAAAATAATTTATTACCATTATGAACAAACACACTTTCTTCATCACAATCCAACGGCTATGATTTCAAAATAGGAAGATCTCTTACTAAAAGCTATCTTTAATGCCTCTGAGCATAATCATCTACTAAAGTAGAAATGAGTTAATAGCTTAAGAGATATAAATAGCAAAATCTTGCAGAAAATATTTTGCTATTTATGGCAACTACCCCATTTTTCAAAACTTGAAATCTCAACCGCTGATCAAAAAAGCTACCAAAAATGTGGACGGCTGAGATTTTCATAACATTTACTCAGTTGATTTTCAATCAAGTCCAGTAGCTAATCAGCTAGAGAGTAATCGAGTGCATCTCGATATACATGCATGCAAAGCTCAATTTAAATGCAAAGGAGAAGTTGATCCAAATCACTTTCTTATCTTCATAACTCTCCTTGCATTACTTTGCAACATAACTCTCCATTCCATTCTTCTAATATCATTCTAATATTGCAGAATGGAGATCTCACATCAAAACATTGATCCAGCACGACTTGTCTTAAACATACGGAGAGATAAGTTTCTAGACCTGGAATATCTAAGAGAACGACTATCAGCCGAGGCACATCATCAGCTAGTACGAGCAATTGAGGAAACCGGACTACTCCAGTTTCTCACCATCTCTCCAAAATAGAAGAGATGCTTTACGAAGCTTGTCGTAGAATTCTACAAAAATGCACAAATCATCGGTGATAATATCATCTGATCAGTAGGCACTCATGTGATCACGATCACAAAGGACACCATGTTGGACACACTCTATCTACCCGGTAGAGGACCATAAGTGCACCAAGTCTCCATACCGAGCCAACAACTACTGTGGAATGCCTGGAAGTTTCCAAATGTTGAGCATCGTAACTACACCCACAGACTAAAGGACAGTCTACCCATGGAGTTTATTCAATTCCTGGATATAGTCACTCATTGTCTTCGAGGCAATTTTAACTATGTCTATTTTAGTGGTGAGAATTCTCACTTGATGAAAACCATACACTACAAATGCAAAGTGGATTGGGTATCGTTTGTGTTATCTCAACTTCGCCATAATGTTCAAAGAGTCCAGTTTGACTTTCTAACTGGTACATTCAAGGAGAAGCTTGGATTTATCAACCGGCTAAGCCAAATCATTTGTGATCAAATCCTCACTCCTCTACCCTATGGCGAGTTGATCGATAGGAGAGACTTTCTCCCCACAGTCTTCGTAAAGAGAAAGACCAACTTGAAGCCGTTCGGCAAATACTCAAAGAAGCAACAAGTCGCTCCAACTGATGATGATGCAACTGCTTCAACTGATCTACCAGACCACCGTCGTGGAAAACATCCAGTGTCTAAAACTGACATGATGAGAAATTAGTTGACAATGCCAGCCGACTTCCAGCAAGCTGCCACCAACTCCATGGATGGCATTGAAGATGATTTCAATCAATCTATCGACTACCTGCTTTACAACAAGTTTGGTCTCATAGAGAATTTGATTTATCCCTATTCGAACAACTAAAAAGATATCTCTGCTGGCATCTATGGAGATATCAAGTTGATGAGGCAGTTATGATCAAACTGCTCGAAGCAAAGGGACATTAATTTAGATCTAAGAAGGCATTTAGAGTAGGAACTGGATGAACAATCCATTCACAACATCTCCAACCATCTCGGAGATCATGGATTCGATGATAAAGCGGATCCAACTCAGAGTTCTAGCAGAAGCTCCACTGCCATTCAATGAACCATCCAACTCCTCGTCTACCCCTCTGGAGTATATACAACCACCTCCAACTGAAGAACTCTTCACAAGTTTGGATGCGATGATAATTGATAATCAAGATCTCTCTCTACTCCC
This sequence comes from Perilla frutescens, assembly GCA_026008535.1. Lineage (NCBI taxonomy): Eukaryota > Viridiplantae > Streptophyta > Magnoliopsida > Lamiales > Lamiaceae > Perilla > Perilla frutescens. The sequence goes on along the minus strand of BRKX01000008.1, from coordinate 6,637,892 downwards.
AGACCTTGGTCAACTCATGCCCACTGAAGAGGCATACAACTGGCTACCCTCTCCCACGACACATTTCTCCTATCCATCTCCATAAGAAGGTAACCTCGTCACTATCTTCAGTCTGTTACCATCTATTCCAATCTCATCATTTGATCTACAATTGTACACCCTTTTGGATGATGCCAAAAAGAGGAAATATGAGAACAATATTGATGGAAAAAGAAAAAGAGAAGAGTAGCCTCAGGAGGAAGTAGTGAGGCCTGCTAGAGAAGAGTAGCATCAGCCTCAGGGGGAAGCATGGCTATGGCATCAGCCTTAGGGGGAAGCATGGAGAAATGCTAGAGAAAGAGGAGAATCTAGCAATAGGTGGAGAAGCTGAAGGGAGATGCAGCTGCGAAAAGAAAAGGAAAGAAAGAAAAAGAAATAAAAAAAGAAGAAATAGGCAAAACTGTTATAGATTATGAGAATCTAATCAGTTTATGCTAACATAGTTTTTGAGCTAATGTACATGCTCTCTACAAAGTTTTCTTATGCTTGGTTGTGTATCATCTTACACACTTTGAAATTCTTTCAAATCAGTTTTTCCATCTTCATTGCTAAATTCTGTTAGGTTTTGACATCATCAAAAAGGGGAAAATTGTTAGGAAAAAACTATCAAGAGTAACCTATCAAGCGTAACCCTAGTTGTGGTTTTGATGAAATGTCAACACATGTCAAATCACTTTGAAAAACTGAAAATAACCAAGCAGAAAACTAAGATTGATCGAACAAAAAATTGAGCTAAAGATAGCCAAAGCATGATCAATTAAAAGAAAAGAAAAAAGTAGATCAAGATCAGTCAAGAACTGAGGACAAAAGAAAGCAAATATTTAATTGTTAATCAGTTAGCAAGTCAAGAAAACTAAAAAAAATAGGCCGTCAGAACAGAGAAACTGACAAGCACAAAATGTCAAGTGACCATCAAGGTCAAAATGAATTCCAGCTGAAGACATGCCAGTTCAGAATTCCAGTTTGTTTTGCGATCTCTCAAGGAAGACTTTATAGGAAATAATTATCTAAAGATTACACATGCTTTCAAGTAAGCGGACAAAACTGTTTCTTCTAAGCCCACTAAAGTGAAGAAACCCAGAATCTCTACTGAAGACTTGCGACGACAGCTTGCGGAGCTTTCTCAACCCATTGTGTTTTCGTCTTCAATTGCCTCTGTCTCTGTGAAGCCATCTGTTGCTTCCTCTGAAGCGTTTGCTTCTGTGCCAACTTCTGTGGCACTTTCTGCTAATTTGCCGCCTCGATCTGTGTATGAGACAGATCTCGATGTTCAATCCTCTCCTAGGGTTTCTGAAGTTCCATCCTCTCTGCGGAAATTTTAGATGCCTCAATTACGGCTGCTATTGAAAATATTGGAGGAAATGAAGTCTCCATGGCTTCTGTTGTAGATGATGTTGTCGCCGTTGCTGTTGGCGAAGATCCTACCTCTATTAAGGAATTTGCTGCATCTCTTAATGCGCTGAAATTTGTTCAAGCTCCGTCTATTTCTGCTGCTGATCCTGTGGTGAGTGACACACCCGTTGTCATGGTTCAAGTTCCTCTTGGTGAAGTATCACCTGTTGTTGTTGCTGAAAACCTTGTTCATGATCAAGGTGAAGATGATGTTGATATCTCCTTCCTTGAGGAGGAGTCTCCTGTTAATGAGGATGTTTCTGTCCTTCCTCCAAAGGCCACCTCCTCCAAAACTCGCGGGTCCAAACGCAAGTTGGAGTTGAGAGATGAACCAGTCACTCCTCCGGTGTCTGATGATGAAGATGACACACCCATTGCCAAATTGAAATCCAAAGTGTTGGCCAAGGTTGCTGCGAAGAAGGGTTCTGCTTCAAAAACCCTCAAATCCAAGAAAGTTGTTGTTAAGAAGGGGTCTTCATCAAAACTCCCAAAATCAGTAAAGCCTGCTGGGAAAAAGGTTGTGCCTAAGAAGTCTGAGGTTGTTCCTGCTCGCTGTGTTACACGGAGTGTGTCTGAGCAGATGATGGGGTTGATATCGAGACGTCGTCGCCCATTGATGAAGCAAGCTAGTGCACATTCCCCCTCTGATGAAGAAGCAGAGGATGTCCCTGAGTCTGTTCCAGACAGATCAGATTCCGATTCTGAGGACTTTGATTCAAGTAAGTTTATTTGTGCCCTTCACCAAAATTAATTCAAGATTGTTGTTGGTCGCTCGTTGATTTTCGAGCGTTGTTTGGTTAAGTCCAATATAAAAGGAAATGGTGTTGATTCTCTGTTGCATGATCTCCGGTTAGAGAAATCTGCTTTTTATGCTCCTCCTTTTATTGCTGCTGTTGTGCATGAATTTCATGCCAACTTGTCTAAGCGTATGCGTGATGCTTCCTATGAGCATGCTTTTTCTGTGTTTGTGCGGGGTCATTGGATTGCATTTTCCCCTGCCGTGATTAATGAATTTTTGGGTCGTGAGAACCTTGTTGCTCCTGCACCTGTTTTTGATCTGAGTGAAGTGGTGTCAGAATTGACTGGAGGAAGTCGGTTGGTTTGGCCCTCGGGGCGTGCATTGATGGCTTCTGATCTGAGTGTGAAGTACTCGATACTTCACAAGGTTGTTGTTAGAAATTGGTTGCCCAGTACTCATGATTCGACTTTGGGCAAACCTATGGCCTTGTTGCTCTATTATATGGGCACTCGAAGGGGGATCAACCTTGGATTAATCATTTTTGAGAATATTTTTGCTCATGCTGAATCGACTCGTGCCCAGCAACCTGTTGGCTATCCTGGCCTAATCTTCAGCATCATTATGGCCCAGCATGATATTGTTTCTGCAAATGATGTGTATGCACTTGTTGCGCAGCCTCTGACCATTAGCCATAAGCTCTTTTCATCCCAGCATGCTCTGGATGTTCCTGCCTGCAGTGCTGATGAAAGCTCGAGACCTGTTCCCGCATCTGTCCCAGATAGATCTGCTGCCTCTTTTGTTGTCACTTCTGTTTTCTTTGACAGGCATATCAAGTCTCTGGAGCGTGAAGTTGTGTTTCTGTGCAAGTCCATTCGGACTTTCAAAACCAAGAAACAAGAGTTGGAGGCCTTGCTGGTTGATCTCCGGGCCTGAGCCCTTGGACTTGCCTCGTCGCTTGACGTGCCGAGTGCTTCCTTTGTCCCAGCTGCTGAGAAGTCGGTTGATGCTGCTGACAATGATGCCGATAATGCTGATCATGCTGCTGCCTCCTCGGCCTGAAGTTTGGTGTTTGCCATTTCTGGCAACAATTAAGGGGGAGAAGAATGTTGTGCACAAAGGCCACAGTTGGATGAAGGATGGTCTGTTGCTGATGCTGCTATGAGCATGTGCTCATTTTTTTAATATTTGATGATTTCTGAACAAACAATTTTATTGGGGATGCTGTTTACCCCCACTTTATTTTTGTTGGTCTGTACTATATTTTTGATCAACTGACAATGCAGTTCTACACTGTGAACCAATGCTCTGATCGTGATGAAGGCACTCCCAGTTCAGATTTAGGGGGAGTGTGCGTGTAACTGTCTCGGACAGTTTTTAAATATATCACTCTTTTTGATATATTGTTGATCTGCGAAGTTTATTCAAGTGTTGTGCCGATCGTGATGATAATTGCCGACCATAAACGCCAAAGGGGGAGATTGTTAGTGCCACTGTCATGCACTAAATATTTGTGTTGTTGTATTGGCGAGATATGTTCGACAATGTCTGCCTGGGTATGTCCCACGAAGATTTGTTTTCCGCTATGCAAGAAAAGAAAGAACAGTTGATGAACTGTTGCAGAGTATGTCCCAGACAGAACCAGGAACACTCTATTTATGGCAGTTTCCTTATTGGAAAGATCTTGCGCCAAACCAGTTTGGAAGGTCAAGATAGATTCGTTTTACTGCCTTGTGGTGTAGATCCAGTGCTGAATTAACCCTCCTACACATGGGAAGTATCTACACACATTTGGAAAGACACAAACCACTTACCTAGTTGGCGGAAAGCAAGAGATTGACGCCAAGCTGAAGTAAAGACTATATATGAAGACCGATTTTTGCAGCAATCGGTACCACTGATATTTTGTTTAGATTCTAGTGTTAGAATCAGTTTGTGGTCGTTTTATGTAACTAGTAGTTGTTCATTAAAATGTTCAACATGATAGACTAGTTTTGAGTGTTTACGAGTGAAACACGTGAGGGGATTTTTATTCTAGTTTTATACGCAGTCTCGGGAGAGATTGTAAGTTGAAGTCGTGGGTAGCTAGAGGGAGTCTAGTGTCACGGTTGTGAGGGGATATTACAACTTTTGGCTAGCGAAAGAGTTCAAAGAGAAGAACGGGCGACATAAGGCGGGAGGCTTGTATGTGTAAGATCCTTAATACACTCTTCGAAGGAGTACCAGTTGAATCTTCAAGTTTGGGAGCAATCCCCCCAGAGTAGGTTGTTTGAACCGAACTGGGTTACCATCTCGTGCGTTTTTACTACTTTATTCTTTTATGTTCTTGCATCTGTCCCACACATATCACAGAACAGTTTTTAAGCAGTTAACTAAAAAACATTTAAGCACGGATTACTGTTTTTCACTTGGCACAATCCACCATTAGAGCAATAAACATAAATAACACATAAAATGAACACATAACAAAATAAAATTCAACAAAATAATTACCAAACACCATATAATAAATAAATAAAAATGACACAATAAGACACTAAACACAGCTGAACACGTATCAGTTCAGAATTCCAGCTGAAGACGCACTAGTGCAGAACTGCCAGCTGAAGAAAGTCAAAACTGGAGCTTAAAACTGCCAACAAGATGTGCAGAACTGCCAGCTGAAGAAAGTCAAAACTGGAGCAAGATGCGCAGAACTGCTAGATGAAGAACGTCAAAACTGGAGCTTAAAACTGCCAACAAGATGCGTAGAACTGTCAGGTGAGAAAATGACCCAACTAAAAATCACAACTGCCAGCCGAAGCTCAGAACTGACGATCGAGACCAAAGCCAAAATTGGAAGTTAAAATTTCTAGAACTGCAAATAAGAAGATCTTTGTAGTTAATGCAAACCAAGATCTTGAAGTAAAAGCTTGTCATTGAACAAATGACAGTGCATCTGCTACATCAACAAAATGTCCCTCAACGGCTTTAAAAATGAACGAATCATTTATGATCAGTCGTTGATTCACAAATGGTCACAAGCTCACTCCTCTATAAAAGATGGGTGATTTAACTTGTGAACCGACTCTTGCCAAAAAGATTTTTGCGGAACAGACTTTTGCTGTATAAACTTTCTCACAACTCAAAGATCAAGTGTTAATCATCTGCAGAAAAGAGTCCCAACTGAGAAGAAGAATTCAAACGTTCATCATCAAGCTAGCTATTGAAGAGTCCAACCAGAGCAAGCTTCTCAGTTCAGAGATATACACAGATCAACTACTCAGCTCAAGTTTAAAGAGCACATCAGTTGATACCAGTTTCAAAACTATATTCTTGAAGATCAAAAGAGATCTAAAACCTTGAAAAGATGAGCAATAACATCTTATCTCTCCAGCGATCAGTTAGGGATCGCAAGTTTGAGTTTGTCGACACCAGCTGAGGAGACCGCGGATCGTTGAAACTGCCATTTCCGGGACAGCACCAGTTGAAAAGGAGGTCGTGCCTCCATGAGAGTTACCATTAGCCAGGTTCAATAATTGTCTTCATTGTATAATTATAATAAAGAAACTTTACTGTTGCATAGTGAATTGCCCTTTTTAATAAGGAAGAGAGGACGTAGAAGTTTAAGCTTCGAACCTCTATAAACTGCTTATGTGTGTTGTTCTTATTGTTTTTAGGTTGCATTCCCTTAACTGCACACATACATCACATAAGTTGCACTTACGAGTCAACTGATTCTCTCAACTGATCAAGTGCACGGATAAACTTTACGCGAGTCAAGGGCCCTATTCATTCCGCATTTGTCTTAAGAATTGGAGTCAGTTGGACTTTACAAGCTCATGAGAAACAATCCACTACTCTGTTGTAAGGTTACAAAAGCTATTAAACGATGACCTCCCATCACTTGATCCATTTTCTACACTCTACAACCTCTTTCTATGGACTAAATTGTGAGATCCCCTCACAACCTAGACTCCCTCTAGTTCTCATAGAAAATCTCTTACGAGACTCCTTTAAGTGTGTATAAAAGAACTTCAAACATAGACTAGACACATAATGATCATACAGATCAAACCTAGTCAAATCGTATACTATATACTTCAAACTTGAAGTCTTTTTAGACTCTCTAGCTCTTGTGTATAAGTAAAACCCCGACACAAAACTAGTCTGATTCCTAGGCTATTTATAAGAACAAGTTATAGCCTAAACAAGGTAATCAGATTTGTCCTAAATTGAATCAAACTCTAATAAGGAAACTTTCCTAGTTTGATTCGGACTTCTCTAGTTAGAGTCCTTCCTTGAATAGAACTCGTCTTCTTCTATCTTGATCTTCTTCTTGGATAAGGTATCTTCTATTCTGAAATGTCTATCTTCAATCGGGACCTTCAACTCCTTGAATCCAGCTTGACACATCTCTTGGAAACTTTCTGGACAACCATATACATAATCATGTTCACGAACATGCTCAAGTATATTCTTCGATCTTCAATCAGATTGGCAGTGGAATGTTCATATCATAATGTCCAGAACATAATCTTTAAAACTTGAAAAATCAAAACTTTTGTGTTCTTTGAATTGCCATAAAGATCATGACAATCTAAAAACACTTAGTGCTAAACGATGACACTAACACCCTAAATATGAGATGAAGAAAAAAAGAATAGATAAAGCATGATTTTCCTAAAAAAAAATTGTAGTTTTTATTCTGTAAGTTATGAATGGTGCTTGAAGAATTGTGAAAATAAAAGCAAATATTTTAGAGAGAACAAAAAAAAAATAACGGTAATTGCAAGATGGTTAAAACTAAAATCAAGGGATTTGATTATCTAATAAGATATGAATGAATTTTTTATGAAAAAATGGCATTATCTACATAAAATAAATATAAAAAGTTAAAATTAAATCGATCATATACCGTACATTTAACAAGATCTAATGAATAAAATTAATCCTTAAATTACATATTAAGACAATGTTTATATTCGATCCCTAGCTTCTCTCTCTAAATATATTATATTTATTGGCTTTAAATAGTCAAAGAACCAAAAAGTTTTAATGCGTTATTTTTACTCATCACCTGACATTTAATTTATGCGTTAAGTATCTAATTAATTAAATTGTCCACGCCCATTAAGAAACAACATTGACTTTTGATTTTTATATTTAGCTGGATCTTGAAAATATTAAGCTGTCCGAGGCTTGACAATGTGACAAATAATACAACCTCTCAATTATATTTATGTGCTATGACAATTAAATAATGTAGCGCGCGTCCCAATATTCTTACAAGGGTGGGAAAGAAAAGTGACGAGGACATCGTATCTCTAACTCTACCGAGATAGATATGATCTTCCATAGAATTGGGATATTAAGATCATCTCTAATACTGTACCTAAAATTTGGTACATAACTCCTTCATGTTACCGTCACATTAAAAGTTATGTATTTATTTTTTTAAATACCAATTCTCTTCCAATCACTCACTATACGTATAGTACATACATAACTTTTTAGGGTCCCACCATATTTATTACTCATTTTAATAATATATATATATATATATTAATTTTATGTATAATTTAACTAATTTTTATTTAAATATTATTTTTTGATATAAAAATATCAAAGCTATCATTAAAAAAAAATTAAAATTTTTTAAATTAAAAATTAATCGCATTCATACTAAAATGTGCAAAAATAAGGTATTTGGATTTTGTTTCCATATCGGCACATATGTCGCCAATTTTTTTTTGAGCTATTTTAACGAAATATTCCATATCGGTATACTTTTTATCGTTGCTATAAATTTATTTTATGGGTGAAATTGACATCGGTGAAATATTTTAGTTTGAAAATATAATATAATATAATATAAAATATTGTAAAAATAAAATCTTAGTTGTCGATATATTTCTTTTACTAAAATTGATTTCTCGCAAAAACATAAATGTTGTCTATACATAATATTAAATATATTTTATAAGGTAAAATTTATATAATTTTAAAAATAAAGAAAAAGATAAATAAGAAGAGAGAAATGGAAAAGAGAGAAAGAAATTGGAATGGGCGGGTGGGTGGAGAGAGAGGAGAAGAGAGAGAAGAGGAAAAGTAGAGAGAAAGAATAAAGAAAGATGAGTGGGTCCCACATCACACCTTTCTTCCCCAAATACTTGGTACATGCAGTTGTACCAAGTACTCCCTCCGTCCCAATTATATGTCCTTTTTACTATTTTGAGGTGTCTCATTTATATAGTCCAATTACTATAAATATCATTAATTTTCATAGTAATGTACAAATAAACCCTTATTGAATCTTGAAAATTTAAAAAATAACAACTTAAAAGTGAAAGTCATAAATATTCAATGAGGGTAGTCTAGTTTTGTTTCAAAAAAAATAAATATTAATAATGTTCCTTAGAATTGGGATATTAAAAATTTATATATTAATATACTCCACTTTAATTAATTTTGTCTCACTAAAAAAAATTACACATTCGAAGTGTAAAAGTCATATTTTTCTCCGATTTGTCTTCATTTAATATATTCAAATACTACTTATCTTTTATTGACTCATTTAATGTATCCATACTAATTCTCCTTTTATTATTATATGTGCATTTTCTCCACAAGGACGCTTACTCTGAAACGGAGAAAGACAATAAGTAATATACTTTTCAACAACTTGAATTAACTATTTAAAGGAAACGAGAGTGAATGTCAGCTAGTTAACAGCTATAATTAAAAATTAAATTAAAAATATATATTCTAATTGTAAAATATATAATCAATTATCAACTAAAAATGTAAATCAAAATTGAACAGAATTAATCCACTATGGCATTTTCTTGTGCCAAAATCTTCATTTTTTATTTGTGTTTTTAATTTTTAATTTATTATCATTTAATTTAAATTATTTTTTATTTTGAATTAATCCTTTTCCAAATAGGGTATATTAAAAAAATTAAAAAAAAAATTGAAAAAAAATAATTATAACTCATGAAATGTGATACCGTTGGGCACAGAAAATCTAATCCAACTCTCAATCAGCGAGTAAAAAGGTCGCAATTTGCAAGATGAGATCATTTACTTAATTTTTAACCGTCCGGCTGAAAAATTATTAATTATATGTAGTATTTTGACTCACATGCAAGATGCTTCTTGTCCACGTGATTAAATATCACATATTATTGTTCATGCCTTATACTTTATTAGGGAGGCAAAAATATGAGGTGTTGCTTGATCGATGATGAATTTAATCTGAATCCGCAATTATATATTTAAAATCACTTAATTAAATCGTGTATATAACATATATAGTATACTT